>CM058040.1:48317016-49617801 GCA_030169165.1 Centaurea solstitialis
AGATAACTGGAGTTGTCAAGATGGACATTTTGAACTTCTTAACTAACGAGTTAAAACAGGTATGAATCAAAATTAGTGTGCTTGGTTCTCTAACGCTTTCTTGTAATTTCTAACATTTTTATAAGTAAGGAAGGTTTTAATACGATTTTAGGAAGCTATGTTGAACCTCAATGCACATTCATTTAAATAAACCGATTTATGAGGTTGTAAGCATTTTGGAGATTTTCGACGGCCTTCTATCCGTAAAACGTTTCTCTTGGGCACACCTTTTTATTTTACATATTTGGTGCGGGAGAGATATAATATAACAAGAATTGATTATGTTCTTAGATATATTTACCAAAATTTATCCACTGGGTCATTTGGTTAACACGATGTCCGTATGCATGTTTTCAAACTCGTTACGATGGGATTAAGAGTTAAACGTTAGAGTAGTTTAGTAATTACAGATTTATCTGTGTCTCTCTTTCTCTTCGTATGTGTAAACCATCTAGGTAATTCATTTGATTGGCAAATGCTGGTTTCAATGACATTGGTTTAAATATTGGGAGCTTAACTCCCCAACTCGAAAGGGCAGCTGTTTCCAATTTAGACCGAGATGATCTTCACGATGATTTAGTGACCCGATGATATATCAATAAAAGCAATAGTTAAACTGTTTATTACACCATAACGGAACATGAAACATTGAGGGCGATTACATGATAAGAATAGCTCATAATAAAAGAATTAAAAAATGGTTGAATAAATTATGTATCGCGTGCCACATTTTGGTTATGTGGAAACACACAAATGTGCAAAGCCAAAAACTAGAATTTGGGATCACCTAGAGAATCTTGGAGGCACTAGTAGTTGTTGCGTTTGAGAAAATCGAGGAGGAGTTGGTTAGTTTTGGCGGGGAATTGTTCAGGAAGAAAATGAGATGCTTCGGGAATGTATATGATTTCTAGGTTCGGCAGGAATTGCTTGATCCCATTTTCCAAGTACTCCTCCATCCCGGGGAAGTTGAAGAAGAAATCTTGTTCGCCGGTGATGAAAAGTGACGGAGCTACGACTATCGGCGCATTCGGGTCGTGGTTTGGAGGTGCGATTCTCTCCAACAATGACCTGCAAGAATTAACGAATTTGAGTATAAGATGGAAACAAAGGCGCAAAAAGTGCTAAAAGAATCACCTTTTTTGTTATTTTGTTGTGTTCTAAAATACTTAAAACTGGTCTAATATGGATCACTAATTTTACGAAGTAAACTATTTGTTATGAAATATATTATAACATGACATATTCAATAATTAATTACCTGTAAGGAACTTGGAGTGCGGTTAGAAATCCGGACTTCGCATACGAAGCACCATAGGTCTCAAGATCCTCCTCTGTGAACCACGAGGGTAGAGGAGCTGACGGTTCCACCAAATCCAATATTTCCTGATTTTCTCCGGCTATGGGTACTTCACTATTAGAAAACAAAATGTAGATCTTTCTCACCACTGTTTTGGCATCAAATCGACCGAAATCGGCTTCAGCTCTTCCAGGTTCCTAAAAACGATTTCAGTTACAATGTTAGCTAAATTGCACCGGAGACTAAAAGAAGCAAAGAGCGTGAGAAAGGGCGTGTATAGTACCTGCCATCTACGCATGTAGAAACCTTCGGGGAGGGTTTGAAGTTGCTGCAAAGCCTCAGGGGGCATGTACGGAATACCAAGCGTTATGATTCCTGCAAGTTTCTCCGGGAAGAAAAGGGCAAATATGTAGCCAACCATTCCTCCAAAATCCTTACCAATCACGAAGACCTTAGATATCGCGAGAGAAGCTAGGATGGTGGCCGTATCTGCGACCAAATCAGCGAATGACGTCTTCTCGGGTTCTGCAGGGACGTCGGATAGTCCGTATCCTCTGTAATCCGGTGCAATGGCTCTGTAACCGGCTTTTGCAACGGCAATCATCTGATGGCGCCAAGTGTAGGAGATCTCGGGAAATCCGTGAAAGAAAAGCACGACCGGCGATGATTCCGACCCAATCTCGGCAAAGTGGAGCTTCAGCCCGTCTACTTGGACGTAGTTATGCTTAATTTGATCCATTGTTGTTTTTCAAATTGAGATTGAAGAATGAAGATTGTGTGTTTGTATTAAAGCGAAGGTATTGGTTTGAGTTTTTAGTTATGTGGTTGTGCTTTTATAGGTGTTATTTGATCCATCATCGTGACCTTTTCAAAACATTGATATCTTAATTCAAATATTTTATTATTTGTTTCTTAAAAACTTGGCATTTTGGTCCTAAATGCTAATCTTGTTTGACGGCTTAGGCACCTCATAGTAGATTTCCTAATTAAAGTAGTGCAAATGGGATAAGAAAACAAAAAGCATCAATTATTTATGATTTTGGAAAGATACATGCAATATCCCGATTAACTATTTCTTCCAAAATTGATGCCTAATAATTATTTTGGATTATGGATAGAAAAAGATCCAATTTAGGGAGTGCAAGTTTTTTATTCTTCTTCTTAAGAACAATCCCGATAATTAAACTTCATAACGTTTTTGTATGTCGTTCATATATTTATTGAAGTCAATATTAATGTAAAACTTGCCTATTACAATTGACGGAAAAAAATTAGTGTTATAATCATATTTAATAGGTCATTCTATTTGAATTATATAATTTTTTTTCTTTTATAAAAGGTTAAAATATATTGGAACTAGTCTTTGGCAATGGTACAAGATTGACAACAATTATATCGAATAAGAATTGTTTTTACTATAATCTATGCCCAGTTGTTTCATTCGCATTTTGTTGCTACTTTGAGAAAATTTGAAAGCTGGGAATCAAGTAGACTTGAACGTTAAGAAATCGTCGAGCGACATCATATAAATAATTAAGTTTTTACGTTTTTTGGTCCGATTGTATATCCATTTAGAACTAAAAATTTCAGAAATTTCAATATATTAATTATCTTTAAAAACTAGAATCAGTATTTTTGTAAACACAACCATATATTACAATAGGGAAAACGTATGATCATATTTTACAAGTGCATTTTTATTGAATAATAATATTTTACTATTTTCACAAATAAGCAAAACATATTGGAACTAGTCTTGGACAATGGTAAAAGTTTGAAGACAATTAGGTGACTAGCATTCTTTACTATAATATAATAAATAAACTTTTTACGGGCGCTTTTGCCCCGGTTTACCAAACCTTGCACGCGCCAGACACTAGGTGTAGTGAGAATTATTCTGTTTGTCTACGAAAGCTTAGTATTTAAGTTGAGCAAGACAACTTTGTGGCTGAGCAACAAACATCATAAAAGAGCTCTTACATTTTTATATTAGTAGAAATGCATTAATAGGTGAAAAGGTTTTTCTACACGAGCATAGATATCGGTTTTGAAGAAAAATACCAAAACAAAGTGGATACAAATTTTTTGTATCCAAGGAGACTTCCTTGTTAGTGGGTGCAAAGAAAAAGTTTGTCTTCGTTGAGTATGGCTTTCTAAAGTTTTTTGAAACCGTACGAAAAGACAAAAAGAAAAAGATAACTGGAGTTGTCAAGATGGACATTTTGAACTTCTTAACTAACGAGTTAAAACAGGTATGAATCAAAATTAGTGTGCTTGGTTCTCTAACGCTTTCTTGTAATTTCTAACATTTTTATAAGTAAGGAAGGTTTTAATACGATTTTAGGAAGCTATGTTGAACCTCAATGCACATTCATTTAAATAAACCGATTTATGAGGTTGTAAGCATTTTGGAGATTTTCGACGGCCTTCTATCCGTAAAACGTTTCTCTTGGGCACACCTTTTTATTTTACATATTTGGTGCGGGAGAGATATAATATAACAAGAATTGATTATGTTCTTAGATATATTTACCAAAATTTATCCACTGGTCATTTGGTTAACACGATGTCCGTATGCATGTTTTCAAACTCGTTACGATGGGATTAAGAGTTAAACGTTAGAGTAGTTTAGTAATTACAGATTTATCTGTGTCTCTCTTTCTCTTCGTATGTGTAAACCATCTAGGTAATTCATTTGATTGGCAAATGCTGGTTTCAATGACATTGGTTTAAATATTGGGAGCTTAACTCCCCAACTCGAAAGGGCAGCTGTTTCCAATTTAGACCGAGATGATCTTCACGATGATTTAGTGACCCGATGATATATCAATAAAAGCAATAGTTAAACTGTTTATTACACCATAACGGAACATGAAACATTGAGGGCGATTACATGATAAGAATAGCTCATAATAAAAGAATTAAAAAATGGTTGAATAAATTATGTATCGCGTGCCACATTTTGGTTATGTGGAAACACACAAATGTGCAAAGCCAAAAACTAGAATTTGGGATCACCTAGAGAATCTTGGAGGCACTAGTAGTTGTTGCGTTTGAGAAAATCGAGGAGGAGTTGGTTAGTTTTGGCGGGGAATTGTTCAGGAAGAAAATGAGATGCTTCGGGAATGTATATGATTTCTAGGTTCGGCAGGAATTGCTTGATCCCATTTTCCAAGTACTCCTCCATCCCGGGGAAGTTGAAGAAGAAATCTTGTTCGCCGGTGATGAAAAGTGACGGAGCTACGACTATCGGCGCATTCGGGTCGTGGTTTGGAGGTGCGATTCTCTCCAACAATGACCTGCAAGAATTAACGAATTTGAGTATAAGATGGAAACAAAGGCGCAAAAAGTGCTAAAAGAATCACCTTTTTTGTTATTTTGTTGTGTTCTAAAATACTTAAAACTGGTCTAATATGGATCACTAATTTTACGAAGTAAACTATTTGTTATGAAATATATTATAACATGACATATTCAATAATTAATTACCTGTAAGGAACTTGGAGTGCGGTTAGAAATCCGGACTTCGCATACGAAGCACCATAGGTCTCAAGATCCTCCTCTGTGAACCACGAGGGTAGAGGAGCTGACGGTTCCACCAAATCCAATATTTCCTGATTTTCTCCGGCTATGGGTACTTCACTATTAGAAAACAAAATGTAGATCTTTCTCACCACTGTTTTGGCATCAAATCGACCGAAATCGGCTTCAGCTCTTCCAGGTTCCTAAAAACGATTTCAGTTACAATGTTAGCTAAATTGCACCGGAGACTAAAAGAAGCAAAGAGCGTGAGAAAGGGCGTGTATAGTACCTGCCATCTACGCATGTAGAAACCTTCGGGGAGGGTTTGAAGTTGCTGCAAAGCCTCAGGGGGCATGTACGGAATACCAAGCGTTATGATTCCTGCAAGTTTCTCCGGGAAGAAAAGGGCAAATATGTAGCCAACCATTCCTCCAAAATCCTTACCAATCACGAAGACCTTAGATATCGCGAGAGAAGCTAGGATGGTGGCCGTATCTGCGACCAAATCAGCGAATGACGTCTTCTCGGGTTCTGCAGGGACGTCGGATAGTCCGTATCCTCTGTAATCCGGTGCAATGGCTCTGTAACCGGCTTTTGCAACGGCAATCATCTGATGGCGCCAAGTGTAGGAGATCTCGGGAAATCCGTGAAAGAAAAGCACGACCGGCGATGATTCCGACCCAATCTCGGCAAAGTGGAGCTTCAGCCCGTCTACTTGGACGTAGTTATGCTTAATTTGATCCATTGTTGTTTTTCAAATTGAGATTGAAGAATGAAGATTGTGTGTTTGTATTAAAGCGAAGGTATTGGTTTGAGTTTTTAGTTATGTGGTTGTGCTTTTATAGGTGTTATTTGATCCATCATCGTGACCTTTTCAAAACATTGATATCTTAATTCAAATATTTTATTATTTGTTTCTTAAAAACTTGGCATTTTGGTCCTAAATGCTAATCTTGTTTGACGGCTTAGGCACCTCATAGTAGATTTCCTAATTAAAGTAGTGCAAATGGGATAAGAAAACAAAAAGCATCAATTATTTATGATTTTGGAAAGATACATGCAATATCCCGATTAACTATTTCTTCCAAAATTGATGCCTAATAATTATTTTGGATTATGGAATGGATATATAGAAAAAGATCCAATTTAGGGAGTGCAAGTTTTTTATTCTTCTTCTTAAGAACAATCCCGATAATTAAACTTCATAACGTTTTTGTATGTCGTTCATATATTTATTGAAGTCAATATTAATGTAAAACTTGCCTATTACAATTGACGGAAAAAAATTAGTGTTATAATCATATTTAATAGGTCATTCTATTTGAATTATATAATTTTTTTTCTTTTATAAAAGGTTAAAATATATTGGAACTAGTCTTTGGCAATGGTACAAGATTGACAACAATTATATCGAATAAGAATTGTTTTTACTATAATCTATGCCCAGTTGTTTCATTCGCATTTTGTTGCTACTTTGAGAAAATTTGAAAGCTGGGAATCAAGTAGACTTGAACGTTAAGAAATCGTCGAGCGACATCATATAAATAATTAAGTTTTTACGTTTTTTGGTCCGATTGTATATCCATTTAGAACTAAAAATTTCAGAAATTTCAATATATTAATTATCTTTAAAAACTAGAATCAGTATTTTTGTAAACACAACCATATATTACAATAGGGAAAACGTATGATCATATTTTACAAGTGCATTTTTATTGAATAATAATATTTTACTATTTTCACAAATAAGCAAAACATATTGGAACTAGTCTTGGACAATGGTAAAAGTTTGACGACAATTAGGTGACTAGCATTCTTTACTATAATATAATAAATAAACTTTTTACGGGCGCTTTTGCCCCGGTTTACCAAACCTTGCACGCGCCAGACACTAGGTGTAGTGAGAATTATTCTGTTTGTCTACGAAAGCTTAGTATTTAAGTTGAGCAAGACAACTTTGTGGCTGAGCAACAAACATCATAAAAGAGCTCTTACATTTTTATATTAGTAGAAATGCATTAATAGGTGAAAAGGTTTTTCTACACGAGCATAGATATCGGTTTTGAAGAAAAATACCAAAACAAAGTGGATACAAATTTTTTGTATCCAAGGAGACTTCCTTGTTAGTGGGTGCAAAGAAAAAGTTTGTCTTCGTTGAGTATGGCTTTCTAAAGTTTTTTGAAACCGTACGAAAAGACAAAAAGAAAAAGATAACTGGAGTTGTCAAGATGGACATTTTGAACTTCTTAACTAACGAGTTAAAACAGGTATGAATCAAAATTAGTGTGCTTGGTTCTCTAACGCTTTCTTGTAATTTCTAACATTTTTATAAGTAAGGAAGGTTTTAATACGATTTTAGGAAGCTATGTTGAACCTCAATGCACATTCATTTAAATAAACCGATTTATGAGGTTGTAAGCATTTTGGAGATTTTCGACGGCCTTCTATCCGTAAAACGTTTCTCTTGGGCACACCTTTTTATTTTACATATTTGGTGCGGGAGAGATATAATATAACAAGAATTGATTATGTTCTTAGATATATTTACCAAAATTTATCCACTGGGTCATTTGGTTAACACGATGTCCGTATGCATGTTTTCAAACTCGTTACGATGGGATTAAGAGTTAAACGTTAGAGTAGTTTAGTAATTACAGATTTATCTGTGTCTCTCTTTCTCTTCGTATGTGTAAACCATCTAGGTAATTCATTTGATTGGCAAATGCTGGTTTCAATGACATTGGTTTAAATATTGGGAGCTTAACTCCCCAACTCGAAAGGGCAGCTGTTTCCAATTTAGACCGAGATGATCTTCACGATGATTTAGTGACCCGATGATATATCAATAAAAGCAATAGTTAAACTGTTTATTACACCATAACGGAACATAAACATTGAGGGCGATTACATGATAAGAATAGCTCATAATAAAAGAATTAAAAAATGGTTGAATAAATTATGTATCGCGTGCCACATTTTGGTTATGTGGAAACACACAAATGTGCAAAGCCAAAAACTAGAATTTGGGATCACCTAGAGAATCTTGGAGGCACTAGTAGTTGTTGCGTTTGAGAAAATCGAGGAGGAGTTGGTTAGTTTTGGCGGGGAATTGTTCAGGAAGAAAATGAGATGCTTCGGGAATGTATATGATTTCTAGGTTCGGCAGGAATTGCTTGATCCCATTTTCCAAGTACTCCTCCATCCCGGGGAAGTTGAAGAAGAAATCTTGTTCGCCGGTGATGAAAAGTGACGGAGCTACGACTATCGGCGCATTCGGGTCGTGGTTTGGAGGTGCGATTCTCTCCAACAATGACCTGCAAGAATTAACGAATTTGAGTATAAGATGGAAACAAAGGCGCAAAAAGTGCTAAAAGAATCACCTTTTTTGTTATTTTGTTGTGTTCTAAAATACTTAAAACTGGTCTAATATGGATCACTAATTTTACGAAGTAAACTATTTGTTATGAAATATATTATAACATGACATATTCAATAATTAATTACCTGTAAGGAACTTGGAGTGCGGTTAGAAATCCGGACTTCGCATACGAAGCACCATAGGTCTCAAGATCCTCCTCTGTGAACCACGAGGGTAGAGGAGCTGACGGTTCCACCAAATCCAATATTTCCTGATTTTCTCCGGCTATGGGTACTTCACTATTAGAAAACAAAATGTAGATCTTTCTCACCACTGTTTTGGCATCAAATCGACCGAAATCGGCTTCAGCTCTTCCAGGTTCCTAAAAACGATTTCAGTTACAATGTTAGCTAAATTGCACCGGAGACTAAAAGAAGCAAAGAGCGTGAGAAAGGGCGTGTATAGTACCTGCCATCTACGCATGTAGAAACCTTCGGGGAGGGTTTGAAGTTGCTGCAAAGCCTCAGGGGGCATGTACGGAATACCAAGCGTTATGATTCCTGCAAGTTTCTCGGGAAGAAAAGGGCAAATATGTAGCCAACCATTCCTCCAAAATCCTTACCAATCACGAAGACCTTAGATATCGCGAGAGAAGCTAGGATGGTGGCCGTATCTGCGACCAAATCAGCGAATGACGTCTTCTCGGGTTCTGCAGGGACGTCGGATAGTCCGTATCCTCTGTAATCCGGTGCAATGGCTCTGTAACCGGCTTTTGCAACGGCAATCATCTGATGGCGCCAAGTGTAGGAGATCTCGGGAAATCCGTGAAAGAAAAGCACGACCGGCGATGATTCGACCCAATCTCGGCAAAGTGGAGCTTCAGCCCGTCTACTTGGACGTAGTTATGCTTAATTTGATCCATTGTTGTTTTTCAAATTGAGATTGAAGAATGAAGATTGTGTGTTTGTATTAAAGCGAAGGTATTGGTTTGAGTTTTTAGTTATGTGGTTGTGCTTTATAGGTGTTATTTGATCCATCATCGTGACCTTTTCAAAACATTGATATCTTAATTCAAATATTTTATTATTTGTTTCTTAAAAACTTGACATTTTGGTCCTAAATGCTAATCTTGTTTGACGGCTTAGGCACCTCATAGTAGATTTCCTAATTAAAGTAGTGCAAATGGGATAAGAAAACAAAAAGCATCAATTATTTATGATTTTGGAAAGATACATGCAATATCCCGATTAACTATTTCTTCCAAAATTGATGCCTAATAATTATTTTGGATTATGGAATGGGATATATAGAAAAAGATCCAATTTAGGGAGTGCAAGTTTTTTATTCTTCTTCTTAAGAACAATCCCGATAATTAAACTTCATAACGTTTTTGTATGTCGTTCATATATTTATTGAAGTCAATATTAATGTAAAACTTGCCTATTACAATTGACGGAAAAAAATTAGTGTTATAATCATATTTAATAGGTCATTCTATTTGAATTATATAATTTTTTTTTCTTTTATAAAAGGTTAAAATATATTGGAACTAGTCTTTGGCAATGGTACAAGATTGACAACAATTATATCGAATAAGAATTGTTTTTACTATAATCTATGCCCAGTTGTTTCATTCGCATTTTGTTGCTACTTTGAGAAAATTTGAAAGCTGGGAATCAAGTAGACTTGAACGTTAAGAAATCGTCGAGCGACATCATATAAATAATTAAGTTTTTACGTTTTTTGGTCCGATTGTATATCCATTTAGAACTAAAAATTTCAGAAATTTCAATATATTAATTATCTTTAAAAACTAGAATCAGTATTTTTGTAAACACAACCATATATTACAATAGGGAAAACGTATGATCATATTTTACAAGTGCATTTTTATTGAATAATAATATTTTACTATTTTCACAAATAAGCAAAACATATTGGAACTAGTCTTGGACAATGGTAAAAGTTTGACGACAATTAGGCGACTAGCATTCTTTACTATAATATAATAAATAAACTTTTTACGGGCGCTTTTGCCCCGGTTTACCAAACCTTGCACGCGCCAGACACTAGGTGTAGTGAGAATTATTCTGTTTGTCTACGAAAGCTTAGTATTTAAGTTGAGCAAGACAACTTTGTGGCTGAGCAACAAACATCATAAAAGAGCTCTTACATTTTTATATTAGTAGAAATGCATTAATAGGTGAAAAGGTTTTTCTACACGAGCATAGATATCGGTTTTGAAGAAAAATACCAAAACAAAGTGGATACAAATTTTTTTGTATCCAAGGAGACTTCCTTGTTAGTGGGTGCAAAGAAAAAGTTTGTCTTCGTTGAGTATGGCTTTCTAAAGTTTTTTGAAACCGTACGAAAAGACAAAAAGAAAAAGATAACTGGAGTTGTCAAGATGGACATTTTGAACTTCTTAACTAACGAGTTAAAACAGGTATGAATCAAAATTAGTGTGCTTGGTTCTCTAACGCTTTCTTGTAATTTCTAACATTTTTATAAGTAAGGAAGGTTTTAATACGATTTTAGGAAGCTATGTTGAACCTCAATGCACATTCATTTAAATAAACCGATTTATGAGGTTGTAAGCATTTTGGAGATTTTCGACGGCCTTCTATCCGTAAAACGTTTCTCTTGGGCACACCTTTTTATTTTACATATTTGGTGCGGGAGAGATATAATATAACAAGAATTGATTATGTTCTTAGATATTTTTACCAAAATTTATCCACTGGGTCATTTGGTTAACACGATGTCCGTATGCATGTTTTCAAACTCGTTACGATGGGATTAAGAGTTAAACGTTAGAGTAGTTTAGTAATTACAGATTTATCTGTGTCTCTCTTTCTCTTCGTATGTGTAAACCATCTAGGTAATTCATTTGATTGGCAAATGCTGGTTTCAATGACATTGGTTTAAATATTGGGAGCTTAACTCCCCAACTCGAAAGGGCAGCTATTTCCAATTTAGACCGAGATGATCTTCACGATGATTTAGTGACCGATGATATATCAATAAAAGCAATAGTTAAACTGTTTATTACACCATAACGGAACATGAAACATTGAGGGCGATTACATGATAAGAATAGCTCATAATAAAAGAATTAAAAAATGGTTGAATAAATTATGTATCGCGTGCCACATTTTGGTTATGTGGAAACACACAAATGTGCAAAGCCAAAAACTAGAATTTGGGATCACCTAGAGAATCTTGGAGGCACTAGTAGTTGTTGCGTTTGAGAAAATCGAGGAGGAGTTGGTTAGTTTTGGCGGGGAATTGTTCAGGAAGAAAATGAGATGCTTCGGGAATGTATATGATTTCTAGGTTCGGCAGGAATTGCTTGATCCCATTTTCCAAGTACTCCTCCATCCCGGGGAAGTTGAAGAAGAAATCTTGTTCGCCGGTGATGAAAAGTGACGGAGCTACGACTATCGGCGCATTCGGGTCGTGGTTTGGAGGTGCGATTCTCTCCAACAATGACCTGCAAGAATTAACGAATTTGAGTATAAGATGGAAACAAAGGCGCAAAAAGTGCTAAAAGAATCACCTTTTTTGTTATTTTGTTGTGTTCTAAAATACTTAAAACTGGTCTAATATGGATCACTAATTTTACGAAGTAAACTATTTGTTATGAAATATATTATAACATGACATATTCAATAATTAATTACCTGTAAGGAACTTGGAGTGCGGTTAGAAATCCGGACTTCGCATACGAAGCACCATAGGTCTCAAGATCCTCCTCTGTGAACCACGAGGGTAGAGGAGCTGACGGTTCCACCAAATCCAATATTTCCTGATTTTCTCCGGCTATGGGTACTTCACTATTAGAAAACAAAATGTAGATCTTTCTCACCACTGTTTTGGCATCAAATCGACCGAAATCGGCTTCAGCTCTTCCAGGTTCCTAAAAACGATTTCAGTTACAATGTTAGCTAAATTGCACCGGAGACTAAAAGAAGCAAATAGCGTGAGAAAGGGCGTGTATAGTACCTGCCATCTACGCATGTAGAAACCTTCGGGGAGGGTTTGAAGTTGCTGCAAAGCCTCAGGGGGCATGTACGGAATACCAAGCGTTATGATTCCTGCAAGTTTCTCCGGGAAGAAAAGGGCAAATATGTAGCCAACCATTCCTCCAAAATCCTTACCAATCACGAAGACCTTAGATATCGCGAGAGAAGCTAGGATGGTGGCCGTATCTGCGACCAAATCAGCGAATGACGTCTTCTCGGGTTCTGCAGGGACGTCGGATAGTCCGTATCCTCTGTAATCCGGTGCAATGGCTCTGTAACCGGCTTTTGCAACGGCAATCATCTGATGGCGCCAAGTGTAGGAGATCTCGGGAAATCCGTGAAAGAAAAGCACGACCGGCGATGATTCCGACCCAATCTCGGCAAAGTGGAGCTTCAGCCCGTCACTTGGACGTAGTTATGCTTAATTTGATCCATTGTTGTTTTTCAAATTGAGATTGAAGAATGAAGATTGTGTGTTTGTATTAAAGCGAAGGTATTGGTTTGAGTTTTTAGTTATGTGGTTGTGCTTTTATAGGTGTTATTTGATCCATCATCGTGACCTTTTCAAAACATTGATATCTTAATTCAAATATTTTATTATTTGTTTCTTAAAAACTTGACATTTTGGTCCTAAATGCTAATCTTGTTTGACGGCTTAGGCACCTCATAGTAGATTTCCTAATTAAAGTAGTGCAAATGGGATAAGAAAACAAAAAGCATCAATTATTTATGATTTTGGAAAGATACATGCAATATCCCGATTAACTATTTCTTCCAAAATTGATGCCTAATAATTATTTTGGATTATGGAATGGATATATAGAAAAAGATCCAATTTAGGGAGTGCAAGTTTTTTATTCTTCTTCTTAAGAACAATCCCGATAATTAAACTTCATAACGTTTTTGTATGTCGTTCATATATTTATTGAAGTCAATATTAATGTAAAACTTGCCTATTACAATTGACGGAAAAAAATTAGTGTTATAATCATATTTAATAGGTCATTCTATTTGAATTATATAATTTTTTTTTCTTTTATAAAAGGTTAAAATATATTGGAACTAGTCTTTGGCAATGGTACAAGATTGACAACAATTATATCGAATAAGAATTGTTTTTACTATAATCTATGCCAGTTGTTTCATTCGCATTTTGTTGCTACTTTGAGAAAATTTGAAAGCTGGGAATCAAGTAGACTTGAACGTTAAGAAATCGTCGAGCGACATCATATAAATAATTAAGTTTTTACGTTTTTTGGTCCGATTGTATATCCATTTAGAACTAAAAATTTAAGAAATTTCAATATATTAATTATCTTTAAAAACTGGAATCAGTATTTTTGTAAACACAACCATATATTACAATAGGGAAAACGTATGATCATATTTTACAAGTGCATTTTTATTGAATAATAATATTTTACTATTTTCACAAATAAGCAAAACATATTGGAACTAGTCTTGGACAATGGTAAAAGTTTGACGACAATTTGGTGATAGCATTCTTTACTATATATAATAAATAAACTTTTCACGGCGCTTTTGCCCCGGTTTACCAAACCTTGCACGCGCCAACACTAGGTGTAGTGAGAATTATTCTGTTTGTCTACGAAAGCTTAGTATTTAAGTTGAGCAAACAACTTTGTGCTGAGCAACAAACATCATAAAAGAGCTCTTACATTTTTATTTACTAGAAATGCATTAATAGGTGAAAAGGTTTTTCTACGAGCATAGATATCGGTTTTGAAGAAAAATACCAAAACAAAGTGGATACAAATTTTTATATCCAAGGAGACTTCCTTGTTAGTGGGTGCAAAGAAAAAGTTTGTCTTCGTTGAGTATGGCTTTCTAAAGTTTTTTGAAACGTACGAAAAGACAAAAAGAAAAAGATAACTGGAGTTGTCAAGATGGACATTTTGAACTTCTTAACTAACGAGTTAAAACAGGTATGAATCAAAATTAGTGTGCTTGGTTCTCTAACGCTTTCTTGTAATTTCTAACATTTTTATAAGTAAGGAAGGTTTTAATACGATTTTAGGAAGCTATGTTGAAACCTCAATGCACATTCATTTAAATAAACCGATTTATGAGGTTGTAAGCATTTTGGGAGATTTTCGACGGCCTTCTATCCGTAAAACGTTTCTCTTGGGCACACCTTTTTATTTTACATATTTGGTGCGGGAGAGATATAATATACAAGAATTGATTATGTTCTTAGATATATTTACCAAAATTATCCACTGGGTCATTTGGTTAACACGATGTCCGTATGCATGTTTTCAAACTCGTTACGATGGGATTAAGAGTTAAACGTTAGAGTAGTTTAGTATTACAGATTTATCTGTGTCTCTCTTTCTCTTCGTATGTGTAAACCATCTAGGTAATTCATTTGATTGGCAAATGCTGGTTTCAATGACATTGGTTTAAATATTGGGAGCTTAACTCCCTAACTCGAAAGGGCAGCTGTTTCCAATTTAGACCGAGATGATCTTCACGATGATTTAGTGACCCGATGATATATCAATAAAAGCAATAGTTAAACTGTTTATTACACCATAACGGAACATGAAACATTGAGGGCGATTACATGATAAGAATAGCTCATAATAAAAGAATTAAAAAATGGTTGAATAAATTATGTATCGCGTGCCACATTTTGGTTATGTGGAAACACACAAATGTGCAAAGCCAAAAACTAGAATTTGGGATCACCTAGAGAATCTTGGAGGCACTAGTAGTTGTTGCGTTTGAGAAAATCGAGGAGGAGTTGGTTAGTTTTGGCGGGGAATTGTTCAGGAAGAAAATGAGATGCTTCGGGAATGTATATGATTTCTAGGTTCGGCAGGAATTGCTTGATCCCATTTTCCAAGTACTCCTCCATCCCGGGGAAGTTGAAGAAGAAATCTTGTTCGCCGGTGATGAAAAGTGACGGAGCTACGACTATCGGCGCATTCGGGTCGTGGTTTGGAGGTGCGATTCTCTCCAACAATGACCTGCAAGAATTAACGAATTTGAGTATAAGATGGAAACAAAGGCGCAAAAAGTGCTAAAAGAATCACCTTTTTTGTTATTTTGTTGTGTTCTAAAATACTTAAAACTGGTCTAATATGGATCACTAATTTTACGAAGTAAATTATTTGTTATGAAATATATTATAACATGACATATTCAATAATTAATTACCTGTAAGGAACTTGGAGTGCGGTTAGAAATCCGGACTTCGCATACGAAGCACCATAGGTCTCAAGATCCTCCTCTGTGAACCACGAGGGTAGAGGAGCTGACGGTTCCACCAAATCCAATATTTCCTGATTTTCTCCGGCTATGGGTACTTCACTATTAGAAAACAAAATGTAGATCTTTCTCACCACTGTTTTGGCATCAAATCGACCGAAATCGGCTTCAGCTCTTCCAGGTTCCTAAAAACGATTTCAGTTACAATGTTAGCTAAATTGCACCGGAGACTAAAAGAAGCAAAGAGCGTGAGAAAGGGCGTGTTTAGTACCAGCCATCTACGCATGTAGAAACCTTCGGGGAGGGTTTGAAGTTGCTGCAAAGCCTCAGGGGGCATGTACGGAATACCAAGCGTTATGATTCCTGCAAGTTTCTCCGGGAAGAAAAGGGCAAATATGTAGCCAACCATTCCTCCAAAATCCTTACCAATCACGAAGACCTTAGATATCGCGAGAGAAGCTAGGATGGTGGCCGTATCTGCGACCAAATCAGCGAATGACGTCTTCTCGGGTTCTGCAGGGATGTCGGATAGTCCGTATCCTCTGTAATCCGGTGCAATGGCTCTGTAACCGGCTTTTGCAACGGCAATCATCTGATGGCGCCAAGTGTAGGAGATCTCGGGAAATCCGTGAAAGAAAAGCACGACCGGCGATGATTCCGACCCAATCTCGGCAAAGTGGAGCTTCAGCCCGTCTACTTGGACGTAGTTATGCTTAATTTGATCCATTGTTGTTTTTCAAATTGAGATTGAAGAATGAAGATTGTGTGTTTGTATTAAAGCGAAGGTATTGGTTTGAGTTTTTAGTTATGTGGTTGTGCTTTTATAGGTGCTATTTGATCCATCATCGTGACCTTTTCAAAACAATGATATCTTAATTCAAATATTTTATTAATTGTTTCTTAAAAACTTGACATTTTGGTCCTAAATGCTAATCTTGTTTGACGGCTTAGGCACCTCATAGTAGATTTCCTAATTAAAGTAGTGCAAATGGGATATGAAAACAAAAAGCATCAATTATTTATGATTTTGGAAAGATACAAGCAATATCCCGATTAACTATTTCTTCCAAAATTGATGCCTAATAATTATTTTGGATTATGGAATGAGATATATAGAAAAAGATCCAATTTAGGAGTGCAATTTTTTATTCTTCTTCTTAAGAACAATCCCGATAATTAAACTTCATAACGTTTTTGTATGTCGTTATATATTTATTGAAGTCAATATTAATGTAAAACTTGCCTATTACAATTGACGGAAAAAAATTAGTGTTATAATCATATTTAATAGGTCATTCTATTTGAATTATATAATTTTTTTTCTTTTATAAAAGGTTAAAATATATTGGAACTAGTCTTTGGCAATGGTACAAGTTTGACAACATTATATCGAATAAGAATTGTTTTTACTATAATCTATGCCCAGTTGTTTCATTCGCATTTTGTTGCTACTTTGAGAAAATTTGAAAGCTGGGAATCAAGTAGACGTGAACGTTAAGAAATCGTCGAGCGACATCATATAAATAATTAAGTTTTTACGTTTTTTGGTCCGATTGTATATCCATTTAGAACTAAAAATTTAAGAAATTTCAATATATTAATTATCTTTAAAAACTGGAATCAGTATTTTTGTAAACACAACCATATATTACAATAGGGAAAACGTATGATCATATTTTACAAGTGCATTTTTATTGAATAATAATATTTTACTATTTTCTCAAATAAGCAAAACATATTGGAACTAGTCTTGGACAATGGTAAAAGTTTGACGACAATTTGGTGACTAGGATTCTTTACTATAATATAATAAATAAACTTTTCACGGGCACTTTTGCCCCGGTTTACCAAACCTTGCACGCGCCACACACTAGGTGTAGTGAGAATTATTCTGTTTGTCTACGAAAGCTTAGTATTTAAGTTGAGCAAACACAACTTTGTCGCTGAGCAACAAACATCATAAAAGAGCTCTTACATTTTTATTTTACTAGAAATGCATTAATAGGTGAAAAGGTTTTTCTGCACGAGCATAGATATCGGTTTTGAAGAAAAATACCAAAACAAAGTGGATACAAATTTTTATATCCAAGGAGACTTCCTTGTTAGTGGGTGCAAAGAAAAAGTTTGTCTTCGTTGAGTATGGCTTTCTAAAGTTTTTTGAAACCGTACGAAAAGACAAAAAGAAAAAGATAACTGGAGTTGTCAAGATGGACATTTTGAACTTCTTGAACTAACGAGTTAAAACAGGTATGAATCAAAATTAGTGTGCTTGGTTCTCTAACGCTTTCTTGTAATTTCTAACATTTTTATAAGTAAGGAAGGTTTTAATACGATTTTAGGAAGCTATGTTGAAACCTCAATGCACATTCATTTAAATAAACCGATTTATGAGGTTGTAAGCATTTTGGAGATTTTCGACGGCCTTCTATCCGTAAAACGTTTCTCTTGGGCACACCTTTTTATTTTACATATTTGGTGCGGGAGAGATATAATATAACAAGAATTGATTATGTTCTTAGATATATTTACCAAACTTCATCCACTGGGTCATTTGGTTAACACGTTGTCCGTATGCATGTTTTCAAACTCGTTACGATGGGATTAAGAGTTAAACGTTAGAGTAGTTTAATAATTACAGATTTATCTGTGTCTCTCTTTCTATTCGTATATGTAAACCATCTAGGTAATTCATTTGATTGGCAAATGCTGGTTTCAATGACATTGGTTTAAATATTGGGAGCTTAACTCCCCAACTCGAAAGGGCAGCTGTTTCCAATTTAGACCGAGATGATCTTCACGATGATTTAGTGACCCGATGATATATCAATAAAAGCAATAGTTAAACTGTTTATTACACTATAACGGAACATGAAACATTGAGGGCGATTACATGATAAGAATAGCTC
The DNA here is from genome assembly GCA_030169165.1 of Centaurea solstitialis. Lineage (NCBI taxonomy): Eukaryota > Viridiplantae > Streptophyta > Magnoliopsida > Asterales > Asteraceae > Centaurea > Centaurea solstitialis. The sequence continues at coordinate 48,335,398 of CM058040.1, forward strand.
ATAATAAAAGAATTAAAAAATGGTTGAATAAATTATGTATCGCGTGCCACATTTTGGTTATGTGGAAACACACAAATGTGCAAAGCCAAAAACTAGAATTTGGGATCACCTAGAGAATCTTGGAGGCACTAGTAGTAGTTGCGTTTGAGAAAATCGAGGAGGAGTTGGTTAGTTTTGGCGGGGAATTGTTCAGGAAGAAAATGAGATGCTTCGGGAATGTATATGATTTCTAGGTTCGGCAGGAATTGCTTGATCCCATTTTCCAAGTACTCCTCCATCCCGGGGAAGTTGAAGAAGAAATCTTGTTCGCCGATGATGAAAAGTGACGGAGCTACGACTATCGGCGCATTCGGGTCGTGGTTTGGAGGTGCGATTCTCTCCAACAATGACCTGCAAGAATTAACAAATTTGAGTATAAGATGGAAACAAAGGCGCAAAAAGTGCTAAAAGAATCACCTTTTTTGTTATTTTGTTGTGTTCTAAAATACTTAAAACTGGTCTAATATGGATCACTAATTTTACGAAGTAAATTATTTGTTATGAAATATATTATAACATGACATATTCAATAATTAATTACCTGTAAGGAACTTGGAGTGCGGTTAGAAATCCGGACTTCGCATACGAAGCACCATAGGTCTCAAGATCCTCCTCTATGAACCACGAGGGTAGAGGAGCTGACGGTTCCACCAAATCCAATATTTCCTGATTTTCTCCGGCTATGGGTACTTCACTATTAGAAAACAAAATGTAGATCTTTCTCACCACTGTTTTGGCATCAAATCGACCGAAATCGGCTTCAGCTCTTCCAGGTTCCTAAAAACGATTTCAGTTACAATGTTAGCTAAATTGCACCGGAGACTAAAAGAAGCAAAGAGCGTGAGAAAGGGCGTGTATAGTACCTGCCATCTACGCATGTAGAAACCTTCGGGGAGGGTTTGAAGTTGCTGCAAAGCCTCAGGGGGCATGTACGGAATACCAAGCGTTATTATTCCTGCAAGTTTCTCCGGGAAGAAAAGGGCAAATATGTAGCCAACCATTCCTCCAAAATCCTTACCAATCACGAAGACCTTAGATATCGTGAGAGAAGCTAGGATGGTGGCCGTATCTGTGACCAAATCAGCGAATGACGTCTTCTCGGGTTCTGCAGGGACGTCGGATAGTCCGTATCCTCTGTAATCCGGTGCAATGGCTCTGTAACTGGCTTTTGCAACGACAATCATCTGATGGCACCAAGTATAGGAGATCTCGGGAAATCCGTGAAAGAAAAGCACGACCGGCGATGATTCCGACCCTATCTCGGCAAAGTGGAGCTTCAGCCCGTCTACTTGGACGTAGTTATGCTTAATTTGATCCATTGTTGTTGTTCCAGATTCAAGTTCTAATCAACATGCACACAAGTAGAGAATGATTTGAAAGCCATATGTCATTGATTCTTGATGAAAAGTTTACACACACTCAATACACCAAGAACACACACACTTAAGAACACAACTCTCAATTCACTCTCAATTTACAATCATGATACGTACATGCATGATTCACTTACAATGAACTCACTATGGGTATTTATACCCCAACACTAACAACCCTTACACTATAGAACAATTACAAAATCTACCCTAATAAAGGAAAACTATTACAAAGGACTAAAACAATAAAAGTAAACTTTGACTTTGTTGCCCACTTTGACTTTGCTTTTTTCTTCACTTTAAGCACCAACTTGTGATCTCGGATACAATCCGATTTTGCACCCAACAATCTCCCCCTTTGGATTCGAGATCACAAAAAGAATTAGGCAAACGTCTTCAAGAAAACATCAACACTTTAAACACCAAAATTAAGCTTTCTTGAACGATAAGCTTCGGTAAAAATCTTCAATAATCATCCACTTTGACCACGAAGCTTTAACAAAACGAAGTATCTTGAAACAATCTTCAAACTTCAAAACTTGGAATATTCTGATCATCTTGAAGTATCTTGTAATTATCTCTCGACTTCCTCAAAGTATCTTCAAGAATCATTTTTCGACGTTACATTTCAAATCCATCTCCCAAAGTATCGTCAAAAACATTTCTAAACCATCTCCCCCTTTTTGATGAAATATGAAATAATCATCAAAACTATAGAAATGTATGATTAGATAACTCAACTAGTAAAGATACAAACATATAAAAAAAAAAAACCACCAAGGATATCAAAAACCATCTCACATAACCATCTCCTCCTTGTTACTCCAGAATTCCCATTTTTACTCCAAAGAAATACCGTCAATTCCATAAAGTAATCCAAATCTTTTCAAATTCAGATATAAGTGGGAAAATCCTGAAACAACACATGAATCAGTTGGAATGCCTGTGAGAAGCACAAAGCAACTCAGTACAACAAATGCACTATATAAAGAGCTTTAGTGATGATCACTCCCTAGGGCTTCCGTTCAATCATCGCAAATACAAAAAGTATTCTTATGAACGTTCCGACAAAGAAACAAATTCCTTGTGTGTATTTGTGATGAAAGAAAATAAGCATCAAGTGCTTTCATAAGGCTCAAAATATGAAAACATTTCACGACTCGATGTGTAGAAATGAAGTTCGAAGGCAGGACAGCTTCCTTCTGGTTCAATATCGATTTTCCAAATGAAAACCTGATAGATTATGTGCTGCGTCCCCGTGATGAAATGAAACATCTCCTTGTTAAGAAGGAAATGAGTAGCTAGTGGAGTAAAAACGAGAGTCGGCATTGGGCTTTGCCTTGTTTCAATATCGCTCACCAAAGAATGTGAACCAATAGATTATGTGGTTGCCTGGCTTAGAAAAGGTTGGGTTATGTTTCTTTTAACTCTGTTCTCACACCCTCCAATTCTTTTAAGCATCCTCACGTCTAACCAAACTCTCAAATCACATTTTTCCGCTCAATCACTATGAGAATAACTCGACCACCTGAGTTATCTCCCCCACTCTTTGATGGAGACCCCTCACTCATTTCTCAAGGATAACTTCTTGGGTAGGATTGCCGGTTCTGGAAATCCATAGAAGTTCTGTTAAGCTCACACATCCCATGAAATAAGTTTCCTAAACATAAAAGTACAATGACTCATCGAGTGAATCAATGAGCCAATATGAAACATGCTCAAACAAATATATATATGAACAATATAGGAGCATAAGAATTTCTTCAAACAAGTATATGAAATGAAGAACATGAATGATGTAAACTTGTTTGAGAAAACTGATTCATCAAATGATGTGAGATATGTTCTTGAAAAGCTTTGGTGTACACAAAATGAATGAATGTTATCTATACGATCAAGATATAGATATAGCAATGAAGAACGTATCTGATCAAATAAACGATGAAGCACAAATAGGAAGATAGCAAGCGAGTGTATTACCACCGAAAAATATGATCATATAGAGACGTGGTAATAACTAAGTCAAAAGAAGCTAAACCGGTGTGTATGAATACTTGAAAAATATAGGAAAAGATAATACGCAAGTATTAATCTTTGGAAACACACGGTTAGAAAATATCCGTCAACTCATCATGATATGAAAACATGGAAAATCACACTTCTAATTCGAAAAAATCATTTGAGAATCGAGAAGTGAGTTTGAACATTTAAAAATGAATTTTTCATATCTGAAAGTTGTTCGTCTTTCAGATATGTAAGCATTAAAGCTTATTTGAACTCTCCCCCTAAAAATAATATCTCTTGCAAGTGAAAACAAGGTATGAAAAACGTTTTTAACTATTCATTCCACTAAAATATTATCGCATTTAAGTACTCCCCCTCAAATGGATAATCAATGATTTTTATGTAAAGCTCTTCCTCAAAGTTAGAATAATACCTTGAAGACCATTGAAAACCGGGTCTTGAACTGATTTATTCAAGAGCCATTTGCACATTGAAGATCGGGTCCTAAATTGAATGTTTAGAAGCCACAATACATTGAAATTCGGGTCCTAAACTGATTTATTTAGGAACCACTTGATTTGCAGACACTCCCCCTTGAATAATGCATTAAAGATATGGGGACCTGCAAAAAACAAAATCATACAGATTTTGGTATCCACTTGAAAGTGGATCCTCTTTTGTTAAAAGAAGTTGATTTATAATTCGGAATACTGTAAGTACCATACCAACTTTCCGACGATTCTTTTCGAACAAACTTATTTGTTCCACAGTAAGAACAACATATTTTCTTTTGAGATAATCTGATCATATGATTTACATAATAAATTGGATCAGATTTAACAAAAGATTTAGCTTTAAAAACATTGTTCTTTTGAACATTTTGATTAGGAACAAACAACTTTGGTTTATCTACATTTGGTGTAGACCCTTTAACTCTCCAAACAAACTTACCTTTCGTCGAATGATTTTTACCTGAACCATCAATCTGATGATCATAGAAAAGATTAGAAGGACGAATCTGATTAGTTGGTGTAAAACTTTTTGTTGAAGAAACATCTGCATAAAGAGAACTTGGAGCAGTTTTGAATGAACACACAGAATCAGCATAATCAACATATGGTGATTGTATTATAACATCGGGACTCTTTGGTTCATTCAAATTAACTTTAAAAACAATATCTTCAAGATCTTTCACCATTGCAGATAAAAGATTCTTTTCTTCAACAGTTTCATCAAGTTTCTTTTTCAGATTAGAACTCATAATCTGTTCTTTCATGATATCAGAAGACAATTCAGATAATCTTAATGTAAGCTTCCTTACTTCTGTCTCAAAAACCCTCTTTTCCTCTTCAAAATCATTTTTCTCAAAGGTTGGTTTGTTTAGTTCAGCAATCAGTTGCTCAAAACCTTTTATCTCACATTTTAAAAGGTGTTCTTTTCTTTTAAAAGCACTTCTTTCATCCGAAAGTTGCACTTCTAAATTAGCAATCTTCTTCCTAAATAGAACACTCTTTTCTTCAAAAGATTTTCTTTCTTTTTCAAAACCTTTAGTCTCTTCCTCAAAAACAAACTCAACACATCTATCTCTTTCAACACGGAGAGACTTTTTCTTTAACACTTTCTTCTTGCTTTCAAAAACACTCTTCTTTTTCTCAAAACCTTTTCTTTCACTCACAATCTGTTTCTCTAAATCAGAAATCTTTTTCGAAAGTTTATCACTTTTCACTTCAAAAGATTTTCTCTCTTTCTCAAAAACCTTTCTCTCTTCTTCAAAAACCTTTCTTTCATCTTGTAAAATCTTTTCAAAATCAACCAACTTACTATCCACAACATTTTTCTTGTCGGTACAAGAATCAAGAGAATCAAACACATTCATTCCGTCATAAGAGTTAGAATCATCATCATCATAACAACAGTTAACATAACATGTTGATTCAGAAAACTCTTTGAAAATCTCGTTGTCTTTTGGTTTATCAAAAACTGATGTCTTCAAAGAAAGTTCATTAATCTTAGTTTCAAAAGCTCGTCTTTCTTTCTCAAAGTTACTCCTCTCGATGATCACGATTTTCTCAAAATAATTTACTTGATTGGAAAGTTCCATCACTCTTGAATGAGAAGATATAAGTTTATTTTTAAAAAGGTTCTTATCATTTTCAAGATTAGTAACTTTAAGAATAAGTTCAGCTTTTTCAGCATTCAAAACGGATAAACTTTGCTGAAGCTCAGTTATTTGATTTGACAACTTTGAATTCTCTGATTCTTGCCCTTTTTCACTCTGTATTAACTTCTCTAAATCCACAATCTTCATCTCTAACAAAGACTTGTCAGAACTCAACATTAGATTTTCCTGGTTTAGCTCAAAGACACGCTGACTGTATGTCATATACTTCTTCCATAATGTATGATCGTCAACTAGCTCTGTCATCTTGACTAATACGAAAATAGAACTTGAAAATGATCGTTAATTCACTAAAATTTGTAGATTTCTTCTAAACTTCTGGAGGTATGCAAATCTGATGATCTGTAACTAATCTGAACACTTCTTTTGATCAAGGTAAATGTTAGTGATAAAAGTCAAAAAGTCAACTAAAAAGTCAACCGGTGAATAGTGAAATCCCGAGAAAAAATATTTTTCAAAAATTTTAAAGTTGATTTTGACTGCGAAATTGAAAGAATAGTCCAAAAACTCAACCTCTCGGAAATCACCAAAATCTCGGAAAAACCGACATTTTTCGGGAAAAAAATGACCTTAAAAATGACTGAACTTTTTGACCGTAAAATCAGATAAGAAGTCTAAAAAAGTTTACGTGAAAAAACGGCCGAAAAACGCTCCCAGACTCTTTCCGCTTAAACTATTCCGATTCGGAAAACAACTTATTCCGATTCGGATTTTTCAATTTTCCGAATCGGAAAAGGTTGTTTTCCGAATCGGAAAAATAAACTTGATAGAGTTTCGAGAAAAATTTCGAGTTGGTATTTGGTCAAAATCCGAATCGGAAAATGATGTTTTCCGAATCGGAGTTTGATTAATACCAAGTCGGAAAACGAGTAAGATCAGATCTAAACAACAATACGAGTCCAAAAAAAAATTTCTGATTCGAAAAATTTCAAAAATCCGATTCGGAAAACTTGTATTTTCTGATTCGGAAAATATGAACACCAGTTCGGAAAACCGAACAAAAACCGAGCAGAAGGTAAAAAAAAACTCAAAAATTACTGCTCAAAACACCGAATTTTGACTCAAAATCACTCACAAACACAGTAAAAACATCATTTTAACCATATTCAATCAATTTTACATGCAAACAATGATCAAATGAAGAAAATCAAACCTCAAAACTCCATTTTCGAAAAACCATAAAAAAGTCAAGAAATCATACCAAATTCAAGTGAATTTTCAGCTCTGATAACACTTGTTGTTCCAGATTCAAGTTCTAATCAACATGCACACAAGTAGAGAATGATTTGAAAGCCATATGTCATTGATTCTTGATGAAAAGTTTACACACACTCAATACACCAAGAACACACACACTTAAGAACACAACTCTCAATTCACTCTCAATTTACAATCATGATACGTACATGCATGATTCACTTACAATGAACTCACTATGGGTATTTATACCCCAACACTAACAACCCTTACACTATAGAACAATTACAAAATCTACCCTAATAAAGGAAAACTATTACAAAGGACTAAAACAATAAAAGTAAACTTTGACTTTGTTGCCCACTTTGACTTTGCTTTTTTCTTCACTTTAAGCACCAACTTGTGATCTCGGATACAATCCGATTTTGCACCCAACAATTGTTGTTTTTCAAATTGAGATTGAAGAATGAAGATTGTGTGTTTGTATTAAAGCGAAGGTATTGGTTTGAGTTTTTAGTTATGTGGTTGTGCTTTTATAGGTGCTATTTGATCCATCATCGTGACCTTTTCAAAACATTGATATCTTAATTCAAATATTTTATTATTTGTTTCTTAAAAACTTGGCATTTTGGTCCTAAATGCTAATCTTGTTTGACGGCTTAGGCACCTCATAGTAGATTTCCTAATTAAAGTAGTGCAAATGGGATAAGAAAACAAAAAGCATCAATTATTTATGATTTTGGAAAGATACATGCAATATCCCGATTAACTATTTCTTCCAAAATTGATGCCTATTAATTATTTTGGATTATGGAATGAGATATATAGAAAAAGATCCAATTTAGGGAGTGCAAGTTTTTTATTCTTCTTCTTAAGAACAATCCCGATAATTAAATTTCATAACGTTTTTGTATGTCGTTCATATATTTATTGAAGTCAATATTAATGTAGAACTTGCCTATTACAATTGACGGAAAAAAATTAGTGTTATAATCATATATAATAGGTCATTCTATTTGAATTATATAATTTTTTTTCTTTTATAAAAGGTTAAAATATATTGGAACTAGTCTTTGGCAATGGTACAAGTTTGACAACAATTATATCGAATAAGAATTGTTTTTACTATAATCTATGCCCACTTGTTTCATTCGCATTTTGTTGCTACTTTGAGAAAATTTGAAAGCTGGGAATCAAGTAGACGTGAACGTTAAGAAATCGTCGAGCGACATCATATAAATAATTAAGTTTTTACGTTTTTTGGTCCGATTGTATATCCATTTAGAACTAAAAATTTAAGAAATTTCAATATATTAATTATCTTTAAAAACTGGAATCAGTATTTTTGTAAACACAACCATATATTACAATAGGGAAAACGTATGATCATATTTTACAAGTGCATTTTTATTGAATAATAATATTTTTCTATTTTCACAAATAAGCAAAACATATTGGAACTAGTCTTGGACAATGGTAAAAGTTTGACGACAATTTGGTGACTAGCATTCTTTACTATAATATAATAAATAAACTTTTCACGGGCGCTTTTGCCCCGGTTTACCAAACCCTGCACGCACCACACACTAGGTGTAGTGAGAATTATTCTGTTTGACTACGAAAGCTTAGTATTTAAGTTGAGCAACACAACTTTGTCGCTGAGCAACAAACATCATAAAAGAGCTCTTACATTTTTATTTTACTAGAAATGCATTAATAGGTGAAAAGGTTTTTCTGCACGAGCATAGATATCGGTTTTGAAGAAAAATACCAAAACAAAGTGGATACAAATTTTTATATCCAAGGAGACTTCCTTGTTAGTGGGTGCAAAGAAAAAGTTTGTCTTCGTTGAGTATGGCTTTCTAAAGTTTTTTGAAACCGTACGAAAAGACAAAAAGAAAAAGATAACTGGTGTTGTCAAGATGGACATTTTGAACTTCTTAACTAACGAGTTAAAACAGGTATGAATCAAAATTAGTGTGCTTGGTTCTCTAACGCTTTCTTGTAATTTCTAACGTTTTTATAAGTAAGGAAGGTTTTAATACGATTTTAGGAAGCTATGTTGAAACCTCAATGCACATTCATTTAAATAAACCGATTTATGAGGTTGTAAGCATTTTGGAGATTTTCGACGACCTTCTATCCGTAAAACGTTTCTCTTGGGCACACCTTTTTATTTTACATATTTGTTGCGGGAGAGATATAATATAACAAGAATTGATTATGTTCTTAGATATATTTACCAAAATTTATCCACTGGGTCATTTGGTTAACACGATGTTCGTATGCATGTTTTCAAACTCGTTACGATGGGATTAAGAGTTAAACGTTTGAGTAGTTTAATAATTACAGATTTATCTGTGTCTCTCTTTCTCTTCGTATATGTAAACCATCTAGGTAATTCATTTGATTGGCAAATGCTGGTTTCAATGACATTGGTTTAAATATTGGGAGCTTAACTCCCCAACTCGAAAGGGCAGCTGTTTCCAATTTAGACCGAGATGATCTTCACGATGATTTAGTGACCCGATGATATATCAATAAAAGCAATAGTTAAACTGTTTATTACACCATAACGGAACATGAAACATTGAGGGCGATTACATGATGAGAATAGCTCATAATAAAAGAATTAAAAAATGGTTGAATAAATTATGTATCGCGTGCCACATTTGGGTTATGTGGAAACACACAAATGTGCAAAGCCAAAAACTAGAATTTGGGATCACCTAGAGAATCTTGGAGGCACTAGTAGTTGTTGCGTTTGAGAAAATCGAGGAGGAGTTGGTTAGTTTTGGCGGGGAATTGTTCAGGAAGAAAATGAGATGCTTCGGGAATGTATATGATTTCTAAGTTCGGCAGGAATTGCTTGATCCCATTTTCCAAGTACTCCTCCATCCCGGGGAAGTTGAAGAAGAAATCTTGTTCGCCGGTGATGAAAAGTGACGGAGCTACGACTATCGGCGCATTCGGGTCGTGGTTTGGAGGTGCGATTCTCTCCAACAATGACCTGCAAGAATTAACGAATTTGAGTATAAGATGGAAACAAAGGCGCAAAAAGTGCTAAAATAATCACCTTTTTTGTTATTTTGTTGTGTTCTAAAATACTTAAAACTGGTCTAATATGGATCACTAATTTTACGAAGTAAATTATTTGTTATGAAATATATTATAACATGACATATTCAATAATTAATTACCTGTAAGGAACTTGGAGTGCGGTTAGAAATCCGGACTTCGCATACGAAGCACCATAGGTCTCAAGATCCTCCTCTGTGAACCACGAGGGTAGAGGAGCTGACGGTTCCACCAAATCCAATATTTCCTGATTTTCTCCGGCTATGGGTACTTCACTATTAGAAAACAAAATGTAGATCTTTCTCACCACTGTTTTGGCATCAAATCGACCGAAATCGGCTTCAGCTCTTCCAGGTTCCTAAAAACGATTTCAGTTACAATGTTAGCTAAATTGCACCGGAGACTAAAAGAAGCAAAGAGCGTGAGAAAGGGCGTGTATAGTACCTGCCATCTACGCATGTAGAAACCTTCGGGGAGGGTTTGAAGTTGCTGCAAAGCCTCAGGGGGCATGTACGGAATACCAAGCGTTATGATTCCTGCAAGTTTCTCCGGGAAGAAAAGGGCAAATATGTAGCCAACCATTCCTCCAAAATCCTTACCAATCACGAAGACCTTAGATATCGCGAGAGAAGCTAGGATGGTGGCCGTATCTGCGACCAAATCAGCGAATGACGTCTTCTCGGGTTCTGCAGGGACGTCGGATAGTCCGTATCCTCTGTAATCCGGTGCAATGGCTCTGTAACCGGCTTTTGCAACGGCAATCATCTGATGGCGCCAAGTGTAGGAGATCTCGGGAAATCCGTGAAAGAAAAGCACGACCGGCGATGATTCCGACCCAATCTCGGCAAAGTGGAGCTTCAGCCCGTCTACTTGGACGTAGTTATGCTTAATTTGATCCATTGTTGTTTTTCAAATTGAGATTGAAGAATGAAGATTGTGTGTTTGTATTAAAGCGAAGGTATTGGTTTGAGTTTTTAGTTATGTGGTTGTGCTTTTATAGGTGCTATTTGATCCATTATCGTGACCTTTTCAAAACATTGATATCTTAATTCAAATATTTTATTATTTGTTTCTTAAAAACTTGACATTTTGGTCCTAAATGCTAATCTTGTTTGACGGCTTAGGCACCTCATAGTAGATTTCCTAATTAAAGTAGTGCAAATGGGATAAGAAAACAAAAAGCATCAATTATTTATGATTTTGGAAAGATACATGCAATATCCCGATTAAGTATTTCTTCCAAAATTGATGCCTAATAATTATTTTGGATTATGGAATGAGATATATAGAAAAAGATCCAATTTAGGGAGTGCAAGTTTTTTATTCTTCTTCTTAAGAACAATCCCGATAATTAAATTTCATAACGTTTTTGTATGTCGTTCATATATTTATTGAAGTCAATATTAATGTAAAACTTGCCTATTACATTGACGGAAAAAAAATTAGTGTTATAATCATATTTAATAGGTCATTCTATTTGAATTATAAAATTTTTTTTCTTTTATAAAAGGTTAAAATATATTGGAACTAGTCTTTGGCAATGGTACAAGTTTGACAACAATTATATCGAATAAGAATTGTTTTTACTATAATCTATGTCCAGTTGTTTCATTCGCATTTTGTTGCTACTTTGAGAAAATTTGAAAGCTGGGAATCAAGTAGACGTGAACGTTAAGAAATCGTCGAGCAACATCATATAAATAATTAAGTTTTTACGTTTTTTGGTCCGATTGTATATCCATTTAGAACTAAAAATTTTAGAAATTTCAATATATTAATTACCTTTAAAAACTGGAATCAGTATTTTTGTAAACACAACCTTATATTACAATAGGGAAAACGTATGATCATATTTTACAAGTGCATTTTTATTGAATAATAATATTTTTCTATTTTCACAAATAAGCAAAACATATTGGAACTAGTCTTGGACAATGGTAAAAGTTTGACGACAATTTGGTGACTAGCATTCTTTACTATAATATAATAAATAAACTTTTCACGGGCGCTTTTGCCCCGGTTTACCAAACCCTGCACGCGCCACACACTAGGTGTAGTGAGAATTATTCTGTTTGTCTACGAAAGCTTAGTATTTAAGTTGAGCAACACAACTTTGTCGCTGAGCAACAAACATCATAAAAGAGCTCTTACATTTTTATTTTACTAGAAATGCATTAATAGGTGAAAAGGTTTTTCTGCACGAGCATAGATATCGGTTTTGAAGAAAAATACCAAAACAAAGTGGATACAAATTTTTATATCCAAGGAGACTTCCTTGTTAGTGGGTGCAAAGAAAAAGTTTGTCTTCGTTGAGTATGGCTTTCTAAAGTTTTTTGAAACCGTACGAAAAGACAAAAAGAAAAAGATAACTGGAGTTGTCAAGATGGACATTTTGAACTTCTTAACTAACGAGTTAAAACAGGTATGAATCAAAATTAGTGTGCTTGGTTCTCTAACGCTTTCTTGTAATTCCTAACGTTTTTATAAGTAAGGAAGGTTTTAATACGATTTTAGGAAGCTATGTTGAAACCTCAATGCACATTCATTTAAATAAACCGATTTATGAGGTTGTAAGCATTTTGGAGATTTTCGACGACCTTCTATCCGTAAAACGTTTCTCTTGGGCACACCTTTTTATTTTACATATTTGTTGCGGGAGAGATATAATATAACAAGAATTGATTATGTTCTTAGATATATTTACCAAAATTTATCCACTGGGTCATTTGGTTAACACGATGTTCGTATGCATGTTTTCAAACTCGTTACGATGGGATTAAGAGTTAAACGTTTGAGTAGTTTAATAATTACAGATTTTATCTGTGTCTCTCTTTCTCTTCGTATATGTAAACCATCTAGGTAATTCATTTGATTGGCAAATGCTGGTTTCAATGACATTGGTTTAAATATTGGGAGCTTAACTCCCCAACTCGAAAGGGCAGCTGTTTCCAATTTAGACCGAGATGATCTTCACGATGATTTAGTGACCCGATGATATATCAATAAAAGCAATAGTTAAACTGTTTATTACACCATAACGGAACATGAAACATTGAGGCGATTACATGATGAGAATAGCTCATAATAAAAGAATTAAAAAATGGTTGAATAAATTATGTATCGCGTGCCACATTTGGGTTATGTGGAAACACACAAATGTGCAAAGACAAAAATTAGAATTTGGGATCACCTAGAGAATCTTGGAGGCACTAGTAGTTGTTGCGTTTGAGAAAATCGAGGAGGAGTTGGTTAGTTTTGGCGGGAATTGTTCAGGAAGAAAATGAGATGCTTCGGGAATGTATATGATTTCTAGGTTCGGCAGGAATTGCTTGATCCCATTTTCCAAGTACTCCTCCATCCCGGGGAAGTTGAAGAAGAAATCTTGTTCGCCGGTGATGAAAAGTGACGGAGCTACGACTATCGGCGCATTCGGGTCGTGGTTTGGAGGTGCGATTCTCTCCAACAATGACCTGCAAGAATTAACGAATTTGAGTATAAGATGGAAACAAAGGCGCAAAAAGTGCTAAAAGAATCACCTTTTTTGTTATTTTGTTGTGTTCTAAAATACTTAAAACTGGTCTAATATGGATCACTAATTTTACGAAGTAAATTATTTGTTATGAAATATATTATAACATGACATATTCAATAATTAATTACCTGTAAGGAACTTGGAGTGCGGTTAGAAATCCGGACTTCGCATACGAAGCACCATAGGTCTCAAGATCCTCCTCTGTGAACCACGACGGTAGAGGAGCTGACGGTTCCACCAAATCCAATATTTCCTGATTTTCTCCGGCTATGGGTACTTCACTATTAGAAAACAAAATGTAGATCTTTCTCACCACTGTTTTGGCATCAAATCGACCGAAATCGGCTTCAGCTCTTCCAGGTTCCTAAAAACGATTTCAGTTACAATGTTAGCTAAATTGCACCGGAGACTAAAAGAAGCAAAGAGCGTGAGAAAGGGCGTGTATAGTACCTGCCATCTACGCATGTAGAAACCTTCGGGGAGGGTTTGAAGTTGCTGCAAAGCCTCAGGGGGCATGTACGGAATACCAAGCGTTATGATTCCTGCAAGTTTCTCCGGGAAGAAAAGGGCAAATATGTAGCCAACCATTCCTCCAAAATCCTTACCAATCACGAAGACCTTAGATATCGCGAGAGAAGCTAGGATGGTGGCCGTATCTGCGACCAAATCAGCGAATGACGTCTTCTCGGGTTCTGCAGGGACGTCGGATAGTCCGTATCCTCTGTATTCCGGTGCAATGGCTCTGTAACCGGCTTTTGCAACGGCAATCATCTGATGGCGCCAAGTGTAGGAGATCTCGGGAAATCCGTGAAAGAAAAGCACGACCGGCGATGATTCCGACCCAATCTCGGCAAAGTGGAGCTTCAGCCCGTCTACTTGGACGTAGTTATGCTTAATTTGATCCATTGTTGTTTTTCAAATTGAGATTGAAGAATGAAGATTGTGTGTTTGTATTAAAGCGAAGGTATTGGTTTGAGTTTTTAGTTATGTGGTTGTGCTTTTATAGGTGCTATTTGATCCCTTATCGTGACCTTTTCAAAACATTGATATCTTAATTCAAATATTTTATTATTTGTTTCTTAAAAACTTGACATTTTGGTCCTAAATGCTAATCTTGTTTGACGGCTTAGGCACCTCATAGTAGATTTCCTAATTAAAGTAGTGCAAATGGGATAAGAAAACAAAAAGCATCAATTATTTATGATTTTGGAAAGATACATGCAATATCCCGATTAAGTATTTCTTCCAAAATTGATGCCTAATAATTATTTTGGATTATGGAATGAGATATATAGAAAAAGATCCAATTTAGGGAGTGCAAGTTTTTTATTCTTCTTCTTAAGAACAATCCCGATAATTAAATTTCATAACGTTTTTGTATGTCGTTCATATATTTATTGAAGTCAATATTAATGTAAAACTTGCCTATTACATTGACGGAAAAAAAATTAGTGTTATAATCATATTTAATAGGTCATTCTATTTGAATTATAAAATTTTTTTTCTTTTATAAAAGGTTAAAATATATTGGAACTAGTCTTTGGCAATGGTACAAGTTTGACAACAATTATATCGAATAAGAATTGTTTTTACTATAATCTATGTCCAGTTGTTTCATTCGCATTTTGTTGCTACTTTGAGAAAATTTGAAAGCTGGGAATCAAGTAGACGTGAACGTTAAGAAATCGTCGAGCAACATCATATAAATAATTAAGTTTTTACGTTTTTTGGTCCGATTGTATATCCATTTAGAACTAAAAATTTAAGAAATTTCAATATATTAATTACCTTTAAAAACTGGAATCAGTATTTTTGTAAACACAACCTTATATTACAATAGGGAAAACGTATGATCATATTTTACAAGTGCATTTTTATTGAATAATAATATTTTTCTATTTTCACAAATAAGCAAAACATATTGGAACTAGTCTTGGACAATGGTAAAAGTTTGACGACAATTTGGTGACTAGCATTCTTTACTATAATATAATAAATAAACTTTTCACGGGCGCTTTTGCCCCGGTTTACCAAACCCTGCACGCGCCACACACTAGGTGTAGTGAGAATTATTCTGTTTGTCTACGAAAGCTTAGTATTTAAGTTGAGCAACACAACTTTGTCGCTGAGCAACAAACATCATAAAAGAGCTCTTACATTTTTATTTTACTAGAAATGCATTAATAGGTGAAAAGGTTTTTCTGCACGAGCATAGATATCGGTTTTGAAGAAAAATACCAAAACAAAGTGGATACAAATTTTTATATCCAAGGAGACTTCCTTGTTAGTGGGTGCAAAGAAAAAGTTTGTCTTCGTTGAGTATGGCTTTCTAAAGTTTTTTGAAACCGTACGAAAAGACAAAAAGAAAAAGATAACTGGAGTTGTCAAGATGGACATTTTGAACTTCTTAACTAACGAGTTAAAACAGGTATGAATCAAAATTAGTGTGCTTGGTTCTCTAACGCTTTCTTGTAATTCCTAACGTTTTTATAAGTAAGGAAGGTTTTAATACGATTTTAGGAAGCTATGTTGAAACCTCAATGCACATTCATTTAAATAAACCGATTTATGAGGTTGTAAGCATTTTGGAGATTTTCGACGACCTTCTATCCGTAAAACGTTTCTCTTGGGCACACCTTTTTATTTTACATATTTGTTGCGGGAGAGATATAATATAACAAGAATTGATTATGTTCTTAGATATATTTACCAAAATTTATCCACTGGGTCATTTGGTTAACACGATGTTCGTATGCATGTTTTCAAACTCGTTACGATGGGATTAAGAGTTAAACGTTTGAGTAGTTTAATAATTACAGATTTATCTGTGTCTCTCTTTCTCTTCGTATATGTAAACCATCTAGGTAATTCATTTGATTGGCAAATGCTGGTTTCAATGACATTGGTTTAAATATTGGGAGCTTAACTCCCCAACTCGAAAGGGCAGCTGTTTCCAATTTAGACCGAGATGATCTTCACGATGATTTAGTGACCCGATGATATATCAATAAAAGCAATAGTTAAACTGTTTATTACACCATAACGGAACATGAAACATTGAGGGCGATTACATGATGAGAACAGCTCATAATAAAAGAATTAAAAAATGGTTGAATAAATTATGTATCGCGTGCCACATTTGGTTATGTGGAAACACACAAATGTGCAAAGCCAAAAACTAGAATTTGGGATCACCTAGAGAATCTTGGAGGCACTAGTAGTTGTTGCGTTTGAGAAAATCGAGGAGGAGTTGGTTAGTTTTGGCGGGGAATTGTTCAGGAAGAAAATGAGATGCTTCGGGAATGTATATGATTTCTAGGTTCGGCAGGAATTGCTTGATCCCATTTTCCAAGTTCTCCTCCATCCCGGGGAAGTTGAAGAAGAAATCTTGTTCGCCGGTGATGAAAAGTGACGGAGCTACGACTATCGGCGCATTCGGGTCGTGGTTTGGAGGTGCGATTCTCTCCAACAATGACCTACAAGAATTAACGAATTTGAGTATAAGATGGAAACAAAGGCGCAAAAAGTGCTAAAAGAATCACCTTTTTTGTTATTTTGTTGTGTTCTAAAATACTTAAAACTGGTCTAATATGGATCACTAATTTTACGAAGTAAATTATTTGTTATGAAATATATTATAACATGACATATTCAATAATTAATTACCTGTAAGGAACTTGGAGTGCGGTTAGAAATCCGGACTTCGCATACGAAGCACCATAGGTCTCAAGATCCTCCTCTGTGAACCACGAGGGTAGAGGAGCTGACGGTTCCACCAAATCCAATATTTCCTGATTTTCTCCGGCTATGGGTACTTCACTATTAGAAAACAAAATGTAGATCTTTCTCACCACTGTTTTGGCATCAAATCGACCGAAATCGGCTTCAGCTCTTCCAGGTTCCTAAAAACGATTTCAGTTACAATGTTAGCTAAATTGCACCGGAGACTAAAAGAAGCAAAGAGCGTGAGAAAGGGCGTGTATAGTACCTGCCATCTACGCATGTAGAAACCTTCGGGGAGGGTTTGAAGTTGCTGCAAAGCCTCAGGGAGCATGTACGGAATACCAAGCGTTATGATTCCTGCAAGTTTCTCCGGGAAGAAAAGGGCAAATATGTAGCCAACCATTCCTCCAAAATCCTTACCAATCACGAAGACCTTAGATATCGCGAGAGAAGCTAGGATGGTGGCCGTATCTGCGACCAAATCAGCGAATGACGTCTTCTCGGGTTTTGCAGGGACGTCGGATAGTCCGTATCCTCTGTAATCCGGTGCAATGGCTCTGTAACCGGCTTTTGCAACGGCAATCATCTGATGGCGCCAAGTGTAGGAGATCTCGGGAAATCCGTGAAAGAAAAGCACGACCGGCGATGATTCCGACCCAATCTCGGCAAAGTGGAGCTTCAGCCCGTCTACTTGGACGTAGTTATGCTTAATTTGATCCATTGTTGTTTTTCAAATTGAGATTGAAGAATGAAGATTGTGTGTTTGTATTAAAGCGAAGGTATTGGTTTGAGTTTTTAGTTATGTGGTTGTGCTTTTATAGGTGCTATTTGATCCATTATCGTGACCTTTTCAAAACATTGATATCTTAATTCAAATATTTTATTATTTGTTTCTTAAAAACTTGACATTTTGGTCCTAAATGCTAATCTTGTTTGACGGCTTAGGCACCTCATAGTAGATTTCCTAATTAAAGTAGTGCAAATGGGATAAGAAAACAAAAAGCATCAATTATTTATGATTTTGGAAAGATACATGCAATATCCCGATTAACTATTTCTTCCAAAATTGATGCCTAATAATTATTTTGGATTATGGAATGAGATATATAGAAAAAGATCCAATTTAGGGAGTGCAAGTTTTTTATTCTTCTTCTTAAGAACAATCCCGATAATTAAATTTCATAACGTTTTTGTATGTCGTTCATATATTTATTGAAGTCAATATTAATGTAGAACTTGCCTATTACAATTGACGGAAAAAAATTAGTGTTGTAATCATATTTAATAGGTCATTCTATTTGAATTATATAATTTTTTTTCTTTTATAAAAGGTTAAAATATATTGGAACTAGTCTTTGGCAATGGTACAAGTTTGACAACAATTATATCGAATAAGAATTGTTTTTACTATAATCTATGCCCAGTTGTTTCATTCGCATTTTGTTGCTACTTTGAGAAAATTTGAAAGCTGGGAATCAAGTAGACGTGAACGTTAAGAAATCGTCGAGCGACATCATATAAATAATTAAGTTTTTATGTTTTTTGGTCCGATTGTATATCCATTTAGAACTAAAAATTTAAGAAATTTCAATATATCAATTATCTTTAAAAACTGGAATTAGTATTTTTATAAACACAACCATATATTACAATAGGGAAAACATATGATCATATTTTACAAGTGCATTTTTATTGAATAATAATATTTTTCTATTTTCACAAATAAGCAAAACATATTGGAACTAGTCTTAGAAAATGGTAAAAGTTTGACGACAATTTGGTGACTAGCATTCTTTACTATAATATAATAAATAAACTTTTCACGGGCGCTTTTGCCCCGGTTTACCAAACCCTGCACGCGCCACACACTAGGTGTAGTGAGAATTATTCTGTTTGTCTACGAAAGCTTAGTATTTAAGTTGAGCAACACAACTTTGTCGCTGAGCAACAAACATCATAAAAGAGCTCTTACATTTTTATTTTACTAGAAATGCATTAATAGGTGAAAAGGTTTTTCTGCACGAGCATAGATATCGGTTTTGAAGAAAAATACCAAAACAAAGTGGATACAAATTTTTATATCCAAGGAGACTTCCTTGTTAGTGGGTGCAAAGAAAAAGTTTGTCTTCGTTGAGTATGGCTTTCTAAAGTTTTTTGAAACCGTACGAAAAGACAAAAAGAAAAAGATAACTGGAGTTGTCAAGATGGACATTTTGAACTTCTTAACTAACGAGTTAAAACAGGTATGAATCAAAATTAGTGTGCTTGGTTCTCTAACGCTTTCTTGTAATTTCTAACATTTTTATAAGTGAGGAAGGTTTTAATACGATTTTAGGAAGCTATGTTGAAACCTCAATGCACATTCATTTAAATAAACCGATTTATGAGGTTGTAAGCATTTTGGAGATTTTCGACGACCTTCTATCCGTAAAACGTTTCTCTTGGGCACACCTTTTTATTTTACATATTTGTTGCGGGAGAGATATAATATAACAAGAATTGATTATGTTCTTAGATATATTTACCAAAATTTATCCACTGGGTCATTTGGTTAACACGATGTTCGTATGCATGTTTTCAAACTCGTTACTATGGGATTAAGAGTTAAACGTTTGAGTAGTTTAATAATTACAGATTTATCTGTGTCTCTCTTTCTCTTCGTATATGTAAACCATCTAGGTAATTCATTTGATTGGCAAATGCTGGTTTCAATGACATTGGTTTAAATATTGGGAGCTTAACTCCCGAACTCGAAAGGGCAGATGTTTCCAATTTAGACCGAGATGATCTTCACGATGATTTAGTGACCCGATGATATATCAATAAAAGCAATAGTTAAACTGTTTATTACACCATAACGGAACATGAAACATTGAGGGCGATTACATGATAAGAATAGCTCATAATAAAAGAATTAAAAATTGGTTGAATAAATTATGTATTGCCTGCCACATTTTGGTTATGTGGAAACACACAAATGTGCAAAGCCAAAAACTAGAATTTGGGATCACCTAGAGAATCTTGGAGGCACTAGTAGTTGTTGCGTTTGAGAAAATCGAGGAGGAGTTGGTTAGTTTTGGCGGGGAATTGTTCAGGAAGAAAATGAGATGCTTCGGGAATGTATATGATTTCTAGGTTCGGCAGGAATTGCTTGATCCCATTTTCTAAGTACTCCTCCATCCCGGGGAAGTTGAAGAAGAAATCTTGTTCGCCGTGATGAAAAGTGACGGAGCTACGACTATCGGCGCATTCGGGTCGTGGTTTGGAGGTGCGATTCTCTCCAACAATGACCTGCAAGAATTAACGAATTTGAGTATAAGATGGAAACAAAGGCGCAAAAAGTGCTAAAAGAATCACCTTTTTTGTTATTTTGTTGTGTTCTAAAATACTTAAAACTGGTCTAATATGGATCACTAATTTTACGAAGTAAATTATTTGTTATGAAATATATTATAACATGACATATTCAATAATTAATTACCTGTAAGGAACTTGGAGTGCGGTTAGAAATCCGGACTTCGCATACGAAGCA
Organism: Centaurea solstitialis; assembly: GCA_030169165.1. Taxonomy (NCBI): domain Eukaryota; kingdom Viridiplantae; phylum Streptophyta; class Magnoliopsida; order Asterales; family Asteraceae; genus Centaurea; species Centaurea solstitialis. Next base: position 48,356,055 of record CM058040.1, read on the forward strand.
CCATAGGTCTCAAGATCCTCCTCTGTGAACCACGAGGGTAGAGGAGCTGACGGTTCCACCAAATCCAATATTTCCTGATTTTCTCCGGCTATGGGTACTTCACTATTAGAAAACAAAATGTAGATCTTTCTCACCACTGTTTTGGCATCAAATCGACCGAAATCGGCTTCAGCTCTTCCAGGTTCCTAAAAACGATTTCAGTTACAATGTTAGCTAAATTGCACCGGAGACTAAAAGAAGCAAAGAGCGTGAGAAAGGGCGTGTATAGTACCTGCCATCTACGCATGTAGAAACCTTCGGGGAGGGTTTGAAGTTGCTGCAAAGCCTCAGGGGGCATGTACGGAATACCAAGCGTTATGATTCCTGCAAGTTTCTCCGGGAAGAAAAGGGTAAATATGTAGCCAACCATTCCTCCAAAATCCTTACCAATCACGAAGACCTTAGATATCGCGAGAGAAGCTAGGATGGTGGCCGTATCTGCGACCAAATCAGCGAATGACGTCTTCTCGGGTTCTGCAGGGACGTCGGATAGTCCGTATCCTCTGTAATCCGGTGCAATGGCTCTGTAACCGGCTTTTGCAACGGCAATCATCTGATGGCGCCAAGTGTAGGAGATCTCGGGAAATCCGTGAAAGAAAAGCACGACCGGCGATGATTCCGACCCAATCTCGGCAAAGTGGAGCTTCAGCCCGTCTACTTGGACGTAGTTATGCTTAATTTGATCCATTGTTGTTTTTCAAATTGAGATTGAAGAATGAAGATTGTGTGTTTGTATTAAAGCGAAGGTATTGGTTTGAGTTTTTAGTTATGTGGTTGTGCTTTTATAGGTGCTATTTGATCCATTATCGTGACCTTTTCAAAACATTGATATCTTAATTCAAATATTTTATTATTTGTTTCTTAAAAACTTGACATTTTGGTCCTAAATGCTAATCTTGTTTGACGGCTTAGGCACCTCATAGTAGATTTCCTAATTAAAGTAGTGCAAATGGGATAAGAAAACAAAAGGCATCAATTATTTATGATTTTGGAAAGATACATGCAATATCCCGATTAACTATTTCTTCCAAAATTGATGCCTAATAATTATTTTGGATTAAGGAATGAGATATATAGAAAAAGATCCAATTTAGGGAGTGCAATTTTTTTAATTCTTCTTCTTAAGAACAATCCCGATAATTAAATTTCATAACGTTTTTGTATGTCGTTCATATATTTATTGAAGTCAATATTAATGTAGAACTTGCCTATTACAATTGACGGAAAAAAATTAGTGTTATAATCATATTTAATAGGTCATTCTATTTGAATTATATAATTTTTTTTCTTTTATAAAAGGTTAAAATATATTGGAACTAGTCTTTGGCAATGGTACAAGTTTGACAACAATTATATCGAATAAGAATTGTTTTTACTATAATCTATGCCCAGTTGTTTCATTCGCATTTTGTTGCTACTTTGAGAAAATTTGAAAGCAGGGAATCAAGTAGACGTGAACGTTAAGAAATCGTCGAGCGACATCATATAAATAATTAAGTTTTTATGTTTTTTGGTCCGATTGTATATCCATTTAGAACTAAAAATTTAAGAAATTTCAATATATCAATTATCTTTAAAAACTGGAATTAGTATTTTTGTAAACACAACCATATATTACAATAGGGAAAACGTATGATCATATTTTACAAGTGCATTTTTATTGAATAATAATATTTTTCTATTTTCACAAATAAGCAAAACATATTGGAACTAGTCTTGGACAATGGTAAAAGTTTGACGACAATTTGGTGACTAGCATTCTTTACTATAATATAATAAATAAACTTTTCACGGGCGCTTTTGCCCCGGTTTACCAAACCCTGCACGCGCCACACACTAGGTGTAGTGAGAATTATTCTGTTTGTCTACGAAAGCTTAGTATTTAAGTTGAGCAACACAACTTTGTCGCTGAGCAACAAACATCATAAAAGAGCTCTTACATTTTTATTTTACTAGAAATGCATTAATAGGTGAAAGGTTTTTCTGCACGAGCATAGATATCGGTTTTGAAGAAAAATACCAAAACAAAGTGGATACAAATTTTTATATCCAAGGAGACTTCCTTGTTAGTGGGTGCAAAGAAAAAGTTTGTCTTCGTTGAGTATGGCTTTCTAAAGTTTTTTGAAACCGTACGAAAAGACAAAAAGAAAAAGATAACTGGAGTTGTCAAGATGGACATTTTGAACTTCTTAACTAACGAGTTAAAACAGGTATGAATCAAAATTAGTGTGCTTGGTTCTCTAACGCTTTCTTGTAATTTCTAACATTTTTATAAGTGAGGAAGGTTTTAATACGATTTTAGGAAGCTATGTTGAAACCTCAATGCACATTCATTTAAATAAACCGATTTATGAGGTTGAAAGCATTTTGGAGATTTTCGACGACCTTCTATCCGTAAAACGTTTCTCTTGGGCACACCTTTTTATTTTACATATTTGTTGCGGGAGAGATATAATATAACAAGAATTGATTATGTTCTTAGATATATTTACCAAAATTTATCCACTGGGTCATTTGGTTAACACGATGTTCGTATGCATGTTTTCAAACTCGTTACTATGGGATTAAGAGTTAAACGTTTGAGTAGTTTAATAATTACAGATTTATCTGTGTCTCTCTTTCTCTTCGTATATGTAAACCATCTAGGTAATTCATTTGATTGGCAAATGCTGGTTTCAATGACATTGGTTTAAATATTGGGAGCTTAACTCCCGAACTCGAAAGTGCAGATGTTTCCAATTTAGACCGAGATGATCTTCATGATGATTTAGTGACCCGATGATATATCAATAAAAACAATAGTTAAACTGTTTATTACACCATAACGGAACATGAAACATTGAGGGCGATTGCATGATAAGAATAGCTCATAATAAAAGAATTAAAAAATGGTTGAATAAATTATGTATCGCGTGCCACATTTTGGTTATGTGGAAACACACAAATGTGCAAAGCCAAAAACTAGAATTTGGGATCACCTAGAGAATCTTGGAGGCACTAGTAGTTGTTGCGTTTGAGAAAATCGAGGAGGAGTTGGTTAGTTTTGGCGGGGAATTGTTCAGGAAGAAAATGAGATGCTTCGGGAATGTATATGATTTCTAGGTTCGGCAGGAATTGCTTGATCCCATTTTCTAAGTACTCCTCCATCCCGGGGAAGTTGAAGAAGAAATCTTGTTCGCCGGTGATGAAAAGTGACGGAGCTACGACTATCGGCGCATTCGGGTCGTGGTTTGGAGGTGCGATTCTCTCCAACAATGACCTGCAAGAATTAACGAATTTGAGTATAAGATGGAAACAAAGGCGCAAAAAGTGCTAAAAGAATCACCTTTTTTGTTATTTTGTTGTGTTCTAAAATACTTAAAACTGGTCTAATATGGATCACTAATTTTACGAAGTAAATTATTTGTTATGAAATATATTATAACATGACATATTCAATAATTAATTACCTGTAAGGAACTTGGAGTGCGGTTAGAAATCCGGACTTCGCATACGAAGCACCATAGGTCTCAAGATCCTCCTCTGTGAACCACGAGGGTAGAGGAGCTGACGGTTCCACCAAATCCAATATTTCCTGATTTTCTCCGGCTATGGGTACTTCACTATTAGAAAACAAAATGTAGATCTTTCTCACCACTGTTTTGGCATCAAATCGACCGAAATCGGCTTCAGCTCTTCCAGGTTCCTAAAAACGATTTCAGTTACAATGTTAGCTAAATTGCACCGGAGACTAAAAGAAGCAAAGAGCGTGAGGAAGGGCGTGTATAGTACCTGCCATCTACGCATGTAGAAACCTTCGGGGAGGGTTTGAAGTTGCTGCAAAGCCTCAGGGGGCATGTACGGAATACCAAGCGTTATGATTCCTGCAAGTTTCTCCGGGAAGAAAAGGGCAAATATGTAGCCAACCATTCCTCCAAAATCCTTACCAATCACGAAGACCTTAGTATCGCGAGAGAAGCTAGGATGGTGGCCGTATCTGCGACCAAATCAGCGAATGACGTCTTCTCGGGTTCTGCAGGGACGTCGGATAGTCCGTATCCTCTGTAATCCGGTGCAATGGCTCTGTAACCGGCTTTTGCAACGGCAATCATCTGATGGCGCCAAGTGTAGGAGATCTCGGGAAATCCGTGAAAGAAAAGCACCACCGGCGATGATTCCGACCCAATCTCGGCAAAGTGGAGCTTCAGCCCGTCTACTTGGACGTAGTTATGCTTAATTTGATCCATTGTTGTTTTTCAAATTGAGATTGAAGAATGAAGATTGTGTGTTTGTATTAAAGCGAAGGTATTGGTTTGAGTTTTTAGTTATGTGGTTGTGCTTTTATAGGTGCTATTTGATCCATTATCGTGACCTTTTCAAAACATTGATATCTTAATTCAAATATTTTATTATTTGTTTCTTAAAAACTTGACATTTTGGTCCTAAATGCTAATCTTGTTTGACGGCTTAGGCACCTCATAGTAGATTTCCTAATTAAAGTAGTGCAAATGGGATAAGAAAACAAAAGGCATCAATTATTTATGATTTTGGAAAGATACATGCAATATCCCGATTAACTATTTCTTCCAAAATTGATGCCTAATAATTATTTTGGATTATGGAATGAGATATATAGAAAAAGATCCAATTTAGGGAGTGCAAGTTTTTTATTCTTCTTCTTAAGAACAATCTCGATAATTAAATTTCATAACGTTTTTGTATGTCGTTCATATATTTATTGAAGTCAATATTAATGTAGAACTTGCCTATTACAATTGACGGAAAAAAATTAGTGTTATAATCATATTTAATAGGTCATTCTATTTGAATTATATAATTTTTTTTCTTTTATAAAAGGTTAAAATATATTGGAACTAGTCTTTGGCAATGGTACAAGTTTGACAACAATTATATCGAATAAGAATTGTTTTTACTATAATCTATGCCCAGTTGTTTCATTCGCATTTTGTTGCTACTTTGAGAAAATTTGAAAGCTGAGAATCAAGTAGACGTGAACGTTAAGAAATCGTCGAGCGACATCATATAGATAATTAAGTTTTTATGTTTTTTGGTCCGATTGTATATCCATTTAGAACTAAAAATTTAAGAAATTTCAATATATCAATTATCTTTAAAAACTGGAATTAGTATTTTTGTAAACACAACCATATATTACAATAGGGAAAACGTATGATCATATTTTACAAGTGCATTTTTATTGAATAATAATATTTTTCTATTTTCACAAATAAGCAAAACATATTGGAACTAGTCTTGGACAATGGTAAAAGTTTGACGACAATTTGGTGACTAGCATTCTTTACTATAATATAATAAATAAACTTTTCACGGGCGCTTTTGCCCCGGTTTACCAAACCCTGCACGCGCCACACACTAGGTGTAGTGAGAATTATTCTGTTTGTCTACGAAAGCTTAGTATTTAAGTTGAGCAACACAACTTTGTCGCTGAGCAACAAACATCATAAAAGAGCTCTTACATTTTTATTTTACTAGAAATGCATTAATAGGTGAAAAGGTTTTTCTGCACGAGCATAGATATCGGTTTTGAAGAAAAATACCAAAACAAAGTGGATACAAATTTTTATATCCAAGGAGACTTCCTTGTTAGTGGGTGCAAAGAAAAAGTTTGTCTTCGTTGAGTATGGCTTTCTAAAGTTTTTTGAAACCGTACGAAAAGACAAAAAGAAAAAGATAACTGGAGTTGTCAAGATGGACATTTTGAACTTCTTAACTAACGAGTTAAAACAGGTATGAATCAAAATTAGTGTTCTTGGTTCTCTAACGCTTTCTTGTAATTTCTAACATTTTTATAAGTGAGGAAGGTTTTAATACGATTTTAGGAAGCTATGTTGAAACCTCAATGCACATTCATTTAAATAAACCGATTTATGAGGTTGTAAGCATTTTGGAGATTTTCGACGACCTTCTATCCGTAAAACGTTTCTCTTGGGCACACCTTTTTATTTTACATATTTGTTGCGGGAGAGATATAATATAACAAGAATTGATTATGTTCTTAGATATATTTACCAAAATTTATCCACTGGGTCATTTGGTTAACACGATGTTCGTATGCATGTTTTCAAACTCGTTACTATGGGATTAAGAGTTAAACGTTTGAGTAGTTTAATAATTACAGATTTATCTGTGTCTCTCTTTCTCTTCGTATATGTAAACCATCTAGGTAATTCATTTGATTGGCAAATGCTGGTTTCAATGACATTGGTTTAAATATTGGGAGCTTAACTCCCGAACTCGAAAGGGCAGATGTTTCCAATTTAGACCGAGATGATCTTCACGATGATTTAGTGACCCGATGATATATCAATAAAAGCAATAGTTAAACTGTTTATTACACCATAACGGAACATGAAACATTGAGGGCGATTACATGATAAGAATAGCTCATAATAAAAGAATTAAAAAATGGTTGAATAAATTATGTATCGCGTGCCACATTTTGGTTATGTGGAAACACACAAATGTGCAAAGCCAAAAACTAGAATTTGGGATCACCTAGAGAATCTTGGAGGCACTAGTAGTTGTTGCGTTTGAGAAAATCGAGGAGGAGTTGGTTAGATATCGCGAGAGAAGCTAGGATGGTGGCCGTATCTGCGACCAAATCAGCGAATGACGTCTTCTCGGGTTCTGCAGGGACGTCGGATAGTCCGTATCCTCTGTAATCCGGTGCAATGGCTCTGTAACCGGCTTTTGCAACGGCAATCATCTGATGGCGCCAAGTGTAGGAGATCTCGGGAAATCCGTGAAAGAAAAGCACGACCGGCGATGATTCCGACCCAATCTCGGCAAAGTGGAGCTTCAGCCCGTCTACTTGGACGTAGTTATGCTTAATTTGATCCATTGTTGTTTTTCAAATTGAGATTGAAGAATGAAGATTGTGTGTTTGTATTAAAGCGAAGGTATTGGTTTGAGTTTTTAGTTATGTGGTTGTGCTTTTATAGGTGTTATTTGATCCATCATCGTGACCTTTTCAAAACATTGATATCTTAATTCAAATATTTTATTATTTGTTTCTTAAAAACTTGACATTTTGGTCCTAAATGCTAATCTTGTTTGACGGCTTAGGCACCTCATAGTAGATTTCCTAATTAAAGTAGTGCAAATGGGATAAGAAAACAAAAAGCATCAATTATTTATGATTTTGGAAAGATACATGCAATATCCCGATTAACTATTTCTTCCAAAATTGATGCCTAATAATTATTTTGGATTATGGAATGGGATATATAGAAAAAGATCCAGTTTAGGGAGTGATAACACCAAAATTATACATGTTTTGGTGGTGCTTAATTGGTTGAATTTACCCCGTTTATCACTTGATTCTCACCTAATTACTCACGAATTGGTATGTTTGTTACTTTTGAAGGTATTGGAGAACACGTAGCTAAAAAGTGCGGAAAATAGGCGAAATTGTGCGAAAGTTGGAAAAGTACAAAACAGGAAGTTTTAGCGATCGCGAAGTGAAGGTTTTGGCGCCGCCAAGACTGATATTCGAGAAGGTTCCTGCTTTTTATCAACTTAGCGCCGCGAAGATGAAGTTTAGCGCCGCGAAATTGGCATTTGCACTCACAAGAAGATTCCAGAATTTGCCAAAAATAGAAGGAGTAGGGTTTTTAAGTGTTTCGCGCCGCGAACGCCTACTTGGCGAACGCGAAACAGCTTCCGGACCTTCTTTTAAATACTGTTCTCAGCCTTCAGTTCCATATGCATTCTTAGACAGAAAAATACAGTAAAAGGGTCAGTTGTACCAGTTGGTTAGTGGTTTGGAGGGAGAATCAAGTGTGGAGAGAGGAGACGCTGCGCCGATACGGATACTCGATTAATCATCTGTAGCTGTATGGTCGGTAGAATGTCTGTCTTTATCTATACTTATTCTGTTTTCCTAGCTATGAGTAGTGAGTAGTTTTCTATGTAGTACTTATCGTGGTAGATGAACCATGTGGATATGATTTTATGGTTTTAATGATTATTGATTTGTTTTGGTTAATTGAATGTGGTTTTATGATTCCAATTTGATTCCTGCTATTTCGTGTGTTTGAACTCGTTGGTTGGGTTTGCTTTTGGACCAAAAAAGTAGACTCCATTGGGTTAATCAACCTCTCTTGACTTATCCTTCGAGACCTCGGAGAATTAGGTTAAGTGGTTTCTTGGACCGAGAGAAACTAGATTGTAAAACACCGGTTAGTTGAGATAGGATTGGGTGACTGATATTTAGGTTGTCTGACAATCAGCCTAGGTATTGGGACTAGGAGGATCATTCTAGTTGACAATCATATTATCTGCATGTTAGGGTGTCCCAGACTTAAATCCTTACAATAGCCAAATCAATCATACTTTTATGTAACTTAATTATCCACTTGGGGATTCACTATGCCATGATAAGTGCTACTGTTTTCTTTATTATTGTTAAATCAATTTTTATTCTGCTTTCTAGTTCTTTAGTTGTTAATTTAGTTTTCAAATCATTTTCTCAAAAACCCCCCATAGCCTTAGATTAATTAAACTAATAGGATTACCAGTCTGTTACTTGACCGTTCCAAGTGGTAGATACGATACCTGGACTTTCCTACGCTATATTGCTATCGATCAGGTACGCTTGCCTGTGAATGTGGTAATAGGTGGTTAGGCATTAGAGGTTAAAACTTGTTACGCTTTTTATAGTTAATATTTACCGCATCAAGTTTTTGGCGCCGTTGCCGGGGAACGGTAGTATTTAGACTTTTAATCTTTGTTAGTTTTGTTAATCGATCCTTGTGAGGGATTACATCCCTTGCAAGTTTTTGCTTTTTAGTTTTTCTTTATTTATTATAATTATTACTATCTCTTTGTTTCCCGCAAGTTGCCCGTAACTGTTTGTTGTGGTTTCAGTCACGGCAAATTTGTTAGAGCCATTTGAGGAACCGGAGAGGGAATTCAGAAAAAGAAACAAAAAGACGAGAGCCAACAAAGTTCGCCCGAGAGCTTTGATTTTTGAGATGGGAGAAGAAGCACCGATGTGGACCGCCAGGAGGGCCGCTCCAACTGTTCCCACGAATCCGATCACGAAGCCGAATCTAAACAAGGAAATCCCGGGGAAGCTCCTTCACATGATCAAGGACCTTACCTTCGACGGGAAAAACGATAGCAATCCTATCGTGCATTTGGAGAACTTCGTGGATATCTGTGATCTGTTCAAAACCGAGGAAGGCCGAGATGATGCGATTCGTCTCCGAGTCTTTCCTCTCACACTCGCCGGAGAAGCTAGAGCTTGGCTGCGTTCGTTAGAGCCAAGCTCGATCACTACTTGGGAAGGACTGCGTTCCAATTTCCTTTCCCGATTTTTTCCACCATCTAAGATCGACAAGTTGAAAGCCGACATCCGATCCTTCCAACAAGATGACGGGGAGACCATATCCGAAGCATGGGAGCGTTTCAAACACCTTCTAAATTCGTGCCCGAGTCACGGATTGACTAAGAGCGAACAAGTCCAAACTTTCTACAGTGGGCTTGCTTACTCTTCACGTGCTACATTAGATTCATCTGCTGGAGGTGTCTTCATGTATAAAACGCCCACGGAAGGTTATAAGCTCCTCGAAGACATGCTCATACACAACATAGATTGGAGGACGGACAAGCGCTTACAAATTCCAAGAATGGCCGGGAAAATCTCAACCGATTTTGATCCATCGGATGAAATAGCTGCTGTGAAAAACCAACAGGTAAAATTTGAACGAAAAATAGATGAACTAATTAAATCTGTTCATGCTTTGCAGGTTGGATGCGAGGAGTGCAAGGGTCCACATTTGACTAAGGATTGTCCGAATCGCCCGATGATGACACCGGAGGAAGTTAATTATCTTAACCGGGGCGATTACCAAGGGAGGTGGAACAACAACCGTAACTTCAATCCACGACCTCCCGGATTCTTTGCACCAAATCAACCGAACCAACGCACGGAGGGAGAGCCACGCATTTCTATCGAGGACCGACTCATCCAGTTCATGGACGCGCAAAAGAAAATCAATGATGAGGTAGGGTCATATTTGCGTAACCATCAGAGCATAATTCAAAATTTGGAATTGCAGGTTGGACGCATTGCTCAAACATTAACCGAGAGGACCCAAGGAGAACTTCCGACGCAAACCCAAGTCAATCCAAAGGTGGAAAACGCAAAGCCGATGCTCATGATGGCCGGAACGAAGTCAAAGAAGGCGTGGACAGATATTTACAACAAAAAGTATGTGGATAGCGACAGTGAAAGTGAGCCCGACTATGCCACGGATTACGATTCGGAGGGTTCACAATCTCGTTCGAGCATCTTAAGCTTAATGATTCGGACACATCAAGTGATGACGAGAACGAGGATGAGGATGGAAAGCAAGGTGGATACGCGGAGTTCGTGATACCAAAGAAAGAAAAGAAAGGAAAAGAGAAGGAGAAAGAGAAACCGGACAAGGAAAAGCTCATCTATATCGCACCAATCAAGCATGACCCGGGAAGTTACAGTTTACCTATTTCTTGTTCTAAATACAAAGGTCTTGCTTTAATTGATCCAGGTGCCGCGCTTAACATGATGCCTTCTTGTTTTTGTAGGAAAATGGGTATCAAAAAAATCGAGCCGACGGATTATCAATATCGAGGAGTAAACGGGTACATGACCAAACCGTTGGGGATAGCGGAAGCAGTTCCGATTCGAATCGGAAATTTCGTCTACTATACGGACTTTATCATAGCCAAACTCCCGAAGGACACGGAGATCCCTATCATTCTCGGGAGAGCTTTTCTGCATACCGCCCAAGTTAATACGGACATGCGAAATCAAGTTACGAGCATGGGGTATGGAGAAAACCGTTTGTACTTTGATCCCAACGGAGAGCCGGTTAGACATCTCGATGAGCCTTATGAAGATCCTTCTCTTACCTATAAGAAGGTCCCGAACCGCCCACTGCTACCTCATGAACAAATGGGCCGAAAGAAGACGGAGGACTACCCGAATCCGATACAACCAAAGGAGATATCTACCAATCCGGGACCCTCCAAGAAGGAACATCGAAAGAAAAAGGGTTCGTCAGCCCGACGAGCCAAGAAATGAACCGAAAGCGGGGTCGAGCTCTAGACCCAGTCAAAAATGAAGCGCTTCTCGGGAGGCAACCCGAGCATTTTTCGTTATTTTCAGTTTTAGTGTTTTTCGTGTGAGTTTTTACTAATGTTTTTGTTTTGTATTGCTTAGGTAACCATTCAGAAGGGATAGAAGCCAAAATCGACGAAAACCGACACGAATCGGAATTTTTCAAAAGGTGGAAACAGAAAGATTTCGCGAACGCCAAACCTTTAGTTTGGCGACGCGAAGTCTGTCCAGACCAACATCAGGTAAAATTTTTGAACTTGGCGACGCGAAGTGGTATGTTTGGCGACGCGAGAATCGATTTTACAATTTTGAATTCTTGGAAACCGCCTCTTCGCGACGCGAAGCCTTAGGCTTAGCGACGCGAAGTCGGCCCTGACGGTTTTTAAACCCTCATTTTTCACTTTTTCAAAACACAAAAACCTAATTTCTCTCTCGGCGCCGCGAAATCCTCTCACGTCCTTGCCAAGTTCGAAAATCTTAAGCTTCAATTTCATCCACAATGGCACAAAAGGTATGTTTCCTAACTTGATTTCGTTGGTTAAGCTCGATTTGGTGTAGTGAATTCATGATTTGGGGCAACAATGGTGGTTCTAGGTTTTCATGGTGGTTCTAGGTTTTCATCGACCGAAATCGGCTTCAGCTCTTCCAGGTTCCTAAAAACGATTTTAGTTACAATGTTAGCTAAATTGCACCGGAGACTAAAAGAAGCAAAGAGCGTGAGAAAGGGCGTGTATAGTACCTGCCATCTACGCATGTAGAAACCTTCGGGGAGGGTTTGAAGTTGCTGCAAAGCCTCAGGGGGCATGTACGGAATACCAAGCGTTATGATTCCTGCAAGTTTCTCCGGGAAGAAAAGGGCAAATATGTAGCCAACCATTCCTCCAAAATCCTTACCAATCACGAAGACCTTAGATATCGCGAGAGAAGCTAGGATGGTGGCCGTATCTGCGACCAAATCAGCGAATGACGTCTTCTCGGGTTCTGCAGGGACGTCGGATAGTCCGTATCCTCTGTAATCCGGTGCAATGGCTCTGTAACCGGCTTTTGCAACGGCAATCATCTGATGGCGCCAAATGTAGGAGATCTCGGGAAATCCGTGAAAGAAAAGCACGACCGGCGATGATTCCGACCCAATCTCGGCAAAGTGGAGCTTCAGCCCGTCTACTTGGACGTAGTTATGCTTAATTTGATCCATTGTTGTTTTTCAAATTGAGATTGAAGAATGAAGATTGTGTGTTTGTATTAAAGCGAAGGTATTGGTTTGAGTTTTTAGTTATGTGGTTGTGCTTTTATAGGTGCTATTTGATCCATCATCGTGACCTTTTCAAAACATTGATATCTTAATTCAAATATTTTATTATTTGTTTCTTAAAAACTTGACATTTTGGTCCTAAATGCTAATCTTGTTTGACGGCTTAGGCACCTCATAGTAGATTTCCTAATTAAAGTAGTGCAAATGGGATAAGAAAACAAAAAGCATCAATTATTTATGATTTTGGAAAGATACATGTAATATCCCGATTAACTATTTCTTCCAAAATTGATGCCTAATAATTATTTTGGATTATGAAATGAGATATATAGAAAAAGATCCAATTTAGGGAGTGCAAGTTTTTTATTCTTCTTCTTAAGAACAATCCCGATAATTAAACTTCATAACGTTTTTGTATGTCGTTCATATATTTATTGAAGTCAATATTAATGTAAAACTTGCCTATTACAATTGACGGAAAAAAATTAGTGTTATAATCATATTTAATAGGTCATTCTATTTGAATTATATAAATTTTTTTTCTTTTATAAAAGGTTAAAATATATTGGAACTACTCTTTGGCAATGGTACAAGTTTGACAACAATTATATCGAATAAGAATTGTTTTTACTATAATCTATGCCCAGTTGTTTCATTCGCATTTTGTTGCTACTTTGAGAAAATTTGAAAGCTGGGAATCAAGTAGACGTGAACGTTAAGAAATCGTCGAGCGACATCATATAAATAATTAAGTTTTTACGTTTTTTGGTCCGATTGTATATACATTTAGAACTAAAAATTTCAGAAATTTCAATATATTAATTATCTTTAAAAACTGGAATCAATATTTTTTTAAACACAGCCATATATTACAATAGGGAAAATGTACTGTGATATTTTGCAAGTGCATTTTTATTGAATAATAATATTTTACAATTTATAAAACTTTTATGACATTGTTATACCGGTGTAGTAATTTTTATTTAATTAGTTTGTGTGATAAAATTCTAAAGAAACCCGGTTCATAAAAATAACCTCATACAATTTAACTACTAATCACACAAGGTAGCACACTAAAACATGTACCCGATCGTTATCGGTTTTCTGTCAATTGTAGTCTGTTGTTTTTTGGGTACGATTAACTATTTTAACCGGCCAAATAACTCATGTGTACTAGTGTATTATTCATTTCATAATAGTACAATATCAATGTCTCGTGAACAAAGAGTATCATCTGCATCAATGCAACGTCAACTTATCTATCAAAAGTGCTACATTAGTTTTGCAATAAACCTTTACATCAATGCAATAAACCACTACACTTAAAAAGAAACATCTAAAACAATTATATCATACTTGACGATTCTATTCTATTTGAATTATGTAATCTGATACTTAATTTATAGATGGTCAAAACATATTGGATTGGAATGAGTCTTCCTTGTAGTTTAATTCGTTTACTATGATCGAAGGGTTTAACCACGAATATTTAACTTTCATTTTTTGAATACATTAAGGGGGTTATAAGTCCTTAAGGATGACTCTTATGATCGAAGGGTTTAACAAATAGGATAAAAGGAATCCCTGGTGTTCAAGACTTCACACTTTATCTTTCTAGACCAAGTTATTTGCCTCAACCTTGAGTCCAATGCCGGTCCAACCTATACCTCTTTTAGTATAGTACCCTCAACCATATGCCTAATGCTGAACCAGACTCTATAAATACGGACTCAACATCCCCCCATCCCCCCCCCCCCAATATACACCGTCAGCCTATACCTCTTTCATTATAGAACTTGTATCTAATGCATGAAAGGAATTCGAATTTGAGACCTTGCTCTAATCTTAATTCTTAGGATCGAAGGGTTTAACCACTAAGACAAAAGTAATCTTTCATGTCCAAGGCATTACGCTCAATCTTTATAGACCAAGTCCTCGGCCTCAACCTCGAGTCGAATGTCGTTCCTCAACCTATACCTCTTTTAGTATACTAGTACATACGATCTTAACCAGGACCCCATAAATCCGAACCCAACAATGAATTCCACATCGCTTGTGAACAATGACGATTGTGGGTATAAGAATGGTAGTAATGTGAAGGAACAACTTCAGTTAGAAAAAGAAAAGTGTCATATTATGTTATACTAATTATTTTTAGATAAGTTTCAATTATTTTTAACTATTAAGTTGAAATTATGATGGTTATGTATGCACCAACTTTAGCATATTTTATAACATAAAATTATAAGGACGTTTCTTTTGTATCTTAATTAGCATATTATAATTAAACAATAATGATGGATCAATGTTGATGTGTCGTTGGTATAGGTGTGCACCTACTTTAATTAGTGTTTTTTAGTATATAATTTTTGTTTGAAAAGGTCATTGTTTGAATATTGGAACTCAAGAAAAACTAGGTTCAACAATTGTTATTATAATTAAAACCGTTATAGTTACCCAAAATGGGAATTAATTGTTTGAAGTATTTGATTCCGAATAACGCATAGTGTACAAGCCTATTATCTATCTATTAACAAACGATCGTATAGGCTACTAAATAAAAAGGGTATTATTAACGACAAAAATAGTTAGTAAACAGTAGGAAATAGGCTTCACCAACGAATTTCCGATGAAAAGAGCGTCGCTAAAAAATCTGGTTGGTACGTAAAAGTCACTAACAGTTTTTGTAACACCCCAAAACCCATAACGATAACAACATGCATATAATATAAAATCCCAGTGATCTAAATCGCAATCTCATAATATTTGGTTCATAAGTAAATAACTAAAGAGTGCATGCGGAACATCCCTCCACAGCTGAGATTCTAAATTTAGGATAAACACTAAACTTCTACCGGTAGAGCTACTCTAGAGGTCTACCTTCTCCTTGCCTCTCACCACACGATCTTTCCCTGAAAAGGTTTGAGATTTTGAAAACGAGGGTTAGACCGAAAGGTCTAGTGAATTCCCTCAAAACAGTTTAAAACACAGTTCCGGCCCGCTGGCCGTAAAATCAAATATGTCAAATAACCAGGAAAGCATCATGAGTAATAAAATCACAATACAACAACCCGGATGGCCGGATCCCCCGGATACACAATTTAAGGAGTGACGGACATAGTCCGTGCCTCGCACCATCCCACAATCAACCTTACGTGGCCGGATCTCCCCGATTCTCATTTAAGGAGTGACGGACGTAGTCCGTGCCTCACACCACTAACTTCCAAGGGATGTACGGTCCCATGGTACACATTACTCACGATGCAATTCCGCCATATTAAAACAGCATGCATATGATGATCATCAGTATAGCATTCACAACCATTTATAATTTCACAAAATCACATTAATATCATTATCAAAACATTTGCAAACCGAATGGATATGTTTAAAAGCAGTAAAAGCAATCCATTCATTTTCAGGCAAGGGAACTCACCTGAGCTTAACTCGCTGCTTACTCTAACTCCCGGTATCTGTATAAATTCCTAAGGCATTAGTGATTCGCACTTAGAAAAACCCACAACTAGAATATCCCTAGGCAGACTCAGCACGGGGGTTCCGCTACCCGGTTAGCGGACGGGGTCAAGGGAGCCGCCCTTGCGGGGTCTGAGGGGCAGCGCCCCTCGAAAATTTTTATTTCTAAGGGGTTAAACTACTATGGAAAACCCTTCTCCAAAAACTAACTCTACTGACACAAACCTCCCAAAACCCGATTCGGGTAAGGGTAATTCCCGATTCGGGACACTACCACTCCCGATTCGGGAAATGGCAATTCCCGATTCGGGAAACGCCAATTCCCGATTCGGGAGGCATCCCACTCCAAAATCCCGAATTCAAACGCTACGAGGTCAAAGTGACGACTAAGTTGGCCAAATCCCTCGATTCGGAAATCATAGATTTTCCAATTCGGGAAACGCAACCAGATCCGGAAAAATAGCAAAAATCGGCCAAGCATTAATTCTAAGTCGATCTAAACGCTTTCTAAATCATTACAAGGTAATCCTACATCATTTAACAACGATTTTACACTAATAGGGTATCGAATCTTACCTCGAACGACGAAATCCCGACCCCGAAGATGAAGAAATGGCTCTAAACTTGATTTCCACCACACACACTAATCACACACTATGTTTTTCCCAAAATGGTTAAAAACCCTAGGTTAATACTATAAATAGTATGGGCTAAAAGGCTAAGCCCATACCATTTATGGTATAAGCCCAACTATCAAACTTTACCCAAAATGTCACAATTCACCCCTAAGGTTCAAATTCTTTTCAAACAGAGTCATTTTTAACGAGTGACTAACATTAGTACTAACTTTTAAACCCTGGTCATTACAGTTTTTCCGACGACCTTTACCGACTGCTTTTCGATTGTTTCATCACCGACAGCTTTCCGATGGTTTACCGACAATTTTCTGATTGTACTCCGACGACTAATTAAAAAGAAACAGTTGGTATAGACCATCGAAAAGCCGTCTATAACGGCCATCAGTAATATATGGTTTTTTAATAGTGATAATAATCTTTTTAGTCCTAATAATTTCTTAAAAAATGACTTTTTTAATGTGGTTTTAGTTCAATGGGAATATTTATCACCTTTTAACCGAATTCATCTACGTTGGCCAATTAACTAAGAGAAACAAAATCAATATTTTTGTCAACGAGATTATTACGTTTGATTAAAAACAAGTAACGTCACAACCATATTTTTTAATAGTCCAAACATTTTGGAACAAGTCTTGTGCGATCATAGAAGTTAATTTCATTACAATTATATTGAATAACTTTTATATACAATAAGATTGAGATCCAAACGAGAATCCGATACTTATTTAAGAGAATAAAAAACGGTAAATTCATATGCGATTTGACATTGACATCCCAATTCACATAACCTACACACCTATTTTGACCGTTAATATAAAATCGGGTAAACTCTAATTTTGGTCCTTGTGGTTTAGTAAAGGTTTGAAAGTGGGACCTATACTTTAGCAAGTCTGAAAAACATCCTTATGGTTTTCATTCTACTTTGAAATTGGTCCCTGACCACTAACCCTGTAAATTTTTTCTGTTAGTAATAAGGGTATTTTTGTCTGTCTATATTATTACAATTTTTTATTTTAATAAATTAAATAAGGATAAACCATTTCGCCATCGTGATTCAACCATTGATTTCCACCATCACTATCGCTCTTCAGTTCCCGGCGACCCTCCTACGTCTTTCTTCTGCAATTCCGACTACGAATTTCTTTTGAATTTCCGGCCACTCAATCAAAGTAGAAAAACCTAGGTATAGAACCCCTCCTCCCCATCCATGGCTAGCTGTTACCCGCCACCAAGGAATTATAGGTAAAATTGAAGAATGCATCTGCACATTTAGATAGACTAGAGATGAAATTGCATCAAATTGAAGAAGAGAAAGGTTCAAATGAGAATGACAACTTTTTAAGAGAATACGAGAATGAATCTCAGCCATCCAATTCGAGTTTTGATGAAAAAAAAACGACACGCGCGACCTCTGGTCACGGGGCAAGTCGCGCAGGTCGCGTACGGTGTTAATCACATGTGATTTACTATATGAATCACATATGATTTTGTACATGTTTTTTGTACCTGAACTTTTCCTTTGTTAATCATATGTGATTTTGTACACAAGAAAAAGGACACGCGCGACCTCTGGTCGCGGGGCAAGTCGCGCAAGTCGCGCACTTTGTTAATCACATGTGATTTTCTATATGATTTACTATATGAATCATATATGATTTTGTACATGTTTTTTGTACCTGAACTTTTCCTTTGTTAATCATATATGATTTTGTACACAAAAGTCATTCTCATATATGATTGGCTTGAGATGATTGACTGAGATTCATTCTTGTATTTTTTTTAAATTGATGTCATTCTCGTTTGAACCTTCCTCAATCGAAGAATGTATATAAAAATTCTATTTGTGCTTTATAAAAATCAATTCAATCCACATGGAGATACGTTCCCATTTCACCTCCAATTCTAAGGGTTTTGTGATGGAGAAACATTCGCATTTCACCTTCAATTAATAATGGTGCTTCCATCTCTCTCTCTCTCTCTCTCTCTATATATATATGTATATGTAGAGGGAAGATCATACAAGAACAAGGGTATTTGCAAAAACAAAGGAACCCATTTTGAGCCACACATTGATGTGGGCCCATGTGGGTCTCACATAATAAAAATCATATATGATTTAGTGGTGGGACCCACCTGAATCATATATGATTTTTTATTATGTGGGACCCACATCACATGTGATCCAGAATTGTTCTTTTGTTCTTGCAAATTAATTTTGTTCTTGTTTGAACCTTTCTCTGTATATGTATATATATAGGGGTGGTTCAAATGTGAACCACTTTTTGGTTGTGAACGTGAGGACATCCGAGAGCGCGATACGTAGCGGATGACTAGGCGCCACGGCGGATGACTAGGCACGATTCATGGGAGGGCGGTGAATTAAAAAGGGGGGGGGGGGACCACACTCAAAGCCGCCTTTATTGACTAATCATCCGCCACGTGTCGCGCTCTCGATTGTCCTCACGTTCATAACCAAAAAGTGGTTCACATTTGAACTTTCCTCTATCTCTATCTCTCTCTCTCTATATATATATATATATATGTGTGTGTGTGTGTGTGTGTGTGTGTGTGTGTGTGTGCGCGCGCAATTTGGACAAGTAGGCTATCAATTCCAGGAAAGAAAACGCAGGACACCCGGTAATACAAAATAAGGACAGGCGAAACGAGGAAGGTCGTCGGGAAATGAAGGGCGGTGGAAATCGGCGGAGGGTTGTAGTCGTAAAGAAATTGGGGGTGGGTGTCAAGCTGTTATATGTGTTGGATAGTTTAATTTTATTTAATGTTTTAAAATAAAAATTGATGAATAAGATAGCACTACAAGAAAAATCACTATTAGTGACAAAACAGATTTGGTCACTAATCATATAAAATTGGTCACTAAAGCCATTTAGTGACAAAAATTAAAGTCGTCACTTTTCGTTACTAAAGGTCCATCACTAATTTGTATTAGTGACCAAATATAAAAATGGTCACTGATTAGTGACAAAATTAAAGTGGTCATTATGTTTCTGACGACTAAATGCGTCACTAAATCACCAACGTCGTCACTAATTGTTCAAATAAGAAACTCTGTTAACGTCCGTTAGTGACCAAAAAAAGTGGTCACTAATTAAAAAAATAAAAAGAAATCATTAATATATACTATAATTTTTGTTACAATAAAATTAAAACCTTATAATTTATAAACATAGAAATCTAAAAGGATTTTCATTTACCAAAACTACGATTCTTGATCCAAACTCATCCACTTATTATCACTAAAAACATATTATGACTAACAAAGATAACACAATAGAATTAGATCCTAATGTACATAACTTTGACACTTGTGCCTTCATGAGGTCTATTTTCTCTTTCATTTGGTTATGCTCCTGAAATTTCACATCTAGGAAAAATGCTTGCCCCAATGTCATCTCAATGTTGATTTGAATGAATCCTGAGCACGGAAGGTTGTAACAGCCTGTTGCTTCATTTGCATCACTCTGCCAATATTTTAATCTTAATTAATGGACCCATAAATTTACCATTTTATCATAATCATAAGCACACCATTTCATTATTATGTCGTATAAAATAGCAATTATTCCTTTTTTAGAATCCTTTTTAACCAAATTACATATTTGCCTACAAGTGAAAAATGTTGTTAATTTACTGGATCTTGAAAGCTTTTTACTGATAAATCATAAATGCATCCAATATCCATTTTTGTATGCAATACTTTATGAAACTAGTTCAACTTACAGTCCAGTATGTGAAGAATCTGATGTTGCTATCCCCATATAGATCTGGGCTGACCTGATATTGTTTTCAAGAAGACGCAGAAAATGTGTTAAACAATGGAAAGTTTCGAATTCTAAGATATCGAAGACTATTATGGTTTTACCTGCCAACCAGCTTCAATGTTGTTCAGATCCAAAAGCAAATGAGCCTCCTAGTAACCATATTTGAGACAAGCTGAATTATTAAGCTAATGATTGTTTTTTATTTCTTACCTCTTTCACAGAGATCGATAGGGAGAGATCGAGAAAAAGAAATCGGAAATCGACCGGAGAGAGATCGAGAGAAATAGATCGATAGAGAGAGAAAGCGAGATGGAGAAATTAGGGTTTATGCATCGTAGCTTCGAGTGGTGATGGAAATCGAGATGGAGAAATTAGGGTTTATTTGGACTAGAAAAAATTAGGCTAAAATAGAAGTCGCTTTAAGATAAGAACCAATTAATGGTTGTCAATATCAGCCTTTGAACTTTATGTTTTTATATTATGTTATGATTTAACTAATTAATTCTTTTGAGGTATCATTTAGTGACCATTATTTTTGGTCACTAACATATATAATTAGTAACCATAAAATTTTGTCACTGAGTTTTTAAGATTAGTATTAGTAGATATTACTTAGTAACGACTCTTTATAGTCACTATGTCTTTAAAATTAGTGACCACTATTTTTTGATTTTAGTGACCACTATTTTTAGTTACTAACAATTTTATTTTCTATACATTATTTAGTGACAACTATTTTTTTGTCACTAATCTATTCAATAAACAAGTACTTAAACATCATTTAGTGACGACTATTTATAGTCACTAAGTCTATAAAATTAGTGCCACTATTTTTTTAGTGACAGCCACTTTCATTTTAGTAACCATTATTTTTAGTTACTAAACCTTTTATTTTAGTGACAACTATATTTTGTCACTAATTTATTCAATAAACAAGAACTACTAAACATCATTTAGTGACCACTATTTGTAGTCACTAAGTCTATAAAATTAGTCACCACTATTTTTTTAGTCACTGTAGTGACCACTTTAGTGACCAAATTTTAGGTTTTGTCACTATATTTATATTAGTGACTAAATTATAGTGACGACTTTTTTCTTGTTACTAATGTTGTAGTTAGTGACCAAAAAATAAGTCGTCGCTAAAATTTTGGTCACTAACTAACGTTTTTCTTGTAGTGTAGAAAGACAAAAATAACCCTTCCTTTAACAGAAAAATTAACAGACTTAATGCATAGGGATTGTTTTCAGAGTAAAATAATAACCACAAGGATGTTTTTTACCTAACCACAAGGACCAAAATTAGAGTTTACTCATATAAAATCATATGTGATTTTGTAAATGATTTAGCTGTTTTTGTAGTATCATCTTAAATAATTAGCATTCTCATTTGATTATTTTGTTTACTATAATGCATGCGTATTTCACTTAGACCTGGTAAAAACTGACACGACACACTAACCTAACACAAAATTGAAACGAAATAAACGAGTTTGGGTAACATATTTCAATCTGTTTGAGTAAATGGGTTGACACGACACAAAAATTAAACGGGTAAAGTCATGGTCAAACATATGAACTCGAAAATGACCCGAGTAACCCGTTTATAAATGTGTGTGTGTGTGTGTTTGTGTATATATAAAGTTTACTTTTTTACATTTGTACTAATTTACGATTTATTTGAATTTTTAACATAATAATGTTAATGGATTTGATTCAATCTTATAAGTTTGAATATAAAAATTGGATTCCTAAACTTTTGTGAATTTTTAATTTTATAAATGTTAAACGGGTTAAGTGGGTTGACCCGTTTATTAAACGAGTCAGGTTAGGGTCAAGGATTTTTGACCCGTTTATTAAACGGATCGAGTTATGATCAAGCATTTTCAATCTGTTTAACTTTGAACCCGACACGACACGTTTCACTCTTAAACTTTAATTGATACACTATGGAAAATCAAAGATATGATGAGATTCAAGTAGACATAAATTTTAGAGTAGATTACACTTTTGTCCCTTAATTCGATTTGTTACTTATAACTATTTTCATACGCCAACCTTCAAAAGTTGTGATAGAAAAAGAAAGGAAGAAGATGGTACGGTAGATGATCGAAACTGACGGCCGCTAAAGAAATTTGACCGAAAATGAATGTCTACGAGGTCGAGAGGTGTTTGTGAAGTGGATTCTATTTTTTTAATTATTGCTTTTTTTTGGAATGCAGAAAAACAACGCCCTGATCAAAGTCGGAGAGGTATCCGAGATCCATTCGGGTACTCGACTAATCCTCTCGACCATGGAAACCGTTACCGGCCCATAGCCTCGCCCATGTCCTGTTCCCCCTCTGAATCAAACCCAGATAAGGATACCATCCACTGCCCCTCTCAGGATGTTACCGACCCTTGAACTACAAAGGAATTGACAACTGTCCTTAGTTTGTGCATGGGGGGATTCGAACTTTGGTGGGCACTATGTACCCTCCGGCCTCCAAGTACTAACCACTCCGCCACAACACCTTGGACTTTTTAATTATTGCTTTACTTAAAGAAAATTATCATCCTCATTTTTGAATAAAAAAACATACGTGGAATTGTTTCTAAGAAATATATTTTACATTCTAGTAAAAAATCAAATATATGTATTACAGACAAAATTAACCTTTGACTTAATTAACAGAGTTTTTAATGAAACTAGTATAAAAAATGCAAGTTGAAATAAATTAAAAACCATAATAATCAAAAAACAAACTTTTAAAGACAGTAATCGAATATAGTTATAAGTAATAAACCACATTAAGTTTCTTTGAATCTTAAAATGTGTCAAGTAACATCAAAATGATTATATAAAATTGAGACAAAATTAAGAAGGAATAAGAGAATTCGAAGTGTCAAACTTAAAGGCCCGCAATTATATTTTCCTGTAGAGACACCACCAAATGTGGCATTCATCGTTGGCAAAGTCTTGTATGTGGCGGATTTTTGGTGGTTAAATTTTGGTTTGTGGAATGACTTTTAGTGTTTATGGAACTATAATTTAGTTTTTTTTAATGATATGGGTTGGAAATAGTCTTAGATAATCTTAAGAACATAAAACTAGGTTAGACTTAAAACTATACTTTGAAATTTATAATGTTACGAAAGTAACATTAAAATCATATTTCACGAACATCAAAATACAAAAGTTATAAAAACAATATATATTACCAACTGAAGGTAAGTCTATATATATGTATCTTAATATTTTGTGAACAAGAATATTAAAGTTGAAGTTGTGATATTCGTATTTTATTATGGCATTCTAATTAAATTATGTAATTTATTATTGGATAAATAGTAATAACATATAGGACCGAGACCGGGACCCGTTATGCTTGTAATTTTGTTTAATATAATACATCAATATTTCTGCTCCATTCTTTAATAGTAGAAAAATTCAAAATAACATTAATTTAGTAAAAGTAAAGTTTAGAAAACGTCAAGTAACATATAACTATATTTTACATACGTATAATAACTGAGATAGATGATAAAAGAAAGGAAAAAAGAATTGATATAGAAAAACCCTATTATTAACATTTTTTTGTTGAAAACCGGCAACTTTATAAAGAAAACCAGGCTAGTAAGATGCTAAAAACCCGAACCCAAAAGTTACACCAAGACAGAAAAAGGTTACAACACCAATCAAACCAATTAACCTTCCTGCCAAAAGAACTCCTGTTATTAAATCAAAGGAACGCGATATATTGAACGTCATTGGCCATAAGACTCGGATGAAAGGGCGTGTTGTTAATGATAATCGCATTCCTACCCTTCCACATATAAGCTTGCACCACCACCACTTTTACCTTCTTCATGCGATATCTTTTTACAGCAAAAGAGGAAACTTTATTCAAAGCAAAACTAGCGAGCCACTAGCAAGTACAAACTACTGACTAAAGTATCCGGGGAATTCACCCAATCTTCCCAACAAAAAGCACTATCAAACTTTGATCTAGAATTGATCCAGAAAAAGCTAAATATTGAATGAACAATATAAAGATGGTTGTATATAATACAATCCATTTTCACAATAGAAAAAACTCAAATTAATGCTTTGGGACGTTACAAAATAGTATGAGAGTCGATCCTTGGAGGATCAGGACGTTGGGGGTAAACCTCATCAAGGATGGTTGTATATAATATAGTCTATTTTCACAATAGAAAATTCTCAAATTTATGCTTTGGGATGTTATAATATAGTATTAGAGCGAATCCTTAGGGGATTGGGATATTGAGGTAAACTTCATCAAGAATGCTTGTATATAATCAAGGTTCCAAATAATGTGAGGCGTGGCGTGACGCCAAGGCCAAGCCTCAAGCCTTGGAAGCCATGGCGTGGATATTACGTTTTCCAAGGCGTGACTTATGACGGCAAATCTCTATATCTTATATAATATTTGTTAGAAATATTTGTTAGTTGTGTCAATTTGTAATTTCCCTAAACTTAGTTTCTTTTATGTAATTTGTTATTAAAAGCCAATGTTCAAGGCCCAAGTTTTTAAAGCCTTTTAGCCCTTTATTAGTTAGTATAAATAGGAGTCATTATCTTCATTTGTACTTTCCTTTTTGCTTCTCTCACCATTGAATGAAATGCAATCTATCTTGATCTTTGTACTTAGCATATACATCATAGATATCTAGTGTTCTTGATTGATTGATTGATTTGGCACCCACAATTGGTATCAGAGCCTGCCACTTGCTCTTGATCCGTTGTGTTCTGGTTCTGCTGAAATCTCTGTTCCAGACCAAAAGCTTTGGGTACCGGGTCTCTGCTCCAGACTTGGATTTTGGGCATCAAGTGTTATCTTCAGACTAGAGTTTCCATATTTCTCTAAGTCTTTTTAATACCAATACCCATCACTACACTTAATCTTCAGATCTGAACCTAACCTCCAGATCTGGACCCAACCTTCAGAACTGAATCATTTTCAAGAATTTTATAAGTCTTGAGATTTTTCACCAACCAAATCACCAGATCATTCTAAGTGGTTTAAGATCCACAATCAACCATCCATCATGAACACAAGAGAAGCCTTAGCAATCGGGTCCGACACCCGACCACCGGTTCTCCATGTACATGAAGAGGAATCTGATGAAGAGATGAATGGCATAAAGAAGGCCTTGGCATTGATCACCAGGTCCATATCCAAAAGAAATGCAAGAAAACCCAGGTCTTCTAACAACTATCTGAGGAGAGTTGAATAGGGTGGTAGAGCTGACTGCCAGAAACCTGTAAAGAGAGCCAACTCTGAAGACAAGGGAAAGGAAATAAAGAAAGATAATGTTTGGCTCAGAATGTCAAGTGATGATGAGGAAGGAGGTCCCGTATGCATGCTTATTCAAGATGAGGCATGGGACCTGACAAGTGATGAAGGAAGAGAAGATCAATTATGTCTGATGGCTAACCATGATGAGGAGGAGCTGTACTCAGAAGATGGAGGACATGATTACAATGACCTTGACTCAAATCATTCAGAGTCACCTTCTGAGGTACTTCCAGACCCATACAATGAACATGAAAATCAACTGAAAGATCTTGCTCTTAAAGTGTCTAAATATGACAAGAAAATCAAAAAGGCAAATAGTTTAACTGTTATAGCAGAATCCAAATTAGCTAGTGAGCATGCCTTAGTTGTGGAATTCTCCATTGAACTAGCTCATTCCAAAGAGAAGGTAACCACTCTTACTCTTTCCAATAAAAACCTTAGAAGATAAAGTTGCTAGTCTGAATGATAACATCTCAGACTTGCAAAAGAAACTTCATGAGGCTGAGACTTTAAGTAGAATAAGTGTTCAAAAGTATGACGTGATTTTTGCCCAAAGAACCAATCTATTTGCAAAAATAAAAGATATAGAGGACAAGTTCCTAAAGAGAGGCCAAACCGATCAAACCATTCAAATGAACCAGCCCAAAGAGTTCAATTATTACAATCCAAAGGAAGGCATTGGATATAAAAGTCCATGCTATCTTAAGCGTGCCATATCCAAGACTCCAACCATGTATGACCTTCGGTACATGAGTCTTGGATACAAAATCGTTTTCATGAAAGAGTCTGATGATCCTGAACAGTTGAAGGAAATTGAGAAGAAAGAAAAAGATAGAAAAAACAAACACTCAATTCCCTTCAACTATTCATCTCTCAATGCCAGTTATGCAACGCGTGAGATTCCTTTGTCTAAGGACTACACGCCTAGCTATACTGAGGCTGAGATGAATCAGGAAGTTCCAATCCTTGAAAAAGTTTACAAAGATAACCAAACCTTTTATGAGAAAAAGATTGCTAAACTAGAGGTTGGGCTAGAGGATAAGAGGCGCATGAGCCTTAGGGAAAAGGACCTATATTTGAGTAAAATCCATGAATTGGAGGAAGCCCTCAAATCCAAAATACAAAAGTTATAAAACAATATATATTACCAACTGAAGGTAAGTCTATATATATGTATCTTAATATTTTGTGAACAAGAATATTAAAGTTGAAGTTGTAATATTCGTATTTTATTATGGCATTCTAATTAAATTATGTAATTTATTATTGGATAAATAGTAATAACATATAGACCGAGACCGGGACCCATTATGCTTGTAATTTTGTTTAATATAATACATCAATATTTCTGCTCCATTCTTTAATAGTAGAAAAATTCAAAATAACATTAATTTAGTAAAAGTAAAGTTTAGAAAACGTCAAGTAACATATAACTATATTTTACATACGTATAATAACTGAGATAGATGATAAAAGAAAGGAAAAAAGAATTGATATAGAAAAACCCTATTATTAACATTTTTTTGTTGAAAACCGGCAACTTTATAAAGAAAACCAGGCTAGTAAGATGCTAAAAACCCGAACCCAAAAGTTACACCAAGACAGAAAAAGGTTACAACACCAATCAAACCAATTAACCTTCCTACCAAAAGAACTCCTGTTATTAAATCAAAGGAAAGCGATATATTGAACGTCATTGGCCATAAGACTCGGATGAAAGGGCGTGTTGTTAATGATAATCGCATTCCTACCCTTCCACATATAAGCTTGCACCACCACCACTTTTACCTTCTTCATGCGATATCTTTTTACAGCAAAAGAGGAAACTTTATTCAAAGCAAAACTAGCGAGCCACTAGCAAGTACAAACTACTGACTAAAGTATCCGGGGAATTCACCCAATCTTCCCAACAAAAAGCACTATCAAACTTTGATCTAGAATTGATCCAGAAAAAGGTAAATATTGAATGAACAATATAAAGATGGTTGTATATAATATAATCCATTTTCACAATAGAAAAAACTCAAATTAATGCTTTGGGACGTTACAAAATAGTATGAGAATGGTAGGTCATCGGGCCAGTCCAAATCAGGAAACATGGTTCCTCCTAAACTATCCCAGAAAGACAAAGGGAAGGACAAATTGGTCACTCCTGAGTCTGAAGTTGCGAGTTCATCTCATTCTAATGTGAATGCTCCAAAGAAAAACAAACGTTTTCGAAAAACAAAGAATACTACCAAACCAAAGGAACATTCACACAACTTCACTCCGAAGAAAAACACTTCTCATACCCATTCTCAGAATATCAAGAGTAAGAATCGTACTTCTCGAAATGTAAGAGATGATCATTTGAGAAATGGTAAGCATAGAGCAAAGGAGAATGGAATGAAAGAAGGCAATCGTCCAAAGCCATTTGCACATAAGCCTAGATATGCAAATAACAGATTTCATAGTCATGTACCACATACTCCGTTTAATTTTCATGTTTGTGAACATGGTGCGTGTGGGTATCGTAGTGACTTTTGTTGCCAAAATTGTTTTCACTTTGGTTATTGTGCAAATGCCTTTGTGAACGAGTACTATGCTCCTAATTACTTTGGATTCTACAATCACCATAACCACTTTCCTCATGCCAAGAAAAGAAAATCCAAGCCCAAGAAAAAGACTCCTAAAAAGAGCACAAAGAAATCCAAACCTGCTGATACTAATCCGAAAGGACCCATTCCCAAATGGGTACCTAAAAATGTTTGCACTTGATTTTGCAGGGCGGTCATGTGTGATTCATGGACTCAGGGTTGTTCCAAACACATGACTGGGTGAAGGCAACTTCTCACTTTCTTTAGAAACAAATAATGTGAGAAGTTCTTGTATATCTTTTTTTTTACTAACTCTTCGTGAATTCTTGATTTGAGGGGGAACGATGTCTGTCTCTCCTCATTCCGAGGGGAACAGAGGGAACGTTGCCTGCCTTTGCATGTTCCGAGGGGGAACATTTCCTCTTCATGCCTGTTCCGAGGGGGAACGATGATAGACTCGATTCAAAAGGAACAGGTAAGCACCACAGGTAAGTATTATATCCCTTACATGCGTGTGTTTTCATATGTCGGTGTTACTAACATATTGATATGAGTGTGCATCTGTCAAGGGGGAACATTCCCTATGTATTCATGATCCAAGGGGGAACAGGTACGTCGTCTGCATTTACCTTGAGCTTGGGTTTGATCTAAACCTTGAGCTCGGCTTTAACATTTGCCTTGAGCTTGGGTGTGTTCTAAACCTTGAGCTCGGTTTTGCTTTATATATATATAATTATTAAAAAAAATTTTAAAAATCATCAATTTAAAAAAATAAAAAATTAAAAAAAAAATTAATCATTTTTTTTTGTTAAATCAAAAATTCAGTTTAAAATAATAATAATAAAAATAATAAGTTTTTAAAATAAAAGGAAAAAAAAAACAATCAAAATCAAATCAATTTAATAAAAAAAAGAGGAAAAAGAAATCATTTAAAAAAAGAAAAAAAAGGGTAATTTTTGTTGAATTTAAAAACAAAAATCAAAAACAAATATGGTTTTCAAAGAAAAGCTAATTAATTTTTTTTTATTTTGTTCTTTCTTTTTCTTTCCTTCTCAAATTTCTTTTTTGTTGTTGTTTCTTCCAACGTATTTCCCCCTCTGTCCATAATGCCAAGCCCTATTTTAGATTGATAAATGGCTCTCATAAATAAAACAATCTTTGCATCAATTATCTCCTCCACAAGCCTCTTTTTTCGCCGGTCAAAAAAACCACAATATGTGAAGCACTTGAACCAGAGTTCAAGCCTACATCATAGGTTGAGACATGGGCCCATTCAGGTAATTTGAACATCCACCCATAGGAAGCTTGTTTATTAGTTAGGAAGCCTTCGTCGGCGACCGGACCGGAATCCAACACCATGACCGGAGTTGGTTGTCTGGACCGGAGTTGTTTGTGACCGGACCGAAGCATTTGGCCGGACCGAACCAGAACCACGCCGGCAGCCGGACCGGACCAAAATCGCCGGCGACCGGACCGAATCCCTTCGTGAATCTGATCTCATACATGGACCGAACGCGTGTGACCGAACCCCACCGCTGACCGGATCTTCTTGACCGGAGATCGGCGACCAAACCACCACCTTGACCGGACCGGATGTCTTCCGACCGGACCGAAGAAGATGACTTGTGACCGGACCACCCTTCGCCGGAATCTGACGGACCGGACCGGAACGGTGCTGACGACCGGACCGGTGTAGTTGCCCGGCGACCGAACCAACCCTTGCAACCAGATCTCTTTTTTTCTAATTCCGAACCGGATCTGAAATCAAATCTAAACCAGAGCTTTGACGACCGAACCTTTCTCTTGACCGGACGTGAGTGTCAACCGAAGAAAACCCCACCGTCGACCGGATCTCGTCGGCGTCCAGATCTCTCTGGCGAACGGCAACCGGACCGAAACCAAGCATCGATCGAGGTTCTTCGTCTTTTCCAGCCTTGGTTGCGTGACCGGAGTTCGTCGTCTCGACCGAACAGATCATCCGAAACCGGACCTATTGTCGGAGGTTGTACCGAATCGTTGCCGTAGACCGACCGGATGTCCGCCGGCGACCGACCGGATCTAATGCTTCTCGCCGGACCGGAACAATCCCGCAGGCGACCAGCGACCGAAACTCCCGTTGCGACCGGCACTGTTAACCGGAGTTATTGACCGGACGTGTGTGTTCTTGTGGCACCGAAGGGGTTTCCAACTCCCGAAACCTCTCTATTTTTTTCCTTTCTAGTTGTGCATCATTAAAGAACTTTCCCTACCTCCTAAAGATGATGGACAACGCCCTAAAGGCTGTCCGTGAGGAGTTTGATGCAAAGTTTGTGTTAGAAATATTTGTTAGTTGTGTCAATTTGTAATTTCCTTAAAGTATCTTTCCTTAATTGTAATTTTGTTTATTTGGCCCATTTGTTTAGGCCCATGCTTTCAAAGCCTAAGTCCATTATGTTAGTAGTATAAATAGATGTCTTGTAATTCATTTGTACTTCCATTACTTAATCAACTATTGGGAGAATTACAATGTGTGTTCAATCTTTGTGTGTGTTGATTTGGAACCTACAATTGGTATCAGAGCCTACTACTCCTCTTGATCCATTGTGTGGTCACCATACATGCATTGACACCATACCCGCATATTCTCTACATTTGATACTACACCACACCTGTGGTGTCATTTGATGGTACACCTCACCTGTGGTGTCATTTGCCTCAACCACCTCACTGTGGTGTCATTTGTCATAACACCACACCTGCGGTGTCATCACACTTGGATCATATTTTTGTGGTTTAAGATCCACAATCAACATCATCATGAACACACCGATGCACTTGCTATAGGGTCCGATACCCGACCTCCCGTCCTCTTCCGTGGTGACTTCTCACAATGGAAGTCAAGATTCCTAGACTTTATTGAGAAACAACCTCTTGGCAAAGACATACTTGAATCTCTAAAAAATGGTCCAGTCAAGTTCTACATGACTATCCCTGACGTTCCTGATGGCAACCCACCTGTCGTAGGTGGTGTGGTTGAGAAGGATGCAACCAACCTCACACCTGAGGAAGCAAACCGCTTGAAGGGAGATCAACTCTCCAAGTCATATCTCATCCAAAGTCTTCCGAATGACATCTATGCAAACATCGATTGCAACGACATGGGGAGGCGATGTAGAATGAAATCTGTAGTTTGATGCATGGCACGGAGAAGGGTATTCAGATGAAGAGATCAAACCTCCTAACAAAGTTTGCCACCTTCAAGGGACGTGAGGGGGAGCTACTTGAAGACACCTACCATAGGTTCTGCACGATGATCAACGAGTTGAGGAAGAACAAGCTAAAGAAGTCACAATTGGAAATCAACATCCAATTCATCAACTCTTTGCGCTCTGAGTGGAGGAGATTCGCCTCCAACATCTAACAGAATCGCAACTTGGAGGACATTGACATCCATGAACTGTATGAGCTGCTTAACCACAACAGGATGAAGTGTTGGAGACTATGAGCAACATGAAGAAAGTGGAAAAGTATGCTGACCCACTTGCATTGGTGGCGGACCGAAGACAGTTCACTTCTGGGAGATCACCCCGCTACGAGGATGAATATGATGTACCGTCTAACAACGGAGAGAAAGGGAGTGACTCTGATGAGGAGATGAATGACATGAAGAAGGCTCTTGCACTAATCACAAGGATCTTGTCTAAAAGGAACTTGAGGAAACCTATGTCTTCCAACAATCATAGGTACTACAGCGGTAAAAGGTATGAAACTAAACCAAGAGGTGAAGCGAGAAGGTACGAAAGGCCAACTGAGTTTGACACTAGGAGGTATGAAGAACCTAGGGAGCGTAGATATGTTGTTCCAGATTCAAGTTCTAATCAACATGCAATAACTAGAGAATGAATTGAGAAGCTATATGTCATTGATTCTTGGATGAAAAGTTTACATACACTAACACACCAAGAACACACACACTTAAGAACTTAAACTCATCTCAATTCCCTCTCTTTCACAATGAAGCGTATGTGCATGATCTAACTACCAAACTAACTCACTTTGGGTATTTATACCCAAACCCTTACAACCCTTCAACTTTGAACCAATTACACTTTCTACCCTACCTATACCAAACAATTACAAGTAAAGTAATAAAGCACTAAAAACAATAAAGCTTTGACTTTCTTTTAACAACTTTGACTTTGCCTTTGACTTCAACTTTAGCACAATCTTGTGATCTCGGATACAATCTGATTTTGCACCCAACAAGATATGATGAGAGGAGGTACCAAGATCGACGTTATGATGATCAAGAGAGAAGGTATGATGACAATGAAAAGAGGTATGACGAACCTAGAAGGTTTGATCAAGAGCCAAGGAGACTTGAACAAGGCAGTAGAGCTGTCTACCACAAGCCGGAAGAGAAAGCAAAGACAGATGACAAAGGCAAAAAGCCTAAGAAGGATGGGAGTCCAACATGCTTCAAGTGTGGGAAGCCTGGGCACTTCGCAAAGAATTGCATCAACCATGTCTCCAAGTACGACTACTACAAGAACAAATGAACTTGGCGAAAAGGCAAGATGATGGATTAGCACTACTTGCTGAAGATGAAGCCTGGCTGCAAATGTCAAGTGATGATGAGGAAAGAGGTCTTGTTTGCATGCTAGCTCAAGATGACGCATGGAATGTGGATAGTGATGAAGGAAAAGATCAACTATGCTTGATGGCAGATGTGGATGAAGCATATTCCGAGATGAAGCATATTCCGAGGATGATGATCGTGACTACAATGATGTCAACTAAGACCATTCTGATACATCTTCTGAGGTACTCCCTGACCCCTACACTGAACTTGAAAATCAAGTAAAAGGTCTTGCACAAAAGGTTTCTGAGAATGAAAATAAGATTAAACAAGCTAATAAACAAACCACAATTGCTGAATCCAAATTAGCTAGTGAACATGCCTTAGTTGTGAAATTCAACATAGAATTAGCCTACTCAAAAGACAAAGTTAACATGCTCACCCATGCAAACAAAACTCTTGAAGATAAAGTCACAAGCTTAAATGCTAATGTCACTGATTTACAAAAGAGACTATATGAGGCTGAAAGAGTGAGTAGTGAGAATGTGAAGAAGTATGAATTTATTTTTGCTCAAAGAATTAACTTGTTTGCAAAAATCAAAGATATGGAGGACAAATTTTTAAAGAGAGGTCAAACTGATCAAACCATTCACATGAATCAACCCAAAGAGTTCAATTATTAGAATCCAAAGGAAGGCATTGGATATAAAAGTCCATGCTATCTTAAGTGTGCCATATCCAAGACCCCTACCTTGTATGATATTAGGTACATGAGTCTTGGATACAAAATCATTTTCATGAAAGAGTCTGATGATCCTGAACAGTTGAAGGAAATTGAGAAGAAGGAAAAAGCTAGAAAAAACAAACAATCATTTCCCTTCAACTATTCATCTCTCAATGCCAGTTATGCAACGCGTGAGATTCCTTTGTCTAAGGACTACACGCCTAGCTATACTAAGGCTGAGATGAATCAGGAAGTTCCTATCCTTGAAAAAGTTTACAAAGATAACCAAACCTTTTATGAAAAAAGGATTGCTAAACTGGAGGCTGAGCTAGAGGATGAGAGGCGCATGAGCCTTAGGGAAAAGGACCTGTTCTTGAGTAAAATCAATGAATTGGAGAAAGCCCTCAAATCCAAAAGCACACCAACAGTAAGTCAATCCACCTTTGGAACTCGTGATAACTCACGTCATAATCACCATAGATGGAATGTGAATGCGTTAGATTTTAGACCTTCAAGTACCTCTTCCACAAACTCCAAATCCATGGTACTGATGTCTCCAATCTACACCACCATTTCATACATGGAAGACTTAGCGTATATGGCACCTAAATCAACGGTACAAATTTCTGAAATTGTATCGGATGATTGTACCAATAGGGTTGGTGAGAACGGTAGATCATCAGGCCAGTCTAAACCAAGAAACAAGGCTCCTCCTAAACTATCTCGGAAAGACAAAGGGAAGGACAAAGTGGTCACCCCTGAGTCTGAAGTTGCGAGTTCATCTCGTACCAATGTGAATGTTCCTAAGAAAAACAGACGTTTTTGAAAACGAAAGAATGCTACCAAATTAAAGGAACACTCACACAACTTCACTCCGAAGAAAAACACCTCACATACTCATTCTTCAAATGTCAAAGGTACTAACCGTGGCTCTCAAAATGTGACAGATAAAAATATGAGAAATGGTAGTCGTAAGAACAAGGAGAGTGGATCAAAAGAAGGCAGTCGTCCGAAGCCATTTGCACAAAAGCCTAGTTTCATGAAAAACAATTTTTCCAATTTTGTATATCATAGAACTAATAGGCATGTACCACGAACTTTATTTCAATATTATGAATGTGAACATATTGTTTATGGATGTCATAGCAATTTTCGTTGTCAAAATCAATTTAGATTTGGGTACTGTGCAAATGCTTTCGTGAATGATTACTTTGTTCCTAACTATCCTGGTTTCTACAATCATGGTTATCATCATACTCATAACAAGAAGCCTAATCTAAAACCCAAACAAAAATCTCCACCTAAGGGCAAACAAGAACCTGTATCCAAACCTGCTAATCCTAATCAGAAAGGACCCATTCCCAAATAGGTACCTAAAAATGTTTCTCCGTGATTTTGCAGGACGGTCATGTGTGGTACATGGATTCAGGGTGTTCCAAGCACATGACCGGAAGGAAGGAACTTCTCGCTAACTTCAAACAAAAATATGGCGGGAACGTTTGGTTTGGGAATAAGCTATCAGCACCAATAATGGGATATGGTGATATCCTTCATTATAAAATCACCATCAATAAAGTAGCCCATGTGGAAGGCTTGAGTCACAATCTGCTCAGCATCGGACAGTTCTGTGATAAAGGCCTTGAGGTTAACTTTCGGGAGACAAGGTGTTGTGTTAGGACATATGAGGGACAGGAACTCATTGAGGGTACTCGCAGGTCGAATCTTTACACGGTCAATTTCCAGAAACAACGCCCATTCACAGAAGTATGTCTTCTCTCTAAAGCAACTTTCAATCAGAACTTGTTATGGCATCGGAGACTATCCCACCTGAATTATGCTACAATTAATCAACTAGCTAAGGCAGGATTGGTGATTTGTCTCCCCTCCTTGAGGTTCACCAAAGAACAATTGTGCTCAGCATGTGAGATGGGGAAGATCAAGAAATCTTCGCACAAGCTGAAAGTGGAACACAACACTTCTAAACCACTTCAGCTCCTCCATATGGACTTGTGTGGACCAATGCGTCTACAAAGTATCAACGGGAGGAAGTATGTTCTGGTAATTGTGGATGACTTCTCAAGGTATACATGGGTGAACTTTCTCAGAAGTAAGGATGGTGCTTCAAACATCATCATTTCTTTCATCAGAAATGTGCAAGTCAGACTACAACTTCCTGTTCAAGTGATTCGCACCAACAACGGGACTGAACTCAAGAATCGCAAGCTTGACTCGTTTCTTGATTCTGTCGGCATCACTCACACCTTTTCGGCTGCCAGAACAGCTCAACAAAATGGTGTTGTTTAGAGAAAGAACCGTACCCTAGTGGAAGCTGCACGCACCATGTTGACATTCTCTAAGCTTCCGCTACACTTCTGGGCTGAAGCCGTTGCGTCTGCCTGTTTCACCCAAAACCGGTCCCTTATTACCAAAAGGTTCATGAAGACTCCGTATGAATTGGTGTACAATCGACCTCCCAGCATCAAATTCTTCAGAGTTTTTGGTTGTGAATGCTACGTGAAAAATGATAAAGACAATCTTGACAAGTTCAGTCCAAAGGGTGATGAGGGTGTTTTCATTGGGTATGCCAAGGACTCTCCGTCCTATCGTGTCCACAACAAGAAAACAAGATGTGTGGTTGAGAGCACAAATGTGGATTTTGAAGAAGGCATTGAAGAAGACTCTACACCAGCTCCAGTTACACCAGGAATCTCTGGTGTTCTGGTTTCTGATCAACTTCATGGCAATCCAATGACTTCTTCTTCACCAGCGAACAAACCATCCTCTTCTAACTCTAATACTTGTGATTTGGATGAATTGTTTGAATTCTTTTATAAAGATTCTCCTGCACACATGCTAATATTGCTCTTCCTATTCCTGCAGTTGTACAACTAGCACCTCGAGTCATGGTCTCTACCACTGACGTTTCAGCATCCATCCTTCAAGGCAATTCATCATCATCGTCTGCAACAACATCACCAAGTTCTAGAGTATCTCCTGCATCTGCTGAGGGGGAACCTTCCCACACCTTCCAGCAACAGGCTCCGGTGGTGAATGTTCCAAGTCCTCAGAGTGGTGCTTCTCCACTATGCCTACTACAAGTCAACATCAAGGCATTCCTTCATCTGCTCCACAAGTGGCAGGTCCTAGTACAAGCACTACTCAACCTGTTCCACAAGCTGCTGGCCCCTCTCATGTCTCCGCAGACTTACCAGCAGCTCCTGGTCATTGTGGTACAATCTCAAGTGCCACCTACTGTTACCACTCTAGCAACGACCAGACGTGAACCCGAGTTCTATATCGATCTGAGGATAGAACCTTTACCCCCTCCAACCTTACCCCATACAACCAAGTGGACCCAAGCTCATCCACTCCATCAAGTGATTGGCAGCACGTCCGCTCCAGTCAAGACAAGGTTTGCAACTCAAAATGAGTGCCTATTTGCAGCCTTCTTATCAAGACATGAACCCTCGAACGTGACGGAAGCCCTTGATATCTTTGACTGGGTGACTGCAATGCAAGAAGAGCTGAATCAATTTGAACGCCTGGGTGTCTGGAGACTTGTACCTAGACCAAAGAACAAGACAATCATCGATCTGAAGTGGATCTTCAAGAACAAGAAGGATGAAGATGGGATTGTAACCAGAAACAAAGCTCGTCTAGTAGCCAAAGGATTTAAGCAACAAGCGGGAATTGATTATGACGAGACATTCGCACCGGTGGCCAGAATTGAAGCCATTCGGATCCTCTTAGCCTATGCCGCTCACAAGAACATCACTGTCTACCAGATGGACGTGAAAACTGCCTTTCTCAACGGCGAACTGAAAGAAGAAGTTTATGTCTCTCAACCTAAAGGCTTTGTTGATCAAACCAAGCCGACTCATGTCTACATCCTAGACAAGGCTCTCTACGGGTTGAAGCAAGCTCCCCGCGCCTGGTATGATCATCTCTCCAATGCACTACTAGAGAATGGTTTCTACAAAGGTAAAATCGATCCTACTCTTTTCATCAAGACCGAAGGTAATGATATCTTGTTAGTTCAAATTTATGTCGATGATATCATATTTGGTTCTACTAACTCAGATATGTGCACTTGGTTCAGTGATCTCATGACCACCAGGTTTGAGATGAGTATGCTCCGGGAGTTGTCCTTTTTTTTGGGACTTCAAGCTCTACAAAAACCTGATGGCATTTTGATTAATCAATCGAAATACATCGGTGATCTTTTAAAACATTTTCACATGGACATTTCTTCCGTCGCTAAAACTCCCATGGCCTCGGGCACTTTGATCGGGGCTGACCCAAAAGGGAAGCCTGTTGATCAAAAGACTTATCGAGCCATCATTGGTTCTTTGTTATATCTGACGGCAAGTAGACCGGATATTATGTTCGCTACTTGTTTTTGTGCTCGTTTTCAGGCAAACCCAAAGGAATCACACATGATGGCGGTCAAACGCATCCTCCTGTACCTGAAAGGCACACCCAACCGTGGGTTGTGGTATCCAAAGGAGTCTGGATTTGAGCTCGTCGCATTTTCGGATGCGGACCATGGCGGTTGTCAATTGGCCCGGAAGAGCACATCAGGACACGTCCAGTTTTTAGGTGACAAACTGATGAGTTGGGGCTCCAAGAAACAACATTGTGTCTCGACATCCACTGCGGAGGCAGAGTATGTCGCTGCTGCCAGCTGTTGTTCTCAAGTATTGTGGATGCGGACTCAACTACGTGACTACGGCTACAACTTCAACCACATACCCATCTACTGCGACTCCAAGAGTGCTATTGCCATCTCTTGCAATCCGGTTCAACACACTCGCACTAAACATATTGATATAAGGTACCATTTTATTAAGGATCATGTAGAGAGAGGTACGATTGAACTCTATTTTGTCAATACCGAGTATCAACTTGCGGATATCTTCACCAAGCCCTTGGATAAGAAACGGTTTAATTTCCTAATCTCCAAGCTTGGCATGTAT
This sequence comes from Centaurea solstitialis, assembly GCA_030169165.1. Lineage (NCBI taxonomy): Eukaryota > Viridiplantae > Streptophyta > Magnoliopsida > Asterales > Asteraceae > Centaurea > Centaurea solstitialis. The sequence continues at coordinate 48,394,505 of CM058040.1, forward strand.
GATCCTCAAGAGTGATCATCTCTCAACAATACAGTCCTTCATAATCATGTCACCGTTGTCAGAATTTTATTTCTTGAACACAGTGTCATCGTTGTCTTGGACTATGGTGTTGAGTGATTAGGTTTTATCTTCTTGTTTCTTCCTTCTTTCCTTATATCTTTGCAATACTAATCAATCGTGAGTGTTGTCATTTCAAGGGGGAACGTCTCCCTGAGGTGCATGTCACCCTGAGGTGTATGTCACCATGAGGTGCATGTCACCCTGAGGTGCACGTCACCCTAAGGTGTATGTGTGACAACTGACAATTTTGGCCTTCAGGTCAGTTACTCGCTAAAACACTCAGTAGTATTTTTATAGGTAAAAATTTAGTTATTTAAGTTGTTAAAAGAATCTAGGTTAGTTTGCGTGAAAATTTAGGCAAAAACCTAGAAATTCCGGAAAGCAGCCCGATAAAGCCCGTACCGGCCCAGAGTCACCCGAAAACGTTATAATGCCTAATTTTAAGTCAAATTGCATAAAACATGATATTTTATTTAAAACATAGGTAAATTGTTTCAAATATTCTAAATTCACCTTCGAAAAAGTCGGTTTCTACCAAAAAAAACGCCGAAAACCCGACACTGCGTTGAGCAAAACAGTATTAGATTTGCTTTAAAAAAATACATGAAAGGGTTGGGTGGGCCCACATGGCCGGCCACCCCCCCCCCCCTTTAACCAATCTCTTTTTTTTCTTTTTTCTTCTTTTTCCATAAAACCATCATCACACCTTTACACCATTTCATTTTCAAATCTCTACTCTCTCTCTCTAACCTTTCTCTCTCTAATTTTCTCTCTAAAACTCTTTCAAGACCAGCCAACAACTCATCTAAAATCTGAGTTTTAAGAGATTAAAACAAGAAATTTTGAAGCTCTTATAGTTATCTCATCAAAGGTAAGATTGAATGTAGGTTTAGACTTTGATTTTAACCCATTTGGGAGCTTTTTCTTTTCTTTTTTGAGGTTTAAATCCTCTTTGTTGGATGAACATCATTCTTGATGTTTGAGGAAGAGAATGAACCATAACAATGTATGAAAACATTCTAAAATGGTGAAGTTCTATGATTCCTCCATATGAACACAAGATTTGATACGAAAAATCACTCATTTTGGTGTTTTGATACTCATTTGGGATTGAAAATTGTTTTAGTATTACATGCATGTGTTTAGATGTTCTTCAAAGTTTATTTCATCTTCTTTTTATGTTATATGATTGGGGGATTGAAGTTCATAACCATTAAACCCCAAAAATTTCAAAGTTTATAAGTGTTTTGGTGAAAAGGAGTTAGTTTGATTTTGAATGTTGCTGTCAGATTTTTGCATGTGTGTTTGGACGTCTCAAAGGTATAGTAAACTGAGTTATTTTTCTACAAAAATTTGATAGATTGAAATTTTATGAGTTAGGAAGAAGATCCCTTTTGAATCACTCAAAAATTCGAAGTAAAACCCCTCCAACCATCTAAAAACTTTTTGATGTTCATCAGCTTTTGGTCAGAAAATTTGTATCATCTTCATGCATGCATATCTCTTTGACAACTTATCCAAAATGCACGATTTTTGATTTCAAACTCAAGTTCACTGAGTAGATTTCTAAAGAATCCAAAATCATGTGATTTGGTGGACTTTTGAGGGTTCAACCAATGAAAACAAGTTAGTGGTGTAGGCTGTCCCATGGTAGCAGATGCACATGCACGACTTTAAGAGGCCATATCTCCCTCAAAAATCACCCAAATAATGTGAAATTTGTCTCATTAGCTTGGTATATGTGTTATCTAGAAAATCCCTTTTGAAATTCGTGATTTGGTGGGAAAATGAATTCTTTATGAAGCAAACATCACTGACATGTATTTCTGAAAATAAAAGGTGTCCACTGTTTTTGCAAAAATTCTTAAAATATGTAAAACACTTCCAAAAATTATGAAATTTGGTGGGATTGTTGCTAATATCCCCAATTTCAGTAGGTAAAATTTTTGAAACTTAACTCTCTTTGGAACTAGGCTTAATGGTGACACTTTTGCATTGAGACAAATCTGCCAGAACTGGAATTTTTCAAAAATGATATTTTACAACTATTCAAAATTCCCATGTGTTTGGATAATAATCTTATGTAACAAAAAGTCATTTTATATCAAGAATGAACTTAACAAATGTAGTAAAGGCATTATATAGGATATCGGTACGATTTACTAAATTATGGACCGTTGAATTTAGAACTTACGTCAATTACGTATGATATAGGGCACTAGTAGGCTTGGAACGGGGACCGCGCATACTAACGGTTGTCCAAACGCTAAAGTCACAATGTGAGTATTCACAGCCCCACTTTTTACCGTTTTTACGTGTTTTGGGGTGAAAAGCATGTTTATAAATGAATGTGAAAAATATTGCGAAATGAAATGAAATGAAATGTATTGTGAGCTAAATTTTGATATGTTTGAGGCATGATATAGTGAGCCTGAAATGAAAATGTCCCCTGTAACTACTATTAACCCATAGCAATGGGCCTATAATACATGTGGATAGGGCTATTTGGATTGACATACCCACCTTAAACTGACGAGTGATAGGTGCACTGTATTGAATAGAGATTTTACCCCGGTGGGATTTAGTTCCACCGTTGAGGTAGAATAGGGGCGTAGCAATGTCATGAAATGGAGGATTGTAGTAACTCACAGATAAATATCATGCTATTAACAAATCACCCGGGAAATTTACTCACATTTGATACTAAGCTTGAAATGGAGTGAGCAAACACGTTCACTATAAAATGGTTCACTGTAAATTGATTTTGAAAATCTAGTGAATAAACAGATTCACTATAAATGAATTACGAACATTGAGTGAATAAATGGTTCACTGAAAATGTTGTTGCATTTAACTGCTTTGTGCCTATGAAAACCTGTGAACTCACCAACTCTCGTAGTTGACACTTGTTTTAACATGCTTTTCAGGAAATCCGAAGGTTTGATTTGGCTAAGTTGTGGAATTTTGTTATCACCAATCTAGTTATGATATTTATTTACATTTTGTAAAAGATCTGTAAACCTTAACTTATGGTTGGATTGTACAACTTTGTAAATGTGATTTAATAATGAATGATTGGTGCTATTTATCTCCTATCGCGATGAAATCTAGACTGTTACACCTTGCGGTTCCGCTTTAGCGGGGTGTTACAGTATGTCACCATAAGGTGCATGTTACCCTGTGAATCATACAAGAAGGGACGTCACCCCGCTAGTGCTCGTATCTAGGGGGAACGTTTTTCATCGTTGCTTGTTCCAAGGGGGAACATCATCGGGTAAGGTGTTGTCACTCAAACACCAAGGTAAGTATATATATATAAACAAATAAAAAAACAATTAAAAAAAACCAAAAAAATAAAAATAAAAATAAAATAAAATAAAATAAAAAATAAAAAAATCCGAAATTCAGCCTTTTTTTTTGTCCTTTTCTTCCACCTACTTCTTCTTCTTCTTCCTCATTTACCTTACTCTCCAAGTTTTTCCCAAAAAAATTTTTCATCCCAAAATTCTTCATCTCTTCATTTTTTTAAGATTTCTTCTTCTCTTTAGTTTGATTTCAAGGTAATAAATGTTTTCCTCTTCAACCGTACTCATATTATTGCATATCATTGTTGATTAATGGTGATTGGATTTGAAAACCCATTTTTGATTTCAAGGGTTTATCAAAAACCCCAAAACTCAAATCCTTGGATTTTGAGTTATTGGGTTGGTCTTTTGAACCTAATGCCTTTATTAAACTTGTTCATCTTGCTTTGAGCTTTCTAAATATGTATCTCTTGTGTGGATTTGTGTTTGTTCTTGAAAACCCACTTGAACAATTTGTAGGGTTTTCCAAAAACCCAAAACTCAAATCTTTGGATTTTGAGTTCTTGTGTTGTTTTTTGAAGCTTAATGTCTTTATTATTTGTATAAATCGGAGTTGGAGCTTTTCATTGATATAAATCTTGTGAGTTTTGGTAGTGTTTTGAAGTTTTCTCTAAAAACTCCATTGTTATGTTCTTGAAGAACTCATAAGAGTTCTTCCTAAAGAAGTTTTGTCTTATTTGATTTGATCTAAAAATTGTGTCAAGTTTTATAAATTTTGAGTTTTTGGGTTATCTCAACGGTTCTTTAGTCAAAGTTGTTTTTTGGGGAGGTTAAAGGTTGCGATATTAACTTGTGTTTGGTTGAAATATTCGACCCTCGTGGCTCGAACCGGTTGGCCCTTGTGTTTGAACCGTTCATCCCTCGTGGTTGAGCCATTCGGACCTTGTGGTTGATCCGTTCAGCCCAAATGGTTTGAATCATTTCGGCCCTCGCAATGTGTCAATCAAAACCGTGTGTTTTTCATAAGCTGCTCCACCCCTCTGTTCGCCCTTCGCGCCGCGAGCATGCCCCCTCGCGCCGCGAAGGCTCTTGCGCTGCACCATTTTTTCGTACCGCGTCACGGCCGCACTCTGCTCCTACTTCGCGCCGCGAGTATGACCCCTCGCGCTGCGAAGGTCCTCTGCGCCGCACCTGCTTGCGCCACGCGTCTCACCTCTGCACCGCGCCTCGTCACGCGCCGCGCTCTGCACACCTCGCGCCTCGTGCATACTTCTCGCGCCGCGAAGGCCCTTGCGCCGCTCGCCGTGTCTCGCATTGCATCTGCTCTGCACCGCACTGCTGTCCTCCTCGCACTTCACCTTCGCGCCGCGAGCACCAACCCTCGCACCGCGAAGCTTGTCCAGTAACTGCTCCACAATCTTGTGGTCTTCACATTCTGTTTTGTGTGCCGTTTGAAGTGTCTATTCATCCATAGAGGTCATGTGTGTGATCGATTGCTTGCATGTTGATATTGTGTGCTTACATTTTGTGTGATACCTCACCCTCGAGCTTGGGATGATCCTTCTCCCTTGAGCTCGGGTGAGTGTTGTTCGGTGTGTGGTAAGCATGTTAAGTTAATATGCTTCAGACGTTGAAAGCATATTAGCCTTGGTTAAAAGCATGTTAAGTTAATATGCTTCAGACGTTGAAAGCATATTAACTCATAACTGAAATGTAAAAGCATGTTAAGTTAATATGCCTTCGATGTTAAAAGCATATTAACTTCGGCCCTTAAAAAAACGCTTTTGTTTTGGTGATTTAATTTGACCCGTTTGAAACCCGACCCGAAACAATCTTTCTTTGGCGGTTCCTAACCATATAAACTGCCGTTTTGGCAGTTTCCCGGATATATACGGTTTTGGTCATAATTTTTACACTCTGTCTGGTTCAAAGTTCTCTCAAATACAACATACAAACATTCTTGATCTCTGGATTGTATCCGATTGAATAATTCGGAAGAACCACCGAATTGATTCGATCTGAAAGTGTTACACGCCTTTCAGAGATATCCGATTTCGTTACTGATAATTCCCCACATGTTATACATCTTCACCCACTTCTTCACTTACACAATCACAATCACTAAACACCACACCTATGCATCTCATCATACTACATGGATGGTATTTCTTGTTGGTAAGGTTACCTTGGGTTACTCTCATATCGGATCTTCGTCCCTCACCCAATGGAGTGCATTTCTCTATACCAACACCTTGGCCTTGGTACATACAAATGCATTTCAATGCTGTGAGGGACCTCTTTTCTAGCAATGTTATCTACATACTAAATGTTTTTTTCATTCCCAGGTACCATGGTGAGAACGTGGCCTCCACGTCCATTCCATGAAGCTCTTAACCCCTCCTCACAACCACCTCCCCCACATACATCCCAACAACCTAATTCTTCTAGGCCTTCATCTCACCCACCTTCACAACCCCCACATCCACCATCTATACCACCACCTCAACCATCCTCATCTAGACCTCCAACCCAACAACCTTCCAAACCAAGACCTCAACCCTCCACCAAGACGAAACCTCAACCCCAAAAACCGTCTACATACGAGGATCTTTCTAGTGATTTCCAAGCCGAGCTTGATGAAGTTTTTCCTCGTTCCAAATATCTTCTAGACACACCAAACAACCATTACCTTCACTTCGCAACCATAGTCACCCATCACCCCATCATCTTGAGATTCTAAAACATCATCCTCTTACCCCACTCCTCACTCGACACACCGAAGTACCCGAGGTCTATCTACAACAATTCTACCACTCGATGAAATTTGTTGAAGGCCGAACCATCTGTCAAGAATCCATCAAATGCTCAATTGATGATGAAGGTCTGGAAATCACCCCAGACTTATTCACAAGCATCCTTCAAATTTCGGGTGGTGACATGCATGAGGATCACTTTACCGACGTCGAACAACTAAATCACTTCATTGCTCTCGGATACACAAAGACCCTCACCAGACTAAGCGACATCAAACGCCGTGACCTCCCGGGTGAATGGTCTACTTTGTTCGGCATTTTAAACAAATGCCTTTCTTCTCGCACACGGGGCGTTGATAAAAGCAATGCTGAATCTAGACAGATATTTATTGGATGTGCACTCGATGATCCAACAACCGACTACAAATTCTTTTTGTGGAAAGAATTTACATCTTTCATCAAGGACAAGGACATAAGATCGCGCGCCCGGAACTTTCTTCCTTACCCCAGATTCTTGGGGCTTCTTTTCGAGCACTTCCTTAAAGACGCCGAATGTCCTTCTTCAATGTCAAACATGCCCAAGCGCATTGCCACTCCTATGACGCGATTACTTGATGTAGCATCCGAGTCCAAGCACGTAGCTCCCACGGTGATTACTCCATCACTTCTTGCTACAGCCGATCAGAGTTCACCCATTGTGATACGTTACTTAGAACTTCTACCTCTACCAGTTCCTCCAGAGCCGGAGGCTGGCACCCAGGAGGTACCCCTTAGACGAGAGAGTGAGGGTATTGAGCGTGGTCATTCACCTGGGGTGATGATCAAGGGCTTGAGGCTGAGGTGTCGGGGGGACATGACGGGGGTAGTCTAGGTGGTGACTCTGATCGCTCCGGAGATGCTACTACACATGTTGATAGATCCACTCTTCTTACTATGTTGGGTCTAGATTCTGATGACTCCGATGATTCTGATGATGACCACCGCGTTGATGGTGCAGGAGGTATAAGGATTGAGGGAGACACTCTAGTTGAAGAAAGTGAGCTGAGTGTTGGACGAAAAAGAATTGATGAGCGTGTGACAGGATCAGAGGTTTTAACCGACCCTCCCCTACCCTTAGGAAGGAGCCGGGTACCCACATCCGCTACCCGCACGCATTCGTTAGATTGCACGCCCCCCTTAGCCACTCACTCACCTCTCAACAGGTGTGTGTTTCATTCCACGGGGATATAGCACAACGGCTATCGCGCCCTCACTTGGAGGGTAGTGATATTGAAACAGGAGGATCCCTGCCCCCGATCCCCAACCTTCCTTGATGAGCACGTGAGTCTAGAGCCGATTGATACATATCTAGGTACACATACTGCTAGTCTGAGTGACACAGTTTCTGCTCTACCTCTCACGATTCTGAGTGACGTGACTGGAACCCCGAGAGTGGCATCCGCGACGGGTGTTTCACGAGGACCGGCGGGAAGACCTACCACGGCTATCATCACGCCAACCATGAGCGTAGGCCACACCGTGGATTCAGCGATTGTGCAAACGGGTACTCTATGTGAGCCCGGTGTTATTTACCCGGCATCTGTTGTCAGGGAAATGATCGAGAGCGCCCTAAAGGCTCAGATTGATAGTGTTTGAGTGGAGTTCTCCGGCAAGATTGCCGCCCTTGAGGCCCAAGTTAAGGGCAAAGGGAAGTCGACAGCGCGTGCTACTACACCTCCTCCTCCTTCCTCACCTCCGAGATCTACCACACCCGCTCCCTCTACTGATGAGTTGCGGGATCTACTTATGGCATCCTTAATTTCTCGTGGGGATCTTAATGACAAAGAGGTGCATCTCCTTGGGTCCTTGAAGCAGTTTTCTGATCCATCCATTCCCGCGATCCATCCCGAGCCGGCTACCGCACCCTCCCATGCGGTAGGCCCTTCCACCCAGTGGCTCGAATGGAAGTTCAGTGACCTCAGGGAGAAGGTCCAGTCCGACATTGGAAAGGTCAAGAGCTCCTGCTAGCTATCCATAGAGCTCTTTCGACCTCTTGCCGCGCCGCAGCCGAGCCAACCAAACGGGGGCACGACGACCGTGAGGATCCCGGACACCGTGAGGGGGAAAACCCCAAGAGGGCTCGGCGCATTACTTTAGCTCTGGCAGGAAAATCTTCCGGCACCGCTTCTGTCCGTACCTCCGGTACTCATACGGACACCGGTGCCGATGATCGTCGTTGCTCAAAGCCTGATCAGAGCACCGTTGCTGTTGTTGAGATTGTTCACTAGACATCTCCTTCGTTATCTTCTGGGACACCTCCGCCCTACATGTCTCCTCTTCCACTTACGCCGTCACCTACTTGTCATGCTTCGAACAGACCTCCACCTCGCACGCCTTCGCCGGTTCCGTCTGTCTCTCCTCCTCGAGCATCACCTACTGTACCGGACTTCTCCACGTTTGGCACTCCGTCGCCACCTCCTCGCTCCACAGTCAGAAGCCGTGCACCAATCAACCCGGTGACTCTAGGCCCTCAGCGACCGATTCATGGTCAATGGAGGCAACCATCGGTATCACCTCCCAAGGTGATCTATCATAATGAGAAGGGTGCTCTTTCTAACCGGCGTATGTATGTGGAACCACGGGTACCAGTTCGATGGGATAGAGAAAGGAGACGCGGTCGATACCTTGAGGACTCTCACAGATCCATATTTACTGATAATGTATTTATCTTGCCCGTGGAGAAGTACCTTGGGATTACAAAGTTGTCAAAATCTGATCAAGTCAAGCACATTCATTGGATGAAGACTCAAGCCAAACCTCAAGGAGATGTATTTTTCTACAACAACCCGATCGTTCTTCTTAGAGAAGTTTCCTCCGTGCACTTTCATGGGTTACGGTTCTCTGTCTACACGGTCATTCGTAGGAGTACCGGAACATATACGTTCACCGAAGCCGACTTCGACAACGTACATATTGACGACATTGAGTCACTGTATACTGATCTGAAGACGCTTACTAGACGACCTCGAGCTTTCTTCAAAGGGCTTGAAGCCGTAAAGCGCTTCATCGAGAGAAATCGGAGGAACTCGGAGATATCAGACTTTCAGATTGGGTTGGAGAGTCATCAGAACACCATCAACCTTACACCGCCAAATCAGGATCTTCCCAACATCGATCGCTATTCTCCCTTTGATGTTCTTGAGAAACCATCCTTTGGGGTAGTCTATCTGAATGAGAAGGGTGAAAAGAAATTCATGCGGTGCGATGAGGTCCACAAGTTCAGCGATGGTACTCTTCACTACATCAACTTGGGATTGGCAACAGAAAAGAAAAGACTTGAACTTGAGGTACAGAAGACGGGGCATTGGATCAACCCCTCACTCCTTATTGACAAGGTGTTCAGGATCACCGAGCATCGTCTAGAACACCGCAAAGTTCTACGACGTCTCGAGTCCTTTTATGGGTTGAAGAAGATAGAGGGTCCATCTAGAAAGCGTGAGGAGATACCGCCACCACCACGGAGACATGAGGGTCCTTCCAAGAGATCCAACTATACAAGGAGGAAGACTTTGAGCAAGCATCAACGACGACGAAGAAATTGACACAAAGGGAGAAATTGTTAGAAATATTTGTTAGTTGTGTCAATTTGTAATTTTGTTTATTTGGCCCATTTGTTTAGGCCCATGCTTTCAAAGCCTAAGTCCATTATGTTAGTAGTATAAATAGATGTCTTGTAATTCATTTGTACTTCCACTTACTTAATCAACTATTGAGAGAATTACATTGTGTGTTCAATCTTTGTGTATGTTGATTTGGAACCAACAGTTTGCGGCACTTGAGGCCCGGTTAAAGGGCAAAGGGAAGGTGACTGAGCCTGTGCGAGATCCAACATCACCTCCCCGATCACCATCCCCACCTCCGAGATCCACCGCTCCCATTTCCTCTACCGATGAGTTACGGGACCTTCTTATGGCATCTTTACTATCCAAGAGTGATCTTTCTGAACATGAGGTCAATCTTCTGGGGTACTTGAAGCGATTCACTTATCCATCACTTCCCGCGAGCCGTCCCGAGCCGGCTACCTCTTCTTCTCAAGAGGTAGTCTTATCTATCCAGAGGCTCGAAGGGAAGCTTGATGCCCTGAAGACGGAGGATTTAGCTGAGATCAAGGGCTCTATTTCAGACATGCAGACTCAGATCCGAGCCCTTGAGACTTCTTGTTGTGCATCAGCCAAGCCACCAAAGCTCAGACACGACGACCGAGATGACCCCGATCGCCGTGAGGGGGAAATCCGTAAGAGGGCTCGGCTTGACTCCTTAGTTCCGACATGCATATCTACCTCAGTCTCAGCCTGGTCAGAACCCGACGGCAGATTCAGCGGAGGGTCGAGAGATTGTCATTTTTGTCAACCCGGAAATCTCTCACCCTGACCGTGTAGCCGCTTCTGATGATGAGCTTAAGGAGATCATCAACCTTGATGATTCTCCTCCGATGACAAATACACTCAGTTTCCAGTCTCATAGCCTCAAGTGAAAGAAGAGGATGATCCTTCAGATGATTATGAGTCAGGCATGGAGAGCTATGGTTCTGAATTTCTACTTCTGACACCACTTCCGGGCATGGAGATGTACATGTCTCCACATCACTCTCTACCTCCTTCATCACCACCACATCAATCTCCTCTTCACGCACGTCGTCTCCACATCCTAGAGCTCCAGAGTCAAGGCTCCGGTCAACCTTGTTACTCATGGCCCCCAACGACTGATCCATGGTCAATGGGTTCAACCTCCAGTCTCACCTCCGTAGGTGATCTTTGAGAAGGACAAGGGTGTACCATCTAATCGTTGAAAGTATGTGGAGCCACGGAAACCAGTCAAAAGGCTTGAGGAGAGACCGCCGCCACCATCATCACGGAGAAGAGAAGGATCGTCAAAGAAGCCCAAAGAGACTGAAGGGTCAGAGAAGAAATCATCAAGTCATCATCAGAAGCGAAGAAATTGACACAAAGGGGGGAATTGTTAGAAATATTTGTTAGTTGTGTCAATTTGTAATTTCCCTAAACTTAGTTTCTTTTATGTAATTTGTTATTAAAAACCCAATGTTCAAGGCCCAAGTTTTTAAAGCCTTTTAGCCCTTTATTAGTTAGTATAAATAGGAGTCATTATCTTCATTTGTACTTTCCTTTTTGCTTCTCTCACCATTGAATGAAATGCAATCTATCTTGATCTTTGTACTTAGCATATACATCATAGATATCTAGTTTTCTTGATTGATTGATTGATTTGGCACCTACAATATTATACACAAAAACATACGTTTTACTACTATTACTCAATGAATTAAAGATGATAAACCATTTAAATTAAGTTATATAATAAAAAACTATCAAATAAGACTTAAAAAAACAAGTTAAATAAAATATTATGTTTCAAAAACCCGCGCATTACTCTATGGCGTGCCTCAGGCATAACGTGGCGTGAGACACACGCCTTGAGCCACGGCGCGCCATGGCGTCTGTTTCGGCGAGCTTTTTCAAACCATGTATATAATACAGTCTAGTTTCACAATAGAAAATACTCAAATTTATTGGGATGTTACAAAATAGTATTAGAGCGAATCCTTGGGGGATTTGGATATTGTGGTAAACTTCATCAAGGATGATTAGTCCTTAAGTGGTGTCTGTAACAAATTAAGTGAATTATATATCGCTTATGAACTAGGAGGATGCTAGATAGGCCTCATGAGGATGTCAAGATTTTAAGTGGAAGTTGATAACCTAATTAATGTGAACCTTGTAGATTATGGTAACCGTGAAACCCAATTTCAACCAATTATTTGATTATATTATTAATTATATTAATTTTCATGAACCATTCTAATTACAAAGTAACATTGAGGTTGATAACAAGTAATGTTGATAAAGGGTGTTTTCAATTAGTATTCAATTAAGATTGATATAGAGGTGGATATCTCCTTTTACCCTTTTAACAACATATTATATTATTTATTAAAACAAAAAAAAAATTATACTATAATAATAACTCATCTTAAATGTTTGAATTGTTCTTTATGATTAAATTATATACAAGAATATATGTACCCTTTTAATATTATCGAGCATTACGTGTTCACATGCTAATGCTTTAGTATGTTCTAGTATATAAAATTAAGACTATGTTTGGCAAGCGTAGCTTATAAGCTAGCTGGTAGCTGATAAGCTAGCGGATAGCTGATAAGCTAGCTGTTGATTGATAAGCTTGCTAGTAGCTGATAAGCTAGCTGTTGAACAAATTATGTTTGGCAAAAACTAGCTTATGAGTATGTAAAATGACCAAAAAGGGTATATTTAAATTTAATAATTAATATTAATAAGGATATAATTGGAAAAAGCTACAATAAGCTTCTCATAAGCTACTTAAAGTAGCGTTTCAAAAAGCTAGCTTATAAGCTAGCTGATAAGCTAGCTTATTGGTACATGTTTGGATGGACTAGCTTATAAGCTAGCTTATCAGCTAGCTTATGCTTGCCAAACAAAGCCTAAGTATCAATTAAGGTTGTTAATTGTTTGAATATTTAATTCTTAAATGGGTCCATTGTGTCACTTGTCAATGTAAAAGAAAATCTTTATAATTTGTCTAAAACAGTCATTGTCATTGATATTTGGTTCTTTAAATCACTAAAGTGACATCATTTAATAAAAAAAACCGTTAAAATAACACATATAATATAAAAATAAGACTAAATAACATTTATTTTAATAACTTAGAAAATCTCCTATAAAGTTTAAACATAGAGAAAATGCATTTTATAGATTTTAAAAGATCTTTTCTTTTCTATGAGGATGTAACTAGTTTTCTAAACCTTTTTCAAAATAAATAAAATAGGAAAAAGAGTGAAATTATTCAAATTTGGAAAGCTCTCTCGAATTATAGTAATGAGAGATAAAAGATTTTCTTATTCTATTTTAATAACATGAAATCTTGAAAGTTATTTTTTCCAACAAAGAAATGTTTTTCTTTTAAATATAAGAAAATTTTAATAATATAATTAATATTGTAAAATGTAGTATCAAATGGAAATGTTTTAATTCTTTTTATAAATTTTAAAATGTAATTTTGTAGTTTTAACGAAATTTTGAAACATTTATTGAATAGTTTTAGGACAAAATTAGCCACTATGATAATAACATCTTAGAATAAGGGTTATGGAAAATTTAGAAAATTAGGATTTTGGAGATTTCCATCAAATCTATAAAACACTTCATTTTCTAAGAAAAAGTAAAAATAGTGAAATGATCCAAATTTATAAAACTTCAAAATGGCTAGTATTATAAGAGAAATATTTTTTTAATACATATAACCACTGTTCTAAGAAACTCGTCGTATAGCCATCATGGCGCGTCATATGGCTTTCCAGGCTTGTGTCTCACGCCACGTTAATCCCATGGCATGCCATGGCCTAGTGCGCAGTTCTCCTAATGCAATATTTGATTTTTCTTTACGCTTTTAATGTTTTCTTTGCTAGTTTTTAATATATAACCTAATTTAACTTGCTTATTACTATTGACTCATTAAATAACAATACAAAATATATGTTCTTATATATGATATCTTATAAGAACTAGAAATTTGACGTCATAAGTCATGCCTTAAAAACGCCATGGCTTCGCCATGACTCCTAAGGCTTGGGGCTTGGCCTCGACGCCACGCCTCACGTCATTTAGAACTTTGCATATAACTAATATTATAGTTTGCAGATATGGTACTCTTAGTTATTATAATTGTTTAAAGAAATTTAAAATTTAAACATAATAATGATTTTAAATTCTTTTAATGAATATATTATAGTACTTAATTTTCAATTACTATTTTATTTTATTAATTAACATAATATATTATTATAAAATTTGTTTATTATATTATAAATATTGTAATTGAAATTTTTTAATATATCATTTTAATTCATTTTACATGCTAGCTTATCAACAAGTTTCTATTAAACATGATTAATTCATCAATATCAACTAATAGATAGTTTATTAGTAATTGGCTACTTTACCAAATATAACGTTAGACTAGGTTAAACTTGTAGAGACTAAGCAAAATTCTTGAACAAGCTAGGTTTGTAATTTACTAAAGAAAGTATTATTGACTTATGACTACTTCAATTCTTCAAGCTCTCATATTCTTCATCCATGTTATATAATACTTTTAGTAAATTATAAAAACTTTGACAAAACTTTTGCAAAGAATTTATTAATTATCAAATATTGTTTTACAATTAATTCAAATACCATAATGTTCATTGTTACAAGTTATCATAACCTACGAATAACTAATTAAAACTAAAGGAACATTTATAAGTACCTATTGGATAAATATTTACCAACAAGAATATGTACTTCCATTTACTTTATGCGGTAAATTTCTAACCATTAAAATAGATTGACCGCAAGGATTTAGTCATTTAGTTATAACTTGGTAATTGTTTATCGGGTAAGACTCAGTTTTTATTTTTCACTTACCGGGTAAGATTTTAAAACCTGTATAAGTTCATGCGGTAAAGAAATTGAACTATTAAGCACTTACCACCATGAGTATTTAATAAACAAACCTTTAACATTTGCGTAAAATAAAATTATTTTAAATCAAAAATAATAAATACATTCTGAATTAATTAAAGCAAAATCAATTAATTAGTTTTATATCTAATTACCAAACCTTATTTTTTGACCCATATAAAGAAATGAACTGTTTCAACTTTCAACTGCTGGACCTGTAATTTCCATTCGTAAATCCAGTCAAATTGTACGGATAATTTTAATTGAATTTCAAACTGTTGATTCGTTCAAAATTCAAATCTAGAGTGGACTGTTCTGTTTAAATCTTTTGATATAAGACCAGAAACAGGTCACAAAAAAAAGTTAATTAGTCACATATCATTATATTTATTTAGTTTATGGAGTTGTTTGTTGTTTAAAAAATCTCTTAAGACCTCTTAAGTCTGAAATTAAGAGGTTTGTAGACTCAAGACCGTTTTTTATTTTCAAGAAAAGGTCTAAAACCTTCCTACCGTCCTCTGAAATTTTAAGAGGTGCACAATTCAACTCTTACTTTCTGGATGTGAAAGGAGATTTCAAACCTCTTAAAAATAAATGACCCCTAAAAATAAAAAAGCAAGTATTGTTAGTATTTTTTACGACAAATGTTATGAGAATGTATCCAACTTAATCTGTATTTTTATTGTGTGTATTAACTTCAGGGGCGAATTGAGTTGTTAAGATATGGGGGCATAGGCCCCCCATAATAATAAAAAACAAGAATTTTTAAGCTTAAAATTTTTTTTTTTGTTACTTCTACTATAATTCCCCCCACTAAATTTTCATATGGGACCCAATCAACCAAAAAAGTATCTCGTAATCAACCAAAAACCCCTTTCGAAGTCAATTGAAAAAACTGAAAAACAGAAAAACATCTTTCGAAATCGCCAAAAACACTTAAAAATCCTTTAAAAGCAAACAATAATACTTTAAAAATCCCCCAAAACAGCTGAAGTAGACTAGAAATCTATCAGATAACTTAGCGAGCCTTAAGTCTATCTTAAAGGTGCCCCCACCTTGAAAAATTTCTGGATCCGCCACTATTTAACTTTAAAAAGTTTATTGTATGTACTATACCTTTTAAAGTTGTAACTATATATAATACATGCAATAACACGTTTTAAAAGTATAGTACATTCAAAGCATATTTCGACGTTGAATACACACAATATAAATAAGGGTAAAGTTAGATAAATTTTCATAAAGTATGTCCCTTTTTTATTTCCCACTTATATCAAATAGCTGTTTAAATGATTTAAAATGCCATTTTACCTATGATTAAAGACCCACCAACATCGAAATAAACCATCTAAATTATCATTCACTTGTTGATATTAGTTCTTCTAGATGCATATGCGGATAGAAAACTTTTAACCATAGAACACTTTCCTTGATGTCAATTTTTTACTTTCATCATCAGTGGTAATTTAATCGGATAGTTGGTGCTGATGGAAAAAATAATGGATCAAAAAAGTCATCAAAGAAATTGAAAGTCCAATAAAAGAAATTAATCATCGAACATTAAATATAATGGAATAGTTTTATCATCTCCTTGATGATTCATGTAATTCAAAGTCAATCTTGTTGGGTAATTTGGGAATTAGTAAAACAAAAAAAAAATTTGATATATAATGCAAAGTGTGAATGGTTGTAGTACTACGTAGTTGGAGTCAAAATGCATGCTCGATAATATATTATATATCACTAGTATCACTAATATATTATCACTAGTATCGTATCACGTGACAATATTCAGTCTGTATATTCATGATTTATTCAGACTAAATAAAGCTTTATTCAAACTGAATAAAACATGAATATTCAGACTGAATGAATAAAGTTTTATTCAGTTTAAATAAAACGTATGCGCCATTCAGATTGTCGCGTGGCACGATTTTGTTGTCCTCACGTTTACAATGAAAAATGAGTTCACATTTTAACTTTCCTATATATATAAGATATATTGTTAGGGATGAACTATATATACTTATAAACCTAAATTATGAAATCTTATTTTTCTGGAGCCATGGATTGGTTTTGGAAGTTGTAAAATATTAAAACAAACAATAAGCTTCTCAAAGTGGCTAGCAATTTCTTAACAACAATGAGAGCAATACAAAAAAGAAATCCTATAAGAATGGAATTATTGAAGTTGTATTTGGCAAAAATAAGCTAACTTATAAATTAATACATGTTTGGATAGACAATAATTAAGCTAGATTATTGAAACACATGTTATAAGCATTTACTGTCAAAAGAATAATTCTATGATTTTATATGTTGCTTTGTTATATTTATAAGACATTTTTGTTATTTTAATTTATTAGAAAATCAAAATAATTCAACTACCGCGCGTGGCAATGATTCAACTACCGTGGCAATAACACAAGTCTAATTAACACAACCTCCAAATGATTCAACTACCGTGGCAATGAGTCGCAACTGAAGATCAACAACATAAGACAAGGGGCAGTGTTGACGTGGGTAAAGCGAAAGGGGTGATAGGTGTATCACTATTAAAAAACTGTGTATTACTAATTGCTAAAAGTAGTCGGAATTTTGACGGCTTTCTGATGATTTACTGATTGTTTTTTTTTCTTCTTCAAATAGTCGTTGAAAAACTTTTATTAAATCGTCGGTAAATGGAACAGTCGGAAACCGTCACTAGCTTTTACCGACTAGTTTTTATCAAGTGTTGTTTTCATCAGAAAACGTTGGAAAAGCCTGTTTCCGACGGTTTACCGATTATTTCGACGATCGATGATACCCTTATTTTTTAGTAGTATATGAGTTATCGTTTTGGAGGAAGTAGGATTGTAAAATTGATGTCTAAATGTAGAGATGTTTAAGATGGGTGGTTTTTCTAATATAAAAGATTATCTTTCTACCCTTATATGTACATCAAATACGGACACGAAATAATTTTTAATGGATAAATGTCTAGAATAAAAATTCTAAACGACTAACAAATCAATTTATAAATTACTTTTAAAAAAGTATTTGATAAAACAGAGATACAAATTCAATGAACATGACATCATTAATAATATATAAGAATGTGTGTATGACAAACGTATAAAAATGATCAAATGAAATACAACTTTCCATAAGTAGAATTGTTAAAGATTAAACATTTATATACTTACTGGAATTTACCAAAATAACCACGGTGTTCAATATTTGAATGCTATTCGTAAAAACCGAAATTCGAACCGACCCAACTCGAATAATCTAATACAAATCGGTTTGTTTGGTTTTCAAATCGGTTTTGGACTCGATTTGAAAGTTTACATTGGTTTTCGAATCGAATTTTGAATTTATAAAAATATTCGAAATCCGACTCGAAATTCGAGTGTATATTTACACATAAGATTATATATAGATATATAAATTTCAAGCTTTATGATTTCTAGTTATCCACATTGTGGGAATTTTTTTCTTTGGGTTTTTGTTGGCTATCTACATTGCAGGAGGTTTTTTGGGTTATCTGAAGTTTGTTATATGATATTTTGTTGTTGTTATTGGAATTTTGGATGCTTGTCATTGTTAATTGTTAATTGATAATTTATAATATTAATATTTGAATGGGATACTCAATTTGAGTGAATGGCTAAATCTAATGCGGATGTTCATCCTTTTTTGGATCAAATTATTGTTTTTATCCCCTGATTTGTAGTAGAATATTTTTTTCAACTGAATTTGGATAAACCCGAATTCGACTCGAATTCGATTCGAATTCAACAATGCGAATTCGAGTCGGTTTTACATGTTTCATTTCGAATTCGAATCAGTTTCGAATTTACCTAAAAAAAATTCAAATTCGAACAACCCGATTCCATGACCCAATCTTTCTTAGAGATCAACTGATCAAGGGTACCAATCTCATTAAATATGGAGAGTGTTCTTGAATTTAACTTGTGGTAGATAAATTTTATCTATACTAACATAAATACAATTTCCAATAATAAAAATGTAGATGATGTTATACACCATGTATCATATGAATATGAGAAAGAAAAATGTTGGGAGGAAGAAGTAATATTTATGCAACCCAACATTGCAAATATGTATAGGAAACAATTGTTTTCCCAGCATGCACTTTAATTAACTTTCTTCTTTCTTTCATAAGACCGTCACTAGTGATCGCATGTTTATCCCGATGGTTTGGGAATATGGGATCGGCATACTGCCAGACACTAGAGTTTCAGCGAGAAAAAGCTAATACAGACATATATCCGTCATTGATCGCCGATGGATATTTGATTGATCATCAAAACACTGTTTTTTGCATTTTAGTTATTTTTAATTTTTGATTTTCTGTCGGTAAAGAATACACTCATCGACAGATTGGCACCAAAACCAAAAAACATATAATCCATCAAAAACTAAAATTCAAAACCGTTGCTACTCCGTCACAAAATACAAAAAAGGATTATCGACTAATTCAGAATAGGCTCAAATAAAGAAAGGAAAACAAAATTTTTAATTTCAATAACTGCAGTAGGATCACATTTTCACGTAAATCTTGTAAATTAGTGACACCAAGATATGCCAATAAAACTAGTAGTTCAACAATTTATTACACCACGTTATAACTTGAAACATTGAGGACAGTTACATAATCGGGAGCCCTATTCACAAAACCTTATCAGAAAGAAGTAAAAATTATTGCTAAAATTATTTAATTTGGCGTATGTCCTACGACACATCCTGAATTACTTGAAGAATACATGAGTATAAAATCCAAAATCAAGACTTTTAGATTAGTCTGGAAGGCTCAAAGCCGACCACTAATATTTATTGAGATTGAGAAAATTGAGTAGAAGCTGATTCACTTTGTCTGGGAATTGTTCATGAACAAAATGAGAACCTTCGGGCAAGTACTTGATTTCTAGGTTGGGTACGTAATTTTTGATGCCACACTTCAAGTACTCGGCCATTCCGGGGAAGCTGAAAAAGAAATCTTTTTCGCCTGTGATAAATAGAGCTGGAGCTTCAATTATCATGCCATTAGGGTCTTGGTTTGGAGGTGCAATTTCCTCCAACATTGACCTGTACAACGATTAACGAATTTGAGGACAACATGGAAAAAATATATGGGTCCAAAAAGAGGTACAAGAACTTCAACTTTCGACTGTACAACGATTAACGGAATTTGAGGACAAATGAAAAAATAGGTCAAAAGTAGGTACAGAAATTCACTTTATCGGATTTAGTTCTAAATAGAAGTAGGTTCACACTGATTGATGTAATTCTATAGACTTTCACACCTGGAATTACAGAAAAGTCATATCATATAGTGACATTAGACTTTAGTATTTTGATTCATATTAAAAATTGGTAAAGAAAAGATGCATGGAATTCTTCATTTGTAAACTAAAATGACAGGTTTGATAAATTACCTATAAGGAATTTGGAGAGCGGTTAAAAATCCAGATTTCCCATATGAAGCAGCATAGGTCTCAAGATCCTCCTCCGTGAACCAGGAGGGTAGAGGAGTCGATGGTTCCACTAGATCCATTATCTCCTGGTTTTCATTAGCTATGGGTACTTCACTTCTCGAGAACAAAATATAGATGGTTCTCACCACTGTTTTAGCATCAAAACGGCCGAAATCAGCTTCAGCTCTTCCGTGCTCCTAAAAAATGTTTTATTTGGATTGTTATTTAAATTGCATTGGAGAATTAAAGAAGCAAAGAGGTTGAGAAACAATGTGTATAGTACCTGCCATCTTCGCATGTAAAAACCCTCGGGAAGGGTTTGAAGTTGCTTTAAAGCTTGAGGAGGCATATATGGAATACCAAGTGTTATGATTCCTGCAAGTTTCTCTGGGAAGAAAAGGGCAAATACGTAGGCAACCATTCCTCCAAAATCTTTACCAATCACGAACACCTAATAATGTTAAGACAACTAGTCTATTAAATACTATTAAACGTGTCACGCCTGCCAAACCGAAGCAAGACTTGTATGGACAAATTATTGATGGAAAAAAAAATCGAACAATGATGTGCAAATATAAAGATATGTATGTACCTTAGATATGCCAAGAGAATGTAGAATGATGGCAGTATCTTTCACCAGATCAGCAAATGATGTCTTCTCTGGTTGTGGAGGGATATCAGAAAGTCCGTAACCTCTATAATCTGGTGCAATGGCTCTGAAACCAGCATTTGCAACAGCAATCATCTGATGACGCCAAGTGTATGATATCTCAGGAAATCCGTGTAAGAAAAGCACGACTGGAGATGATTCTGACCCAATCTCTGCAACGTGGAGCTTCAGACCGTCAACTTGGACGTACTTGTGCTTAATTTGATCCATATTTTTTATGACGAGTTTTAAGATGGAAGAGTATGTATGAGCTTCTATGCAAAGGTGTTGGTATGAGGTTATGTTATTCGCTTGTGATTTTATAGTGTCTTTAGGATACCAATATTGTGACTTTTTCAAGATTTTTATTTTTTAAGAGAAAATGATTTGACACATGACGCACTTATATTTCCTTAAGCAAGTGGAAGGAGAATAAGATAAAAATGAGACCTAACAATTGGGAAAATAATCGCAAATTTTAATATTGGGATTTTGAAATGAATATTTATAGAATCTACATGACTACATGACATATACATGATCAATTCTTTGGTTCGCTTTGAAAATTTAGAAGTTGTGTGATATTTTTAATGCTTTCTAAATTGATTTTTTTTTAACTTCATTAATAATCTTTTGGTAATTGAAATTTCTTGGTGAATTTTTTTTAATAACTATTGAATCTTATCACAGTGGTCTTGACTCTTGTCAATGGTATCTGTTGGCACATCAACTTTGCACAATCCTAACAATCCTTATCAATTCAACCGTAGTGGTCTTGACTCCCAATACCAATCTAAATAATTAATATAAAAAAGAAAAAAGAAATAAAAGAAGAGAGAGAAAGAATAGAGAGATAGAGAGAAAGGAGAGAGAGGGTGGGGTGGGGTGGGGTAGTCTAAGGAGTCGGC
Organism: Centaurea solstitialis; assembly: GCA_030169165.1. Taxonomy (NCBI): domain Eukaryota; kingdom Viridiplantae; phylum Streptophyta; class Magnoliopsida; order Asterales; family Asteraceae; genus Centaurea; species Centaurea solstitialis. The sequence goes on from CM058040.1 coordinate 48,416,200, forward strand.
ATGGCCATGCCAATTTCACTCATTGCCAATCAACCACGATGGTGTTGACGGCCTTGCCAATTGGTACCGAAGCCTTGGCGCTCCCTTGTCGGCCCAATGTGGATGGTCTTATAAAAATTTAAAATCCGTCAAAGCTCCACCGAAATATCTGTCTAAAAACAATTGTCATAAGAAAAAATAAATAATTAATTATAATTTCAAAACGGATTAATGGCGGATTTGAATTAAAAAGTAATTAATTAAAATCGCTTGTGTTATCCATCGGAATTTAATCAATTTTTAAAAGAAATTAACACATTATCGCCAGAAAATCCTCACGAATTATTTTTCTTTAAACATTTTAACAAGGATTTCCAAGAGAAGTCCATGCCATTTAACTATCTTAATTTGCGTTGGTAGATTTTCAACAAATAATTTGCTAGAATTTCCAATGTAAATTTTTAGTTGTGTTATTCATAATACAAGAACCAAATAAACATTTTTTTGAATAATAATACATATTGCATTAGGCTATGTGTAACGCCCTGTTGGGATAGGCGGGATTCGTGACGGGGCTGGTGCGGGCTCGGTGGTCTGCAGTACGACCTCCTCGGGCTGGTGGCGGGCTCAGGCAATCAGCTTCTCCACATCGATGAAGCCCAAGCTCCATGCTCTCTCTTGCTCCCTCTCTCTCTCTCTCTTATCCTTTCTCTCTACTCTCTCTCTCTCTCTCTCTCTCTCTCTCTCTCTCTCTCTTTAATTAAAATATAATGTATTGGATATTTGGTTTAGTGGGTTGTAGTACTAAACAAAAAGGGCTTCAGAGAACTTATAGTGGGTTTATGGTAAAACTGACGTGGCAGAGTGGGTTTAGGGGCTCAGAGGGCTGCGCTACTGATAGCTTTAGTAGTAGAAACTAATGGATGTGGGTTCAAATCCTGTTTGAGGAAAAAAGACAAGAAAGAACAATGAATGGGTCTTTCCTTGATTTTGTCATTTTGTTTATTTGATCTGTAAACAAGTCAATAATATGTAGCCAGAAATTGTAAATTTTCAAAAGCAAGCTAGGCAACCGTATTCTCTTAATATTTTTAACTACACTTTATTTACCAAATCAATTCATACCAAAATCTTATTTTAAAAGTAATGTCTAAAAGATAAAATGTATAATCATTTATCCCAATTAATAGATTCATAAATAGTCAAGACATATTGGAACTAGTCTTGCACATAGTGGTACAACTTTGACAATAATCATATTGATTATAATCTTTCTACTGGAATACGAAATAGTTCATCGGAACTCTATAGCATATCAAGAAAATTCAAAGATGAGAATTGAAGTACTCATAATTTTTTTTAAAAGGCCAAAACATACCTACTATTATTGAACAATTGAATTAGAAGACAAAAATAAGATGATAGAAGGAAAAAGATATGGAAAAACACACACCTACTATTATTGAATAAAAGGATAACTATATACTGTATACATATTAAGTGAAACAACTTAAATTAAGCTAGTATATATTATTTTGGGTTTGGGGTAACGTAAATAATATCAAAGTTGATACTTATGCATCGAGATTTATGAAATCTTTAGGCCATCTCCAAATATTGTACTAAAGAGTTAAAATGTAGCAAGAAGTCATCTTCAACCGATGTGCAAAGAGTGAATCATTTTTTTTGAATCAGCAGACTTTGGTAAAAACGGGTCTAACAAGACGCTAAAAACCCAAAAAGAAAAGAATACGAGTCAGAGTTACAGCACCAATCTAACCAACTCCTATTGCGAACCTAAGAAAAAGATTCCGACTGAATATCGGATGCCTTTTCTTTGGTTCGCAATAGGAGTTCATTACACTTTGATGAACCTCAATTTAACTCAAATAAAATATAATTTTGGTATATGTTATGTATTAGGGTGTTCAAAGAATTACTCAGACAGCTTAAACCTGTTGAACCAAGTTAATTTGGACCATTTTTGCCTGTTTGAGGGGTTTGGCGATTTGGTCTAGTATGAAAAACAGGGAAACCGCTCTGTGTGGTCTGGTCTACGATTTAAACATTTTCTTGAGCGGTTTGAACCAAACTAACCATCAAAATACACTAGTATTAATTATATAAAATTTCCATGTTGTATGCTTAACTATTATGGCGCGAATTTAGAAAAATATGTATATGACATTAAATATTTCCCTAATACTATATACAAACATAACGTAGTAACAAAAAAGTCATTAGTTTTAACTATTTAGGGAACAACCCATTAATAAGAAAAGCCTTTTTTGAACCTGTATAAAATTCTTGTACATCATTGGACCACTTTAGCCACTCAAACATTCATCAACCATAGATGTGGACAAAAGTTGGGTCGGATCGGGTCTCGAAAGATCGGACCAAAACACTGTTCTAGGGACCGGCCAGGCTTGGTCTTGAGTCCCGTATCCAGGACTGGTATACGTAGAAAAAGCCCTGACCTTGGTAACGGGGCCTTGGACCGGCCCTCGTAGGGCCGATTCTTTTTCTTTCCCTTTTTCTAACATATAAAACTACATTTATTTTTTTAATTTAATAATATTTTAAATATAAAATAAATTTATTTTATAAATCTAAAGTCTAAACTATAAACTAAATTTATTTTATATAACTAAATCATACACAAATTTATTTTAACAAGCAAAACTAAATTATATAAAACAAATATACTAAAAAATACATTTATTATGATTTGGGTAATTTATGATACATCAAAATTAAATAACTAAATAAAAATAAGTTAGAAATACAAGTAATTGACTATATGAATTAAATTTAAATTTATTTTATAAAATTAAACTGGGACCAGGCCTTCTCCTTAACTGATTGTGGGCCGGGCCGGGCCTTCAAAACCTCCAAATCTCGGGACCGGTCCTAACTGCCGGTCTTTAACCGGGTCGGGCCGGGCCTTTGCCGAACTCTGTCCTGGTTAACCGGTGGTCCGGGGCCAGATGCCCATCTTTATTTAGCCATATTCAAGATATTCATTATTTTAATGTTAAATAGAAATCAATATATTATATGGAGAAGAAAATAAAGCAAAAGCTACATTATTAAATGTAAATCAAATATTGTCCTTGACCCACCTTAAGAAATAAAGAACATTCGTGGGTCGCACTTTTGGCGGTTGCTTCGTTATAGTTTCCAACGATTTTATCATTCGGGAAAGTGTTTGAGTGCTATCAAAGTTTATAACTATTATCTGTCGTTTTTCTATATAATAAGTCGAATAAGGGTTAAGAAAGCTATAACCCATATTTTTCAACAGGTACAGTGAGATATTAATATTAAAGCTCGTCTACCTCCAGTAATAAGGTAGGAAGTAAGTAAGTAGATAGTATTCCTGATTATCTGGGTTCGAACTTTGCGGTGCGCAAATGGTAACATCCAGATCACTGCTACATAGTGACACCCCTTAATTGGGCTTGATCGTGGTCGACTGGATTAGTCGGATACCTAAATGGATCCCGGATACCCCAAGAACGTGTGTATGTATGTTAACTTGCCGTTAAAAGAATATGTGAGATATTAAGAGAAATTTTAATTTTGATGATTCCATAACCGAACTTTTGAAAATTATTCTTATTTGTGAAATAAATATCGTAACACTGAAACTTTTGTATTAAAATTATAGATCGGAGTAGTAGGTTATTAGTTAGTTCGTGGTAAAGTTTATATGTTACTTTAAAAATCTGCTACTGACTTGTATAAGAGTATCTTTCACAGTTTTGATATAATAGAAAATTAATAGATTTTTGTTGGCTAAAATGTTTTAACAGTTTTGCTAAACCATTTGTTAAAATAGAGAATTTTGGAGATTTATCTAAACATAGAGAATCCTTAAATAAGAATTTATATAAATTTGAGACAAAAGAAGGAATGACATAATTCGTAGTGCCGAAATACAATCATTCGATTATATGATGGCCTTAGAGTACTATCTCCCAAGTGCTGGTAAAAATGAAGTTTGTCGATCTCTTCTCACCAATTCTCTAATTTAAACGCCCACAATTAGGTTTTCTTGTAGGGAGACGATCAACACCAAATGTGGCATTCATCGTTCATCATTGGCAAAGTCTTGTATGTCGCCGATTTTTGATGGTTAATTTTTGGTTTGTGGAATGACTTTTAGTGTTTATAGAACCATATGCTAGTGTTTTTTAATGATATAGGTTAGAGATAGTCTTAGATAATCGTAAGAACTTAAAACTAAGTTAGACTTAAAACTATAATTTCGAATTTATAATGTGACGGGAGTAACATTAAAATCATGTTTAACGAACGTCAAAGTACAAAAGTTATAAAAACAATATATATTAACAACTGAGGGTAACTCTATATATGTATGTATATAAATATTTTGTGAACAAGAATATTAAAGTTGAAATTGTAATATTCGTATTTTATTATTGCATTCTAATTAAATTATGTAATTTATTATTGGATAAATAGTAAAAACATATAGGACGGGACGGGGACCAATTAAGCTTGTAATTTTGTTTAATATAATACATCAATATTTCTTCTTCATTCTTTAATATTAGAAAATTTCAAAGATGACATTAATTTAGTAAAAGTAAAGTTTAGAAAACGTCAAGTAACATATAAACTATAATTTTATATATGTATAATAACTAAGATACATAAAAGAAAGGAAAAAGAATTAATACAGAAAAAACCCAATTATTAACATTTTTTTGAAAACCGGCAACTATATAAAGAAAACCAGGCTAGTAAGATGCTAAAAACCAAAACCCAAAAGTTACATCGAGACAGAAAAATGTTACAACACCAATCAAACAATTACATTACCAAAGAACTTCTGTATGACAAGAAAGCTGATGAAGTCATGGCTAGTCAGTGAAAGGGTGTGTTGTTAATGACAATCGTATTCCTCCCTTCCACATATAAGCTTGCACCATCACCACTTTTACCTTTATGCGATATCTTTTTACAGCAAAAGAGGAAACTTTATTCAAAACAAAACTAGTGAGGCACTAGTAAGGACAAACTACTGATCAAAGTATCTAGGGAAATTCACCCAATCTTCCCCAACAAAAAGCACCATCAAACTTTGATCTAGACTTGATCCAAAAAAAGCTAGATATTGAATGAACAATATAAAGATGGTTGTATATAATACAATCCATTTACACAATAGAAAAAACTCAAATTTATGCTTTGGGACGTTACAAAATAGTATGAGAGTCGATCCTTGGAGGATCGGGATGTTGGGGGTAAACCTCATCAAGGATGGTTGTATATAATATAATCTATTTTTACAATAGAAAATACTCAAATTTATGCTTTGGGATGTTATAATATAGTATTAGAGTGAATCCTTAGGGGATCAGAATGTTGGGGTAAACTTCATCAAGGATACTTGTATATAGTACAGTCTATTTTCACAATAGAAAATACTCAAATTTATGCTTTGGGATGTCACAAAATAGTATTAAAGTGAATCCTTAGGGGATTGGGATGTTGGGGTAAACTTCATCAAGGATGATTAGTCCTTAAATGATGTCTCTAACAAATTAAGTGAATTATATATCGCCTATGAACGAGGAGGATGCTAGATAGGCCTCATGAGGAGGTCAAGATTTTAAGTGTAAGATACTTTGACAACCTAATTAACGTGAACCTTGTAAATTGTGATAACCGTGAAATCCAAATTCAACTAATTATTTTATTATATTATTAACTATATTAATTTTCATGAACCATTCTGATTACAAAGTAACATTGAGATTGATAACAATTAATGTTGATCTAATCATTGTGGTTAAGTTTCAAAATAACTATGAATTACCTTAGAAGGGTGTTTTCAATTAGTATTCAATTAAGATTGATATACATATGGATATCTCTTTTTACCTTTTTAACAACATATACTATTATTTATTTAAACAAAAATTTTAAGGCAAATTGCATAAAAAGGAACGTACTTTACTCTAATTTGTATTTTGGGGAATGTACTTTTAAAATACTCATTTAAGGGTATATAACAAAACTTTACAACCAAAAAGGGGAACCACTTACAAATATAGTAAGTCATTATTGATTTTTCAATAATTATATTATTTTAAAAATTATAAATAAGCGTTAATATTGTCATGTCTCTTAAATAATTTTCATGTCATCCAAAGAAATTCCATATAGATAATTGTTTACCACCTACTCTAAGTCTTAATCCGTATTTCTTCTACAATTATCGTTTTTTTAATTTAATTTATCCTCCTTAAAAAAATTCTTAAAAAAATTTGTTTCTGATTTTGTTAGTTTGCTCTAAAAAACCAAGTTTGCGATTTTGTATGTTTGATACGTTGAAGTTCTTCACCATCTATTTGTTTTCATTCTTCTTGAAATAGAACAAAAAAAGAACAATGGTTGTTGAGGAGAGATTATCTGAGGAATGAAAATAACGGGGTTTTGGAGTTTAGAAAGCGGGTTTTGAAGGAAATTTTTTAAGAAAAATAAAATAAACTAAAAAAACGATAATAATGAGAGATGAATGGATTGAGATTTAGAGTAGGTGATAAACATTATTTATATGAAATTTCTTTTGATGACATGAAAATTATTTAAGGGACATGACAATATTGATGCTTATTTATAATTTTTAAAATAATATAATTATTGAAAAATCAATATGGACTTACTATATTAGTAGGTGGTTCCCCTTTTTGTTGTAAAGTTTTGCTATATACCCTTAAATGGTATTTTTAAAGTACATTCCCCAAAACGAAAAGTAGAGTAAAATGCGTTCCCTTTTGATGCAATTACTATAATAATAACTCATCTTAAATGTTTGAATTCTTCTTTATGATATTATATATAAGAATGTTCCCTTTTGTATTAGGTGTTCACATGCTTTAGTATTTTCTAGTATATAAAATTAAGTATCAATTGAAGGTTGTTAATTGTTTGAATGTTTAATCCTTAAAAAATGGGTCCATCTTTGTCACTTGTCATTTGTCAATGTGAAATAAAATCTTTATAATTTGTCCAAAATGGTCATTATCATTAATATTTGGTTTTTAAATAGCTAAAGTGACATCATTTAATAAATAAAAAAAACGGTTAGAATGACACATATAATATAGAAATAAGACTAAAATAATATTTATTTTAGTAACTTTGAAAATATAAAATCTTTAAAGTTATTTTTCTGAACAAAGAAATGTTTTTTATTAAATATATGAGATATTAAGTAATATAATTAATTTTGTAGAATTTAGTATCAAATGGAAAAGTTTTAATTCTTTTTACAAAATTTAAAATTTAATTTTCTATTTTAAGGAAATTTTGAAAAATTTATTGAATATTTTTACGACAAAATTAGCCACTATGATAATAACATCTTAGAAGGGTTATGGAAAATTTAGAAAATTAGGATTTGGAGATTTTATTATCTTTTTTGCTCCATCAAATGTATAAAACACTTCATTTTCTAAGAAAAAGTAAAAAAAATGAAATGATCCAAATTTATAAAACTTCAAAAGCTGTATTATGAGAGAAATTTTTTTTTAATTCATTCCAACTAATATAAGTAATATTATAGTTTGCAAAAATGGTACTCTTAGAATTATTATAATTGTTTAAAGAAATTTAAAATTTAAACATAATAATGATTTTAAATTCTTTTAATAAATATATTATAGTATTTAATTTTCTTTTACTATTTTATTTTATTAATTAACATAATGTATTATTATAAAATTTATTTAATTATATTATAAATACTTTAATTGAACTTTTTTAATATTATCATTTTAGTTCATTTTACATGCTAGCTTATCAACTAGTTTCTATTAAACATTATTGATTCATCAGTATCAATTAACATATAATTATTATGGTGCGGGTACTCATGGATAGTTTGTTTTTGTCTTTGTTTGTTGGGTGGGGTGTTTTTTGGGATTGGCTTGTTGCTTTTCCTTTTGGCTGGTTTTTCCCGTTTTTAGTGTTGTGCTTGCCTTGGGGCCTGTCCTTGGCGTGGATTGCTTGTAGGGGCGTTTAGCTCCTTTTTTTTCTTGTTCTTTTATAATATTGCCGGTTTTTCCTTCAAAAAAAAAAAACATATAATTTATCGATCGTTGGCTACTTCACCAAATATAACGTTAGACTAAGGTTAAACTTATAGAGACTAAGCAAAATTCTTGAACAAACTAGGTTTGTAATTTACTAAAGAAAGTATTATTGACTTATGACTACTTCAATCTCTCATATTCTTCATCCACGTTATATCAATATATTTAGTAAATTATAAAACTTTGACAAAAATTTTCAAAGAATTTATTAATTATCAAACATTGTTTTTTAATTAATTCAAATACCATAATGTTCATGGTTACAAGTTATCATAACATAGAATAACTAATTTCGCTATTGTTTCATCAATTTATCGTAACAAAAAATCAACTCGGATACATCAATCGAATTTGTTGAATAAGTAATATTATAATATAAATTATAATTTTCATAAATTAATTCAAATCAGCACGTCTGGCACGTAAGGTATTATCATGTTATCACAAACATAAGAAATCAAAGTATTTTGGCACTGTCAATCCAGAAATAGATTAATAAAAAAACTCGGAGAACTCATCGATTCATCTAGTATTTCAATATATAATTCATTTATAAATTTTCTAGATTGAAACTTTATCACATTAAAAAATGGATAGATCCAATGTCAAACTAGGGAGAATTTCTTCTATGTCCTTGTAAAACTCTTAAATTACTTATATATCCTTCTAAAATTTTAAATTACCTCTATATCCTTCTAAACTTCTAAAACTCTCTTCTACATCCCACTATCCGTACACACCTGGGTATGTTTGCCGCTTGTTAGCCAGATGGCTATGATGTAAAAATTGAGGTTGAAAAACTCCTTTTCCTTCAACAAATTCCTATTCACATTTCACTTTATCTTGGCCATCTTTTAGCTAGATTGAGTCATTGAGGGCCAGGTGTCACCTTCCCCTCTTCTCTTTCTCATTTTCATATATATTTTTATATATATACACACAATCTTCTAAATCAATCCTACTATCTATTTGTTGTTTCACTGCAATTTCTATTGATTAATTAAAAAAATTGTATTTTTTAGATATTGGGTTTAACAAGCCCTCGACGACGACGCTATATATGAACACTAATATATTTACTTTTATGTTTAATTCTTATGATTTAATCACAGCATTTGGTTTTCTTTCTTTTGAGTTTTTCTGTAATTTAATATATTGGGTTTTATAATTTAGGTTGATTTGTGGTTCTAGATTTAGGGTTCTTAAATTATGATTAGGGTTTATAATTAATTATGATTATGGTTTATTATAGAAGATAATATTTAGGAAAGATAAAAAAGTATAGATAATATAAGGGTAATATAGTAATTTTATAAATAATTGAATATGCTAATATTGATTATTGATATTTAATTGATTTAATAATTATTAAAATAATTATTTGGATATAGAAGAGAATTTTAGAAGTTTAGAAGGATATAGAGGTAATTTAAAAGTTTAGAATGATATATACGTAATTTAAGAGTTTTACAAGGACATAGAAGAAATTCTCCCGTAAAAGGACCATTTATAAGTATTTATTGGCTAAACATTTACCAACAAGAATCTATACTTCCATTTACCTTATGCGGTAAATTTTCTGTTAGAAATTATTATTAGTTGTGTCAATTTTGTAATTTCTTAAAGTTGTTTTCTTTTATTGTAATTTGTGGATTAGGCTCATTCTTTTCAAAACCTCTTAGGCCTCTTACTTGCAGTATAAATATGAGTCTCAACATCATTTGTTTTTTCCACTCCTTCCTCCACTTCCTAATCATTAGAGAGAAATATATGCATTGAACCTTTGATGATTATGACTATCTTTATTGTGTTCATTGTGTTAATGAGGTGTTGATTTGGAACCTACATTTTCTAACCATCAAAATAGATTGACGGCAAGGATTTAGGCTGTGTTTGGCAAAAATAAGCTAGCTTATAAGCTAGTTCATCCAAACATGTACTAGAAGCTAGTTTTTTGAAACGCTACTTGAGTAACTTATGAGGAGCTTTTTGTAGTTTTTTCCAATTATACTCATATTAATATTAATTATTAAATTCAAAGATATATTTTTTGGTCATTTTACATACTCATAACCTAGTTTTTGCCAAACATAATTTGTTTACAAGGTACCAACAAGCTTATCAATCAACAAGTAGCTTATCAGCTATCAGCTTATTAGCTAGTTTACCAAACATAGCCTTAGTCATTTAGTATAACTTGGTAATCTTTATCGGTGAGAATCATCATTCTCATTTATAGGATAAGATTCATTTTTTATTTTCCACTTATCAGGTAAGATTTTGAAATCTTTATATGTTCATGTGGTAAAGAAATTAATAAACAAACCCAGTAAAATGATTTTAAATCAAAATTAATAATTACATTATGAATTAATTAAAACAAAATCAATTAATAAGTTTTAAATCTAAACCAAACCTTATTTTTGACCCATTAAAGAAACGAACAGTTTCAACTGTTTGACCTGTAATTTCCATTCGTAAATCCAGTCAAATTGTACGGATAATTTTAATTGAATTTCAAACTGTTGATTCGTTCAAAAATTGAAATCTTGAATGGACTAGTTTTGTATAAATCTTTTGATATAAGACCAGAAATAGGTCATAAAAAAGGTTAATTAGTCAGATATCATATTTATTTAGTTTAATGGGTTGTTTGTTATTTAAATTTTTTTAAAAACATCTCTTCAAACCTCTTACGTCTGAATTTAAGAGGTTTGTAGACTCAAAGAGAGGGTATGAAACCTTCTAAACGGTCCTCTAAAATTTTAAGAGGTGCACAATCTATCTAGCTCTTACTTGTAATTGGATGTGAAATTAGACTTCAGACCTTTTAAAAAACAAACGACCCCTAAAAAGAATTAAAATGTAAGTATTGTTAGTCATTTGAGGACAAATTTTATGTCAATGTATCCAACTTTACTTGTATTTCTATTGTGTGTATCCAGCCTTATTCGTATTTCTATTGTGTGTATCCCATTTGAAATGGTGCTATTGTATGTGCTATATTTTAATCGGATAGTTGGTGTTGATAGAAAAATAAAGGATCAAAAAAGTCATCAAAGAAATTGAAAGTCCCACTCAAAGAAATTAATATCATCGAACATTAAATATAATCCAATGAATAGTTTTATCATCTGCTTGACGATTAAGGTAATTCAGCGTCAATCTAGTTCGGTAATTTGGGAATTGGTAAAACAAAAAGAAAATGATATATAATGCAAAGTGTGAATGGTTGTGGTAGTACGTTGTTGGAGTCAAAATGCATGCTCGATATATATATATATATATATATATATAATCTTGTGAACTTGAGGACGAATCTCAGCCATACATCTTTAGTTACGCTGGAGCAATCACGGAGGATTGACGTGATTCATAGCAAGGTAGAGATTATTAAAGGAGGGGACTCAGTCAAAGCCGCCTTTATTGACCGGATGAGTGGCTGAGATTCGTCCTCATGTTCACAACCAAACTTGAGTTCACATTTGAACTTTCCTCTATAGAAAGTATATATATATATATATATATATTATACACATGTACAAAAGAAAATTTAAAATATAATTAAATTCCCTAAAAGATTGTATATTGCTAGGGATGAATTACATATACTTATAAACCTAAATTATGAAATCTTGTTTTCTGGAGCCTTGGATTGGTTTTGGATGTTGTACAATATTAAAACAAACAATAAGCTTCTCAAAGAGTGTTGTGGCGGAATTTCGATCGTTCGGGCTTCATAGCGTCCTAACTGAGTTTGAGTCTTTTTGTACGCATGTCTGAAGACATTTAAGTGGAGTCATGTTTAGCCTCTAAAATTGTCGGGGATTAGTCGGGCTTTGGCTCGGACACCCTTCCAAAAAAAACAATAAGCTTCTCAAAGGACAATTTCTTAACAACAATGAGAGCAACCACTTGATATATACGGGAAAAAAAATCCTACAAGAATGGACTCATTAATTAAGATTGTGTTTGGCAAAAATAAGCTAGCTTATAAAGCAGTACATGTTTAGATAGACAATAGTTAAGCTAGATTATATAATGAGACGCTACAAGTAGTGTTTCAGGAGCTTTTTGTAGTTTTTTTTTTCCAATTATATCGTTATTAATATTAACTATTATACCCCAAGATACATTTCTTGGTCATTTTAGGTTATGTTTGGCAAACTAGATGATAAGGTAGCTTATAACTGATAAGGTAGCCGATGACTGATAAACTAGCTAATGAATAAGTTGTGTTTGGCAAAAACTAGGTGATAAGGTTGCTTATGATTGTAAAATGACAAAAAAAGACATGTTTAAAAATTAATAGTATATAATTTAGCAAGAGTATATTTATTTGAAATAAAAAAATAAAAAGTCTAATAAGTCACCAAAAAGTTAGTGAGAGTAGTTTATCAAAAAGTTAATTTCTAAGTTAACTTATAAGCTAGCTTAAGGTTATCCAAACACATACTTGATTTATAAAGTGATTATAAGCTAACTTATAAGTTAGCTACTTTTTACCAAACAATGGCTTAGTCTAGGTATACACGTTCTAGCTTTTAGTCAAATTATACATGTTTTAACCTAATTATCGACGGTTGTTTTCATTGGGAAACGTCGGAAAAACCTGTTTCGACGGTTTACCAGCCGATTGTTTCGGTCATCGGAAATACCTTTATTTTTAGCAAGGTTCTAAATGGGGTGAGGCGTAGCGTGGCAACAAAGCCAAGCCTCAAGCCTTAGGAGCCATGGCGTTTTCAAGGCGTGACTTATGGCGTCAAATTTCTAGTTCATATAAAATATTATACATAATATCATATGTTTTGATACTATCATTCAATGAGTTAATAGTAATAAGCAAGTTAAAATTAAGTTATATATTAAAAACTAACAAATTAAACCTTAAAAACGTAAATAAAAATCAAATATCGCACTAGGAGAACTATGTAGTAGGCCAAGGCGTGCCACCGGCTTAACGTGGCGTGAGAAACAAGCCTTGAAGCCATGGCGCGCCATGGCAGCTACGGGGCGAGTTTTTTAGAACAATTTTTTAGCAGTGTTAAAGTTCTCATTTTGGAGGAATTGTAGGATGGTAAAATTGATGTAAAATTTATGCAACATTCTTATATATTTTTATTCGTTTTGTACTTGGGTAAAAGGTATTTCCGATGACCGAAACAATTCTTTAGCAGTGTTAAAGTTCTCGTTTTGGAGGAATTGTAGGATGGTAAAATTGATGTTGTAAAATTTATGCAACATTCTTATATATTTTTATTCGCTAGTTTTGTTTTTAAATTTGGGTCTTATAGCTAGGGTGATGGCCTTGCGGAATCTCTTTGCTTGATGATCCCTTTGCTGTTAAAAAAAACTAGATTAAACATTTATATACTTATTGGAATTTACCAAAATAACCACGGTATTCCATAACCCAATCTTTCTTAGAGATCAAGGGTTCCAATGTCATTAACTATGGAGAGTGTTCTTGAATTTAACTTGTGGTAGATAAATATTATCTATACAAATCTATATATATATTAAAAGAAGGTTTTTGCTGATGTCATCAAAATGAAATTGAGTGATTTCATTGGTCAATTAAATAAATCCTATCAAATGATGATGTCATAATCTATTTCCATTTTTTTTCCAAAATTTACATACCTAAAATTTCTCATTAATTTATTAGTTTCTCTTTTATATTTACATTTTGTATCCTTATAATTATTTGATTAAATTACTTATTACCCATTAGTTTTTCAATTTTCAACTTTACATTCTTATCATATTAAGGTAAATAATGTATATGAATTAAAACCATTTAAGTTTTTTGTTTTTCTTTTTATAAATTACACCCTTATATTCGTGATACCTTCAAAATGAGTATAATATTGAATAATTTTTTTAATTTATTTATATTAGTAAATATTAAGAATAGATATAAATTAATTTTCACTTTACATTCTTATCATATTAAGGTAAATAATGTATATGAACTAAAACCATTTAAGTTAATACCTTCAAAATGAGTTTAATGTTGAATATTTTTTTAATTTAAATACATTATTAAAATTAGATATAAATTAATTTGTTTAGATTTTATTACAATTCTATTCTTGATATTCTTGAAATTTAAAGATTTTATCTTTTTAACCTAAGTATTTTTATAGATTATTTATAAGTAATTAAATTTATTTTATTTAAAACTCCATTGTTGATATTCTTGAAATTTAAAGATTATAACTTTTTAATCTAACTATTTATATAGATTATTTGTAAGTAATTAATTTTTTATTTAATATGCTACAAATATAAAACACTACATATTTTATTTTTGAATCCATCCAGTTATAAAAATAGATATAAATTAATTTATTTAGATTTTATTACAATTCTATTCTTCATATTATTGAAACTTAAAGATTTCATCTTTTTAACCTAATTATTTTTATATATTATTTATAAGTAATGAAATATTATTTTATTTAAAACTCAATTGCTAATATTCTTGAAATTTAAATATTCCATCTTTTTAGGGGGTGCTTGGTTGGGGGTATTGCAGGGTGAGGAATGAGAATGATAATGAAAACTGCTGCTTGGTCTGATATTATATAATGGAATCATTCCTGCAGATCCATTAATTTACATTTCTGACCAAATTGGGGGGAATGGGAATTTTCTTTCTACTCGGTTATTTTTTCCATATGTCATTCCATCTTTTGATGTTAAATGAAACATCTTTTGCATTTTCAAAGTGAAAGAAAATATCTTTTTAATATGAAACAATTTTTCATTGATTATAGTGGTTTAACCAAGCAGCATCAATATAATGCTAATTTTCATTCCCATTCTCCTGCATTCCCATTTTCATTCCCATTTCCATTCCTTAAAATGAACCAAGCACTCCCTTAATCTAACTATTTTTGTAGATTATTTATAAATAATTATATTTTATTTAATTTAAAATTCTACAAATCAAAACACTACATATATTTTATTTCCGAATCCCTCCAGTTTTAAAATCATTCACGAAATTCAAATCTTTTGACAAAACAATAATAAATTTTCAATTTTTAAAATTTTAACAGCTATTAGATAACTAAAATATCTATTGTAATAAGCAATTATAATGGTAATTGTCGTATAACATATAATTTACATAAGTATTTAAATGATAATGACAATTGTCATGTAAATGTCTATTCTTATTAAAAATTAAAATAACATGTTTCAAATGCCCGTATAATAGACGGGTCATTAACTAGTTATATATGTATAACATTTGTTAGGAAGAAAAACACTATGTATAACATTTGTTAGGAAGAAAAACACTATTCATTCGACAGTGTTTTTTAACATTTTCAATTTACCCCCTGAATTTATAATAATATTCATTATATACCTTTTAGTTTTTTATATTTCATTTTACGTTTTAGTTATCTATCGTATATTGGTTTAAATATGTTAAAAAATACGTTTTTAATTTTAACAAATTACTTCATTATAATCGTATCGTCGATACGTTCGAAATGAGCCTAATATTAAATATTTTTTAATGTGATTATTTTATTATATACTATATATTTAGTACGATTATATGAAGCCAAAAATAATGACATTTGCAGAAATTACATTTTAGTCTCCTAAACTTATAATATTTCATCACTTTATACGTTTTAGTTTTCTATATTTTATTTTACATTTTAGTAATATATCGTATATTGGCTAGAATATGTTAAAAAATACATTTTAATTTTAACAAATTATGTCTTATAATCGTATCGTCAATGCTTTCGAAATGAGCCTAATATTGAATATTTTTGATGTGATTATTTTATTATATACTATATACAATACGATTATATGAAACCAAGACACTGTTCATGAACAGTACCGACATTTGCAGAAATTACAAATTAGCCCCCTAAACTTATATTATTTATTCATTTTATATCTTTTGGTTTTCTATATTTCATTTTACGTTTTATTCATATATCGTATAGTGGCTGAAGTATGTTAAAGTGTCGGTCGCTACTGTTCATGACAGCCTTTTGGCTTCCTGGTAATTGTTACTATTATTAAAATCTCTTAAAATTAAAACTTTTTATTTTTTTATTTTTTAAATCTTTTTATTTATTTTTTTAAACCTTTAGTATAACAACATATGTATAAACTTTATGTTTCATATTATGTTACTACTTATTATCAAATCTATCACAGTTTATAACCCGGTGTAAAGCCCGGGCTCTTAATAACTAGTATAAATACAATTTCCGATAATAAAAACATAGATGATGTTATACACAATTAATGTATCCGAATATATGAATATGAGAAAGAAGTAATATTTATGCAACCCAACATGTGCAAATATGTATAGGAAACAATTGTTTTCCTAGCATTCACTTTAATTAACTTTCTTCTTTCTTTGCATAATACCGTCACTAGTAATCGCATGTTTATCCCGACGGTTTGGGAATATGGGATCGGCATACTGCCAGATACTAGAGTTTCAGCGAGAAAAAGCTAATACTGACATACATCCGTCATTGATTTTTGATAGATATTTAATGGATCACCAAAAGCACTGTTTTTTACATTTTAGTCATTCTTAATTTTTAAAGAAAGGAAAACAAACTTTTAAATTTCAATAACTGGTGTAAGATTAGAGTTTCACGTAAATCTTGTAAATTAGTGACACCAAGATATGCCAATAAATGTAGTAGTTCAACTATTTATTACACCACGTTAGAACTTGAAACATTGAGGACAGTTACATAATCGGGGGCCTTGTACACAAAACCTTACCAGAAAGAAGTAAAAAGTATTGCTAAAACTATTTAATTTGGCGTATGTCTAACGACACATCCTAAATTACTTGAAGAATACATGAGTATAAAATCCAAAATCAAGACTTTTAGATTAGTCTGGGAGGCTCAAAGCCGGCCACTAAAATTTGTTGTGATTGAGAAAATTGAGTAGAAGTTGATTCACTTTGTCTGGGAATTGTTCATGAACAAAATGAGAACCTTCGGGTAAGTACTTAATTTCTAGGTTGGGTACGAAATTTTTGATGCCACACTTCAAGTACTCAGCCATTCCGGGGAAGCTAAAAAAGAAATCTTTTTCGCCTGTGATAAATAGTGCTGGAGCTTCAACTATCATGGCATTAGGGTCTTGGTTTGGAGGTGCAATTTCCTCCAACATTGACCTGTACAACAATTAACGAATTTGAGGACAACACGGAAAAAATATATGGGTCCAAAAAGAGTTAGAAGAACTTCAACTTGCTATCGGATTTAGTTCTAAAATATTAAAGTAGGTCGCACTTTGAATGATGTAATTCTATAGACTTTCACCTTGTCGAATTTACAGAAAAGTCCATAATTCCATATAATAACAATAGACATTAGTCTTCTAATTCATATTAAAAATTGGTAAAGAAAAGATGCATGGAATTCTTCATTTGTAAACTAACATGATAGGTTTGATAATTTACCTATAAGGAATTTGGAGCGCGGTTAGAAATCCAGATTTTCCATATGAAGCAGCATAGTCTCAAGATCCTCCTCCGTGAACCAGGAGGGTAAAGGAGCCGATGGTTCCACTAGATCCATTATCTCCTGGTTTTCACTAGCTATGGGTACTTCACTCCTCGAGAACAAAATATAGATGGTTCTCACCACTGTTTTAGCATCAAAACGGCTGAAATCAGCTTCAGCTCTTCCATGCTCCTAAAAAATTTTTATTTGGATTGTTATTTAAATTGCATTGGAGAATTAAAGAAGCAAAGAGGTTGAGAAAACAATGTGTATAGTACCTGCCATCTTCGCATGTAGAAACCCTCGGGAAGGGTTTGAAGTTGCTTTAAAGCTTGAGGAGGCATATATGGAATACCAAGTGTTATGATTCCTGCAAGTTTCTCTGGGAAGAAAAGGGCAAATACGTAGGCAACCATTCCTCCAAAATCTTTACCAATCACGAACACCTAATAATGTCAAGACAACTAATCTATTAAATACTATTAAACGTGTCACGCCTGCCAAACCGAAGCAAGACTTGTATGGACGAATTATTGATGGATAACAAATATTCCGAACAATGATGTGTAAATATATATATATTATTATATATATATTGTACCTTAGATATGCCAAGAGAATGTAGGATAATGGCAATATCTTTGACCAGATCAGCAAACGATGTCTTCTCTGGTTGTGAAGGGATATCGGAAAGTCCGTAACCTCTATAATCTGGTGCAATGGCTCTGAAACCAGCTTTTGCAACAGCAATCATCTGATGACGCCAAGTGTATGATATCTCAGGAAATCCGTGTAAGAAAAGCACGACCACAGATGATTCCGACCCAATCTCTGCCACGTGGAGCTTCATCCGTCAACTTGGACGTAATTGTGCTTAATTTGATCCATATTTTTTATGATGAGATTTAAGATTGAAGAGTATGTATGAGCTTCTATGCAAAGGTGTTGGTATGAGGTTATGTTATGTGCTTGTGATTTTATAGTGTTTTTTGGATGGCAATATTACGACTTTTTCAAGATTTTAATTTTTTAAAGGAAAATGATTTTGACACATGACGCACCTATATTTCCTTAAGCAAGTGCAAGAAGAATAAGATATAAATGCGACCAACTTGGAAAAATAATCACAGTTTTTAATATTGGGATTTTGAAATGAATATTTATAGAATCTACATGACTACATGACATACATGATCAATTCTTTGGTTCGCTTTGAAAATTTAGAAGTTGTGTATATTTTTAATGCTTTCTAAATTGATGTTTTTTTTAAGTTTCATTAATAATCTTTTGGTAATTGAAATTTCTTGGTGGAATATTTTTTAATGACTATTGAATCTTATAAAAATTTAAAATCCGTCAAAGCTCCACCGAAATATCTATTTAAAACAATTGTCATAAGAAAAAAATAAAATAATTAATTATAATTTCAAAACGGATTAATGGGGCGGATTTGAATTAAATATAATTAATTAAAATCAATTGTGTTATCCATCGGAAAATTTAATCAATTTTTAAAAGAAATTAACACATTATCGCCAGAAAATCCTCACGAATTATTTTTCTTTAAAATTTTTGACAAGGATTTCCAAAAGAAGTCCATGCTATTTAACTATCTTAATTTGCGTTGGTAGATTTTCAACAAGTAATTTGCTAGAATTACCAATGTTAATTTTTAGTTGTGTTATTCATATTACTAGAACCAAATAAACATTTCTGTGAATAATAAAACATATTGCATTAGGCTAGGCGGGATTCGTGACGGGGATGGTGGGCGGTACGACTTCCTCGGGCTGGTGGCGGGCTCAGGCAATCGGCTTCCCCACATCGATGAAGACCGAGCTCCATGCTCTCTCTCTCTCTCTCTCTCTCTCTCTCTCTCTCTCTCTCTCTCTTAATTAAAACATAATGTATTGGGTATTTGGTTTATTGGGTTAGTACTAAACAAAGAGGGCTTCAAAGGGTTATCGGGTTTATGGTAAAACTGATGTGGTAGAGTGGGCTTAGGGGTTTAGAGGGCTACGCTACTGATAGCTTTACTAGTGTAAATTAATGGATGTAGGTTCAAATCCTGTTTGAGGAAAAACGACAAGAGAGAACAACGAATGGGTATTTCCTTGATTTTGTCATATTTTTTATTTGATCCGTAAACAAGTCAATAATATGTAGCCAAAAATTGTAAATTTTTAAAAGCAAGCTAGGTAACGGTATTCTCCCTAATTTTTATAACTACACTTTAATTACCAAATCAATTCAAACCAAAATCTTATTACATAAAAGTAAGGTCTAAAAGATACAATGTATAACATTTATCCCATTTAATAGATTCATAAATAGTCATGACATGTTGGAACTAGTCTTGCTCTTGCACATAGTGTTGTAACTTTGACAAAAATCATATTGATTATAATCTTTCTATTGAAATACGAAAATAGTTCATCGGAACTTTTTAGCATATCAAGAAAATTCAAAGATGAGAATTTAAGCACTCATAAATTTTTTAAAAGGCGAAAACATACCTACTATTATTTAACAATTGAATTAGAAGACAGAAATAAGAAGATAGAAGGAAATAGATATGAAAGACACACACATACTATTATTGAATAAAAGGATAACCATATACGGTATACATATTAAGTGAAACAACTTAAATTAAGCTAGCATATCCATTTTGGGTTTGGGGTAACGTAAAATAATATCAGAGTTGATTTTTTGCATCGAGATTTATGAAATCTTTAGGCCATCTCCAATAATGCACTACATAGTTAAAATGTAGCAATAAGTCATCTTTAAGCGAATGTGCTAAAAATTGAATAATTTTTTTTGAATCAACAGATTTATTAAACCAGGGTCTAGCAAGGTGTTTAAAACCCAAGAGGGATAGACTACAACGAGTCAGGGTTACAACAACAATCTAACCAACTCCAATTATTGTCAAACGAACTCCTATTGCAAGCCCAAAAAAGGTTTTCGACTGAATATCAGAAACCTTTTTTTTTGTTTGCAATAGGAGTTCATTACACTTTGATGAACCTCAATTTAACTCAAATAAAATTTAATTTTGATATATGTTTTGTATTAGGTTGTTCAAAGAAATAGTCGGACAACTCAAACCTGTTGAACCAGGTTAATTTGGACCATGTTTGGCGATTTGGCTTAGTCTGAAAAACAATGAAACCGCTCTGTGTTGTCTGGTCTATGATTTGAACATTTTCTTGAGCGGTTTGAGCCGAACTAACCATCAAAATACAAAAGTATTAATTATATATAATTTTCATGTTGTATGCTCAACAATTATGGCCGAATTTAGAAAAATATGTATAAGACATTAAATATTTCACTGATACTAATACTATATACAAACATAACGTATTAACAAAAAATTCATTAGTTTTAATTATCCTGGGAACAAACCATTATTAAAAAAAAGCCTTATTTGAACCTATATAAAATTCTTGTACATCATTGGACCACTTTAGCCACTCACACATTCTTCAACCATAGAGGTGGACAAAAGTCAAGTCAGACCAGGCCTTAACCAGACCTCGAAAAGATCAAACCAGAACATTGTTCTAGGGACCGGGGCTCAGTCGTGCCGGGCCTGGCCGGGACTTGAGTCCATACCTAGGACCGGTATATGTAGAAAAAGCCCAGACCTTGGTAACGGGGCCTTGGACCAGGCCTTTTAGGACCGATTTCTTTTCTTTCCCTTTTCTAACATATAAAACTACATTTATTTTTTAAATTTAATAAACAAATTTATTTTAATATTAAAACTAAATTATATAAAACAAATATACTAAAAAAATAGATTTATTATAATTTTTATAATTTATGATATATCAAAATTAAATAACTCAATATTAATAAGTTAAAGTTAAAAGTAATTGACATGTGAATTAAATTTAAATTTATTTTATAAAATTAAATTGGCCCGGGCCTGGACCAGACTTTCTTCTTACCCGGTCCCAGGTCAAGCCTTCAAAACATCGAAGAATTAGGATTGGGTCCTAACCGTAGG
The DNA here is from genome assembly GCA_030169165.1 of Centaurea solstitialis. NCBI lineage: Eukaryota > Viridiplantae > Streptophyta > Magnoliopsida > Asterales > Asteraceae > Centaurea > Centaurea solstitialis. The sequence goes on from CM058040.1 coordinate 48,437,853, forward strand.
TCCCTAACCGGGTTGAGCCGGGCCTTTGCCAGTCCCAGGACAAATGCCCACCTCTATTTAGTTATATTCATTATTTTAATGTTAAATGAAAATTAATATATTATATGAGAAGAAAATAAAGCAAAAGCTAGATTATTATATGTAAATCAAATATCGTCCTTGACCCACCTTAAGAAATAAAGAACATTCATGGGTCACTTTAATTTGGCCGTTGCTTCGTTATAGCTTCCAACGATTTGATCATTCGGGAAAGTGTTTGAGTGCGATAAAAGTTTATAACTATTATCTGTCGTTTTATATATATATATATATATATATATAATAGGTCGAATAAGGGTTTAGAAACCTATACTGCCTTTTTTTTTCAATACGTACAGTGAGATATTAATATCAAAGTTTGTCTAGCCCAATGATAAGGTAACTTAACATTCTAGGAAATTAGCGGATAATATCTCTGAGTACATGGGTTCGAACCTCATGGTGCGCAAGTGCCAATATCCAAATCATTGGCCTGCCACATAGTGACACCCTTAATTGAACTGGGTTGTGGTTGACGGAGATTAGTCGGGTACCCGAATGGATCTTAAATTCTCCAGAAATGTTTGTGTGTTAACTTGCTATTTAGAAAAATATGTGAGATATTAAGAGAAAATTGTTAATTTTGATGATTTCATAACTTAACTTTTGAAATAATTCTTATTTATGAAATAAAGATCATAACAGTGAAACTTTTGTATTAAAATTACAGATCAGATTAGTTTTATATGTTCGAATAATGAATATATTGAAAGCTATCATGATTTTAACCATTCAAAATATGGGAGTTTGTTGAGTTTTTTTTTTGAACTTTTTCTTATAAACTATTATTTAAAAGTTGGTTAAAATTTTTATTGAAATACTATATTTATTAGCTATTTAAAAAATATTAAATATTTTAATAATACAAGTAATGATGAATTTCCTAGAATAAAAAACTATTAAAGATCGATGAAAGAAATTGTTTTTAAAATTTTTATTTTTCAATTAGTTTTTTAGCAATGCTGTTGGATAAAAAAGCTCTAACCATTTAAATTTTGTAACCTTTAAATATTTATTTCTTAACTAATAACTAGCTTGCAAGGAGTATTTCATAAATAACATTTATTTCTTATTGAAAGCCGTTAAATTTATTGAAAGTCGTCTAAAAGCCGTTTAAAAACCGTCAGAATTGAAGATTAATTGTCGGAAACCCATCGGTAAATGAAACAGTTGAAAATTAGTCGATAGAAGTCGTCGGATGCACTTGGATGCTTGATAGCGTCAAGAAGGCGTGCACACATATGTATGTTTGTGGTAGTCGTTCGTCGGTTCGATAGCGCTATGTCTTAGAAAAACACTATTGGAGCGAAAACTATAGATTGGATAATAGTTTAGTAAAAAAAATTCGCAATTTACCCAAGGGAAACGTTATTGACTTTTGACTATTTAAGCACTTCACCCTTTCATTTTCTTCATCTATACATATTATATCATATTTATTTTTTTAATGAATTTTATTATGTTGGGTGTCTCTTTGAAAATAACCTCTTTGTTTGAAAGGACAGATGTAGAGTTTGTGTACTTTAATTTGGTTTTATTTATTCTTTATTCTTAAAGTTAAAATTAAAATTCATAAATACGTGAATAAATACAAAAGAAATCAAAGTATGAACTCCAAATTTTAAGTAATTACTTATCCTTGACTAATTCAGAAATAGAAATTATTCCGTTATTACACTTTGATGTTGCTTCGTTACTTTTTCCTACAATTAATTAAATATTTTGAAAAACTAATCATGTTTGAACAAAATTTGGGATTGGGTAACAAGTTGAACAAGAAGGGTTACAAATATTAGTTCATCATATTCTATTATAACACATATGGTGAATTCTTTTGATATATTAACATAAAGCCGTCAGTGTTAATCATTTAATTATCAAACATTTATAAATGAAAGTTTTAGATAAAAATTGTAACGTTGAATTTTTTGGATAGAATTTGCAGATTTAGTAATAACTGATAGCTGAAGTATGAAACTTATAGTATATAAGCTAGAATGAGACTAGCCTTGTGTTTAGATCCGCTTCTACCTTGGACGTGCATGTTTTAGTTGTGTTGTAGACGAAATCAAGTTGTTTGCCCCATAATCAGTCAGTAGAAGATAACAATCAACAATCTAATCATATATTTTGCATTTCCGTTGACGATGAGATGAAGCAAGTGTACAATATTGATATATGAAGGAATGTTCAATACAAAAGGAGGGTGCACACATCACTACAGTGATTCATACCCTAAAATAGAAAAGAACATTTTTGTTTTAAGGCAAAGATACAGTTACATAAAATACCCCTTAACTAATTTAGCTATTACAACATTAGAGCAAAACATAAACAATTAAATACAATTTACATAAACGACCTCTAACTTCTATACAACTCCAAAAAAGGGCTATAACAATCTTCCTCTTTGGATAGAAATTCGAAGGCAGGCGGGTGACGCAACTCTGGTTGGCTCTTGGATAAGTGCAGATACTCATCCCAAGTGGTGATCCTCTTCTTTCATACCTTTAGTGCCATCTCGACCCTTATAATAATCATCCGGTCACCAGAGCTTGTCCTCAATCATCTCCATGACATGTTCGGTTGATGACCTCTCAAGCTCGAACTTGTTCTCAGTAGCATATGCCTTATTCTCTAAGCGCTCAACCAAGGCATTTTGAACAAACAAAAGAGTCCCATCGCAGAAGCTTGAAAACTACATCAGACGCATGCACCTCCGTTTACCCTTCCCATTCAAATACGTGACTCCCAGCTCTAGTGTGATGAGCGGAGTGTATAGATGATCACGATCGATTGAAGGGTGGCTTAGGTCGGGTTGTAGCAGATTGATCTTCATGGGTTTTCTCTCGAGCCCTAGTTGGAAGTCTTCAACGCGAGCAAGGTTTATGGCATGACAAAAGTATCTCTTCAAGGTTTCAAGACCGTTTCCTAATCCTTGGGGCGAAGGATATGGTTAGTCTAGATGTCACAAATAGCCGTAAGCAGGTCAATGTTGTCGAGGTCAACTTTTCAGAAAGTGAAGATCATGTCCTCGATGGATTTTGAATTGCAGAGAACGACCTGGTACTCACAGAATAAATACTTGACGAACCATCCGGGTCTGACTTCAAAGAAGCTAGCAAAGTCTCACTTGATCCTCTTCTGCTGTCTGCTGATGAGAATTGCCTTTCATCTAAGTGACCCGAACTTGAGCGCATCCGCATAAACATAGATGGTTCGTCGAAAGATATTCCTAGAAGACTTTTCTAATAAGGGTGTGAAGATAAAATTGTGATCTCAAAGAAGCAAAGGAGTGGTAGGTACAAATACTAAATTCGAAGCCAGAATATCAGACGACTCACCGACATGGAACTCATTTACGGGAGGCTTTGAGCTCATAGGAGTAGGAACCGGAGTCGCTGTAGAATCTAAGAGGAAAATCTGGTCATAATCTTTCGTTGATCTCTTGTTCAGTCTTTGCCTCAGCTGGAGTATCCAAGTCAATCAACTATCATTTGTTGGGGATTAACGGATACAATAAATATACGCAGTGGAATAAAACAAAAAATCCCCAATTGTAGATCCATCCAAAATAGTTCAGATACAATTAAAGAGGGTTTCCGAAAAATTACCTCGAAACAGTTTATGCAAGCGAAAAACTCCGGAAAGCTGGTGAGGGATACACCACTACTGCACCACCAGGAGATTGGCTGCTAGACCGCCGTGGGTTACCTCACAAAATCGATGGAGACAGAGAGAGCTGCAAGGGTTCAGGTTTTTCTCTGGGGTTTCTTTTTAGTCAAGATTGATCGAATGAATAAACTAACCAGGGTTTACCATATTTATATCCATAAATATGGTAATACCCAAATAAGAATGCCCGTTCAATTTAAAAGCCCATTAAAGCTTTTAATTAAACTAAAACTCTTTATTTAATTAATAAATTATTAATTAAATATCTTAAACCCTTTAATTAATTAATTAACTATTAATTAACAATATAAAATATTTCAACTGATATTTTATATAACTAAATAATAAATAACTATTTATTATTTAATTCTTACTCATTAATTAATTTGTACTAATTAATTATTCCATCAAACTGGTAAATCCACTTGATCTCAAATTGGGTGTGTAGCAGTGTGACCCACTAGTGTCTTATAACATTGGACACGGTAAACCTTGTTACTGTCTTGCACAAAATCCTAATAGACTCCCACTTGTGCCAGACAAGTAACTGTACTGTCACCATTTGCCTAAGGAGGTCCCTAGCCCGACACTTAGGTTAACCAGGTTATAAGATCTCTTATATCCAGAGATACAATTCACACTTTGAATTTGTACACAGGTTCATTCCTTTTACACGCGATATTTCTAAAATGAATTTGAGACATGGAGTGGAGGATTCATTTCTCAAAAACAAGTATTTCTTGACTCTGATTTCGATTGCCTGTAGTAACGGATATTACTAAATAACACCTGTTATTTTATCCGAGCGTGGCCACGCGTTTTCTGCCAATCTTAATCGTCAAGGGGCCCGGAAATATCTCTCTTTTGTAAAGAGGTGTAAATCCCTTCTTGACTACTTGTATTTGGATCTACGGCTTCCGCTGCATCTAGTCACGTTACGTATGGCCGCCCTGTTACGGTGCAGCGTTAGAACATGCTAAGAGTACAGTAGTCCTCATGTTTCCAAACCAAGTATCTCAGGTCTTAAGACAACCTATCAAGTCGATGCTTATGACTGAGGCTCCATGAAGCAGACTTGAAACTGGTCACTTCCAATACTCAAACACTCTGATGAGTATCTATAAATACTTGGTCACATCTCTTGTGCTTTTATTCTTTACTTTGAATAAATCATCAAGTATATATAATAGCGTTAAACTTTCTATTGAAATTCCCATTTCAATAAGTGGCTACGGAAATTTAGATTTCATACAAACCTTTGTAAAATCATGGATATGTTAAATATGCGAAAAATAGTTAATTTAAAACAATCATGAATTAAAACCTCCATTTATTTCCATCATACTGTGAAATAAAACTTTACATGATTGAATTGTTCAAAATTAAACTATAGTAATAATTAATAAACTAAAACTAGCTACTGGCGTCCAGGTACTGCATCCCAATGGAATTTGCATGTGCCTCATGCTTCACCCTTGCTAGTGGCTTTGTCAGCGGATCTGCGACATTTTCTTCTGTTGGAATCTTGCATATCTTTACATCTCCTCTTCCAATGATCTCTCGGATGAGGTGATATTTTCTGAGCACGTGTCTTGACTTGTGATGCTCCCTGGGTTCCTTTGCTTGCGCTACGGCTCCCGAGTTGTCACAGAATATATCGATCGGTCTAGAGATGCTGGCAACGACTCTTAGATCCGATAGAAAATTCCTTAGCCAGACAGCTTCCTTTGCCGCATCAGATGCTGCAATGTACTCTGCTTCTGTAGTTGAATCTGCAATCGTGTCCTGCTTCGAGCTCTTCCATGAGATCGCGCCTCCGTTTAGGGTGAAAACATACCCCGACTGTGATCTAAAATCATCTCTGTCGGTCTGGAAACTAGCGTCAGAATATCCGGTGACGCTGATTTCATCCTCAGACCCTCCAAAGACCAAGAACATATCTTTCGTCCTTCTCAGGTACTTGAGAATGTTCTTGACAGCTACCCAATGAGGTTCTCCTGGATTCTGTTGATACCTGCTCGTAACACTTACCGAGTAAGCAACATCGGGCCTGGTACATAACATGGCATACATAATCGATCCAATTGCTGAAGCATATGGAACCGATTTCATTTTGTCCTGATCTTGACTAGAAACAGGACATTGTGTTTTACTTAACACTATGCCATGTTGCATTGGAATAAATCCTTTCTTGGATTCATCCATCCTGAATTTCTTCAGGATTTTGTCAATATATGTACTTTGACTAAGTCCGATAAGCCGCTTGGATCTATTTCTATAGATCTTTATACCAAGTATATAAGCGACTTCTCCAAGGTCTTTCATATGGAAACATTTATTCAACCAATTCTTTACACTCTGTAAAGTTGGTACATCATTTCCTATGAGTAGAATATCGTCTACGTATAAGACCAAGAAGGTTACTATGCTCCCACTGAACTTAGTGTAAACACATGGCTCGAACTCACTTTTAGCGAAACCAAATTCTTTGATTCGCTCATCAAAGTGTAAGTTTCAGCTTCGAGATGCTTGCTTCAATCCATAAATGGATTTTAGCAACTTGCACACTTTACTTAGGATCTTCAAACCCCTCTGGTTGTTCCATATATACGTCTTCTGTTAACTTTCCGTTTAGAAAGGCTGTCTTGACGTCCATTTGCCAGATCTCGTAATCAAAATACGCTGAAATGGCCATCAGAATCCTAATTGATTTCAACCTGGCCACTGGCGAAAAGGTTTCATCATAGTCGATACCATGAGTTTGCGTGAATCCTTTTGCGACCAGTCTGGCCTTAAAAGTGTGTACATTCCCATCCATGTCTGTTTTCTTCTTGAAAACCCACTTGCGTCCAATAGCTCTACAGTGCTGGGGCAAATCAGTCAACTCCCATACTTGGTTGTCGTACATGGACTGCATCTCGGCCTTCATGGCTTCCTGCCATTGTTCAGATTCATTGCCTGATACAGCTTCTCCATAGGATGTTGGTTCATTCAAGTCTCCGCTGTCTTGAGAGACTAGAAACCCAAGATACCTATCTGGTTCTTGTCTTACCCTACTGGATCTGCGAAGGTCCTGTGTTTGCACTTCCTCAATCGGTTCTGATTGAGATTCAACATTTTCATGTTGAATTTCTGGCTCAACAATTGGTGTAGTGTTCTCTTCATCTACTACCTGTAGATCTACATCCTTTCTGGTGTTCCCGGAACTGAGAAACTTTTCTTCCAGAAATTTTCCATATCGAGCAACAAAAACTTTGTTCTCTTCAGGGTTGTAGAAGTAATATCCCACGGTGGTCTTGGGATATCCAACGAAGAAACACTTGTCGGATTTGGGCTTGAGTTTTTCTGAGGTAGGTCGTTTGACGTAAACCTCACAACCCCAAATCCTTAGAAAAGATATATTGGGTTTCTTACCCTTCCATAGCTCGTATGGTGTCTTTTCTACTGACTTTGTTGGCGCTCTGTTCAGTATATGTGCTGCTGTTTCGAGCGCATGTCCCCAGAATGACATTGGTAGCGTAGAGCGACACATCATCGATCGTACCATGTCAAGTAAAGTACGATTCCTCCTTTCTGACACACCATTCATCTAAGGTGTATACGGAGGTGTGAGTTGGAATACAATCCCACACTCCATCAGATGATTGTCAAACTCATCACTAAGATATTCGCCTCCGCGATCTGACCGTAAAAACTTGATCTTTCTGCCAAGTTGATTTTGTAATTCATTTTGAAATTCTCTGAATCTTTCAAAGCTTTCAGATTTATGCCTCATAAGGTAGACATAACCATACCTACTGAAATCGTCAGTGAAGGTAATGAAGTACCGGTATCCTCGTCTTGCCACATGACTAAATGGTCCACACACATCTGTGTGAATTATTTCTAACAAGTCGGTGGCGTTTTCATTTTCTTTGTTGAAAGGTTGCTTTGTCATTTTGCCAGATAAACAAGACTCGCAATTATCAAAAGGTTTATAATCGAAAGTGCCAAGAAAACCTCCTTTTAGGAGTAGTTCAACGCGTTTCTTGTTTATGTGGCCCAAATGACAATGCCAGAGGTAAGTCTGATCCTCAATGTCTTTGGATCGTTTACTTATATGATAGATTTCACTATTATTGTCTTGCAGATTTACTGTATATAGACCATTCACAGGTGTTGCTTTAAAATAGAAAATATTATTTTTAAAGACAGAAATCATTTTATAATCATATATGTAATAAAAACCTTGGTCTACCAACAAATCAAAAGACAAAACATTCTTAATCATGTTTGGAATATAATAACAATTATCCAGTTCCAAAACTAGACCCGAGGGTAAACTAAGACTATAAGATCCTACAGCTTCAGCTATCAGCGGAGTGCCTTCGCCAACTCGTAGGTTCGAACGGTCCTTCCTCAAAGTCTTTCTTCTAGTGAATCCATGTAAATGATTACAAATGTGGTTACCACTGCCTGTATCAATTACCCATGATTCATAAGAAGTGATTAAGCAATCTATCATAAAGATACCTGGAGCATCGGGTAAACCGATCTCTATCTGGTCGATATTCATCGAGTGCTCGCAAATATCCTTGCTACCACATTCTGGGCAACTCAGATCCCCCAGCTCATCAATCCAATCAGTATCCATGAGATCAGCAAGTGCTGGCTTCGGCTCTAGACTGGCCAGAATGTTCTCATGTAGTGCTGCCACGTCAGTCTTTGGTTCTTTCATGTAGGAGCTGTGTCACATATCTCCTTCGGGAGCGAGTACCACATGAGATACATTAACTCTTCCTGAGTTATCTTGTACCCCAAACGTGTCAAGCATTTAAAGAGCCTCCTTTCTTTAACTGACTGGTCCTTTTTCAGCTTTAGTGAAAGTATCTCTTTCATGATCAGAAGCTTACCTGTATGTCTATAGAAACCTAACTGGCTTTCTATATCTTTCACGACCTCGTGGCAGGATTTGTCTCTTAATCTATCCGTAAACTCGAACGATATAGAGAAAATCAGAATTGACATGACATCCGATTCATCCGCCAGATACTTAAAGTACTGAGTAAATTCCTCTTCAGGAGAATTACTCTTAGGTCGTGATACAGGTTTTTCTAAAACGTAAAACTTACCCTGTGCACGCAAGATATTATCAAGGTGCATTTTCCAAACTGGAAAATTATGTCCTGTAAGTTTCCATTTTCCATTGATGAGTCGTAATGATTCCTCGGGGGTATAAAACGGGATTACAGAATAAGACATCTACAATAAAAATAAAATCCCAAGCTTAGTTTATAATTATAAAATCTTCTAATAAATTATTACCCTTAAAATAAATTTATCAGACTAGAATCCATATTTCACATGTGTCGGGAAACATGTGATCATGTCAAACCGACTCATGTGATCTATGGTAGGTAAAAAACTATACCAATTCCATTTTAATTCGAAAACACGATTTCTAGATCGTCGGGACATCGGATATCTAATCCGTGCATATTTAGTCCCCCTAGTGCATTTTGGCCTGGTACCACCCAGTGAATAAATAATTACCAAAATAAACTGCACCACCCGGGACCTGGACAAACCCTGGCCGGTACCCCCCGGAGATAATTCGCAGAGTTTCATCACCCTCCAGTTTCGGTTTGAACGCGGGCGTTCATAGCGTGTTCACTTACAACGCCCTACGTACCTTACACCGGAGGTGCCCCTAAAGTGGGTTGCACTCACTAATCTATGATTTTTAACAAGGGTTAAAATTGCCAGTTTTTCAAAAACTTGGAACTAAACACAAACTGTATTTGTATCCATTTTTCCTTTTTAAAAAAATGTTTATATTTAATCTTGAAAATACGTAACTATACAACCACGCAATTCAATATAAACTACGATGTCATAGCCATGACCCTTAAAACTATAGTTGTTTTGTGAGCCAACACAGAACAACGGTCTGAATCCTAAGTGACAAAAGTCTTCAACTTCTGGCACTCCCACTGGCTCCGAGATCCATGGCTGTCGTCTTGCCTTCATCTTCAGTAATTTTAATATCTAACTACTTTTACAAACGGGACATAAAAAAAAATTGGCACGCAGGCCTCCCCGAAAAATTTAACTATGAATAAAATTACAAGAGGGTTGCAAGTGGCACGCAGGCCTCCCTTAATACAATGTAAATAAAATAAAACACAACCATGGGTCAAAAGGGTTTGGCTATGACGAACAAACGTATTTAATAATTAAACTAAATTATTAAAACTGACTGTTTTGATAAAAACTGGATTTCGACAATTATTATTAAAATTAAACTGAATTTTATAAATAAAACAATAATTATAATAAGATAAATGTGTTTAACAAAAATAATAATTATCCGGGATTAATTAATCCTTTATCGTCAATGTTTATCGTTACCTAAACCTATCATTACACAACTGATAACGATTGTTAGTTTCACGAAAAAACATTACGGTAACCGGTGGTTTGTTAGTAACAAACGGTTATCACAAACCACCGTGTCACCCACATCGCCTTTTTCGGTGATGACAACAACACCGAAGTATCTCCGCCATCACGGGCGGCACACGACGACGACGGCAACGGCAAAGCCGCCACCATCAATCGCCGCTACCGACGATTCCGATTAACAATATCGCCACCACCGATCTGCCTAATCGAGGCCGTCGATCGGCGGTGTACAGCCATCGCAAACAACAAACACCACCGCCACCATCTGGCTTTCGCCGGCGATTGAGAACAGCGGAATCCACCACCGCCGCCGCCATCGCCAACCGGCGACAACAGCAACGGTGGCCGACGCCACCATCAACGTTGGCGTTTGATCACCTGTGCGGCTACGGCCGCTGCCACCACACATACCACCATCGCCGATCAACGGCTTTGGTGGCTGATTCGATTTCATGGCTGTCGATCGCAGCCACTATCGACCGGCAACAGCAGCGGCGAAAAACGTCACCACCATCACCGACCACCACAGGCGGCAGCAGCAATCGGCCGCCGCCACCGTGGTTTGGTCGATCAACAATCAACACCACCATCGCCTTGCGGCTTTGGTGGCTGTCGATCGCGCACGGCCACCGTCGACCGGCAACGGCGGCAACTAACTCGTCACCACCATCACCGGCCGCCACGGACAGCAGCGGCAATCGGCCTTTGCTGCCGTGGCTTGGTCGATCGAATCCCATCGCACGGCCACCGTCTCTCCGTGGTCGATCGTGGTGTGGTTTTATCGTCTGGCGATCGGCCGGTGGTTCGGTCGGCTAACTGCCGCCGTTCCGCCGCCGATTGCCACGATCAAACGATAATAAAAATCCGATTTTTATAACGAATAAATTTCAGAATTTTTAAAGAAACGAAATCCTTTTTATCAAAACATAAACTGATCTGAAATATTATGAAAGTGGCTCTAATACCACTGTTGGGGATTAACGGGTACAATAAATATACGCAGCGGAATAAAACAAACAAATCCCCAATTGTAGATTCATCCAAAATAGTTCAGATACAATTAAAGAGGGTTTCCGAAAAATTACCTCGAAACAGTTTATGCAAGCGAAAAACTCCGGAAAGCTGGTGAGGGATACACCACTACTGCACCACCAGGAGATTGGCTGCTAGACCGCCGTGGGTTACCTCACAAAATCGATGGAGAGAGAGAGAGAGCTGCAAGGGTTCAGGTTTTTCTCTGGGGTTTCTTTTTAGTCAAGATTGATCGAATGAATAAACTAACCAGGGTTTACCATATTTATATCCATAAATATGGTAATACCCAAATAAGAAATCCCGTTCAATTTAAAAGCCCATTAAAGCTTTTAATTAAACTAAAACTCTTTATTTAATTAATAAATTATTAATTAAATATCTTAAACCCTTTAATTAATTAATTAACTATTAATTAACAATATAAAATATTCCAACTGATATTTTATATAACTAAATAATAAATAACTATTTATTATTTAATTCTTACTCATTAATTAATTTGTACTAATTAATTATTCCATCAAACTGGTAAATCCACTTGATCTCGAATTGGGTGTGTAGCAGTGTGACCCAGTAGTGTCTTATAACATTGGACACGGTAAACCTTGTTACTGTCTTGCACACAATCCTAACATCATTATCCCCGAGGACCTCTGTATCGCCACCCAAAGGCTTTTCAACCGTAGGACCGACATGTAAAAACGCCTCAAAGGCTGGTAGTAGCAAGAAAGAATTTGAAGGATGCTTCAGATCAACAAACTCCTCAATCGAAATAAGATAATCTTTTTTAGTTTGTAAGTAGATTAATTATTATTAAATGAAGTGTTTGAGTATATATGTAATTTTGTGGGTTTTGTAAGGATATATGTGTAATTATAAAGTTTACAAGGATATATATGTAATTAATGAAGTTTGCAAGGATATAAACGAAACTCTCCCTAACTTTTATATACTATAAGACGAATCTCTCCCTATTATTATTAAACGAGAACCCCATGCTTATTTAAGAGAATAAGAAATAGTAAATTCACATGCCTACATACTTATTTTGATTTTTAATATAAAATCACATGTGATTTTACAAATAATTTAGCTGTTTTTGTATCATTTTAAATAGTTAACACTATCGTTTGATTATTTTGTTCACTATAATAAATACATATTTCACTGGTACATTTTAATTGATACATTATGAAAATCAAAGATGAGATTAAAGTAGACATAAATTTTAGAGTAGATTATACTTTCGTCCCCTTATTTCGATTTGTTACTGAAAACTATTTTCGTAGCCAACCTTCAAAAGTTGTTTTTTAGTCACTATGATTTCCATTAATTTCATTTCATTTATGGTCTTTGAATTTTTTTATTACCTTATGACTACGCCCATTCAATTTCAATTACGGTCAAACTATCTCAGAAAGTCTTTTCTTTCTATAATCCTCTTTATAGGTGTGATGGAAAAAAAAGGGAAGAAGATGTGCTACGGAAGATGGTCGATGTTTTAAAAACTGGGTTTTTAGTTGAATCGGTGTGATGATTGGTTTACGGTTCGATCGGTTCAACCGGTTTTACTGTTGGTTCAACCGGTTCTAAACATTTTTATCTTTTTTCCATTTCCTTACATTCATTTATATATATATATATATATATATAGAGAAGGGTTCAAACGAGAACCCTTCGTATTTGCGAGAATGCGAGAACAGTTGTAAGCCTCCAACTTAATATAAAGGTTTAATTAATAAATCCTTCTCTCTTGCGTACCATTCCCTTTCTTACCCACGAATCAACCTTTCTTCAAATGCTATATTGCAGAAAAAGGAAACAAGAGTGTAAATCATACATGAGTTTAAGTTATCATCATCATAAACAAACTTTCTTTGAATCTATCAGGTGTGATAATAATCAAAATTTATATGGGCACAATGATGCATTAATAATCATCGTGAGCAACATTTAGTTCATAAGCATCATCATCGTCATAATGAATCTATCACTCTCTCCGCTTCTAAACATTCTAAGGAAGCAAACATAATGGAGGAATTGTTTCAACTTTCGATCAAATCTCCAATTATTGCACGGTTATCAGGGTGTTATCACAATGTAATGACGGTGTTATCATGACGTTATATATCATGGGGTTATCACAACGTTATCACATGTGATATCACGACCTTATGACAGCGATAGCATGATGTTATCACGTGTGATATCCCGGCGATAGCACGGCGTTATCACGTGTGATATCCCGGCGATAGCACGGCGTTATCACGTGTGATATCCCGGTGATAGCACGTCGTTATCACGTGTGATATCACGTGTGATATCACGGCATTATCACATGTGATAGCGACATATAGTTTAAAGAAAGCGAAACGGTGGCGATGCTGTTGCTAAAGTGCGCAGTAAGTGATGAGTGGAGGTGGTCGGCGGTCGGCGGTGGTCGTCAGCGGCTGGAGGCGGTCGGTGGTGGTTGGCGATTGCCGCTAGTCGAAGTTGGTCGGCGTTCGGCGGTCGGCGCTGACGCAGGTGGTCATTGGAGGTTATCACGACATTACGGGATTAACACGGATTATTGCGGGTTATTACGACATTATCACGGGTTATTATCATGGATTATCACGGGTTATCGCGACATTATCACGGGTTATCACGACATTATAATGGGATTATCACGAGTTATCACGACATTATCACGGGATTATCACAAAGATATCACATCGTTATCACGTCATTTTCAAAAAAAACTTATGTTTTCGCATTAACAACACTTGATTGGGAAGGGTTGAGAGTCTGAAGCGACATCCAAGTGACGTACTTACATCTTGTAATTCTTCCATTGCATAGTTTTAGCTTTAATCCTCTGTTTCCTTCTATAGTTTTGTTGTACCATTAAATGTCATTTAATTAGTTGATAGTTGCGTGGCTCAGTGAGGAGATGCTTTAGATAGTGAGTTTTTGAACCAGCTTTGGTAATCGTATTAGTTCAATGGTATGTAATTCTTTTGCATTTAAAAAAAAAAAGGTTAATTAACTTAAGGCCCATAAGCGTTCTTGCATTCTCGCAAATAAGAAGGGTTCTCGTTTGAACCTCCACCTATATATATATATATAGGGGTGGGTTCAAACGAGAACAACATCAATTTAAAAGAATATGAGAATGATTTTTAACCACCAATTTTTCTTTTCAAATACATTCCCACATCATCTCTATAGCCACCACCACCATCCATAGCACCTCCACCACCACCTTCGCTGCTGCCGCCACCACTGCCACCACCGCCTCCGCCAGCAGCACCGCCGCTACCACCACCAACGGTAGCACCACCACCCACATCACTTCGACCACTACCTCTACTACCACACCACCACCTATGCCTGCCACCACCACCACCGCCACCACCATCACCGGCACCGCTGCCGGCACTACCGACATCGCCGCCGGTACCTTCGAAACCACCGTTGGTACCTCCGGCACCACCCCCGGTAACTCTGAAACCATCGCCGATACCTCCGGCACCATCGGCACCACCACCGGTAACTTCGAAACCACCTCCGGTACCATCGGCACCACCACCGGTACCTCTAAGACCACCGCCGGTACCTCCGGCACCACCGTCGGTACCTTCGAAACCACTACCGGTACAACAAGACCACCTCTGCTAGTGGTGGTGGCGGAGGTGTTGCTGCTGTTGGTGCTGGTGGCGGTGGTGCTGGTGGCGGTGGTGCTGGTGGCGGTGGTGCTGGTGGCGGTGGCGTTAGTGGTGGCGGTGCTGGTAGCGGTGGTGGCAGTGCTGGCGGTAGTGGCAGAGGTAGTATAGGTGGAGGAGTGGGGTTGGTGGTGGTGACAGAGGTGGTGGCGATGGTGTTGTAGGTGCTGGCGGAGATGGTGTGGGTGGTTGTGTAGTTGGTGGTAGCAAATGTGGTTAATATGTGATTTCAATGTAAAATCATATGTGATTTAATATAACTTTGATTGGTTAATATCATATGTGATAACAATATCATGTGATTTCTATGAAGAATCATATGTAATTTCAATGCATAATCATGTGTGATAACAATATCATATGTGATTTCAATGAATAATCATATGTAATTTCAATGCATAATCATGTGTGCTAACAATATCATATGTGATTTCAATGAAGAATCATATGTAATTTCAATGCAAAATCATATGTGATTTAATATAAGTTGATGTGTTAAGTTGTGATTTCAATGCATAATCATGTCTGATCACAAGATCATATGTGATTTCAATGCAGAATCTTAGATGATTTCAATGCAAAATCATCAATGCAAAATCATATATATAATGGCGGTGGCGAAGGTGGTGCTGCTGCTGCTACCGACGGCGAAGGTTATACTAGTGGTGGTTTCGAAGGTAGCGATGGTGGTGCCAGAGGTAGCGCCGGTGGTTTTGGTGGTGCCGGAGGTACCGGCGGTGGTTTCGAAGGTACCGGCGGTGGTTTCGAAGTTACCGGTGGTGGTACCGATGGTGCCGGAGGTACCGGCGGTGGTTTCGATGGTGCCGGAGGTACCGACAGTGGTTTCGGAGGTACCGGTGGTGGTGCCGGTGGTACCGGCAGTGGTTTTGAAGTTACCGACAGTGGTTTTACAGATGGGTTTTCCGATTCGGAAAACATTGTTTTCCGATTCGGAAAACGAAACACTTAGAAATTTTTTTGACAAAACTTGGCCTCACACGCGATTCGGAAAACCTCGGAAACCCATAAGGGTAATTCCATGTTTTCCGAATCGGAAAAGATACACAGAAAAATGAGGCTCAAGTTGGATTCGGAAAACCTGATAATCCGAATCGGATTTATCTGGTTTTCCGAATCGGAAAACATCATGAATGCTTATCGTTTAAGGATGCGGAAAACATGAACATTCATGTTTTCCGATTCGGAAAACATGAATGTTCATGTTTTCCGATTCGGAAAACGCGACTGTTCGACTTCCAAAATCAAAAACCGCTCACCAAACGTCGATTTACGGCTCTAAACTAGTAACATGCATCCTAAATCAGTTAAGAACAAGTTTATAATCAACAATGGATCGTTTTAACGCCCTGAAATCCCATTCCAAGAAGTTTGGGTTTCGGGTAAGTTTTGAAAAGTTTAGGCTTCGATCCAGACCTTTAAACGAAAGATTTAAATGTTATAACTACGTAAGGGTTGATCGATTACTTACCAGGAATCCGAAAACGTAAACGGTTTGACGATCGGAGCAAAAACGAGCAGATTACGGAATCGAGCGCGAAGTGGTTATCGGGTGAGATTTCAGAGAGAAAAAGTGAAAATTTTGAAATTGTGAACAGTAATTCTTAAGAGTTGGTATTTATATTTTTACCAAGTTTACACTGTGTTTGGCTTGAAAAATACTGTTTGGCTCTCCTAACCCGACTTTCACCTATTGGCAAAAACCACCCCTGGACTTGAAGTTTCAAGAAACTTACAAACAAGTCCCTGAACTTGTAGTTTTAGAAAGTTTCAAAACAGACCCTGGACTTCAAGTTTCACAAAAGTGCAAAACGAGTCCCTGAACTTTAAGAATCAGAAAGTGACAAAGTTAGTCCCCGAACTTGTAAGTTCAAGACATGTACTCTACCGCCCCCTGATTCAAGTTCACAAAAAAATTTACAAGTTCAGCCCTCGACTCCCGAGAAAAGACACTTACCTGGTACGTCTCAACGGGGTTTTGTGCGAGTTCTGATCTGAAGTAACCAGAAGTCGTCGTGGGGATCCACACCTACAAAATAAAGTATAAAATGGTATCCAAGGTGTTGTGGATCCGAGAACGTTAGCAGACACAACAAGCATCAAATCAAGACTTAGTACTCCCCCTCAATTCATGCAATCTCTCAAAGACTCCTCCTACACACATGCATACATAAAATGAACTCCCGACTCCCCCTAGACCTCAGGCAGGGAGGTCTAGCATTCCTAACTTACTTAGGAGAAAGAAGTGACGTTTCTCGTCAAACGGCTTCGTGAACAAATTAGCAAGCTGATAGTCACTCTCAACAAAGTAAAGTTCAACATTACCTTTCTCGACATGGTCCTTGATGAAATGATATCGGATATCGATATGGTTCGTCCGAGAATGTTGAACCGGATTTGCCGTGATCTGAATCGCACTCTTGGAGTCGCAATAGATGGGAATCCGTTGCATGGTGTATCCGAAGACGGCAAGTTGGGTTTTCATCCACAGAACTTGCGAGCAGCAGCAGGCGGCGGCAACATACTCTGCCTCCGCGGTGGATAAGGATACGCAATTCTGCTTCCGGGATGACCAACTCACCAGCTTGTCACCGAGAAACTGGCAAGCACCAGATGTGCTTTTCCTGTTGAGCTTACAACCTGCATGGTCTGAGTCTGTATATGCAATTAGTTCAAAACCAGAATCCTTTGGGTACCAAAGGCCAAAATCCGGTGTGCCCTTCAGATACCTAAGGATTCTTTTGACTGCAGACAGGCGTGAATCACGTGGATCACACTGAAAACGAGCGCAGACACCCGTGGAGAAGACAATGTCTGGTCTACTAGCCGTGAGATACAAGAGAGAACCAATGATTGCCCGATAAGTCTTCTGGTCAACCGTTTTACCAGAAGTATCTGCATTTAGTTGAAAATTCCTGGGCATTGGTGTTGCCGCAGAGTTTGAACCACCGAAATCAAATCGTTTTAAAAGATCTTGAACATATTTGGCCTGATTTATAAAAATGCCATCAGGGCGTTGTCGAACTTGAAGTCCTAAAAAGAACGTCAACTCGCCTATCATGCTCATTTTGAATTGGGATTTCATGGTGTTCTCAAACTCTTGGCACATCTCAGGCTTCGTAGATGCAAAGATAATATCATCCACGTATATCTGGACTATAATTAAGTCTTTACCTGATCTCTTAAGAAACAAAGTGGGATCGATTGTACCTTTCTTGTAGCCAACTCCTAGCAAGTAATCAGTGAGAGTTTCGTACCATGCCCTAGGAGCTTGCTTGAGACCGTAAAGCGCCTTGTCCAACACGTACACGTGGTCTGGAAATCTGGGATCGACGAATCCTTCCGGTTGTTCGACGTACACCTCTCCGTGCAAGAAGGCACATTTGACGTCCATTTGATACACCGTCATGTTCTTGTCTGCGGCATACGCAAGGAAGATCCGAATTGCCTCGATCCGAGCTCCGGGCGCAAACGTCTCATCGTAATCGATACCCTCTTGCTGACGATAACCTTTGGCAACCAAGCGGGCTTTGTTCCGGATGATGAGGTCGTTCTCGTCTTTCTTGTTCCGGAATATCCACTTCAACCCGATTATAGATTTTCCCCACGGTCTGGTTACCAAGCGCCAAACTTTGTTTCTCTCGAATTCGCAAGCTCTTCTTGCATCGCTAAAACCCAATCAGGATCGGTGAGAGCTTGGGAAACATTCGAAGGTTCGAATTCACTAAGGAATCCTCCGAATAGAATCATATTTTCTACGTTCTTGGAAGATCTCGTTTGCACAGGTTGTGATGGACTCCCGATGATCTGGGAGGGGGATGATCTCGTGTCCACTTTCGAGTGTGCGGAAGAGTGACATAAGCTTGTTGGTTGTTGGTGGCGTCGTTCTCATCTTGCACGGCAAAGACCTCTTGCTGGTTTCTACTTGATGACCCGGCTTCCAGATTATTCTGCGGTGCTGCCTCCAACCAGGGCTCACGCACTACCTGAGCATAAGTTCTCTGAGCTGAACTCGGTGAGGGTAGTGGAGCTTCTTCTGGGATAGGTGCAAGAACAGGGTGTGGGGTCTGTTCTCGGACGGGTTCCGATGAGGCAGCGGATGAGGTTTTAGGGGGAGAGACCGCCGATTCTGGTGTCACTGAGTTTGTAGATGTGCTTGAAGAAGGCTCGGTGACGAAGGCGTCGGATGTCACTGAAGTAGAGGTTGAACCAGTATGAGCAGGAACTACAATCAGACCCGTGAGTGTGGGTAGATCATAATCTGCGAGGTCTAAGAAGTCTTAAGCAGAAAAGTTAGTGGAAGAATCTGTGCTTGGTGGTGCGGTGAACAGTTCAGGAAAAGAGGCATTTACATTACTTGGACTTGCAACAGAATAAGTTTCGGTTTCGGAAAAATCAACATTTGAGCTTTCCAGGATGGTTCGGGTTCGTTTGTTGAAAACCCTATAAGCCTTTGAGTTATGTGAGTATCCGATGAAGATAGACTCATCAGACTTGGGTTCAGACTTTCCCAAATCATCCCGGTCGTTTAAAACATAGCATTTACATCCAAAAACTCTAAAGTAGTCGATGTTAGGCTTACGCTGTTCGACCATCTCGTAGGCGGTTTTACCGGTCCGCTTGACGATCAAGGTCCGATTTTGCGTGTAGCATGCTGTTGATACTGCTTCAGCCCAAAATGATTGAGGGACACCAGAATGAGCCATCATGGATCTCGCTGCTTCGACCAACGTCCGATTCTTCCTTTCCACTACCCCATTTTGTTGAGGAGTGAGCACGGCTGAGAAGTTGTGAGAGATTCCCACGTCTTCAAGAAAGGATTGCAGCTTTGCATTGCGAAACTCGGTCCCGTTGTCACTTCTCAACTTCTTCACATCGGCGACCCAAGAGAACTTGAATCCGCTTGATGAAGGCAATGATTCTATCGGCAGCGTCAGACTTGGCTCGTAGGAATTCAAGCCAGGTGAACCTAGAGAACTCATCAACGAGAACTAACATGTATTTCTTTCGGGCTAGGCTCTCGGTTCTAGTAGGTCCACAAAGATCCATGTGAATCATGTCAAGGGGACTCTTGCTATTCATGTCCATCCTCGGTGGATGAGAGCTTCTCGTCATCTTTCCTTGTTCGCAAGCGGGACACAATGTATCCTTGGAAAGGTGAGTCTCCGGTAGTCCCCTGACGAGATTTTTCGAAACCAGCTTGTTCATGTCTTTGAAATTCTGATGGCAGAGTCTTCGATGCCATAACCAACTGTCCTCCTTTGATGCTTTTGCGAGCAAACAGATTGCATTCCTCGGATCAGAAATTGCTTCAAACTATGGGTGTGTCTAAGGGATTGAACGGAAGACGGTGGAGTAAAGATTGCCATTCCTCCGTGCACTAAGGATGACGTTGTTGTCTTCATCATTCACGTCGCTTCCGTATTGAAATTGCTTCACCCAGTATCCGTTGTCGCAGTACTGACTGGAGCTGAACATGTTGTATCCTAACCCCTCGACATATCTTACATCTTTGATGATGTATCTCCCATCCGTAATTTTCCCATAACCCACCATTGGCTTAGGTGTCTTGTCGGCTGTTTTAACATATCCCTCAAACCTTTCAACGTAGTCGAAAAGGAAGGATCTCTGACCAGTCATGTGTCTATATGCGCCGGAATCGAAGTACCACACATGACTGACCTGCAAGACAGACTAAGCTTGTTTAGGGACCCATTGCCAAATGGGTTCCTTTGGGTTAGAGACAGATAAATCAGTCGGTGTAGTCCCCTTTTCGGATTTCTCCTTAGGCGGAGGGGACTTCACTGACGAAGAGGACTTAGCTTTCCCTCTTTTTCTTCCCCTTCTCTTTCGGGATTTGACATTAGATTGAGGAGCATAGAAAGAGCTAGACACACCATAACGCAGGAGATTATCAAACATAAAACACATGTCATTGCGAAAAGTATTAAAGGCATCGTTTAAGTTGCGATTACAATTAACAGATATGTTCGAATTCATTCCTACACTAGGTGGAGCATAGCCTAAACCCGCACGGCTAGGACTATGCTTCTTAGGGAAAGCAGAAAAAGAGTTGTTCCTTCCATGATGATCCTTTCTTGGTGGCTTCACATTCTGTCCACCATCTTTCCTCCTCGCATCTGCATGAAAAGCACGGTGTGAGTTAGAGGACGGCTTTGTGGGAATGGAGTTGCCACCTTTTCCAGATGATATTTTAGAAAATTTAGGTTTTGTGGAATTGAAAGGTTGATTGGGTTGTAACTGAGAAGTCTCACCCACTTCAAAGGTACTTGAATGAAAGTCAAGACTTTTAATGGGCTTGACTGAGTTACGAGCATCGTTAGACTTTGAATGCTTTTTCTGGAGTCCTTTGGTGCGTGAGGCTTAACTGATTTATCCTTGTCAGTACCAACACATTTTTCACCCTTAGGGTTACTTTTCTCAGAAATAGGAGCTCGTGACTCAGTAGGCATCTCAGATTTGACAACAACAGATTTTGGCTTCTTTGGAATAAAGCCTGAAGGATCATCACCTTCATCTAAAAACACCTTCATATCATATTCAATATTTGGATCATGGACAGTCTTGGGTTCAGCTATCCTCTGGTGTGAATTAGGAGGTTCATCATCATCTGAGTCTATGGTGCAATGGTTCTCAAGATCTATGACAGGTTTGGGTTGGAGATTGGCTACCGGATGGTTAGGGATTGGAGCAGTCTTATCGTCGACTGAGTCTGAACAGTAAAGGTTTTCAAGATTCATAAATTTCCTTTTCAAAATGGAGTTAGACACAAGTTGGTTGTTTAAAGATTGGCGATACATTATCCTTTCATCATGATCAAGTTCTTTTAAAAGTTCAAAATGGATATCTAGGAGAACGTATCGAGTTTGAAGATCCGCAACCTTGATTTGGAAATCAGTAAAAGCCGAGGTTGCGGTCTCACATTCTGAAGAAAGCCTAATCCTCTCGGCATTGGCCTCGAGCAAGTCTTTTTCCAGAGTGCGAACCAAGGTGTCCTTCTCCGAAAGAATTACTTTCAGATTCAAGATCTGATGTTGACATGCATCCAAATCCATGGCTTTTAACCTAAGAGCAAACACCTCCTTTTCTAGCCTGACTAGGTCGGGACTCTTAGTTGCGGAAGTATCCTCGGGTGGGATAACTAAGGTCTCCTCTGAAAACTCCATTTCCCTAGTATCATAGCTTGAGTTCAGGTCTGTATAGTTGATGGGGGGCATTGCTACTCTAGGGGTTCTGGCCTTAATGCCTTCCCATGTAGGTTCAGAGTTGGTCGGATCACTAGCCGGAACAAAGATTGGTTTATTAGGAGGTGGGCTAGTGGGAGGACTGCTGGAGGTACTGTTCGTTGGACTGGTGGTTCTAGTTATGGTCTCACCGTTTATAACTTCGGTGTACGTGACAGTCTGCCTAACGAATTCCTCGGTCACATGTCCTCCTACTAGGGCAGGTTTGGGCTTGGAGGCAGCCATATCCTCAAAATTGTATAGATGAGAAGGTGCTTTATCTAAAACATGGTTTTCAGATAGACCTAGGCCGGGTTTGGCTTTATAAAAAGGATTCTTTTTGGCATGCTGAGTGAGGATACTTAAAGTCTGTTCAGATTGTCCTCTTTTGAAATTGTTATCCTCAAGCTCTTGGATTTTTGAAAACAACCGAGTTCTTTCTTCGGAAAGTAACTGGAATTTAATGTTGAGCTCCCCATGATCACTGTTAAGTTCTTCATGGGCTTTTTGAAGACAACCAAGTTTGTTTGCTAAATTGGACTCTCTAATGCCAGACTCAAGTGACTCACGATTATAAACTATGGTCAAATCCTCGAGAGAGCTTTTGTAAATTGCACTGTCGATTCTAAATTTCGTGACGAGAGTCCTCTCCGATTGGAGACATCTCTCTAATTCAGAAATTTTAGATTCCAACATTGCCACAGTATCAGTTATATCTGGAATAGAGGATACCTCAGACGGATCAATATCTTGATAAGTGCTTGGTCCAACGGCTTCTGATCCCTCGAAGTCAGCCATCAAGCATAGACCCTTCACCAAATGATCATCCTCGTCTGAGCTCTCCTCTTCACAAACCCAGTTCTCTTCATCAACCAACAAAGCAACCCCTTTTTCTTTCTTCCTCATCAACGCGGCCTTCCTCTCGAAGTACGCGGCATCCTTGTACTTGACGGAGCAATCTCTACCGTAGTGTCCCAACTTACCACACTTGTAGCAAGTGGTAGTGGGACTAGCGGCTTGTTGAGGAGCGGGGTTCTGGGTTATGGGAACCTAGGGATGATTTGACCGTTGAATTCCTTGTTCAGCTTGAATCTGTTGATCTTCCCTCTGAACTTGCCTGGAACTGTTTCCCTTGGAATCGCCTCCGTTGTAGTTACTTTTCCGGTGATCCATTCACTTATCTGACCATCGATCACCTCTATTCTGCTCATACCCATAGCCTGGTCCTTGATCTAGCCTTCCACTCTCATGTCTTCCTCCATAACCGCTCTCATATCCCTGACGATCGATATACCCAGACTCAGGAGTATATTGCCTCAAGCTGCTTCGGTAGTTGATGTCTGAGACCTGACCTCTCCAATCTCCTTGATTCCCTAGACCTCCTTGATAGTCTAGGTATGTGTTGTCTCTTCTGGGCTGATCTCGGTATCTCCCTTGGTTGTTGCGATAACTTCCTTGATCGAAAGACTGCATCCTTTCCCCTTGTTGATAATTACCTCTGCCTTGGTTTCCGTACTGAGCTCTATCCTGCTGGTAATGACCTCCCCTTCCTTGCCCCATTCTTCCTCCACTAGGAAATCATGATCCCCGTGATCGGTTGTATCCACGGTTTGCATTCAGTCGTTGTACACTGTGTGAGATGAGGGCAAGGGACTCATTCACATGGAAGAGTTCTTCATCTGAAATGGAAATAATCACAGGTTCATCGGGATGATGGATGCTTGTGCCATAGTTAGAGTTGAACTCTTGATTGTATTCCTCTTGATGATACTGGGGAGAAATATTGTTGTATGGCATTGGTTGGATAGGTGCTGAGCTTGGTCCTCCGAAGGGCACGGCTGACAGTGCCAGAGGATCGACTGCTTTCTTGGTTCGTCCACCGGTGATGAATTCTTCGTGTTGAACCATCATGCTGAATAAGTCATGCAGACCCATAATTCCCAGATTCCGGCTTACCTGAATGTTGATTGCCAAATTTTGCCATTCCGGCGTGAGATTCTTCAGAAACTTAACATTCACTTCGTACTTCGTTTTCTCAACCCCGAGCCGTCTCAGATCATTGACGAAGGCATTCAGTCTTTGATAAGACTCTGTGAGGGATTCGTTTTCCCTGGCCTTGAAGCCTTCGTAGGCATTAAGCGCGCTTTCTTTCTGACTCTCCAAAGCAGTATCTCCTCCTTGCATTTGTTGCTCAATTTCCAACCAGACGTCTCGTGCGTTGGTTAGACTGTCAACTCTCGCGTACATGTCGTTTGGGAGAGCCATGATCAAAAGGGTAAGTGCACGCTTGTCGATGAGGTGTCGGGCACTCTGTTCTGGGTTATACATGTCGATAGGTTTCTCGACCACGTATGCCGGTAGTTCGGGACATGTATCGGTTCTAGGGACTGCAGCAACAGTGATGGTCGGTCTAATAGGCCCTTCGCGGATGGACTTCATCAGATTCTCATCCAACAGATCGAGGAAGTGTATCATTCTGCGTTTCCACTGTTGATACTCGCCCATCACTAGGACGGGAGGGCGAGATTCGGATCCGATTCCGATGATCTCTTTCGACATTTCTCACTCACTTAGAGGATCTCCTCGTATGACTCACTTGGCTTAAAAGAAAAGTTTTCGAAAACAGATATTTTGAGCGCCTCGGGACACAGATAGCTTCGAGATTTAAAAGGTTTCAAAAAGTAGCTAGGTGTCGAATTCGGGGAACAATTTTGCAAGAATTCCGGCTCGAAGAGGCGAAATCCGATCTGGAAGCTGACGTTTTCCGAATCGGATTTGGCTCAAAATTGGAGGATGCGGAAAAGCACGTTTTCCGATTCGGAAAATGGTATTTTCCGATTCGGCAAATGCTGAATTCGGAAAAAGGCAACTAGGATTCGGAAAATGATATTTCAAGGAGCAAAACCCCAAATCAGAAGCCCGTTTTCCGATTCGGAAAACAATGTTTTCCGATTCGGAAAAGGGGTATTTTCCGATTCGGAGAAAGTACAATTTCCGATTCGGAAAATTTGAACTGAAAATTCAGTTTTCGTTTTCCGATTCGGAAAACCTGCACAGAAACTCCGAAAAATCACTCAAAATCACTCAAAAACACTTAAAAAATAAGTGTTAAGACCCCCAATTTGTAGGAAAATAGTTAGAAAACAGTGAGGAATCACTTAACACTTATAAACACCCTTTTAAAACCTCTTTTTGGATTAAAAACCCAAAAAGTTTAGAAAACCCAACTTAAAAAAAACTTGAAAAACCCTTTTTAAACAATCAAAACAGCCAAGGAATCAACAAGGTAAAGCTCTGATACCAATTGTTGTCCCAATAATCAAGAAAGAAGAGGAGAAATGGATTGAAATCAAACAAACATGATGAACACTAAGCTTTGAATAAGCATCAATGGAGGTATTTGATATATTGCAATAAAGGTAAACAACCAAGGATTAAGCATTTTTTTCAAAACCCTAAACATCTCTTTCCTTTTATAGGAATGAGGTAAAATTAAGGATGTTCACAAATGGCCCCCGAGGTTCCAAACCTCTAAACAAGGGCTTACAAAGAGTAAATTGTTTAAACAAAGTAACTGATGATTAACTAGAAAGCAATAAAGATAGAGTTTTCTGACTCTTCACAACAAGGAGGTCCTACAGGTAGCCATATAGATGGTGTGGATGATGTATTTGAATTACAAAAATGGATGGCTAGGAATCATTCTCGTATTCTTTTAAAAAGTTGTCATTCTCGTTTGAACCTCCCTCTATATATATATATATTGTAACACCCCAAAAATTGGAGTAAACAAAAACTTTCATTTACGAAAGGTGTTAGTACAAATATACGCCAAAGCGTGAGCTCTTCCCAAAAATGGGGTATGAAGTAGTGTATAATTACAATGTTCGTAATTTGAATAAAGAATACGACAACCATCTAGTCTAAATCCTATCGAGGAAAAGACTACAAAAGGGTTGTCAAAGCGGTCAACGCCTGCGCGGTCTAAAGGACCGGTCTCTTCACACATTCCCCATAGCTCACTCTTAATCCTGGCGCCTACCTGGGATCAGCGTCCCTAGTACCTGAGAGACACATCGACACCAAGCAAGTGTTAGGCTAAAGGAGCCTAGTGAGTTGTAACACATAATATCATACATGTAAAAGCATGTTAAGACATGTGAAATATATCAAAGTGTATTAATCAACAAACGAAGTATGTTAAACCGGTTTATCTTTTATCTTTGAAAACCGTGGGAGCGACCCACTTTCACCAAGCAAGTTACACCTCAGAGTCGAGACACCCCGTTGCCGTCCTCCTACGAAGACTCAAATAGGCAACCTCAGAGGCCAGGCACATTCGCGGCCACACGAATGGCGAGGGACATAGGTGCACACCTTTTGACTAGTGCCACCCAAGACTGAGTCGAACTCGTGTAAACTTGAAGTGCACACCTTTTGACTAGTGCCACTTTAAATCAATCTCATTTCAAAAATGACATAGTGTACACCTTTTGACTAGTGCCACGTTGTCCAATTCATATTGCGTAAAAACATGGGTACTCACCTTTTGACTAGTGACATCCCGGTCCACTTTTTGACTAGTGGCCAATAGCATCCCACTTTTTGACTAGCGGTGCTCCATAACCTTTTAGTTATACAATTTATGCATTATCGAAAGTCTCAATACTTTCATTCATTTCATATAAATCAACATGCTCGGGATTCAATTCCTTTGCATCAATCCATGGCATACTTAATAGCACGCATTTCTCATAAACACATTCATCATGTAATCACATGGTTTAACTCATACAATAGTAGCATACAATAGTCTACTCCATGTATACAATAATCCAAATCAAGCTACTCATATAAGCATCGTTACTCAATCATTTCATGGAAATCCTCAGACCTAACCATTTAGGCATTTCATCCTTAATCACGTTTAATCACAACAACCAAGCAAGACATGTAAATCAAACAAGATGATGTGCTCTCAGTTTTAACAAAATGGTTTTAGCAACTCACCTTGAGGCTTGTAAAGCCAAAAGCCCCAATTTTCACCAAAACCCTTGCTTAAAGCTTGAGTAATCACCTAAACTGATAAGGAGTTAACACCTTGGATTAGTTCACATCTCTTATCCCATACTTAGATCCAACCTAATAGAGTTTAAACCAAGCTTACCGAGTAGGATTCGAACTAAAACCCTAGAAATCGAGCTTCTCCTTTTTCAAGCAACAATGGTGGTGGAGGTAGAAATGGAGAAGATGAAGTGGGTGAGATGTAGCTTCCACCCTAGCTAGCTCCAATCGTAGATCCAACCTCAAGATCTTGAAGAGCTTTGAAAATGGGGAGTGTAGAGAGAAAAATCAGCAATTTTGGTTGAGGGATGCAAGAGTTATGACCAAATGAAGGTAAGAAGGGTTTTAAACCCGTTTCCTAAGGTTAATATGCTTTCAACGTCTGAAGCATATTAACTTAACATGCTTTTAACCAAGGTTAATATGCTTTCAACGTCTGAAGCATATTAACTTAACATGCTTTTACCCAAGGTTTTCGGTGATATTTTGTCTCGGCCATAACTTCTTCGTTATAGCTCCGATTTCGATTCCGAAAGAACCGTTGGATTCGTAATTCAATTTCCCATCCAACAAGACTATAAAATCTAGGTTTTGATCAAAAGTACTATTTTTCATATTTTCTCAAAAGTTCTAAAGCCCGAAAATTACGGGTGTTACAATCCTCCCCACCTAAATAAAAATTTCGTCCTCGAAATTGCAGACGTCTCCCGAACCATAAAGGGCAACCTCGCTCAACGTTTTGCGAAGCTAAGACATTACGCTCTCTCCATACCGTCGGTTAAGTCACCATTGGACTTGGTTACGTTCACAATACGATCACTGATATAGTGGTCTCGTTTAAAAGTGGTTCATTAGAACACCACAAGCTACTACTTTACGTCTATCCTTCGAAACATAACGCATTATAAGGATAATATCACTAGAATACGCGCCCTCAGCTCTTTGTATAAATTAACCAACCCAAATCGACTAAATTCTATGGTTCAAGGTACGATACATCATTCGCCTCCTATTAAAGTCGATTACTCGACTAAGAGTTACTTTACTACCAAGGAGCGTCTCAACACTCTTACTAACGGTGTCTAGCCGTCGTCATTAATTCTCAAGAAATTTGAAAATTCCGTCTACCCGCCTATGAATACCATAAGGAAGTTAAGTTTCTTCACTTAGCAAATTGCTAATTTCCACTAATCCATAAATTTCCACATTCGCACTATCATAGCTCTTCTATTTATCCAATCACTTACGCAATTCTAAATTTGCCTTAGGTGACTTAATCTTGAATTTCTAAGTACGAACTCCTCCTCAAATCAATTATAAGCAATGTTTTCAAGATCGTATTTCAATCTTAAAAGGCTTATCTCTCTATGGCAATTTAACATATTGGTATCTTGCACCTCTCTCACGGCATACAATGCCCTTAGCAAATCACAACATCACCACTCTTGTACTAAAGGTAACGTTTTCTCGATTCTTGGCCAGACATAACAACTATCATTTCATCCATGCAATCACCATTCGACTATGCTTTCTATGATCGAGATTTGGAAAGTCACTTAGTAAACACAACCATAATTTTCCCAAGCATTCTAGCACCTACAAAATCGTACTTGTCACTTCAGATGCTCTAATCTCGACTTCCGAGCACAGATTCCCACCAAATCTCAAATTAATTCAATACTTGGGTACATTACCTAACCGCACCACACTTCTCATTATAACAATGAATTGTACGCCTATTTGGCACAAGATGTTACTATCTTACCTATGAGACTTCCATCATGCATCGACTCGACTATAAGTAGCGCTTTCAAATCCCTTTATCCTTATAAAAGTTTCTTCCTAAGCCAACATCACCATATTTCACTTGCACCCTTTGTTCAACCTATAATGTTCTTGCTAAAACACTTAATCCCCTTAGGACCGTTGTACTCTTCTTGTTCCATGATTAAACTACTAGATCATCTCACGTCCTAGTCTTTCACAATCTATGGAACAAGAAAATAGTTATCAAATCCATACGACCTAGAGATGACACTTTAGATATTCACCAAGGCATGCTTCCCCGTGGATCAACACACCTATCATGGCACTACTCAAAAACATTACCCGCTTCTCAATTGTTACTTTCGTGGCTAAAACATCGGTTAAGGTGTTGACAAACGTAGGAAAGATTTGCGAAAGGAATCTGACACAAAAGAACGAGTGACACTCGTACTGACTAGAATGTACACGTGCAAGGAGTTAACAAGAAGGTTACCCGATACTACATCAGTCTTCTCCGTCTCCTTATCAACAGAAATCTGGAATGCTCGACTCGGTGCCCTTGATTGGTTGTCTTTTCTTGCACTAGGCTCGCTTAAGGCTCCGACCTGTCCTCTCATTAGCTTTGGGCAATCTCTCATGAAATGCCCCGGTTCTTTACATTCGAAGCAAACTAGTCCCCAGATGGAGCAATCTCGAGCCACATAGCCCCGCTTCCCGCATTTACTGCAACTGATAGGGTCTGATGGAGGTTCGCGGCGACATGGTCCATGATGCTTGGTCCGACAGTTATAGCACCACCATAAATCGCGACGAGGCTCCACTCGTCTCTCATCATTAGTCGTCTTAGTTGGTCGTAGCTGTTCCGTCGGTTCTTCTCTTTTCCTCTTCTGCCCGGCTTGGTAGTGTTCCGCTCGGGCTTGGGCGATATCGTCCTCTACTCTCAACGACTCTTCAATAGCTTCGTGCAAGGAAGTAACCCTTGCGATTCTAACCGCCGATTTCATCTCGGCCGGTAGTCCACGTACGTAAGCCTTTATTTTCGCCTTTTCATCGGGGGCCAAGTGCTCCACCATCCCCAACCTTTCTAAGAATTCGCATAGTCCGAAACGGGGGATTCGCCCTTCTTCATCTCTCGGAACATTTCATACTAATAATTGTGAAATTAAATGCACTTGAGAGAGAAATCGATTTACATATCTTTCTTCGACAACGATATTAGAGGTCCAGCACAAGTATTCGATATCTTCAGACAACAAACCACCGGATTTGAATTGGAAACCGCCGGTTTAGCCGGAGACGAGAACAATCCTGCCGTAACAGAACTGGAAGACAACAGCGGCGGAGACCTAGAGTTAATACCTAACGACGTCGTCGTTAACAGTGTTGGCAGCATGTCCATCGCCGGAACTCCTCGATTCTAGATCTGGTGTCGCCGAAACTCCTTGATTTCCATATCCGGTGTAGATAGATGTGACGGTGTAGGAGACAACGACGGTGGAGAAGAGGATGGGCGGTGGTTCTCCGGTGACAACAATGGTCGCCATATCGACTGCGGAGGAGGATGAAATTGATCGGAGAAGATGAGATGAAGGAGTTAATAAGATTCTCTGGTATTTCCCAATGAACTTGACGGTATTGCTTAGTAAATACGCCACAGCAACATCCATCAATTTCAATTATTATTCTTTTTTAATAAAACTGATAGATAATAGATAACGTCTAAATTACCCTTTTGGGTTTATAATCAAGTGTGGTTATGTACAAATTATGAAAAATATTATTATGGTCTCCTTGTATTTAAAACCATTGATTAAATTTTTTTAATGCATGAGATTGGTCCTCAAGTTTTTACAAAATATGTGGTTTTTATTTGATTATTCCTATATATATATATATATATATATATATATATAGACTTAGGATCAGGTGAGATATAACCAACAATTGGATATATACAAGTTAAAAAAACAATAAAAATGTTTTACATTAAAAAAGTAATAATAACAAATTTTACACGTAATATTTTTTTTTTAAAACCGGGTCAACTGGTTTTTTACAGGTTTGATCCACCGGTTCAACTGGTTCAACCACTAAACCAATCAGTTCAATTCGATTCTTAAAACACCATAAAACTGGTCACATTTGACCCGATCCTTTTATCGATTCCCAGTTCAATCAATTTATCGGGGCCGATTCAACCGGTTTATAAAACATTGTTAGATGGCCGCCAAAGAAAATTGACCGAAATCGACTTTGTATGGCTATTGTCTTGGTGGAAAAGAGAATTTAAAGAAATGGGGTGGAGAGGCCTCTGTAAGGCGGGTTCAAAAAATTTTTATTATTGTTTTACTTTAGAATATTATCGTCTTCATTTTTCAATAAATAAGACACGTCTAATTGTTTTTAACTTTTAAGAAATATAATTTACATTCTAGTAAAAAATTATATATATGCAATAAATGATCAAATTAATCTTGACTTAACAGAGTTTTTCAACGAAGTTAGTTTAAAAAATGAAAGTTGAAATAAATTAAAAACCATAATAATCAAATTACAATTAAAGACAATGATCAAAAATAGTTATAAGCAACACGCTATGAAGTTCACTTTGAATCTTAAAGAACTCCAAGTAACATCGAAGCTGATTTTATATATGTATAATATGTTAGGACCATAAATGTTCTAATATAAATGTGTTGGAAAATTTTATAAAATAAGCTTTGCTAAAGTAAAGGGACTTATTGTTTAAATATTGTTTTGTAAGGGTTTGGGTTGACAAATATAAATAGGGTGAAGCTTGTGTAATTGAGTAAGTCATTCAAATGAGAGTCGTCTAGTTGTATGTGTTTTTAGTGTATGTAAACTGTACATAGCACTATTGATGAAATAACAGATGTTCTTATGGCTTCTCAATCTCAAGTTTGTTTGATTTCTAATTTAACACAATATTAAATTGAGACAGAAAAATGAATAATAAAATTGGAAATGCACAAATACCATCATTCAATTAAATGATGGCCTTAGAGTATCTCTTAAGTAGCCGGTAAAAATGAAGTTTGTTGATCATTTGTAACAACCCAAAACCCAAACATATAATAGTAACAAAACTCAGTGATCTAACGTAGCGGAAAAAAATATATTAAATACCATAATTCGGCTCTAGACGTGATCCTTCCAAACAATAGTGGCGTTCTAAAAGCAGTGCTAGTGGAACATCCATCCACAGTTGACATAGATTAAAACGATGTCTAAATATAACTAACTACAAAGTGGAGGGGCGCAAAAGTAGTCGCGCACCTTCTCTTTTCCCTTTCTACTTCCTTCTCCTCTAGCTTCTCCTGAAAATATTATAAGGTTTGAAAAGCAAGGGTTAGACCATAAGGTCTAGTGAATTCCCTCAATAGCTGTTTAAAACAGCCGGCCCGCTGGCCTAAATATAAACAGTAAAACACCAGAAGTGCATTGTGGACTTAGTTATCAATACGGGCCACACGAAATTCATCCGTGCCCCAAGTGCCCTTCAGGGTCACTCGAAATAGTCTCAGGCCCCAGGCTATCGCCCTTCATGGTCACACGCCAGAGGCGTTCCCCGAGCTCAATCTCACTCCCAAGGAACGTGCACCGAACCTTGGTACCCTAAGTCCACTACGCAACATACCACTAAACAAACACATATTCATTATAAGCATGTTCATCATGTGAATTTAAAGATAAACATTTAATTACAGGTAAATATTTTACAACCAGATTTCTAAAAAAGGTTTGGTAAGAGAACTTAACTGAGCCTATCTCCGAATTCGGATCACCAAGCTAACGGTCTTCTAGTGAATTAGCAACCTATCTAAAACATATAAACCTTTCTTAGGGAACGGCTAAAACCGTAAGGTATATCTCTCTCTAGGCAGACCCAGCACGGGGGTTCGGCTACGGGATCTTCCTCAGAAATCTAACCCTAAGGTCGAAATTTCCCAAATCCGACTCGAGATCTACCCGAAGTCCGACCCGGGTTAAACCAAAAGTCCGACTCGGACTTCAGCATAGTCCGACTCGGACTTCAGCTTAGTCAGACTCGGACTTCAGGCTAGTCCAACTCGGACTTCAGCATAGTCCGACTCAGACTTTACACTTGTCCGACTCGAACTTCTAGAGTAGTCCGACTCCATAGAAAAATCTGATTTGGGGTTTCTTCTAGGCTTCGAAAAGGTCGAATCCAAAACCCTAAAATTCATCCAAAACAGCTCTTAAAACCCACGTTTCAATCACAAATGGATTTACAATTCGATTCTAATAAACCTAAGACTAGATCATGGTCATAATTAGAGAAATCTTACCCCAAATAATGAAAATGGTGATGAAGAAGATGATGATGCTGGTGCTGCTTTTCTCCCAAAACACGGACAAACACACATATAAGACTTTATCCTAAATGGCAAAATCTAGGTCATTATCCTTTTATACGATGGGCTTTGGGCCCTTGGCCCTTAATCATTTTTCCTCAAATAGCAAGCCCAAACTTAATTAATTTAACAACTTTCTCAAAACACTACATTTGGTCATTGAATTTAAAAAGGTTCTCAAAATAGATCTCAATCGTCAAAATAATTGCATTCCTAAAATCCTAGTTATTACATCATTTCTCACCAATTGTCCAATTTAAAGGCTTAGAATTATGTTTTCCTGTAGTTAGACCGTCAAATGTGGCGTTCATCGTTCATAATTGGCAAAGTCTTGTATGTTTGAATTGTTTTTTATAGTTAAATTAATTATAAGAATGTTCCCTTTTAACATATATAATTCATCGACCATTAGGTGTTCACATGCTTTAGTGTTTTCTAGTATATATATAGAATTAAGTATCAATTGGAGGTTGTTAATTGTTTGAATGTTTAATCCTTAAAAAATGGGTCCATCGCTGTCAATATGAAAGAAAATCTTTATAATTTGTCCAAAATGGTCATTGTCATTGATATTTGGTTCTCTAAATAGGGATTTTGGCGGCTATACCCATGGGGGTACCCCCACATTAATTTTATACCCATTCTCTCTCTCGTTTTGCACCTCATACCCATGAAAAACCGTTATGAGGTCCGTTAAAACGGACTTCTTCACTAAAAGACAAAAACGGAGCTCGTCTGACCAAAAAAAGTCAACAAAAAGACCGTTTTGACGCCGTTATAACGGCGTCAACGCCGTTTTGACACCGTTATGGCGGCGTTCAGGCTAGGCGACAAAAAGCCAAACCGTTTTAATAAAAATCCTTAACGCACCGTTAAAACGGGGCCATAACGGTCCGTTATGGCACCGTTTTAACGGTGCGTTAAGGATTTCGTTGACCACCAATAAATCGTTGACCAGTCCATCAGCCCCAATAAATCCTCAACCACCAAAAATCTCTCCATTATCACTTCAACCTACAAAGAAGGGGAGCCATATTGAGAGGGGACCATTGAATCACGAAGATTGTTCACGTGACGGAATCTCGAGCAAACTTCTCAATTCGCACGTGCTTGTTTCCAAACGATACTATCGACATGGGTGACGTAAGTTGTTCTATCATTATGTTTTTTGATTACGCAATCACACCACCACCATCACCGTCTTTGGTCTTGTAACGGTGGCACATGCCACCCACCACCACTGCACCACCACACGCCACCACTGCTGCACACACCACCACCCACCACCACTGCACCACCACACGCCACTCCACCGCACTCCACCGCACCACAGCGGCGCCACCACCACCGCGCCGCGCCTTACCAACACCGCACCACCGCGGCGCCACCACCACCGCACCACCGCGACGCACCCACCACTGCAAACCCGTCTAGACTAAACCCATAACGGCGCCCGAAACGGCTTGAAACCCTAATGAACAGTAAAACGGCGCATGAAACGGCTTGAAACCCTAATTTTGAAAAAGACCGTTACGGCACCGTTATGACGGCGTTACGCCGTTATGACGACGTAACGCCGTTATGACACCGTTATGACACCGTTATGACGTATAACGGTGTCATAAAGGCGTCATAACGGCGTTACGTCGTCATAACGGCGTAACGCCGTCATAACGGTGCCGTAACGGTCTTTTTCAAAATTAGGGTTTCATACGTATTTAAATATTTAAAAATTATATGTATTTATGTATTTATTAAATATTTAAAAATTATATGTATTCATGTATTTATTAAATATTTAAAAATTATATGTATTTATGTATTTATTAAATATTTAAAAATTATATGTATTTATGTATTTATATATATATATATAAATATGTATACATTTATATATGTATAAACATTTATATACGTTTATGTATGTTAAATTTATATATATAAATACTTTGTGTATGTATATATGTATATATAAATACCTATATATATAAATACTTTGTGTATGTATATATGTATATATAAATACCTATATATATTACCTCGTTTATATATGTATTTATATATATATATAAATAAGAGATCCCATATATAAACTTTTTTTATATATATCTTTATCGAAACTGTATTAATAATTTGTTTATGTTTATAGAGCAAGAAAATTACGTTGAAGAATCACACTCAGATGTTCGATGAAATAAAAAATCGGTTGTCAGAAGAACGACTTTTGTTGCTACAAAACACGGTGTTTGGACCATGGTTACAGAATGAGGAAACATCTGCGGACCCAATACTTTGTTTAGTAGTTTTGGAGAAACAAATCGAGCCACCAAATGATCAACGAAACGAAATGTGGTTTAATATCAACGGTTATCACGTTCGGTTCACACGACGGGACTTCTGTTTGATTACTGGATTGCGGTTTGGACCACAGCCCGAGATCCAGAACACCAATTTTGCATTTGTCAGACGTGTGTTTGGAAAGTCGAAGATAATTATAAACGATATCAGAACGCAGTTTGACCGGATTCAAAAAGAAAATGATCCATTTTCAAACGACGATGCGGTCCGTATTTGTTTGTTGGCGATAATTGAGCGGTTTTTCCTTGGGCATCAAAACCCTCAAAGAGTACCGGTGCTTATTTTGTCTCTTATAGACGATCTTGAGTTATGGAACTCCTTTCCATGGGGTTCTTATATTTGGGATTACACGTTTAACCAGATGAATCACGCGGTAGCAAGGCGAATCAGTGCTGGAAAGAAAGCAATGACGTTGACAGGATTTTTATTTGCATTGAAGGTTAGTTAGCAAATCTTAAAATAAAAAACAACCAATTATATTTTATTTGCATTGAATGTTAGTTTTCGACATATACTGATTAATTTTTTTTATTATAATGACAGATATGGGTAATCGAGACATTTCCGGTCGCGAGGCGGATTTATAGACGACGCCACGATAGGATACCGAGGGGGGTTTGTTGGTATAAGGAGGCCACGTTTAATAGGATACATGCGGAACAAATGTTAGAGTTGAGTGACGAGGTAAGTTTGTATATATAAATAGTATATATAAGTTTGTATATATAAATAGTATATATAAGTTTGTATATATAAATAGGGACTATATATAAGTTTGTATATATATATATATATATATAAAGTATACTAATAATATATGTTTATTGAAATTGTTAGTTACTTTATATATATACATATTGCAATTTATATATTTATATATATATATATTGTCTATATATATATTGCAATTTATTAGCTAATAAACATGATAACGAGATTTTAATTTGATTGAACAGCAACCGCCAACGCGTATTGTGGCGACAGATGATGAACAACGACAGCAATGGTATATAGATAGTGTACAGTTTCTTGGCGACGATGACGATGATGACGATGATGGTGGGGATGGTGATCGTGATGATGATGATGATGGTGGGAATGGTGATGATGATGATGATGTTGATGATGATGACTATGAGATGCGTAGTCGTCGACCGCCCATGGATGAGGAGCCCTTCCGAAATTATGAGGGTTATAGGTCATCGTACATGGAGACCGGGGGGCCCAGTCAGCCCCCAAACGACTGGAATGCTTTTGATGGTTGGACGACCCAGCAAGCAGAAATTGACTCTCTTAAGACTCGAGTGAATCAGCAGGACACGTGGTGGGATCGATTTAAAAATTTGACGGTAAGAATTTTATAAAAGTATTATATAAATACTATATATATAAATACTTTATATTATACATATATAAATACTTATAAATATATATATATATATATAAATACTTATATATATATATAAATACTTTTATTTATGTATTTACTATAAGTATGTATGTATATATATATATAAATACTTATATATAAGTACTTTTATTTAGGATACACCACGACAGAGCGGATACACCATGACAGAGCGGCGCACTCGGTGACTGTGGTCCATGGGTATGTAGGTTGTTGGCGCATTATACCGACTATATGCGGGCTTCTACTATTACGCAGCAGAGCATCGTTGACATCCGTCATCAAATGGCTGATATCTTTTGGACCTACCGTAATGGATAGATATGTTATTTGGACCTATCGTATTGTATAAATATGTTATTTAAGTGTTATTTTGGTTTATTTTGTCTTTCGTTTTATATAATATATCAAGTGGGTATTATAGAGTCATTTCTATTATAGAGTAATTTTAACAAAGTATAAGGGCCAAATACGTAACTTTATTTGCTATATATAGCATAGCAAATGTCCATAGCATACTTACATCTCAACAAACCAACAATTCGTAAGATTTAAAAAATGGCTTCTTCTTCAAAAGCACCAAAATCACCAACACCAGAGGACGATTATTGGCCACAGGTGATAACCGAGAGCATGAAACAGTCCATTAAGCGGTATCAGCAAAGCTTGGAAAACCACGAGACAACTAAAGGTAACTTTCAAAAGGAAGAAAACAAAAATTGTAATGTCATTTGGGAGGGCCGAGAATGGATCGTCAAAGCCAAAGACGATATTAAAAAGAAAGAACAATCGATCGCTAATCTAAAGCAAAAAATTGAAAAAAAAGAAAGTCAGATTTGGGATGCCCAACAAAGCAATTACGAACTCCTTTTAAAGATTGACGATCAAGATTCGTATATTCATGCATGTGAAGATTGGTTGGAAGCAGCTAGAGAACATTATCCGGATTACTTTAAATCGGAAGGTTTTTGAGGAAGATGGTCAATTTTATGTCTCTAATTTTCATAACTTTAATTTTCTCGTATTTCATTTTCATGTCTTTAATTTTCATGTTTATGTATGTCTGTTAAGTTGTTGCTAATTTTGTAGTACTTATAAATTACCTATTTTAATTTGCTGAGCACATGAAAGGGTGATGATTTTATTGAAAGCATAATAACCATGTAATTCAATATATATTGATAACCTATTTACACAACATTTTTTAAAGCAACTTCACAGTGACATAAAGGAGATGGAAGCTGCACAAGCTCAACTTCAAATACAAGCCTCACGCACGCATAGTCCTAATTTAGGACTATGCGTGCGTGAGGCTTGAATTTGAAGTCGAGCCTGTGCAGCTTCTACCTCCTTTATGTCAATGTGAAGTTGCTTTAAAAAATGTTGTGTATATGCAATTGATGTACAAAATTGAAAATAGATAACAGTTCATAATATTAGGCTAAACAGACTTGTTAAAATAACGTACTCGCCTAAGTCGTACAAAATTAAAGCATTTTTACGTCGAAAATAACACTGCAGCCATCCATAAGCTCATGCGTTTGTGGGTCTTCAACAAGAGTAAACACCAACCCACGATCGGGGTCCAGGTTGCCAGACCAAGGCCACGACTTAAAATCACCCTTAACGATAACACGGTCAGAAGGAGATCCGGGTGATGCCTCAAAACCTACTTTCATGTCCATAGGAAACTTCATGCCTAAGACCCTCATCAGGCACTTATTATGATTGTTCAAAGCCCACATTCTCACAAACTCGGTTGGAATTTGCTGAAAAAATTAAAAGACCGAACAAATTATGAAGTAACATAACTGGAATTTGCTATAGCAATAGTTATCAAACAGAAAAAATAAACTTACAAGTCGGCCAGTTTGGTAGACAAAATTATCAACTTTAGCAACGAAGGATCCGCGGTCACCCGAACGTAAAAATCCTGCCATTTTCTATATCGTAGGAACTTAAAAGGAGAAGATTTACCTGCAATGTGATTATTTTAAGAGAAATAGGTATCCTATATATAGCGAATTATTTACCTGCAATGTGCTTTTACTTTTACCTGCAAGGAGAATAGATTCTTTTCTTATTGATTACTGACAAAAGGCAAAAGCAAAAGCAAAAGAAAGGCAAACAGACCGTTATAACGGTCCGTTATGGTCCGTTAAGCCGTTATAACGGTCCGTTATAACGGCTTAACGGACCATAACGGACCGTTATAACGGTCTGTTTGGTCTGAAGTCCTTTCTTTGCTTTTGCTTTTGCCTTTTGTCAGTTCAATAAGAAAGATTCTTGGTTGTACACCCGTGAATTCAATTTCCCCACCTAAAATCTACCCTTGAATTTAATATTCCCCACCTACACGCTATAAAAATATGGCATCACATTAACAATTCTCATACCTTTCATACAGATTTTATCTAAATCTGATTGCAACAATGGCTGAGAAGTTGCCTTCCTCATCAGCAAACCCTCCTTCTCAAAGAATGTCTGCACCCCCATCTTCTTCTCAAAGAATGTCGGGAAACCCTCATTCTTCTCAATTTGAAAACCCTCCTTCTACTCAAATAATGCCTGGAACTCTTCGCAGGGAAATAGCAAAAAGAGAAGCGGAGATAGCGGCGATAGGTGAAGAATGGGTGCGTAAGCGGGCTGAACAAGATACCATTGAAGCCGAAATTGAAAACAAAAAGAAGTTCGCTAAAGAACTTCAAAAAGAAATTCGAATGGAAGAAAAACGTATCAAGGAGGAATATGCGGCTTGGTATCCAAAGATGCAACAACTAATCAAAGAAAAAGAAGGGTGGATTAATTCGATTAAAGTTCTCTATCCGAATGATAACTAGGAGAATCCGTTAAACTAGATATTGTTGTTGTTTCTTTAAGTTTTGTGTCTCAATTATGTTATCATGCTTTCAATGAAATGAATTCTTTTTTATGTCCTTTTGATACACAGTGCCTCAATAATTCAATAACAAACAGTTGTTACAAATTAAGATCACCAAACATAACATACAAATTAAAAGTTGTTACAAACAAACAAACATAAGATACACATAAACACAAATGCCTGATAAAATATATCAATCCTCGTTAAGATCAACATTCAAATCAAATGTAGGACGACTAAAGGTTTCGTTCGGTTGTTATGTAGGCTCTGCTGGAGTTTGTCGGGTAGCCGATGGAACGTGAATACATTGACTACGTTTGTGTCCGTATTGACGACATATACCACATCTTTTGCGAGTCGTTCTCTCACCGCGAGATGGAATACGATAATTGCTACTCGGTTTACCGGGTAGTTTTTTCATTACGGTGGATGGACAACCATAAGTGGGTAATCTGGACTAACCCATGTTTGTAGCGGGCCAACGGGGTTTATTGTAGGAGCGTATGTTTCCCGAAGGTTATGCACAGTGAAATAAGGAGAGGCAAATTGCCAACAGTCGTCCAATCCCATGTAACTTGCAACGGTGATAACATGCCCGCAAGGTAAACCAGAAAGTTGCCATTTCCCACAAGTACAAGTCTTATCATACACATGGACTTTCGCATCTCTATACCCATCTTGCACTTCCCACTTACCATAGCCAATTTCATGTGCAGTCCACCCACTACACTTACCCATTCTTCTTTGTACAATCAGTTCCGCCCACTGGGTTAGTTTATTGTTCATGGCTCCTACAAATATTTTAGGATAATTATTTCCTTATTATTACAGCAAACGTTTAAAAATAAATTTATTAACTAAATCGTAAAGGTAATAACCTGCAATTCTACGACGGGTGGAATACCATTGTTGTTGATACGATCGAAAGTAATCCATCAGGCCCACAATTGGGTGTTTACGAGCAACTGTGGCATGTGCGTTCATCGACTCGACACTGTTCGAGGACATTATGTTGTACCTCTGGCCTGGAAAATGCGCCCTTGACCATTTGTTTGCGCCAATCCTATTCAGCATTTCGGCGTATGGAACTGCAGCTACTAGGGCATTCATTTGAAACTCAAACTCATGTGCGGTATTAGCCTTGCATGTCTTCCAAAACAGGGTTTTGTTGTCGTCGATGTTGGGGGCCTTAGCTTTGATGTTCATAAATAAGTGGCGACAACAAAGCGCGTGATGCGCAGTTGGGTACACCGTGTTAATTGCTTGGTGTATTGCAGCAGCTCTATCGGACATGAATACCAGCCCCTCCATTTCCCCGATACATTCTCTCAGCATAGACAAAAACCAAGTCCAATGCTCGCCGCTCTCAGACTTTGCCACTCCAATAGCAATGGGCACAACTTGGTTGTTTCCATCCATAGCAACAGCTAAGAACATTGTGCCCGAGTAACGACCCTTTATATGAGCACCGTCGATTATAATTACCTTACGCAGCAAACCGGAACGGAAAGTTACTATCTGCAAAAATAATAGTATAGATATAAGAAAACCCGGACAAAAAGTGTGAATCTTGAAATCAACGTCGTCAATTAAAAAAAATATACGTACCGAGCAGCCAAGCGCATAGAAACACGACACGAACCGTCCATCATTGCCTACGACAATCCTGGTCTGCGTACCAGGATTGTTGAGCTCCAAATTATAAAAGTAGAGAGGAAGTCGGGTAAACGAATCCTCGGGGTCACCTTCAATCATGTTTATTGCCTGCCATTTCGCACGCCATGCTTGCCAGTACGAAACGTTTATTTTATGTTGCGCTTTCATATCTTTTATAATGTCTGCCGCACAGAGGTCTCTTCTAACATCGCCGGTTTTATCTAGAAGCAAATGTGACAGCACTCTCCTGCTTGCGTTCCGATGCGCAGAATGCATTTGCGTCCTCGAGCACGTGTGGACATCATTCAATGTCCGAACTTGAAACATGGTTGATCCCCCGAGACAGCTAGCATATATGCGCCAACCGCAGTTTTTTTGCGCACATATTGCCTCATATCTTTTTTTGCAAGATCTTGGCGTTCTAAACTCGAAACCTTCTTGAAGGAACTTCAATCCGAGTGCGAGTGTCAAATCTCCTTTCGTACGAAAAACCTGGTGTAGTTTAACTTTTTCACGACGGGTGTACCGTATGGCTTGATTGGCTGTGATGTCAACGTCGTCTGACCTTGGGTGAGGGGGCAAATCATGAAAGTCATCAGGTATTTGGTATACATAATTGTCAGGATCGATGTCTCTGACTTCTTCTTCGTCTTCGTCTTCTTCTTCATCTTCGTCTTCGTCGTCTTCTTCTTCTGTGTCAGCCTCTTCTGGTGCTTGTTGTGTCTCGGGAACATAGGAGGTGGATGTGTACTGGCTAGAAACACCATATGTATCATTAGAAAGTATTTCTGCGTTGTCGAAGGACGTATGACCATATAGATTCTGGTCTCCGATGTTCGAATTATCTTCGCGGTTTTCTTCACTACTCACATCGTTTCCCGTAGTCACATCGTCGTATACATAAAGTGTTGCCGGAGGGTCTAATCCGACAACCGATTGTAAGAAAGTTGTTAACTGTTCATCTGACGCCAAAATATAAACATTACCCGACTCAATGTACGAAAGTTTAGTGACACCATCAGAAGGTTCGATGCCAAATCTTGAACAAATATTTTTGACCATCTTTGAATACGTAGTCGTTATCGGCACCCACACACGACGATTGGCAAGGTGCGTTAAATAGACCCATTCACCGTCGTTTTGATACCACCCACCACCACCCGAAATAGACACCAAAAGTTTTTGGTGTTCACTCATTTTTTGTGTATGAATTTTGAAGACAATGAACGTCCATTTATATAAAAACCTTAGAAATTCACATAAAATCACAAAACCCTAAAAAATATAAAACGGTCCGTTATAGAGCCGTTATAACGGACCGTTTTATAAATTTAGGGTTTTGGTCAACGCCGTTTCATTGACTTGTCAACGAAAGGTTTGTTTTTTCTGAAAGCCGTTATAACGGCGCCATAACGGACCGTTATGGCGCCGTTATAACGGTGCGTTATGAATTTTGGTCAAAACGGCGTTGACCGGCGTCAAAACTAAGGTGCGTTATGAATTTTGGTCAAAACGGCGTTGACCGGTGTCAAAACGGCGTTGACGCCGTTATAACGGCGTCAAAACGGTCTTTTTGTTGACTTTTTTTGGTCAGACGAGCTCCGTTTTTGTCTTTTAGTGAAGAAGTCCGTTTTAACGGACCTCATAACGGTTTTTCATGGGTATGAGGTGCAAAACGAGAGAGAGAATGGGTATAAAATTAATGTGGGGGTACCCCATGGGTATAGCCGCCAAAATCCCCTCTAAATAGCTAGAGTGACATCATTTAATTAAAAAAAACCCCGCTATAATGACGCATATAATATAAAAATACGACTAAAATGACGTTTATTTTAGTTACTTAATTACGAGGCCCATTGGGT
Organism: Centaurea solstitialis; assembly: GCA_030169165.1. NCBI lineage: Eukaryota > Viridiplantae > Streptophyta > Magnoliopsida > Asterales > Asteraceae > Centaurea > Centaurea solstitialis. The sequence goes on from CM058040.1 coordinate 48,481,450, forward strand.
TTAAAAATAGACAAAATGCATTTTATAGATTTCAAAAATTCTTTTTTTAATAAGAATGTAGCTGATTTTTTAAACCTTTTATAAAATAGATAAAAGAGAAAAAAAAGTGAAATTATTCAAATTTGGAAAAAAAAATGATAGTAATGAGAGATGAAATTTTTTCTTATTTTATTTTCATCAATAAGAAAATTTGAAAGTTACTTTTTTGAATAAAAAAAATGCTTTTTCTTAAATATATTAAATTTTTAATAATATAATTAATGTGGTAAAATGTAAGTATCAAATAGAAAAGGTTTTATTGTAATTCTTTTTTTGAATTTTAATATTTAATTATTTATTTTAAGAAATTTTAGAAAAATCTATTGAATATTATTTTTAGGACAAATTAAATTATCCTTTGTGATAATCATATCAAAAGGGTTATGGAAAATTTAGAAAAGTAGCATTTTGAGGATACCTATGTATATTGCTACACCAAAAACTATAAAACACTTCCTTAAAATGGAAAAAGTAAAAAAATAAATTTAATTTTCCAAATTCATAAAACTTCAAAATGATTTTTTTTTAAAATAAGGTTCATCTAGGCTTTGCCTAAACTACATATTTGGCAATTTAAAACAAAAACTGAGAATTCCACGGTCTGAGATTAAGTCTGGCCACAAGATGCGTATGAAAGGATTCAAACCTGGGGTGAATGGGATACCATCCACATTCCCCACATGCCATACCGCTACGCCACAAGCCTTGTGGTTCAAAATGATTGTTGTTCTTCACTAATAAAACATGATACTGCATAAAATGTATAACGAACGTATGATTCGATCTACTGCTTTATCAAACCACACAAATTACCATAAAAATTAAATCTAGAGTGTTTGAGTTCTTACTTCAGATTCGAGAATAGAAGATATTGGATTGCCAATCTTATAAATAGTATGGGGATGAAATTTATAATTTAACTGAGAAATTATTTAATCTTTTAAGAAAGTGTTTTATTTTTAAACCAAAAATAATAAATACATGAAGAATTAATCAAAGCAAAATCAATATATATATATATATATATATAAGTTTTAAATCTAAACCAAAACCTTATTTTTGACACATATAAAAAATTGAACAATTTAAACTGCTAGACCTGCAATTTCCATTCGTTATCATTTTCAACAACTAATTTTTATGATATATAATTATATATGATGATTTATTTAAGGGGTACAGTTGAATATCAAGACTGTAAATATTAAATTTCAATTTGTACGGATAATTTAAATTGAATTTCAAACTGTTGAATAGGTCAAATATTGAAATCTTAAACGGACTAGTTCTGTAGATTTAAGTGAGACTAAGTTGTTTCCGTGAGATCAAGAATTTACGTATAAACTTCACAGTAAAATACTGTGTAGGTAAAAAAAAATTCGAACCTTCATATTGAAAACACTGTCATTATATACGTTCATGGTGTTTTTTAGTGAGAAAGTTCGAATATTTTGTACCTTCACAGCATTTTCACTGTGAAAGTTCAAATTTTTTTTAATCTTTACGGTGTTTTTCTGTGAATGTTTGAATTTTTTTTACCCTTACAATGTTTTTAACTATGAATGTTCAATTTTTTTACGGTCACATTATTTTGAGTAAATTACAAATTTGGTCTTTGTGGTTTGGGTCAATTACGATGGAGGTTTCTGAACTCTAATTCTCATGCCTACGGTCCATGTGGTTTGTATTTCGTTACGATCATGGTCCCTGGGCCTAACTTTCGTCAAAAACTGCCGTTAAGGCAGGGGTATTTTGGTCTCTTTATAATTAAATTCATTTTACATTAAAATTAGATTTTTATTTATAATAATTTAATAATTAATATATTTTACACTAATATTATATATGTGTGACAAGTGTCCCCCTAGCTATCATATCTCTACCAACCCACCTACTCCTCCCTTTTCATCTTTTTTTCTTCTTTTCCTCTTTTCCCTTTCCCCTTTTCATCTTCATTTCTTCTTCCTTTTCCCAGTAAGACCACCACCACAAACAACTTCGGTCACCCCACGTACAACTCCGGCCACCTGCAACTCCGGCAACTCGCCCACCCCTACATTCTTCAACCCAATACCACCAACACCCATCCACCCCACCGCCACCACCACCACCACCACCACCACCGCCACCACCCACCGTCGCCACCACCACCACCACCACCACCTGTTATGGCTGCCACCACCACCACCTACCTTCCTCCACCATCACCAACTAGATCTGGGTTTCTTAAATCCACCACCACCCACAGGGGTATTTTCGTCTTTTAACCCTCTTTTAACAGCTGATTTTAACAGACGTTAAGGCAAGGGACCACCATTGTAACGAAAATCAAACCTTAGGGACCCTAGTCATGAAAATTAGGGTTCAGGAATCTCCATCGTAATTGGATCCAAACCACATGGACCAAATCTGTAATTTACTCCAATGTTTTATTGTAAAGTTTTTATTTCATCGGTATTACAAAAACAACTTGATCTCACGTGAACTTAAGTCAGTAATTTGAGGTGCATATTTATCACAACAAAAGTTAGTCAGGTTAACAATATTATATATATTTATTTAGTCTGAGAATAAATAAAATGTAACTGAATCAAAATCAGGTGTTTCCTATGTATATCAAATAACTACTGTTTAAATGATTTAAAGTTTAAACTACCATTTTACCCCTATGTTTAAAGACCCACCAAAATAGAAATTAACCATCTAACTTATCATTCACATTTTTCTTGACATTAATTTTTCTTATAGTTGGTGCTGATGGAAAATAAAAGATCAAAAAAGTCATCAAAGAAAGTGAAAGTCCCACTCAAAGAAATTAATCATCGAACATTAAATATAATCGAATAGTTTTATCATCTGCTTGATGATTAATGTAATTCAGAGTCAATCTAGTTCGGTAATTTGGGAATTAGTAAAAACATAAAAAATGATATATAATGCAAATTAAGTGTGAATGGTTGTAGTAGTACGTAGTTGGAGTCAAAATGCATGCTCGATATAATATATGTAGGGAGGGAAAGAGTCAAATAACAAACGTAAGAAAACGTGAGAAATAATCTCGACGACTTATCTCATCAATAAAGACGGCTTTGACCGGTCCCCTCTATAATAATCTCTACCCTCCTATGAATTGCGTCAATCCTCCGTGATCACGTCCACCGTACCGAAAATGAGTGGCTGAGATTGCTTCTCTCACGTTTTATTATGCTTCTCGCATGAACCTTCCTCTCTCTCTCTCTCTCTCTATATATATATATATATATATATATATAATATATAGAGGGAGGTTTATATGAAAAATATAACTTTTTAAGAAAATGTAAGGAGCAATCTCAACCATTCATCTCGGTCAACAAAGGCGGCTTTGACCGGTCCCCCCCTTTAATAATCTCTACCCTCCCATGAATCGCGTCATCCTCAGTGATCACGTCCACCGTAACCGCGAGATGAGTGGCTAAGATTGCTTCTCACTTTTTCTTAAATTGACAGGCTTCTCGTAAAGCATGTCAATTATATATATATATATATATATATATAGAGAGAGAGAGAGAGAGAGGAAAGTTCAAATGTGAACCACTTTTTGGTTGTGAACGTGAGGACAGCCGAGAGCGCGACACGTGGCGGCTTTGAGTGTGGTCGCCTCCTTAATTCAATGCCCTCCCATAAATCGCGCATAGTCATCCGCCGTGGATCTGACGTGGCGTCTAGTCATCCGCCACATGTCGCGCTCTCGGTTGTCCTCACGTTCACAACCAAAAAGTGGTTCACATTTGAACCCACCCCTATATATATATATATATATATAGGGGAAAGTTCAAACGAGAGATGATGGCAATGAGTAGCAAATAACACAACCTCCAAAAATGATTCAACTACAATTAATGGCACGTAGAGAGATGATGGCAATGAGTAGCAAATAGAGATCAGCTAGATAAAACAGCCGATTAAGGGGTAGTGTTGATGTGGATAAAACGAAAGGGGTGATCGGTGTATCACTAATAAAAAACTGTGTTTTGCCGACTGTTAAGAGTAGTCGGAATTTACCGACGACTTTCGATGGTTAATTACCGATTGTTTGATTTTAATTTATTTTTAAATGGTCTTCTGAAAACTGTTGGAAGATCATCGAAAAAACCGGTGGCCGGTAATGTATCAGTCAAAAAATCGTCGTTAACTTTACCGATCAGCTTTTATCGATGTTTGCTTTTGTCGGAAAACATCGGAAAAGCCTGCTTCCGACACTTTAATTTACCGATTGTTTCGTCCATCGATAATGCCCTTTGTTTTGCAGTAGTGTATGAGAAGTTGATCCAATATAAAAGATTATCTTTTTTCTACCGTTTATATAGGAAAAGTTGTTGACGGAAGTAAAAGTTTCTCTAAAACCTTTAGAGAAGCTTTTCAAACTTTTAAATACAAAAGTAAAAACCTTCTCTGAAGGTTTTTTTTTAATATATATTGTATGCATGTACATGCAATAATTCATATTTCTATGCTATTACAGAAAATCCTTCAAGATTTTATTCATGCAGCATTCAATATTTGTGCAAAAATCAAAGTGAAAGGACCTAAATGAAAGTTGGTGCATGCATGTTGTATTTGATGTAACTTTCCCTAACTAGAATTGCTAAAGATTAAACAATGAAATTAACGACAGAGTTTTCCAGCATGTACTTTAGTTTTCATCTTTCTTTGAATAAGAACGTCATTAATAAGTAATTGCATATTTATCCCAACAGTTACCTAAAAGGATTATCAACTATATAATTCAGAATAGGCTCAAATAAAGAAAGAAAAAGAAAACTAAAGTTTCGATAAAATTTGATGGAAGAAGAGAGTTTCACGTAAATCTTCTAAATTAGCGACACCAAGATATACCAATATATGTAGTAGTTCAACTATTTATTACACCATGTTAGAACTTGAAACAATGAGAACATGTTACATAATCGGGCCTTGAGCATAAGAACCTTATCAGAAAACAAGTAAAGTATCGCTAAAATTATTTAATTTGGTGTATGTCTAATGACACATCTTGAATTACTTGAAGAATACAAAAGTATAATAAATCCAAAATCAAGACTTTTGGATTAGTCTGGGGAAGCTCAAAGGCGCTAATATTTGTTGTGATCGAGAAAATTGAGTAGTAGTTGATTCACTTTGTCTGGGAATTGTTCGTGAACAAAATGAGAACCTTCGGGCAAGTACTTGATTTCTAGGTTGGGTACGTAATTTTTTATGCCACACTTCAAGTATTCGGCCATTCCGGGGAAGTTGAAAAAGAAATCTTTTTCACCTGTGATAAATAGTGCTGGAGCTTCAACTATCATGCCATTAGGGTCTTGGTTTGGAGGGGCAATTTCCTCAAACATTGACCTGTTCAACGATTAACGAACTTGAGAACAACATGGAAGCATATATGGGTGCAGAAAGAGCTACAAGAACTTCAACTAGCTATGGAATTTCGTTCTAAAATATTAAAGTAGGTTGCACTTTGATAGATGTAATTCTATAGACTTTCACCCTGTGGAATTTATAGAAATGTCCATATTTCCATATAATGACATTTTTTTAGATTTTAGTCTTTTAGTTCATATTAAAAGTTGGAAAAAAAGATGCATGAAATTCTTCATTTGCAGACTAACATGATAGGTTTGATAAATTACCTATAAGGAATTTGGAGCGCGGTTAGAAATCCAGATTTCCCATATGAGGCAGCATAGGTTTCAAGATCCTCCTCCGTGAACCATGAGGGTAGAGGGGCCGATGGTTCCACTAGATCCATTATCTCCTGGTTTTCACTAGCTATGGGTACTTCACTTCTAGAGAACAAAATATAGATGGTTCTCACCACTGTTTTGGCGTCAAAACGGCCGAAATCAGCTTCAGCTCTTCCATGCTCCTAATAAATATTTTATTTAGATTGTTATTTAAATTGCCTTGGAGAACTAATGAAGCAAACAGGTTGAGAAACAGTGTGTATAGTACCTGCCATCTTCGCATGTAGAAACCCTCGGGAAGGGTTTGAAGTTGCTTTAAAGCCTGAGGGGGCATATATGGAATACCAAGTGTTATGATTCCTGCAAGTTTCTCTGGAAAGAAAAGGGCAAATACGTAGCCAACCATTCCTCCAAAATCTTTGCCAATCACGAACACCTAATAATGTGAAGACAACTAGTGTATTAAATACTATTAAATGTGTCGCGCCTGCCAAACCAAAGCAAGACTTGTATGGACGAATTATTGATGGAAAAAATTATTCCGAACAACGATGTGTGTATATAACGATATGTATGTACCTTAGATATGCCAAGAGAATGTAGGATGATGGCAATATCTTTGACCAGATCAGCAAATGATGTCTTCTCTGGTTGTGCAGGGATATCGGAAAGTCCGTAACCTCTATAATCTGGTGCAATGGCTCTGAAACCAGCATTTGCAACAGCAATCATCTGATGACGCCAAGTATATGATATCTCAGGAAATCCGTGTAAGAAAAGCACTACTGGAGATGATTCCGACCCAATCTCTGCCACATGAAGCTTTAGCCCGTCAACTTGGACATAATTGTGCTTAATTTGATCCATATTTTTTACAAAGGGATTTAAGAACGAAGATTATGTATGAGTTTGTATGCAAAGATGTTGGTGTGAGGTTATGGTTATGCGTTTGGGATTTTATAGTGTTTTTGGAACACCAATATTGTGACTTTTTCAAGAATTTAAATTTAAAAAAAAAACAATAAAAAAGATTGACGCATGACAATTGCAAGAAGAATAAGATAAAATGAGACCTATTGAAAAAATAAACGCTATTTTTAATATTGGATTATAAAATCTACGTTTGTGAGTTTTACGGTTACGATATCAAAATTCTTTTTCGCTTCGAGAATTTGAAAGTTGTGTGGTGTTTTTAATGTGTCCTATATTGATTTTCTTTAAATTTTATGAATATTCTTTTGTAATTGATATTTTCAACAGAAAAATAATTATTCTTTAAATTAATATTTTCCACGGATGTTATAGAAGTTTAAGATCTAGAAATCGACCGAGATATCTTCATTAGAAATAAAAACTAATTAATTAACTCTCGGACGGATTATCAACGAATTTTAATTAGTTAGAATAGTCAACAAAAATTCGTAGGTGATCCGCCGCAAGTTATTCCCGAATTGATTTAGATATTTTGAAAATGATTCCCGATAAATTTTGGCAAATGTCAACGTCGTTTGATTCTCTTAATTTTTGCCGGGAATTTTCTGACAAAAAAATCTATTAGAATTACCAATGTTTTTGTTAGTGTTTTTTTTTATGAAGACTGTCTGGCCAAAGCCCGACTAATTCCCACCAATTTTTGGGGCTAGACATGGCCCCACTTAAATGTCATCGGGAATGCGCACAAGAAGGCTGGAACTCAATTAGGGTACTGTGAACTCTCCGAGCGATAACCAATCCGCCACAACACTGGAAGACATGTTTTTAGTAGTGTTATTCATATTAAAAAACGAAGTAATTTTTTTGTGAATATTATTATCATACTATGTGTTGCATATGTACGTAAATGGTTGTGGGTTTAGTTCAAATCCCGTTTGAGGGAAAAAAAAGAACTAGGCATGTGTTTTTTCTAAACCAGACAAACATTTAGTATCGTATCAAGTTTGTGTCAGATTCTAGACTATTTTCTCATTTTTGTCTTTTTTTTTTTTTTTGATCCGTAAACAAGCCAATGATATGTAACTAGAAATTAATTATAAACTTTAGAAAGTAAGTAGCACTATTATCATATTTTTTGGCAACTGCACCTTAATAATTTCTACATCAAGTCAGGCCAAAATTTTATTATTCGAAAATAAAGTCTAAAGGATACAATTAATATACACAAATAATCATTTACCCAATTAACAGATACGCTATTAACTTTACCTTATATTGATGTATTACATTTTCATTTTAAAGAATTAATGATGTAATTTATTGTATTCATAAATAGTCAAAACATATTGGAATTATTCTTTCGCAGTGGTGCAAGTTTGACAATAGATTCTATTATTTTTTCTGGAATACAAAGATATTTCAGTGGAACTTTTTAGCACATCAAGAAAATTCAATGATGGGATTTTAAGTAACCATGAATCTTTAAAAAAAAGCCAAAATATAAATACCTAATATTATTGAACAATTGAAATAGAAGACAGAAATAAGAAGATGGAATGAAGTAGAAATTGGAAAACATACACCCACTATTATTGAATGAAAGGATAATTGTTAGAAATATTTGTTAAGTTGTGTCAATTTTGTAATTTCCTAAACTTAATGTCATTTATGTAACTTGTGTTTAAGGCCCAAATGTTTAGGCCCATCTTATTCTAAAAGCCTAGCCCTTTAATTATTAGTATAAATAGGAAGTCTTTTCTTCATTTGTACTTCTTGGTTCTTACATCATTTAAATGGAAGGCAATCTATTCTAGATGTTTAGCATATACATCTTGATTTAAGTGTTCGTGATTTGATTGATTTGGCACCCACAATTGGTATCAGAGCCTGCCACTTGCTCTTGATCCGTTGTGTTCTGGTTCTGGTGAAATCGATTCTTCAGACCTCAAGCATCGGGTACCGAGTCTACTCTTCAGACTTGGATTTTTTTTGGGTGTCAAGTATTTTCTTCAGACTAGAGTTTCCAGAATTTCTCTAAGTCTTCCTTCAATACCCGACACCCAATACTCATCACTACATCCAACCTTCAGATCTGAACCTGACCTCCAGATCAGACCCCGACCTCCAGAACTGAATCTTATATAACTAAAGATTCATATATAACTAAATGGGAATTATAAGGGTTATATGAGTATACAGGTGGGATCTAATGCAGGGATCTATTTTTTTGTGAGTACATGAAAAGTTAAAGGGGATTTATATAATAACACTCATAACTAAAACAACTTAGATATAGCTATATTATTTAGAGTTTAGGAGTTGGGACCCTGTAAAATAAAACAGAGTTGATGCTTGGATTTAAGAAATCTTTAGGCCATCATATCTCCAAATAATGTACTAAAGAGTTAAAGGTTATGTTTGGCAAATAAGTTTATAAGCTAGCCGATGATTAATAACTAATAAGCTAACTGAAAAACGAATTCAGTCCGGCAAAAACTAGCTTATGGGTACATATGTAAAATTACCAAAAAAGCATCTTGGATAAATAACCAATTACGAATATTTTATAAAAAAACTAAGGCAAATCTTTAATAACATAATTAAGTTAAAATTCTAATAATATGCTATATTAGTTAATACAAAAAAGATAGTAAATAAACTAGATAATATAATATATTATATATACTATAAAGAGTAAATTACATATTTGGTCCCTGTGGTTTGGTGGTTTTAACACTTTGGGTCCCTAAATTGAAATAATTATGGATTGGGTCCCTGTGGTATGCGTTTTATAACGCTCTGGGTCCCTCTGGTGGACGCCGTCTGTTATTTACCCGTTAGGCCCATCATGTGCACGGCACATGATGGGTATTTTAGTCATTTCACTTACTTTTTTTAATTTCAATTAAAATCACAAGGACCAGATATGTAATTTATCATATCCATACAACTTCATCTTCTCCATTTAACCAAACCACCACCTGCCGCCACCAGCCACCGTCACCTGCCGCCACCATCAGATTCTTACAAACTCATGTTCAAATTCAAACCAAAACCATCAGATTCTTACACAACCAAAATTAGATTCAAACCAAAACTTTTTCAAACCATCATAAATTAGGGTTTTTAATATGAGATTGATGATGACTATGAATAAACCTAGAAAACACAAAATTGAAGAAGATGAAATGAAGAAGATCAACAAAATCCAGATCCAAAAACATCAACAACAAAATCCAGATCAAAAAATGAGAGCATGAACAAAAATCCAGATCCAAACATGAGAACAAAATCTAGATCCAAAAATCCTGATTTAAAGATGATCAAATCCTAAATTTTTTCAACCTCATGAACCCTAAATTTTGTTTTCCAAGAACTTTAAAAACCAAACCCTAACAAGAATTGAACCTTAACAATGAATCAAGAACCCTAAGTACCAAACCTGTTGAACCTTAACAATTTCAGAAAGAGGCCGACAACAAAATCGTTGATGTCTCTATTCAGTGGAGGAACTCCATCGGAGCGGTGAGGAGAGTGGCGGAAACGTGGAGCCGTGGCGGCGTCTGGTTGTGATTCCAGCAGCGTCTGGTTGTGATGGGTGGCGGCAGGTTGATGGTGGTGGGTGGCGGCAGGTTGGTGGGGGTGGGTGGCGGCAGGTTGGTGGTGGTGGCGCTGGTGGCTGCTGGTTTGTGGTGGTGGCGGCGGCGGCTGCTGGTTGGTGGTGGTGGGTGGTGATAGATGGTGGTGGTAGGTGGTGATAGATGGTGGTGGTAGGTGGTAGGTGGGGGTGGTGATAGATGGTGGTGGTAGGTGGTGGTGGTAGGTGGTGATAGATGGTGGTGGATGGTGATGAAGGCTGATAGGAAGGGGGTGGGCTAGGGTTGGAAAATGGTTCACGAGAGGAAGATAGATGATTGAATAATTAAAAATTTTAATTATTATTTTATTTTATTATTTAATATACAATAGATTAATTTACACTTTTGGTCCCTGTATTTTTTAATTGAAAACAAAATAATAATTGAAATGTAAATAACACTTTTGGTCCTTTAAAAGTAAAATGACTAAAATGCCCATCATGTGCCGTGCACATGATGGGCTTAACGGCTCAATAATTAACGGCGTCTGTCAGAGGGACCAAACGCGTTATAAAACGCATACCACAGGGACCCAATCCATAATTATTTCAATTTAGGGACCCAAAATGTTAAAACCATCAAACCACAGGGACCAAATATGTAATTTACTCTACTATAAATTTACAATTTATTAAAACAAATTTTATAATAAATCTATATTAATCTATGATTTAATTTATTGTTACATATAATAATAATAATAATAATTAAGAAAGAAATTAAATATTTCTTTAAATAATGGCTTTTCATGATAACTTGGGTAAACTTTAAATAATGACTTTAACTAGGAATTATATCCTGGGGGTTTGGGGGGAAATTATTAGAGCCAGCAAGGATTTAGAGACGGTTAATGAAATGCATCATTGGAGGTGATCCAAAAAATATGGTCATGGCAACTTAATAGAGAAAGATCATTACTCTGGAGGGTGACCCGGTCAAAGCCGTTTTTAATAACCAGATAAGTGGTTGAGAGTTGTTCTCGCGTTTTCTTAAAAAGTTATCATTCTCGTTTGAATATTAATTATCTCTCTCTCTCTCTCTCTCTATATATATATATATATATATATAGAGAGAGAGAGAGAGAGAGAGATCGTGAGGACAGCCGAGATCGCGCCACGTGGCAATCTGAAAAACACAGGACAACGTTTTATGCATACTGCATAAAGCTATCATTCAGACTGAATAAAGCTATATGCAATATGCATAAAGCTTAGTCGCACTCTGACGCGGACGACTAAGTTTGCATAATAGCTTTGAGGAATATGAATAAAGCTTGAATGAAGCTAACCCGCGGGTTTATGCAAACTGAATAAAGCTAAGCTACGAAAGTCGGATTGTCACGTGTTGCGCTCTCGGCTGTCCTCACGTTCACAATAAAAAAGCAGTTCACATTTGAACCCACCCCTATATTATAATGTTAAATAAAAATTAATAAATTATGTGGAGTAGAAAATAAAGCCAAAGCTAGATTGTTAAATGTAAATCAAATATTGTCCTTGACCCAAATTAAGAATTAAAGAACATTCATGGGTCGCACTTTTACCCATTGCTTCGTTATCATTTCCAACAACTTGATCATTTAGGCAAGTATTTGATTGTGATAGGAATTTATAATTATGTGTCGTTTTCTAGATAATAGGTCGAATAAAGGTTTAGAAGACTATATAATATTGTTTTTCAACACATATAATGTACGTATATGAGATACTAGAGAAAATCGTTAATTTCAATTGTTTCATAACCTAACTTTCGTAAATAACTCTTATTTATTAAATAACTTTTGTACTAAAGTTATCGATCGTAGTAATAAGTTAAAAGCTAGTTCATGATAAAATTTATATGTTACTCTAAAAATCCGCTATTGACTTATAAGGGATCTTCGACAATTTTCCTAAAATAAAAAAAAATTTAGATTATTGTTTGATAAAGTAGTTCAACAAATTTGTTAAACATTTGCTAAAATAGAAAATTTTGAAGACTTCTCTAAATAGGGAAATGATATTGCCACGGCTTGAGTTACTTCTTCCACAGCAATACTTGCAGATTTACTTTTATACCCTTCTTTTTCCACGGCTAAATTAGAATGGACCAGATCCCACTTACAAATGTAAAAATATTTACATTTAACCCCCCTTAAATTTATTTATAAGTATATTTTACATCTTTTAGTTATATATTTTTCATTTATGATTTTAATAATATTAACATATATAATTGTATATTAACTAAAATATATTAATAAAATACTTTTTAATTCTAACAAGTTACATCATTATTATCGTCTCGTCGATACGTTCGAAATGAGCCCACTATTGAGTATTTTTTGATTTTATTATCTTATTATACATATTAAAATTGTCTAATATGATTAAATAGTATTAAATAACTTTTTTGACGAAACTATTTCATATTTTGGTGTTTTTAACGTAATTTTTTTTGAAATCTGAGTGATATATAATAAAACCGACACGAACATGGGCGGATCTAACGTACAAGTAATGGGGGCATCCCCCCCCCCCCCTCCCCACTAAAAGAAAAAATAGGAAAAATCTTAGATAAAATCATATTTTCTAATCCTTATAGCTTAGTTCCCCCAGTAAATTTTAGTTTGGGACCCCATCAACCAAAAAACGTGCATCAAAACCAACCAGAAAACCAAAAAAACACTCTTGATATCTACCACTAGACACGAAACAAGATTATTTATTTAAATGTTCAATAGCTTAAAATGTTTTGCACTGCATCCCGTACGTACATGTCTAGTATATATATCGATATTAACCAATACTTTATAGCAACCTATATGTAGTTAAATCAATTTCTTCAAAAGATAATGACATTAAAAAAAATTACGTAAAAAACACCAAAATATGAAACAGTTTCGTAAAAAAAGAATTTATATATACAATTTAATCATATTAAACAATTTTATTATGTATAATAAGATAATAAAATCCAAAAATATTCAATATTGGGCTTATTTTGAACGTATCAACGAGATGACAATAATGATTAATTTGTTAGAACTAAAAAAATATTTTATTCGTGTATTTTAGTTAATATACAATTATATATGTTAATATTATTAAAATCAAAAATAAAAAATAGATAACTAAAAGGTATTATATGTACTTATAAATAAATCAAAGGGAGGCTAAATGTAAATGTTTTTACATTGTGAGTGGGGGGTGGAGTTCATTTTAATTTGGCGCGTGGAGGAAAAAAGGGTAAACATGTAAATTTGTAGGATTTTGCCGTGGAAGAAGTAAGTTGAGTAGTGGCAATATCACTCCCCCTCTAAATATAGACAATCCTCTAAAAACTCTAAATGAGAAGAGAAAAACAATGTTGAGCTTGAGCTTGACTCGAGCTCGATTAACTTTTTCAATGTGGGGCTTGAGCTCGAATATTTTTTGAGTTATCGGGCTCAAGCTCGAAGCTCGTTTATGGGTTCGAACTCGCGATCGATTAACTCGTTTATCTACTTGAGCTCGATAATTTTTATATTTTAATACTATTATTAATATATATATATAGGGGCGGGTTCAATTGCAAACCACTTTTTCGTTGTGAACGTGAGGACAGCCCAGAGCGCGACACGTGGCAATTGAATCGGCGGGTCAAGATTTATTCAGTCTGAATAAAGCGTTATTCAGACTGAATAAAGCGTTATTCAGACTGAATAAGCCTTGACCCGCGGATGACCCGCGGCTGACCTGCCCGCGTCCAATTGCATCAGAGTGCATGTAGTGTTATTCAGTCTGAATAACTAAGTCGAAATTTTTCAAATTGCCACGTGTCGCGCTCTCGTTTGTCCTCACGTTCACAATGAAAAGGTGGTTTGCAATTGAACTTTCACATATATTATATATATGAACATGTTTGGCTCGAAAAAATATATGCTCGAATGGCTCGGCTCGACTTAGCTCGGCTCGAAAATTTTAATCGAGTTTTCGAACAAGCCGAGTCCAACATTGGTATTATAAAGCTCGACTCGATAATTTAAACGATCTCGATTTTGTGTTCAAGATCGACTCGAGCTCGAGTATTATTAAGCTCGAGCTCGAGAAAAACGAGCTCGAGCTCAAGTAGCTCGGTAAAAACTTGACTCGCTTACACCCCTACTTCTACCAATACTATAATTGATTATTTAAAAGTTGGTTAATTTTTTTATGAAATCCTGTATGTTTGACTATTTAAAATAAGGTTGAATATTTTAATCTTGGATTTTCTATAAAAAATTCTTGAAAAATGAAAGAAATTGTTTTTAGTAATTTTTACTTTTCAATATGTATGTTAGAAAAAATTTAGCAAAGCTATTGAATAGAAATGTTAGCAGGAATGGACCTAGAATTTTTTTTAAACGGTGACACCATTTAACTATAAGGAACATCTGTAGAGACATTTTTTTTTGAGTAAATTACGGATTTGGTCCTTAAGGTTTGACAAAAATTACGGATTTGGTCCTTAAAGTTCATTTATTACACGGATGGTCCTCCAGGTTTGCAAATCGTTATGGATTTGCTCCTTCTGTCAAATGGCCGTTTATACCTCTCTTAAGTAGAAGGGCATTTATGTCTTTTTCACTTTTTCTAACATTTTAACATTTTTTAATTGATTTTTTCTTTTCCTTCTTTGAATCTTCATCTTCTCCACCTTAACATGAAGAATACTCCAAGAACACTAACAAATTCCAACATAATCTTCATCTTCTCCACCTTAATATAAAAAATTTTTATATTGGTTTAGTGGTTGGTTTTCTCAAATTTTTAAATGAAAAGTCTCATGTTCAAGTTTTGTTATTACAATTTTTTAAGGAACATAATAAATATAATATTAAAAACTAGAAACTAAAAAGAAAAAACAAGGAACTAACCAAGTCAATCAAGAAGAAAATATGTCTTTATTACATTTTCAAAACACATATGGTGGCACACAACAAATTAACACGGTGACCCTTTCGCGACCTTTACACCGGCACACTGCGATAGAGGAATGATACGGTGTCACGTGCCATGGTGAGCACTATATAGATCCATCCCTGAATGTTAAATGCTCTAACCACTTACATTCTTTAACCTTTAAACATTTATTCTTTAACTAACATGCAAGGGGTATTTCTTAAAGAACTTTTATGTCTTATAAAATATAACAATTTACATCTTTTCTTAATTTCAATGATTTGAACACCGATCCCAACCCCATCTAGCCAACCCAAGGGCGGTTTTTGGTCCTTTGGTTTAAATGTTACCTGGGAACCCTCTGTTCCACCCTTTTCCTCCCAAAAGGATCTGGGGGTGAGCAACCAGGGGCCACTGAGTGTTAATCCCAGAGGAGCATACTTTAGCTCTCGGTAAAAATTGCCAAGGATGTAGTCTGGCCAAAGTCCAGGTGAACCTTCCCCAAAAAAAATATGATAATTTAACCTTTTCTTATTTTCGAATAAATCTTTTTTTAATTTGAATGATTTGAAATTAAACCTAATTTTCAACTAAATCTTATTAGATTGGAATTTGTGAAAATAAAACTATTGGACTGAAACTATAGATTGGATAATAGTTTAGTTCAAAATTCGCAATTTACCTTAGAAAAACTTTATTGACTTTTGACTATTTAAGCTCTTCAACCTTCCGTTTTCTTCATCTATACATATTATATCAATATTATTTTTTAATGAATTTTATTATGTTGGGTATCTCATTGAAAATAACCTCTTTGTTTGAAGGAACAGGTGTACAGTTTCTTTCAATTTGGTTTACCTTATTTTTTTTTATATTAAAATTCATAAATACATGAATAAATTCAGAAGAAATCAAAGTATGACTCCAAGTTATAAGTAATTATTTATCCTTGACCAATTCAGAAATAGAATTTTTTCCGTTTTTACACTTTGGAGTTGCTTCGTTACTTCATAATCCTTTCCAACAATTAATTAAATATTTTGGAAGAATAATCATGTTTGAACAAAATTTGGGATTGAGTAAGAGGTTGAAGAAGAAGGGTCACAAGATTCAATATATTCTATTGTAACACATATGGTGAATCCGTTTGATGTATTAACAAAAAACTGTTAGTTTTAACGACTCAATCATCAAACAGACATAAATAAAAGTTTCAAGTTAAAATTGTAACATTGAAAATTCTCGATAGAATTTGCAGATTTAGGGGTTGGTTGGCAGTTGCTAAATGGTTAGATACTGGATGATTAAGTTGTCAGAATAATTAAAAGACTCTTATGATATAGTGAAAAATGAAATATGGTGGCTTGTTAATTGTTGATAATGAAATTCGGGCTCTTAATGGCTAAGGGATGTCGATGATACAAAATCATTCAAACGGATTTGAAACCATTAGGAGTTGCCTCTTAATGGAACTGTTATGAAGTAAATAAGCAACCCCTTAGTAATAATTAATAGTTGAAGGATGAAATTTATAATACACAAACACTAGAAAAACGATAGTTTTGTGTTTGGATCACTTCTACCTTAGACGTGCGATATTTGTGTTGTTGACTAAATCAAATCTTGTTCTTGACCCAAGCTAAGAATTTAAGTAACAAAATTTCGGCCACAATATCTATAACCGTCAATTTGGAATAATTTCCCACACTATTTATAGGAAATATAACGTTTTATTTGAGGGGTAAGGTTAAACAAGCAAACTACAAACCGCATCAAATCATAGATGTGATCTTACATCAACATAAAACAATTGTTTTAGTCAAAGGCAAAAATCTTTAGGGACTAGTTTCGTGTATAGATCATTTGATGTAAAATGAAATTGAACTTTTGCTAAATTTATCATTTTTGTATTATTCAAAAGATATGGACATCAATTCATTTTAAAGACTGTTGAGCAATGTCGTATATTGGACACAAAGTGAACTTGTAATGTGCTTATAAAGGTCATAGGCTACTCCACTCATTGCCAATTGGTTTTGAGTTGGAACCCCACAAACTTACATGGTATCATAGCAAGGTTCACCCGTGGTTGGTCAAAAAAAAGCCGCACGGACTCCACGTAACCCAAAGTATCCACGTGTTAGGCTAAAAGAACGCCACACGCGAGGGGGCGGGGTTGAGCAATGTCGCACATTGGAGACAAAGTGAACTTGAAATGTGCTTATAAGGGTCTTGTTGCCAATTGGTTTTGAGTTGGAACCCCACAAACTTACAAAGACGAGGAGACAAAAGGAGGGTGTTCGAAGATGTGGTGCTTCTTGCTTATCTGTGGTTGATCTAGAAAGGTAGGAATAAGGTAATTTTTGACAACATTGGTTTTAATTCGCAAAGTATAGCGAATAACGTTCAGGCTATTGCATTCCTTTGGCTACAAAACTGGTGCTAGTCCCGATTTGCCTTTATAAAAGCGTGTTGTTCGAAAAAAAATCATTTTAAAGACAACAATCTGTTTTGTCTTAGAATACATACGTTAAAAGTTTTTTTTTTCTGTCATCTATTTAAACCGAAACAAATTCTCTGTTACAATCAAAATAATATGTTTGTTTTAGATGCTAAATAAAACCATGGAAATCTTTTAACTAATTAGTTACCATTTTAGCCATAGTTTTGTATACCCACTAAAATCAAAATGAAATTTTAAAATATAACTATTCATTATGCTCGATTAATGTAGAAAAAATTAAACATTCAAGAAAAATTTTCCTTTGATGTCCCAAATATTCAAAATAATGTAACAAAAAGTATTATATATCAATTCATCAAAAGAAAGGTTTTCCCCATCAAAAACTTTATTGTCAATTTTACTTTTTACCATGGAATTTAATAGAACACTAAGTGCGCATGGAAAAAGAAATGCTCACAAAGATATGTAATTAAGGTCAAGTCAAAGAAAAACAAACAATTAATATAATCAAAGGATATATAGTCTATCATTTTATGGAAGATTAATGTAATTCAGGTAATCTAACTTCGTAATTTAGGGGTTAAAAAGAATTATATGATAAAATATGCAAAGCATGGTGGTAATATTTGGGGTGGCTAGCTAGTTCGCATATATCTCGGGGCTGAAGAATCTAAAATAGGACTTTCCGTCGTTGAAAGTCTGTCGTTGAACATTTCATGGATGATACCACCACTACTAAAAACTTGTATATTGGCGACGTCGGGCGTTACTGACTGCTTTTCGATGATTTACCGGTTGTTTCTTTTTTTTTTATCTATTTTTAATTAGTCGTCGGAAAATCATCAAGAAAACAGTCGGAAAGCCGTCAGTAAATGAAACACTCGGAAAAACCGTCGGTGCCTATTACCGACCAGGTTTAGTGACTCTTGTTTCGTCGGAAAACCGTCGGTAAAGCCTATTTTCAACGTTTTTTTCGATTGTCTTCGCCGTCGGTAATACCCTTGTTTTTTTTTGTAGTGTCCAATATTAGCGATGGATCAGCGACGAAACTTAGCGACTTAATTAAAATATCACTTGTTATGTTATTTTCATTCAATGTCTTAGTTTAGTATTGGACGATATCTTAGTTTAGTATGGGACGTACGAACTAGAGATTTTTAGATATTTGTTTTTAACTTCAGTTGTAAATTAAAGATTTATGTGTATTTTAGTTTTAAAGTTTTCGTTACATTGTGATATGCATAGGGGTGGCAATCATGTCGTGTTCGGGTTGGTGGTTCAGAAAGTATCAACCCGTACAAGACCTGTTTAACTAATTAATCGGGTCGTGTTGTGGGTTGGCGGGTCAAAAACGGGTTAATAGGTCATAAATCATGAAAAACAAAGTTCAAAAATACAACCAAATTACCAAAGTTCAAAGCAACCAATTAACTTTAAAGTTCAACACACGGCAAAAATCAGATTGGACGCTCAATTGAAAATAAAAAATCAAAATCCAAAGACTCAAAATTTTATTTTTGTTATATAAAAAGAGTGAATTGCAATTTTGGTCCCTTTGGTTTAAAGAAACCAGCATGTTTGGTCCCTATAAAATTTTTATTGCAAGAAAAACACTATGGTATGTCTTTTTGCTTGGTTTTGGTCCCTCATCACTAACACCGTTAAGTATGTCTGTTAAGTTCCTCTCATGTGCCTTGCACATGAGGGCATTTTTGTCTTTTTAATGAAAAACAAACTTAAGGGACCAATCTTATAATTTTCAGATTCATATCCTCCCCCACCCACCTTTCTTCTTCTTCTTCTTTAAACTAAACCCAGATTCATTCATATCCACCCAACCCATATTCATATCCCACCTTTCTTCTTCTTCTTCTTCTTCTTCTTTTTACCACCACCATCATCATCCCCTTCAAAAACCCTACCTACAAAAACCAAACCTAGATTCATCCCCAACCTTCTCCTTCTTCTTTTTTTACCATCGTCCAGACAGCGACCACCGTCGCCGCTGTCCAGACGCCGACCACCGTCGCCGCCGTCTAGACGCGAACCACCGTCACTGCCGTCCACACGCCCACCACTCCGACGACGATCCCTTCCCTTTGACGAGATTTGGGTTCGAGATAGTTCACCAAATTGATCGAAGGTAAAGGGTTTATAGATGGGTTCAAGATCCCTAGGTCTAGGTTTGAGATATGCTCAAAACAGTTCATCTTCTTGACAGAAATATGGACGACGAGGGTTTCGTTTAGGGTTTCGATCAGGTTTGGGTTGTCTGCTTTTGCTTTCAAACGATGAGGCAAGGATCAGATCTAAGTTTCCTTCGATCTCGATCTGCTTCATCTCTACCCTCTTTCTCGTTCATTACTGGTTTGCTTTTAGATTTTCAAGTTTGATTAGGATTTTGATTTTTTGATTAGAATTCATATAAATTTGTATAGAGATTTGAAATTCTGAGGTTAGAGATACAATTTAAGGTTTTGAATTTTTATTACGATTTTGGGTTTGATTTTGAATGTAAATTTAGATTTGGGATTTTCAGATAGGTTTGTATATAGAATTGGAACTGAAATTATATTTGGAATTTGTAAAATGTTTTTGGTGTTCTTGAAATTGGATTTAGGTTTGATTGAATGTTTGATTTATGTTATTATTTTCATTAAAATTGTTGGTGTATAAGGTTTATTATGAAATCTGGGTTTTGGGTCAAGAAGATGAATATTCAAGTGTGTTTATGGTGTTCATTATTATCTGGGTTTTTGGTCTCTGTAGTTTGTTTTTCATTAAAAAGACCAAAATGCCCTCATGTGCAAGGCACATGAGAGGGACTTAACAGACATACTTAACGGTGTTAGTGATGAGGGACCAAAACCAAGCAAAAAGACATACCATGGTGTTTTTCTTGCAATAAAAATTTTATAGGGACCAAACATGCTGGTTTCTTTAAACCACAGGGACCAAAATTGCAATTCACTCTATAAAAAATTAAAAGATAAATGGGTTGCAGGGTTGATCCGCGAACCCAATTATACCAACGCGAAGACGACACATGAAATAAACGGGTTGACGGGTCGGCGGGTTAGAAACCTCAGCCTGAACCTATTTATTTTCGTGTGGTGTTCGTGTCGCGGATCGTATCTCGGGTAGTGTTGGAAATTAACACCCCTAGATATGCGCATCCAGTATTTGGAGTTGTTGTATACCTTAATTTTGATCAGAAAGATCTGATTGATGCCTTGTGATAAAAAAATTAAAAAAAAGTTAGATTATGATGATAGGCTAAAAACTGAAAGGAACCATAGAAGTAAGATCAATTGGGGACAAATGGGTCATGACAATTAAAGCATTAGAACCTTCCTGTTCTTTCTTGGAGAAATGATCACCATCTGACTAGTGGTTGTAAGAAAGATCTCTGCATATTCTTACCGGATGGGCTGCAATTTCATGGAAACATATATAGCATAAGAGTATTAATCTGCAGTTAGAGACTTTGGAAAGATCTAGTACCATAGGATAAAATTGTCTGTGTGAATTAATCTGTAAGTATTAGATTGTAAATATCTTTATGATTTTTCATTAAGTCTTGTATGAATAAAATTGTATGTGTGAATTAATCTGTAAGTATTAGATTATAAAGATCTTTGTTTGGGAGGGTTTTTTCATAGATGGATAGAAAAAGTTTTTAAGTTGGAAACATACAGAAGATGTCTGGGTTTTGGTTAGCTAATAGATGTCGGAATATCAGTATCGATCTAGGGTCTTGGATTATAAGTCCTTCAGCGGCGTTATAATTTGGTATTTTGTAGCCCCTATTGTTGGTTCTTGGCTAGTCGGTTTTGTAACTCCCTAGCATCTCGCTAGTTTTCTTTCTTTTAAAGTGGGTTGACTAGGAGTGGGTGATGGCCTAGCCGAAGCTCGCTTCCTAGTTCTTCCTTTTGCCAGTTCAAAAAAAAAAGTTGGAAACAATTAAGTTGGTCTGCTTCTGCATAAAGCTCCCCCCTAGAAACTTACTGAATAAGCCGGTTTCTATATTTAAGCTACTGTCAAACAGTCATCAATAGGTGACTGAATGAGCTATAAGTCTCATTAAGCTCATTAAGTCAATAACAAACATACCCTGAGATGATCAACCTGGCAGTACGTAGTCAAGAATTCATTGCGAGTCATCGATATATTTTCCGGGTCTATAACGTTTGATTATTTTACTTGAATTAATAAAAAAAATGTTAAGCTTTTGATTTAACAAAGATACTTTGATATTCGACTCTTGTACTTTTTGTATTATTAGATATGCATTAATAACTAAATGACAGAAAACAATTTTCCCCTTAAAATTAGTATATTGAAATTAACCCTAGTATATTTATGTGTGAGCTAGCTAAATTTACATTCGTTTCTTGTCCTTTTTGGCTAGTTTTTAATTTAACGTATTTGAAGTAATAGTAACATCACCAAAGTTTTTCCGGTTGTTAATAATAAAATTGATCAAAGTTTTCCACATATTACAATCTCTTATTTCAAATCTCATGAGTTATTCTTGTCCTTAATCACAAGAATATAAATTATCATTGCATGACAATATAAATTAACTTGAATAAAATAAATTTATATAATACATAAAAATCCGATGTATCTTAGTTTTATTGGTGGGATATGGATGAAACATATTATTGTGATAGAGCATATACTTGTCTATAGAAGAGTGAATCAACACATTAATTTAGCCTAGCTATTACAACTATGCCAAGTCCTTGCATAACTGATTTTTTTTTTTTTTTTTTTTTTTTTGGGAAGGTTCACCTGGACTTTGGCCAGACTACATCCTTGGCAATTTTTACCGAGAGCTAAAGCATGCTCCCCTGAGATTAACACTCAGTGGCCCCTGGTTGCTCACCCCCGGATTCGAACTTGGGTGGGTTTTTCCCCAACACCAAACCTTAACCGGTAGGCTGCCCCATTGGGGTTAACTGATTCTTTTATTGAACCAACAGTCAAATAACGCTTTGGGTTTGTATATGCATATTAAGCTAGATTAACGATTTGATGTTTAAATCCAAAAGTTAAAGAACTATCTTTGTAAACATATGATCTTTGAGGGAGCCAAATTAACTGATAATTCAATCTAGTGTAGATCAAATATTGACATTAAGGTCATCGGTATGAATCTAGGGGAACTTTTTTCGATTTAGGTAGACGGGGAGTTTTGCTCAAATAATATAAATTAGTGATACAACATATACCATTAAATTTAATAGTTCAACTACTTATTACATGGTATTGACCAACTTGAAACATTGAGGAAAGTTACATGATGAGGCCTTGAGCACAAGACCTTATCGGGAAAAAATTATGGCTAAAATTGCTTGTGGTATGCATACTAACACATTTGGCGATTACATGGAAAATACATAAATGTAAAATTCAAACTCGCCACTTTTGGATCTCTTGATCGAGGAAGCTCATAGGTACTAATATTTGTTCTGATCGAGAAAATTGAGTATGAGTTGATTCACCTTGTTAGGGAATTGTTCACGAATGAATATGATTTCCAAATTGGGTACATATTTTTTGATCTCACTATTCAGATATTCTTCCATACCAGGGAAGTTGTAAAAGAAGTCTTTATCACTTGTGATAAAAAGTGCTGGAGCTACAACTATCGGATCGTTTGGATCGTGGTTTGGAGGTTGAACAATCTCCAATAATGACCTACAAGAATTAACGAAGTGAGAACATGGAACCAGAGCTGCAAAAAGAGCTACTAGAATTAACAACGTTAGTTCTAAAATATTAGAAAGTACGTTAAGTTTTGTTCTAGAATATTGCAGTTTCAAATCCAGACTTTGCATATGAAGCAGCATAGATCTCAAGATCTACATCTGTAAACCAAGAGGGTAGAGGAGCCAATGGTTCCACCAAGTCCATTATCTCTTGGTTTTCACTAGCTATAGGTACTTCACTTCTAGAGAACAAAATGTAGATGTTTCTTACCACTGTTTTAGCATCAAATCGGTTGAAATCGGTTTCAGCTCTCCCCAGTTCCTTATAGATTTCAATTGTATTGATTAATTAAATTGCATTGGCTATTAATATTCCTGAACTTAAAATATTGATCAAGTCTACTATTTAATGGCAGAGAAGGTGTGTTTACCTGCCATCTTCGCATGTAGAACCCTTCAGGGAGGGTTTGAAGTTGTTGCAAAGCCTCTGGAGGCATGTAGGGAATACCAAGTGTTATGATTCCTGTAAGTTTCTCTAGAAAGAAAAGAGAAAATATGTAGGCAACCATTCCTCCAAAATCTTTTGCAACAACAAACACCTGAGAATTTCCACACAAATATAGAGGTAAATTGGTGTTCAATGTTGGTATCCATTATCTGTATACCTGTACCATGAAGCTTTGATTGTGACTATTTATAGTTATAAAATAATATTCATGTATGAATGTAAACACAAATATAGATATAGAATGTATACCTTAGATATTTTAAGAGAATCTAGGATGGGAGCGGTATCCATCACCACATCAGCGAATGACGTTTTCTCGGGTTCTATGGGGATGTCGGATAGTCCATAGTCTGTGTAATCAGGTGCAATGGCTCTGTAACCGGGCTTTGCAACCGAGATCATTTGATAGCGCCAAGTGTACGATATCTCTAGAAATCCATGAAAAAAGAGTACCACCGGCAAGGAATCTAACCCAATCTCGGCTACGTGGAGCTTCACCCATTCACTTGAACGTAATTATGCTTAATTTGATCCATTTCTTTACAATGAGAGTGTTGTTGGGTATTTTTGAAGTTAATGTTGCCGGTTCAAAGTTAATACTTCTGCAGAGTTACTACTGCTAGGCATAAAAAAGAAATAGTATCAATACTACTGCTACCTTTGGAGTTACTACTGCTGCAGAAGACCTAGAAGTAGTAATGGTTACTATTGCTAGAAGAGTATTACTGTTGATGGTTACTACTGCTTGTTAGTACTTCAGTTTTAGTTAATACTTCTTATGACTTACTATTGCTTCTAGGATTACGATAAGGAAAGGATTCTGTTTAGACGATAAGGCAAAGATTTTGAAGATCATGGAGTTTATTTTGAAGATTTGTTTTCCTTATTGTTATATTGTAATATGTATAAATAGATGTAGATAGTTTTGGTTCAGATTACTAGTTTTTACGAATTCTGTTAGAGTGATAGAAAAGTTTAGCCTTAAGAGTTTTTCCCTACAATAGAGAAGTATTCCACGTTCGGTGAGCCTGTTCATCGAATTGGGGATTTGGTTTGTAATCATTCTAAGTGAATTCAATAGACTTGTGATTTGCTTTCTGTTGTGATTCATGCTTTACAATTAAAGTGTTATTCCACAAACTTTTTTAATTATATTCTGAGTTTCGTTTAAATTCTTGTCACGAATTCGATCATGTCAAGTGGTATCAGAGCATTGAAAACTCAGAAAACCATTCCAATGGAATGAGATAGCCCAGAAGGATCCCAATTGGATTGAAGCAATGTAGGAGGAATTGCTTCAATTTATGTTACAAAATGTGTGGGACTTGGTGGATTTGCCTAGAAGTCACAGGGCAACTGGCACTAAATGGGTCTTTAGGAATAAGAAGGATGAGAGATGTATTGTTATCAAGAATAAGGCAAGGTTGGTATCTCAGGGATACACTCAGGAAGAGGGCATTGATTATGATGATGTATTTGCCCCTGTTGCAAGGATAGAAGCCATAAGACTGTTTCTGGCTTTTGCTCCGTTCAAAAGATTCAAAGTGTATCAGATGTTGGACTATGGTATTACTTTTCTTAACACTCTTGTTTATATTGACAATAACAGTGCTATTAGTATTGTTAACAATCCAGTCAAGCATTCCAAAACAAAGCATATAGAGATCAGGTACCATTTCATTCGAGATTCAAATGAGAAGAAACTCATTCAAGTTTTGAAAGTTCATACTGACAATCAATATGCAGATCTCTTCACTAAAGCATTTGATGTGGGCAGATTTAAGTATTTGATAACAAGTGTGGGAATGATTAACTCTGAATGATATTTTTAATTACTCTTTCTGTACCTTATCTGTATCATTTTTGTGTAGCTGTTTTTATCCCTCGTGGTGCATTTAATGTGTTTGTAAAGTTTCTCAGATGTTTTGTGGAGAATGCAGAAGGGTATTACTATTGCTAGGCAAGGTTACTATCGCTAGGCAAAGTTACTATTGCTAGGCACAGTTACAATCACTAGTCTGGTTACTATCGCTTGTCATGGGTACTACTGTTGAGCAATGTTGCTATTACTGAAGATGGTTACTACTGCTAGAAGGACTTAATATTACTGCATCTGCTTACTATTGCTAAGCTGTTTTTATTACTGCTTTCTTTGGTTACTATTGTTTGTACATAGTTACTACTTCCAATTGCTGTTACTATTGCTCGATTATTACTGCTTCTAACGGGGTTCTGTTTTACTACTTCTCGCTCATTATTACTGCTAGTTATGATTACTACTGCTTTTAACTGAATACGAGTAAGTATAATTAGCCCTGTTTCACCGCCATTCTCACAACGGTATTTCACAACCCTAACCCTAAAACCCTCTGCTCTCCTCTAAAGCGATTTCTTGATTTCGATCTCTAATCTATTCATTGGTTGATTTTCCTGTTTCTGTTGACATAACAAGGTTGGATACTCACAAAGGGTACTCAATCCGACGGATTTAATGACATTTGGGTCTTTTTACATCCTCAGCTGCCTATTGCGATTTTGGTTGATCCCAAGATTTATTCAATCATCATGTATTTTTAAGAATCCGTATTGAAACGTCCAATATCTCAAAGATATTCAAACCAGTATCTATGTCGATCTCTCTAAGTTTCTGAATTACATCATCGAAATTTTGAATTGAATGATAAAGGAGGTAACCATTACTTTCTAATGCTAACAACGTTGTTTTGAACAAATGTGAATAAGGCCCATGACAAAGTTAAATTTGAAAAAAAGCTGAAATTTCATTTTTGTCCTACAATGCAGTATATGATTTTGTTCATCGATCCATTACTTCAATTGTTTTTCAAAGAAAACTATACTAAAGGAATGGAATGAATATCAGTCATACTATTGTGCATCTTGCTCTGTCTGTTTTATCTACATCTAGGAAGTTTAATTTTTCAAACATGATCTTTGAAAATCATGTATCAAACCTTGAGACCAAATTTACATCAAAACCATTTTTTATGTATCCAAGGTTTGTTCAAGAAGTTATCAACAATGAATTGATGGATGTACCTACCTCAACTGAGGTTTATGTTAGAAACGATCCTATTGGGAAGATGTTTTCTAATATGAAGAGAGTTGCCATTAGCAAAATCACACCATTGTTCTCTCCAATAATTGGTGTGATTCCCACTCTAGGTGAGGCACCAGGCTTGCAACCCACACAATCAAGCACACCCACTGATGACCTACCCCCACCTATCACTCAAAACTCTCCTCAGTCTCCTATTCACAAAACCCCCTCACCCTCCACTGAAAATATATAAAAGAAAGACCAAAGGAGCTCCTTCCTCCTCTAGATCTAAGAAACCCAAACCTAAAAGCCCTCTTGTGGAGCACTCTCTACTTGAGAATTTCCAAAGGGAAACCCATGGAGTGTCCCTTAACTCCCATGTCAAGGAGGTGCCCTCTGAAGAGCAGGATGGGCATATGGATGGTGTTGCTCATACTACTGCAATTGCACAAGGTGCACACCAAGACAGTGTGAACATAAGTAAGACCCCCTCCATGGTAACTCAAGATGAGAAATCATCTAGAGGTCCCGGGTGCCAAGAAACCAGGGGAGTAGATAGTGCTTCTACTGGGCAGAAGGCTTCTACTAAAAGTTCCAAGGATCGAGTAATGAAGGTTCATACTTCTAAATCTGGTGATGATAGATATAACTACGATGAATTGATGGAAATCATTTCAACTCTCTTTTGATCAGACTACACTAGCAAAGAGTGTTCAGGAGCATGCTGCTAAGTTTATCACTCAGGAAGGTTTGATAGATTTAATGGAGAAACTTATCCTGGCACAAAATGCCAATATTGATGCAAGAGATGTTCTTATGTTTGATTTGAAACGGAAGCTGCAGTTTTAGGGTGCTAGAATTGTTGCTCAAAATGCTCAGATATCAACCCTGAAGAAGAGGTATTCTACCTTAGCTGCATTCATAAAGGGGGAGAAATCAAGTGTAAAGAGGGAGAAGAAGATGAAAAAGATTGTGAAAGCAGCAGTACTCACAAAAGAAGAAGTCTTGAAAGAGGTAGATACAGATGAAAGGAAAGCTCAGGTCAAGGGGGAACCAAAGAAGAAGATATTTGTGAAAGCAGTACCTGAGAAAGAAGCAGTAGTGAATGAAGAAGAAAGAGTAGCAGTTGAAACTCATATGCCTCAGGCTGCTCCTAAGGTTGCTGTTGAAACCAAAGGAGTAGTAATCAAAGAAGGCCAGAAGAAGAGTAGTCTAAAGAAGAAGATACTGGATGCTCAAGATAAAGGAAAAAGTATTTTAATTGAAAAACCTAAGAAGAAGGTTCCCAAGAGAATTCCAAATGAGATAGCTGATGAATTATCACTGAAGGTAATTCAATCTATGATGAGTAAGGAAGAGCTTGAAAAGATGAGACTTTTGGCAACAAGAAGAAGCTTCTGTTGGGTTTTATCGGGTCGGATAAACAGATAAATAATTACGCAGCGGATAAAAACCTAACCCGAACAATGATCCATCCGTAGTTTATTAAACACAATCATTAAAGGGGTTTTCTCGCGTTTACCTTTAGCGATCCAAACTTTTCTCCGGAAGCTAGTGAGGGATACACCGCTACTGCACCACCGTGAGACTGGCTGCTAGACCGCCTAGGATTTGATCGAAAAAACTCTCCCGATATGTGTGTGTGTGTCAACGCCGATAAGAGAGAGAGAGAGAGATTTGGGATTCTTGGTGAGAAAGTAATTATGAAATCAGTTTTTTAATTCTATTACCCTAACCCTATATTTATATAGGTAATTATGGTAATCATATTAAGAATCCAATCCATAAATAACTCTCCACAATAACTTCCTTAATTAACTCAAACTTGTTAATCAAGTAATTATATTTATCTGATAAATAATAAATAAACGATTTATTATTTATTCCTTTCTCTCTATTAAATAATTAAACTTAATTAATTATTTCCACACGATAAATCCAATAGGTCTCGGGTTGGGTGTGTAGCAGTGTGACCCACTAGTGTCTTATAACATTGGACATAGTGATCCTAATTACTGTCTTGCACATAATCCTTTCAGACTCCCACTTGTGCCAGACAAGTAACTTAACTGTCACTATTAGCCTAAGGAGGTCCCTAGCCAGACACTTAGGTTAACCAGGTTATAAGATCTCTTATAGCCAGAGATACGATTCATATTTGAATTGTACACAGGTTCATTCCTTTTACACACGATATTTTAAAGTGAGTTTTGACATGGAGCTGAGATAGTTCAATCATAAACTCAAGTATTTCCTGACTCTGATCTCGATTGCCTGCAGTAACGGATCTTCCAAATAACCCACTGTTATTCTACCCGAGCGTGGCCACGCATTTCTGCCAATCTTAATCGTCAGGGGGCCCAGAAATATCTCTCCCATGTAGGAGGTGTAAATCCCATCTTGACTATCCGCATCTACAACCATGGCTTCCGCTGCATCTAGTCATACCCCTTATGACCACCCAGTTACGGTGCGGCGTTAGAGCATGCTAAGAGTACAGTAGTCCTCATGATCACAGACCAGATATCTCAGGTCAAAGGACAACCTATCATCAAGTCAATGCTTATGACAAAGGCTCCATGAAGCAGACTTGAAACTGGTCACATCCAATACCTATTCACTCTGATAAGTATCTATGAATGTCTAACTATATCAACTGTATATTAAACACTTCATAATAGCGTTATAACCCTACTGAGATTCCCATCTCAATAAGTTGCTACGGAGATTTAGATTTTTTACGAACTCGTGAAAAATCATGGATAACCTTAAATATGCGAAAAGTAATTTTTCTTGAAACATCTTTAAAATAGTATCTCTTTATTTCCAACACACTGTGAAATAAACTTTCATAATGTTTCAAAAATTACATTGATAATCGATAACATAAACTAACTACTAGTATCCAGGTACTGCATTCCTATGGAACTAGTATGGCCCTCATGCTTTGCTCTAGCTAAAGGCTTTGTTAGCGGATCTGCAACGTTCTCATCCGTCGGAATCTTGCATATTCTCACATCTCCTCTTCCAATAATCTCTCGGATGAGGTGATATTTCCTGAGTACATGTCTTGACTTGTGATGTTCTCTGGGCTCCTTCGCTTGTGCTACTGCCCCAGAGTTATCACAGTAAATATCAATGGGTCTAGAGATACTGGCTACAACTCTTAGATCCGTGATAAAACTCCTGAGCCAGACAGCTTCCTTTGCCGCATCTGATGCTGCAATGTACTCTGCTTCTGTAGTGGAATCCGCTATGGTATCTTGCTTCGAGCTCTTCCACGAGATCGCGCCTCCATTTAGGGTAAATACATATCCTGACTGTGATCTAAAATCATCTTTGTCGGTCTGAAAACTAGCGTCAGTGTAGCCTGTGACGCTAATCTCGTCTTCAGATCCTCCAAAGACCAAGAACATTTCTTTTGTGCGTCTCATGTACTTGAGAATGTTCTTGACAGCCACCCAATGGGCTTCACCTGGGTTCTGCTGGTATCTGCTCGTAACACTTATCGAGTAAGCAACATCGGGCCTTGTACACAACATGGCATACATAATTGATCCTATCGCCGAAGCATACGGGATCAATTTCATCTTGTCCTGATCTTTACTAGAAACAGGACACTGTGCTTTGCTTAGCACTATGCCATGCTGCATTGGGATAAATCCTTTCTTGGATTCGTCCATCCTGAATCGTTTCAGGATTTTGTCAATGTATGTACTTTGACTAAGCCCGATAAGCCGTCTAGATCTATTCCTATAGATCTTTATACCAAGTATATAGGCGGCTTCTCCAAGGTCTTTCATTTGGAAACACTTGCTTAACCAAGTCTTTACACTCTGTAAAGTTGGTACGTCATTTCCAATGAGTAGAATATCATCTACATATAAGACCAAGAAGGTTACTATGCTCCCACTGAACTTTGTGTAAACACATGGTTCAAACTCACTCTTGGCAAAACCAAATTCTTTGATTCGCTCATCAAAGTGTAAGTTCCAACTTCTAGATGCTTGTTTTAATCCATATATGGATTTCAACAATTTGCACACTTTATTAGGATTCTTTGGATCTATGAAACCTTCCGGCTGTTCCATATAGACGTCTTCTGTTAACTTCCCGTTCAGGAAGGCCGTCTTAACATCCATCTGCCAAATCTCGTAATTGAAGTACGCTGAAATGGCCATCAAGATCCTAATAGACTTTAACATTGCCACCGGTGAAAAAGTTTCATCATAGTCAATACCATGAGTTTGCGTGAAACCTTTTGCTACCAGTCTAGCTTTAAAGGTGTGCACGTTACCGTCCATGTCAGTTTTCTTCTTGAAAACCCATTTACGTCCAACAGCCCTACAGTGTTGGGGTAAATCTGTCAACTCCCATACTTGGTTGTCGTACATGGACTGCATCTCTGCCTTCATGGCCTCCTGCCATTGTTCAGACTCACTGCCTGATACAGCTTCTCCATAGGAGGTCGGTTCATTCAAGTCTCCATCATCCTGAGAGACTAAGAACCCAAGATACCTATCTGGCTCTTGCCTTATCCTAGTGGATCTGCGAAGGTCCTGTGTTTGCACCTCCTCAACCGTTTCCGGTTGAGTCTCAACATATTCTTGTTGAGCAACTGGCTCAACTATCGGTGAAGTGTCATCTTCCTCTACCTCCTGTAGATCTACATCATTCCTGGTATCCTCTGTATTGAGGAACTTATCCTCCAGAAAATCACCTCCCCGAGCTACAAAGACTTTGTTCTCGGTAGGACTGTAGAAGTAGTATCCCACAGTAGTCTTGGGATATCCTACGAAGAAGCACTTATCTGATTTGGGTTTGAGTTTTTCAGAAGTTGGTCTCTTGACATATACTTCACAACCCCAAATCTTTAGAAAAGACAATTTTGGTTTCTTGCCTGTCCAAATTTCACATGGTGTCTTTTCTACCGATTTAGTCGGCACTTTGTTCAGTATGTGGGCCGCTGTTTCGAGCGCATGTCCCCAAAATGACACTGGTAGTGAGGAACGACACATCATTGATCTTACCATATCAAGCAAGGTACGGTTTCTCCTTTCTGACACACCATTCATCTGGGGTGTGTACGGAGGTGTGAGTTGTGAAACAATCCCACATTCTATCAAATGATTGTTAAATTCCTGACTCAGATATTCCCCACCTCGATCTGACCTTAGGAACTTGATCTTCTTGTCAAGTTGATTCTGTACTTCATTCTGAAATTCTTTAAATCTTTCAAAGGCTTCAGATTTATGTCTCATCAAGTAGACATAACCATATCTACTGAAATCGTCAGTAAAAGTGATGAAGTACCGGTATCCTCCTCTAGCTTCATGACTGAAGGACCACACACATATGTGTGTATAATTCCCAATAAATCATTTGCCCTTTCATTATCTTTGTTGAAGGGTTGCTTTGTCATCTTGCCGGATAAACAAGATTCGCAATTGTCAAACGGTTTAAAATCGAAAGACCCAAGGAGTCCTCCTTTCTGGAGTTTCTCTATGCGTTTCTTGTTTATGTGACCTAGACGACAATGCCAGAGGTAAGTCTGATCCTCAATATCCTTGGATCGTTTACTTATATGATAGACTTCTCCATTTTCTTGTAGATTTAACACATATAGACCATTAGAAGGAGTTGCTTTGAAATAAAAGATATCATTTTTAAAGCAAGAAATAAGTTTATAATCATATTTATAGTAAAACCCTTGGTCTACAAGTAAATCGAAAGAAATAACATTTTTGATCATCTTAGGAACATAATAACAATTTTCAAGTTCCATTACTAGACCCGAGGGTAAACTAAGACTATACGACCCTACAGCCTCAGCTACAAGCATCGTGCCTTCGCCGACTCTTAGGTTCGAATGGTCCTTCCTCAGTGTCTCCCTTCTTTTGAATCCCTGTAAATGATTACAAATGTGATTACCACTGCCTGTATCAAGTACCCATGATTCATAAGAAGTGATCAAACAGTCTATCATAAAGATACCTGGTGCATCGGGTAAACCGATGTCTAGCTGGTCGATGTCCATCGAGTGAGCACAAATATCCTTGCTACCGCATTCTGGGCAACTCAGATCTCCCAGCTCGTCAATCCAATCCGTGTCCATGAGGTCAGCAGGTGCTGAAGTCTTCGGCTCCAA
This sequence comes from Centaurea solstitialis, assembly GCA_030169165.1. NCBI lineage: Eukaryota > Viridiplantae > Streptophyta > Magnoliopsida > Asterales > Asteraceae > Centaurea > Centaurea solstitialis. The sequence continues at coordinate 48,514,576 of CM058040.1, forward strand.
ACTGGCCAAAATATCCTCATGAAGCTTTGCCACGTCTCTCTTTGGTTCTCCAATGTACGCACTAACTGTGTTACGTATCTCATCAGTGAGGGAGAACCACATGAGATGCACAAGTTCCTCCTGGACTACTTTGTATCCCATGCGTGACAAACTTTTAAAGAGCTTCCTCATCTCTAGGAGATGCTCTTTAACAGATTGACCTTTTTCCAGTTTCAGAGAATAGATCTCTTTCATGATCAGATACTTCCCACTCTTCTTATAGAAACCCACCTGGTTCTCTATATTCTTCACGACCTCATGGCAATATCTAACCCTCAAATCAGTAGTAAACTCGGGTGAGGTAGAAAAGGACAGAATCGACATCACATCAGATTCGTCAGCCATGAATTTGAAGTATTCAGCAAAGTCCTTTTCAGGAGCATTGCAACCGGGTCGTGAAACGGGTTTCTCTATCACGTACCGCTTACCCTGTGCATCCAAGACGTTGTCAAGGTGCATTTTCCAGACTGGAAAATTTTGGCCTGTAAGCTTCCATTTCCCCATTATCAGGCGGAGAGATTCCTCAGGTGAATAAAAGATAATAGCAGACATCTACAGACAAATATAAAATTCCGATTTAGTTATCTGATTGTATTTCTAATAAATTATTACCTTAGAACAATAATTATATTAGACTAGAATCCATATTTCACATGAATTGACAGGCGGTTTGCTCACGCAAGCCAATCCATGCTATTTCTGGTAGGTAACGCCTTATACCAATCGCATCTTTAAACGAAGATACGACTTCTAGATCGTCGGGACATCGGATACTTAAATCCGTGCATATTTAGTCCCTCTAGTGTGTTTTGGCCCGGTACCACCCGGTGAATTGTAACAACTACCAAAATAGATCGCACCATTTTGAACTGGATGTACTCTGGTCGGTACCCCCCGATATCGCAGAGTCTTTTCACCCCCTTCAGCTTGGGGTTTGAACGTGGGTACCCAAGATTTTATCTTCGAGCCCCAACGTACCTTACGCCAAAGGTGTCCACAAATGGATCACACTAACTGATCTAAGATTTTCCTAAGGATTTAGCCAGTTTTAATTTTGAAAAAGACTGGTTCGAAAAACAAACTGTAATCGAACTCTTTAATCTGATTTCATAAAATTTTGTTTTTATCTAAGACTAAGCAATTATAATCAACCACGCAGATAAAAACAAGACAGTGTCATAGCTTTTGCCCAGATCTATTGTCAGTCTCGTGAGCCAACACGAGAACTGACGGTCCAAAATCCTATGTGACTAAACAACCACAAGGCATGAAATCTTGGTGCTCCCACTGGCTCCAACATCTCTGGTCGTGTCTCCGCGAAGCTCCGTCTTCGAGTTTTACTCCTTTCGAACTATTCTAATTTAACTAAATACATAATTTGAGTTGCAAATGGCACGCAGGCCTTCCAACTAGACTATTTAAAATTAAAGTACAAAAAGGGTTGTAAATGGCTCGCAGGCCTCCCTTACCATGAATAGAATAATAAAACGATAATAAAGCATTAAACACAACCATAGGTCTTTGGGCTTGGCTATGACAACAAAACTAGTTTAAAATTAAACTAACTAAACTGATTTCGATAAAACTGGTTTTTCCATAATAATCTAAACTGGATTAGAATAGGATTTTAATAATAATTTCATAAAATTAAATTGATAACAATTAAACGATTAAAACCTTTATCCAATTCAAAAATTATTACGATCTGATAACTATCCTAACTGATAATTACCAAAAACGCGTTTATCCGTTGGTTCGATAATGGTAAAATAACCATTATCAATTATCGGTATCGGTTATCTCGGATGATGGTAGCGGTGAGGACACCGCCACCACCACCTCGCCGGCGATTTAAAACAACCACCACCGCGGCTTCGGCCGCGGTTGTAATCGTGAACCACCCTATCGCCGCCAACCGCTATCGACAACCACCACCGATCATCGCCTTGGACAGCCGCCACCACCACAGTAGCAGCAGTGATCGGCCACGCCACCATACCACTATTGGGTTTTATCGGGTCGGATAAACAGATAAATAATTACGCAGCGGATAAAAACCTAACCCGAACAATGATCCATCCGTAGTTTATTAAACACAATCATTAAAGGGGTTTTCTCGCGTTTACCTTTAGCGATCCAAACTTTTCTCCGGAAGCTAGTGAGGGATACACCGCTACTGCACCACCGTGAGACTGGCTGCTAGACCGCCTAGGATTTGATCGGAAAAACTCTCCCGATATGTGTGTGTGTGTCAACGCCGACAAGAGAGAGAGAGAGAGAGATTTGGGATTCTTGGTGAGAAAGTAATTATGAAATCAGTTTTTTAATTCTATTACCCTAACCCTATATTTATATAGGTAATTATGGTAATCATATTAAGAATCCCAATCCATAAATAACTCTCCACAATAACTTCCTTAATTAACTCAAACTTGTTAATCAAGTAATTATATTTATCTGATAAATAATAAATAAACGATTTATTATTTATTCCTTTCTCTCTATTAAATAATTAAACTTAATTAATTATTTCCACACGATAAATCCAATAGGTCTCGGGTTGGGTGTGTAGCAGTGTGACCCACTAGTGTCTTATAACATTGGACATAGTGATCCTAATTACTGTCTTGCACATAATCCTTTCAGCTTCAAGAGAGATGGCTCAAAAATTGCAAGACGAATTGAATGTTGAAGAGCCAAAGAAAAAGAAGAGTCAGCCAAAGAAGGTTATCAGAAGAACAAGGCAACTCACAATAGCTCAAGAGAGAAAAAGAAAGATCAAATATCTGACAAGTGCAATTGGAGGAAAGGCAGGCACCTATGCAAGGTGGTCCACTCATAAAATAGAGGATTTGTATAAAAGAACAATTGAAGAGATGCAAGAAAAGGCAAGGAAGGTAGAGGAAGAATAGAAGGAACCTTCTTTAATTCAAAGAAGAAGTAAAAGAAAACATGATGTTTCTCTGGTCCTAAGCAAGTAAGAAAAGAAAAGAAAATGAACAAGAACAAGTTGAGAAAGAAAAGACTCAAGCTAAAAAGGATGCAGAACAATTGAGCAAGAAGTTTGGAGATGTGAAGAGGAAGAAATTTATTGTTCATAAAATGTCAACAAAAAGAATAAGGATAGATGGTGCTAAGCCTATTGATGCAGTTCCAATTAGCTCAAGAAAGCCAAAGATAGTGAATTGGAAGTTTGAAGAAGAATGTTGAGTCTGATACATTACCTCTGCTGAAGATTGATGGTTAACACTGCTGATGATTACCACTGCTGGCTTTGGAGTTTGGTACCACTGCTAGTTATTTGAAGGTTACCACTGCCAGTATGTGAGGATTCAATGAAGATCAGATTACCACTGCTATTAAGACTACCACTGCCTATATGAAGTTACCACTGCTGGTGTCAAGTTAACACTGCTTTTGTTTTACCACTGCTATCAAGATGAAGATAAGGAAAGGATTGCGATGATTTGAAGATATAGACAAGATACGATCTGCTTGGAGATATTTTAGAGATTATCTTGTAAATCTAGTTTCCTTATTGTTATCTTGTAAGTCGTATATATAGCTGATAGGTTTTCATTGTTAGATACGAGTTTTCATAGCTTTTGTGTTAGAATTAGAGCCTCAAGATTGTTCTTGAAATCCCTGCAATAGAGAAGTGTTGCACGTCTGTTTGAGCCTGTTCAAACAGATTGGGGCTTGAGTTTGTAATCATTAAGCTATTGAAATCAATACACATACAGTTTGTTACAAATCCATTGTTTTCATTCTATAATCAAAGTGTTATTCCGCAAACTTCTTTGATTAAGTTTTCTGTTCTTGATATATTGATCCTGTCAAGTGGTATCAGAGCTAGATTATTCCAGAAAACTAATTCACAATGGATACTCAAGAAACAGTTTTGGTCTCAAAAGTTCCCATGCTCAAACCCAATGAATTTGACATGTGGAAAATTCGAATTCATCAATACATGCTTCTCACAGACTATGGGATGTGGGAAGTTGTGGAAAACGGACCTGGTGTTGATGAAGCTGTTGCTGAAGGAGGTGCTAGGCCTCCACCTAGATCTGATGCTGATAGAAAGAGAAGGCAGACTGAGATGAAAGCCTTGAGTACTTTGTTGTTGGCCATTCCCAATGAATACCAACATCAATTTAGTACCTATACAGATGCAAAGTCTCTCTGGACTGCTCTAGAGAAGAGGTTCTCTGGAACCAAGAGCACAAAGAGAAATCTAAAGGCTATACTGAAGCAGCAGTATGAGAATTTCACATCCCTGAAGAATGAATCTATGACTCAGACGTTTGATAGATTCAACAAGCTGATTGGAGAGCTGGCAACTGTGGATGTAAAGATGGATAAAGATGATGTGAATAGAAAATTCCTCAGATCTCTTGGAGAGGAATGGACTATTTACACTGTCTCATTCAGGCAGGGTGATGACTTGGAAGACAAGGAACTTGAAGATCTTTACAACGATCTAAGGATCTTTGAAGCAGAAGTAGAAAAGAAGAAGAGACCCATTGGATATACTCATAATACTGCTCTTCTTTCTGAAAACTCTAATTCTTTCAATACCACTGCTTTTAATAATACCACTGCTGCCTATAATACCACTGCTAATGAAACTGTCACTAATGTAAATTCTTCTTCATCTCAGGAAACCAATGAGGATACAGTGCTGGAAGCTTTCTTGGCAAGTCATGTCAAGTCATCTCTGATCAATGATGATTTGGACCAAATTAATGCAGATGATCTTGAAGAGATGGATATTAAGTGGCAGATGGCCATGCTCACTCTGAGGATGAAGAGGTTTATCAGAAGAACAGGAAGGAACAACTTTGATCTCAAAAGAGAAGATAAAGCTGGTTTTGATAAGACCAACGTGAGATGCTACAAGTGCAATGAACCAGGGCACTTTGCCAGAGAATGCAAAGGAGTAGCCACCAACAACCAGACTAATCGAGGTGGATCTGCACAAGCTCCTAGATTCAACAACAGGGGAAGCAACTCAAATCCTAGTTCTTCTCAAGCTTTGGTATCTCAAGAGGGACAAGGATTTGACTGGAGTGATCATGCTGAAGAAGCAGTTCAGAATCAAGCCCTCATGGCTGAAATAAAAGAGACTGATGTTCCCACTGAGGTATCCTCTAAACTCTGTTCTAATTCCTGTTTGGAAACTGTGAAAAAGTATAGGGATCACAATCAAACCATGAGTGATAGTATCAAAAAGATGGAAAGAGAGAGGAGAGAATATGTTAAGATCATAGACAACCTGGAGGATCAAATAAAGGCCTACAAAGCCAATGAACTTCAGTTTGAATATGATCATAACTACTGGAAGTGGGAGAAGAAAGAGCTTGAGAGAAAACTGACAAAAGAAAAGGAGGAAGTAGAAAGTGCTAGGAAAGAATTATCCAAAGCCAAAGAAGACCTGGATAAATTTTCAAAGTCCTTTAAGGCATTAAAATCAATCGTTAGAGCACAAGTCACTGATGACTTGAAAAGGGGTATAGGATACAATAGTACCCCTCCTCCTTACAATCAGAATTATATTCCTCCTACAACTGACCTTCTTGAAAGAATGGACAGAAGAGAGATGAAAGAAGGACTAGATAGTGTAGATCCAGTTGACTCAGAGGAGGAAACAGATAGGAAAAGCATTGCTGAGACCATTCCTGATGACAACCATCTTCTCACCAATGAGAAAGGTGGTATGCCATTCATCCCTAGCAAAAAGGTTGAGACCATAAGGAAAGATAAGGGGAAAGCTGTCATGCCCTCAGAAACTAAAGGGAAAAGGACTAAGATCAATAGGAATGAGAATAGGAAGGACCACTACACTCTGAGGACTATAGTTGAACCTGGTACTTCTTCACAGTTTCAAAACAAAAATCATCCTAGAGGGAACAAAAGGAACTGGAACAACCAGTGGGCTCAATGTCATGGTGTTGATCTGAACAAAATTAACAAACCAAAACCATGCTTTATTTGTTGTAAGACAAATCATCTAGCAAGAGACTTTATTTCAATCCATTTAATCAAAGAAACAGATACCAAGCTAGAGGATTTGTTCATACACACAAAAAGGTTGTTCCTAAGCAAAACAGATCTAGTCAACCCAAAAGAAAAGTTCAAAAGAAAAGGGTTGAAAAGAAGTCTGTCAAATTGGTTACTAAATGGGTACCTAAAGCCTCACTTGGTGATACTACTGCTTCAACAAGCAGTGGTAACAACAGTGTTGCTTCTGAAAGCAGTGGTAACAACAATATCAGCAGTGATAACACAATCACTGCTACATCTCAAGTTAACACTGCTGTTAGCAATAACAGCAGTGGAAACTCAAACAATGTTACCACTGCCAAGTCTCCATTGAGAAAACCCATTGTAACCAAATATTCCAGTCATCAGATCCCAAGCAAAGATTATCTTTTAAAGCTTAACAGATTGACAGAGGTCAATTATGTTAATGAAAAGGGAGAACCCAAGACCATATTGGCTTGGGTTCCCTCAAGACACTAACTGTTTCATTATATGTGCAGAGCAACCAAGGAAGAAGGAGTAGTCTTTGGCATGTGGATAGTGGTTGCTCTAGGCACATGACAGGTATCATGTCATTACTTGAAGACTTTAAAAAGTTTGAAGGTGGACATGTTGCCTTTGGGGATAATCCACATGGAGGTAAGATTAGTGGAAAAGGTAAAGTATCAAAAGGTAAGATGACTTTTGATGATGTCTATTTTGTAGAGCAATTAAAGTATAATTTACTTAGTGTTTCTCAAGTTTGTGACAAGAAGTTTGGTGTATTTTTCACTGATACTGAATGTCTCATTCTTGCTCTTGGCTACAAGATAGATGAGAGTAAAGTGATGTTAAGAACACCTAGGAAGGATAATGTATACTGTTTGGACATTGAAGATGCTTCTTCTTCATCCTTAAACTGTTTATTTTCAAAAGCATCTGTGAGTGAATCATCACTGTGGCATAGGAGGATGTGTCACATGAATTTCAAAAAAATGAACTTACTTGTCAAAAATAACCTTGTAAGAGGTTTGCCTGCCAAGGAATTTTCAAGTGATGATCATTGTGTAGCATGTCTCAAAGGCAAGCAACACAAAAAACTCACACAAGTCCAAAGAAGTAAACACTATCTCATCACCTTTACAGTTATTGCATATGGATCTTTTTGGTCCTACCAATGTGATGAGTATAGGCAAGAAATCCTATTGTCTGGTTATAGTTGATGATTACTCTAGATTTACTTGGGTTTACTTTCTGAGATCAAAGGATGAGACAAGTGGACTGATCAAACCCTTTGTGACCAGTGTGGAAAACAAGACAAAGCTTAGAGTAAAAGTCATTAGATCAGATAATGGCACTGAATTCAAGAATGCTGACTTGAATAGCTTTTGTGAGGAAAAAGGTATTGAGAGACAATACTGTGCTCCTAGAACTCCTCAACAGAATGGTGTTGCTGAGAGGAGAAATAGGACACTGATTGAGGCTGCAAGAACTATGTTGGCTGACTCTAAACTTCCAATCACTTTCTGGGCAGAAGCAGTTAACACTGCTTGTTATGTCCAAAACAGAGTTCTTATAGTCAAATCAAAAGGCAAGACACCCTATGAACTTTTTGAGAAAAAGAAACCCTATATAGGATTTTTACAACCATTTGGGTGTCCTTGCACAATTCTTGATACCAAAACTCACTTAGGCAAATTTGAGAGCAAATCTGATGATGGATTTTTTGTGGGATACTCTTCTCAGAGCAAAGCACTAAGAGTTTTCAAAAGTTCTACAAGGATCATAGAAGAAAGTGACAATGTCAAATGCAATGTGAACACTCCTAACATACCTGGAAGTGGTCCCAATTGGCTATTTGACATTGATTCACTAACTAACTCTTTGAATATGAGCTATACAGTGAATACAGATTCAGGAACAGCGCAAGCACAAGAAACAAGTCCAACATTTGTCATGTTTCCCATGCCTCTTGTTGACTCAAATGATGCCAGTACCACTGCTGAGTCACATGGTGATGACAAAACAGAATCTGAGTCTACTGAGAAGAATGATGATCAAGCAATTGAGGAATCCTCACCCTCTCAGAATCTAGAAGACATACCTGCTTTAGAAGAGGGACCTCAATGGGATCAAGAACCAGAGGTGAATGCTTCAAATCTAGGGGTGGATCTGACTGAAGAACCCCTGCATCTTACAAGAACACAGAAGAATCATCCACCTACTCTGGTGATAGGAGACATTCAGTCTCCTATGATTACAAGGAAGCAGAGCAAATCCCTTCCCAATCCACACTTGAGCATGATTTCTGTTTTTCTTTCACAAACAGAACCCAAGAAGGCTCATGATGCAATGAAGGACCCAAGTTGGATTGAGGCCATGCAAGAGGAACTGCTACAGTTTGTCCTACAACATGTGTGGGATCTGGTGGATCTACCAAGAGGACACAGAGTCATTTGTACAAAGTGGATTTTCAGGAACAAGACTGATGAGAGGGGCATTGTTATCAAAAACAAGGCCAGATTGGTAGCCCAGGGATATACTCAAGAAGAAGGGATAGACTATGATGATGTATTTGCACTTATTGCCAGAATTGAAGCCATCAGACTATTCTTGGCCTTTGCATCTCACAAAGGATTCAAAGTCTATCAGATGGATGTCAAGAGTGCCTTTCTCTATGGCACCATAGATGAAGAAGTATATGTCAGTCAACCACCAGGGTTTGAAGATCCCAAATACCCTGATAAAGTGTACAAGTTAAGGAAAGCTTTGTATGGTCTTCATCAGGCACCTAGGGCTTGGTATGATACCTTGTCCTCATATTTGTTGGAAAACAAATTTGAGAGAGGTGTCATTGATAAGACCTTGTTCATCAAGAGAACTAAGACTGACATGCTTCTAGTGCAGATTTATGTTGATGATATCATCTTTGGATCTACAAAGGATGATATGTGCAAGGAGTTTGAGGAACTGATGCACAAGAAATTCAAAATGAGTTCTATGGGAGAACTAACTTTCTTTCTTGGTTTGCAGGTCAAGCAGAAGCCTGAAGGGATATTCATCAATCAGTCCAAATATGTTGCATCCATGCTTCAAAAGTTTGGAATGAATGATGCAAAGCCTGCAAGCACCCTAATGGAAACACATAAACATCTTACTGCTGATGTTGAGGGGGAGGAAGTTGATGTGCACCATTATAGATCCATGATTGGATCATTAATGTACCTTACAGCATCTAGACCTGATATTATGTTTGCTGTTTGTGTTTGTGCCAGGTTTCAAGTTAGGCCCAAGGAGTCCCACTTGCATGTAGTCAAAAGGATATTCAAATACCTGAAGGGACAACCGAGATTGGGACTGTGGTATCCCAATGATTCATCTTTTGACTTGGTGGCTTACACAGATAGTGATTATGGTGGGGCAAACTTGGATAGAAAGTCTACATCAGGAGGATGTCAGTTCTTAGGAGGAAGATTAGTTTCTTGGCAATGCAAGAAACAGACCACGGTTTCACAATCCACAACAGAGGCTGAATACATAGCTGCATCACAATGTTGCTCTCAAGTGCTATGGATTCAAAATCAGATGAAGGACTATGGTCTTTCATTCTTGCAGACACCAATTTATATTGACAATAACAGTGCTATTAGTATTGTTAACAATCCTGTCAAGCACTCCAAGACCAAGCATATAGAGATCAAGTACCATTTTATTAGAGACTGTAATGAAAAGAAGATAATTCAAGTTCTGAAAGTTCACACTGATGATCAATATGCAGACCTGTTCAAGAAAGCTTTTGATGTAGGCAGGTTTACATTTTTGGTTACAAGTGTTGGGATGATGAACTCTGAATGACACTTCTCTTTATTATACTTTTTGTACTTTCTCTGTATATTTTCTTCCTTTTTGTATTTCTTCTTATTAGTATTTTAATGAGTTTGTGAATGGTGCAGGTACATAGTGAAGTTCTTAGTTTGAATGCACAGAGCATGAGGATGTTACCACTGCTGAGTTGGAATTATCTCTACAAGCAGTGTCATTAATCCAACACATGATTTTTATATTGAAGTCTTTACCACTGCTAGTATTGTGTGTTACCACTGCTAGCACATTCGCACAATACCACTGCTAGCACATTCGCACAATACCACTGCTAGCACATTCGCACCATACCACTGCTAGCGCATTCGCACTATACCACTGCTAGCTCATTCGCTCATTAACACTGCTCACATATTCGGTTTTTACCTCTGCTCGTACTGTCGCATGTTACCACTGTTGTTATAGTGATCTTTACCACCGCTGGTATTATGTGTGTCTTTTTACCACTCACAGTGTAATTACCACTGCTTTTAAACTCACTAGGGTTTTTACAACTGCGTGCCCTATGTTACCACTGCTTTTCATTAGGGACATGTCATTACCACTGCTTCAGTGTTTTACCACTGCTTTTGCATAGACACACAAAATTACCACTGCTTGTGATTTTTACCACTGCTTTTAACGCATATCCTTGTTAGTGTAACTTTACCACTGCTACGTATGTCCGTTACCCCTGCTTGTGGTAGTTACCCCTGCTCATCAGTTCACTATAAAAGCCCTAATGTGACCGCCTTTTCACAAACGGCTATTCTGTACTTTCTCTCTAAAAACGTTTGCGATTCTGCATCTGTTCTTCATCTGAGTTCTTGATCTTTCAATCGTGTACTGATTTTCGTTTGATTCTAGGGTTTTATTTGCGAAATCGAGTATGGATTCAATGGGTTTCATCAAGGATCACAATAAGGTGGGATACTTCAAGAAGGATGCCAATTCCGAAGGGTTTAATGATATTCTTGACTTCTTGGCATCCTTACACATTGCCTACGCTGCGACCATCAATCCAATCATCTACATTCAACACATGAATGATTTCTGGTCGAATGCTGTGATTCAAGAAGAAGATGGAGTCAAGATCATTCAGACCACCATCTGTGGTCAAGCACTTATCCTAACCCCTGCAAAGATCAGATTTCATCTTCAACTCAATGAAGAATGAGGTATTACTATGCTTAAACCCTCTGTTATCATGGAAGCTTTTGAAAGAATGGGGCATACAGGATCTCGCACTTCTTTGAAATATCTAAAGGGTAAATTTTGCCCTCAGTGGAGATTTTTCGTGCATACCCTGTTACATTGTTTTTCAAAGAAAACCACCAGTTTTGGTGAGTTTAGCAGTTCTATTGCCTCTGCAATGGTCTGCTTGGCCACTAAACAGGTGTTCAACTTTTCCCAAATGATTTTTGATGATCTTGTGTATAATCTTGAGAACATAACCAATTCCAAAGTTAAAACGTTTTATATGTTCCCAAGATTCATCCAAGAAGTTATCACTAAGGAATTGACGGATGTACCAATGCATGGTGACACCTATAAGAGCTCTGCTCTTGGTCATAAGGTGTTTGCCAATATGCAGAGACCTGCAGAAGGCTCAAATGACCAATTCACTCCATTGTTCTCTACAATGATGAGAGTGAACCACCCCCAAGGTGAGGCATCAGGCTTGCAGCCTACACAACCAAGGCATTCCCTCTGATGACCTACCCACACCTATCACTACTACAATCCCTCAGTCCCTTGAGAAAACCCCCACCCCTACACTGAAAAAATATCAAAGAAAGAACAGGGGAGCTCCTTCCTCCTCTGGTTCTAAACCCAATGAGCCTATAAGCCATCAGTTGGAGCACTCTCCTGCTCACAATATCCAAAGGGAAACCCCTGGAGTGATGCCCCACTCAAGTATAAAGAAGGTGCCCTCTAAGGAGAAGGATGGGCATGTGGTTGGTGAGGCTCAGACTACTGATGTTGCACAAGGTGTGCATCAGGACAGTTTGAACATTGCTAAGACCCCCACCATGGCAACTCCTATTGAGAAATCAAAGGGAGGACCCAGGTGCCAAGAAACCAAGGGGACATCTAGTGCTTCAGCTAGGCTGAAGACTGGTGTTAAAAAGCTCAAAGATCCAGTAATGGAGGTAAACACTCCTAAACCTGGTGAGGGCAGATTTTCACAAAAGGAATTGATGGAAAACTTCACTACCATTGCCAAGGATTTGAAGGCATTTGAGAGGAATTTCTTTGTTCATGCTGAGAAACATGGTTCTCATGAGGCAAGGCTGGATACATTGAAGGAGTTGGCTACTGCACAGCATGATTTGCTCAAGGTTCATGATGCAAGAATTGTGAAGCAAGCCAAGATCATTCAAGCTCAAGGTGCTGCTATGGCTTCTATGAAAGGCACTATTAGAGCTCTGAAGAAGAGGTACTCCACCTTGGTTGCATTCACAAAGGGGGAGAGGAGATCTAAGGTGAAGGGGGAGCAAGAAAAAGAAAAAGTTGAGGATGTTGTGAATGAACTAGTTGATATGGCTAATACTGAATTGCATGATGAGGTGCCTGAAATTATGATGGAAACAGGTGCTAAGGGGGAGACTGAAGAAGTTGATGTTGTTGATACAAGGACTAAATCACAGGTGGAAGTTAATGAGGATGAGCTCACAATTGCTCAGTTACTTGTGAAAATGCCTGAGGTAGTTCAACCAATCAAGGGTGTAGTGATCAAAGAGCCAGAAGTTAAAAAGAAGATTGAAATCCCTGTTGATCCAAAAGACAAGGGAAAGAAGAAGATAGTGGAAGAGAATCTAACTGAGTCTGATGATGAGGAGATGGGATTCAAGTCTGTAGTGAATCCAGTAACTGAAGATGCTATTACTGATGAATTGATTCTTCAACTTGAAGAGGAAGAAGAAAAGAAAAGAAAAGTGGAGTTGGCAAGAATTGCTGAGAGAGACAGAATAGAGGCTGAGAAAATGCAAGAAGAATGGAACAAGGAAGAAATTGAAGTTGAAAGGAAGAAGCCTGTGAAAAAGACTCAAAAGAAGACAATTTCAAAGGCTATGACAGAAAAGAGAAGAACAATGGTGAGGTATTTATCTGGTGCTCTTGGAAAGCCAGTTCAATACTTTTCCAGGTGGAATCTGGAAGAAATTGAGAACAAGTATAATGTCACCAGAGAAGCTATGCATTTGGAAGCCATGGAAGAACAACATGTTGAAACTGAAGAGGTTGCTTTGGTTCAAAGGAAGAGGAAGAGAGATCAAATTGAAGATCAGGTTACTGCTAAAAGTAATCCTGAGGTTGATGAGGAGATAATCAAGGAGACTGTGGCTGATCCTGTTCATACTATTGTTCAAGGAACTGAGAAAGAAGCTGAGAAAGAAGCTGAGAAAGAAGTTGAAGGAACTGAGTCACCTAAACCAAAGAGGAAAAAGTCAATTGCCAAAAATCCAAAGATGAGCAAAGAGATTGAAGAACCTTCAAATGTGTCTGTGTGGATATTCTTTGAGAATAATCAGGTGGATTATTTCAGGATATTCAGGAGTGATGGAACAAATGAAGTGTTTGCTAATCACCTTGGAATCTTCAGAAAATTATCCAGAGGCGATCTAAAGAAGATGTATGAGATAGCTTGTACTATAGAGATAGAAGATTTTGAGGAAGCTAGGATGCTTGTTGAAGATTTGAAGATGATGTTTGCTTTCTCAAAAACAAAAGCAGAGCTCAAGAAAAACAGAAAAAGAGATCAGAATGATAGTATAGGTGAAGGAAAGGTTATTTCCTGGAACACCTATAAAAATAGGGTGTTTTCAGTAAATTTTGAGAAAGGAAGAATGAGTTTCTTTCTGATGGACAAGAGATATGATTTTGAGCCAATCATGATGGGTAGTATGTTGGAAGTGAAAAAGAAAGCAGAAAATTTGTCTGAGTTAGATAAAGAGTTAATGGAAAGATTGAGAGAACAACTGCTGGAGTTGAATGCGAATTATTTTGATGAAGAAGTGATTGAACAGAAACAGAAGAAAATCACAGGTTGGGGAGTAGATCAAAACCTGAGGTATGTTGTAAAGTTGGATGATGGGTCAGAACTCTGTGATTCTGAATGGGTGAATATCTTGGAAGATTGTACAAGAGAGAATTTGAAGGAGATGTATGATCAGAGATGCACTATGATCAAGGTAGCTGTGAATGACAGAGATAATCCTGATCAAGCTAAAAAGAGGAAGTTTGCAGTAGAGTGTTTGTTTTGGTTGTTTGAACCATTCAAACTTCTAGGTGTAAAGAATACAAACTGTGAAACTGTGGAGGAGTGGAGGTGGTATGAAAAGTGCAAGGTTTACAGTCTGAGAATCAATGATGGAGAAATGGAGTATTATTTTGAAGAGTGTGAAACTGATGCACTGGATATACAAAGGCTGCAGTGTATGATGAAGGTAAATCTGAGTACAAGTGGTGAACCTACAAGAGCTGCAAGACTGCTGGTAAAGAAGATGAAGACTTATTTGAAGATCAGACTCACAAACTTAGCTCCTCATGTTGAGAAGTTAAGTTTAGGGGGAGATTGTTGAGTCTGATACATTACCTCTGCTGAAGATTGATGGTTAACACTACTGATGATTACCACTGCTGGCTTTGGAGTTTGGTACCACTGCTAGTTATTTGAAGGTTACCACTGCCAGTATGTGAGGATTCAATGAAGATCAGATTACCACTGCTATTAAGACTACCACTGCCTATATGAAGTTACCACTGCTGGTGTCAAGTTAACACTGCTTTTGTTTTACCACTGCTATCAAGATGAAGATAAGGAAAGGATTGCGATGATTTGAAGATATAGACAAGATACGATCTGCTTGGAGATATTTTAGAGATTATCTTGTAAATCTAGTTTCCTTATTGTTATCTTGTAAGTCGTATATATAGCTGATAGGTTTTCATTGTTAGATACGAGTTTTCATAGCTTTTGTGTTAGAATTAGAGCCTCAAGATTGTTCTTGAAATCCCTGCAATAGAGAAGTGTTGCACGTCTGTTTGAGCCTGTTCAAACAGATTGGGGCTTGAGTTTGTAATCATTAAGCTATTGAAATCAATACACATACAGTTTGTTACAAATCCATTGTTTTCATTCTATAATCAAAGTGTTATTCCGCAAACTTCTTTGATTAAGTTTTCTGTTCTTGATATATTGATCCTGTCAAGTGGTATCAGAGCTAGATTATTCCAGAAAACTAATTCACAATGGATACTCAAGAAACAGTTTTGGTCTCAAAAGTTCCCATGCTCAAACCCAATGAATTTGACATGTGGAAAATTCGAATTCATCAATACATGCTTCTCACAGACTATGGGATGTGGGAAGTTGTGGAAAACGGACCTGGTGTTGATGAAGCTGTTGCTGAAGGAGGTGCTAGGCCTCCACCTAGATCTGATGCTGATAGAAAGAGAAGGCAGACTGAGATGAAAGCCTTGAGTACTTTGTTGTTGGCCATTCCCAATGAATACCAACATCAATTTAGTACCTATACAGATGCAAAGTCTCTCTGGACTGCTCTAGAGAAGAGGTTCTCTGGAACCAAGAGCACAAAGAGAAATCTAAAGGCTATACTGAAGTAGCAGTATGAGAATTTCACATCCCTGAAGAATGAATCTATGACTCAGACGTTTGATAGATTCAACAAGCTGATTGGAGAGCTGGCAACTGTGGATGTAAAGATGGATAAAGATGATGTGAATAGAAAATTCCTCAGATCTCTTGGAGAGGAATGGACTATTTACACTGTCTCATTCAGGCAGGGTGATGACTTGGAAGACAAGGAACTTGAAGATCTTTACAACGATCTAAGGATCTTTGAAGCAGAAGTAGAAAAGAAGAAGAGACCCATTGGATATACTCATAATACTGCTCTTCTTTCTGAAAACTCTAATTCTTTCAATACCACTGCTTTTAATAATACCACTGCTGCCTATAATACCACTGCTAATGAAACTGTCACTAATGTAAATTCTTCTTCATCTCAGGAAACCAATGAGGATACAGTGCTGGAAGCTTTCTTGGCAAGTCATGTCAAGTCATCTCTGATCAATGATGATTTGGACCAAATTAATGCAGATGATCTTGAAGAGATGGATATTAAGTGGCAGATGGCCATGCTCACTCTGAGGATGAAGAGGTTTATCAGAAGAACAGGAAGGAACAACTTTGATCTCAAAAGAGAAGATAAAGCTGGTTTTGATAAGACCAACGTGAGATGCTACAAGTGCAATGAACCAGGGCACTTTGCCAGAGAATGCAAAGGAGTAGCCACCAACAACCAGACTAATCGAGGTGGATCTGCACAAGCTCCTAGATTCAACAACAGGGGAAGCAACTCAAATCCTAGTTCTTCTCAAGCTTTGGTATCTCAAGAGGGACAAGGATTTGACTGGAGTGATCATGCTGAAGAAGCAGTTCAGAATCAAGCCCTCATGGCTGAAATAAAAGAGACTGATGTTCCCACTGAGGTATCCTCTAAACTCTGTTCTAATTCCTGTTTGGAAACTGTGAAAAAGTATAGGGATCACAATCAAACCATGAGTGATAGTATCAAAAAGATGGAAAGAGAGAGGAGAGAATATGTTAAGATCATAGACAACCTGGAGGATCAAATAAAGGCCTACAAAGCCAATGAACTTCAGTTTGAATATGATCATAACTACTGGAAGTGGGAGAAGAAAGAGCTTGAGAGAAAACTGACAAAAGAAAAGGAGGAAGTAGAAAGTGCTAGGAAAGAATTATCCAAAGCCAAAGAAGACCTGGATAAATTTTCAAAGTCCTTTAAGGCATTAAAATCAATCGTTAGAGCACAAGTCACTGATGACTTGAAAAGGGGTATAGGATACAATAGTACCCCTCCTCCTTACAATCAGAATTATATTCCTCCTACAACTGACCTTCTTGAAAGAATGGACAGAAGAGAGATGAAAGAAGGACTAGATAGTGTAGATCCAGTTGACTCAGAGGAGGAAACAGATAGGAAAAGCATTGCTGAGACCATTCCTGATGACAACCATCTTCTCACCAATGAGAAAGGTGGTATGCCATTCATCCCTAGCAAAAAGGTTGAGACCATAAGGAATTCGATCCTTCTTTAATTAGAGTGTTATTCTGCAAACTTCTTTAATTATATTCTGAGTTTTGTTTAAATTCTTGTCACGAATTCGATCCTATCAAGTGTAGAACGAAGAGCTAGTGTGTGTGTGTGTGTGTGTGTGTGTGTGTGTGTGTGTGTGTGTGTTTTGTGTTTGAAAGCGAAGGTGTTGATTTGAATTTTTGCTCCCGCATTTATGCATTTATATAGTGTTTTTTTAGGTTCATTATTTTTTTTTTAAATTAACTTTTTATAAATACAATAGTTTTTTTATTGCTTCAAATTTTATTTTAATAGAATAACAAGAGAGTAATAATCATAGCCGACGCCACCTCCAAACATTTTTATTTAACTATAAGTGCAAATGGAATAAGAAAACAAAACCTTACTATTAATGTTTAAAAAATTTAGAAAGATACACCATAGATCATGATTTATAATTGCATCCAATTGAACTAAACAATTAATTCTTTTGGACTTTTGGTATAGAATACTTAATGAAGCTATCAATATGAAAGTTGTTTTTTGTTATTATTAAGAAAGTCTTCGGATGGCTATATTCACAACAGCCGTTCTACGGGTAGCTAGGAAGGAGGTGTTCGTGTTACCGTTCGTGTTGTATTCAACCATTCATTAATTAAAAAACTAAAAGGTAGTACCATATGCCTTCTTAGGCTATGCATAGCACAAGCCGGGTAGATGGCTCGAGTACGGTGGGTTCGAGGGCTCGATGGTACAGGGTTCGTGGTAGGGGTGGCTGATATGGTGGCGGGCTCCCTAAACAGATCATACCCGGCTCTCTCTCTTCCCTCTTTCCCTCTTTCCCTCTCTAGAATATATATTAAATTAATAAATTTTTAGAGGGTATGAAAGGTTGTTGTACTTCATTTCAGGGTTAAGAGAATAGGAAAGAAAAAGACTGATGTGGCGTTGAGGTGAAATAAGAGTATAAGGGTATGAAATTGGTACTCATAGTCTTATTAGATGCATGTATTTCAATGGAAAGGTAGGGCCCTTTCTCTGTTCTTGCACATATGCCTTCTTCGAAAATATCTTTTCAGACTACCGTAGAGCCATATAGCATAGACTCCACCGATGCTAATAAGATCCTTTTACCAGCTGGTTTATATGTCATTAATACTTTAACCCCACTAATCATTATAAACCGTAAAAACCAATTTCATATCATATTTCATAGATGGAACAATAATGTGAAAGCAAAGCTGTGAAAATCAACCAAAACCATCTGATGTGTGATTTTTAAACTATGATTCATATTATTTCCTATCTTATGTTCTTGTGTACGAAATATGAGCGTGTGTTTCATATATAAATATATTTTGTGTTTTTTCTTTCTTTTTGCACGCAAAACAATTCTTAACGTTTCATCAATGAAACAACATACACAAATTGTTTTTACAGTGTGTAACACTTGAGTGGTTCTATTTAATCCCCCCCCCCCCCTCTTTCCTAGCCACCGCTCCTATAATTCAACTGTGTGCATCACGGATGGAGACGAGTATGTGGAGGGGGATGTTAATGGGGTCCTTATACCCCGAACCTATTATCTTCTCTATAAGAAAATGTTATTCTTTGTCTTTGGACCACTTCAACGTTTATCTTTGGACCATATTAGCCACTAATGTGTTTTAGTCGTATTCAATTAAATTCAAATCAATCCTTACTCTTCAGTATTGACTCGGATTCAAAAATAGAAAATATCTAGTTATCTGACTTTTAGGTATTGTTTCATAATAATTTAAAGATTAGGTTAAATATGTAGACTATGCATCGAATCAAATTGCAAGTGCCATTTCAATTTAACTATGAACACTTGCTTTAATCGACAATAAAACTTCAACCGTCTAGTTCTATTTAATTTATTTAATACACAATTAAGTTGATATTTTAAATTTATTTCTATACTTTTCAAATGGTAGATATTGACATCAATTTTTTTTTAAAATGCAACTTGTGGTGTATGAAGTTAAAAAAGAGTTTGTCAATACACATGTATATAGGGAGAGAAAGATGAAAGTTCAATTGAAAATTTTATTTCTATTGTGAACTAGGGACAAAAGGAGAGCGGGGTGTTCACAGTTATCCATATTTATCATTAACAATGAACGTGTATTCGTAAACTACTCATCATAAATAATATATAATTCATGATTTATGATGAATTATTACATCATACATAACTAATGATACACATTCACGATGAATGAAACACCGTTCACGAAAAATAACCTATGAATCAAACACCGTTCACAATGAATAACTTATGAAGGTACAAAAAACCATGAACCCTTACAATGTTTTACTATAAAAGTTTAATGTTATTTATTTGGTCTCATGGTCTCATGTAATCGTATCTTAAGAAAAAGACAAAAGGAGGTTCAAAGAAAAACACCAAAAAAAAAAAAACAAAAAATCAAGGAACACCCTTGCAGCCCTCCATCTGGATTGTATGCACTTGTGCATAGTAGTAACCTAAGTCATTTTTTTGGTTTTTGTGCACATGTGCATTATGCACCTATGCATACGTACGTGTGCATATTACAAATTACTTTTATGCACAATTGCATACGGTCTAGATGGAGAGTTATTAGGGTGTTCCTCATTTTTATGTTTCTTTGAGGTGTTTCCTTGAACTGGCCCTATGGTCAAGTTCAAGGAAAAACCTCAAAATGTTTCGATACAAACAAGAAGCTAAACATTTTGCAAGAAGTCTAAATATCTTATATGATACATAAGCTTACTCATGTATGATTAAAGATAAGATAATCATATATTATCACTTATTCATTCTAATTCTAAACTTACATTCTATTAACCAAATAGACAGATTCCAAATTATCTAACAGTTTCCTTTCCTATTCATGACAATCAAACACACTTTAATTTTTCCTCACGTTTGCAATAAAAGATAAGTTTTCATTTGAACTCACCCGTGTGCTTGTTGGTCCCAAGGGGTGACCTTCATGGTGTAAGGAATTGTAGAGGGGGGGGGGGGGTTGAATACAATTGACACAATAATTTCACTTAAAAATTCTTTGTATTATAACAAACCGAGTTTACAAGATTGCTGCGGAAATAGAAAAGGAGTAAACTTAATCTAAACAATCTTAAGTTTAACACAAAACTTTCACTAATGCACTAGTGAAAAAGATAGAAAAGAAAGAACTTAGAAGAATAATGGGGAGTGAAAGATTCTGGGATATAAGATTGAGGAAGAAGATGTTTGAAGAACACTCTTCACGTCAATTCATATCCCATGCATTAAACGCATGGCAGGTTCACCTTTTACACATGTTGTGTATTGGGTGGTCCAAGTGTACTATTATTATAAACAAATGCCCATGCGTGTATGAGCAAAAATGTGCTTATAATGAATAGTTGCCTTATGGACTGATAAGTATGGAGGATACAGTAAAGTGACTGTCCTTTTGTATTATGTGTCAGTAAGGGAGGTAATCCTTTTGTGCATTAGGTATTTAAGACAAGTTTAATCTTCAGGATCAAGATATTGATCAGCGAGCAGATAACTGATATTGATGATGATCAGTGTTTGTTGTATCTTGATGTCTTCAGATTGTCATGCATGTTTTGGATAGGTTGCTATCACTAAATCCGTATTCAGATCACGAGCTACGATGTCCATGTCATCAACTAATTTTTCGACCTCGCTGATGATTCTTTGAATATGACTTCTTTGTCTTCAGGGGATGCCTCATTGATGATTAGTTTCAGCGATCACTTAATAGACTCTGTGTCTCGCTGTTACTAATAGAGCAATGATGCTATAGGGCTTGATTAAACAGAAAGTGTTGGTCCCAAACAATCAAACAATAAGAGGATTTAGGAGAAGAAATCGATAGACAAAAGATTGTTCTTACATTATTGTGAGAGCTCTCAAAGCTACAAGAAACACACACAAAACACACTATTCGACTCTTATCTGAAAATGATTCTCCACATCTCTTTCCAAACCCTAACCCTTTATATATAGGGCCTAATTACATCAAGCCCAAGCCCAAGCCCATTAGCTACAATTACTAGCTAATTACAAATTAAACCTTCTCAAAGCTTACTTTATAAAACTTTCTCTAATTAGGACAATTTTGTCCTAAAAATCTCCCCTTAAAGTTTTATAAAGGAAGCATCTCTAATCTTCTCCCCGTTGCTTTCTTCAGAAAACTTTAGTGGCGTTCCGTTACATTTTGATCTCCAAGCTCCCCCTCGATTGTAGCTCTTTGTCTTTAGTTTTAACTGAATACTAGATCCGATGTTCAATAACCGTGACTGATAGCACAAAATACAGCTCAACCTGTATAAATAACTCGACACGTCTGATAATCGAAGAATACAACAGCTTGCACCCAGAGCATGTTGATTCATCCAACTATGTAGATCACAAAGAAAAACAAAGGGATAGATGCATGTGTGAGTTACAGTGCAAATCAGCCAGAAAAAATAAAGGATCGGTTTTTGGCCGCATGTTGAGTAGGAATTCAACAAAAGAGCTCTAAATGTGATAAGTTCACAACAGGGAAACATAAAGCTTGGATCACCGAAACACCGTATGGCTTGAAAACTGGGATTAGATACTGAAGGAGATACTCAGCTTTGATTTCTCTATTGCTTAGAAAATAGTCGATTTCTTGAAATCTTCCAAAATGTCAAGTAATCAGATTCAGATCTAGTCTTCTTAGTCAGATGGATGACGACCGTCACTCAAAATTCTAAATCGCAACCGAGTCTCCACGACGGTGAAATGGTTTGGAATTGAGCACATAACAATGGTACCATTCACCGAAGCTGGCTTCCAAAGGGAAAATTCAACTTCACCTGTCAAGAGGAATAATTCCATCTAAGAAAAACTCTAGAATAATGGTTGTAGAGAGTCAGCCTTCTGAGTAATCTAACTAAATGCAGAATCCGATCACTGTTGTTCTAAAATCGTTACAAATCAGACATGTCTTCAAAGAATCTGGAGCAGTTGGAGAAACGAGAGAAATTCAATTTTCATGGTTGAAAACTGAATTGGGCTAAAACTGGGCTAATGAGATCTTAAGAAACCATTTAGGAAAGAGATAAGGCTAATTAAGCGCACGGATTTTTGAAGCATATTTGTATCTGATCTGCGTGGATCTGGAGCGCAACTGAAAGTGATCAATCATTTGGGCCAAATTAATCTTCAAAGCCCAATAAGAATGCAAGGCACAAAACGAATAAAACTTGAAAGCTCGATTGATCGTTTAATCTTCAAAGCGCATTTGAAGAAAATCCCTGATTTTATTCAGAATAAAACTCCAAAGATCAGATCTGTCACATTGTCAAACTTAATCTTGATAGAATACTGTAGGGACCAGAAGTGACAGATGTTGCAAACTTATCATTGAATAGTCTAGGAACTGGCAGCGTCAAGTCTCCAAACTTGAAAAATTAAAGTGTTAATCAATTCAAACTGCAGGGGCCAAATGTGTCAAAGTCTTCAAACTTTGAAATTAATCTCATGGCCATCACGTGATCCGGAGAATTCAAGTCGATATCTATTTCCAACAGTGAAGTTTGATTTTATAATTGAAATTCGACGCAAAAAAATCCAAAGTCCAAATTGAATAATTTCCAAAGTCCGAATTGAATTTAATTCCAAAGTCCGAGTCGGACTATTTCCAAAGTCCGATTCGGACAATTTCCAAAGTCTGATTCAGACAATTTCAAATCTGAAGAGTTGGGAGACGACTTTCCAAACCCAAGATCCATTCCAAAGCTAAGAAAATCCATGAAACAACTTGTAAAATCCAAGAAATTTAGCCTAAAGTTGCTTCAAATCCCAACCCTAACACCCATCTTCATCTTCCAGATCCAAAAATGAAGAACGATCCAAAAATTTTCAAAAATACGAACAGCTTCAAAAACCAAAAAGAATACCTCTAATTGAATGATTCCATAAGAACAAACAAATCTGATGATTTGTTTGGCTCTGATACCAATTATGAGTCCCAAATCACAAACTAAGAGAACAAAAACAATCAGTTAACAATAAATTTGACAATCAAAGCTTCATATAACTCTTGAGAGAATTGTTTTACATAAGAGTTTTGCCTACTATTCTCTGTAGCCTCTCTCTCTAACATAAGAGTGATTTTACAAAATGAGAGGCTTGAACCCTAAAACTCTTAAACATATTATATTTATACACTTAGCAATTAAAAAGCCCAAAACTAAACAAAACCCGACTATATTAATCAGCTAAAAGATAAAACCCAACAATTAATTCTAAACCTTCAAGATTGTCTTCTCGTCTTTTGATCTCGGATACAACAAAATTTGGGTCTAACAGAAAGATCACTGAGCAAACTAAATGATAATTCCTCAAGCTGTAATTAAAACAAAGCATCTATTCACTAAGTAAAACTCTTAAACATATTCTATTTATACACTTAACAATTAAAAAGCCCAAAACTAAACAAAACCCAACTATATTAATCAGCTAAAAGATAAAGCCTGATGCGGTAATTATCGTATATAAAAAGCGTAACAAGTTTTAACCTCTAATGCCTAGCCACTGTCTTACCACATATACAGGCAAGCGTACCTGATCGTGAGTAATATAGTGTAGGAAAGTCCAGGTATCGTATCTACCACTGGGAACGGTCAAGTTATTGTAGACTAAAGTCTGAATCGGTTTAATTAATCTAAAAGGGGGGTTTTGTATGAAAAAGGTTTGAATACTGAAAAAGGTAATTAACTACGAAAAACTAAGAAAGCGGTTAAAATAATAATTGAAGTTTATAATAATGGAAAAACAGCAGTACTTATCATGATCGCCAAGTGTAGGACTTCGCGACGCCAAACACTAAAATCAACCCTAATCTGCAATTCAGTCGCACTTGGCGGCGCCAAATGTAGGACTTCGCGATCGCCAAGTGTCTTCTGTGTTGACTTTGTGCATTTTTCACGTTTTCTCGCCTTTTTCCGTACTTTTCCGTTCCACGGCCTCCAAATCCTTCACAATCAATAAAAAGCTCATTTAGTGCATGAAATGATCATAAACGGGTGAGAAATGGGGTAAAGTCATACGATTACGCGCAACCAAAACATGTATAATTTTGGTGTTATCAAAGCCCAACAATTAGTTCTAAACAATTCTAAACCTTCAAGATTGTCTTCTCGTCTTTTGATCTCGGATACAACAAAATTCGGGTCTAACGGAAAGATCACTGAGCAAACTAAATGATAATTCCTCAAGCTGTAATTAAAACAAAGCATCTATTCACTAAGTAAAGTATCAGGATTATTATCATTTTATTAGGTCTTAGAAGAGTTGGATCAACAGTTTGTATATACCAACATAAAGTAAAGTAGATTACATTTGGTCCCTATGCTTTTTTGAGTTTGTATAACTGCTCGTTGTAAAAGTAAAAAAGATGAAATACCTCTAATTTAATGGGAAACTTTTAACAACGTTAAGTCGAGGAACTATTCATAGCAAAACGCAAACAATAAGGACCATAATTGTAATTATTGAAGCTAAGGGACCACTTTTTGATATTTGTGTAAACCATAGGCATCAAAATTGTAGCTTACTCGTAAATAAATAGGAAAATAATTAGAAGTAATAAAAAGAACTTCTAAAGTTTTTTGAAACTAAGGGTAAAGATGGTACGGTACTACGTTTTCTTTCCATATGCCATGTGCCAACTAAATACAATAAGTATTCAAAAATTATACTATTTATCAATCAACTGCATTTGGTACCAACTAAATTACTTTTTTGTTTGATACATGTAGGTACGACATTGTACCAACATCGTAAATACTGAAGTTAGAAATTTATTTAAATTGACATATTTACCAACTAAAACTATCGACCATTTACCTAACACATTGATATGTGTTGTATCACTTATTCTTATGTATACAAATGGTCAAATTATCTTCGTATAATACAACGTTCAATAATAGTCTAATACCATTGATGATTGTAGACCATTGGTGGATTATGATATGTGGACGAATTACCAAAGTTGTTAGCGTTAGAAACATGAATACAATCACATTCTATATAGATATCCATATCATAATTTAGCAAATTGAAAACAAGAAAATTTTAAATTTTAAATTTTAAATCAAAATATATTGTATTATACTATTATTAATCAATTTAATAAATAATTAAAAACAAAGTTGGTATTTGGTACAGTACGGTATTATAATGATACACGACTTTTACTGCCACGCATTAATCATATTTATATAGTTGGTACAGTCAAGCAAATTGATACCAATTAAATTGATATGGTAGGTAAAATAATTGGTTGGTTTGTAATATATGGTACAAAATTAACACCATAAACGCTATTATAAATGGTTTTTCAATAAATTAGCTTAATTATGACAAATAGAATAGGGTTCCTTAATTAGCTCAAAAATGTAGTATCTAAAACTAGTTTACAATTGTCGAATATAACTTTAGAGTAAATTACAAATTTGGTCCCTGAGGTTTGTCAAAAATTACGGTGGAGGTCCCTGCAG
Source organism: Centaurea solstitialis (assembly GCA_030169165.1). NCBI lineage: Eukaryota > Viridiplantae > Streptophyta > Magnoliopsida > Asterales > Asteraceae > Centaurea > Centaurea solstitialis. The sequence continues at coordinate 48,540,183 of CM058040.1, forward strand.
TTTCAATTTTATGATGGTGGTCCTGAACTTTTAATTTGGTTACAGATCAAGTCCCTGAATTTAACGCCCGTTAAATAACTCTGTTAAGGCAGGGGTATTTTAGTAATTTACAAGTTTATTTTATTTTCTATTTATTTTTTACCATCTTCTTCAACCTAATACCACCTCCCACCACTACCACCACCTTCTTCAACCCAACACAACCTTCACCACCACCACCAACACTATCTTTAACCCAATACCCACCATCATCACCAACCTAATACCACCAATACCCATTACCACCACCACCACCACCAATACCCACCACCATCACTACCACCACTACCACCACCACCACCACCACCACCACCACCACAACCCACAACCACAACAACAACCACAAACACCCACAACCTAATACCACCACCACCATCAACACCCACAACCACCACCACCACCATCAACAACCACCACCAACACCCACAACCACCATAACAATCACTAACACCCACAACCTAATACCACCACCACCAACACCCACAACCTAATACCACCACTACCACTTCAACTTGAGACCATTGTCGCCGCCTTCAGATCTGAGACCACCATCTCCATATCTGAAAACCACCGTTGCTTCCAGATCTGAAAACCACCGCCGCCTCCAGATCTGAAAACCACCATCGCCGGCGACTCCTCGTTTCCTCCTACCATGACTGGTTTCCGATCGATGACTTCTCTGGACTGTCCTTCCATTCACTTGTGGGTGGTGGCGGTGGAGCGATAATGGGTGATGGTGGTGGTGGTGGTGGTTGCTGATGACGGCAACGACGGTGGCCAGCGATGATGACGGCGACGGGATTCCAGATCCAGTCTCTTCAAGTGGGTGGCGGCGGTGGAGCAGCAATGGGTGGTGGTGGTGGTGGTTGTGGGGAGGATGAAGGAGTGGTGGTGGTGGTTATTCTTTACTCCAGATCGGAGTAGGAGGTGGTGGTGGTTGTGGAGAGGATGAAGGAGTCGTGGTGGTGGTTGTGAGGAGGTTGAAGAAGATGGGTTGAAGAAGATGAGTAATTTACAAATTTGGTCCCTATTGTTTAAACTAAATTACAAATTAGTATAAATTACTAAAATACCCCTGCCTTAACAGAGCTATTTAACAGGCGTTAAATTCAGGGACTTGATTCGTAACCAAATTAAAGTTTATGGACCACCGTCATGAAATTGAAACTGCAGGGACCTCCATCGTAATTTTTGACAAACCTCAGGGACCAAATTTGTAATTTACTCATAACTTTAATTGTCATGCTAAATCTTTGATATTTTTTTTTCTTAATAATGTTTAACCATTAATAGAATATTAATCTGATAAAATGTTTGAGATTAAAATTTTTATTGGCCGGAGGGGTTGAAGATCATTAACACTAAAATGTCATTATCCCTTTGGACAAAATTTGTAATTTACTCAAGCAAACAATTTTTTTAAATAGAAGATAAACTCATACACATATTTTCATAGTATTCGGGATTCATTCGAACACTCGATTATTCTACGTTGGTCTTAAACTGACTTGAAGGCCGGTCCAAAATCTAAGTAACTCAACTAGCTATCACAAAGTAGTAATACAAAATAGTAATACAAAAATGATTAGAACACCAAGTTATTATTTCTACAAGTTTTATTTGAGCAAAACATTGTCTTTGTCAACGGGAGATAAAATAGTAATACAAAAATGATTAAAACACCAAATCATATTCTATTTAAAACGAAATAGCCGCCGAACCTTTATGTCGTCATTACCTAGTGATCTCCACTAGCTAGCTACTTTATGGAAAACAAGTTTTTAATAAATACAAAATATTTGATAGACTAAATTACGAATTTCGTCCATGTGGTTTGGTTAAATTTTGGATTGGGTCCCTCCAGTGATGGATCCAGAAATTTAGATGATGGGGGTCGGGATTTAAGTCATGGTCACATGGTTGACGATGTCATCTTATTAAATATATTTCCCTTACTGATATATTTGTTTAGAGTGATATTTTGTGAAATATTCTTAAATGGATCCGATGGAATATCATTCAAATTAATATTTCTAACCCAAACCATTAAGGTTGTGTTTCATAAACTAGCTTTTTGAAACGTTACTTTGAGTAACTTCTTTTGGAGCTTTAGGCAGCTTTTTCCAATTATACTCTTATTAATATTAATTACTAAATAAAAAGTTGCAGTTTTTGGTCATTTTACATATTCATAAGCTAGTTTTTGTCAAACATAATTTGTTTATAAGCTAGCATATCAGCTAGTTTGCCAAACATAGCCTAATAGTTAGATATCAACTAATAAACCCTAGAAAGAGAATCATGTGAGAATGATATATATTTAAAAGAATACGAGAACCAACAAAAATCATACATGATTTTGCATTAAATTTCGAAAAAAACCATGTGAATGACCTTGACTACAAATTACAAAGTCCCGTGAATCATGTACATAAATCATATATGATTTTGTTCGTTCTCATATACTTTTAAATGTATATCATTCTCGTTTGAACGCACCCATAAACCCTAACCTTGACAATTAAAAACATAAAATTATCAACAACACGTAATTAACTAATAAACTCTAACCCTGACAATTTTAAGGTTAACACTTAATTAAAAAATAAATTATATAGATTAAAAATGAAATTGGAGTAACTTAATTTATGGGTCGAACTCTTGGTCAAAAACATATACATATTCATTAAAAAGGTACATTTATAATATAAAATCAATTTAGTGGAAATTTTATGGGTGTCATTTGACACCCCAAGTTAAGCCTTGGATACGCCCTTGGGTCCCTCAAGTGAAATAAGTATAAGGACGGTCATTGTAATTTTATTTTTGTTATGGATCAAGTCCCCTCGTGTTAACAACCATTAAGATCTCCATTTACTTAGAATTATCTCATTTTTCGTTGCTTTTTTGGAACGTGCAACTGTTTCAAGGGTCTGCTTTGCCAAATTTTTTATTTTTCTTTTTTACGTATCAAAATATCATAGGAATTTTAACTCACAATTTCTTCAAATCCAAATTCCACAAAACCCAAATGAAGGAAAATTGAGGATGATTCATCTTTCTAATTTCTTCTCAGTGACAACCACACCAATCACTCTATTTATCACATGCCTCTTATAACTTATCTTCAATATATTAACACACAAACCTAGATACATGATTTCATTCTTTCATTTCTTCAAAGAACACAGGTAGGCAAAGAAAAAGAAAAATCTTTGATTTCTAAGAGCAACTCTAACCCTACTGTAAAATTGATGATTTGCAGTATTGTGGATTCCAACCATACTTCAAACTCAGTTTTTTTTGTAGTGTCAATCTTTTTGCACTAAAAGTCATCAAATTTGGTGTGACACTATTCATCCACCAAACCAACATGGCCCATCATTTAATGGTTATGGATCAAAATTTGTATAGATTTAGAAATTTGGTGTTTTTTTTGAAGTATGGTTGGAATTGAACTTATTTTTTTATTGGTAAAGGTCCCACCGATTTTAGTGTTTTGGTGTTATTTTTGGTATTATGGGTTGCAGATGGTCTAAAGCGAAAAAGAGACAATAAAAAACTAAGAAAACGCAGTCATTGGTATTTCGTCTCTCTTTTCTGTCTAGGGATTAAAATCAACAGATGATAAACCCCTAGTTGATTTCGTAACCAAGGAGTTGACAAAGGCTTTCTTCTTGGGTTGTAATCATAGGATATCGTGAAGAAAATTAAACCAAAAACTAAACAAAAAATCAAAACAAATTAAAACATAACTGGATAGGTCCATCTGTTCGATTTCGTTTATTTCAGTTGAGCACGATGGTCTTGAAAAGCTCCACGGAAGCAGCCTCTCAAGGTGCAGCGTGTCCAAGGACGAATCAAGGATTATATTGAAAAGCTTTGCAACCAAATCGAGAAGTCAAATAAGAAGAAGGAATCGTTAAGCCCTCAACAATCAAATAAACAATCCCACTTCGAGATTGTTGGAAATATTAGGCAAAAACAAAAATAATAAAGAAAAGATTGATTTGAATCGGAGTCGTAACCTATCACCGCCACCAGCTCCATTAGTTGTAAGATTGTGCGTAGCGGGTAGGGGTGAGCAAAACCGGGTACCCGGCCAAAATTCATGGAACCGGAACCGGAACCGGCGGTTCCTAGAATGAAGGAACCGGAACCGGAACCGCTTGCACCGGTTCTTCATATTTGGGAACTGGTCCCGGAACCGCCGGTTCCGGTTCCGAAACCGGGTACCCGGTGTCTAATTTTTTAAATGTTTTTTTAATATTTTATGTTATAAAAAAGAAATTATTAGTTATTACATAGTCACAACGTAACGAAATAAATAGTAAAACAATGAAAACTTATCCGATAAAAACCATATAAATAATTACGACAATTTTTGAAAATGAAAATAACAAAATACACAACTTGAAATGTTAAATACGATATAAAAATATCGCAAAAGAGAATAAATAAGTCGAGTGAAAAAGTGGTCGTAAGTTTATCCGTAATGTAAAAGGTAAATAATAACTTTAAGTTTAGTCTATTAAACATAATAATCATATTATATAAGATTTACCTTTATTAATATATAAATATATACATATATATCGCCTAACCGGTTCCGGCGGGTACCCGGCGGTTAACGGTTCCACAAAAATGAGAACCGGAACCGGAACCGGTCCCGACCGGTTCCGTATTTTAGGAACCGGAACCGGAACCACTCACATCGGTTCCGGTTTCGGAACCGGCGGTTCCATAGCTGTTCCGGTTCCAAAAGCGGGTACCCGGTTTCGATGCTCACCCCTAGTAGCGGGGGTGGGGTTGGGCGATTTTGAAGCCGGTGGTTTGAGCGGCTTGGGTGGGTTGGGTTACGTCAAGGACGGGTTCGGAGAGCTGCGGTTAGAGCGGCGTGGCCACGCCGCTCATAACCGCTGTTGTGTGTGTCTGGTGTGTGGTGTGTGTTTTAAATAATTAAAAACGAGAGGGCTGGGAGGGTTCGGGTACTTATCAAGGAGGGCTCCAGAGGGGCTTATTGTAGGGTTATGAAAAAATTGATGTGTTGCTGATGTGGTAGTGGAGTTGGGAGGGTTCGGGTACGGATAGCCTAGCTAACTGGAAGATGCTATATGGGTTGAGTGAAAAGTACGAGGGTGAAGAAAAATACCATAGGTATTAGACCATCCGTAGTGGAGGCCGGTATGGAGCCGGTAAGCAATTGGTACCGGTGGCAATACCACCAAGGATGAATTGGTACCATTCTTTGGCAAGAAAAATGGCATGGCCATGCCGGATGTGCACCCCACCCCACCGTATCCCACCCTCTCTCTCCTTTCTCTTAATCTCTCTTTTTTTTTTTCTCTTTTCTCTTTTTTTCTTTTTTTTTATTAATTATTTAGATTGGTATGAGAGTCAAGACCACTGTGGATGAAATGGTAAGGATTGGTAAGGTGTTAATAACATAGTAAAAAGCTGATGTGGCGATGATTTAGCAGCTGGTGCCATTAGCAAGGGGTAAAACCACTAAGGATGGTCTGGCTACTTGGAAGAATCTGGAAGTGGTATTTTAAGTTTTAAAATTTGGCAAAATAAACCCTTGAAACAATTTTAAATTTTATAACACAACTAAAAATGTAGATGGCTCTACGTTAATAGAGGTTTTAACGGCTGTTAACACGAGGGACTTCATCCGCAACAAAAATGAAACCACGGTGACCATCCCTGTAATTATTTTTTTTAGGGACCAAATCCAAGTTTTCACCAAACCAGAGGGCCGTAATCTATAATTTACTCTATTTGATAAAGTTTTTATAACAAATACTAAATGTTAACTAAATTACACGTATTTCTTATAAGAGCATCCATAGTGGTGAAACCTTCAAAAACCTTACTTACCATATTTTTTCTACCAAGTAATTACTATCTCAACAAACCAAGAACCTCCTTAAAACTCTACAATGAAGGTTCTTACAAAAAACTCACTTCCCTTTTCTTATTTATTGTATAACTTTTATTTATGTAAATTATTATATAATAGAAAAGAAAACTATTACAAGAACCTAGGTTCTTGTTAAAGTACTTGGATTCCAATAAGAACCTGTAACTAGGCAATAACCTTTGTCTCACAATAGAGATTCTTGTAAAAACCCTGTGAAAAATCTTAGAAAGAACCTCCATTGTGGATGCTTTATATATATGCCACATATTCTCATGGTCTATATAGTTAAAAATGTTTCTTGATAACGCGCGATAGTTATTTCATCGTACTATAGTACGATGAAAGATGACTTGTTCATCTAAACAAATACGTCTATTTGTAAAAAGAAGAAATTTTTATATTGTGTATCGAATTAACTCTTCCAATACCATAAACTACTAATTTATTCTTGCATTTCAAACCCACCAAAACAAAATTTATGCTTGATTATACTCTTTTCACCATGAACTAAAAGGTCTCCTAGTTTGATTATCTCGTTATATTAAACTGTCAGGTTTTTGGGTAATAAAATGATATTATGTTATTCAAAAAAAAATATTAAAAGATAATTTGATAAATTAGGATAATCTGATCATTTTAAATTTTTATACATAATATTTGGTTATACTTTTTCACCATAAACTAAAAGTTCAAGAAAGATTTACCCATGTAATTTGTTTTTTCTTGATGTCAACTATTCAAAAATATTTAATAAACTAGGGCAATCTGATCATTTTAGTATTTTTTGTCGATCTCTTTTTGACCAACTTACCAGACCCAAATTAGATGATTAGTCCAATCATGTTCTAATCATACCAAATATAGAACAAACAATTATTTTGTTTTGCTCATTCTCCGGTTTCAATTTGTCTTGTTCAATCCTATCCATCCAGTCTTCATACCAAACTCTACTTAAGAGAATTTTATTGATATTTGATGTTGGAAAATCAAAGACTCACAAATATCATCAAAGAAATCGAAATAATCAATTATCTATTATAATTTAGTATTAATGAAGTTGTCCTAGATGATCTGTTCGAGCGGTAAAGGTGTGGGTCTAATCCATATGTATAAGGTCTCAAGTTCAAGTTATGGGCATCTCTTTGCCAATGGGAGACATGTGCTGATTTACGCCCCCATGATTACCATGAGACCGGTACGGTAGGAGAGCCTCAGAGGGTGATGTCGACCTCCTTTTTGGTATTAGTCAAGATTTAAAATCTCTTATCGTTATGGCATAGAGCCATAGACATACTTTTCATCATGGCACACCATGATGCACCTTTTTAAACATTTGTACAAATATAATTAGGGGAAAGTTCAAACGAGAAGCATGTCAATTTAAGAAAACGTGAGGAGCAATCTCAGCCACTCATCTTGCGGTTACGGTGGACGTGATCACGGAGGATTGACGCATGGGAGGGTAGAGATTATTAAAGGGGGGGATCGGTCAACGCCGCATTTATTGACCGGATGAGTGGGTGAGATTGCTTCTCACCTTTTCTTAAATTGATATGTTTTTCGTTTGAACCTCCCTTAATATAACTAAGTCTATTACTTAGTAGGAAGAAATAAATTATGCAAAGCATGGTGATGATACGTAGTTGGAGTTGACAAGGCTTAGTACGTAAATTGTAAAAGAAAGAGATTAAATCTACGTAACTACTTATCTCTAGCTTAAAATTTGTTTTAAAAGTCAATTGGAAACAAACAATGATTTTATAGTTATAAAAATCTAACATTTATGTAACAACCCTTTTTCTAGATTTGGTAAATAATGGAAATTAAGAGTAGATTTTGTTAAGTGGTTAATTTTAAGGGACCATTTTGTGAAATTGAAATCAAAGTGATGACTCATTGACATCCATCACCGCCTCGTTTAAGTTGATATGTATGAGAATTTGGTATATTATTTTTATTCTTTTACTTTTCATTGCAATTCAATTTTAGTAGGCATAAGAATTATTTGTGAGGGAGGACGTCGACCATGGAGGAATTAGAGGTTTTGAAGGTTTTCTATGATTAAACTCCATTTATTTTCTCCAAAGATTCATGTGTTCGATTGTGAGCTTCGGTATCAATTTTGATCGTTTGGGACGGTTAAATGATAATTCGTCGTATATTGGATTAATGTGAGTTTTTCTTTTAACCGTTTTCGAACTGAAATGCATATATTTATGAATGGCTTACGAATGATAATCGTGTTTACGATATTTTATTACATGTGATTTATTATAAATGCATGTAAAGTGGTTACTGATTTGTGGGTTAAAGGAACTTACACAACAGAAGCTCGTGTGCGTGTGAGACTGTAACGGTCCGCGCAGGGGGGTTATATATGAATTATTTTGGCTCACGGATATGTTCCGTGTAGTGGGCCACTGCCGATATTGATTGGGATCTTATCGGGGTGTGCGTGTTTATGCTCATGGATATGTTCCGTGTAGTGAGCCACTGCTGGTATTGATTGCGATCTTGCCAGGGTGAGCGGTATTTTGGAAAAGCGACTGTTGTGGCTAGTTGCCTTGGGAGGGATGTAGTGCTTGCGGGCCTACAAAATGATTATCTGATTTAAAGATTTTCCATGTTAAATGGTTTATTGGATTATGAATTGACAGGGATTTCCTCACTAGACGGTATGGTCTAACCCTCATTTTGTTATTTTCAAAAATGTGCATTTCAGGTGATTATTATATTGGGATTGCAAGCTTGGAAAGAAGGTAGTTGAGAGTGGATAGAATTACCGGTTCGCTATTGGAGATTTACTGTTTGCGGTTAGAATTAGTTCTTATCGCCGTTGTTATTAAGGTGATCCTGGGAAGATTGTATTATCCGTTATATTTTGAATTGTTTATTAGTCGGTTTCCGGTATTCCTGGTTATAAGGTTAATTTTGGAAACCGGGTCGTTACAATTTATAAACAACAATAACATCAAAACCACTTTACCTATATACAAACAAAAATGGATAAATAAGAAAACCACAAAATCAATTTAGACGAATCATAAATTAACAATGTAATTATATTGAATGAAACAAAAGGATATGTTTATTAGCAAGTGGATATGTGTGGGACAAAATGCAAAGGTTCGGATCTAGTGAACTGGGCATCATCAAGGGTGTCACTCTCGTACCATCGACAATTGTGGTTCTCAAACACGATGGTTTCGACACTGGCTTCCATTCTATCAGATCTACTTTTGGTTCACTTTCTTCTATCCAAACGGATTCATACAGATGTGGTGTTTCTAATTAAAGAAAGATGTAGACATGATCGATATTTTTGGTTTGTGGAAATGAATATAGGCATGACTATGGAGTTTATACTTACAGACTTAGAACTCTGTCAAAATAGAAAAACTCATATTATGAACTACATAAATGGTACACTTGTTATGCTTGGATCTTTTTTTATGATAATGAAAATGCATTAATTACATCAATGATCCGTAGTTTGTCTTTCTTATAATATTTTCGCCCGTGTACTTAACACCATTAATTTAAGTTTGTTATATATAAACATCTACATCTCTCATGAAGGACAAAATTTTCATTTTACCAATTTTTCTTAGTAAAAAATAAGAAAAAACTTATCTATCACCTCCCTTATTCGATTATAACCCTCCGGCCCCCTCCCTTTCCAAGGAAACCTCACTTGGTACCACTAACCACCACCCTCAATCATTCACCATCCCACCGTGGTGGCACTATATCTATATAAACTTCCGACAAACAAAAGACGAAGAACCATACCTGACACATATATAAAAGATGAAGAACTATACCCAATAAATAGAAGATAAAGAACCTTATTCCTACACGACGCATTATTCCTACACGACGAACACCAAAAAATTCAAATCCATAGCAACACTCAACAAATAGAATCTTGACAAATGCATCACAAGTAGAGAGAAATGTAGGTTCATTTGCAAATGCATCACAAGTAGAGAGAAATGTAGGTTCATTTGCAAAAATCCAAAGTGAAATATGCCATAGTTCATCGATTCAAAGTAAAAACTTGAACCTTTGATTTTGAAGTCGAAATTTGTTTAAATTTGATTAGGATTATGATCCTCTACTTGTATAAATCTCAAGATGCTTGTTATTCATAAATATTGAGTTTGTATCTGACTTTGAATCTTCATTTTAATACTTATTTGTTTGGATTCATGAGGGTGTTAAATGTCTAAATGGTGGTTAATGGTGAAGGGCATTAGTATATGGTGGATGTCTAAGATTAGTTAGGCCATGAGTAGCACATTCATTTGAACCTACAACCCTTCACTGTTATATGAGCGTCACATGTTAGGACTGATTCAGAGAGGTTACCGCTGCTGGCTTTAAAGATGTTACCACTGCTAGGCCATTTGACGATTACCACTGCCTGTACAAAGTTATCACTGCTGGTTGAAAGTTAACACTGCTTTTATCTTACCACTGCTGACAAGATCATGATAAGGAAAGGATTGCGATGATTGAAGATATGGACAAGATACGTTTTGGTTGGAGATATTTTAGAGATTATCTTGTAAATCTAGTTTCCTTATTGTAATCTTGTAACTCGTTTATATAGCTGATAGGTTTGTCTTTGTTAGATACGAGTTCTTATTAGCTTTTGATTTAGAATTAGAGCCTCAAGATTGTTCTTGTAATCCCTGCAATTGAGAAGAGTTGCACGTCTGTTTGAGCCTGTTCAAACAGATTGGGGCTTGTGTTTGTAATCATTAAGCTATTGAATCAATACACATTCAGTTTGTTACAAATCCATTGTTTTCATTGTATAATCAAAGTGTTATTCCGCAAACTTCTTTGATTAAGTTTTCTGATCTTGATATTTAGATCCTGTCAAGTGGTATCAGAGCTAGTTTTAATCCAGAAAACTTATCTACAATGGATACTCAGGAAACAGTCTTAGTCTCAAAAGTTCCCATGCTCAAACCCAATGAGTTTGACATGTGGAAAATTAGGATCCGTCAATACATGCTTCTCACAGACTATGGTATGTGGGAGGTTGTTGAAAACGGATCTGGTGTTGATGAAGCTGCTGCTGAAGGAGGTGCAAGACCCCCACCCAGATCTGATGCTGACAGAAAAAGAAGGCAAACTGAGATGAAGGCATTGAGTACCTTGCTGTTGGCTATTCCCAATGAATACCAACATCAATTCAGTACATATACAGATGCCAAATACATGCTCCCAATGAGTTTGACATGTGGAAAATTAGGATCCGTCAATACATGCTTCTCACAGACTATGGTATGTGGGAGGTTGTTGAAAACGGATCTGGTGTTGATGAAGCTGCTGCTGAAGGAGGTGCAAGACCCCCACCCAGATCTGATGCTGACAGAAAAAGAAGGCAAACTGAGATGAAGGCATTGAGTACCTTGCTGTTGGCTATTCCCAATGAATACCAACATCAATTCAGTACATATACAGATGCCAAATCTCTCTGGACTGCACTTGAAAAAAGGTTCTCAGGAACCAAAAGCACAAAGAGGAACCAGAAGGCCATTCTGAAGCAGCAGTATGAGAATTTCACATCCCTGAAGAATGAATCTATGACACAAACCTTTGATAGATTCAACAAGCTGATTGGAGAGATAGCAACTGTAGATGTGAAGATGGACAAAGATGATGTGAATAGAAAATTCCTCAGATCTCTTGGAGAGGAATGGACTATTTACACTGTCTCATTCAGGCAAGGAGATGACTTGGAGGACAAGGAACTTGAAGATCTATACAATGATCTAAGGATCTTTGAAGCAGAAGTGGAGAAGAAGAAAAGACCCATTGGATACACTCATAATACTGCTCTTCTTTCTGAAAACCCTAGTTCTTTCAATACCACTGCTTTTAATAATACCACTGCTGCTTATAATACTACTGCTAATGAAACTGTTTCTAATGTAAATTCTTGTTCATCTCAGGAAATAAATGAGGATACAGTCCTGGAAGCTTTCTTGGCAAGTCATGTCAAGTCATCCTTGATCAATGATGATTTGGATCAAATCAATGCAGATGATCTTGAAGAGATGGATATCAAGTGGCAGATGGCCATGCTTACTCTGAGAATGAAAAGATTCATCAGAAGAACTGGAAGAAACAACTTTGATCTCAAGAGAGGAGATAAAGCTGGGTTTGATAAGACAAAGGTGAGATGCTACAAGTGCAATGAACCAGGGCACTTTGCCAGAGAATGCAAAGGTGTAACCACCAACAGTCAGAATAATGGGAGTGGATCTGCTCAAGCTCCTAGATTCAACAACAGGGGAAGCAACTCCAATCCTAGTCCATCTCAAGCATTGGTCTCTCAAGAAGGACAAGGATTTGATTGGAGTGATCATGCAGAAGAAGCAGTTCAAAATCAAGCCCTCATGGCTGAAATCAAGGAGACTGATATTCCCACTGAGGTATCTTCTAAACTCTGTTCTGATTCTTGTTTAGAAACTGTGAAAAAGTACAGGGATCATAATCAGACCATGAGTGATAGCATTAAGAAGATGGAGAGAGAAAGAAGAGAGTATGTTAAGATCATAGACAATCTGGAGGATCAAATAAAGGCCTACAAAGCCAATGAACTTCAGTTTGAATATGACCATAACTACTGGAAGTGGGAAAAGAAAGAGCTTGAGAGAAAACTGTCAAAAGAAAAGGAGGAAGTAGAGAGTGCTAGGAAAGAATTGTCCAAAGCCAAAGAAGACCTAGATAAATTTTCAAAGTCCTCTAAGGCCTTAGAATCTATCATTAGAGCACAAGTGACTGATGACTTGAAAAGGGGTATAGGATACAATAGTACCCCTCCTCCTTACAATCAGAATTACATTCCTCCAACAACTGATCTACTTGAGAGAATAGACAGAAGTGAGATGAAAGAAGGTTTAGATAGAATAGATCCAGTTGACTTAGAGGAGGAATCTGATGAGAAAAGCACTTCTGAGACCATCCCTGATGAAAACCATCTTCTCACCAATGAGAAAGGTGGTATGCCATTTGTTCCTAGCAAAAAGGTAGAGATCACTAGGAAAGATAAGGGGAAGTCTGTCATGACATCAGAAAATAAAGGGAAAAAGACTGAGACAACTAGGAAAGAGAGTAGGAAGGACCACTACACTCAGAGGACTGTAGTTGAACCTAGTACTTCCTCACAGTCTCAAAACAAAATCATCCTAGAGGGAATAAAAGAAACTGGAACAACCAATGGGCTCAATGTCATGGTGTTGATCTGAGTAAGATTAACAGACCAAAACCATGCTTTATCTGTTGTAAGACAAATCATCTAGCAAGAGACTGTTATTTCAATCCATTTAATCAAAGAAACAGATATCAAGCTAGAAAATTTGTCAATACACACAAAAAGGTTGTTCCTAAACAAAACAGATCTAGTCAACCCAAAAGAAAGGTTCAAAAGAAAAGGGTTGAAAAGAAGTCTGTTAAATTGGTTACTAAATGGGTACCTAAAGCTTCACTTAGCAATACTACTGCTTCAACAAGCAGTGGTAACAACAGTGTTGCTTCTGAAAGCAGTGGTAACAACATTATTAGTGTGGAGGTTAACACTGCTGCTAACTATATCAGCAGTGATAACTCAAACACTGCTACATCTCAAGTTAACACTGCTGTTAGCAATAACAGCACTGGAAACTCCAAAAACATTACCACTGACAAGTCTTCATTGAGAAAACCCATTATAACCAAATATTCCAGTCATGAGATCCCTAACAAAGATTATCTTTTAAAGCTTAACAGATTGACAGAGGTCAATTATGTTAATGAAAAGGGAGAACCCAAGACCATATTGGCTTGGGTTCCCTCAAGACACTAACTGTTTCATTCTATGTGTAGAGCAACCAAGGAAGAAGGAGCAGTCTTTGGCATATGGATAGTGGTTGCTCTAGGCACATGACAGGTATCATGTCATTACTTGAAGACTTTAAAAAGTTTGAAGGTGGACATGTTGCCTTTGGGGATAATCCAAATGGAGGTAAGATTAGTGGCAAAGGTAAGGTATCAAAAGGTAAGATGACTTTTGATGATGTCTATTTTGTAGAGCAATTAAAGTATAATTTACTTAGTGTTTCTCAAGTTTGTGACAAGAAGTTTGGTGTATTTTTCACTGATACTGAATGTCTCATTCTTGCCCCTGGCTACAAGATAGATGAGAGTAAAGTGATGTTAAGAACACCTAGGAAGGATAATGTTTACTGTTTGGACATTGAAGATGCTTCCTCTTTATCATCCTTAAACTGTTTATTTTCAAAAGCATCTGTGAGTGAATCATCACTGTGGCATAGGAGGATGTGCCACATGAATTTTAAAAACATGAACTTACTTGTCAAAAACAACCTTGTAAGAGGTTTGCCTGCAAAGGAATTTTCAAGTGATGATCATTGTATAGCATGCCTCAAAGGTAAGCAACACAAAAACTCCCACAAGTCCAAAGAAGTAAACACTATCTCATCACCTTTACAGTTACTGCACATGGATCTTTTTGGTCCTACCAATGTGATGAGTATAGGCAAGAAATCCTATTGTCTTGTGATAGTTGATGATTACTCTAGGTTTACTTGGGTTTACTTTATGAGAACAAAGGATGAGACAAGTGGACTGATCAAACCCTTTGTGACCAGAGTGGTAAACAAGACAAACCTTAGGGTAAAAGTCATTAGATCAGACAATGACACTGAATTCAAGAATGCTGATTTGAATAACTTTTGTGAGGAAAAAGGTATTGAGAGGCAATACAGTGCTCCTAGAACTCCTCAACAGAATGGTGTTGCTGAGAGGAGGAATAGGACACTAATTGAGGCTGCAAGAAATATGTTGGCTGACTCTAAACTTCCAATCACTTTCTGGGCAGAAGCAGTTAACACTGCTTGTTATGTCCAAAACAGAGTTCTTATAGTCAAATCAAAAGGAAAGACACCCTATGAACTTTTTGAGAAAAAGAAACCCTATATAGGATTTTTACAACCATTTGGGTGTCCTTGCATAATTCTTGATACCAAAACTCACTTAGGCAAATTTCAGAGCAAATCTGATGATGGATTTTTTGTTGGATACTCTTCTCAGAGCAAAGCACTTAGAGTTTTCAATAGTTCTACAAGGATTATAGAAGAAAGTGACAATGTCAAATGCAATGTGAACACTCCTAACATACCTGGAAGTGGTCCCAATTGGCTATTTGATATTGATTCACTAACTAACTCTTTGAACATGAGCTATACAGTGAATACAGGTTCAGGTACAGAGCAAGCACAAGAAACAAGTCCAACATTTGTCATGTTTCCCATGCCTTTTGTTGATTCAAATGATGCCTGTACCACTGATGAGTCACATGTTGATGATCAAACAGACTCTGGGTCTACTGAGAAGAGTGATGATCAACCAATTGAGGAATCCTCACCCTCTCAGAATCTTGAAGGCATTCCTACTTTAGAAGAGGGACCTCAATGGGATCAAGAACCAGAAGTGAATGATTCAAACCTAGGAGTGGATCTGACTGAAGAACCCCTGCATCTTACTAGAACAGAAAAGAATCATCCACCTTCTCTGGTAATAGGAGACATTCAGTCTCCTATGATTACAAGGAAGCAAAGCAAATCCCTTCCTGATCCACACTTGAGTATGATATCAGTCTTTCTTTCACAGACTGAACCAAAGAAGGCCCATGATGCAGTGAAGGACCCAAGTTGGATAGAGGCCATGCAAGAGGAATTGCTGCAGTTTGTCCTACAACATGTTTGGGATCTGGTGGATTTACCAAAAGGACACAGAGTCATTGGCACCAAGTGGATTTTCAGAAACAAGACTGATGAGAGAGGCATTGTTATCAAGAACAAGGCCAGATTGGTAGCACAGGGGTACACTCAAGAAGAAGGCATAGACTATGATGATGTATTTGCACCCGTTGCCAGAATTGAAGCAATCAGGCTATTCTTGGCATTTGCATCTTACAAAGGATTCAAAGTCTATCAGATGGATGTTAAGAGTGCCTTTCTTTATGGCACTATAGATGAAGAAGTGTATGTCAGTCAACCACCAGGGTTTGAAGATCCCAAATACCCTGATAAAGTTTATAAGTTGAGGAAAGCTCTATATGGTCTTCATCAAGCACCTAGGGCTTGGTATGATACATTTTCCTCATATTTGTTGGAAAACAAATTTGAGAGAGGTGTCATTGATAAGACCTTGTTCATCAAGAGAACTAAGACTGATATGCTTCTAGTGCAGATTTATGTTGATGATATCATCTTTGGATCTACAAAGGATGATATGTGCAAGGAGTTTGAGGAACTGATGCACAAGAAATTTAAGATGAGTTCTATGGGAGAACTAACTTTCTTTCTTGGTTTACAGGTCAAGCAGAAGCCTGAAGGGATATTCATCAATCAGTCCAAATATGTTGCATCCATGCTACAAAAGTTTGGAATGAATGATGCAAAACCAGCAAGCACTCCAATGGAAACTCATAAACATCTTACTGCTGATGTTGAGGGGGAGGAAGTTGATGTTCACCATTATAGATCCATGATTGGATCATTAATGTATCTTACAGCATCTAGACCTGATATTAATGTTTGCTGTTTGTGTTTCTGCCAGGTTTCAGGTTAGGCCCAAGGAGTCTCAACTACATGCAGTCAAAAGGATATTCAAATATCTGAAGGGCCAACTAAGATTGGGACTGTGGTATCCCAATGATTCCTTCTTTGACTTAGTGGCTTACACAGATAGTGATTATGGAGGAGCAAACTTGGATAGAAAGTCTACATCAGGAGGATGTCAATTTTTGGGAGGAAGATTGGTCTCATGGCAATGCAAGAAACAGACCACTGTGTCACAGTCAACTACAGAGGCTGAATACATAGCTGCTTCACAATGCTGCTCACAAGTGCTATGGATTCAAAACCAGATGCAGGACTATGGTCTTTCATTCTTGCAGACACCAATCTACATTGACAATAACAGTGCTATTAGTATTGTGAACAATCCAGTCAAGCACTCCAAGACCAAACATATAGAGATTAAGTACCACTTTATTAGAGACTGTAATGAAAAGAAGTTAATTCAAGTTCTGAAAGTTCACACTGATGATCAATATGCAGACCTGTTCACAAAAGCTTTTGATGTTGGCAAGTTTACATTTTTGGTTACAGGTGTTGGGATGATGAACTCTGAATAATACTTCTCTTTAACTACACTTTTATTTGTACTTTCTCTGTCTACTTTCTTCCTTTTTGTTTTATTTCCTTTGGTATTTTAATGAGTTTTTGAATGTTGCAGATTCATGGTGAAGTTCTTGGTGTGGTCGTACAACGCATGAGGATATCCAAGTCAATATCACCAAACATGATTTTCATATCCAAGTCTTTACCACTGCTAGTGTTGTGCATTACCACTGCTAGCACATTCGCACATTACCACTGCTAGCACACTCGCACATTACCACTGCTAGCACACTCGCACATTACCACTGCTAGCACACTCGCACATTACCACCGCTGGCAGATCTTTACCACTGATTGATTTTTACCACCGCTGGTTCTATATGTGTCATTTTACCACTGTCCGCGTAATTACCACTGTTTTTAACTTATACGGTTTTTACTACTGTGTGCATGTTTTTACCACTGCTTTTAAGTTGGCACATGTCATTACCTCTGCTTCAGTATTTTACCACTGCTTTTGCATAGACCCGCGTAATTACCACTGCAATTGGATTTTACCACTGCTCTTGTTTATGCTTAACGAATACCACTGCTAGTGTAATTTATCTCTGACTATATTTTTTTTACCACTGCTTGTGTTCGTTACTACTGTTGATGGTAGTTACCCCTACTCATCAGTTCACTATAAAAGCCCTAACTTGACCGCCTTTTTCACAAACGGCTATTCTGAACTTTTTCTCTGAAAACGTTTGCGATTCTGCATCTCTTCTCCATCGGTGTTCTTGAACTTTCAATCAAGTACTGATTTTCATTCTGATTCTAGGGTTTTATTTGCGAAATCGATCATGGATTCTCTGTGTTTCATCAAGGATCACAATAAGGTGGGATATTTCACAAAAGATGCCAATTCCGAGGGTTTTGAAGACATTCTTGATTTCTTGGCATCATCCCATATTGCCAATGCCGCGACCATCAATCCCACAATCTACATTCAACATATGCACGATTTCTGGTCGAATGCAGTCATTCAAGAAGACGAAGGGGTCAAAATCATTCAGACCACCATCTGCGGTCATTCCCTAACCCTTACCTCTGCAAAGATCAGATTTCATCTTCAACTACACGACGAATGAGGTATTTCTATGCTTACACCCTCAGTCATCATGGAATCTTTTGTAAAGATGGGGTATACAGGCTCTCACACTTCTTTAAAATACCTTAAGGGTAAATATTGCCATCAGTGGAGGTTCTTTGTGCATACCCTATTACATTGTTTTTCAAAGAAAACCACCAGTTTTGGTGAGTTTAGTAGCACCATTGCCTCTGCTTTGGTCTGCTTGGCCACTAATCAGGTGTTTAACTTTTCCCAAATGATTTTTGATGATCTTGTGTACAATCTTGAGAACATTAATAATTCTAAGGTCAAAACTTTTTATATGTTCCCAAGATTTGTCCAAGAAGTTATTACCAAAGAATTGACGGTTGTACCAATGCATGGTGACATCTATAAGAGTTCTGCTCTTGGTCATAAGGTGTTTGCCAATATGCAGAGACCTGCAGAGGGCTCTAATGACCAATTCACTCCATTGTTCTCTACAATGATGAGAGTGAACCACCCACAAGGTGAGGCATCAGGCTTGCAGCCCACACAACCAAGCATTCCCACTGATGACCTACCCACACCTATCACTGATACAATTCCTCAGTCCCTTGATACAACCCCCACCCCTACACTCAAAAAGTATCAAAGAAAGAACAGGGGAGCTCCTTCATCCTCTGGTTCTAAACCCCAAGAACCTTTCAGCCAATAGTTGGAGCACTCTCCTTCTGATAATATCGAAAGGGAAACCCCTGGAGTGATGCCCCACTCAAGTATAAAGAAGGTGCCCTCTAAGGAGATGGAAGGGCATGTGGTTGGTGAGGCTCAAACTACTGATGTTGCACAAGGTGTGCATCAGGATAGTTTGAACATAGCTAAGACCCCCACCACGGCAACTCTTATTGAGCAATCAAAGGGAGGACCCAGGTGCCAAGAAACCAAGGGGGCATCTAGTGCTTCAGCAAGGCTGAAGACTAATGTCAAAAAGCTCAAAGATCCAGTAATTGAGGTAAACACTCCTAAACCTGGTGAGGGTAGTTTTTCACAAAAGGAATTGATGGACAATTTCACTGCTATTGCCAAGGATTTGAAGGCCTTTGAGAAGAATTTTCATGTACATGATGAGAAGCATGGTTCTCATGAGGCACGGCTAGATACTTTGGAGGAGTTGGTGACTGCACAACATGATTTGATAAAGGTGCATGATGCCAAAATTGTTAAGCAAGCAAAGATAATTCAAGCTCAAGGTGCTGCTATGGCTTCAATGACAGGCACTATTAGAGCTCTTAGGAAGAAGTACTCCACTTTGGTTGCATTCACAAAGGGGGAGAGGAAATCTGAGGTTAAGGGGGAGCCAAAGAAGGAAAGAATTGTTGTGAATGAACCCGCTAATGTTAATGATGAGTTGCCTGAAATTGTGGAGGAAGCAGGTGCTAAGGGGGAGACTGAAAAAGAAATAAGGAATGAGGAGATGAATGAAGAAGCAAAGGTTGCAAATGAACCTTTAGTTGATGCTGTTGGTACAGGGGCTGAACCAGAAGTGGAAGTTAATGAAGATGAGATGACAATTGCTGAGTTACTTGTGAAAATGCCTGAATTAATTCAACCAACCAAGGGAGTAGTGATCAAAGAATCTGAAGTAATAAAGAAGAAAAGTGAAGTCCCTGTTGATCCAAAAGACAAGGGAAAAGAGAAAGTATTAGAAGAAGCTGAGCCTGAGACTGATGATGATGATGCTGATGTTCAAAAGAAAGTGCAAGAATATGAAGCTTCAGAGGCTCTTGCTAAGAAGTTAAGTATGGAAGATCAAGAAAGATTGAATAAAGAGGAGAAGGAAAGAAAGAAGAAACAAGCACAGCAAGATAGAGCTGGAAGGGCTGCTGCTAAGAAACTACAAGACAGGTTCAACAAGGAAGTTGAGAAAGAAAAGATCAAGAAGAAGATTATCAAGCCATTGTCTAGAACTGAAGAAAGAAGAAGAATGGTGAGAAGTCTAGCTGGAATTGTTGGAAGACCTGTCCAATACTTCTCAAAGTGGTCTTTTGAGAAAGTCAAAGAGCACTATGAAGAAGCTAGAAAGGAGACTGATGTTGTGAAAAAAACTGATGGTGAAACTGATACAGAGATGCTTGAAGAAGAGGTTAAGGAAGAGGTGCATGAACAGAGAAGAAGTAAGAGAAAACATGATGTAGTTACCACTGCTGAAGGTACTACCACTGCTGAAGAAAAGATTCCCACTACCAATGGAACAGAGAAGAAGAAGGATGATAAAGAACTAACTCAGATAGAGAAGGAAACGGCTAAACTGGCTAAGCAAATCAATCAAGCAAAGAAGAAGAGGAAGAAGTCTATAGCTCATAAAAGGCCAACCAAGAAGAGGAAGATCTTCACTGAAGCTTCTAAAGTGATAGATTGGTACTGCTTTGAAGACAATAAGGTTGTTTTCTTCAGGATTGTAAAAGATTCCCACTGCCAGTGGAACAGAGAAGAAGAAGGATGATAAAGAACCAACTCAGATAGAGAAGGAAACGGCTAAACTGGCTAAGCAAATCAGTCAAGCAAAGAAGAAGAGGAAGAAGTCTATAGCTCATAAAAGGCCAACCAAGAAGAGGAAGATCTTCACTGAAGCTTCTAAAGTGATAGATTGGTACTGCTTTGAAGACAATAAGGTTGTTTTCTTCAGGATTGTAAGAGAGGATCAGACAAGTGAAGTGTTCTCCAATGTCAACAGAATGTTTAACAAACTCTCAGCTTCAGATCTGAAGAAGTTGTATGAGATTGGATGTACTAAAGGGATGACTGAGTTTGCAGATGCCATTTTCTTTCAAGAAAAACTTCAAACCATGTTTGCATACGAGAAAGCCAAGGAGGAAAAAAAGAAGAAAAACATGAGGTTGGAAAAAGGTGAAGTGAAAGAAGGAGAGGTAGTTGCCTGGAACTGCTACAAGGCAAATAGAGTATTCACTGTCACTTATGATAATGGTGTCAAAAGCTACTTCTTGGTGGATAAGAGGTATGACTTTGAAAGAAGGATGATAGAAGGAGTTTTGAAACGTAAGAAGTCTGTTATGACTGATCTTGAAAAGGAAGTCATTGAAAATCTGACCACTCAGCTATCAGATTTGAGAGAAGAAGAAACAGCAGAAGAAGAAAAAGTAGTGCTTTGGGGAGTAAGAGGTATTTTCAAGAAATACTACTTTGTGAAGTGGAACAATGGAAAACAAAGAAGCAATGCAGAATTTGATGGAATTCTAAATTTGGTTACTGCTGAAGATAGAGTAACTATGCATGAGTATGGGTTGGAGAAGTTTCAAGAATTTCTGAAAGACTCAAATAGTTCAGACCATGCTAAGATGATTAAGAAAGCCATGCAACAGTTGAAGAACTTAATTTCTGATTAAAATCAGAAGTTAAGTTAGGGGGAGATTGTTAGGACTGATTTAGAGAGGTTACCACAGCTGGCTTTAAAGATGTTACCACTGCTAGGCCATTTGACGATTACCACTGCCTGTACAAAGTTATCACTGCTGGTTGAAAGTTAACACTGCTTTTATCTTACCACTGCTGACAAGATCATGATAAGGAAAGGATTGCGATGATTGAAGATATGGACAAGATACGTTTTGGTTGGAGATATTTTAGAGATTATCTTGTAAATCTAGTTTCCTTATTGTAATCTTGTAACTCGTTTATATAGCTGATAGGTTTGTCTTTGTTAGATACGAGTTCTTATTAGCTTTTGATTTAGAATTAGAGCCTCAAGATTGTTCTTGTAATCCCTGCAATTGAGAAGAGTTGCACGTCTGTTTGAGCCTGTTCAAACAGATTGGGGCTTGTGTTTGTAATCATTAAGCTATTGAATCAATACACATTCAGTTTGTTACAAATCCATTGTTTTCATTGTATAATCAAAGTGTTATTCCGCAAACTTCTTTGATTAAGTTTTCTGATCTTGATATTTAGATCCTGTCATCACATCAGCTTTTCACTATCCTACCTTAAACCTTCACCAATCTTTCAAATCACGTACCAGAAACCTTTCATACCATCATACCATTTACCCTTCTTTTATTATTTAAAATATAATATTTGTATAGAGAGAAGGAGAAAAAGTGGGAAGGAAGGAAGAGAGAGAGGGCGGGTATGGACGGGTGCTGGATCCCACCCTCGAACCCATGGCTTGAACTCGCTAAGGGCGTATCACATGTGGGCTGAACCCGCCAAGCCCTCAGCCTTTACCTGCTGCTTGAAATCGCCGTGCTACACATGGCCTTAGTAGGCGGAGAGGAAGAAGAGAGATGTAAAAAGACAAAAATGTCCTATATGTAAAAAACACATTTGTTTATTAACAAACTTTAAGTAGAGATAATTCGAGGAACCAAACATTATGAAAATGTTGAAACAAAAACCATCAACATACTTTAATATATGCTAGGGACCAAATTGAAAACAAGAACATAACATATGACCATTTATGTAGTTCACACAAAAGCCAATTAGAAAGAGAGACATAAAAGTTGAGTGGAAAACTTGTTTATTGCACCTCACCTAACCTAACCATTTATGCGGGCCCCCTTCCAATGGATCAACATGACTTCAATGAATCCATCTCTCTCTTCCACTAAAGTACAAAGCCAGAGTTCAAAACCCCTCCACTTTCCTTGATTACACCAACATAATTTTGGTTCCAAATAGTTCAAAAAACACACACACAACACCAAAACACACACTTCCATTTCATCTTTTACCGCCACCCACCATGCCCATCTACACTATCCCTACTCCCCACCTTCTCAAGAGCCCCCAATCCTTAAACACAACAACACCATGAAACCCCCACCAAAAAGATCATCTTTACACAAAATAAATCAATGGACAACAAGAACATTAATGACAAGAAGAGATCTTTCTTTGCTATCTTATCTCTTTTCTTGCTTCTATTAATCTCTTTCAATGGAGCTTCCATCTTCTCCATTAAAATCCCTTATCAAGAAAATGTCACCGGAGATTCAAGAAACTTGCTTTCTATGTCATCCTCTTTGTCAAACTTCATGTATGCCATGGAAGAAGAAAACCCATCTCCAATTTCGAAAACCCATCTCGGAAAACCGGCCGCCGGTGCCGGAAAATCCAAAATCTTGAACAATGTACAACTCTCAATGCACAACGTACAACAAGAACAGCCACAGAAAGAACAACCCATTTCTTTCATGAAAGAAGAAAACCCACATGTAATTTCAAGTACCCATTTGCCCCGTTTGCGTAAATCCCACAGTTTACCCTTGAATCCAAAGATTTCCCGCGAAAAACGAAAATCTTGAAGCTTTTGGAGTTTTCCGGCGACTTTTCCGGCGACCTCCGGCGAGGGGGTTTCAGGGCGAGAGTGAAGGAGTTCTTCAGCAAGAACGAAACTTCTTGCAAGGTTCGTTTCTTTATGACGTGGATTTCATCATTGGATTCGTTTAGCCACAAAGAATTTTATTCAATTGAATCTTTATTCAACACCCACCCAAAAGGGTGCCTTTTAATCGTTTCGAACTCGATGGACTCCGAAAAAGGAACCCGGGTTCTAAAACCCTTTTCGGATAAAGGGTTTCGAGTAACCGCGATTTCGCCCGATTTAAACTACTTACTCAAGAACACCGAGGCGGAATCTTGGCTTTCCAAGATCATCAATGGTGATCTTGATATTGGGTATGTTCCATTTGGTCAAAACCTATCGAATTTGCTTCGGCTTTGCTTGTTGTATAAATACGGTGGTGTTTATATCGATACCGATGTTGTTATCTTGAAAAGCTTCTCAAAGTTAAGGAACTCAATTGGGGCACAAACTTTGGATTTGGGTACAAAGAATTGGAGTAGGTTGAATAATGCAGTGATGGTGTTTGATAAGATGCATCCATTGGTTTACAAGTTCATTGAGGAGTTTTCATTAACTTTCAATGGAATAAATGGGGTCACAATGGTCCTTATTTGGTTTCAAGGGTTGTTTCAAGGCTTCAAGGGAGGGATGGGTACAATTTTACGATTCTACCCCCGCCCGCGTTTTATCCGGTGAATTGGGATCGGGTTCGGAATCTTTTTCGTGGGCCCCGAAACGAGACCGATGCAAAATGGTTGAGGGGGAAACTTAGGCAGATTAGGAGCCAGAGTTATGCTGTTCATCTTTGGAATAAGCAGAGTAGAAAGCTTCATGTGAAGGAAGGAAGCATTCTTGGAAAGATTTTGTTAGATCATTGTGTTTTTTGTAATTCATCCATAAATAGTGCATTATTATAAGTATAGGATAGAAATCCAAAAAGGTTGGATCTTTTGTTTATATATGTGGTTATGAATCAAGTCAATTCATTTCACATTTTTAGATTGTAGACATTTGTTAAAAGGGATGATGAAAGTGAACAAAATTTTAGTTTCTGAGTTTCCTTTTCCTATTGGATTTTTGGGTGTAACTTATTTTATTGAGTAATCATGACAAGAATCGAATATCTTATTTATTAGAGGAATAGCAAATATTCAGAATCGTATCTGATGATTGTGGGAAAATACTTATCCGGTAAATATTTACTATGTAAAAGACGTTTACCAATAATTAAGGTTCTAAATGGTGTGAGGCGTGTCGTAGTGGCGAGGTCAAGCCTCAAGCTTTAGGAGCCATGGAGAAACTATGGCGTCCACAAGGCATGACTTATCACGTCAAATTTCTAACTTATATAAAATATTATATATAAGAGCATATGTTTTTTAGTGTTATTCAATGACTCAATAGGAATAATTAAGCAAGTTAAATTAGGTTATATATATTAAAAACTAGCAAATAAAACATAAAAAACGTAAAGAAAAATCAAATAGAGAATTGTGCATTAGGCCATGGTTAGCAATGAGGTTAACGTTGTGTGAGACACAAGCCTTGAAGTCATGGTGTGTAATGTCGGCTGCATGACCATTTTCTTAGAAGAGTGTCAATAATTTATTTTTGATGGGTTAAAATGTTACCCAATAAAATACAGAATGATAGTGACTATTAGTATGATATTATTTGATAAGTATTTGATAGAAGTTGATTTTATCTCTTCTTTCATCGACAATTATTCGTATGCTATCATTTGCATGTCTTTACTCATATTTTCCTACAAAAATTATTATCCTTTGAAATGTATAATTATTATCCTTAATTTTATGAATGACAATTTTATCAATACTAAAATAACACAACTTTAAGAATATATAATTATTCCTCCGCAAAATTTCTCCATCTATTTATGAAAAAAAAAAATAGTTATTTTGAGATAAACATAAATAAAAATGTACATAAATATTCTGGAGTTATCAAGAGAGTCGATATACTAATATAACCTTAAATGAGATTTAATTTAAATCTGTGATCTCTTCACCTATTTAAAAGAACTTCATATTCATTAAAAGATCGTGAATTCAATTAAAATCTTATTTAAGATTATATTATACATTTACACCTTATTATATTATTACATTTACACCTTATTACCTTATTATATGACCTTATTACCTTATTATATGTAGATATTATATGTAATTTTTTGTGTTTGGTATAACAAGTATATAGCAAAGTCAATAGCTTACTTGTATTGTTTTATCTTTTTATTTCTCCAGTTTAAGTTTTTTTTTTTTGGAAAGGGAAGAACCCTGGCAATTTTATAAAAAGAAAAAGAGTACAAATAGTACACTAAGGACCCCACAAGTCGGGGACTCAAAGCGGCACACCAAAAAGGAGAAACACCAAAGGAACAATCAAACGGAAAAAACCCATCCCTAGAAACAAACAAATAAAGGAAAACTAATGCTCCGTCGTGGGAATCAACTGTTTATCAGCTTTAGAAAGCTGCTCACACTGTTTGAAAAAATAAACCACCTGTTTCTCCGTCCACGTAGCCATCTGAGTAACCGTAGGCCAATCCCTCTCAGCTAATTCTCCAGTTTAAGTTACAGTAAACTTCTACGCTTGAATCATGAACGATAAGTGCATAATGATTTGTACATCATGCATGGAAGTATAACATCATACCTTTACTTTCGGGTGCAAATTTACTTTCAGGTGCATGTTGGTTTTATGATTCAACCACCTTTTATGGTTGCAAATTAGGTAGAAAATTGAACTTTTTACATGAGCACTATGAGAATGATTCATCTGACAATCATTGACGTAAAATGACAAAAGTACCTTCAACAAAAATACATGTGCTAATGAATAAACAAGTAAATCAAGCTCTAATTAGGTATTTTGTGATCTAATAACTTTGAACATTGATTTCATTTAAAATGGACAAAATACACTCCAAGAATTACAGGTAAATCAAACTAATTCAAATATTTTGTGATCTAATAAACTGAAAACTGCAACGGACCAGTATATGTATTTATCATGTTCTATTAACAAACCCACCCACGATAATAATACACTAGTTAGAGCAGTGAAATCTGAAAGGCAAGAGATGCGCGCAAGTTAGTCGTAAGAACACCCAAGTTGTAATAACTAGCTAGAAGGGGTAGAAAGCGTGTTTTTTTGGTAGAAATCCCTTTATTGAATGAAACTAGTTTGCTATCTTAAGTGTCAAGTACTTAGCCGGAAAGGTAAGTCCATCACAGGCACTACCCGACTTATTTCGGTATTGCATACAAATACACATTTAGATGTGGTCATCTAGACAAGTGTAATGGTTCTTGCTGTCAAAGTTAGGCAAGTAAATCAAGCTTTGGTTATTATTTTGTGATCTAATAAACTTACAACTACAAAAATGCCAATTTATCAGACTATGTAAAATGACAAAACTACTCTCTTGATAAAAATACATTTCTTAATGGATGGATAAGTAAACCATGTTTGGTTAGATATTTTGTGTTCTATTAAGCTTAAAACTACAGCACTCCAATATATAGACAAAGCTACAATCGATATAAATGCATTTGATTAATGAATAGACAAGCAAATCAAGTTCCGGTTAGATCTTTTGTGATCTAATAAACTTAAAACCACAACAGTACCCTATTCTACTTATATGATGTAAAATAACAAAACCTCTTATATGTCGAATAATGTAAAATGACAAAATTATTCTTAATGGAGTCCTACAAGCTAATAATGGATCGATAAAGTAAAAGTACCACCTCCAATGTGGCCCAAGGAGAGGGGGTCCATGTTTTATAGCACATGGTGCAATTCAAGTTGTTTCTTGGTGCCTTTCTCTTCAATGTGTGCTTTGCACCATGGCATGTGCTAGAAATTGTTGTGTCTTTTCAAACTTTTCTTTAATTGCAAGTGTAGTAATACGGTATAATAAATAGATCAAATTCTAGTTGAATGATATTCTGGTTTTAATAATATTTTTGTATGTAATTTATTTGTTTTAAGTTAATTAAGATGTGTAGAATATTTGAAATATGATAGAAGACTAGCTTAAGACTTGTTACTAAAAAGCAGTAAATTGATTATAATGAAGTAGAAATAGGAGTAGGAGTTATACTTATAGACACGTTTTTCAAAGAAACTCATGTATTACTGGATTTCCTTTAAGGCTACGTTTGGCAAACGTAGCTTATAAGCTAGCTGGTAGCTGATAGCTGATAAGCTAGCTGTTGATTGATAAGCTTGTTAGTAGCTGATAAGCTAGCTTATAAACAAATTATGTTTGGCAAAAACTAGCTTATGAGTATGTAAAATGACCAAAAAGGGTATTTTTAAATTTAATAATTAATATTAATAAGGGTATAATTGGAAAAAGCTACAATAAGCTCCTCATAAGCTACTCAAAGTAGCGTTTCAAAAAGCTAGCTTATAAGCTAGCTTCCTGATACATGTTTGGATGGACTAGCTTATAAGCTAGCTTATCAGCTAGCTTATGCTTGCCAAACACAGCCTAAGGTTACATGGAGGCCATTTATAGACTATTCTCTTTTGGATTAATTACATCAAAATGTATCTAAGTTGTTACATTTTATCATTGTATGTACTCAACTTAAAAACTTACCATTGCCGTTCAAAAAAAAACTTAAAAACTTACCATTGCCGTTCAAAAAAAAACTTAAAAACTTACCATTGTATGTAGTCAACTTAAAAAAATTGTCATTTTTGTCGTACATTAAATGGTAAGTTTTTAAGTACATTAAATGGATACATAGAATGGTAGTTTAGTACATAGAATGACAATTTTAGCAAGTTCAAGTTGAGTACATACAATGATAAAAGAAGACAACTTAGATACATTTTGGTGTAATTAACCCTTCTCTTTTAAGTAGGATAAGCAAAATCTCAAAACTAATATATGACATTAACAGATAAAGAACACCTTAATTGAGTTAAATTAAAAAACGGTTTCGTTTAGCAGGACAAAAAAATATTTAACAAACAAAACAAGCAAGCCTTTATTATATTTACTCTAAGACGAAATAAATACACCGCGTTATCGATAAATTTCTTTTTAACAATTATGTCTTTAAAATGAATTCATGTGCATATTCATGCAACAATACGATCAACCGTTTTAAATAGTAAAAAGACAAACTAATAAAGTATTGAACTTATATCCGTATCAAACAATTTAAAT
Source organism: Centaurea solstitialis (assembly GCA_030169165.1). Taxonomy (NCBI): domain Eukaryota; kingdom Viridiplantae; phylum Streptophyta; class Magnoliopsida; order Asterales; family Asteraceae; genus Centaurea; species Centaurea solstitialis. Next base: position 48,569,028 of record CM058040.1, read on the forward strand.
GGAACTAGTCCTCCTACAATTTATTTTATATACTTTGAGAGAAACAATCGTTAGAAATTGAATTATAATAGGCCTTATGATTTATTCAACCTTACGAATTTAATATGACAATATGTTTCCCTAAAGTTAGTAGCTAGCATTGATGACAAAGCAATGGTCAAAAGTCCATTAAGTATTCTTTATTTCTTAGTTTAGTTCAAGAATAAAATACGTTTGATGTGAACCAAAAAGTTGTGGCGTATTGGTTAAGACTTGTGGGGGAATTGGCTTGTTAACCCTTTTACCCCAGGTTCGAATCAATGTGCTTTCAGATTGTGGTCACTGACTCACTGGGGATTAATTCAGGACAACATGCTTTAGCTGTCGGTAAACCTTGTCGGGATTAGTCGAAGCAAAGCCTCGGATACCCTTAAAAAAAGAAAGATACTTTTGATATGAATAGAAAAGAAACAATGTTTAAAATTGAATTATAATTAACGTTATGGTCTATTCAACCTTACCCATTTAATAAGACAATTTGCTTCCCTAAAGTTAGTTGCTAGCAATGATGACGAAGCTATGGTTAAAAGTCTGTCCATTAAGTATTCTTTATTTCTTAATTTAGGTCAATAATAAGATCTGATTTGAATTTACTATTTTTGACGTGAATAAAAAATAGAGTTAAATGCAAACTTGGTCCTTGTGGTTTACAAAAATTAATGACTAAGGTCCCTCGAATTTTTTTTTAACTAATAAGGTCCTTGTGTTTTTGTTTTTTATAACACATATGGTCCTTTTGATAAATAATATTTAAAAATATTAGAGTTAAGAAAGGGTAATTTTGTCCATTCACTTTTTCTACTTTTCTAACCTTAGTTTATAACATATTTGGTCCCTATTTGATTAATATAATAATTTAAATTTATTTATTCTCTTTTTAATATATTATACTATATTATTATTTTTATGTCAAAACATATATATATATATATATATTCTTTTATATTGAATACAAAAGTTTTAATACCACCCCTACTTATATCAATTTACTTTACAAATTATACAAATACATTTTATATTTTATGTTAATTTTATCATATATTTGAAGCAAATTGCAATTTATGGTTAGTTTCAAGTTATATTACTGAAAAAGAGATCCATCAAAAAACTAAATAAGTATAAATCATACACGTAACTAGTAAAATTAATATGTTTTCTCACAAGTCATCTATTAAGCTTTATGTATTTTCAATTCTTTTCATCCTCTAATAATCTTTATATAATAAATAAGTAACTAGGTCTAGATGTCACGTGTTGTTGTCTGGTGGGCTTGTTTGAGTTTTTGATGTATTTGGACGCATTTACATTATCAATTCATTTAGGCATTTTTGATTGATACATGTCCTTTTATTTAATAAATCTCACTAATTTATTAATCTTAAAAAAACAAGATTTATTTATAAGTCTTCAAATTATTTATCAGTTCAATTAAACTTATTTGATACGAAACAATATTTTTATTAAGTGCTCAATAGCTTAAGATGTTTTGCGTCATATCGTACGCATATGTATATGATTTATATTTATTTTTTTATTTGACGGATATTTTTTCAATAATATAAGTCGAAATTAATCACAAATTGCAATTTGTTTCAAATTGGTGATAAAACTAACATGAAAATATAAAATATAATTGTATAATTTGTAAAGTACATTGATATACTTAGAGGTGGTATTAAAATTTATGTATGCAATATAAAAGAATATATACATGTTTTGGCATAAAAATAGTAATATGGTATAATATATTAAAAAGTAACCAAATAAATTTTAATTATTATATTATAAAAAAAATAACCAAATATGTTATAAATTAATATTAAAGGAATAGGAAAATGAATGGACCAAATTACCCTTTCTTAAATCTAATTTCTTTTAATATTATTTATAAGAAGGACCATATGTGTTATAAAAAACAAAAATACAAGGACCTTGTTAGTTAAAAAATCTTTAGAGGGACTTTAGTCATTAGTTTTTATAAACCATAAGGACCAAGTTTGCATTTAACTCTAAAAAATAATTAAACATTGACTGGATAGAAATGAAGGAAGTTAGAGGTTGAAGTGGTCGACCATTACTTAATCTCCAAGTTTAGTTCGAAAGGTTTATTGATAAAATTTATGTTTAAAATGTTTATTCGTATTCTTTTGATACATTAATCGTTAAAATTAACAGTTTTTTTATTAATACGTCAAATTTGTACATCATATATGTTAAAAGGTAATGGTATATTAGCCTTTTTAACACTTTCTTTTTCCATTACAAAACCTGTTTTTATGTCTACTATTTTTCCAATTTAACTTTTATATAGATTTTAGTTTTTGATACTTTAATAAGGAAAATTTATAGTATTCGAGGAGATGCTATTACAACGGGGATGAAGGGTATGAAGTTGTCAAAAAGTCAAAAAAGTTTTTGATCAAATTACATGTTTGGTCCTTGTAGTTTCCATCATTACATAAGTGTCACTTTCATTAAATACATTTGTGGAGCGGTGGATGCTATTTTGTTATGTATTTGGTCCCTTTGATTAACCTACGGTATAAACTCTGTTAACACAAGGGTCTTTTGGTCTTTTCACTTTTATCTTTTAGTTTTAATAGATTTTTTTTTGTCTTTTTTGCAATCACATCACTCACCACCTTCACTCCTCTCTCCTTTGTCCCCTACCATGTCCTGAATCCATCAAAACCACTTACCCTCTCCATGGGATTCGACTACTAGTAAAAACCCACACACATAACTCACCCACCACCTTGTTGAATCGCTCACCACCTCGCCCTACTCTTTTGATCCTAACGACTAATACCCACCTTGACCCCTCTTTCCTAAGACACTCACTACTGTCGCAACTCACAACCACCATTAAGATAACATAGTTATTGTTAACTAGAGCTAGTCAAAGAGAGTATCAAGAGGGTATTATGGTGGTGATGCTTGCCCAAATGTTTAGGGACAACGCTTGCCCAAATGCATGGTGGTGAGCACATGGACCGATAATGAAATATACTTTTAACATATTTTTGAATAAAGTACAAAATTTGTTTTGAATTAATAAAATTTAGTTATTCTAAAAAATTCAAGCCAAAATAATTTAATTTATAACCATTCAATCTCTAAATCATTAAAGCTAAGATTTTCTCTTAATACACATACGTCGCACTTAAAAACGAATGGAATTTTAATCCTTTTGTTATTGGATTATATTCGATGAGTTACCAAAAAAAAGCCTTAATACAAAATTTATGTTAAATTTAATTAGTTCTTGTTTTTTTATGTTAGAAATGACTAAGAAGCAACCCTTGCAAGGGACAAACTTATAATTACTCAATTTAGGTCATATACAAGAATAGGCGTGGAATGGGTGGGTGGTGGCTGAGACGACGAAAATTAGGGTTAAGATGGTGGCAACGACAATTTATATATAGGGATGTCATGGAGTAGAGGTGTGACAGATTTGAAAACAAGAGTAGTGGCATGGTAGATGGCAACGACAAGGGTTTTTTTGTGTGTGTACGGGGTAGATGATGTTTGTGACAATGATAGTAATGGCAACAATGATATATTTCATAGGGTGTGTGGCAACTTCAATGGTGGTTTATGGGGGTGGCAGTGGCTGTGATGGAAGGTGACATCAGTGGAAGTGGATATGTGAGTGGCGATTGCCACGAGGACAGTTGTGTCGTGGTGGTAGTTGCAATATGGTTTGTGGGTGGCGTGGGTAGGTACTAGATGTTGTGACGATGATGTTGGCGTAGGTGATGGTAGCGACAATGATGGTGGTGTTGGTGGCACCGGTGACAACGGTTGGTGGTGGTGATGGGGGTGGCCGGGGTAATGTGAGCATGTGGGGGATACGAGGTGTTAATGGTGCAGTGGTGGTATTGTAGTCGGTTAACTGAATACAAATATTATTTATTGTTTTTTAAAATCTGTTACATTCGCAAGAAACGAAATTTAATTCATTGGTTTATGAGAATGAATGATCAATTTGTTAACTGTAGAGTTTAAGGAAATTTAACATTCCATTAATTCTAAGTAATGTACCAAAGAAAGGAATTAAAATTTTGTCAAATGAATTTCTTTTCGATTCCTTTGAAATCCCTTGAATTTTCATAAAGCAAAGAGCACTTAAAACGTTTCACTGTTACAATGTCAATCCAAAAACATCATCACTATGATCTCGCTCCAAATTTTGAATTCTTTTGTTAGTTACTAAACGTTTAAAAAAATTACGTCTACTTGAATCTCATCATTAAATTTCTTTACGTATTGAAGTTTTTCACTGAAATATTAATGTAGAATTTAAAAAGATAAATAAAATGCAATGAATTTATTAGTTACGTTTAGTGCAATGATAATTCTTCAATTCTCTTAATTTAATGAAACAAGCATTCACTTTTTCCCCCCTACTAATTTCGATCCATAATCGCCAACTTTTGTTGGCGTTTATGTCAAATTGTCAAATAATATTGTATTATTTAATTGTCATAATGCGAAATATGAAATAAAAAGAACTAAAGAATAATAATATTAATTGAGAAAAAAGAACATTATATTCTTTAAATTAATGATTTAATATTTTACGTCAAAATAATCTTATGGAGTACAATTGTCGTCAAAGTTGTAGTACCAAACAAGACTAGTTCCAATATGTCTTCCCAATCTATGGAAATAATAAATTAAATAATTAGATTACATTGCAGTCATAAAATACAATAATATTGTTAGTTGATTTTCTTCAAATATCATAGTCTTAGGTGGCATTTGGTTCACTAAAATTAAAGGGAGTTGGAATTCAATTACAAAGATTTATACGTTTGATTCATCATTTACAGGATAGAAATGGAATTCTTTACACCTAAATTTTCCTTCAATTGATGGAATTCAGATTCCTTTCCTCTTCCTAAGAAATTTAGATTCCTTCCAACAGCCAGACCTCTCCTTCACCAACCCAATCGGTTTTCGGGTTCATCGGTTTTTTTTTTTAAATAAACTTTACCCGAAACTTGAACCGATCAATTGGATTTCGGGTTATAGGGTCGGTTTACAACTGAACCCAGATAACTCAACCGACCATATTCAAGTTCGAATTAATCAGGTATGGTTATTCGGGTTTGTGGATTGTTCGGGTTACCCGATTTATAATTATAATATTCGGTTCAGGTGATCGGTAGGAAAAAATATTCGGTTTGGTTCGACCCGAAAGCTAAACGTATTCAATTCGATTATTGGGTATCATTTTTATACCTCAAAACCGATTAACCCTACCCAAGCGACCCAAAACTCGAACAACGGAACCGAAACACGCCCATAGGTGGTTGTGGGGTGGTGGAATTACATTCAAATTCCAATTCCTTATGACGCAACCAAACACAAAAGGCAAGGATTGGATTCAAATTTCAATTCCTTCATAAAATTTAATTCTATTGGAAAATATCCTGCGAACCAAACGGCCCCTTAGTAACCAAAAAATTGATTTAAGCTTTTTAGACCGAATAATATACCAAAGGGTCAAAATACCAAACTTTTTAAAAGTCTAAATAAATCTTGAACCTAAAAAGCCTTTAAAAAGCCGTCTAAGTTTATCAAGTGAAGACCCATGAATTTGTCTGAAAAGATAAATAATATTTAAGACGAATCAAAACGATCAGAAAAACTATAATTATGATGAAATGTAACAAAATCATCATAGGGAAAGTTTAACAAAAAAGTTGCTTTAACATAATGGTAGGTTAACCTATAATTATATATAAGGTTGTTAGTTTAATCCTTACATTTTGTTTGTTAATATATTTCTAGTAATCGCTTTTTAAAGATTGAGTTAATGTCACCCATATGAGTTCTAGTTATATTATGACAAATGGAAAATTAAATTTTCTCTAGAAATAAGATTCAAACAACATCCTTTTGTATGTTGAGTGTTAATCCAATCATCTCAAGCATCTTTAATTTCATTTTGATTTTGATTTCAATAAACTTTGGAACACACTTCAAAATCAAGAACATATATATGCATTTCGAACATTTAGATGTTTTATAGTTATGATAATCAACTAAACAATAGCATGAAGTGTCATCGGTTCTTAATAGTTTTGCCCCTTACTATATTAACCTGAAACTAAACATAAAATGACGGATTAATATTCAAAATTGAACCCCTTTAGGCCGTGCGTAGCAATGCCTTGGGCTCGGCAGGCTAGGCGGGCTCCGCTACGCCGCAAGCGAGCTTGAGAGGTCCCCCACACCGTCTACCCGCTCTCTCCCTCTCTCACATTCTCTTCTCTCTCTCTCTCTCTCTCTCTCTCTCTCTCTCTCTCTCTCTCTCTCCTCTCTCTCTCTCTCTCTCTCTCTTTTCTTATTGTATTGGGTATTTGGTTTGGGAGGGTGGTACCAAACAAAGAAGGCTCCAGAGGGTTTATTGTGGGTTTATAGAAAAACTGATGTAGTGCTGATGTGGCAGTGAGGTTCAGAGGACTAGAAGGGTTCTGCTATGCATGGACTTATAAATATCATTATAAAACGACCTAAGAAATTTTTCTTTAAAAAAAAATACTTTTTAAGTTGAATCTTTCTTTTGCTTTTCTTACAAAAGTTTCCAAATTTTCCATTCCCTAATCCAAAATAATTAATTGGGATATTTTTCTAATTATGTCGATCATGATATTTCGTGTACATTTCTAAAACCATAGTTAATTGTGGATCTTATTTTTATTCCACTTGTACTAGTTTAAGGAAACGTTTGGAGGTAGGTAGTAATTCAACCCGTAAAACTCCTTATCTTTATTTATCTCATTGACAAGTTCTAATATGGTTTTCATTTTTATGAACAAAGTTACTTAATTAGACTTTAATAATAAATACTAAATCTTGAAGTTAAACAATTAATATCTTGAAGAAGTCACAATGAGGGTGGGGTAAAAACACCTTATAAAAGCACATATGCAGAACCAAATACTCAAACCAATACCTTTTCTTTGAAGTTTGAACACACACAATTTTAATTCATTTCTTAATTTCTTTGTGAAAAAATGGATCAAGTTAAACACATTTACATCCAAGTTGGTGAACTGAAGCTACATGTAGCAGAGATTGGGGAGGAATCATCACCGGCGGTGCTTTTCCTTCACGGATTTCCTGAGATATGGTACACATGGCGCTATCAAATGTTGGCTATTGCGAATGCCGGTTTCAGAGCCATCGCACTAGATCATAGAGGTTTCGGACTATCTGACGTCCCTGCAGAACCTGATAAGACTTCATTCGCTGATTTGGTTGGAGATATTGCCACCATCCTAGCTTCTCTCAACATATCTAAGGTACATCTATTTATACATACATACATACTATATATACATATATACACACATACCTAGACATATATCATTGTGTATGTTTTTTATTACTGAAAGTATGTATACAAATGATAGATACCATTTAACACTGATTCTTCCATGAAGGTTTTCATCATTGCAAAAGATTTTGGAGCAATGGTTGCCTACATATTTGCCGTTTTCTTCCCAGAGAAACTTGCAGGAATCATAACACTTGGTATCCCATATATGCCCCCTCAAAATTTGCTGCAATTTCAAACCCTCCCTGAAGGTTTCTACATGAGAAGATGGCAGGTACACACCCTTTCTCACTCACATATCTGATTCTTTAAATCCGAACTACAATTCAATTAATGTTAGGACTAAAATTCTCTAATGTAAGAGAGTTTTATAAAGTTAATGGTAAGCCAATTTTTAAATTTTATTGTGTGTGTAATTTGGCTTATGGGGGCTTTATATGTAATGGGTACCTACTATATATAGGGTCATGGACAAGGGTTTTAGAGTATGAGAGTCGACTAACCATTTGTGTGTGTTCTTGTAATCTTTGAGAGCTCTCTAATAAACAAGTAGACACATGAATCTTCATTCGATTTCTCATTAAAACCTTCTTTCCTACTGTTGAATCTTGTTGAATATTGGCAATATAATAACATAACTAAAATCTTTATTAGGAACCTGGAAGAGCTGAAGCTGATTTCGGCCGATTTGATGCTAAAACAGTTGTTAGGAAACTTTATATTTTGTTCTCTCGAAGTGAGGTACCCATAGCCAATGATAGCCAGGAGATAATGGATTTGGTGGAACCATCGGCTCCTCTACCCTATTGGTTCACAGAGGAGGATCTTGAGATCTATGGTGCCTCGTATGTGAAGTCTGGATTTCTGACTGCACTTCAAGTTCCTTACCGGTAAGAAAAAATATGTTAATATGAAAATGAAATCATCACTAAAATATCCTAACTTGAAATATAAAGATACCTTTTTTTGTGTTGGACATATCAGCACTTACATATCTCTTGACTATTGTTTTTAATTATACGTCATAAGAATTTAATATGCATGCATGCTAACGAGGCTTTTTTAAAACAAGCTCAACGTCACATTTATACAATGATAACGTCAAACTTCTAAAAAAAACATCATAAGTCACTTTCATATGAGCAAATTATGAAACATTGATTAAAATATCATCTAAAAGGCTATCTACAAGATGGATATGAAATCTATAAGTTTTTATGTAAAACAATGATAAATATACAAAACAACCTAGAAAAAATAACTAACATGTCATTTTAAAATCTCTCATGGGTTTTTATGTAGATCCATAAGCTTAAAGTCTCGAGTTACATTAACCATCTATCCAACAATTCGTAGTTCAATACGATGATAGTTATAATCTCTTTGGCCTTTTGGCACCTTTGTGTTTATGTTGTCCTCAATTTCGTTAATCGTTGTAGGTCATTACAAGAGAGAGTTGAACCTCCAAACCAAGACCCGAATAATTTGAGAATTGAAGCTCCAGCACTGTTCATCACAGGAACAGAAGATTTCTATTACAACATTCCTGGAATGGAGGAATACTTGGAGGATGGGGTCAAGAATTACGTGCCGAATCTTGAGATCATATACGTGCCTAAGGGTTCTCATTTTGTTCATGAACAATATCCGCAAAAAGTGAATCAACTTCTACTCAACTTTCTCAATAGCAACAAATATTAGTGCCTTCGAACTTCCCTATTGGTGACCCAAAAATCAGAAGTTTGAGTTTAACATATTTGTGTATTTTATAAATAATAAAAACGTATTAATAGATGTATGATAAATTATTTCTGTCATAATTTACTTTTACTCAATGTTTCAACTTCTACTGTGGTGTAATAAAATGTTTAATTAATGTATTTATTGGTATACCATAAATTGCGAAGGTTCCCCTTTGTTTCTTACATTCACAATGGATTTAGCATCCCTTGGTTTGAACAAAATGATCTTAACTTGGGCATATGATTATAGTTAGGCTTAATTCCATAATTATTATTCTATAAAATCATGATAATTAATTTGTTCAAAACTTAACACTTGAAAATATTAGCTATACCACAAGCCTCATGATTGAACCAAATTCAATTCAGATTCTCTTTATGATGATATATGTATTCATGTGATTAATGAACATAAATCATAAAAAAGAATCCGAGAAAAGATTTTTTATAACCATATTGTTTGGTTTTGGACCAGACGACCTTGAGTATGATAGTATAAAGAAATATCTTTGCCAAATCAAACATTAAACTTTTTTAAACAAACATCATGATTTTCACCGAACATAACAAAAATTTAAAGTGGTACGAATGTACGATGCTCATGGCATGAAGGGCCCAACTTTGTATTAATTTTTAAAATATATGCAATATAGTAGTTATTAGATCTTGAACTCCATAGACCTCTAATAATAATACTACAGAAAATAGTACTTTTCCTCATATTACTCTCTTGATACATAATCCAATATTTTAACAATAAAAACATTCATATTGAATTCAAACTGTCATGGTATTAATACTTAGTATTCATACTTTTATTATATAGTAAAGGCATAGTCTTTTTTTTCTTTTCTCAAATAAAAGCTTCAAGAATGAAGCACATAGTGGTCATAAGTGTTTACAAATTTTGACCATGAATTTGATGGTTGAGGTGATCCATGAATTCACTACTAAAAAATTCGGTATTACCGACGATCATTACCAACTGCCAAAAGCAGTTGGAGATTTCTGTCTGTTTTTTGATGGTTTACCGACTGTTTTTTATTATTTTATTTTTTAATAAGTCATCGGAAAACCGTCGAAAAAATAGTCGGAAAATCATTGGTAACCCGTCGAAAAGCAGTCGGTAAAAGTCTTTAGAAAGCAGTCGGTAAATGAAACAGTCGAAAAGCAGTCGATAAAGTCGTCGGTAAAAGTGGTGGTGGCTGCGATTTTGGGATTTCAAGACAGAAATCAAAGGAGAGGAAAGCGAGAGATAGATATAGAGAGAGATAGAGAGAGTGAGATATGGCCGGAGGGTTGGGATCGCCAGAGGGTTGAGATGGCCGGACGGTTTTGAACGATCTCCCACTGTTGCCTGGTGGCGTTGGGTGGTGGTGGTCTGACGGCGGCAGCGGAATCTTGAAATTCTGGCGGTGGCGTTAGGCGGTGGTGGTCTGGCTATTGTTTCCTTCATCTCTTTTGAATTTAATTTAGGGTTAATTACAGGTAGCTTTTTAGGTTGGAAGATGATGGTATAGCTTGATTTCAGGGAAGGTGACAAGTTTTTCAGTTTTGGTCCTTCTGTTTTAGATTTAACTCCTATGGAACAAATTTGTTGCTTTTTGTAAATATCAGGGACTAAATTTGTAGTTTACTCTTTTTAAAAGTTGAAAAAAGAAATTCCACGTCAGAAAAAACTTGTACACGTCACCGTTTTTGTAGGTAACAAGTAAATCGATACATACAATGGCAAGTTTAGCAAGTTCGATACATACAATGGTAAGTTTAGAAGTTGAGTACATACAATGATAAAACGTGACAAGTTCGATACACACCTATGTAATTAACCCATAAATATTTACCCATGCGAGCACCTACTGATATCACTTGCATGACAATCCTTAACTATTGAGCATGAAATTACACCGAAATTTTACCCATAAGAGGCATAACAAGGAGCATGAGTCTTACCTGGTAAGTGAGGAAAAGACTCTGTTACACGGTAAGTGCTTACCAAGTTTAAGACGCTTACCAACAATTGATTTTGATGGTTGAGGATATTAGACGATAAGGTAAGTGAGGGTAATATCCTTGCCAGTAAACACTTACCCGGTAAGCTTTTGGTAAACGTCCCCTGAATGTTACTTCACTCTTGCAAAGAACAGTTATTGCATATGTTGATATAAGAGGTACTAGATGTGTGCTTTGAAACCAATGATCTGTTTACTGAAGTTGCAATAATCTACTTCTTATCATCTAAGCACACCCAATGTGATCTAGAATGCAAATTGTTTGAAGTAAAAATAACCCAATCCATATCACCTGTGAATAAACACAAAGTGCATATGATAAATACACATTTCAATAAAATAAAGCTAAAGGGAAATGGTACTAACCTTTAACCAAAATTTCCACCGGTAGTTGAAAATTTAGGCTTCTTTGCTTCCAATTCACTAATTGCGAATGACTTCATTGCTTTCAACAACCATCTAAAAGAATTCAAATTCAAACCCAACTCCATTCATCAGAGACAATATGAATGAACAGTATCATATTCATTTAAACCACTCATAACACATAACTATTAAACAAAGATTAATGTGATTGATGTGGTCGTGAAATCAACTATAGTTAGGAGCCAATGGTGAAACTAACCATGAATTGCGCCTTTAGAAGGGAATCGAATAGGTTCATCTTATCTCGGTGCATGTCATCCTAATGTGCATCTAACGGTTAATAACCAATTCTCATACTTCTCACGTTAACCTCAATTTCTCACTGCAACCCAACACTATATATATGTTGATCTTGTTGGTTACTTGTAGTGTGAATCTCCAATGTGTTCAGCAGAATTCCTGGCTTCCTGCATCACTGAAAACAAAACCAATGCAAAAAACCAAATTCAATAACTCTCAAATAAAAAGTAATAGCAGTGAACCAAATTCAATAACATCTTAAATGTTTATAGTGTAAAAAGTAGATGCATTACTCCTAGAAGCAGTCCAGGTAATACAATTCAATTCCTGGTTCCTAATTTAAAACAGTAGCATCAAATGCATAGACTTATGGAGTTGGACTATTCACATATACAACGAGATTTTTGTAAAAGTAGGGGTGTTTTGAAAACCCTTTGTAGAAATAGGGGTGTTTGAGTTTTGTTGGTAGAAATAGGGGTATTTTGATGGGGCCCACTACTTATATAATCTGATTTTTAATATTTTCATTTCCAACCCTTATATATTTATAAATGCTACCCTTTGACTTACATCTTTCTTTTTAATTTATATCTTTATTTTCTGAAAAGTTCATATTTAACCCTTATTATATATTGTAACACCCCGATACCCAAAATATCATAACAAATATAAATACACAATAATCATAAATCCCAGTGATCTAATACGCATAATTCTCAGAATTCTCAACTCAAAAGTAAATGGTTAAAGAGTGCATGCGGAACAACCCTCCACAGCTGAGATTCTAATTAGGTCAAAACTCTACTTCAGACCGGCAACGCGACTCTAGACATCTACCTTTTCCTTGCCTCTTGCTGCGCGATCTTTTCCTGAAAAGATTTTAGATTTTGGAAAACGAGGGTTAGACCGTAAGGTCTAGTGAATTCCCTCAAAAACAGTTTAAAATACAGTTCCGGCCCGCTGGCCGTAAAATCAGATATCACAAGGTACCAGGAAAGCATCATGAGTAATAAAGTCACAACACAACAACCGGATGGCCGGATCCCCCGGATACTCAATTAAGGAGTGACGGACGTAGTCCGTGCCTCGCACCATCCCACAAACAACCTTACGTGGCCGGATCTCCCAGATTCTCATTTAAGGAGTGACGGACGTAGTCCGTGCCTCACACCACTAAACTTCCCAGGGATGTACGGTCCCATGGTACACATTACTCATGATGCGATTCCGCAACATTAAAACAACATGCATATGATGATCATCGATATAGCATTCACAACCATTTATAATTTCACAAAGTCACATTAATATCATCATCAAAACATTTGCAAATCGAATGGATATGTTTAAAAGCAGTAAAAGCAATCCATTCATTTTCAGGCAAGGGAACTCACCTGGGCTTATCTCACAGATCACGGTTCTCCCAGATACTTCTCCTCCTAAAGGATCTGTAAATATCCTAAGGAATTAGTGATTTGCACTTGCTAATATTCTCTAACTAAGACACCCCTAGGCAGACTTAGCACGGGGGTTCCGCTACCCGGTTAGCGGACGGGGTCAAGGGGAGCCGCCCTTGCGGGGTCTGAGGGGCAGCGCCCCTCGAAAAATTTTATTTCTAAGAGGATAAATCACTATGGAAAATTCTTCTCCGAAAAACTAGCCCTACAGAAAACCGATTCAGAATACCAACCTTTTCCGATTCGGAAAACCAACTTTTCCGATTCGGAAAAGTAGCAATTTCCGAATCGGGAAAGACATCTAAACCAAATCGGAAAACATCAAATTCCGAACTCCGACTCGAAAGGAAACTAGGTCAGCACAACGGCTAGGTCAGCCCAATTCCCGATTCGGAAATCAAGTTTCCAATTCGGGAAAGGCATGACGAGTCAAAATACCATACCGAATTCCGATCCGGAAAAACATAATTTTCCGATTCGGAAAACATGATTTCCGATTCGGAAATCATGATTTCCGATTCGGAATTTATGATCTCCGATTCGGAAAATGTGGGCAGATCCGAAAACAGCCTAAAATCGATCACAAATCGATTCTAACTTAATCCGATTGTACCCAAACTAATCCCAAAGCAACTATACATCGATTATTAGCAATCCTACAATTATCGGGCATCGAAACTTACCTCGGTGACGGTTTTCTCGACCTTGGTGATGAAATGCTCCAAGTTTCTCTCCCAAAACACACACTAAGCACACATTAATAATTTCCACAAATGGCTAAATTTTAGGGTTTTAGGGCTATTTAAGGCATGGGCTTTGGGCTAAGCCCATTCCCAAAATGGAATAATCCAAGCCTTTAAAATCTTTCACAAAGTGGCACAACTTACCCCTAGACCCTTGCACTGAATCAAATAGGTCATTTTAACGAGGAAAATAACTGCATTGCTAACTTTAGTATTCCGGTTGTTACATCTATTATGGGTAAATTCATGTTGTAATTTCCTCATATTGTAATATATATTAAATATTGGTATTAACTTGAAGGTTTTAAAGAGGTCTATTTAATTATATAACTAGCTAAAATTAATATATATATTTTAAATAAATTAATTTACATATAATATATAATAAGGGTTACATATGAAGTTTTCTGAAAATAAGGATATAAATTAAAAAGAAAGATGTAAGTTAGAGGGTAGCATTTATAAATATATAATGGTCGGAAATGAAAATATTAAAAATCTTATATAAGTAGTGGGCCCCATCAAAATACCCCTATTTCTACCAACAAAACTCAAACACCCCTATTTCTACAAAGGGTTTTCAAAACACCCCTACTTTTACAAATAACTCCATATACAACACATATTTACATGTATACTCCAAGTAATAGTGAATGAGTGTTTTATGTAACAACATTTCTCTCAGACATTTCATCAAACACATTTTAGGCACCCATATCAACATAGTACATTATACAATGACCATATGATTCAAATTAGCAAAATTTCACTTAATGATTGCGTAGGTACACAATGTAAGAAGTAAAAATTGGAACTAAAGATGGTCATCAAATTGAAATCTACATTCATAGATGCTTACCTGAATAGATGAAACGCAAAATGGGTTACTAGAGTTGAAAGATGTTCTGGAAGTACTTGGAGTAGAAGACAGACAATGGGTGTATGTTGCGAAGGACTGAGCGGATATCACAAATTGTTGCAAGATTGGGAGGAACACAATCGATGAGGGATGCAGGCGAGAAACAAAGTTACCTTACCCAATCGAGCTAACAAAAAGATCACCAAATAATACTCCTTAAAAGAAGTATCGATTACCAATAAATGGATTAATCATATGCTAACTTGGATCAAACTCATGCTTGAAACTTTGATGTACCAACAAAATTTACAATATGTGTTAGGTAGCTATGCAATTAAGATTTATGGGGGAAGATTAATTTCATTCACAAAATTTTGATCCTAAAATTCTCACCTTGGTTTTTTAAATATTTAATTTGATCCTAAAATTTTGAAAATTACAATTATGGTCTATTATTATTCTTCTTTCTTTTGTTTTTCATTACATTTCCCTTCTTATGTAGCACACATAGATGGGGGTGGTTACCACTCAAGCTTCCTTAATTGTTGTAGTTTTTGGATCCATCACCAGGTCAACTCGGGTTTTACGTGTTCATTCCAACTGAGTTTTTATTGAACTTAACCACGTCAATCTTGATTAAAAATTGCAAAAAGGAAAAAAAAAATCCTAGATTTGACCCGCTATCTTCCCTGTATCATGATTCAACCGCTCATGTCAAACCAATTTTTAAAACGTTAAGAAAAATATATAGGAATTCCACTAAAATGTTTGAGATGTGTGGCTTATCTCAAATGCGCTCTGTGCTGGACTATCGTTGAATGCACATTAAGATGTGATGCACCAAGATAAGATAAACCGGATCAAATCTTCGTTTCAAGCATAATTCATGGGTAGACTTGAGATAAAAAAGTGATCCGGTGAACCTTATCTCGATGCGTCACATCTTGATCGAGCACCGTTGGATGCACATTGAGATGTGATGCACCGAGATGATATAGGCCAGATCAAATCCTCGTATCAAGTAGAATTCATGGGTGGCTTGAGATATATAAAAAGTACTCAAACATTTAGATTCACCTCTCACGCTTCACGCATCAACTCAACCTTTCATACGATTTGTCGCTCTACAACCTAACCTTACATCCCAATATGACATATGATAGCTATCAATTACAACCTAACATAACTCAATGACCCCAGTTTCAACATATATATTGTGACTCGATATATCCATCATGACTCGCTATAACATAGTATGACCCAAGCAGCCATTATGACCTAATAGTGTAACCAAATATATATAATTGAACTTGAACCGACTTGACCTATCAGGGATCGTTCATGACCAATAGGCCTTTGCATATAATAACATATATAGTTGGGGATCCTAAGAGATTAGATTTCAAACTTCACCGATTATAAAGAAGGCACGTAAACTCATTAGCCCCGTGTAAAAATATACATTAAGAAAAAACACGACCCATTCTAACTACAACCAAATTCATTTGCATAATTTATTATTAAAACAATGTAAACTTATTAGCTTATTTTGTTTGTACATGTTTGAATGGACAAAAAGTAGCTTATAACCTAGCTTTTAGAAAAACTACTTGAAAGTAGCTTTTTGTACAAATGTTATCATGAAACTATTTTTTGTATTCAATTTACCATTGAACTCTATTTTTTTTGTACAAATAATACCATTATGACCGGTAACAACCTGTTTTTTTTACGTGGCAGTTAAATTTAATTAAATAATGCTTATGTGGATATGACGTCGCAATGACTAAGATTCTCAATGGTATATTAAGTATATAAAATACCTCAATGATAATATGTGTACAAACCACCACCACCACTGCACCCACCATCACCACTACACCCACCACCACCACCACCATCACCACAATCACCACCACCACCACCTTCACCACCACTCCCTTCTCCTCCACAGGTGGTGCTGGTGTCTTGGTGGTGGTCGTTTGTACACATATTACCATTGAAGTATTTTATGTACTTAATATACTATTGAGAATCCTAGTCATATCCACATAAGCATTATTTAATTAAATTTAACTGCCACGTAAGAAAAAACAGATTGTTACCGGTAATAATGGTATTATCTGTACAAAAAAATATAGTTCAATGGTAAATTGAATACAAAAAATAGTTTCATGGTAACATTCGTACAAAAACGGACAGTTGGTTACCCTCCCAAGTCATTGACCCTATATATAATGGTGTGTTATATGTTTTAATATATTCTTTAATCCGTATTAAAAAATATCATATTAAATCTAATAAACGAAAGTTACAAGTAATATGATCCATGAAACTAATTGTAAACCATCTGATAGTTTGGAAAAGTAATAAAGTATTTATCCATTCAGTTATATATCAAACGTTCTAAACGGAACTAGACTATTGTAGATTTTGATCCATGACCAAAACAAATATTTGAATCACGCTTGCAATCGTTATTTCACATGATATTTTGGTTTACATTTGGTTGCAACCAATATTGTTTTACTGGAGTTTTTGGTTTGCACATTTAACCATACCTAATAAAAACATTTTGTTTTCCAAAAATTAGTTGTTCAAATAAGATTTGATTTATTCATGTATTGAATGCTTCTACTTTAAAATTAAAAAAATAGGAATTATTAATTGAGTGTGAATGAAGCACCTTCAACTAAGGCTGGAGTGGTCATGATGCGAGACTAATGTTTTTTTCTAAGGGTAATTTACAAATTTTGACCATGAATTCCAAGGGTTGAAGAGGTCCATGAATTATATATAATAACATTTATCAGGAAAGTTTTTACTGTTCATTGAACAGTACCACGCAACTTTTGAATAGTTACAAATTTTCCCCTAAACTTATAATATGTATTCACTATCTACCTTTTAGTTTTTTATATTTCATTTTACGTTTTAGTCGTGTATCATATATTGATTTAAATATATTAAAAGAAATACGTTTTAATTTTAACAAATTACGTCATTATAATGATATCATCGATACCTTTAAAATGAGCCTAATATTGAATATTTTTTGATTTAATTATTTTATGATATACTATATATAGTACGATTATATATGTATTAAAAAATAATTAAAGGGTTAAAAACGTTATTTAAGCCGTTACGCACGACCTTACAGTTTATCACCCGGCGCGAAGCCCGGAGGCTCTTAATAACTAGTTTATCACATTTTAGTCCAAGCCCGCCATATTTAGTTTATGAACAGTAAACTTACAAAAGTTACATTTTAGTCCCTTAAGTTTATAATATTTATTTACTTTATAACTCTTAGTTTTACATATTTTATTTTACGTTTAAATTATATTAATACATATAATCGTATATTAACTAAATTATGTTAAAAACATGCGTTTTAATTTTAACAAATTACACCATTATAATCGTATCGTCAACACCTTCAAAATGAGCCTAATATTGAATATTTTCTGATCTAACTATTTTATTAATGAAGATGGTATGTGTGTCTTATAACGAATTGAAAAGATGATGGTTTGAGTTTTTGATATGGGATTTTGGGTTTATATATAGTGTTTTCTGAGCCATCATTATGGAGACATCATTAACATATTAATTTTTTGGTTTTAATCATGTTTGACGGCTTAAAGTAATGCAAAATGGAACAAGAATTAACAATTATTTATTTATGATATTGGAAAGGTCCATGATAGATCGATCCTGGTTTAAAAATTGCATTCGATTAATTAATTAATAAATTAATTATTAAAAATTCTAAAGTTCTTTTGGATTTTTGGCATGGAATATTTACATAATCTACACAATTAAGAATCGTAATTGATCCGTAATTTATGTTTTGGTTGATATGTGTATAGTATGTACTAATTAATTAGTTCTAATTAAAGATTAAAGGATTCAACTGGTTATAAATTCTCTTTTTTCTTTTTTAATTCAGATTGTTATAACGCTATGCGTATCAAGTTTATGATATACTATATATAGTACGATTATATATGTATTAAAAAATAATTAAAGGGTTAAAAACGTTATTTAATCAAATGTTTATTATATAATAATAAAATAATTAAATCATCATCCATTAGAGTAACCTACATCCTTCTATCCATCGATTCATCATCTTTTTTCTCTGTCTGTTTTAATTTTAACAAATTACGTCATTATAATTGTATCGTCGATAACTTTGAAATGAGCCTAATATTTAATATTTTTTTATCTAATTATTTATACGATTATTTTTTTGAACGGCAATTTATTACGAAAACCCGGCCTAGCAAGACGCTAGCCACAAAGAGAGCGGGAAACTAAGTACAAAGGATTACAACACCAGCTTTGCCAAGTTAAACGACTACCCAAGGAGCTTCTACAAGCAAGCCAATGATAAGCTGTTGATTGAATCAGATTCGCAGTTCTAAGAGGATTAAAAGGAACTTGTTTGAAGATCGCGTCATTCCTTCCAAGCCACATCGTCCAGATATACGCCAGCTTAACGACCGATCTTACCAGATACGTTCGGTCTGTTTACACAACCTCCATTCCCCTGTCTATGATGTCGCTTAATAAATTGCAACCATTCGGAAATATGTTCCACCATTTGTTCACAGCTTTCCTGACCTCCTCTGCCTTACAACAACCTACAAACAGATGATCAATTGTTTCTATATGACTTTGGCTTAAAACACACCTCTCATCACCCACTGGAACGTTTCTCTTTATGAGATTACTCTTGGTAGGGAGTCTGTTTGCTCGCGCTTTCCACAACAGAATACGGACCTTCCCAGGGACTTCTTTAGTCCATATAGTCTGATGATTGCTGGAACCCAACCTCATATCATCGATGGCTCTCCTGAGTGACGCAACGCTAAAAAGACACCAAGCTTCGAGTTCCCATATCCATCTATCCTCCCATGTTCCAAGTCGAGAGCTTTCACATATACTAGCGAGGTTTTCTGCTTCGTCGGTCTCCCGTCCGTCTCTAAGGCTACGACGCCAATTACCTCTGAAACTCACACCGTTGGCCGAAATTGCCATTCTAGATGCCACGCTACATTCCTTATCTATGTCAAGAGCGAATAACCTCGGGAATTTATTGGCCAAGGTGTAGTTGCCAATCCACCTGTCATGCCAAAATCGAGTTTTTTCACCGTTCCCCAGCTTTTTCCGACACAAGCTATCGAAATCTAAATTTGCCGAGTCGAACTCTTTGCCTAATTTTGCAATGGTGCCCCATGTACTTCTACAATTATTTCCTTCACTCGCTAAACCCAGCTTTCCGGAGGCGCCATGAAAGGCACAGATAACCCGTCTCCAAAGGGCCGATTCTTCATTCTTGAACCTCCACCACTCCACGATTATATATGTATTAAAATATAATTGAGAGACTAAAACCTTCACTTTATAAAACTCATTAATCAATCTTTTATTATAATCATCATCATCGATCAAAGTAAACCACATTATTCTCTCCACCGATTCATCATCTTCTTTCTCTCTCTCCAAAACTCTTTCCTTTTCTCTAAAATTACTCTTCAATTGTTGAAGAAGCAAAAATCACACCATTATAATCCTTCCTCTCTATGAATCCTCCCTATCAATAAGTTCTAATTTTAACAAATTACACCATTATAATCGTATCGTCGATACCTTCGAAATGAGTCTAATATTGAATATTTTTGTTCAATTATGTTAAAAATAGAAAAGTATAAAGTAAAAAATAAATTAACTTAATAATTATAAGGGTATCATGTGTAATTTTAAAATACGTTAAAAATACATCGTAATCTTGAGATTATAGAGGAAAAAAACTGCAAGAAATTTGAAATTCAAAAATTTATCATCCATGAAGATGGTCCATCTTGAAATGGGTGTCAATGGAACGAAACAAAATAAGAAAAATTTGCATTAAAAAACAATTATGGTCTTAGCCTTTCTCAGACATGCAACATGATACAAACCTTACATACACACACATACATCATAACCCGCAGTAACACGCGGACATTTTCACCTCGTTATTATTACTTATCAGGTAAAAATTAATATATAGGTTTAGTTCAAAAGCCTACTTAGGCTATACGTAGCAGAATCCCCTCAACTCTTTCAACCCCACTGTCACATCAACGCCACAACAACTTTTCCATAAACCCACATTAATAAGCCTCCTGGAGCCCTCTCTGTTTAGTATCCGAACCCTCCCAAACCAAATACCCAATACAATAAGAAAAAAGAAAGAAAAAAGAGAGAATGTGAGGGAAAGAGAGAGAGAGCGGGTAGACGGTATGGAGACACCGCCCCAAGCCACAGCCCGCCGGGATGAAGGCCGCCAAGCCTACTCACTTGATACGCATAGCGTTATAACAATCTGAATTAAAAAAGAAAAAAGAGAATTTATAACCAGTTGAATCCTTTAATCTTTAATTAGAACTAATTAATTAGTACATACTATACACATATCAACCAAAACATAAATTACGGATCAATTACGATTCTTAATTGTGTAGATTATGTAAATATTCCATGCCAAAAATCCAAAAGAACTTTAGAATTTTTAATAATTAATTTATTAATTAATTAATCGAATGCAATTTTTAAACCAGGATCGATCTATCATGGACCTTTCCAATATCATAAATAAATAATTGTTAATTCTTGTTCCATTTTGCATTACTTTAAGCCGTCAAACATGATTAAAACCAAAAATTAATATGTTAATGATGTCTCCATAATGATGGCTC
Organism: Centaurea solstitialis; assembly: GCA_030169165.1. Taxonomy (NCBI): domain Eukaryota; kingdom Viridiplantae; phylum Streptophyta; class Magnoliopsida; order Asterales; family Asteraceae; genus Centaurea; species Centaurea solstitialis. The sequence continues at coordinate 48,590,652 of CM058040.1, forward strand.
AGAAAACACTATATATAAACCCAAAATCCCATATCAAAAACTCAAACCATCATCTTTTCAATTCGTTATAAGACACACATACCATCTTCATTAAAAACACACATACCATCTTCATCTACTTTTCAATCTCGCTGTATAAAATGGAGCAGATAAAGCACAATTACATCCAAGTCGACAGGCTGAAGCTCCATGTAGCGGAGATTGGGTCGGAATCATCGCCAGCGGTGCTTTTCTTTCATGGATTTCCCGAGATTTCATACACGTGGCGCCATCAAATGATTGCCGTTGCAAACGCCGGTTTCAGAGCCATTGCACCGGATTACAGAGGATACGGTCTATCCGACGTTCCTGCAGAACCCGAGAAGACGTCATTCGCCGATTTGGTCGCAGATACGGCTGCCATCCTAGATTCTCTCGCCATATCTAAGGTGTTTGTGATTGCTAAAGATTTTGGAGCAATGGTTGGCTACATATTTTCCCTTTTCTTCCCAGAGAAACTAGCAGGAATCATAACGCTTGGTATTCCATATATGCCTCCTGAGGCTTTGCAACAACTTCAAACCCTCCCTGAAGGTTTCTACATGCGAAGATGGCAGGTACCATACACAACCCTTTTTCTCACTGCCTGCATAAACACCTTTATAACATGCCTTTCAAATTATAAACGTGAAATCTGTATTTTAAACTCGTTTTTGGTGAGAAATTTACCTTTTCAATAGTATAACTATATGCAAACTATTTATCGATTTTGTCATTAAATTTTTACCGTTATAAATGTCCAATGCACTTCAATCAATATAACAAAAATCTTATCTTGTTAGGAACCTGGAAGAGCTGAAGCAGACTTCGGCCGATTTGATGCTAAAACAGTGGTGAGAAAGATCTATATTTTGTTCTCTAGAAGTGAGGTGCCCATGGCTAGTGAGAATCAGGAGATAATGGATTTGGTAGAACCATCGGCTCTGCTGCCCTCTTGGTTTACGGAAGAAGATCTTGAGACCTATGCTGCTTCGTACCAAAAGTCTGGATTTCTAACTGCACTCCAGGTTCCGTACAGGTAATTCATCCAAACCATCGTGTTACAATATGATTGATATCTATCTACAACCATTTTTGTGTGAAAAAATCACTACAACAAAATTGGTTTTGTTGGACGCCAAAAATGCCTAAACGTCATGTTAATTAATATACTTTACAGAACAAGTATTTATAGGACCAAACAAAAAAACGTGATATCCGAAAAGGTTACAATACGTTTATAGGACTTAATGTGTCGTTGTAACAAGTCTTAATTTAGGTCGCCTCTAAAATGAAGTTTTTTTTATCAACTATTTTATACGACACTATTTGAGAAGGCCTCCTATAAAGTCAAGTGTCCTATATATGAAAATAACTAACGATCCAGATACTTCATTCAAAAGTCGTCAAAATTAATATTTTATTAGAACTCCTAAATGTCCTATATATAAACCTATCGTTGTGTTTTACATACGACCTTTTCATAGGAAGGCGGTGTTCTTTTATAATCTGCTCTTTTTGCATACTTGGTTTGAGGTTTCTCATCTAATTTGTTAATTGTTGTAGGTCATTATTGGAGAGAGTTGAACCTCCAAACCATGACCCGAATGCACCGATAGTTAAAGCTCCTGCACTCTTTATCACAGGCGAAAAAGATTTCTTTTTCAGCTTCCCCGGAATGGAGGAATACTTGCAGAGCGGAATCCAAAAATATGTACCGAATCTCAAAATCATCTACTTGCCCGAAGGTTCTCACTTTGTTCACGAGCAATTCCCCGAGACAGTGAATCAACTACTACTGAACTTTCTCAAAAGCAACAAGTACTAGTTCCTTGGACCTTCCCTAGCTAATCCCAAATATTCTTTTGTTTGAGTTTAGCCGTGTGTGTTAACAAAAAAACATGTAGGACACAATTATTGTTTAAACCATTGTTTCATTCTTTCGTTTATTGTGCTCAACTCTACTTTCTTACGATTGTCTTCCATATTTCAAAACTGATATGTTGTAATAAATAGTTTAAATGTTGCATTTATAGGTAAATCGTGGTATATGTATTTTCTTTTTTAACAAGATCTGTTTTTCTTTGGATATATGGGTTCTGATTATAAAAGAATTTAACCCTTAAATAGTGTTTACTTCTTTTTGTATAATCTTATTTTTGTGAGACACTAACGTCTTCATCAAAGACTTGCGGACATCAAGATTGAGTCCGAGAAAAGTGTAAATGAGAGATTGGCTAACATCTACATATTGACTAGTTCCTATATTCCGTACACAACCAAATCATTTTTTTCCACAAAACACAGACTCATTTTTTCGCCTCTAGAAGGACTTGCCTGCAAAATCTCCTCGCTACTTTTTGCCCTAGATAGCTTTTAACGAGATAATGTAAACTAACGTTATTGTTGAACCTCTTTGTAACATGAAAAACATTTTTGGAATAGAAATTCATTTTCACCTACAAGCAAAACGTTTATTTCGATTTGCGTTAGACTTCACGACAACCTTTTAAAAATTGTAGGCCAAATATATTTTGCCCTCTTATACAAATTATTCAACGACAAGACTCTTATACATATATATTTCTCTCTCTCTGTAGAATAAGGGTTATATTTGCATATATCCTACCATCATCAGGCTTCACCTCCGAGTGTGTGTATATAAAGGGTAAAATGTCAAATGATTCTTACTTACCATGCCTTAGTAGAGGCATACATCATGGTTAAGACAAATCTGAAGAGAAACCTGAAAAACAAAAGAAACAAATTAACTTTGCGGTACTTCATTTTAAAAGAAATACATTTACGTGCATGTTACCTCCAAATCACGATTTACTTGCACCACAAAAGGCGAATGATTGTGTGAGAAGTTGTTTTTAACGTGAGAAGTGGATTTGAATCATTGATCAATTTAAACTCCATGCCCTCCCTTGAATTGTGTGATTTATAAGAGAATTGATCTAATGCGTGCATCTCATCTAACGTGTGCATAAATTTCCTATCCAACGGTTGATAACTATTTTTCACGTTAACCTCAACTTCTCACTGGAACCCAATCCCATGACAAAATTCCGTTTTCAATTGAATTGAGGTGTGTACTTTTTTATTAACACGGTTAACAGTTTGGAAAAGTAATAAAGTATTTATCCATTCAGTTATATATCAAACGTTCTAAACAGAACTAGACTATTGTAGATTTTGATCCACGACCAAAACAAATATTTGAATCACGCTTGCACTCGTTATTTCACTTGATATTTTGGTTTACATTTTGTGGTTGCAACCAATATTGTTTTACTCGAGTTTTTGGTTTGCACATTTAACCTTACCTAATAAAAACATTTTGTTTTCCAAAAATTAGTTGTTCGATAAGATTTGATTTATTCATGTATTGAATGCTTCTACTTTAAAATTAAAAAAATAGGAATTATTAATTGAGTGTGAATGAAGTACCTTCAACTAAGGCTGGAGTGGTCATGATACGAGACTAATGTTTTTTTCTAAGGGTAATTTACAAATTTTGACCATGAATTCCAAGGGTTGAAGAGGTCCATGAATTATTATTACTTATCAGGTAAAAATTAATATATAGGTTTAGTTCAAAAGCCTACTTAGGCTATACGTAGCAGAATCCCCTCAGCTCTTTCAACCCCACTGTCACATCAACGCCACAACAACTTTTCCATAAACCCACACTAATAAGCCTCCCGGAGCCCTCTCTGTTTAGTATCCGAACCCTCCCAAACCAAATACCCAATACAATAAGAAAAAAGAAAGAAAAAAGAGAGAATGTGAGGGAAAGAGAGAGAGAGAGCGGGTAGACGGTATGGAGACACCGCCCCAAGCCACAGCCCGCCGGGATGAAGGCCGCCAAGCCTACTCACTTGATACGCATAGCGTTATAAGAATCTGTATTAAAAAAGAAAAAAGAGAATTTATAACCGGTTGAATCCTTTAATCTTTAATTAGAACCAATTAATTAGTACATACTATACACATATCAACCAAAACATAAATCACGGACCAATTACGATTCTTAATTGTGTAGATTATGTTAATATTCCATGCCAAAAATCCAAAAGAACTTTAGAATTCTTAATAATTAATTTATTAATTAATTAATCGAATGCAATTTTTAAACCAGGATCGATCTATCATGGACCTTTCCAATATCATAAATAAATAATTTTTTAATTCTTGTTCCATTTTGCATTACTTTAAGCCGTCAAACATGATTAAAACCAAACAATTAATATGTTAAAGATGTCTCCATAATGATGGCTCAGAAAACACTATATATAAACCCACAATCCCATAACAAAAACTCAAACCATCATCTTTTCAATTCGTTATAAAACACACATACCATCTTCATTAAAAACACACATACCATCTTCATCTACTTTTCAATCTCGCTGTATAAAATGGAGCAGATAAAGCACAATTACATCCAAGTCGACAGGCTGAAGCTCCATGTAGCGGAGATTGGGTCGGAATCATCGCCAGCGGTGCTTTTCTTTCATGGATTTCCCGAGATTTCATACACGTGGCGCCATCAAATGATTGCCGTTGCAAACGCCGGTTTCAGAGCCATTGCACCGGATTACAGAGGATACGGTCTATCCGACGTTCCTGCAGAACCCGAGAAGACGTCATTCGCCGATTTGGTCGCAGATACAGCTGCCATCCTAGATTCTCTCGCCATATCTAAGGTGTTTGTGATTGCTAAAGATTTTGGAGCAATGGTTGGCTACATATTTTCCCTTTTCTTCCCAGAGAAACTAGCAGGAATCATAACGCTTGGTATTCCATATATGCCTCCTGAGGCTTTGCAACAACTTCAAACCCTCCCTGAAGGTTTCTACATGCGAAGATGGCAGGTACCATATACAACCCTTTTTCTCACTGCCTGCATAAACACCTTTATAACATGCCTTTCAAATTATAAACGTGAAATCTGTATTTTAAACTCGTTTTTGGTGAGAAATTTACCTTTTCATAGTATAACTATATGCAAACTATTTATCGATTTTGTCATTAAATTTTTACCGTTATAAATGTCCAATGCACTTCAATCAATATAACAAAAATCTTATCTTGTTAGGAACCTGGAAGAGCTGAAGCAGACTTCGGCCGATTTGATGCTAAAACAGTGGTGAGAAAGATCTATATTTTGTTCTCTAGAAGTGAGGTGCCCATGGCTAGTGAGAATCAGGAGATAATGGATTTGGTAGAACCATCGGCTCTGCTGCCCTCTTGGTTCACGGAAGAAGATCTTGAGACCTATGCTGCTTCGTACCAAAAGTCTGGATTTCTAACTGCACTCCAGGTTCCGTACAGGTAATTCATCCAAACCATCGTGTTACAATATGATTGATATCTATCTACAACCATTTTTGTGTGAAAAAATCACTACAACAAAATTGGTTTTGTTGGACGCCAAAAATGCCTAAACGTCATGTTAATTAATATACTTTACAGAACAAGTATTTATAGGACCAAACAAAAAAACGTGATATCCGAAAAGGTTACAATACGTTTATAGGACTTAATGTGTCGTTGTAACAAGTCTTAATTTAGGTCGCCTCTAAAATGAAGTTTTTTTATCAACTATTTTATACTACACTATTTGAGAAGGCCTCCTATAAAGTCAAGTGTCCTATATATGAAAATAACTAACGATCCAGATACTTCATTCAAAAGTCGTCAAAATTAATATTTTATTAGAACTCCTAAATGTCCTATATATAAACCTATCGTTGTGTTTTACATACGACCTTTTCATAGGAAGGCGGTGTTCTTTTATAATCTGCTCTTTTTGCATACTTGGTTTGAGGTTTCTCATCTAATTTGTTAATTGTTGTAGGTCATTATTGGAGAGAGTTGAACCTCCAAACCATGACCCGAATGCACCGATAGTTAAAGCTCCTGCACTCTTTATCACAGGCGAAAAAGATTTCTTTTTCAGCTTCCCCGGAATGGAGGAATACTTGCAGAGCGGAATCCAAAAATATGTACCGAATCTCAAAATCATCTACTTGCCCGAAGGTTCTCACTTTGTTCACGAGCAATTCCCCGAGACAGTGAATCAACTACTACTGAACTTTCTCAAAAGCAACAAGTACTAGTTCCTTGGACCTTCCCTAGCTAATCCCAAATATTCTTTTGTTTGAGTTTAGCCGTGTGTGTTAACAAAAAAACATGTAGGACACAATTATTGTTTAAACCATTGTTTCATTCTTTCGTTTATTGTGCTCAACTCTACTTTCTTACGATTGTCTTCCATATTTCAAACACTGATATGTTGTAATAAATAGTTTAAATGTTGCATTTATAGGTAAATCGTGGTATATGTATTTTCTTTTTTAACAAGATCTGTTTTTCTTTGGATATATGGGTTCTGATTATAAAAGAATTTAACCCTTAAATAGTGTTTACTTCTTTTTGTATAATCTTATTTTTGTGAGACGCTAACGTCTTCATCAAAGACTTGCGGACATCAAGATTGAGTCCGAGAAAAGTGTAAATGAGAGATTGGCTAACATCTACATATTGACTAGTTCCTATATTCCGTACACAACCAAATCATTTTTTTCCACAAAACACAGACTCATGTTTTCGCCTCTAGAAGGACTTGCCTGCAAAATCTCCTCGCTACTTTTTGCCCTAGATAGCTTTTAACGAGATAATGTAAACTAACGTTATTGTTGAACCTCTTTGTAACATGAAAAACATTTTTGGAATAGAAATTCATTTTCACCTACAAGCAAAACGTTTATTTCGATTTGCGTTAGACTTCACGACAACCTTTTAAAAATTGTAGGCCAAATATATTTTGCCCTCTTATACAAATTATTCAACGACAAGACTCTTATACATATATATTTCTCTCTCTCTGTAGAATAAGGGTTATATTTGCATATATCCTACCATCATCAGGCTTCACCTCCGAGTGTGTGTATATAAAGGGTAAAATGTCAAATGATTCTTACTTACCATGCCTTAGTAGAGGCATACATCATGGTTAAGACAAATCTGAAGAGAAACCTGAAAAACAAAAGAAACAAATTAACTTTGCGGTATTCATTTTAAAAGAAATACATTTACGTGCATGTTACCTCCAAATCACGATTTACTTGCACCACAAAAGGCGAATGATTGTGTGAGAAGTTGTTTTTAACGTGAGAAGTGGATTTGAATCATTGATCATTTAAACTCCATGCCCTCCCTTGAATTGTGTGATTTATAAGAGAATTGATCTAATGGTGCATATAATATATTCCTATCCAACGGTTGATAACTATTTTTCACGTTAACCTCAACTTCTCACTGGAACCCAATCCCATGACAAAATTCCGTTTTCAATTGAATTGAGGTGTGTACTTTTTTATTAACACGGTTAACAGTTTGGAAAAGTAATAAAGTATTTATCCATTCAGTTATATATCAAACGTTCTAAACAGAACTAGACTATTGTAGATTTTGATCCACGACCAAAACAAATATTTGAATCACGCTTGCACTCGTTATTTCACTTGATATTTTGGTTTACATTTTGTGGTTGCAACCAATATTGTTTTACTCGAGTTTTTGGTTTGCACATTTAACCTTACCTAATAAAAACATTTTGTTTTCCAAAAATTAGTTGTTCGAATAAGAATTGATTTATTCATGTATTGAATGCTTCTACTTTAAAATTAAAAAAATAGGAATTATTAATTGAGTGTGAATGAAGTACCTTCAACTAAGGCTGGAGTGGTCATGATACGAGACTAATGTTTTTTTCTAAGGGTAATTTACAAATTTTGACCATGAATTCCAAGGGTTGAAGAGGTCCATGAATTATTATTACTTATCAGGTAAAAATTAATATATAGGTTTAGTTCAAAAGCCTACTTAGGCTATACGTAGCAGAATCCCCTCAGCTCTTTCAACCCCACTGTCACATCAACGCCACAACAACTTTTCCATAAACCCACATTAATAAGCCTCCTGGAGCCCTCTCTGTTTAGTATCCGAACCCTCCCAAACCAAATACCCAATACAATAAGAAAAAAGAAAGAAAAAAGAGAGAATGTGAGGGAAAGAGAGAGAGAGAGAGCGGGTAGACGGTATGGAGACACCGCCCCAAGCCACAGCCCGCCGGGATGAAGGCCGCCAAGCCTACTCACTTGATACGCATAGCGTTATAAGAATCTGTATTAAAAAAGAAAAAAGAGAATTTATAACCGGTTGAATCCTTTAATCTTTAATTAGAACCAATTAATTAGTACATACTATACACATATCAACCAAAACATAAATCACGGACCAATTACGATTCTTAATTGTGTAGATTATGTAATATTCCATGCCAAAAATCCAAAAGAACTTTAGAATTCTTAATAATTAATTTATTAATTAATTAATCGAATGCAATTTTTAAACCAGGATCGATCTATCATGGACCTTTCCAATATCATAAATAAATAATTTTTAATTCTTGTTCCATTTTGCATTACTTTAAGCCGTCAAACATGATTAAAACCAAACAATTAATATGTTAAAGATGTCTCCATAATGATGGCTCAGAAAACACTATATATAAACCCACAATCCCATAACAAAAACTCAAACCATCATCTTTTCAATTCGTTATAAAACACACATACCATCTTCATTAAAAACACACATACCATCTTCATCTACTTTTCAATCTCGCTGTATAAAATGGAGCAGATAAAGCACAATTACATCCAAGTCGACAGGCTGAAGCTCCATGTAGCGGAGATTGGGTCGGAATCATCGCCAGCGGTGCTTTTCTTTCATGGATTTCCCGAGATTTCATACACGTGGCGCCATCAAATGATTGCCGTTGCAAACGCCGGTTTCAGAGCCATTGCACCGGATTACAGAGGATACGGTCTATCCGACGTTCCTGCAGAACCCGAGAAGACGTCATTCGCCGATTTGGTCGCAGATACGGCTGCCATCCTAGATTCTCTCGCCATATCTAAGGTGTTTGTGATTGCTAAAGATTTTGGAGCAATGGTTGGCTACATATTTTCCCTTTTCTTCCCAGAGAAACTAGCAGGAATCATAACGCTTGGTATTCCATATATGCCTCCTGAGGCTTTGCAACAACTTCCAAACCCTCCCTGAAGGTTTCTACATGCGAAGATGGCAGGTACCATACACAACCCTTTTTCTCACTGCCTGCATAAACACCTTTATAACATGCCTTTCAAATTATAAACGTGAAATCTGTATTTTAAACTCGTTTTTGGTGAGAAATTTACCTTTTCAATAGTATAACTATATGCAAACTATTTATCGATTTTGTCATTAAATTTTTACCGTTATAAATGTCCAATGCACTTCAATCAATATAACAAAAATCTTATCTTGTTAGGAACCTGGAAGAGCTGAAGCAGACTTCGGCCGATTTGATGCTAAAACAGTGGTGAGAAAGATCTATATTTTGTTCTCTAGAAGTGAGGTGCCCATGGCTAGTGAGAATCAGGAGATAATGGATTTGGTAGAACCATCGGCTCTGCTGCCCTCTTGGTTTACGGAAGAAGATCTTGAGACCTATGCTGCTTCGTACCAAAAGTCTGGATTTCTAACTGCACTCCAGGTTCCGTACAGGTAATTCATCCAAACCATCGTGTTACAATATGATTGATATCTATCTACAACCATTTTTGTGTGAAAAAATCACTACAACAAAATTGGTTTTGTTGGACGCCAAAAATGCCTAAACGTCATGTTAATTAATATACTTTACAGAACAAGTATTTATAGGACCAAACAAAAAAACGTGATATCCGAAAAGGTTACAATACGTTTATAGGACTTAATGTGTCGTTGTAACAAGTCTTAATTTAGGTCGCCTCTAAAATGAAGTTTTTTTTATCAACTATTTTATACGACACTATTTGAGAAGGCCTCCTATAAAGTCAAGTGTCCTATATATGAAAATAACTAACGATCCAGATACTTCATTCAAAAGTCGTCAAAATTAATATTTTATTAGAACTCCTAAATGTCCTATATATAAACCTATCGTTGTGTTTTACATACGACCTTTTCATAGGAAGGCGGTGTTCTTTTATAATCTGCTCTTTTTGCATACTTGGTTTGAGGTTTCTCATCTAATTTGTTAATTGTTGTAGGTCATTATTGGAGAGAGTTGAACCTCCAAACCATGACCCGAATGCACCGATAGTTAAAGCTCCTGCACTCTTTATCACAGGCGAAAAAGATTTCTTTTTCAGCTTCCCCGGAATGGAGGAATACTTGCAGAGCGGAATCCAAAAATATGTACCGAATCTCAAAATCATCTACTTGCCCGAAGGTTCTCACTTTGTTCACGAGCAATTCCCCGAGACAGTGAATCAACTACTACTGAACTTTCTCAAAAGCAACAAGTACTAGTTCCTTGGACCTTCCCTAGCTAATCCCAAATATTCTTTTGTTTGAGTTTAGCCGTGTGTGTTAACAAAAAAACATGTAGGACACAATTATTGTTTAAACCATTGTTTCATTCTTTCGTTTATTGTGCTCAACTCTACTTTCTTACGATTGTCTTCCATATTTCAAACACTGATATGTTGTAATAAATAGTTTAAATGTTGCATTTATAGGTAAATCGTGGTATATGTATTTTCTTTTTTAACAAGATCTGTTTTTCTTTGGATATATGGGTTCTGATTATAAAAGAATTTAACCCTTAAATAGTGTTTACTTCTTTTTGTATAATCTTATTTTTGTGAGACGCTAACGTCTTCATCAAAGACTTGCGGACATCAAGATTGAGTCCGAGAAAAGTGTAAATGAGAGATTGGCTAACATCTACATATTGACTAGTTCCTATATTCCGTACACAACCAAATCATTTTTTTTCCACAAAACACAGACTCATTTTTTCGCCTCTAGAAGGACTTGCCTGCAAAATCTCCTCGCTACTTTTTGCCCTAGATAGCTTTTAACGAGATAATGTAAACTAACGTTATTGTTGAACCTGTTTGTAACATGAAAAACATTTTTGGAATAGAAATTCATTTTCACCTACAAGCAAAACGTTTATTTCGATTTGCGTTAGACTTCACGACAACCTTTTAAAAATTGTAGGCCAAATATATTTTGCCCTCTTATACAAATTATTCAACGACAAGACTCTTATACATATATATTTCTCTCTCTCTGTAGAATAAGGGTTATATTTGCATATATCCTACCATCATCAGGCTTCACCTCCGAGTGTGTGTATATAAAGGGTAAAATGTCAAATGATTCTTACTTACCATGCCTTAGTAGAGGCATACATCATGGTTAAGACAAATCTGAAGAGAAACCTGAAAAACAAAAGAAACAAATTAACTTTGCGGTATTTCATTTTAAAGAAATACATTTACGTGCATGTTACCTCCAACTCACCGATTTACTTGCACCACAAAAGGCGAATGATTGTGTGAGAAGTTGTTTTTAACGTGAGAAGTGGATTTGAATCATTGATCAATTTAAACCCCATGCCCTCCCATGAATTGTGTGATTTATAAGAGAATTGATCTAATGGTGCATAAATTTCCTATCCAACGGTTGATAACTATTTTTCACGTTAACCTCAGCTTCTCACTGGAACCCAATCCCATGACAAAATTCCGTTTTCAATTGAATTGAGGTGTGTACTTTTTTATTAACACGGTTAACAGTTTGGAAAAGTAATAAAGTATTTATCCATTCAGTTATATATCAAACATTCTAAACAGAACTAGACTATTGTAGATTTTGATCCACGACCAAAACAAATATTTGAATCACGCTTGCACTCGTTATTTCACTTGATATTTTGGTTTACATTTTGTGGTTGCAACCAATATTGTTTTACTCGAGTTTTTGGTTTGCACATTTAACCTTACCTAATAAAAACATTTTGTTTTCCAAAAATTAGTTGTTCGAATAAGATTTGATTTATTCATGTATTGAATGCTTCTACTTTAAAATTAAAAAAATAGGAATTATTAATTGAGTGTGAATGAAGTACCTTCAACTAAGGCTGGAGTGGTCATGATACGAGACTAATGTTTTTTTCTAAGGGTAATTTACAAATTTTGACCATGAATTCCAAGGGTTGAAGAGGTCCATGAATTATTATTACTTATCAGGTAAAAATTAATATATAGGTTTAGTTCAAAAGCCTACTTAGGCTATACGTAGCAGAATCCCCTCAGCTCTTTCAACCCCACTGTCACATCAACGCCACAACAACTTTTCCATAAACCCACATTAATAAGCCTCCTGGAGCCCTCTCTGTTTAGTATCCGAACCCTCCCAAACCAAATACCCAATACAATAAGAAAAAAGAAAGAAAAAAGAGAGAATGTGAGGGAAAGAGAGAGAGAGAAGAGCGGGTAGACGGTATGGAGACACCGCCCCAAGCCACAGCCCGCCGGGATGAAGGCCGCCAAGCCTACTCACTTGATACGCATAGCGTTATAAGAATCTGTATTAAAAAAGAAAAAAGAGAATTTATAACCGGTTGAATCCTTTAATCTTTAATTAGAACCAATTAATTAGTACATACTATACACATATCAACCAAAACATAAATCACGGACCAATTACGATTCTTAATTGTGTAGATTATGTAAATATTCCATGCCAAAAATCCAAAAGAACTTTAGAATTCTTAATAATTAATTTATTAATTAATTAATCGAATGCAATTTTTAAACCAGGATCGATCTATCATGGACCTTTCCAATATCATAAATAAATAATTTTTAATTCTTGTTCCATTTTGCATTACTTTAAGCCGTCAAATATGATTAAAACCAAACAATTAATATGTTAAAGATGTCTCCATAATGATGGCTTAGAAAACACTATATATAAACCCACAATCCCATAACAAAAACTCAAACCATCATCTTTTCAATTCGTTATAAAACACACATACCATCTTCATTAAAAACACACATACCATCTTCATCTACTTTTCAATCTCGCTGTATAAAATGGAGCAGATAAAGCACAATTACATCCAAGTCGACAGGCTGAAGCTCCATGTAGCGGAGATTGGGTCGGAATCATCGCCAGCGGTGCTTTTCTTTCATGGATTTCCCGAGATTTCATACACGTGGCGCCATCAAATGATTGCCGTTGCAAACGCCGGTTTCAGAGCCATTGCACCGGATTACAGAGGATACGGTCTATCCGACGTTCCTGCAGAACCCGAGAAGACGTCATTCGCCGATTTGGTCGCAGATACGGCTGCCATCCTAGATTCTCTCGCCATATCTAAGGTGTTTGTGATTGCTAAAGATTTTGGAGCAATGGTTGGCTACATATTTTCCCTTTTCTTCCCAGAGAAACTAGCAGGAATCATAACGCTTGGTATTCCATATATGCCTCCTGAGGCTTTGCAACAACTTCAAACCCTCCCTGAAGGTTTCTACATGCGAAGATGGCAGGTACCATACACAACCCTTTTTCTCACTGCCTGCATAAACACCTTTATAACATGCCTTTCAAATTATAAACGTGAAATCTGTATTTTAAACTCGTTTTTGGTGAGAAATTTACCTTTTCAATAGTATAACTATATGCAAACTATTTATCGATTTTGTCATTAAATTTTTACCGTTATAAATGTCCAATGCACTTCAATCAATATAACAAAAATCTTATCTTGTTAGGAACCTGGAAGAGCTGAAGCAGACTTCGGCCGATTTGATGCTAAAACAGTGGTGAGAAAGATCTATATTTTGTTCTCTAGAAGTGAGGTGCCCATGGCTAGTGAGAATCAGGAGATAATGGATTTGGTAGAACCATCGGCTCTGCTGCCCTCTTGGTTCACGGAAGAAGATCTTGAGACCTATGCTGCTTCGTACCAAAAGTCTGGATTTCTAACTGCACTCCAGGTTCCGTACAGGTAATTCATCCAAACCATCGTGTTACAATATGATTGATATCTATCTACAACCATTTTTGTGTGAAAAAATCACTACAACAAAATTGGTTTTGTTGGACGCCAAAAATGCCTAAACGTCATGTTAATTAATATACTTTACAGAACAAGTATTTATAGGACCAAACAAAAAAACGTGATATCCGAAAAGGTTACAATACGTTTATAGGACTTAATGTGTCGTTGTAACAAGTCTTAATTTAGGTCGCCTCTAAAATGAAGTTTTTTTATCAACTATTTTATACGACACTATTTGAGAAGGCCTCCTATAAAGTCAAGTGTCCTATATATGAAAATAACTAACGATCCAGATACTTCATTCAAAAGTCGTCAAAATTAATATTTTATTAGAACTCCTAAATGTCCTATATATAAACCTATCGTTGTGTTTTACATACGACCTTTTCATAGGAAGGCGGTGTTCTTTTATAATCTGCTCTTTTTGCATACTTGGTTTGAGGTTTCTCATCTAATTTGTTAATTGTTGTAGGTCATTATTGGAGAGAGTTGAACCTCCAAACCATGACCCGAATGCACCGATAGTTAAAGCTCCTGCACTCTTTATCACAGGCGAAAAAGATTTCTTTTTCAGCTTCCCCGGAATGGAGGAATACTTGCAGAGCGGAATCCAAAAATATGTACCGAATCTCAAAATCATCTACTTGCCCGAAGGTTCTCACTTTGTTCACGAGCAATTCCCCGAGACAGTGAATCAACTACTACTGAACTTTCTCAAAAGCAACAAGTACTAGTTCCTTGGACCTTCCCTAGCTAATCCCAAATATTCTTTTGTTTGAGTTTAGCCGTGTGTGTTAACAAAAAAACATGTAGGACACAATTATTGTTTAAACCATTGTTTCATTCTTTCGTTTATTGTGCTCAACTCTACTTTCTTACGATTGTCTTCCATATTTCAAACACTGATATGTTGTAATAAATAGTTTAAATGTCGCATTTATAGGTAAATCGTGGTATATGTATTTTCTTTTTTAACAAGATCTGTTTTTCTTTGGATATATGGGTTCTGATTATAAAAGAATTTAACCCTTAAATAGTGTTTACTTCTTTTTGTATAATCTTATTTTTGTGAGACGCTAACGTCTTCATCAAAGACTTGCGGACATCAAGATTGAGTCCGAGAAAAGTGTAAATGAGAGATTGGCTAACATCTACATATTGACTAGTTCCTATATTCCGTACACAACCAAATCTTTTTTTTCCACAAAACACAGACTCATTTTTTCGCCTCTAGAAGGACTTGCCTGCAAAATCTCCTCGCTACTTTTTGCCCTAGATAGCTTTTAACGAGATAATGTAAACTAACGTTATTGTTGAACCTCTTTGTAACATGAAAAACATTTTTGGAATAGAAATTCATTTTCACCTACAAGCAAAACGTTTATTTCGATTTGCGTTAGACTTCATGACAACCTTTAAAAAATTGTAGGCCAAATATATTTTGCCCTCTTATACAAATTATTCAACGACAAGACTCTTATACATATATATTTCTCTCTCTCTGTAGAATAAGGGTTATATTTGCATATATCCTACCATCATCAGGCTTCACCTCCGAGTGTGTGTATATAAAGGGTAAAATGTCAAATGATTCTTACTTACCATGCCTTAGTAGAGGCATACATCATGGTTAAGACAAATCTGAAAGAGAAACCTGAAAAACAAAAGAAACAAATTAACTTTGCGGTACTTCATTTTAAAAGAAATACATTTACGTGCATGTTACCTCCAAATCAACGATTTACTTGCACCACAAAAGGCGAATGATTGTGTGAGAAGTTGTTTTTAACGTGAGAAGTGGATTTGAATCATTGATCAATTTAAACTCCATGCCCTCCCTTGAATTGTGTGATTTATAAGAGAATTGATCTAATGGCGGTGCATCTCATCCTAACGTGTGCATAAATTTCCTATCCAACGGTTGATAACTATTTTTCACGTTAACCTCAACTTCTCACTGGAACCCAATCCCATGACAAAATTCCGTTTTCAATTGAATTGAGGTGTGTGCTTTTTTATTAACACGGTTAACAGTTTGGAAAAGTAATAAAGTATTTATCCATTCAGTTATATATCAAACATTCTAAACAGAACTAGACTATTGTAGATTTTGATCCACGACCAAAACAAATATTTGAATCACGCTTGCACTCGTTATTTCACTTGATATTTTGGTTTACATTTTGTGGTTGCAACCAATATTGTTTTACTCGAGTTTTTGGTTTGCACATTTAACCTTACCTAATAAAAACATTTTGTTTTCCAAAAATTAGTTGTTCGAATAAGATTTGATTTATTCATGTATTGAATGCTTCTACTTTAAAATTAAAAAATAGGAATTATTAATTGAGTGTGAATGAAGTACCTTCAACTAAGGCTGGAGTGGTCATGATACGAGACTAATGTTTTTTTCTAAGGGTAATTTACAAATTTTGACCATGAATTCCAAGGGTTGAAGAGGTCCATGAATTATTATTACTTATCAGGTAAAAATTAATATATAGGTTTAGTTCAAAAGCCTACTTAGGCTATACGTAGCAGAATCCCCTCAGCTCTTTCAACCCCACTGTCACATCAACGCCACAACAACTTTTCCATAAACCCACATTAATAAGCCTCCTGGAGCCCTCTCTGTTTAGTATCCGAACCCTCCCAAACCAAATACCCAATACAATAAGAAAAAAGAAAGAAAAAAGAGAGAATGTGAGGGAAAGAGAGAGAGAGAGAGAGCGGGTAGACGGTATGGAGACACCGCCCCAAGCCACAGCCCGCCGGGATGAAGGCCGCCAAGCCTACTCACTTGATACGCATAGCGTTATAAGAATCTGTATTAAAAAAAGAAAAAGAGAATTTATAACCGGTTGAATCCTTTAATCTTTAATTAGAACCAATTAATTAGTACATACTATACACATATCAACCAAAACATAAATCACGGACCAATTACGATTCTTAATTGTGTAGATTATGTAAATATTCCATGCCAAAAATCCAAAAGAACTTTAGAATTCTTAATAATTAATTTATTAATTAATTAATCGAATGCAATTTTTAAACCAGGATCGATCTATCATGGACCTTTCCAATATCATAAATAAATAATTTTTAATTCTTGTTCCATTTTGCATTACTTTAAGCCGTCAAACATGATTAAAACCAAACAATTAATATGTTAAAGATGTCTCCATAATGATGGCTCAGAAAACACTATATATAAACCCACAATCCCATAACAAAAACTCAAACCATCATCTTTTCAATTCGTTATAAAACACACATACCATCTTCATTAAAAACACACATACCATCTTCATCTACTTTTCAATCTCGCTGTATAAAATGGAGCAGATAAAGCACAATTACATCCAAGTCGACAGGCTGAAGCTCCATGTAGCGGAGATTGGGTCGGAATCATCGCCAGCGGTGCTTTTCTTTCATGGATTTCCCGAGATTTCATACACGTGGCGCCATCAAATGATTGCCGTTGCAAACGCCGGTTTCAGAGCCATTGCACCGGATTACAGAGGATACGGTCTATCCGACGTTCCTGCAGAACCCGAGAAGACGTCATTCGCCGATTTGGTCGCAGATACGGCTGCCATCCTAGATTCTCTCGCCATATCTAAGGTGTTTGTGATTGCTAAAGATTTTGGAGCAATGGTTGGCTACATATTTTCCCTTTTCTTCCAGAGAAACTAGAACTAGCAGGAATCATAACGCTTGGTATTCCATATATTCTTATATGCCTCCTGAGGCTTTGCAACAACTTCAAACCCTCCCTGAAGGTTTCTACATGCGAAGATGGCAGGTACCATACACAACCCTTTTTCTCACATCCTGCATAAACTCCTTTATAACATGCCTTTCAAATTATAAACGTGAAATCTGTATTTTAAACTCGTTTTTGGTGAGAAATTTACCTTTTCAATAGTATAACTATATGCAAACTATTTATCGATTTTGTCATTAAATGTTTACCGTTATAAATGTCCAATGCACTTCAATCATATAACAAAAATCTTATCTTGTTAGGAACCTGGAAGAGCTGAAGCAGACTTCGGCCGATTTGATGCTAAAACAGTGGTGAGAAAGATCTATATTTTGTTCTCTAGAAGTGAGGTACCCATGGCTAGTGAGAATCAGGAGATAACGGATTTGGTAGAACCATCGGCGCTGCTGCCCTCTTGGTTCACGGAAGAAGATCTTGAGACCTATGCTGCTTCGTACCAAAAGTCTGGATTTCTAACTGCACTCCAGGTTCCTACAGGTAATTCATCCAAACCATCGTGTTACAATATGATTGATATCTATCTACAACCATTTTTGTGTGAAAAAATCACTACAACAAAATTGGTTTTGTTGGACGCCAAAAATGCCTAAACGTCATGTTAATTAATATACTTTACAGAACAAGTATTTATAGGACCAAACAAAAAAACGTGATATCCGAAAAGGTTACAATACGTTTATAGGACTTAATGTGTCGTGTAACAAGTCTTAATTTAGGTCGCCTCTAAAATGAAGTTTTTTTATCAACTATTTTATACGACACTATTTGAGAAGGCCTCCTATAAAGTCAAGTGTCCTATATATGAAAATAACTAACGATCCAGATACTTCATTCAAAAGTCGTCAAAATTAATATTTTATTAGAACTCCTAAATGTCCTATATATAAACCTATCGTTGTGTTTTACATACGACCTTTTCATAGGAAGGCGGTGTTCTTTTATAATTTGCTCATTTTGCATACTTGGTTTGAGGTTTCTCATCTAATTTGTTAATTGTTGTAGGTCATTATTGGAGAGAGTTGAACCTCCATACCATGACCCGAATGCACCGATAGTTAAAGCTCCTGCACTCTTTATCATAGGCGAAAAAGATTTCTTTTTCAGCTTCCCCGGAATGGAGGAATACTTGCAGAGCGGAATCCAAAAATATGTACCGAATCTCAAAATCATCTACTTGCCCGAAGGTTCTCACTTTGTTCACGAACAATTCCCCGAGACAGTGAATCAACTACTACTGAACTTTCTCAAAAGCAACAAGTACTAGTTCCTTGGACCTTCCCTAGCTAATCCCAAATATTCTTTTGTTTGAGTTTAGCTGTGTGTGTTAACAACAAAACATGTAGGAGACAATAATGTTTAAACCATTGTTTCATTCTTTCGTTTATTGTGCTCAACTCTACTTTCTTACGATTGTCTTCCATATTTCAAACACTGATATGTTGTAATAAATAGTTTAAATGTTGCATTTATAGGTAAATCGTGGTATATGTATTTTCTTTTTAACAAGATCTGTTTTTCTTTGGATATATGGGTTCTGATTATAAAAGAATTTAACCCTTAAATAGTGTTTACTTCTTTTTGTATAATCTTATTTTTTTTGAGACGCTAACGTCTTCATCAAAGACTTGCGGACATCAAGATTGAGTCCGAGAAAAGTGTAAATGAGAGATTGGCTAACATCTACATATTGACTAGTTCCTATATTTCGTACACAACCAAATCATTTTTTTCCACAAAACACAGACTCATTTTTTCGCCTCTAGAATGACTTGCCTGCAAATTCTCCTCGCTACTTTTTGCCCTAGATACCTTTTAACGAGATAACGTAAACTAACGTTATTGTTGAACCTCTTTGTAACATGAAAAACATTTTTGGAATAGAAATTCATTTTCACCTACAAGCAAAACGTTTATTTCGATTTGCGTTAGACTTCACGACAACCATTTAAAATTTGTAGGCCAAATATATTTTGCCCTCTTATACAAATTATTCAACTACAAGACTCTTATACAAATATATTTCTCTCTCTCTCTCTCTCTCGGTAGAATAAGGGTTATATTTGCATATATCCTACCATCATCAGGCTTCACCTCCGAGTGTGTGTATATAAAGGGTAAAATGTCAAATGATTCTTACTTACCATGACTTAGTAGAGGCATACATCATGGTTAAGACAAATCTGAAGAAAAACCTGAAAAACAAAAGAAACAAATTAACTTTGCGGTATTTCATTTTAAAAGAAATACATTTACGTGCATGTTACCTCCAAATCAACGATTTACTTGCACCACAAAAGGCTACTCACTTGCACCACAGCCCGCCGGGATGAAGCCCGCCAAGCCTACTCACTTGATACGCATAGCGTTATAACAATCTGAATTAAAAAAGAAAAAAGAGAATTTATAACCGGTTGAATCCTCTAATCTTTAATTAGAACTAATTAATTAGTACATCCTATACACATATCAACCAAAACATAAATCACGGATCAATTACGATTCTTAATTGTGTAGATTATGTAAATATTCTTAATTAAAAGTTGCGGAAAAACAACACCATCTTCACCAGCTTTTCTCTCAGTATGGCCATTCTCAATGACATCCCACATAGAATAATCAGTGAGCAGTATATGCTGCCTGATTATGATTTTCCACATGTCAAACTCGTTAGGCTTGAGCATGGGAACTTTGTTTGCAAACACTCCTTCTTGTGAATCCATAGTTTTGATTTCAGATTCTGAGTTTATGGCTTTGATACCACTTGTCAGGATCGAATTCGTAACAAGAATTAAAATAACAACTCAGAAACAAATTAAAGAAGTTGCGGAAAAACACTTTAATTGGAAAATAAACAATGAACTTGAAAGATCAATTGTATTCAACTCTGTTTATCACAAGATTACAACCAAAGCCCCAATCTGCAGGAACAATAATCTCACAGACGAGCAATACTTCTCAATTGCTAGGAAATCTCTTGAGGCTCTCTTTTCTCTCAACAAACTATGAAAATTTCTCGTAACCTAAACCAAAAATATCTATCACCTATATATACAGATTACAAGATAATCATAAGGAAAACAAATCTGCTAAACAAATTCCAAGATATTCGGAATCTTTCCCTTATCACTTCAAACAGAATCATTTCCTTATCGCATCTTTAGAAGCAGCATTAAAACAAGAAGCATTAACTAAAACTGGCAAAACTGACTAGCAGTAATAACTAGCAACAATAACAGGTAGCAGCAATAACTTCTTAGCAAAAGTAATCATTACTGCTTCTAGGACTTCAATCAGCAACATTAACTTGTGACAACAACAGTAATCACACTTGATTCTTCTATCAGCTCCATTACTACTGCAGCAGCACTAACTAACATTCAGCAACTAACTTTGATTGAGCAACAATAACCATACTTTGTCTTTTCCAATAAGCCCGATACTTCTGCTGCAACAATAATCACCAAAATAACCCAACAAACTCCCCCTAACTTAACTGTTCATCCCTGAACTGTTAAGTTCTCCAACTGTTGCTGAAACTTCAAAATCAAAGCTGTTCCCATATCAGAATGTTGATGACCAGTCAATTTTACTCTGTCCATACCCTGCAACCTTTGTAAGTCATGCACTTGATCACCATCTACAAAATAGTACTCTTTGTCCATTCTATTGATTCTTAGAGAATATACACCACACTTCTGGAACAATCTCCATTCATTCACTGTCTCACAGGGCTGATTCATCAGATTTGCAACTTTAGAAGGCTCAAACAACCAACACAAACATTCTAAAGAACTTTTGGTCTTTAGAATGATGGCTTCTTGACTATCATCCTCCAAAATGTTTCCATACAGTTGCATACCCATTTCATACATTTCTTTCAGATTCTCCTTTGTGCAAACTTTCAAAACATCAGCTAGAATGCCTCCCCAGCTAGCTTTTCCATCCTCCCAGATTACTTTATAATAAAGTCTTCCATTTAGATCTCTCACAAACCATTCTTTCATCCTTTTCTCAGCACCATCATCTACACCTACTTCACCTGGATCAAAATCAGCATCAAAGTGCATCATTCTCTGATTGATTCTCTCTATAAACTCCTTATCCAGTTCAGTAAGTATAGATTTCTTCTTCATGAGTCTCAAAATGCTTGTACACAGACACTGATCAAAATCATATCTCTTATCCACCAAAAAGTAACATTGTCTACCTTTGAACGAGATAGATACCACACTGTTTCTTCTGAAAGTACACCATGCTTTAGCTCCACCTCCTCCAATTCCTTCAGATGCAACCAGAGTTACTTTTCTCCTTTGCTCATCCCTGGTTTTCTCAAAATCAAACATGATTTTAAGATCTTCAATTAGCTGCTTAACCTCTACTTTCCCTTTAGGATCCTTCACACAGCCAATTTCATACATCTTTCTCAAATCCACTATGCTTATCCTGGAGAACATGTTGTACACTGATCTGTAGGTTTCTAGCTTGCCTCCTTGACTTTCAACCATCCACACAACCTTTTGATTGTGTTCAACAGACTCCCAATCAATGATTTCTGAAGTTGCAGAATCATCTATCAGCTTTGGCTTCTTTGCAGACTTCTTGTGAGCTATTGACTTCTTTCTTTTAGCATCACCAGATTTCTGCTGCTCAGAATTCCATATGAGCATCCTCTGTACCCTTCTCAGCTGGTCTCTCTTCATCCTTGGCCATTTCCCCTTTCTCTTTCTCATCATCTGTCTCCTTTTCTTTCTCAGGTTCCTTCTCTTGTTCATTCACAGTTTCCTTGACCACTTCCTCTTTTTCCTCAGATACAGGCACATCATGTTTTCTTTTGCTCCTCCTTTGTATTAAGGGCATTTCCTTCACTTATTCTTCTTTCTCTACTTTCTTTTGCAATGCATCCCTTTCCTTGTTGTATCGGTCTTCAATCTTCTTATCAGTCCAACCAAAATACATACTCTCTGTTCCTCCAACTGCATTAACAAGAAATCTGATTCTCCCCTTTCTTTCCTCAGTCTTGGACATCTGTCTTGTTCTCATAGCCACCTTCTTTGGTTGAGCTTTCTTTGGCTGAGGTTTTGATTTTGGCTTTGGCTTTACTGGAGTTTTCTTTACAACAACTTGCTCTTCTTCCTCTTCTAGTCTCCTTGTTACTTCCAATGATGCCTCTTGTTCAACAGCTATCTTCTTTGCTCTTTCTACCTCTTCAGGAGTCATCAAAGAGTGAATTGTCTTCAAAGACATAGCCTCTTCCACCTCCTTGGGAATCTTCTTAGTTTTCTTTCTCTTTGGTTCTTCAACAACAATTCCCTTTCCCTTATCCTTGAGATCCACCTTCTTAACTTCAACCTTCTCAACAACTTTCTCCTTGATTACTATTCCTTTGGTCTCTGGAGTGACCTCAGGAGTAGCTTGTGGTAAAACCATCAAAGTCTCAGCAACCACCCTTTCTTCCAAATTCACTTCTGTAGCAGCCTCAGAAGTTGTTTCCTTTTCTTTCTTAAACCCAGACTTCTTCATCTCTGATACTGCTGCTTTCACTAACTCTTTCTTTACTTTAGACTCCCCCTTAACCTTAGCTTTCTCCCCCTTTGTGAATGCAACCAAGGTAGCATATCTTTTCTGAAGAGGTGAGATCTGCATATGCTGAGCAGCAATCTTAGCACCTTGATATTGACACTTCTTGTACACATCAGAAATGAGTTGATGCTGTGTCTTGACCATTTTCTCCAAGATCTCCATTCCGGCAGCTGTTTGATCATGCTTTAAGTCATGGACTTGAAATTGATCATCATGAGTCTTCAAGTCTTTGGCTATGGCAGCCAATGAATCCATCAAATCCTTATGTGACAATCTACCCTCACCAGGTTTAGAAGTTGAACCCTTCTGTGCTGGATCTTTGGAAATTTTAGTAGAAGTTTTCAGCCTACCTGAAACACTATCTACTCCCATGGTTTCTTGGCACCTGGGTCCTCTAGATGATTTCTCATTAAGAGTTGCCGTGGAGGGGGTCTTATTGATGTTCTCATTGTCCTGATGCACACGTTGTGCAACACCAGTAGTGTGAGCCTCACCATCCACATGCCCATCCATCTCCTTAGAGGGCACCTTCAAAACAGTATAGTTGGGGGACACTCATTGGGTTTCCCTTTGGTCAAACTCAAGTGGAGAGTGATCCACAAGAGGGCTTGAAGGTATAGGTTTCTTGGATCCAGAGGAGGAAGGAGCTTCTTTGGTCCTTCTTTGATAGAATTTTAGTGCAGGGGTGGGGGTTTTGTGAATAGGATGCAGAGCTGAATCTTGAGTGGTAGGTGTGGGTAGGTCATCAGAGGGTGTGCTTGAATGTGTGGGCTGCAAGCCTGATGCCTCACCTGTGGGGGGAATCACACCCATCATTGTAGGGAACAATGGTGTGATTGTGGTGATACCTCCTCCTTTCATGTTAGAATACATCTTGAAAGAGGGGTCATTCCTGTTGTAGGTTTGACCAGAGGCAGGTACATCCGTCAATTCAGAGTTAATGACTTCTTGTACAAATGTTGGATACATGTAAAAAGCAGTTGAAGTAGATTTTGGATCTAGATTTGAAACAAGATTTTCAAAAATCATATTTGAAAAATTAAACCTTCTAGATGTGGCAAGGCAAACTAATGCAGATGCAATAGCGCTGCCAAACTCACTCCATCCAGATGTTTTTCTTGAAAAATAATGTAAAAGGATATGAACAAGAAACTTCCATTGATAGCCAAACTGATTTTTCTTGATTTTCAAAGAGGTCAAGGAGCCTTCATATACCATTTGGGCCAAAGCATTGAAAATATCAGAAGTAGGAATAGAAGTTTCACCTCGTTCATCATCTAGTCGTAGGCACCTTCGGATTGTGGATTCAGAGATTGACAGAGGTCTGTCGCACATAGTGGTTCGAATCACCTTTGTTTTGTTGAGATTTTCAACACGAGCATTCCTCCAAAAATCCTTCTGATGTGCAATGTAGATCTTTGGATCAAGAAGAATGGCATGAGCAAGTGTTGATGATCGAAGAAAATCCACAATCTCATTGAAACCCTCTGATTTCTTTCCTTTGGATAGGAATCCAACTTTGTTGTGCTCCTCATGAAATCGCAGATCATCCATGATGAGAAAACGAAGAAACACACACATATTTGATGAAAATACACAGAGAATCAATAGAAACGAGCAAGATCGCACAAAATCGCCTTAGAATCGCAAGGGTATTTGAGTTAGGGTTTTGAAAATAGCCGTTGTGAAAAAGGCGGTGATACAGGGGCTATTTATACATTCACTAGTTAGTTAAAAGCCGTAATAATGAAACCAACAGCAATAACTATAGAGAAGTAGTAATCACAAACCCTAGATAAAAGCAACAATAATCGAGCAATAATAACATATGGAGCAACAATAATGAGACTAGCAGCAATAAAGAACAAGCAACATTAAAGATACCAGCAACAATAATGACCTTTGCAACAATAAGAACATTGGTAGTAGTAACTGCACAGAAGCAACAGTAATGATACAAGCAGTAATAATGCAAGCAACAATAACCAATGCAGCAGTAATAACCCCATATATTCCTAAGAGCAGCAATATCACCCGATTAGCAAACCTAACTTCCCTCAGCAGCAATAAGTCCCGATTAGCAACAGTAACCGCATTTAGCAGCAATACCAGGACCCTGCAGCAGTAACTGTACTTAGCGATAGAAAGATCACTTAGCAACAGTATATTTTTCTTTAACACTGTTCAACAGTAGTATCTTCTTGCAACAACAGTAATGGCCTTTTTGCGATTGTGGGCACTGAAATCACTAAGCAAACACATTAAGCGCACCCTGAGGTATACAAATACATAAGATACAAGATTTTTACACAAGAAAGATAAAGAAACTTTATTCAGAATTCATCATGCCTACACTTGTGATCAAAAACTTGAATCTCCCCACATCAAAAGCTTTTGTGAAAAAGATCAGCATATTGATAGTCAGTGTGCACTTTCAACACCTAAATGAGCTTTTTTCATTTGAATCCCTAATGAAATGATACTTGATCTCTATGTGCTTGGTTTTGCAATGCTTGACAGGATTATTAACAATGCTTATTGCACTGTTATTGTGAATCAAAATAGGAGTGTTAAGAAAGGTAATACCATAATCTAACATCTGATTTTGAATCCATAGAACCTGTGAACAGCATTGTGCAGCTGCTACATATTCTGCTTCTGCTGTTGATATTGAGACTATGGTTTGCTTCTTACACTGCCATGAAACCAGTCTTGCACCCAAAAATTGACATCCACCTGAAGTGGATTTTCTATCCAAGCTTGCACCTCCATAGTCACTATCAGTATAGGCCAATAACTCAAACGGAGACTCATAGGGATACCAAAGACCCAATCTGGGTTGTTCCTTTTGATATCTGAATATTCTCTTAACTGCTTGAAGATGAGAATCCTTTGGCCTAACTTGAAATCTTGCATAACACACACACACACACTGCAAACATAATATCTGGTCTGGAAGCTGTGAAATACATAAGTGATCCAATCATAGATCTGTATTGATGTACATCCACTTCCTCCCCCTCAACATCAGCAGTCAATTGCTTGTGTGTTTCCATTGGTGTTGAGGCTGATTTTGCGTCTAGAAAACCAAACTTTGTGAGCATATCCTTGACATACTTGGATTGATTGATGAGTATCCCATATTCCTTCTGCTTGACTTGCAATCCAAGAAAAAATGTCAATTCTCCCATAGAGCTCATCTTGAACCTCTTGTGCATCAAATCTTCAAATTCTTTACACATCTCTTCCTTTGTGGAACCAAAGATAATATCATCCACATAGATCTGAACCAACAGCAAATCTGATCCATTTTTCTTTATGAACAAGGTCTTATCAATCACTCCTCTTTCAAACTGGTCCGCCAAGAGATAGGTAGCAGTGTGTCATACCAAGCTCTTGGTGCTTGATGTAGACCATACAATGTTTTCCTTAGCTTGTAGACTTTGTCTGGAAACTTTGGATCTTCAAATCCTGGAGGCTGACACACATATACCTCTTCTTCAATCTGCCCATACAAGAAGACACTTTTTACATCCATCTGAAATACCTTGAACTGTTTATATGAGGCAAATGCTTGGAATAGTCTTATAGCTTCAATTCTTGCAACAGGTGCAAAAACATCATCATAATCAATTCCCTCCTCCTGAGTATATCCCTGAGCCACCAGTCTTGCTTTGTTCTTAATGACAATGCCTCTCTCATCCTTCTTGTTCCTGAAGATCCATTTGGTGCCAATTGCCCTATGTCCTCTTGGCAAATCTACCAAATCCCATACATGTTGCAACACAAACTAAAGCAATTCTTCCTGCATTGCTTCTATCCAACTGGTATCTTTCATAGCATCAAAAACCTTCTTTGGCTCAGTTTGAGATAGGAAACATGAAAACATTGCGGAGTTGGGATTTTGAAAACCCACAGCTTTACTTTGTTTCCTTGTGATCATTGGGGATTGAATGTCTCTAATCACCAGACTTGATGGATGATTCTTCTGAGTCCTAGTAAGATGTAGGGATTCTTCAGAAAGATCCACCCCTAGATTTGACTCATATGAATCATGTCCTTCCTGTTGAACTGGGAGATCCTCTACATTTGAATCAACAACATTCATATGTGAATCAATTGCATCTGAAGTTTGAGGATCATTCACAGGATCCTGTTGTTGTGAAGTTGAAGTACCCTGATCATGATCTCTTACTAGCTCAATCTCCTTCTGTATCTGATCTGCTTCACCTTCCTTCTGACCTTGATCTTCTTCACCCTCCTTTTGAGTCTCATCTTGATCACCTTCCTTTTGAGTCTCAGGCTCCCTATCTGTAGTGTAGAACTCAATTAGATCCACCTTAGGCATAGGAAACATGACAAAAGGTGTCTCTATCTGTTTCACATTTGATTTGTCTGCACCAATACCTGTATCAACTGCATAGCTCATATTCAAAGAATTAGATAGTGGGTCAATGTCAAATAGCCAATTAGGACCAGTACAGGTATATTTGGTGTGTTCTTATTGCATTCTACATTGTCACTTTCCTCAATAATCCTGGATGAGCTATTAAAAACTCTGAGAGCCTTACTCTGAGATGAGTAATAACCAACAAGAAATCCATCTTCTGATTTGCTGTCAAACTTTCCTAAGTGAGATTTGGTATTGAGAATAGTGTAAGGATACCCAAAAGGTTTTAAGAATCCTATAAAAGGTTTCTTTTTCTCAAAAAGTTCATATGGTGTCTTGCCCTTTGACTTAACTATAAGAACCCTGTTTTGAACATAGCGGCAGTATTAAGTGCTGCTGCCCAAAAAGTAATAGGAAGCTTTGAATCAACTAACATGGTTCTTGCAGCCTCTATAAGTGTCCTGTTCCTTCTCTCTACAACACCATTTTGTTGAGGAGTTCTAGGAGCACTATATTGTCTCTCAATTCCCTTTTCTTCACAAAAGGAGTTCAAATCAACATTTTTAAACTCTGTTCCATTGTCTGATCTGATGAGTTTTACTTTCAGATTGGTCTTGTTTTCTACTCTGGTCACAAAGGGTTTGATCAGTCCACTTGTCTCATCCTTTGTTCTCAGAAAGAATACCCAAGTGAATCTTGAGTAGTCATAAAAAATGACCAGACAGTAGGATTTCTTGCCAATACTCATTACATTTGTGGGTCCAAACAAATCCATATGCAAAAGCTGTAAAGGAGATGAAATTGTGTTTACTTCTTTGGACTTGTGAGTGGATTTGTGTTGCTTGCCTTTAAGACAGGAAACACAGTGATCATCACATGAAAACTCTTTTGCAGGTAAACCTCTAACCAAATTACCTTTAACCAATTTGTTCATGTTTTTGAAATTCATGTGACACATCCTTCTATGCCAGAGAGATGATTCACTCAAAGAAGCTTTTGACAATAAACAGTTTAAGGATGATTTACAAGAAACATCCTCCAAGTCCAATCAGTAAACATTATCCTTTCTTGGAGCTCTCAATAGTATCATGTTTTCATCAACTATTTTAAACTCTGGTGAAAGTATCAAACACTCTTCATCATTGAACAATATGCTATGTTTCTTGTCACACACCTGTGATACACTTAACAGGTTGTACTTTAATTGCTCAACATAGTATACATCCTCAAAGGTCATCATACCTTTTGAGATCTTACCTTTCCCACTTACCTTTCCTCCCTTTGGATTGTCACCAAAAGCAACATGTCCACCTTCAAACCTTTTAAAGTTGTCAAGTAGAGACATGATGTCTGTCATGTGCCTAGAGCAACCACTGTCTACATGCCACAGATTCTTCTCTCTTCCTTGGTTGCCCTGCACATTCCAATGAAACAGTTAGTGTCTTGAGGGAACCCAAGCCAATATGGTCTTGGGTTCACCTTTATCATTAAGATACTTTATCTCAGCTAACCTGTTGAGTTTCAACAGATAGTCCTTACTTGGTATTTCATGACTTGAGTATTTGGTTACAATGTAGGGCTTTCTCTTTTCAGGACTTGCAGAAGTAGTAACTGGAGGTGTGTTGTTACTATTGTTAGCAACAGTATTTTGCTTAACACTTTCACAGTTATTACTACTGCTCTCAGCAGCAACAGTATCATGTACTGCAGCTTTTGGCACCCATTTTGCAACCACTTTCACAGATTTAGTCTCAACCCTTTTCATTTGACCCTTTCCTTTTGGTTGAGATTGCCTGTTTTGGTTTGGAACAACTCTCTTGTTGTTAGGCTTAAGTCTCTTTGCTTGTGGTTGTTGCCTTTTTCTTTCAATCCAAGATGAATTTGAGTTTTGAAAAGTATTCCTTTGATTGATTGGATTAAAGTAACAGTTTCTAGCCAAGTGATTAAGCTTACAACAAATAAATCATGGTTTTGGTTTATTGATTTTGCTCAGATCAATAGCATGGCTTTTAGCCCATTGATTGTTCCAATTTCTTTGATTCCCTTTTTTGTATTGAGACTATTTGGAGGAACTGGGATCACTTT
The DNA here is from genome assembly GCA_030169165.1 of Centaurea solstitialis. Classification (NCBI taxonomy): domain Eukaryota; kingdom Viridiplantae; phylum Streptophyta; class Magnoliopsida; order Asterales; family Asteraceae; genus Centaurea; species Centaurea solstitialis. The sequence goes on from CM058040.1 coordinate 48,620,484, forward strand.
CAGAGGTCTGTGTATCTATCTTGATCTTCCCTTTTTCCTTCTCTATCCTATTGCTTTTAACAAAAGGTCTGCCACCTTTCTCATTTGTGAGAATGTGGTTTTCATCAGGGACAACCTTGCCTTTACCTTTATTTCTAGTGTTTTCTTTTTCTCTTAAATCCTCAACTACACCTTCTACTGGATCTACTTCTGTCACTCCAGGTTTTAGGTCTTTAGAATCAAGTCTATCAGCAAGATTAGACTTTGGAGGTATGTAGTTGTTGTTGTATGGTGGTGGGGTATTGTGATAACCTATTCCTCTTTTAAGGTCATCATTAATCGGAGCTTTAAGAATTTCATCATTAATCAGCTTTAGACTCCTCTAATTCAGTTCTGACCTTCTCTAACTCAGATCTACACTTAGACAACTTAAGCTCATACTCCTTCCCTCCCAATTCCAATAATTTTGGTCATATTCAAATTGGAGTTCATTAGCTTGATAAGCTTTAATCTGATCCTCCAAACTTGCTATCACCTCATTGGACTCTCTTCTAAACTGTTCTAACTTCTTGATACTATCACACTTATTCTGATTGTGATCCCTATACTTCTTAACAGTTTCAACACAAGATTTAGAACATAGTTTAGAAATTACCTCAGCTGGAATTTCTGATGATGATGTTTCAGAGATCTCTTCCATCAGTGCTTGATTTTGAGTGGCTTCCTCAGCCTGATCACTCCAGTCAAATCCAAATCCTTCTTGAGAAACTAATGCTTGTGATGTACTTGCACTGGAACTCTTATTGAACTTGGTCTGATTGTTGTGTTGTTGTCCATTCCCTTTGCATTCTGTTGCAAAGTGTCCAAGATCATTGCACTTGTAGCATCTCACCTTTGACTTATCAAATCCTGCACCATCTTCTCTCTTTATTCCAAATTTGTTTCTTCCTCTTCTTTTGATGAACCTTTTGATCCTCATTGTCAACATAGCCATCTGCCACTTTATGTCCATCTCTTCCAAGTCATCTGCACTAACCTGCTCAAGATCTTCATTGATTAATGAAGACTTAACATGACTGGCAAGAAAAGCTTCCAGTATTTGATCCACTCCAGAGTTAGGTTTAGCAGCACTATGAGAATCACCAGCAGCAGTATTGACAAATCCAGTACTAGAGTCATTGAATTGAATTGACTCAATTGATAATAGAGCAGCGTTGTGAGAATACCCTATTGGTTTCCTTTTGGATTCTACCTCAGCTTCAAAGAACTTGAGATCATTATAAAGATCATCAAGTTATTTATCCTCCAGATCATCACTCTGTCTCAAAGAAACAGTATACATGGTCCATTCATCTCCAAGGGATCTAAGGAACTTTCTGTTGATATCATCATTGTCTATCTGCACACCAACAGTGGCCAATTCCCCTATGAGTTTATTGTATCTGTCAAAAGTTTGAGTCATTGTCTCATTCTTTGAAGACACAAATATCTCATATTGTTGCCTGAGAATTGCCTTTTGATTTCTTTTGGTGCTTTTAGAACCTGCAAATCTCTTCTCCAAGGCTTGCCAGAGTACCTTTGCATTCTCACAGTTTATGAATTGATGTTGATATTCATTAGGAATTGCAAAGAGCAAAGTACTTAAAGCCTTCATCTCAGTCTGTCTAACTTTTCTTTCAGCATCAGTTCTTGGTGGAGGAACAACACCATCTTCACCAGCTTTTCTCTCAGTAGGGTCATTCTCAATGACATCCCACATAGAATAATCAGTGAGCAGTATATGCTGCCTGATTCTGATTTTCCACACGTCAAACTCGTTAGGCTTGAGCATGGGAACTTTGTTTGCAAACACTCCTTCTTGTGAATCCATTTTTTTGATTTCAGATTCTGAGTTTATGGCTCTGATACCACTTGTCAGGATCGAATTCGTAACAAGAATTAAAATAACAACTCAGAAACAAATTAAAGAAGTTGCGGAAAATCACTTTAATTGGAAAACAAACAATGAACTTGAAAGATCAATTGTATTCAACTCTGTTTATCACAAGATTACAACCAAAGCCCCAATCTGCAAGAACAACAATCTCACAGACGAGCAATACTTCTCTATTGCTAGGAAATCTCTTGAGGCTCTCTTTTCTCTCAGCAAACTATGAAAATTTCTCGTAACCTAAACCAAAAATATCTATCTCCTATATATACAGATTACAAGATAATCATAAGGAAAACAAATCTGCTAAACAAACACTACTACAAAAACTCACATTTGCCACGGTTAAAAACCGTGGCCATAGGCCTTTAGTCACAATTTTTCATTTTTATCAAACCGTAGCCTATTCTTGCGTGACCATTGATACCCTTTTGGTCACGCTTAAAATGTGTCACCATATCAAATTAAAAACCATAGCCATAGTTTAAGAACCGTAGCTATAGGCATATCCAATTTTTATGATATTAGAGCATTTTACCGATAATCGTGTCCATAAAGTACTTTTCGCCACACTAACACACATTAAACGTGGCATTTAGTTATCTTTTGGTCACACAGTCTATAAAAAAAACATGGCAATAAACTATCTATAGCCACATAATTTGTTTTTAATGTAGCCGATGATTGCTCTATAATTATGTATATTTGTTTTAACGTGACCAAGACTCGAACTTGAGACCTCATCTTTGATAAAGAATGGACCAACCACCAGGACAATAATGATTTTGTTAAAAGTATCTCATTAAATATTAAAAACCAGGTCCAAATTCCTGACATATAGTCACACTTAATTTTTAGAAACGTGGCTACAAGTATCTCTTTGGCCACACACATAATAAACAATGGCTAATTCAAGACATATTGGTTAGCTTTTAGTGACAATAAATTATTTTAATCACGGTTTTAACTATATTAATAGCTACACATATTTCATATTAACTGTGACGAAATCATCACATATTGTCACGCTTCATACGATAAACCGTGGCTACTGGTTATCTTCTTGTCACACAAAATAATAAAACCATGACTACAAATACCCATGATTTTTTGCTACGTTTTACAAATTTTCATGGCAATATATGTATTTTCTTTTGGTCACGGAAAAATGACTTCATGAGGCCATATGCGATCTATGGTCACAAATAATAATTGTCATAAAAAAACTGTGACTATATATATGTCTATGGCCACGGTTTTTAATTGTTACTTGCCACGACAAAGAAATTGTGGCCATAAGAACAATTTAATCACGGTTTTGTTTAAACCATGACATTATGTTTAAACATGTTTTCTAATTGTCATGGTTATTGAGTTACATCGTGGCTAAAACATTACTCCAATTTTATTTATGACTTTTAGTCACGGTTCTAGACCTAACCGTGACTAACATCAATTTTAAAACCGTGGCAAAAAAAACATATTTGTACTGGTGAAATTCCAAGATATTTGGAATCTTTCCCTTATCACTTCAAACAGAATCATTTCCTTATCGCATCCTTAGAAGCAGCATTAAAACAAGAAGCATTAAGTGAAACTGGCAAAACTGACTAGCAGTAATAACTAGCAGCAATAACAGGTAGCAGCAATAAGTTCTTAGTAGCAGTAATCATTACTTCTTCTAGGACTTCAATCAGCAACATTAACTTGTGACAGCAGCAGTAATCACACTTGATTCTTCCATCAGCTCCATTAATACTGCAGCAGCACTAACTAACATTCAACAACAATAACTTTGATTGAGCAGCAATAACCATACTTTGTCTTTTCCAATAAGCCCGATACTTCTGTTGCAACAATAATCACCAAAATAACCCAACATTACATATTTCACAATTTGTTACTTTTTATCTTCTTTTTTTATTTTATTATGACATTTTGTTCTATTGGTTAATATTTTTTTTTCCAAAGCTTAAGTTAAAATTAATATTTTTTATTTATTTTAAATAATCATTGACATATAACCCCCTACACACATTATCTACATATTATCTACATGTGAACAACCACGTAAAATAGACATCAATTGCACCATGTACCTCTTTTCTATTGTAACCATATAGTTAAATATCCAACACAATTTATGAAGTTCGTCATACTAACCTTTCGTATGACAACATATGTACAAACTTTATGTTTCATATAAATGATAAAATCTATTACAGCTTATAACCCGGCGCGAAGCCCGGGCTTTTAATAACTAGTTATTATTACTTATCAGGTAAAAATTAATATATAGGTTTAGTTCAAAAGCCTACTTAGGCTATACGTAGTAGAATCCCCTCAGCTCTTTCAACCCCACTGTCACATCAACGCCACAACAAATTTTCCATAAACCCACATTAATAAGCCTCCTGGAGCCCTCTCTGTTTAGTATCCGAACCCTCCCAAACCAAATACCCAATACAATAAGAAAAAAGAAAGAAAAAAGAGAGAATGTGAGGTTGAGAGAGAGAGAGAGAGCGGGTAGACGGTATGGAGACACCGCCCCAAGCCACATCCCGCCGGGATGAAGCCCGACAAGCCTACTCACTTGATACGCATAGCGTTATAACAATCTGAATTAAAAAAGAAAAAAGAGAATTTATAACTGGTTGAATCCTTTAATCTTTAGAACTAATTAATTAGTACATCCTATACACATATCAACCAAAATATAAATCACGGATCAATTACGATTCTTAGTTGTGTTGATTATGTAAATATTCCATGCCAAAAATCCAAAAGAACTTTAGAATTTTTAATAATTAATTTATTAATTAATTAATCGAATGCAATTTTTAAACCAGGATCGATCTATCATGGACCTTTTCAATATCATAAATAAATAATTGTTAATTCTTGTTCCATTTTGCTAAAGATGTTGGAGCAATGGTTGGCTACATATTTTCCCTTTTCTTCCTAGAGAAACTAGCAGGAATCATAACGCATGGTATTCCATATATGCCTCCTGAGGCTTTGCAACAACTTCAAACCCTTCCTGAAGGTTTCTACATGCAAAGATGGCAGGTACCATACACAACCCTTTATCTCACTGCCTTCATATAAACCTTTATAACATGCCTTTTAAATTATAAACGTGAAATCTGTATTTTAAACTCGTTTTTGGTTAGAAATTTACCTTTTCAATAGTATAACTATATGCAAACTATTTATCGATTTTGTCATTAAATCTTTACGGATATAAATGTCCAATGCACTTCAATCAATATAACAAAAATCTTATCTTGTTAGGAACCTGGAAGAGCTGAAGCAGACTTCGGCCGATTTGATGCTAAAACTGTGGTAAGAAAGATCTATATTTTGTTCTCTAGAAGTGAAGTACCCATGGCTAGTGAGAATCAGGAGATAATGGATTTGGTAGAACAATCGGCTCCACTGCCCTCTTGGTTCACGGAAGAAGATGTTGATACTTATGCTGCTTCGTACCAAAAGTCTGGATTTCTAACTGCACTCCAGGTTCCCCTACAGGTAATTCATCCAAACCATCGTGTTACAATATGAGCGATATATATCTACAACCATTTTTGTGTGAAAACATCACTATGACAAAATTGCTTTCGTTGGACGCCAAAAATGTCTAAACGTTGTGTTAATATACTTTACAGGGTAAGTATTTATAGGACCAAACTAAAAAACGTGATATCCGAAAAGGTTACAATACGTTTATAGGACTTAATGTGTCGTTGTAACAAGTCTTAATTTAGGTCGCCCCTAGAATGAAGTTTTTTTTATCAACAATTTTATACGACACTATTTGAGAAGGCCTCCTATAAAGTCAAGTGTCCTATATATGAAAATAACTAATGATCGGGATACTTCATTCAAAAGTCGTCAAAATAATTTATTAGAACCTATCGTTGCGTTTTACATACGACCGTTTGTAGTTTTCATCATGTAAACTTAAGTTCTATAGAGTAATCTATTCGCACACAAAATCAAGGTGTATTTTTGTTAGGACCAAATTGTCCTAATTAGTGAAAGTTTTATAAAGAAAGCTTTGGAAGGTTTATTTTGTATTGAGCTAGTTAGTTTAGCTAATGGCTTGGGCTTTTGTAATTAGGCCCTATATATAAAGGGTTTATGCTTGGGAAGAAAGTATGAGAACCATTCCAATGAGAGCCATTTAGTGATAGTTAGTGTGTGTGTTTCTTGTAACTCATGAGAGCTCTCTAATAATACAAGAACATTTCTTTTCTTCACTTGATTTCTTGTTGAATCCTCTTATTGTTTGAATGTTTGGGACCAACAATTTTAAATCCAGTTTTGGTGTAGTGAACAATTGATATATCATGAAATGTGGAAACAACGACCACAAAGTCATTTTACAAATTTCATAGACTTTTGGTGTGAAAAGTCCACAAGGTTAAAGTTCCACATAACATTAACCATGTGTCCGATGATACATTTCAATGTAGTTCTTTAACCATGTGCCTGATGACCCATTTCAATTTTTCTTGAGGGATAGAGTTTTAACCTTTGAAGTTAAAAAAGTTTGTCAGAATGATTGTAAAAATATTTTTTTCTCCTTAAATGATTGTAATCAAAATGCCAACCTAGGTACTTTTAATGTTTCAGAACTGACGTTATCGTAGGAAGGCGATGTTCTTTTATCATTTGCTCTTTTTGCATACTTGGTTTGAGGTTTTTCATCAAATTTGTTTATTGTTGTAGATCATTATTGGAGAGAGTTGAACCTCCAAACCATGACCCGAATGCACCGATAGTTAAAGCTCCTGCACTCTTTATCACTGGCGAAAAGGATTTCTTTTTCAGCTTCCCCGGAATGGAGGAATACTTGCTGAGCGGAATCCAAAAATATGTACCCAATCTGTTAGGACTGATTCTGATGCATTGCCACTGCTAAAGATCTTTTGGTTAACACTGCTGAGGATTACCACTGCTGGCTTTGGAGTTGTTACCACTGCTAGTTCATCTGAAGGTTATCATTGCCAGTATGTGTGTTTCCACTGAAGATCAAATTACCACTGCTCTTGGAAAGTTACCACTGCCTGTACAAGATTACCACTGCTGGTTGAAGATTAACACTGCTTTTGTTTTACTACTGCTGACAAGTTCATGATAAGGAAAGGATTGCGATGATTGAAGATATAGACAAGATATGATTCGGTTGGAGATATTTTAGAGATTATCTTGTAAATCTAGTTTCCTTATTGTTATCTTGTAATTCGTATATATAGCTGATAGATTTTCATTGTTAGATACGAGTTTTTCTTTAGCTTTTGTTTTAGAATTCTAGCCTCAAGATTGTTCTTGAAATCCCTGCAATTGAGAAGATTTGCACGTCTGTTTGAGCCTGTTCAAACAGGTTGGGGCTTGTGTTTGTAATCATTAAGCTATTGAAATCAATACACATTCAGTTTATTACAAATCCATTGTTTTCTTTATATAATCAAAGTGTTATTCCGCAAACTTCTTTGATTAAGTTTTCTGATCTTGATATTTAGATCCTGTCAAGTGGTATCAGAGCTTGAGTTAAATTCAGAAAATTATTTAACAATGGATACTCAGGAAACAGTTTTGGTCTCTAAAGTTCCCATGCTCAAACCCAATGAGTTTGACATGTGGAAGATCAGGATCCGTCAATACATGCTTCTCACAGACTATGGAATGTGGGAGGTTGTTGAAAACGGACCTGGTATTGATGAAGGAGCTGCTGAAGGAGTTGCAAGAACCCCCTCCCAGGACAGATGCTGACAGGAAAAGAAGGCAGACTGAGATGAAAGCCTTGAGTACTTTGTTGTTGGCCATTCCCAATGAATACCAACATCAATTCAGTACATACATTGATGCCAAATCACTCTGGACTGCTCTGGAAAAGAGGTTCTCTGGAACCAAAAGCACAAAGAGAAACCAGAAAGCAAATCTGAAGCAGCAGTATGAGAACTTCACATCCCTGAAGAATGAATCTATGACACAAACCTTTGATAGATTCAACAAGCTGATTGGAGAGCTAGCAACTGTAGATGTGAAGATGGACAAAGATGATGTGAATAGAAAATTCCTCAGATCTCTTGGAGAGGAATGGACTATTTACACTGTCTCATTCAGGCAGGGAGATGACTTGGAGGACAAGGAACTTGAAGATCTATACAATGATCTAAGGATCTTTGAAGCAGAAGTGGAGAAGAAGAAGAGACCCATTGGATACACTCATAATACTGCTCTTCTTTCTTCTAAGAACCCTAGCTCTTTCAATACCACTGCTTTTAATAATACCACTGCTGCTTATAATACTACTGCTAATGCAACTGTTTCTAATGTAAATTCTTGTTCATCTTAGGAAATCAATGAGGATACAGTTCTGGAAGCTTTCTTAGCAAGTCATGTCAAGTCATCCTTGATCAATGATGATTTGGATCAGATGAATGCAGATGATCTTGAAGAGATGGATATCAAGTGGCAGATGGCCATGCTTACCCTGAGAATGAAGAGATTCATCAAAAGAACTGGAAGAAACAACTTTGATCTCAAGAGAGGAGATAAAGCTGGGTTTGATAAGTCAAAGGTGAGATGCTACAAGTGCAATGAACCAGGGCACTTTGCCAGAGAATGCAAAGGTGTAACCACCAACAATCAGAATAATGGGAGTAGATCTGCACCAGCTCCTAGATTCAACAACAGGGGAAGCAACTCAAATCCAAGTTCATCTCAAGCATTGGTCTCTCAAGAAGGACAAGGATTTGATTGGAGTGATCATGCTGAAGAAGCAGTTCAAAATCAAGCCCTCATGGCTGAAATCAAGGAGACTGATATTCCCACTGAGGTATCTTCTAAACTCTGTTCTGATTCTTGTTTAGAAACTGTGAAAAAGTATAGGGATCATAATCAGACCATGAGTGATAGTATTAAGAAGATGGAGAGAGAAAGAAGAGAGTATGTTAAGATCATAGACAATCTGGAGGAACAAATAAAGGCCTACAAAGCCAATGAACTTCAGTTTGAATATGACCATAACTACTGGAAGTGGGAAAAGAAGGAGCTTGAGAGAAAACTGTCAAAAGAAAAGGAGGAATTAGAGAGTGCTAGGAAAGAATTGACCAAAGCCAAAGAAGACCTAGATAAATTTTCAAAGTCCTCTAAAGATTTAGAATCAATTATTAGAGCACAAGTGACTGATGATTTGAAAAGGGGTATAGGATACAATAGTACCCCTCCTCCTTACAATCAGAATTACATTCCTCCCACCACTGACCTACTTCATAGCACAGACAGAGGTGAGTTGAAAGGAGGTTTGGATAGAATAGACCCAGTTGACTCTGAGGAGGAATTTGATAAGAAAATCACTTCTGAAACCATCCCTGATGAACACCAGATTCTCACCAATGAGAAAATGGTATGGCATTTGTTCCTAGCAAAAAGATAGAGACCACTAGGAAAGATAAAGAGAAATCTGTCATGTCATCAGAAAATAAAGGGAAAAAGACTGAGACAACTAGGAAATAGAATAGGAAGGACCACTACACTCAGAGGACTGTAGTTGAACCTGGTACTTTCTCACAGTCTCAAAACAAAAATCATCCTAGAGGGAATAAAAGAAACTGGAATAACCATTGGGCTCAATGTCATGGTATTGATCTGAGTAAGATTAACAGACCAAAACCATGCTTTATCTGTTGTAAGACAAATCATCTAGCAAGAGACTGTTATTTCAATCCATTTAATCAAAGAAACAGATATCAAGCTAGAAGATTTGTCCCTACACACAAAAAGGTTGTTCCAAAACAAAACAGATCTAGTCAACCCAAAAGAAAAGTTCAAAAGAAAAGGGGTGAAAAGAAGTCTGTTAAGTTGGTTACTAAATGGGTACCTAAAGCTTCACTTAGTAATACTACTGCTTCAACAAGCAGTGGTAACAACAGTGTTGCTTCTGATAGCAGTGGTATCAGCCTTAATAGTGTGGAGGTTAACACTACTGCTAGCAATATCAGCAGTAATAACTCAATCACTGCTACATCTCAAGTTAACACTGCTGTTAGCAATAACAGCAGTGGAAACTCAAACAATGTTACCACTGACAAGTCTTCATTAAGAAAACCCATTATAACCAAATATTCCAGTCATGAGATCCCTAACAAAGATTATCTTTTAAAGCTTAACAGATTGACAGAGGTCAATTATGTTAATGAAAAAGGAGAACCCAAGACCATATTGGCTTGGGTTCCCTCAAGACACTAACTGTTTCATTCTATGTGTAGAGAAACCAAGGAAGAAGGAGCAGTCTTTGGCATGTGGATAGTGGTTGCTTGTTAGGTTATTTTGGATAGTAGAAGTATCGGGTTGAAGAAAAGCTTTAAGTCTGGTTATGTCTGCTGAAGAAAGTTATTACTGCTTGGAGGAAGGGATATTAATACTGCAGTTGTAATGAATATAAGAGAAGACTTAATGCTGCTATCGCTTATTAATGCTGCTGGAAGAAGAATTAGAAGTAGTAATGGTTATTGCTGATTTAGAAGTTATAACTGCTTCTTATTATTACTGCTAGTAGTTATTGCTGCTAGTTAGTTTAATAGTTGTAGTTAATGCTTCTCTCTGTTAATGCTGCTTCTAATGAGACGATAAGGATGACAATCTGTTTGTTCGATAAGGAAAAGATTCCGAATATCTTGGAATTTGTTTAGCAGATTTGTTTTCCTTTATGCTTATCTTGTAATCTGTATTTATAGTTGATTTAGAGTAGATTACAGGATATCTTTTTGTTTTTGAGAAAAATCAGAACCTCAAGAATTCTCCTAGCAATAGAGAAGTATTGCTCGTCTACTAGAAATCTGTTCTTGTAGATTGAGGTTTTGTAAGTAAGTTTGTAATTGAAAGTATTGAAGTAAATCAAGTTTTCAGTTCATTGTTTTGATTCCAATTAAAGTTTTTGTTGGTCCCAAAGAGGTGCCCTTCAAGTAAGGATAGTGTTTGGGATTATAGAAGGGGGGGGGGGTTGAATATAATCACACAAGTTTTCACTTTTAAATTCTTGTATTATAAACAATATGAATTTACAGATTGTTGCGGAAATAGAAAAGACTACAAGTCTAAACTAAACAATCTAAGTTCTTTCACTATGCACTAGAGTGAGAAGATGTAAGAAAGAAGATAGAGGGAATAAAGAAAGAAAGGATTCGGGTAGATTTGGGATGAAGAAGAAGTGTGGAGAACATCTTTTCAAGTCCTATTTATACCCAATGCATTAAATGCATGTAGACTCACTTTTGTGTACGTGTCACAATGTAAGTGGTCCTTTGTACTATTTACTATAAACAAATACTCTTTGCATGGTGTGCAAAAGATGAAGTGTGTAAACAGTTGCCTTGAGGTCTGATAAGTACGGAGGGAACAGTAAAGAGACTGTCCTTATGTACTTTTGTGTCAGTAAAGGCGGATAATCCTTTTGTGCATTAGACTAAGACATTACACTAATCCTTCAGGATCAGGATACTGATCAGTGACTAGAGTCCTGAAACTGGTGCTGTTCAGGGTCACTTGTATCCTGATGATTCTTCAGGATGTCATACGATATTGAGCAGCCTGCTATCACTGAGTTCCGTCTTCAGATCACGAGCATGCTGTACTGTTATCAGCTAAGTCTTCGACGTTGCTGATGGTTCTTTGAGTATGATCTTGATGTCTTCAGGAGGTCTTCACTTCAGTGGACAGGATCAGTAGACTGCAGAACAGACTCGTTCGTCTCCTGATCCTGATTTCTATAAAAATAAGTTACAGCATAAGTAACATGGAATAACACTGAACAGACTCAGTGATAATTCCTCAAGCTATATATAACAGAAGTAAAAACCTATTCACTAAGTAAAGATTCAGGATCATTATCATTTCATCAAGTCTTAGGAGAGCTGGATCAACAATCTCCCCCTAAATGATAATGATAAGACAATAGAGAAATTGTCTAAGTCTAGAAAGAAAAAAAATTTCTAAGTCTAGATAAAACAGTAGGAAATAGAACTCATAAAGGTACATGTCCCATTTACTGTTTTGAGGGATCTTTTTCAGTACTATGATGGAATAAAGTACAATGCACTGAATTGCATTTTCATTAATCTCAATAAAGTTACAAGAGTAAGGAAAATACAAGAGTACATAAATGAAGTACTGAAAGCAAAATTACAACACTATTCTAACTATCAGAGTCTTCGCTAAATTCTTCAGTCTTGACTACTATTGGAACAGGAGTATTACTGAAGGCGAGTCTATGATCGAGTATAGCTCTGACAGTGCGAATAATCTCTTTATTATCTTGGTTTTTCTTGTCTCTTTGAGCAGTGAAGAGAACAGAAACCAAGTGTTCATATGGTGCTTTGTGTAGCCCGCTGAAACGCTGAAAGCGTAGAATCTTGGAGTTGTCGCTTACACAAATACCATGAACAGGTTCTCTGATGACTTGTCCTTCAGAGAGAGAGACTCCTGGAGGGAGTGAAAGATCAAGCATCGAGAGGTCCAGTGGCTTGACAACCATCCTGGGCATGCAAGGAGTTGGTCTCCTTGTTGAAGCACCGGCTGATCTTCGAACAGGTGGCTGAGGCAGTGCTGAAGAAGGCTGGAGAAGGTCATCAGGAATTTCGGTTGTCCTTCTGATGCGTGCAATAAGTCCATTAATGACTTCTTCTACTTCAGCCCGATAGTTTCTGTTGGCTTTGGGAAGTAGGCTTCTGATTTCATTCCACTCTGACAAGTTGTATCTTTCCAACTTGTCAAGAGTGTGTTGTACATCCTTGACTCCTGAGCGTTTGACGGTGATCCATGTTTTTGCTCTTTTGCCTCGAGTTCGGCTGAGATGGATTCCAGAGATAGCAGCACCATGTTTTCTGAGGTGTAGGCGGTCTCGGCACCAGTCAAGCTCTGAGTTTACTTCTTCAGACTGAACTTCAGCGTTTCTGTTGAAGACCTTCAGCGCGGCCTTCTGTGCTAGAACAGGATCAGCACTTATTTCTGCATCTTCTTCAACAAAATCTGATGCAAGCCTTCGAGCGGCTTGAGCAGAGAGGAAGGCTTCCTTCTGCTTCTTATTGTGCTCCTCCTGAGCCTGTACAGCATTGATGTACTCCTCTTGCGATAGATAGGCGAACTCGGAGTCCCAAGAGGTACGAAGAGGAATTTTTACTCTTGTACTCTCGAGTCGCTCTATCACGGCGTCTAAACGCCCATCCCTGTTGACAATAGCAGAGTTGTCAGGGTAATTCTCACCTTCAGATCTAGGAGAGTTAGAGGGAGGAGATCTGGGAGAAGAGGCAGGGGTAGAGAAGTCATCAGAGATGAATTCATCATCTGATGAGAGGCATATTGTTTCAGGAGGGGCTCGGATTTCAGGGGTTCTAGAGGAGGATGCTTCAGGGTTAAAGCGGGTTGGTCTAGAAGGAATGGTTTCAGTGTTTAGGGGTGTTACTCTGAAAGTCATTCTGCTTAACTCGGCTCTTGTCTGTTCTGATGGACTATTCTCCATGAGGCGAATAATCTCACCAGTGACAGAACCAAAGTTCACATCCTGAAAGTCAGAGTTGTCTTGGTTTTCAGGTTCAGAGGTTTGTTTAGGAGAAGAATGAGGTGTTGGTTCAGGGGTAGGTTGTTTGGGTGGTTGGTAGACAACCATCTGTAGGTTGTTTATTGGAGAGTCTTCAGAGGAGGTGTCAAGGGTGATGGTTTCAGGTGCAGGTTTAGATTTAAGGAGAGTAGAGATTGGTTGGTTATCAGAGGATGAGGGAGAGGATGGTAATAGTAACGTACCAGGTGTACCGGGGTTCTCCCCCTGAGAGTGTGCAGGCCCTGGAGTGGGCGTTGAGGTTGGAACCTTCTCGACGAAGAAATCGTCGTCTTCATCATCATTTTCATCATCATCCTCATCCTCGTTCGTTCCCCCCTGTTCGTTTGTTCGCCAGTTGGTGGAGGGGGAATAAACGGAATGGTCTCTTGGCTGTCTCTCCCCCTCAACAGGTGCCTGTTGTAAGGCAGCTGTTGAAATACTCCGCTGGAGGAGAGAGGCCATGTTTGCGTTCAGCTTCCTGTTGATGAAGGAAGATGAGAGTAGAGACTGGAGAAGTTCCCTGTCGGCCGTGGTGAACGATGGCGGCGGAGGAGGAGCAGTGGTCAGGGAGTTCACTGCGGTGGCAAGTTCAGCCACTTTCTCCTGGAGGGCTCGAAGGCCAGTCTCCTGTGCATCCAACCTCTGCACCACGATTTGTTGGAAGTTGGTGGTAGAGGTGGAGTTGTTGTTGACCGCTGAGGAGAGAGCGGGTAACGCCGTTGCCTTCAGGTCGTCGACAGACGCCTGAAGGGAGGAAGAGGAGGTAGCCACCTGAGAGACCTTGTCATGGATGGCATCCAGACAAAGTATGGTGATGGTGACACCAGTAGGAGCAGGGGCGGCAGCGGCGGCAGCAGCAGTGGCAGAGGCTGCGGCGGCTTCGGCGGCAGAGGCAGCTGCCTTGGCAGAGGCCAGCTCGAGCTCCAAGGCCTGAAGCTGGGCCTTGTGAGCTTCTTCCTGTTGCTGGAGCGCCGTGCGTACCTCCTGCAGTTGCCTTTCAGCGGATTGTCGTCGTAGCTCAGTTGCACTCAGCTGACGGTCGGCATCCGTGAAGATGAAGTCGTTGAAGGGGTCATCCTGATGGAGTTGGGACGGCCCTTCAACTGCTGCTCCTAAAGAACCTGTAATCAGAGTAGCTAAGTGAGTGCTAGAAGACTCATTAGCTTTCATAAAAGAAGAAACGGTAATATTATGCTTAAAAGTATTACCTGAGGCTAGGAGGGTATCAGAGAGATTACCCTCCACGTTCTCTGAGTGTTCGAGATGAACAACCTCAGGTTCTTGTCGGACAGGAGCAGAGATAGAAGTATCTGCAGGTGAAGAAGTTTTAGATAAAGGAGATGGTTTATTAAACATTTGAGGCAGGGTAATGTAGTATTTCTTACCAGCTGGTGCCTTCTTTTTCTTTGACGCCTTGGATTTGGCGCGTTTGGGCTGAGGTGGAGGAGAGGAGCCAGAGGGAGGAGGGCGCTTCAGAGGCGCCGAAGAGGTTGTTGCAGCTGGGGAAGTCAGTATAGGGTTAGCTACTGACATAGCATGCATTGAAGAAGAAGAAGAAGATGGTTTGGAGGAGAAGAGAGAAAACATACCTTGAGCAGGAGCAGAGATAGGTTGTTCCTCTGCGTCTGGTTGTGCGTCAGGGACAACCAGGACTGCAGACAGAGGAACATCGTCTGATTTGGCAGACAGCTGCTCCAGAAACTTCACGCCTAGGGCGTAATTGTTGAAGTTTCCCTCTGTTGGGTAATTGTCACCCATGTGCAGTGCCAGAACTGCACTGAAGAACCGGGTGTAGGGACGTTCACCACCCTGGTGCGGTTCTTGATCTTCTTCAGTATGTCGTCCCAGATGCAGCGGACGTAGTCAAACTTGCGATTTTTGATCGCAGAGTAGACCATGTTCTGAATCACCGTGGGGAATTGCTCGGTGCTCCCGTCTTCCCTGTCAGACAGAGACCAAACGTGTTCCATATATAATAGAACGTAGCGTTTAGCCCTGTCTTGTGGACAGTGGCAGCAGTCTTCACCAGAGGGTGGCCTTCCTTTACAGGCCAGTTGTATCCGATGGCATCCAGGAACTCGATGACATCTTCAGAGGAAGGAGCAGGAGGAAACTTCTGCTTCTTGGGAAAGTTGAGGACGTTCCTCAGGGTCCCAATGCCGAACGAGATGATGTCGTTCTTAATTTGGAACTTGATCACCTCGTGCATCTTGCCCTTCGAGTTCCTCTCCTGGGCAGTGGTAGCAGTGGACCATAGTTGCAGGAGCAGGGGTTTGTTGGGTGCCGGGTTCATGGTGAATGCAGTCTTCAGGGGACAAGACAAAAGGAAGTCCCTGGCAGGCTTCAGAAACGCCTTGTTCGCTGGGATATCAAATTGGCCAATTAAGTTGTTGGCTTTGAACTGCAAGTCGTGCTGGGGAATGATTATAGGAAGGTTTCCAGTAGCAGTCATCAGCGTCGTGGCCTCAGAGGAGAGCTGGGCATCCAAGGAAGTAGATGTAGTAGCAGCCATTCTGTTAACACGTAAAAACAACATTATGTGGATGATTAAGAATCCAAAATATGTATTTTTCTTCACTTTTCAATGAACACAGAATATGTTCATAAAAGTGGTGAAATCCTTTATACTTGGAATGGATTAGATACCAAAATACACAAAAGGAATGTGTTTTGGTATTAAAAAGAAACTTTTATTTTGATGAAAAGATATAAAAATAAGAGTTTATGAATGTTCTTAAAAGAAATAAGAGCACCATATAAACTGTTTTAACAAAAATCTTAGAAGATTTTGGAAAAGCTAAGATCAAACGGAGTGATCTTAGGGTTTTTGGAAAAACGATTAACAAAATAAGTTGTTTAGGTGAAGAATGCCAACTTAAAATGTAGAAAGAACAAAAGTAAAGAAGCACTTACGATGATCTTGTTAAAGAAAAGTGGTGAGTGTTCTTGGTGTTCTTGAGAGAAAACGTTTCTTGCTTTAGTTCTTAGAGAGAATTATGTGAGCGTAAAGAGTGTAATGGATTACGAGTGAGGTTTTTATACCTCGTGGTAGGAGAGAGAAAATGGATGAGAGAGAAACGGGCGGCTAAATTCAAACGTAATGATGAAAAAAGGAAGTTCTACGCGCGGTCACGCGCCTGACACACGTCGTGGGGAACAGGAAACGTCCCATTACGTGTCAGTGCAGATGAAAAGTTTGTTTTATTTGAAAAGATAAAAACCACCTTTTCAGGGGATAATTCCATTTTGATGAAAGATTTGTTTTCTTGGAATTGGAGTACTTATCAGATAAGTACTGTTTTGAGAAAATCCTCTTATCACATTTAATGCGATAAGGTTTCAGGAGCAGAGGTACTTACCTGAGAATCATCAGTATTCGGATGTTGAACAAAGATTTTGTAAGTACTGAATAGAGTCATCCTCTGATGAGAGTTAGTTCAGGAGTTGTTAAAGAAAGAGTCCTGAGAATAGTTATTCTATAGGGTTTAACAACTGTTTGTCCTGATAAACTTCAATCATCAGGATTTAACATCCCAAGTTCACTGATGAGCATATTAAAACGCTTTACATCCAGTGGTTTGGTAAAGAGGTCAGCAAGCTGATATTCAGTTGGGACAAAATGGAGTTCAATATCACCATTCATCACATGATCCCTGATGAAGTGATATCTCACTTCAATGTGCTTTGTCTTGGAGTGTAAGACAGGATTGTTGGCGATGGCTATCGCTGAAGTATTGTCACAGTAGATAGGAATTTTAGAAAGTTGTATGTCATAGTCCTGAAGTTGATTTCTCAGCCACAGGACTTGAGCACAACAGATTCCTGCTGCAAACATATTCAGCCTCAGCAGTTGATGTGGACACAGAGTTCTGTTTCTTGCTAGTCCAACTCACCAACTTGCCACCAAGTAGGTGACACCCACCAGTGGTGCTTTTCCTGTCAATCTTACATCCTGCAAAGTCACTATCAGAATAAGCTGTTAGATCGAACCCTGAGTCCTTGGAGTACCAAAGACCCAGATTAGGAGTTCCCTTCAGATATCTGAAGATCCGCTTTACAGCGGTCAGATGGGATTCTTTGGGTTCAGCCTGATAACGAGCACATAGACATGTAGAATACATGATATCAGGGCGACTAGCTGTGAGATACAGCAGAGAGCCGATCATTCCTCTGTAGAGAGTCACGTCAACAGGTTTCCCTTTGGAATCCTTGTCAAGTGACAGAGGAGGAGCCATTGGAGTCTTCATCGGTGTACAGGATGTGAGATCAAATTTCTTCAGCATCTCATGTACATATTTACCTTGATTGATAAAGATTCCCTTTTCAGATTGCTTGATCTGAAGTCCTAAAAAGAATGTTAGTTCACCCATCATAGACATTTTATATTTAGATTTCATGAGCAACTCAAACTTTTCGCAGAGTTTAGGATTTGTGGATCCAAAGATAATGTCATCGATATATATCTGGACAAGAAGGATATGCTTAGGATATTTCTTTAGAAATAAAGTGCTATCAATCTTTCCACGAACAAAACCTTTAGAGAGAAGAAAGGTTGAGAGGGTATCATACCAGGCACGAGGAGCCTGTTTTAACCCATAGAGAGCCTTGTTTAACTTGTAGACGTGATCAGGGAACTTAGGATCTACAAAACCAGGAGGCTGAGCCACATAGACTTCTTCATTAAGTTTACCATTCAGAAAGGCATTTTTAATGTCCATCTGATAAACCTTGAAGTTCATATGTGCTGCAAAGGCTAGGAAGAGTCGAATTGCTTCGAGCCTAGCCACAGGAGCAAAGGTTTCATCGTAATCAATGCCCTCTTCCTGCCTGTATCCCTGAGCCACAAGGCGAGCATTGTTTCGAATAATCGTACCAATCTCATCAAGTTTATTTCGAAAAATCCACTTGGAACCAATGATAGTACGTTTTCGAGGCCTAGGGACGAGAAGCCAGACATTGTTTCTGATGAACTCTGCAAGCTCTTCCTGCATGGCTGAGACCCAGGCAGGATCACGCAAAGCATCATCTATTTCTTTAGGTTCATTTTCAGAGATAAAATTAACATAAAGACAGACGTTACCAGATTGGCGTCGAGTTTTAATGCCAGATGAGGGATTACCCAGAACTTGATCAATGGGCTGATCTTTGGTCCATCGAAGAGCAGGTGGCTGATACACCTGTTCTGAAGTGGAGGCTTCATTTGCTGATGGGTCAGGGAGATGATTAGTGGGAGTAGGCTCACTAACAGTGGTTTGAGAAAAGTCTTCACTGTTAGTGGGTTGATCAGGTTCAGATGGTGTGATTTGGGTAATTGGAGTGGCATTTATCAGAGGTGGAGAAGTTATTTCAGTGGGTGGTATAGGAGGATCTTCTTCAAAACCATCAGGAAGGTCTTGAGGAGATGGATCAGCAATGGGAGGTTCAGGGACTTGAAAGAAAGAGTCTGCCCACTGATTTATTTCAGAATTTTCATGAGGGTGAGGGAAAGTAGGACCCGATTCATCAAACTTGACATGAATCGTTTCTTCTATGGCTTGTCTTCGTTTGTTGAACACACGGTAGGTTTTAGAGATAGAGGAGTATCCAAGGAAGATTCCATCATCAGACTTGGAATCAAACTTTCCAAGGTTATCTTTGTTGTTCATGATGTAGCATACACAACCAAAGATATGGAGATGTTCGATAGAGGGTTTCCTGTTACGAAAGAGTTCGTAAGGGGTTCTTCTGAGGCGCTTTACTATCAGGGATCGGTTCTGGGTATAGCAAGCTGTGTTAACAGCTTCTGCCCAGAATTGAGTGGCAAGGTTTGCTTCACTCAACATTGATCGTGCAGCTTCAATCAGGGTTCGTCTTTCAGCAACGCCATTTTGCTGAGGAGTTCTAACGGATGAGAAGTTCTGAGAGATACCTTTCTGATCGAAGAAGGTTTCCAGGGTACTGTTTTTGAATTCAGTTCCGTGGTCACTCCTGATTGATCGAACAGTAAGGTTGTTGAGTCTCTCCATCTTTCTGACGAACAGAATGATTTCTTCAGGAGCATCACTCTTGGATCGAAGAAAGAATACCCAAGTATATCTGGAAAATTCATCAACGATTACCAGAGTGTATTTCTTTCCAGCAATGGATTGGACGTTGACTGGTCCAAAAAGATCCATGTGGAGAAGTTGTAGAGGAGAGCTGATGGAGGAAATCTGCTTGGACTTGAAACTAGCCCTGGTCTGTTTTCCTTTCTCACATGTTGAACAAAGAGACACCTTTGTATAGCGAAAGTCAGGAAGACCAATGACAAGATTGTTGATGCAGAGTTGATTCAGCGTTTTGAAGTTGAGATGAGAAAGACGCTTGTGCCAAAGCCAATTTGTATCAGAGGAAGCACGAGATACAAAGCAGAAGTTGTCAGTGGAAGTATTCATGTTGATGATATAGATATCAGCATGTCTCACTCCAGTGAGAATAACTTCCTTTCTTCTGTTTTTGACTTTGCACTTCTTCTTTGAGAAGGAGACTTTGTGATTCTTATCACACAGTTGACTGATGCTCAGAAGATTATGCATCAGGCCTTCAACATAAGCAACTCTCTTGAAAGTAGTTACTCCGTTGGTCAGTGTGCCATACCCTCGGGTTTGGCCTTTACCGTTTCCACCAAAGGTCACAGCAGGACCTCTTTCTTCACGGTAGTTAGAGAGGACAGATTTCGAACCAGTCATATGTCGAGAGCATCCACTGTCCAGGTACCAGATGCCCTTATCCTGTAAAATTTAGAGTTTAAGTTTTTCTTGGTACCCATAGAACTATGGATCCAGAAGTATCAGTAGGACTGGTGGAGTCAGTGGCAGCCTTGACTGATTTATCAGTTTTTGAGGCTGGAGTCTTGACTGAGGAGACAGTCTTGACAACCCTCTTTCCCTTTGACTGAATTGTCAGTCTTAGGATTTTTCTTTACCTTAGCTGATTTTTCAGTTTTGGTAGCAGCAGGACACTTACTCGCAATATGGTCGTTTAATCCACAGTGATAACATTTGCGATATTGAAAGCGTTTAGTGTGGTCCAGGAAGTCTTTAAACTTCAAGTGAGCAGGACCAGCACCAAGTATGCCTTTAGCATTGGACATTGGAGGAATTGGTTTCTTCTCCTGAGTCTTTTGCTTTAGGTCAATCTTCAGTCTGGGAACAGGATTTTGGGAAAAAGATTTTGATCCTGAGACTGAAGGACCACCACCCAAAACTTTGTTCTTGGGTTTAGGACTCTTGGTCTTTGAAGGTGTTACAGTCTTAGATTTTTCTTTGACTGTGTTCTTTTTGCTCTTAGGAGCACCTTCAGAGTGTGTGTTAGAAGAAGAAGGGATGTTTTCAGGAGCATTAGGATCATGGATAGAAGAAACAAATTTTTCGAATTTGAGCATGGAACTATCAGATTTAGTTCCTGCATGAGTGTATCCAAGACCCCTTTTGTTTTTAACATTTGTTCCTGAGGCTAATATTTCATCAACCTTTTCAGAGGCGTCACTCCATCCTTTGATGGTGACTTTTTCAGCGTTTAACTCAGCCAGGGCTCTTTCTTTGGCAGCAAGAGCCATTTCTCTCTCAATACAAAGAGTTTTATTTACAGTGACCTGGTCTTTATAGTTTTCTTCCAGAATGGTAAGTTGTTTTATTTTTTCTTGAAATTCTTTGAGTTGACCATGGAGGACAATATTCGTTTTTTCAGCAGAGGTTTTACCATTCAGGGCTTTGTATAGATCAAGAGTGACCAGGTCTAGCTGAGTTAAGCTTTCAAGAGGGACAAGAGGAATAGGTACCTGACTGGAAGAATCAGTAGCAGAGGTGGAAGCTTCAGAAGTAGAAGAAGAAGCTTCAGGAGCCTGAATAGGAATTTCTTCAGGGACCTCTTCTATCTTAGCCATGAGAGCTAAGGTAGGTTCCTCAATAATGGCCATCAGTGCCACTTGAGTATCTTCCTCATCAGATGAGTCATCAGAGGAGACATCATCCCAATCGCAGTCTTCTGCGATAAGACCTTTATCCTTGCGATGAGTTTTCATCTTTTTGTACTTTTCTTTCAGGCGCTGGTATTTGGGGTTCTTAGAAGAAGATTTGGCAGAGGAGGGAGCAAACTGACTTTTCCTGTACCTGCAATCATTAGCAAAGTGTCCTTTGCCCTGACAGTTGTAGCAGATAGCAGTAGCCTTATCAACAGGGTCTGATTTAGGCTTGTCAGTAATAGCAAGATGTTTCTTTTTATGGAAGTTTCCCTTTTTGGCAAACTTCTTGAAAGATCTGGTTAACAAAGCAAGAGATTCATTGAATTCAGGATCTTCTGACATGTCAGAGTCAGAAGATTCTAATTCAGTAATAG
Source organism: Centaurea solstitialis (assembly GCA_030169165.1). NCBI lineage: Eukaryota > Viridiplantae > Streptophyta > Magnoliopsida > Asterales > Asteraceae > Centaurea > Centaurea solstitialis. Next base: position 48,642,353 of record CM058040.1, read on the forward strand.
TTACTGAAGAAGGAGTGGCGACAGTAGGAACTGAGTCAGAGACCAATGCGACAGAGTTACTTTTGGTATCTTTAGAATCTCTTATGAGATTCTTTTTCAGTTTCTTCTGTTGTTCACGGTTAAGAAGAATACCGTACAACTCACTTAGTGTGAGTGTATTTATGTCCTTTGACATAGTTAAGCAGGAGGTGTAGATTTCCCAATGTTCAGGAAGAGCTTCCATGAACTTGGTAACCACCTCAGAGTTAGAGTAGGTAGTACCGATGGTCTTCAGATCAATCAGAAGACAGTTGAATCTCTGATGTAGCTGGGAGAGAGTTTCATCCTTTTGATGAATAAAACTTTCATACTGTCGAACCAAGAAAATCTTTCTTGATTCCATGAGAACAGCAGTACCTTCATATTGAACACAGAGAGTGTCCCATATTTCTTTAGCAGATCGAAGGTGGCAGACAGAATGGAATACAGCGTGAGGGAGTGACATGGCAATGAGAGACCTAGCCTTAGTGTCAATGTTGACCAGGCGTCTGTCTTCATCATTCCAGTCAGTTACAGGCTTCACCAGCTGCCTTTCAGGTACAGCTGGTTGGCCAGCAGCAGCAGGAATAGGGTGGACGGTTTGTGTAGGCACATGTGGTCCATTTTCCAGAAAGTATGGAATCTGGGGATCAGAACCAGAGAGAAATAGTTCCATCCTGGTTTTCCAAAGAGAGAAGTTATCTTTGTTGAACCTAGGAGGCTTTCCAGCAGAGCCGGTATCAAAGTAGTTATCCTTAGCTTGAAGAGCCATGGATTATAAGAGAGGATCACAAGATTTTTCTAAGAAGAAAATGAGAGCTTGTATCTGCTCTGATACCACTTGTTGGTCCCAAAGAGGTGACCTTCAAGTAAGGATAGTGTTTGGGATTATAGAAGGGGGGGGTTGAATATAATCACACAAGTTTTCACTTTTAAATTCTTGTTTTATAAATAATATGAATTTACAGATTGTTGCGGAAATAGAAAAGACTACAAGTCTAAACTAAACAATCTAAGTTCTTTCACTATGCACTAGAGTGAGAAGATGTAAGAAAGAAGATAGAGGGAATAAAGAAAGAAAGGATTCGGGTAGATTTGGGATGAAGAAGAAGTGTGGAGAACATCTTTTCAAGTCCTATTTATACCCAATGCATTAAATGCATGTAGACTCACTTTTGTGTACGTGTCACAATGTAAGTGGTCCTTTGTACTATTTACTATAAACAAATACTCTTTGCATGGTGTGCAAAAGAGGAAGTGTGTAAACAGTTGCCTTGAGGTCTGATAAGTACGGAGGGAACAGTAAAGAGACTGTCCTTATGTACTTTTGTGTCAGTAAAGGCGGATAATCCTTTTGTGCATTAGACTAAGACATTACACTAATCCTTCAGGATCAGGATACTGATCAGTGACTAGAGTCCTGAAACTGGTGCTGTTCAGGGTCACTTGTATCCTGATGATTCTTCAGGATGTCATACGATATTGAGCAGCCTGCTATCCCTGAGTTCCGTCTTCAGATCACGAGCATGCTGTTCCTGTTATCAGCTAAGTCTTCGACGTTGCTGATGGTTCTTTGAGTATGATCTTGATGTCTTCAGGAGGTCTTCACTTCAGTGGACAGGATCAGTAGACTGCAGAACAGACTCGTTCGTCTCCTGATCCTGATTTCTATAAAAATAAGTTACAGCATAAGTAACATGGAATAACACTGAACAGACTCAGTGATAATTCCTCAAGCTATAACAGAAGTAAAAACCTATTCACTAAGTAAAGATTCAGGATCATTATCATTTCATCAGGTCTTAGGAGAGCTGGATCAACAGTTTTATTCCGCAATACTTTAATTTGTATTTCTGAGTGTTTGTTTCTTGTTAAGAAATCGATCCTGACAAGTGGTATCAGAGCCATAAACTCAGAATCTGAATTCAAACATGGACTCTCAAGAAGGTGTTTTTGCAAATAAAGTTCCCATGCTCAAACCAAACGAGTTTGACATGTGGAAAATTCGAATCAGGCAACACATGTTGCTTATAGACTATTCCATGTGGGATGTCATTGAGAATGGCCCTGCAGAAAGAAAAGCTGGAGAAATGGAGTTGTTCCTCCACCAAGGACTGATGCAGAAAGAAAAGCAAGGCAGATTGAGATGAAGGCACTAAGTACTCTACTTTTTTCCATCCCAAATGAATATCAGCATCAATTCATGAATTGTGAAAATGCTAAAGTTCTGTGGCAAGCACTGGAGAGAAGGTTTGCAGGATCCAAAAGCACCAAAAGAAACCAAAAAGCCATTCTCAGACAACAATATGAGAACTTTGTGTCTACAAAGAATGAGACTATGACTCAGACCTTTGATAGATATAATAAACTCATAGGAGAATTGGTCACTGTTGGAGTGAAGATTGATAATGATGACATCAACAGGAAGTTCCTTAGGTCACTGGGAGAAGAGTGGACCATGTACACTGTGTCTCTAAGACAGAGTGAAGATCTGGAGGACAAAGAATTGGATGACCTCTATAATGATCTCAGAGTGTTTGAAGCTGAAGTTGAGGCCAAAAGAAAGCCTATTGGATACTCTCACAACACTGCACTGCTGTCCAATGAGTCTTCTCAATTCAGTGACTCTAATTCTCACAATACTACTGCTAGTGAATCATTTAATGCTGCAAAACCTAATTCTGGAGTTGATCAAACTCTTGAAGCTTTTCTTGCTAGTCATGTCAAGACTTCATTAATCAATGAAGATCTTGAACAAATCAGTCCAGATGATTTGGAAGAGATGGACATCAAATGGCAAATGGCCATGCTTACCATGAGGATAAAGAGATTTATCAAGAGGACTGGAAGAAACAATTTTGGCATGAAAAGAGAAGATGGAGCAGGATTTGATAAGTCAAAAGTAAGATGCTACAAGTGCAATGATCTTGGTCATTTTGCAAGAGAATGCAAGGGGAATGCTCCACAACATAACCATCAGCACAAGGTCAACAAGAATTCAAGTGGAAGTTCCTCACAAGCCTTGGTTTCACAAGAAGGGTTTGGTTTTGATTGGAGTGATCAAGCAGATGAAGCTGTTCAAAATCAAGCTCTTATGGCAGAAATCAAAGAATCATCATCATCAGAGATACCTAGTGAGGTAATTTCTAAACTCTGTTCAAAATCGTGTATTGATACTGTTCAGAAGTACAGGGATCACAATCAAAGTATGTGTGACAGTATCAAAAAGCTTGAGCAGTTTAGGAGGGAGTCCAGTGAGGTCATAGGAAGTTTGGAGGATCAAATCAAAGCTTATCAAGCAAATGAACTCCAATTTGAATATGATCAAAATTATTGGAAATGGGAGAAGAAGGAATATGAGATTAAGTTGTCCAAAAGTAGGTCTGAATTAGAAAAGGTCAGAGTTGAGTTAGAACAGTCCAAATCTGATCTTGAGAAATTCTCTAAAGCCTCAAAGGCTATGGATGAAATTCTGAAGGCACAGATTAATGATGACCTTAAAAGAGGAATAGGGTATCATAATACACCACCACCCTACAACAATAATTACATTCCCCCAAAGTCTAACTTTGCTGATAGACTTGACTCTGAGGAACTGAAACCAGGACTAACTGAAGTAGATCCTATAGAGGGAGAAGTTGAGGACTTAGGAGGAGAGGGAGAATATAGGAACAAAGAAAAAGAAGAATCTGTCCCTGAAGATAACCACATTCTAACAAATGAGAATGGTGGTAGGCCTTTTATTGAGAGCAATAAAGTAGTAAAGGAGAAGGGTAAGAATAAGATAGATGCACAATCCTCTGAATGTGATCCTAGTTCATCTAAACAGTCTCAATATAAAAGAGGAAATCAAAGAAATTGGAACAACCAATGGGCTAAAAGCCATGGTATTGATCTTAGCAAAATCAACAGACCAAAGCCATGTTTTATTTGTTGTAAACTCAACCATTTAGCTAAAGATTGTTACTTTAATCCAATCAATCATAGACATTCTTTTCAAAACTATAAGCCATCTATGATTGTAAGGAAAAAGCAACAGTTTCAGGCAAAGAAGGTTGAATTTATCAAAAAGAAAGTTGTTTCAAACCAGAACAGAAAGTTTCAATCAAAAGAAAAGGTTCTGAAGAAAAAGGTTGAAACTAAATCTGTAAAGATGACTGCCAAATGGGTACCAAAAGCAGTGGTACACAATACTGCTACTTCGGATAAAAGCAGTAATAACAGTGAAAGCAATAAGAATATTACTGCTGCAAGCTGCAGTGGTACGCCAGTTAGTACTGCTTCAAGCAGTAATAAGAACAATGCTACTCTAGTTATTACTGCTTCTACCCCTGAAAAGAAAAAGCCCTACATTGTCACAAAATACTCAAGTAATAAAATTCCAAGTAAGGATTATATGCTGAAACTCAACAGATTGGCTGAGTTTAAGTATGTAAATGATAAAGGTGAACCCAAGACCATATTGGCTTGGGTTCCCTCAAGACACTGATAGGTTTGACTTCATGTGCAGGGCAACCAAGGAAAGGGAAAGAATCTGTGGCATGTAGACAGTGGTTGCTCAAGGCACATGACAGGCATCATGTCTCTACTTGAAAACTTCAAACAGTTCAATGGTGGACATGTTGCCTTTGGTGACAATCCAAAGGGAGGAAAGGTAAGTGGGAAAGGTAATATCTCCAAAGGAAAGATGACCTTTGAAGATGTGTACTATGTTGAGCAACTAAAGTACAACCTGTTAAGTGTATCACAGGTTTGTGACAAGAAACATAGTATATTGTTTAATGATGAAGAGTGCATGATACTTTCACCTGAGTTCAAAATAGTTGATGAAAATATGATACTGTTGAGAGCTCCCAGAAAGGACAATGTTTACTGTTTGGACTTGGAGGATGTTTCTTCTAAATCATCCTTAAATTGTCTATTGTCAAAAGCTTCTTTGAGTGAATCATCCTTATGGCACAGAAGGATGTGTCACATGAATTTCAAAAACATGAACAAATTAGTAAAAGGTAATTTGGTTAGAGGATTACCTACAAAAGAGTTTTCATGTGATGATCACTGTGTTTCATGTCTAAAAGGCAAACAACACAAATCCTCTCACAAGTCCAAAGAAGTAAACACAATCTCTGCTCCTTTACAGCTTTTGCATATGGATTTGTTTGGCCCTACAAATGTGATGAGTATTGGCAAGAAATCATATTGTTTGGTCATTGTTGATGATTACTCAAGATTTACTTGGGTATTCTTTCTGAGAACAAAGGATGAGACAAGTGGACTGATCAAACCCTTTGTACTTAGAGTAGAAAACAAGACAAATCTGAAAGTAAAAGTCATCAGATCAGACAATGGTACAGAATTTAAAAATGCTGATTTGAATTTGTTTTGTGAATCAAAAGGAATTGAGAGACAATATAGTGGTCCTAGAACTCCTCAGCAAAATGGTGTTGCAGAGAGGAGGAATAGAACACTTATTGAAGCTGCAAGAACCATGTTAGTTGATTCAAAACTACCTGTTACTTTTTGGGCAGAAGCAATAAATACTGCATGCTATGTTCAAAACAGGGTTCTTGTAGTTAAGTCAAAAGGAAAAACCCCATACGAACTCTTTGAGAAAAAGAAACCCTTTATAGGATTCTTAATACCTTTTGGGTGCCCTTGCACTATTCTCAATACCAAATCTCAACTAGGTAAATTTGACAGCAAATCAGATGATGGATTTTTTGTTGGTTACTCATCACAAAGTAAGGCACTTAGAGTATTTAATAGCTCATCTAGAATTGTTGAAGAAAGTGACAATGTCAAATGCAATGAGCACACTCCAAATGTACCTGGAACTGGTCCAAATTGGCTATTTGACATTGATTCACTCACTAACTCCTTGAATATGAGCTTTGCAGTTGAAACAGGGACAAATGCAGATAAAACAAAGGAGACTGAGACACCTTTTGTCATGTTTCCAATGCCTACTGTGGATCCTATTGAATTCTGCTGTGCAGACAAGGTAGCAGAGTCAGAAAAGGACAGTGATGAGACTGCAGACACAAGTGAGACTAGAGAAAGTCAGATTCAGGAGGACAGTCACTCTGAGAAGAACATCACTCTCAATGATCCAGTGACACTTCAAGAAGAGGATGCAGATGGCTCACAGTCTTCAGATATGAGTATCATAGATCCTCAACTCTTTCATCAAGAGGGATATCTTGATAATCCACATTCTTCAGAATTGACTCTCTCAAATCAGCCTGAACCCCACACCAATATGATTGATTCCTCTGTTGTCAATGAAGAAGGTGATGCATATGAATCCAATTTAGGAGTAAACCTTCCAGCAGAACCTCTACATCTTACCAGGACTCAAAAGAATCATCCATCCAGTCTGGTGATTGGGGACATTCAATCTCCAATGATCACAAGAAAACAGTGTAAAGATTTGGGTTTTCAGAATCCACATTCAGCAATGTTTTCTTGTTTTCTCTCTCAGTCTGAACCAAAGAAGGTTTTTGATGCAATGAAAGATCCAAGTTGGATAGAGGCTATGCAAGAAGAATTGCTTCAGTTTGTGATCCAGCATGTATGGGATTTAACTGATCTGCCTAAGGGTCATAGAGCAATTAGCACAAGATGGATCTTTAGAAACAAGAAGGATGAGAGAGGCATTGTGATAAAAAACAAAGCAAGGCTAGTTGCACAGGGATACACTCAGGAGGAAGGAATTGACTATGATGATGTTTTTGCACCTGTTGCAAGAATTGAAGCCATAAGACTGTTCCTAGCCTTTGCCTCATACAAAAGGTTTAAGGTGTATCAAATGGATGTAAAGAGTGCATTCCTGTATGGAAAGATTGAAGAGGAGGTGTATGTGTGTCAGCCTCCTGGTTTTGAAGATCCAAAGTTTCCAGACAAAGTCTACAAGCTTAGGAAGGCATTGTATGGTTTGCATCAGGCACCAAGAGCATGGTATGACACTCTGTCTACCTATCTCTTGGAAAATCAGTTTGAAAGGGGAGTGATAGACAAGACACTATTCATCAAGAAGAAGGGATCAGATCTGTTGCTGGTACAGATCTATGTGGATGATATTATTTTTGGTTCCACTAAGGAGGAGATGTGCAAAGAGTTTGAAGATCTAATGCACAAGAGATTCAAAATGAGCTCAATGGGGGAATTGACATTCTTTCTAGGTCTGCAAGTTAAGCAGAAGAATGATGGACTTCTCATAAACCAGTCCAAATATGTCAAGGATATGCTCACAAAATTTGGCTTTCTGGATGCCAAATCAGCCTCAACACCAATGGAGACTCATAAACAACTGACAGCTGATGTTGAGGGGGAGGAAGTAGATGTGCATCAATACAGATCTATGATTGGGTCTCTCATGTATCTAACAGCTTCAAGACCAGACATCATGTTTGCAGTATGTGTATGTGCAAGATTTCAAGTAAGGCCAAAGGAGTCTCATCTTCAAGCAGTCAAGAGAATTTTTAGATACTTAAAGGGACAACCCAGATTGGGTCTGTGGTACCCTTATGAATCTCCTTTTGAGCTCCTGGCCTATACAGACAGTGACTATGGAGGTGCAAGCTTGGATAGAAAATCCACTTCAGGTGGATGCCAGTTTTTGGGTGCAAGACTGTGTCATGGCAGTGTAAAAAGCAAACCACTGTTTCAACATCCACAGCAGAAGCAGAATATGTAGCAGCTGCACAATGCTACTCTCAGGTATTATGGATCCAAAATCAGATGTTGGACTATGGTATGACTTTTCTTAACACTCCTGTATACATTGATAATAACACTGCCATAAGCATTGTTAATAATCCTGTCAAGCACTCTAAAACCAAGCACATAGAAATCAAGTACCATTTCATTAGGGACTCAAATGAAAAGAAACTCATTCAAGTGTTGAAAGTGCACACTGATTATCAATATGCTGATCTCTTCACAAAAGCATTTGATGTGGGAAGATTCAAATTTTTGATCACTAGTGTTGGCATGATCAATTCTGAATAATGTTTCTTTATCTGGTAGTTGTCACTTACTTTGTAATTTCCTGTACTATATGTGTATGCCTCAAGGTGTGTGTGATGTGTTTCTCTAGTGCTTTCAGTGGTCTAAATGTAACAAGAGTCATTACTACTGCTGGAAGTGGCAATCAGACATTACTACTGCTGGAAGTGGCAATCGGACATTACTACTGCTGGAAGTGGCAATCAGACATTACTACTGCTGGAAGTGGCATTCGGACATTACTACTGCTGGAAGTGGCAATCGGACATTACTGCTGCTGGAAGTGGCAATCGAACATTACTACTGCTGGAAGTGGAAATCGGACGTTATTACTGCAGGAAGTAGCATTTGCACGTTATTACTGCAGGAAGTAGCATTTGCATGTTATTACTGCAGGAAGTAGCATTCGCATGTTATTACTGCAGGAGGTGGCATTTAGACATTATTGCTGCTAATCAGGAACATAGGGATTTCTGCTGTTCACGGGTTTCTCATTATTACTTCTCCAACTGTTATTGCTGCTATTTCATTATTGCTGCTTTTAACTAACTTGGAAATGTATAAATGGCCCCTGCATCACCGCCTTTTTCACAACGGCTATTTTCAAAACCCTAACTCAGAAAACCCTTGATATTCTAAGGCGATTTCTTGCAATTCTGTGATCCTCTGCTAATTTCGATCGTTTGTACACTTTCTTGCATCATATTTGAGTATTCTAACCTTGATTTCTTATCATGGATGATCTGCAATTCAACGACGAGCACAACAAGGTTGGATTTCTATCCAAAAGGAAGAAATCTGAGGGTTTCAATGATATTGTGGATTTTCTTCAAGCATCCACACTTGCTCATGCTATACTGGTCAATCCAAAGATCTACATCATTCATCAAAAGGATTTTTGGAGGAATGCTCGCATAGAAACCCTCAACAACACCAAGGTTATTCAAACAACTGTAAGTGACAGGCACTTGACAGTCTCAGAATCCACAATTCGAAGGTGTTTACACCTAGATGATGAAGGAGGTGAGACCTCTATTCCTACTTCGGATATTTTTCCTGCTTTGGCCCAAATGGGATATGAAGGCTCCCTTAAGTCTTTGAAAATAAAGAAAAAGTATTTTGGCCATCAATGGAAGTTTCTTGTTCATATCCTTATACACTGTTTTTCTAAGAAATCTTCTGGATGGGATGAGTTTGGAAGCACTATTGCATCTGCATTAGTTTGTTTGGCTACATCCAGAAGGTTCAACTTTTCAAACATGATTTTTGAAAATCTTGTGGCAAATCTGGATCCAAAATCTACATCAAAATCTTTTTACATGTATCCAAGATTTGTTCAAGAAGTGATTAACATGGAATTGCCGGATGTACCTGCCATTGGTCAGACCTATAACAGGAATGACCCTTCTTTCAAGATGTTCTCTAACATGAAAAGAAGTGGCACTTCAGCTTTCACCCCATTGTTCCCTACAATGATGGGAGTGATTCCACCCACAGGTGAGGCATCAGGCTTGCAGCCTACTCATTCAAGCACACCCCCTGATGACCTACCCACACCTACCACTTCAAATATCCCTCAGTCCCCTGTTCATAAGACCCCCTCCCCTGCACTGAAAGTATATAACAGAAAGATCAAAAGAGCTCCTTCCTCTTTTGAGTCTACTCACCCTCAACCTAAAAGCCCTCTTGTGGAGCACTCTCCACTTGAGTTTATCCAAAGGGAAACCACAGGAGTGTCCCCCAACTCCAATGCTAAGGAGGTGCCCTCTAAGGAGATGTCAGGGCATGTGGATGGTGAGGCTCACACTACTGGTGTTGCACAATGTGTGCATCAGGCAAGTGTGAACATAAATAAGACCCCCTCCACGGCAACTCTGAATGAGAAATCATTTGGAGGACCCAGGTGCCAAGAAACCATGGGAGTAGATAGTGTTTCAACTAGGTTGAAAACTGCTACTAAAATTCCCAAAGATCTAGCAAAGAAGGGTTCAACTTCTAAAGCTGGTGAGGGTAGTTTTTCACACAATGAATTGACGGCTGCATTGGCTGCAATAGCCAAAGATTTGAAGAACCATGATGCTCAATTCCAAGATCATGCTTCCAAGCATGAGGAGACTGCAATCCGGATGGAGATCTTAGAAAAGATGGTTAAAACTCAGAATCAACTGGTTTCTGATTTATCCAAGAAGTGTCAAGCTCAGGGTGCAAGGGTTGCTGTGCAGAATATGCAAATTTCAGCCTTACAGAGGAGGTATGCTACTTTAGCTGCCTTCACAAAGGGGGAGAAGGTAAAGGCTAAGGGGAGTTAAAGGTGAAGTCTGAGGTTGTGAAAGCAGCAGTATCAAAGGATGAAAAGAAGCAGGTTGATGAAGTCAAAGAAAAGGAACCCACTGGGCAGAAAGATACCACAGAGGTGAATGTTGAAGAAAGGATCGCTGTTGAAACTGAATTACCAAAAGCTACTCCTAAGATGATTCCAACCAAGGGAATAGTGATCAAAGAGAAAGCTGAAGTAAAGAAGAATGAAAAGAAGAAGAGTGATCCAAAAGACAAGGGAAAGGGTATTATGATAGAAGAGCCAAAGAAGAAAATACCAAAACATATTCCCAAGGAGATTGCTGAGGAAATGTCACTGAGAAAAATTGTTTCAATGATGACTGAAGATGAGCTAGAAAAGGCAAAGAAGGAGGCTGCTGAACAGGAAGCATCACTGGAATTGGCTAAGAAGCTGCAATAGGAAGAAGATCAAGCTGCAAAGAAATCTATTGTACCAAAGTCAAAACCACAGAAAAGGAAGGCTGCACCAAAGAAGGCTACAAGAAGGACAAAGCAAGTGTCCAAGGCTGAAGAAAGGAAAAGCAGAATCAAATTCCCTGTGAATGCTGTTGGTGGAACTGAAAGTATGTATGCTGGGTGGTCTGATGAGAAAGTTGAGGAAAGGTACAATCTGGAAAGAGATGCTATGCAGTAGAAGAAAGAAGAGGAAAAAGTGGTGGAAAAAGAAGAAGAAGAGATGCTAGTGATACAAAGAAGGAGCAAGAGAAAACATGATGTGGCTGTGGTAAGTGAGTCTGAGAATGAGAAGGAAGCTAAAGAGAAAAAGGAGCAACAACAAGAGAAGGAGACTGAAAAAGAGAAAGAAGATGAGGAAGAGAGACTAAAGGAGAAAGATGCAAAGAGGAAGAAATCCATTGCTCACAAGAAGTCTGCTAAGAAAGCTAAGTTGGTGTATGACTCAGCAGGATCTGAAATTATAGACTGGGATTCACAAGGGAAGGATGATCAAATGTCTTGGGTAATTGAAAGCAAAGGAGGAAAGTTGGACACTCACAAAAGCACTTATCACTTGTTTTCAAGGCTGAGCATAGTTGATTTGAAGAAAATGTATGAAATCGGTTGTGTGAAGGATCCAAAAGGAAGAACAGAGATCATTCAGTTGATAGAAGATCTTAAAATAATGTTTGCCTTTGAAAAATCAAGAGATGATTATAGGAAGAAGGAGTCTCAGATGACTTGTGAGGCCTTTGGAGAAGTTGGAGCAATAGCTTGGAGCACTTTCAAGAGAAACAGGGTGGTTTCAATCAGCTGTAAAACAAGACAGTGCTACTTTTTGTTGGATAAAAGGTATGACTTTGATCACCGACTGTGCACAAGTCTACTTGATATTGGGAAGAAGAAGTCTATTCTGTCTGATCTTGACAAGGAGTTTGTGGAGAGAATCAATCAGAGAATTATGCAATTTGATGATGATTTTGATCCTGAGGAGATTGGTAAAGATGATGGAGCTGAGAAGAAAGTGAAGGAATGGTTTGTCAGAGAGTTGAGTGGCACACTGTACTATAAAGTCATTTGGGATGATGGAAAAGCAAGCTGGGGAGGAATATTAGCTGACATACTGAAGGTGTGCACAAGGGAGAACCTCAGAGAGATGTATGAGCTTGGTATGCAGCTGTATGAAAATCTGTTGGAGGATGATAGTGATGAACCAATCATTTTGAAGATCAAAAGTGCATTAGAAGGTCTGTGTTGGTTATTTGAGCCTTCAAGAGTACAAACCCTTATGAACCAACCATGTGAGACAGTTAATGAATGGAGACTATTTGCAAAATGTGGTGTATATTCATTAACTATCAATGGTGTGGTAAAGGAATACTATTTTGTAGATGGTGATCAAACTCATGATGCTCAAAGGCTACGTGGAATGGAGAGAGTGAAGCTTACTGGTCATGAAAACTCTGCTATAGGTACAGAGTTGGTTTTGAAATTTCTTCAACAATTGCAGAACTTAAATGTTCAGGGATGAACACTTAAGTAGGGGGAGTTTGTTGGGTTATTTTGGATAGTAGAAGTATCGGGTTGAAGAAAAGCTTTAAGTCTGGTTATGTCTGCTGAAGAAAGTTATTACTGCTTGGAGGAAGGGATATTAATACTGCAGTTGTAATGAATACAAGAGAAGACTTAATGCTGCTATCGCTTATTAATGCTGCTGGAAGAAGAATTAGAAGTAGTAATGGTTATTGCTGATTTAGAAGTTATAACTGCTTCTTATTATTACTGCTAGTAGTTATTGCTGCTAGTTAGTTTAATAGTTGTAGTTAATGCTTCTCTCTGTTAATGCTGCTTCTAATGAGACGATTAGGATGACAATCTGTTTGTTGCGATAAGGAAAAGATTCCGAATATCTTGGAATTTGTTTAGCAGATTTGTTTTCCTTTATGCTTATCTTGTAATCTGTATTTATAGTTGATTTAGAGTAGATTACAGGATATCTTTTTGTTTTTGAGAAAAATCAGAACCTCAAGAATTCTCCTAGCAATAGAGAAGTATTGCTCGTCTACTAGAAATCTGTTCTTGTAGATTGAGGTTTTGTAAGTAAGTTTGTAATTGAAAGTATTGAAGTAAATCAAGTTTTCAGTTCATTGTTTTGATTCCAATTAAAGTTTTATTCCGCAATACTTTAATTTGTATTTCTGAGTGTTTGTTTCTTGTTAAGAAATCGATCCTGACATTGCTCTAGGCACATGACAGGTATGATGTCATTACTTGAAGACTTTAAAAAGTTTGAAGGTGGACATGTTGCCTTTGGGGATAATCCAAATGGAGGTAAGATTAGTGGCAAAGGTAAGGTATCAAAAGGTAAGATGACTTTTGATGATGTCTATTTTGTAGAGCAATTAAAGTATAATTTACTTAGTGTTTCTCAAGTTTGTGACAAGAAGTTTGGTGTATTTTTCACTGATACTGAATGTCTCATTCTTGCTCCTGGCTACAAGATAGATGAGAGTAAAGTGTTGTTAAGAACACCTAGGAAGGATAATGTTTACTGTTTGGACATAGAAGATGCTTCCTCTTTAACATCCTTAAATTGTTTGCTTTCAAAAGCATCTGTGAGTGAATCATCACTGTGGCATAGGAGGATGTGCCACATGAACTTTAAAAATATGAATTTACTTGTCAAAAACAACCTTGTAAGAGGTTTGCCTGCAAAGGAATTTTCAAGTGATGATCATTGTGTAGCATGTCTCAAAGGTAAGCAACACAAAAACTCACACAAGTCCAAAGAAGTAAACACTATCTCATCACCTTTACAGTTACTGCATATGGATCTTTTTGGTCCTACCAATGTGATGAGTATAGGCAAGAAATCCTATTGTCTTGTGATAGTTGATGATTACTCTAGGTTTACTTGGGTTTACTTTCTGAGAACAAAGGATGAGACAAGTGGACTGATCAAACCCTTTGTGACTAGAGTGGAAAACAAGACAAACCTTAGGGTAAAAGTCATTAGATCAAACAATGGTACTGAATTCAAGAATGCTGATTTGAATAGCTTTTGTGAGGAAAAAGGTACTGAGAGACAATACAGTGCTCCTAAAACTCCTCAACAGAATGGTGTTGCTGAGAGGAGGAATAGGACACTAATTGAGGCTGCAAGAACTATGTTGGCTGACTCTAAACTTCCAATCACTTTCTGGGCAGAAGCAGTTAACACTGCTTGTTATGTCCAAAACAGAGTTCTTATAGTCAAATCAAAAGGCAAGACACCCTATGAACTTTTTTAGAAAAAGAAACCCTATATAGGATTTTTACAACCATTTGGGTGTCCTTGCACAATACTTGATACCAAGACTCACTTAGGCAAATTTGAGAGCAAATCTGATGATGGATTTTTTGTTGGATACTCTTCTCAGAGCAAAGCACTTAGAGTTTTCAATAGTTCTACAAGGATCATAGAAGAAAGTGACAATGTCAAATGCAATGAGAACACTCCTAACATACCTGGAAGTGGTCCCAATTGGCTATTTGATATTGATTCACTAACTAACTCTTTGAATATGAGCTATACAGTGAATGCAGATTCAGGTACAGAGCAATCACAAGAAACAAGTCCCACATTTGTCATGTTTCCCATGCCTTTTGTTGATTCAAATGATACCTGTACCACTGATGAGTCCACTGTTGATGATCACACAGAATCTGGGTCTGCTGAGAAGAGTGATGATCAACCAATTGAGGAATCCTCACCCTCTCAGAATCTAGAAGGCATACCTGCTTTAGAAGAGGGACCTCAATGGGATCAAGAACCAGAAGTGAATGATTCAAATCTAGGGGTGGATATGCCTGAAGAACCCCTGCATCTTACAAGAACTCAGAAGAATCATCCACCTACTCTGGTAATACGGGACATTCAGTCTCATATGATTACAAGGAAGCAAAGCAAAAACCTTCCTAATCCACACTTGAGTATGATATCAGTCTTTCTTTCACAGACTGAACCGATGCTATGAAGGACCCAAGTTGGATAGAGGCCATGCAAGAGGAATTGCTGCAGTTTGTCCTACAACATGTTTGGGATCTGGTGGATTTACCAAAAGGACACAGAGTCATTGGCACCAAGTGGATTTTCAGAAACAAGACTGATGAGAGAGGCATTGTTATCAAGAACAAGGCAAGATTGGTAGCACAGGGGTACACTCAAGAAGAAGGCATAGACTATGATGATGTATTTGCACCTGTTGCAAGAATAGAAGCCATTAGGCTATTCTTGGCATTTGCATCTTACAAAGGATTCAAAGTCTATCAGATGGATGTCAAGAGTGCTTTTCTCTATGGCACTATAGATGAAGAAGTGTATGTCAGTCAACCACCAGGGTTTGAAGACCCCAAATATCCTGATAAGGTGTATAAGTTGAGGAAGGCATTGTATGGTCTTCATCAAGCACCTAGGGCTTGGTATGATACCTTGTCCTCCTATTTGTTGGAAAACAAATTTGAGAGATGTGTTATTGATAAGACCCTATTCATCAAAAGAACAAAGACTGACATGCTTTTGGTGCAGATTTATGTAGATGATATCATCTTTGGGTCTACAAAGGATGATATGTGCAAGGAGTTTGAGGAACTGATGCATAAGAAATTTAAGATGAGTTCTATAGGAGAGCTAACTTTCTTTCTTGGTTTACAGATCAAGCAGAAGACAGATGGGATTTTTATCAGTCAGTCCAAATATGTGGCTACCATGCTTCAAAAGTTTGGAATGAATGATGCAAAACCAGCCAGCACACTAATGGAAACTCACAAACACCTCACTGCTGATGTTGAGGGGGAGGAAGTTGATGTTCACCATTATAGATCCATGATTGGATCATTGATGTATCTTGCAGCTTCTAGACCTGATATTATGTTTGTTGTTTGTGTTTGTGCCAGGTATCAAGTTAGGCCAAAGGAGTCACACTTGCATGCAGTCAAGAGGATATTCAAGTATGTCAAGGGTCAACCAAGGTTGGGACTTTGGTATCCAAATGACTCTTCTTTTGATTTGGTGGCCTATACAGATAGTGATTATGGAGGAGCAAACTTGGATAGAAAGTCTACATCAGGAGGATGTCAATTCTTGGGAGGAAGGTTGGTCTCATGGCAATGCAAGAAATAGACCACTGTTTCACAATCAACAACGGAGGCTGAATACATAGCTGCTTCACAATGCTGCTCACAAGTGCTATGGATTCAAAATCAGATGCAGGACTATGGTCTTTCATTCTTGCAGACACCAATCTACATTGACAATAACAGTGCTATTAGTATTGTGAATAATCCAGTCAAGCACTCCAAGACCAAACATATAGAGATCAAGTACCATTTTATTAGAGACTGTAATGAAAAGAAGTTGATTCATGTTCTGAAAGTTCACACTGATGACCAATATGCAGACCTGTTCACAAAAGCTTTTGATGTAGGCAGATTTACATTTTTGGTTACAGGTGTTGGAATGATGAACTCTGAATAACCCTTCTCTTTATTACACTTTTATTTGTACTTTCTCTGTATACTTTCTTCTTTTTTGTTTTTAATTTTGTTGGTATTCTAATGAGTTTGTGAATGTTGCAGATCATTGTGAAGTTCTTGGTTTGATCACACAACGCATGAGGATGTTACCACTGCTTAGTTGGAATTACCTCTACTAGCAGTGTCAATATCACAAAACATGATTTTCATATCTAAGTCTTTACCACTGCTTGTATCGCGTATTACCACTGCTCGCACACTCGCACATTACCCCTGCTCGCACACTCGCACATTACCCCTGCTCGCACACTCGCACATTACCCCTGCTCGCACACTCGCATAATACCACTGCTCGTGCATTCACTTTTTATCTCTGCTCATACAATAGCATGTTACCACTGTTGGTTATGTGTTATCACTGCTTGATTTTTACCATCGCTAGTTCTATATGTGTCTTTTTACCACTGCAAGTGTAATTACCACAGCTTTTCTCTACATATGTGTTTTTACCACTGAGCGCGTAATTACCACTGCTTTTAAACTTACACGGGTTTTTACCACTGCGTGCCCTTTGTTACCACTGCTTTTAATTTGGCACTTGTAATTACCTCTGCTTATGTGTTTTTACCACTGCTTTTAAAATGTCATGAGTAATTACCACTGCACGTGTATTTTACCCCTGCTCTTGTTTATGCTTAACGAATACCACTGCTAGTGTCGCTTATCCTTGATTGAGATTTTTACCACTGCTTGTGTTCGTTACCACTGTTGGTGGTAGTTACCCCTGCTCATCAGTTTAGTATAAAAGCCCTAACTTGACCGCCTTTTTCATAAACGGCTATTCTTGGCTTTTTGCTCTAAAAACGTTTACTATTCTGCTACCATTCTCTCTCTGTGTTCTTGAATTCTCATTCTACTTTCAATTTACGAACTGATTTCACGATCTGTTTAGGATTTCTTCATCGATTACGAATGGATTCGCTGCACTTTGTTAAAGATCACAACAAGGTCGGCTATAAAAGATGGTGATTCTGAGGGTTTTGAGGATATTGTTGATTTCTTGGCGTCTACACACATTGCATATGCGGCCACAATTGCTCCCGTGATCTATGTACAACACATGCAAGATTTCTGGGCAAATGCTGTTGTCGTAGAATCTGAAGGGGTGAAATCGATTCACACCACAATCTGTGGTCAATCACTCATCCTTACCCCTGCGAAGCTCAGACTTCATCTGCAACTCCATGATGCCAAAGGTATAACCATGCTTTCCACTCAAACCATAATGGAAAATCTTTTAAGAATGGGGTATACAGGCTCCCAAACCTCTTTGAAATATCTTAAGAGTCAGTTTTGTCCTCAATGGAGATTTTTTGTGCATACCCTATTGCATTGTTTTTCAAAGAAAACCACCAGTTTTGGTGAGTTTAGCAGCACCATTGCCTCTGCTTTGGTCTGTCTAGCCACAAATCAGGTGTTTAATTTTTCTCAGATGATTTTTGATGATCTTGTGTATAATCTTGAGAACATTAACAATTCTAAAGTCAAAACCTTTTATATGTTCCCAAGATTTGTCCAAGAAGTTATCACTAAAGAATTGACGGCTGTACCAGTTCATGGTGACATCTATAAGAGCTCTGCTCTTGGTCATAAGGTGTTTTTCAATATGAAGAGACCTGCACAAGGCTCTAATGACCACTTCACTCCATTGTTCTCTACAATGATGAGAGTGAACCACCCCCAAGGTGAGGCATTAGGCTTGCATCCCTCACAATCAAGCATACCCACTGATAACCTACCCACACCTATCACTGATACTATCCCTCAGTCCCTTGAAACAACCCCCACCCCTACACTAAAAAACTATAAAAGAAAGAACAGGGGAGCTCCTTCCTCCTCTGGTTCTAAACCCCAAGAACCTGTCCAATACTTTTCAGGTTGGAGTTTTGAAAAGTTCAAAAAGCATTATGAAGAAGCTAGAGTTGTAAAAGAGACTGATGATGAGACTGATGCAAAGAAATCTGTAGAGGAAGAGAAAGATAAGAAAGAAGTGCAAGTACAGAGAAGAAGTAAAAGAAAGCATGATGTAGTTACCACTGCTGAAGGTACTACCACTGCTGAAGAAACTGTTACCACTGATGCTGTAACAGAGAAGAAGAGGGATAAAAAGGTGTCAACTCAAGAGGATATGGAGACTCCTAATCAGACCAGTCAAGAAAAGAGAAAGAAGTCCATAGCTCATAAGAGGCCAACCAAGAAGAGGAAGATCTTCACTGAAGTATCTAAAGTGATGGATTGGTACTGCTTTGAAGACAATAAGATTATATTCTTCCGGATTGTGAGAGAGGATCAGACAAGTGAGGTGTTCTCTAATGTCAAAAGAATGTTTACAAAACTCTCAGCTTCTGACTTGAAGAAACTGTATGAGATTGGATGTACAAAAGAGATGACTGAGTTTGATGAGGCTACTCTCTTTCAACATAACCTTCAAACTATGTTTGCATATGAGAAAGCCAAGGAGGAAAAGCAGAAGAAAAACATGAGGTTGGAGAAAGGTGAAGTGAAAGAAGGAGAGGTAGTTGCTTGGAATTGTTATAAGGTAAATAGAGTGTTTTCTGTCTCTTATGATGATGGTGTTAAAAGCTATCTCTTATGATGATGGTGTTAAAAGCTATTTCTTGGTGGATAAGAGATATGACTTTGAAAGAAGGATGATGGAAGGAGTTTTGAAGTGTAAGAAGTCTGTTATGACTGAACTTGAGAAGGAAGTGATTGAGAATCTGACAAATCAGTTATCAGATTTGAGAGAAGATGAAACTGCAGAGGAAGAAAAGGTAGTGCTTTGGGGAATGAGAGGTATTTTCAAGAAATATTATTTTGTGCAGTGGAACAATGGAAAACAGAGAAGTAATGCAGAGTTTGATGGAATTCTGAATTTGGTTACTGCTGAAGATAGAGTAACTATGCATGAGTATGGGTTGGAAAAGCTTCAAGAATTCTTGAAAGACTCAAATAATTCAGAGCATGCTAAGATGATCAAGAAAGCTATGCAACAGTTGAAGAACTTAATTTCTGATTAAAATAAGAAGTTAAGTTAGGGGGAGATTGTTAGGACTGATTCTAATGCATTGCCACTGCTAAAGATCTTTTGGTTAACACTGCTGAGGATTACCACTGCTGGCTTTGGAGTTGTTACCACTGCTAGTTCATCTGAAGGTTATCATTGCCAGTATGTGTGTTTCCACTAAAGATCAAATTACCACTACTCTTGGAAAGTTACCACTGCCTGTACAAGATTACCACTACTGGTTGAAGATTAACACTGCTTTTGTTTTACTACTGCTGACAAGTTCATGATAAGGAAAGGATTGCGATGATTGAAGATATATACAAGATATGATTCGGTTGGAGATATTTTAGAGATTATCTTGTAAATCTAGTTTCCTTATTGTTATCTTGTAATTCGTATATATAGCTGATAGGTTTTCATTGTTAGATACGAGTTTTTCTTTAGCTTTTGTTTTAGAATTCTAGCCTCAAGATTGTTCTTGAAATCCCTGCAATTGAGAAGATTTGCACGTCTGTTTGAGCCTGTTCAAACAGATTGGGGCTTGTGTTTGTAATCATTAAGCTATTGAAATCAATACACATTCAGTTTATTACAAATCCATTGTTTTCTTTATATAATCAAAGTGTTATTCCGCAAACTTCTTTGATTAAGTTTTCTGATCTTGATATTTAGATCCTGTCACAATCTCAAAATCATCAACTAGCCTGAAGGTTCTCATTTTGTTCACGAACAATTCCCTGAGACAGTGAATCAACTACTACTCAATTTTCTCAAAAGCAACAAGTATTAGTTTAGCCGTGTGTGTTAACAAAAAACATGTAGGACACAATTATTGTTTAAACCATTGTTTCATTCTTTCTTTTATTGTGCTCTAAGTCCACTTCTTACTATTGTCTTCCCATATTTCAAATACCGATATGTTGTAATAAATAGTTTAAATATTGCATTTATATGTAAATCGTGGTATATGTATTTTGTTTTTTAACAAGATCCGCTTTTCTTTGGATATATGGATTCTAACTTTTAAAAACTTAACCCTTAAATAGTGTTTAGTTTTTTTTTGTACGGCAAAGAAGAGGAACGAAAGGACAAGAGCTGCGGCAAATAGTGTTTACTTCTTTTTGTATAATCTTATTTTTGTGAGACGCTAACGTCTTCATCAAAGACTTGTGGACATCAAGATTGAGTCTGTGTAAATCAGAGATTTGCGAACATCTAGATATTGACTGGTTCCTATATTACGTACACAACCAAATCATTTTTTTTAAATACAGACTCATTTTCTAGCCTCTACAAGGACTTGCCTGCAAAATCACCCTTTTACACTTTTTCAAAGCGTTTTAATATTTTCACGTTTTCTTGAATTGCTTTCTTACATATTTTAAAAATCTGTTTGACTAATTTGTTAAAAATGTTTTAACTTTTCAACATAAAAAACTGTTCTTTTAGAACCGTTGTGCAAAAACTCTTCCAAACCTGAGGTTTTCCTCGCCTGTGTTTGCCCTACAGAGTTTTAAACGAGATAACGTAAACTAGAGTTATCGTTGAACCTCTTGGTAACATACATAACGTTTTTGGAATAAAAACTCATTTCCACCTACAAGTAAGAATTTGTTTGCTGATGTACCTGATATCATAGTGGTAACCATTTATTCTAATTATTATTGTTCATGTAGTAAACAGTGCATGATTTGGTTGAATATAGAATGGTCAAATAGAAGCCATTAATGTCGTGATATTATTCAAAGGAGGTAGTTTGGTTTGGTGGTTGCCTTGTAATGAGAAACAAAATAGTTGTCTAAATCAAAGCGTACATAACAATATATACATATTCAAGGTTCTAATATGTAAGAAATTTTAAAACAATGTTTGTTCTAACAATCTCCTCCTAAGTTTTATAAATAATGCATGTATATTCCTCCCTGTGAGATGTGTGGAAAACCCGTGATTAGGGTTGCGTGTATTGATGACAATAAATAGATACAAAGGTTACAAAGAGGGTCCCTGAACTATACATTATTTAACACACCCCCGTAGTTTGATCGGGAGGTAAACGAATGTTCAAACTATTTCTAAAATCTAGGAACAGACTCGTAGGTAGACCCTTTGGAAAAATGTCAGCATACTGATAAGCGGATGGAACATGCAAAACACGCACATGACCAATCGCAACATGCTCCCTAACAAAATGTAAATCTATTTCCACATGCTTGGTTCTCTGGTGCTGAACAGGGTTAGATGCTAGATACATGGCACTGACATTATCGCAGAAGACAACAGTGGCACGAGAGAGAGGACAACACAACTCGAGAAGGAGATTTCGCAATCAAGCAGTTTCAACAACTACATTAGGTATCCCCCGGTACTCGGCCTCGGCACTAGAGCGGGAAACGACATGCTGTCGTTTGGAGGACCAAGATACGAGATTGTCACCCAGATAGACACAAAACCCTGAGGTGGACCGACGTGTAGTAGGACAGCTGGCCCAGTCGGCATCCGAATAGGCAACCAAGCGATCAACGGCTGACACCTTAATATGAAGACCATGAGAGAGAGTGCCCTTTAAATACCGTAGGATGCGTTTAAGCGCATTGAGATGCGGAATACGTGGGTCATGCATAAAGAGACAGACCTGTTGAACGGCATAGGCAATATCAGGACGAGTAAAGGTCAGATACTGCAGGGCACCAGCAAGGCTTCGATATAAGGTGGGATCAGGAACAGGCTCACCATCAACGGCAAGCTTTGTTTTGGTGTCAGCCGGTGTGCTACAGGGATTGCACGAGACCATATCAGCTCGTGCTAGAATCTCCTGAGCAAAGGCAGATTGAGAAAGAAAAAGTCCAGACTTGCTACGAGACGCAGCAATTCCTAAAAAGAAGGATAATGGACCCAAATCAGACATGAGAAACTCAGAGGATAACTTAGAGATAACTATGGAAATGAGAGTAGGAGAGGAGGCAGTAAGAATAATGTCATCGACATAAAGAAGGAGATAGATAGTATCAGATCCGCGATGATACGTGAAAAGAGAGGTGTCAGTCTTACTGCTAAGAAATCCTAAAGATAAGAGATAGACAGCAAAACAATGATACCACGCATGGGGTTCCTGCTTAAGGCCATAAAGAGCCTTGCGTAGGCGACAGACATGATCGGGAAAAGAACTGTTTACATAGCCAGGAGGCTGACGCATGTAAACAGTCTCAATGAGATCACCATGAAGAAAGGCATTCTTGACATCAAGCTGATGAATAGGCCAGTTGCGAGAGATGGAAATGCTAAGAACCGTGCGAATAGTGGCAGGTTTGACAACGGGACTGAAAGTGTCATCAAAGTCCAGTCCGGGTTGCTGTGAAAAACCCTGAGCAACGAGACAAGCTTTGTAACGCTCAAGACGTCCATTGCTGTCAAACTTATGACAAAACAGCCAACGATTACCAACTATGTTAGCTTCAGAGGGTTTAGGAACAAGATCCCACGTGAAGTTAGAAAGAATGGCAGCCATTTCAGCATCCATGGTGGCCCGTCAATGAGGGTCGCACATTGCCTGAGCAGTTGACCGAGGGATAGGAGAGATGTCACTAGTGACAGAAAGATTAAAGATCTGTTTAGGCCTAAGAGAGCCTGTGCGAGAACGACTAGTCATCGGATGAGTAGAGGTAGGTGGTGGAGCAGTAGTGGGTTGGGAATGCTCAGCCGAAGAAGAAGAAGATGACGATGTGCCAGAAGGCTCATCATGATGAGACTGAGAAAGAGAGGAAGGAGTACCAGTTTCTGGCGGATTAGTGGAAGTATCAACGAGAGGGGATATAGAAGGGATAGGCTCATCAACAGCAAACGAGTCGTAGTCGTCGGCGGATGGGTGAGGCTGGAAGTCAGGAAAAGGAAAATGTGTTTCGTCAAAGACGACATGACCCGAGATGATTACCTTTTGGGTGATAAGATCAAGACAACGATAGCCACGGTGATCAGTGCTTGGACCAAGATAGACACATGCAGAAGATCGCGGGGCAAGCTTGTGAGGAGCAGTGGGTGAGGTGTTGGGGTAGCAGAGGCAACCAAAAACACGAAGGTGAGAATAGGTAGGAAATAAGCAAACAGCACCTCAAAAGGAGTTTTGTACTGAATGGTGGTGGACGGAAGCAAGTTAAAGGTGTGAACAGAGGAGAGAAGAGCCTCAACCCAGAACTTAGGCGGGAAAGAGGCTTGTATGAGGGACGTGCGTAAGGTGTTATTAATAGTGCGGATGGTGCGCTCAGCTTTTCCATTTTGTGGAGACGTATAGGGACAAGAAAAACGTATTTTGATGCCATGAGTTTTAAAAAAAATCCAAGAAGGGTTGATTATTAAACTCACGACCGTTGTCACATTGGAAAAGCTGAATGTCCGTTTTAAACTGGTTTAGAACGTAGGCGCGAAACGTTTTAAAGACAGAAAACACCTCTGATTTGGCACGTAATGGAAACACCCATAAAAAATGAGAAAAATCATCCAAGAACAGTACATAATATTTAAAACCACTCAAACTTGTAACAGGTGAAGTCCATAAATCAGAATGGATAAGTTCAAACACACGAGAGGTTTTAGTAATAGATAAAGAAAGGGTTATGTTCACCAGAGTGTATCCAACTTGTCACCAAAAGTTATTGTATGTACTGGACTTCAAAAAATCCCTTTTGACGTATCAAACTTTAAAAAAAAGTCTATTGTATTATTTAACCTGTTATAGCAGGTCACCTGCTGATGTGGCACCGGTTTTGATGATATGGCGTTGACTAGATGCTGACTTATATTTTGTGTGCTTTAAAATAATTGCAAAATAAATTAAATTAAAAAAAAACCAAAAAATAAAACAAATCTGCTTTCATATGCAATCTCCAACAAACCCTGATATAACCTTCTCCATCGACATACCAGAGAGCCACCGTCGCCCGCCATCACCACCTGCCATCACCACTGGCCACCGTCGCCGGCCAACACCACCGGCCACCGCTACCACCGGCGCCGCCATCACCGCCGGCCACCGCTACCACCGGTGTCGCCATCACCATCTGCCGAAGGTCGATTTCCAGCAGAAGGTCCGTCACCACCGCGTCTACCACCAGCATCTCCATCACCATCTGCCAAAGGATGGTTTCTAGCGTCTCCATAATCACCGTCAACGACCTCTACCGCCATCACTGTCGTCCGCTTCTACCATGCCATCGGCCATCCTTCCCCAACCACCAATCACCGGCCATCTTCATCTTGTCACCACCGGCGGCAACAAACCGTCTCTGCCGAAGGTCGATTTCCAGTAGAAGGTCCGATTTCCACTTGAAACCCTAAACGATTTGAACAGGTTTGGTATGCATCAAAGGGTTTCTTCGATTTTTTGCTGGGTTTGGTTTTTAGGGTTCTTGGTTAACAAAATTTAAGGTTCTTGATTACATGTTAGGATTCGATTTTTAGGGTTAACAAAGTTTTTAGGGTTCTTGATTAACAAAACTTGGTTAACAAAGTTTTGGATCTTGATTTGGTCATATTCATATTCATGGTATAACCAACAATTTGTTCCTGGTGTTACTGATTTGAGAAGAAGCATTTGGGGTTTTTGATTTTAGAGTTCTTGGTAAACAATTCTAGGTTTTGATTAGGGTTTTTGATAAAGAATTTCAGTTTTGATTTAGGGTTCTTGTGTATGTTCAACAAGGATGAGGTTGAAGATGAGTATTCAATGACCTGGAAATGATTAGTGACGTGGCTTTTTAAAAAAATCAAAAGTTATAAAATTACAAGTTACCTGCTTAGCAGGTAACTTGATACATACAATAGACTTTTTTTTAAAGTTTGATATGTCAAAAGGGATTTTTTGAAGTCGAGTACATACAATAACTTTTGGTGACAAGTTGGATACACTCTGGTGAACATAACCCATAAAGAAAAAGGTAAACGACAATGTTTTCCTAACTGACACGCATGACATAAAGTAGAGGTTCGACTAGAACAAGTAATGAACTTGCGCGAGACTAGAAACTGGAAGAAGAAGCACCCGGATGACCAAGCCTCCTATGCCAGACGTCAAAGGAAACAGCAACGTTAGCCGAGGCAAGAGCAGACCGAGGTGTGGGAGGGAGGACAGGATAGAGATCATGGTGATCACTGTTGCAACGCTGGAGAAAAGACCCTGTTTTAAGATCCTTCACAGTGAAACCAAACGTAACAAACTCAACAGAAACAGAATTATCTATGGTAAAACGACGAACAGAGATAAGGTTTTTGATGAGTTTATCAGAAACTAAAATATTGTTAAAATAAAGAGGGTGAGAGGAATAGGGTAATGTATAGTGACCAATATATCTAGCAGGAACCATAGCACCATTACCAACCTGTATGAAATTAGAGTTACAGGGAGTTAGAGAGTGCATTGTACCTTGATTGAAAGTCATATGCCTGGTTGCACCCGAATCCATGTAAAAATTGTTGTCTTGAGGCGCCTGAACAGACATAGCCTGAAACACAGAAGACAAATCAGTATACTGAGGCTGACTGAATTGAGAGGCATGTCCACCAAAGGAAGACTGAGTAGGCGGTGGCACAGGTGTGGACTGCTGCATAGGCTGACCGTACGCAGACGGAACGGGCACTGGGTGTGGAGACTGGTGTTGCCCGTAAAGGTACGGAGATGACGGCACTGGTGGCGGAAGAAAGGTATGCGGCCAGGGATGTTGAGGAGCACTGAACATCGTCGGAAATGACTGTGGGGCCCCTGCCCCGAAGGATTGCACAGGAGATGCACCAAGTAAGCCAGGCTGAGCCGGTGGAACCTGACCAGGTGAGTTTCTGAAGTAAGCCTGAGAGTGACCCTGTGTACCTGCAAAGGAGTGAGAGCTCGCAGAAACATTAGTATTACCCCCCCCCCCCCCTTTGGAAGCAACTCGCCCAAAATTTTGACCCTTATTAGATTTATTTTTCGGCTTCCCATTTGGGGCAGACGGGGTAGAGGAGTACAAGGCAGCGGAAGAAGTAAGTGGGGTATCTGTGTAAGGCTCAACGGACTCTTCACGAGACTCATGAAGAAGAAGCATGTTTTTAGCTTCTAGAAAAGAGGGAAAGGGCTTTGTGTTTGTGATTACATCAACGATGCTATGGTAGGAGGGTGGTAACTGACGCAAGATTTGCATGACAAGCTCAATCTCATCGATTTTAGAATCACAATCAGCCAGAGCATCTGCCAGATTTTTTAAGTTATGGCAGAAATCAGTAATGGAGGAGGTCCCTTTTTTTTGTGTTACGGAACTGCTCTTGAAGCTGAAGCATTCGAGACATTTTGTTATTGAGAAAAAATTCATCAAGCTTATCCCATAAATCGTTGGCAGTACAGTCATCACTGGAAATAATTTGCAAAAGGTTTGCATCACATGTTGAGTAAAACCAGGATTTTATACGGGAGTCAATGGCCTCCCAGTCCTCATCATTATCACTAGCAGGTTTGGATTTGCCAGTAATGTGACCATAAACTTTGGCACCTTTACACATATCAAGGAAAATGCGGCGCCAAAGCTTATATTTGGATCCATCAGATGAAAGCTTAAAGCTAAACTTTGAGTGGCTAGCGGTAGGGCTAGAAAGGGTGGATGAAATAGGCGAGGAAGTCAATGCAACAAACAGAAAACGAAAAATAATCGTAATAAGAAGACAAAATAAAAAGCAAAATGCTTAACCGCAGGTAGAGGGAAAGTAAGGGAACCACAAACCCACAAACCCTACAGACGAAGGGGAGACGGTAGCTGGCGGCAAAACAACGGCGATGCGAGGGTACCGACACGCAATCTGAAAACAGCACCCCTTTTCTTTTTTTTTCTTTTTTTTTTCTTTCCTTTTTTTAATAAAATATATGGATATATATTTGGTGGCATTTTTTGTCTCTTCTCTGCAAACAGCAAAGCGAGAAAGGCAGGAAATAGATTGCAAAGCAATATATTTATATATATTTAATGTATAAATATATATTTGGTGGCCTTTTGCAATCTGAAGACCGATGCCGGCGATACTCAGCAAAGCAAGGCAGGCGGTAGATTCCGGCAGTCAAGGAAGGCAGATTTCAGCGAGATTCAGATGCCGGTAGGGTTCTGGCGTAGCAGATCGAAGCAGGTACGCTATATTCCACAGATCAAAGCAGGTACGCGATTTCCGGCGACGGGGATGGGGGAAACCACAGTACGCGGCGGCGGTTTCCGTCGATAGGGTTCCCGGTGGTGAGGGTTTGCAGGACGACGCCAAATAGGACGACGAACACCGAACGCCGGCGAGGGTTTGCAGAGAGCCGCGGCGTGCGACAGTTGGTAGAGCAGTGCCGTGCGAAGAACGACGGCGTTTGTGGACAGAGTGGTGACGGTTTGTAGCAGGTATCAGCGGGGGGAAGGAGTGAGCAACCAGGGGAGACGGCTGGAGGTTGGCCGGAGGCTGCCGGAAGTTGGCCGGCGGCGGCGACGGCTGGAAGGGAAAAAGAAACAAAATAGGGTTTTCTTAGGGTTTCTCTTAGGTTGGCTCTGATACCATGTGAGATGTGTGGAAAACCCGTGATTAGGGTTGCGTGTATTGATGAAAATAAATAGATACAAAGGTTACAAAGAGGGTCCCTGAACTATACATTATTTTACACTCCCCCTACTTTCTTTAGAAAACATAAATGATCTTGGCATCATAAACGATCTCAGGCTCCCCCTCAAAGCAAGCTCGTACCTACCAACACCATGCACAATCAAAATACCGGGAGAAACATGCACCTCTCACTGTTCAAAAATAGTTGTTTTACTGAAAGTATTCAGAAATGAAAACAACCAAACTCCGACCCAGTCTTCTTAGTCAAATGGATGACGATTGTCACTCAAAATTCTAGATCACAGCCGAGTCTCCACGATGGTGAAATGGTTAGGAATTGAGCACATAATAACAGAGGTGGCATCCAAAGAAAAAATTCAACTCTCACCCTAAGAGGAATAATTCCATCTAATAAAAACTCTAGAGTAATAGTTGCAGAGCGTTAGGCTTCTGAGTAATCTAAGTAAATGCAGAATCAAATCACCGACAATCTGAAAAACGTATACAAAATCGGCGTAACATCGAGTCTCGTGAATATTGGAGAATCAAGAGAAAATTAATTTCCAACAGAGGAAATTAATTTTGGGCTTATTGTAAAGCCCCGTTTTCCAAATTAGATTTTTAACCGACTTTGTTAAGTCTTATGTTGTGTTGTTTGTGTTGTTTTGAGGTGTAGGGGTGGAAGTGTCAATTGCGAAAGTGAAGGGTTGTAAGTGACTTGTTTATAACTTAGTTAAAGCCTCAAAACCCTTCTCCTTGTGTTAGTCGACATTTGCAGAAAATTGGAAGGGGTGAGAGCTTTGTGTGTGTTGTGAAGAAATTGGCGGTGATTACATCCGTGAGAAGTGCAATCGATCATCGGGGTTCGATTGTTGTCACGTTCCTAACCCAAGGTTTGTGTTTTTGTGTTCATTCTCTAGTTGTTGGTTTATTTGGGATGGGTAAAGGTTAGGGTTCTAATAGTTGGAAATTCGGTCAATTGATGATCGAATTGAGTCGTATGGTGTAAGTGTCGTGTTTAGAACGGTTGAGCATGTGCTATTTTTTTATGGGGGTGTTCCATAACACCATTGTTGAGTTATATGGTCGTAAGGATGGGTTTTGGGGTGTTTCCCGTAGCCAAGTCGCGAGGTTCGTCAGGTCAGGGAAGTTGCGCGACTTGACCCCGCGACCTGAGGTCGCGGGAGTAGGTCGCGTAACTCTCTGTTTGGATTTTCAAATTTTTCGTGTGCGGTCTTTTTCGAGATTTGGCTTGGGGATTATCTTAGGGATGTTCTAAGATAATGATTGGTAGAATTTGAGGACAATTGGGGTGGTCTAGCTATGGCTAAGACACACATTTCGGTTTGGAAGTTTAAAGTGTCATTTTTGTGCAAATGTTTATGTGTACATGTGTTGCTTTGATTTAGGTGATTGATTAACCTTCTGTGGTGTGTTTGACACTGATTTTCGTGACGATAATCAAGGTGAGTACATTAACCCTTATACGTGGCTTTATGTACAAATTGCATGTAATACGTATGTGGTTATGAGACTAGCATGTTGTGTGATGGCGTATCCATTGTAGTGGTGGTGGCCACCGTGTGTATTGTCTATGTGTTAACTGATATCAGTATGTGTGTGGTTCTTACCGGCGTGTACCGTAAGGACATTGGTGATGACATGCTTAGTTCTCATATGCGTGGTGGTTTGTGTTATACTGTTCATGTGTTCGTGGTTTGTGCTCACTAAGCGAAAGCTTACCCCGTTGTGGTTTTTCCTTTAGATGCAGGTCCGTCTGGGAAAGACAAGGGGAAGGGGAAAGCTTGAAGTTTCGACCATACTCAAGGCTCAGTTCATTTGGGATTAAAAGATTGTTAAACTTTAAATTATGGTTTTGTTCTGTTTTAATACGGTTATATGTGATGAACCTCGTTTTTGAGGATTTTGGTTATTATCTTTGGTTGGAAACTTAAACCTTCGATTTTAATATAGTTATGCTTTTGGACAATTTCCGCTGTAATGGTTACTTCTACTTAATTTACGTTCTTTGTTCGTTAAATTTTGCGAAAAATAATTTCAGTTGTTACAATTGGTATCAGAGCCTTGGTTTGAGGGATTCAGGCATTCACACGAGGTGAGTGCTTGAACTTAAACCCAAGTGCTTGTATTTTCAAATCAAGTAGCCATTAAAACTTTGATTTTTTGTGAAAGTGGGGGTGAACTGAGCCAAGGATCGGAACGTCAAGGCGGGTGAGCACTTTGTTTAATATTCAAAATTTATGATGTTTGGTATTGGACTGTGATTAACTTGCTATAGTGGTGACGTATTAGCATGATTCGATGTGTTAATGTATTTTGTGTGGTGAATGCTATGTTGAGAATTCATTGATATAATGTGTGCATGATCACTATAGCAATAGGAAAGTGTAGGGTAACTTTTATACCATGATAGGTAGGAAGTTGCCTTGTGTGTGTACAAATTTCTCCGTGGCGTGTTAACCGAAATTGGGGATTAGGACCTTTGGTGGCAACGTTGAGCCTAGATATGTAGGGTATAATTATCATGATATAAGGGCCCATATCATTACAATTATATTGTGCATGTCGGGACTTGGCGAGGTTATAGAGGGCACCTATGAACTAATAAGGTTGGGATGGGATAGTAGCATGCTAAGATAGGTTATATGAACCTAGTTGGGAGTAAAGTGTTAACTTGTGGGATGAGCATGCTAGAGTGTTAGGTGTTATATTTAATAGTTATTGTTATTTGAATCAGCATAGTGACTACTCGGAGGAACAGTGGATCTTCCGGTGGGGAGGATCAGGAAATCCCTGACTTGAGAGATATTATAGCATCTCTAGTGGGGGAGGTGTTACACAGTTTGTTGCCGGGACTCTTTGATCAAATGAAGAGGGAGATGACTGAATTGGTAACGCAGCAGGTGCAGACTGCGACTGCGGGGCGAGTGAACGAGGCGGGAAGCTCACAAACGGGGCACACCCGAAATGTGACCTTTAAAAATTTCATGGCGTGTCAACCGCCAAACTTTCTGGGAGAGAAGGATCCTGTTATCTCTTCTAGATGGGTCTCGGAAGTGGAGGGGGCGTTTCTCACCAGTTTCAGTCCCGCTGAGGTGAAAGTTCGTTTCGCTACTAACTTGTTGAGGAAGGCAGCGAAGGATTGGTGGAATGTAGTGAGTAGTTCTAGAACTCCGGAGCAAGTAGCAGCCATGACTTGGGAGGAGTTCAAGGGGTTGTTCAAAGCGGAGTTTGAACCGCAGGTGGAGATAGAGAGGCTTACTAATGAGTTCCTCTACATGAAGCAGACTACTGAGTCGGTGAGCGAGATCACCGAGAAGTTTCTGGAGAAGTCTCATTTTTGCCCGAACTATGTGGTGGATTAGACTATGAAGATGTATCGTTATGGGCAGATGCTCAAAGCTGAGATTCGAGAGTTTGTACTGATGGCTAATTGCACGAATTTTCAGCAGATGTTCGAGAGGGCTCGATCAAGGGAGATTAAATTAGAGCGTCAGGGAAAACGAAAGAAGGAGGAGCCCAGTCAGGTTCCCTCCAACAAGAAGTTCAAGGGGACAGTGCAAAGATCGGAAGGAAAAAGGGAGTATCCTAGATGCTCCAAGTGTGGCCGGAATCACCCGGGCGAGTGTAGGCCGAGTCTTATCACATGCTACAAGTGCGGGAAGACAGGTCACTCAAGCCGGGACTGCAGAGTTGCAGCCAGATTATGTTTCAGGTGTTTCCAGCCTGGTCATTTTGCTCATGAGTGCCTGAATGCAGCTGCATCTACCCAGATATCTGGAGCGACGCCTTTAAAGGCGATAGAGGCCGGTCCGGCGAAAAAGGTGGAGATTCCGAAAGGCCGTGCAAGGGTCTTTTAGCTGACTGCAGAGGAAGCAAAGGTGGAGCCTGAAGTGGTGACAGGTATATTTCCCGTGAACTCAAAACCAGCTTTAGATCTATTTGACACGGGTGCTAGCAAAAGTTTTGTTTCTACTTCTTTTTGTAAGGGTTTTTCTAATGTAATGGGTAGATTAGATGAACCTTTAGAGGTAGAAATAGCTGACGAAAAAAGTGTTATAGTTATAGATATTTATAGAGGAAATGTAATAGAATTGGGAGGGGTAAGATTTCGTGTCGACCTTATACCCATTCCTATGAAAGAAATAAATGTGGTGTTGGGGATGAGTTGGTTGGGTCGTCATGGGGCGTGGTTCGATTGCGAGGGTCAAAGAGTAAAGATCAGGAATCCTAGTGGGGGAGACTTGATCATCTCTGGCAACGGCATGAAGCGACCGCCAAAGACGTGTTCTTTGGCTAAGGCGAGGCGGTACGTGAAAGGGGGAGGCATAAGTTACCTTGTGTACGTGGCTGAGATTGCGGAAGAGAAAAAGAAGAAAACTGTGGCTGATGTTCCGGTTGTAAGGGATTTTCCGGATGTCTTTCCGGAAGACTTACCGGGAGTTCCTCTGGAGCGTCAAGTGGAGTTCGGGATCGACTTGATTCCGGGGGCAGCGCCAGTGGCTAAAGCTCCCTATCGTTTAGCACCTCCTGAGATGCAGGAGTTGTCGAACCAGCTTGAAGAATTGTTGGGCAAAGGGTTCATACGCCCGAGTAGTTTACCTTGGGGAGCCCCTATTCTCTTCGTGAAAAAGAAGGATGGCTCGATGCGGATGTGCATCGATTATCGTGAGCTCAATAAGCTTACAGTGAAAAATCGATATCCGTTACCGAGGATCGATGATCTCTTTGATCAACTTCAAGGAGCCGCGTGGTTCTTGAAGATAGATCTTCGATCTGGGTACCATCAAGTGAAGGTGAGGGAAGAAGACGTGCAAAAGACAGCGTTCAGAACGAGGTACGGACACTTTGAGTTCGTGGTGATGCCGTTCGGGTTGACAAACCCGCCGACAGTGTTTTTGGACCTAATGAATCGGGTCTGTAGACCTATGTCGGATAAGTCAGTAATCGTATTCATAGACGATATACTGATTTACTCTAAGACGAAGGAAGATCATGTGGTGCACTTGATCGAGGTACTAGAGACTTTGCGAAGGGAGCGGTTATACGCTAAATTCTCCAAATGCGATTTCTGGTTACAAGAGGTCCAATTCTTAGGGCATCTTGTTAATCGGGAAGGCATCAAGGTGGATCCAGCAAAAATTGAAGCGGTGATGAAATGGGAGGTTCCAAAGACTCCCACCGAGATTCGAAGTTTTCTCGGATTAGCCGGTTATTATCGACGGTTTATTCAAGACTTTTCTAAGATAGTTGTGCCTTTGACGAGGCTCACTCGAAAGAATGTGAAGTTTGTGTGGGGCGAGGAGCAGCAAAAAGCTTTTGAGTTGTTGCGCGGAAAGTTGTGTAAAGCGCCGGTTCTGACGCTACCGGAAGGGGTTGATGACATGACGGTCTACTGTGATGCTTCTTATCATGGGTTAGGCTGCGTGTTAATGCAACGTGGGAAGGTAATAGCCTATGCGTCCCGTCAACTAAAAACGCATGAGGTAAATTATCCGACTCACGATTTGGAATTAGCTGCGGTGGTTTTTGCTTTGAAGTTGTGGCGACATTACCTCGATGGTGTAAATTGTACCATTTTTAAATGTTGCATTTTTAGGAAAACCGTGGTACATGTCTTTTATTTTTTTAACAAGATCCGTTTTTCTTTAGATATATGAATTCTGATTTTTAAATAATTTAACCTTTAAATAGTGTTTACTTCTTATTGTATAATCTTATTTTTGTGAGACTAACGTCTTCATCAAAGACTTGTCGACATCAAGATTGACTCTGAAGAAAAGTGTAAATCAGAGATTCGCGAACATCTAGATATTGACTAGTTCCTATATTCCGTACACAACCAAATCATTTTTTCCACAAAAAGGACTTGTCTGCAAAATCACCTTATTTGCACTTTTTCAAAGTGTTCTAATATTTTAACATTTTTTTAATTACTTTCTTACATATTCAAAAATCAGTTTGA
The DNA here is from genome assembly GCA_030169165.1 of Centaurea solstitialis. Lineage (NCBI taxonomy): Eukaryota > Viridiplantae > Streptophyta > Magnoliopsida > Asterales > Asteraceae > Centaurea > Centaurea solstitialis. The sequence continues at coordinate 48,676,303 of CM058040.1, forward strand.
CTAATTTGTTAAAATGTTTGAACTCTTCAATATAAAAAAAAATGTTCTTATAAAACCGTTCTACAAAAACTCTTTCAAACCTAACGTTCACCCAGCTAATGTTTGCCCTAGATAACCATTTATTCTAATTATGATTGTTCAAGTAGTAAACGGTGCATGATTTGGTTGAATATAGAATGGTCAAATGGAGGCTATTTACTCTGGTGATATTTTTTTTTTCTGGAAGAGCTGTATCCCAGACCACATTGGGCCCAGACTAAAAATTGCTAAAGCATGCAGCCCGGGGTCGAAGCCCCGGTAGTTCGGTTTGGTGGCTGCCTTGTAATGAGACACAAAAAAGTTGTCTAAACTGAAGCGTACATAACAATATATAGATATTCAAGGTTCTAATATATGCAAGAAATTCATAACATAGTAGAATAGTTATCCAATAGTGTTTTATTTTTTAGGGAAACAGGTTTGAATCTCTTGTCCAATTTTTTCCTGTTTTACTTTAGGATAGACAAGTGTTTGTAAATGGAAAGAAAGATACAAACCTCTGGTCAAACAAAGTCGATTAGATGACTTGTACACATGTCTACTAGTGTTGTTAGGACTAGATACAAAATTTTCCAATAAACAAGTATATGTTATCAAGTTAAAATTATCTACTATCGGTAAAGAAGGTGCATCTATTTTTTAAGTCATTGTATTTATAGAGAAACTGAATTTTGCTTGAAGTATTTCATTATCTTCGACTATTATATATGTTATCTTTTGTATTTTGGTAAATATGGTGGGTATACAATCACTATACATATATTGCAGAGCACGATTAATATAGTGTTCCATTATATTGTTCCTGTAATGGTCAAACATGTCTGAATTGACGATATTGTTTGGTTACATTATCTTTGTCTTAACTTTTTTGAACGGAAAACCATTGATAGTTGTTAAATCTTGTGATTGTTTGTTTCCTAATGGAAAAACAAAAATCAAGTATAATATAAATACTAATTTAAACAGTTTATTTCGATTTGTGTTAGACTTTATGACAACCTTTTAAAAACATAGGCAAAATATATTTTGCTCTCTTATATAAATTATTGAACAACAAGACTCTTATACAAATATATTTTGCTCTATGTAGAGTAAGGGTTATATTGCGTATATCCTACCATCATCAGGCTTCACCTCCGAGTGTGTGTGTATATAAGGGTAAAATGTCAGTTTAATCTTACTTGAGATGCCTTAGTAGAGACATACGTCATGGTTGAGACAAATCTGAAGAGAAACCTGAAAAACAAAAGAAACAAATTAACTTTGCGGTATTTCATTTTCAAAGAATTTACATTTATGTGCATGTTACCTACAAATCAAGGATTTACTTACACCACAAAAAGGCGAATGATTGTGTGAGAAGTGGATTTGAATCGTTGATCACCTTAAATCTCATGCCTCTCATGCCTCTCACCTTAAATCTCATGCCTCTAATGGCGGTGCATCAACTTCCTATCCGACGGTTGATAACCATTTTTCACGTTAACCTCAACTTCTCATTGTAACCCAATCCCATAACAAAATTCCGCTTTCAAATGAATTGATCTACGTACTTTTTTATTATCACGGTAATTAACACTAGTCTAATGAACTAACCACCAAAGTTATACATGTTTTGGTTGAGCTAATTAATGAACTAATCCCATTTTATTTATGTTTTTAGTGCATTTTACCCTCATATATCTTCCCTTTCTACTTTTGAAGGTTTTGGAGCAAAAAGAGCAAAAAGAGCAAAAAAAGGCTTAAACTGAAGAAAAATGGATTTCTGTGCAAAACAATGCACTTTCGCGTACACAAGATGGCAATCTCACACCACGAGATAAAGTGTCAATTAGAAGAGTCCACTTCTGTCGACCTTTGGCGTCGCGAAAGAAGGATTTGGCGTCGCGAAAGAAGGATTTGGCGTCACGAAATATGTCAACAATGCTGGAAGCTTCTAGAACATTCAAGATTTACCAAATTTGGGAAGCTTCGTAGGGCCTCGCGTCGCGAAGTCCAGCCTCGCTATCACGAGATGTGTCGATTGGCCTATAAATACAGCGTTCAACCCGGAGAAAAAAAGTGTGCAAGCAGGGCAATCAGTTAAGACAATAAAGTTAGAGTTTTATAGTAGAGAGGAGAGGAGATGGTAGCATGTGAGCCTACAATAAAAAACGGTGCTTAAACGCAACCATTCATCACCAGTCTACACCCAGCATCGTCTTGCTGGTGCTACTTCCTTTATTGCTGCACGGTCTGCTTAATGTGTTCATATTCTATTCCTTGTTTAGTCATAATAATGTTTAGTGGCTAGTTTTCTTTTAATACTTACTATGGTTTGATGAACTTGGATGATGCTTTCATTTATTTATTCAAGTTATTAGATCTATGACTTTTAAATGTTTGTCTTATGATTCCTATCTATTGGATCGATAAATTCCAAGTACTGATATTGAAAACAGTTTAATCTAGCTCTAAATAACAGATAAAATGCAGCGGAATCAACTTTAAAGAGCAAATCCACAAAAATTAACTAAGAACTCATACAGATTGACAATAATATTGCTCCCAAAGATGTTTGATTCATAATTGAAATGATGAACAATAATTCAATGAAATAGTGAAAACTCTTGGATTATCGATTACAAATACAGAGAAGGAACTACATACTTATACTAGTTCTTAACCGACTATGTGACCAGTTTACACGTGGACCAATCTCAGCCTTTGAAAGAAGGTCGGTGAGTAACCAACTACACGTGCTTCCAGAGGCTCTGTGGCTGAAGACTTGTAATTGTTGACCACCTCTGGAGAATCTCTGTAGATGTTTCTTCCAAAAACACTTGATGTCATTTTTCATACTTCAAAACAATACAAGGCATTAGTCAACAATCTCCCCCTAAGTGTGAAAAATGAACTATCAACTATTACTAACACTATTCTATAAAGAAGGAAATAAAACAAAATACAGAAAGATCTCTAATTTTGTGCATCCGGAAAGTCATTGATCGGGTTCAGAGAGTCATTACGTAGCAGGTCATAGAACTTGATCTTGAGCTTTCTGAAGTTGACTTGAACTTTGATAGCTCCAATTAGCCCTTCGAGTTCTTCTATGGTGTACCTTCCTTCATCCACCTTTTTCATGATTATCCCAAAGATCTTGGATAATGTGACATTTGAGTACTTGTGGGCGTTTGCAGGACTGAAGAACTTTTGGATATCATTCTCATCAATATAGGATAATCCGTGCAAAGGCTCTAAGATTACTCTGTTTGCAGGAACAGAATCAATCCAAGAGGGACGGATCAGTGGAGCAGAGGTTTTGAAGTTGCTTTGCCCAAGGTAGAGAGCGATGTGGGAGTCTTTTTGACTTCAAAGCATTACATGGGCTCTCATGACCTCTGCTACCCTTCTTCTAGAGGTCGCATAAGAGTTCTTTTTTTCCAGTAGCTTATCCAATAGACAGAAGACGTAAGCAAGATCGTAAGGGTTCAGATTGTGGAGATCAGCATCAGAGAAAGTATATACAGTTATGTCTTCTCTAATCACACAGTACTCAGTGTAAGCATGTTCTTGCTTACTGAGAGTCTATGGAGAGATTCTCTTCAGCTCAATCATTGCTTTGTTAGATGCCACCATATCCACCCTCTTGATCTTTTGAGAGAGCTTGAACTTTTGTTCTGTATACAACCCAACCCATTTTGGATCAAATGGAGCTTCTGAGTCTTCTTCTGCAAAGAGCCAGTGGTACTCTTCCTCAAGTGTTTTCAGAGGATCCACAAATCTGGGCTCTGCAGGTTTTAACTTCTGCATCTCTCCAATAGCTTCATGTACTCTATCTCCCAGAGCTGGAGTGTCACCAGTAGGTTGAAGTTGCATGAAATCCCCGAGGTTGTCAAAGGTACCTGCAGAAGATTCCGGGACTCAAAAGACTCTGATGGAAGGACATTGACCCTCCTTTGGTGGACAATGGGGAGGGATCTTTCTAGAGGCCATTGCCTTAGACTCCCTCAGAACAGCAATAAGTTGCTCATCCTCAGGATCAGAGAGAACCCAGTATCAATATCGTCATCCTCATCATAGCTAGATCCTGGCAGAGGAGTCTTGGGGATGGCAATGCCTTTTCCCTTGTCTTTCTTCTTTTTTTTAGCTTCAGCAGAGGAAGGCTTCTTAGGGACTGGAGATAATGTAGCCTCTCCAATCTTTAAAGGTTTCTCTAGAGGCCATTTCTTCGCCTTGCCTTTGTCCTTTTCTACGTGAGGAGGTTGATCAGAGGCCTTTTTCAGAGGGACGACAGTGTTTGCAGGTTGTTGCTATGGGTCAAGATGTTGTTGCTGATTCTCCCCCTCATGATTATCAGGGTCATTACCTCCCTGATGATCATGCAACTAAGTAGCCTCTGCAGAGCAAGTGGTAGGATTTAGATTCATAATACTATCTAGAATCCCTTGAACGGTGGCTTCCAGTCTGGAGATAAGATCCTCCGTAGAGAGAACTGCAGCATTGATGTTCAAATGGGAGAAGAAGCAGATATCTGCAGCATAATTTCTCATAGTTGTGCGAAGACGGACACCCTCTGTGATAAGATTGGTGGAGACTGGTTGGATGTACTTTGCAATATTCCTGTGACATTGACGAAAGTCTCTGGTGATGGGCTCATTCTGGCAAGTGACAGTTTGGGCCAGAGTGTGCACCATAGCCTCAAAATCAAGTGTGGTGCAGAGTTGATTCAGAGAGGCTTGAAAAGAAGGAGAAGCTTGACCCATGACAATGGCAGAGTTTACCATTCTTTTGATTTCTTCCTCAAGAGAGGAGTAGTTCGTGTAGCCTACTTCAATAAGATCTGTTACCAGAGAGCGACGCGACTGGCGGAGAAAAGATCATCTTGAAACTTCTAGAACTGACTAGCAGAAGGACCAAAAGAGACAAGAGTCGCAGAGAGTTTATCTTTAGTTACTGCAGAGGTCTTTATACTTTGAATTTCAGATTGGAGGGAGGTTGAGGCCTGTGTGAACATCTTCAGAGCCTCGGTGTTGGCTTTCAAAGCTTCTTCCATTCGGGAGGTGGAGGAGGTTGAGCATTTCAACTCTTCGAATTCATTGAAGACTTCTGTGGTAAAGGTTGTGAACTTCTCCTTTGTCACATAGTCCCCTTGGGAACCTAAATCTCCAACACATGGAGACTTAGTAGCCTTGGAGTCAAAGGCGCCCTTAGAGGTTGCATGACGTACACCTTCTCGGGGACTTCCTCCGGATCCTTGAATTCCCGTGGTGGGAGAAACTAACAGAGTTCTGTCGATGTTGTGTACTAGAAATTCAGAGCCAACAAGTACAGAGGGATCAAGTGGAGACTTGGGTTGTTTAAGAACCAAAGTCTCTATGTTCCTAAGAGGTGTCTCTGAAACACCTTGGTTTAGCTCTAAAAGTGACTGAGAGGCAACTAATGCTTCTGTGCTTAGTTCTGTCGAGCCCTTGGGAGAAGGGGCTCTTATTTCTTCACCCAGACCCTTTTGAGAGGGAGAGGGCGGAACAGTGGTTTTCTGGGTATCTTTCAAACCAAAGGAAAAAAAAACATCCTAGGGAGAGCTAGGTGGGTTGAGGATCGGAGTGTGCGCTCCTGTTTCATTAAGGGGTCCCTCTAGAACAGGGCCCTTAGTAATGTGGGTAGCACTGGGAGTTTGGATGGTATGTGTGCCAGAGGCATCTTTTTCACTTTCAAGACCTACATCTATTCCTACACCCTTTTCTAACTCTTCTTCTTCCTCGTTAATCAGAACTTCTTTGCTTAGCAGATCATCCTGGATTTCAATGTTGTGCTGAGGCATGGACCAAGAATGTGACTCTGCAATATCAAATACACTTAAGCTTGAAGACTGAGGTTGCAGCTTGAATGATGGCTGATAACTCCAAAATTATACATGTTTTGGTAGTTCTGTTTTGTAATGTTTAACCCCGTTTTGACCTGTTTTCTGGATGTTTTACTCACAAAAGCTATTGAATCTTAGTTTTACAGGTTTTGGAGGCCCTTCAGCGGAAAAGTACTAAAAGTTGTGAAAAAGTGGGAAAAAGTGCAAAATATGGAACAGAAGTCCTTCGCGTCCGCGAAGTGTACATTCTCGCACCACAAAATGATGGATTTCTAGAAGATTCCTGCTTTTTGTGGACTTCGTGTTTGAGTTCAGAAGTTTGGCGTTCGCGAAATGTTTAAAGACCCTCTATGGAATATTCTAGAGGAAGCTGATTTGAAGAATTAGGGTTTGTTAAGTGGTTCGCGCCGCCAAGCTGCTCTTCGCGATCGCGAAGTGGGTCGAGCAACTTTTATAAATACTGGCTCCAGACCTGGTTTTGAGATATAGAGTCATAAATTAGATAGCTTTATTCCAGAGTCAGTTTGCAGTAAAAAAAGAGAGATGAGAGATTTTATGAGCGTAGATCGTGGAAAGATTATTACCCGGAGTCTGCTATCCGGTATCCGATCATCTCTAGTTTCACGGTCTGTCTAAAGTTTGTCTTTTTATTTTTGTTTGTTGTTTTTAGTCATGTCTAGTGAGTAGTAGTTTTGTTAGTGCTTATCATGGTTGTGACGAACCTTGTTGGATGATGTTTTGATACTTAATTGATTTAGTAGTTTTGTTTGATTGATTGAATGTTTGTCTTTGATTCCAAGTTGATGTTTTGGCTGTGGCTTTTCTGAACTTGTTGGTTGGGTGTATCTATTATTAGATAGGTAGACTCCTTCGGGCTAAACAACCTTTGTTATCTCTTATTCCGGTAAAACGGAGTAAAGTGGTAATTTGTGTGCTTGAACCATAAGTAGACTATTTAGTAAGAACCCACAACATAGCATTAATTAGGATAACCTTTGTTAAGATAATCAGTCTTTGCAATTGAACCAGGAAACCAACCTGGCCTGTAATCAGAGATAATACATATTAGGGTGCTTTTAGCTTAAATTCCTACAATAGTCAAATAAACTACACTTTTATGATTTAATTAACTAACTCATCCACAAGGGGATTCCACCTAAACCATAATAAGTACTATCTTTGTAAATTATTGTTTTAAGTAAAGTTTTAGTCTTTTCCTGTTTTAAAATTGCTTTCAAAAGAAAACCCCCTCTTAGGTTAATTATGCTTTATAAGATTTGTTTTGAGTAACTTGATTGTTCCCAGTGGTAAGAACGATACCCGGACTTTCCTAGACTATATTGCTATCAATCAGTTACGCTTGCTTGTGAATTGTGATTAGTTAAGGTTATTTTGTGGTTAAAATTGGTTTTGTTTTAATATATACATTTTACACCATCAATGGCCTATGTGGAATTGGCCATTTTAGATATGATGTGTGGGGAATATCCAAGACGTCTGTTGTGCCCTTTTCAAACAAGCCTTCAGGGGTTTGGTCATGTGCCAGAGCTTCTGTTGACATGGCTGGTTGATTTGAGGTAAAGTCAAACAGGTCATCAGAACCAAGAGCCAGAGCTTTGCGGATGCACTTTAGCATTTGTGCAGGTGAGGAAGGAGGAGCATGCTCTTGAATAGGGGATAAAGCACCAGAAGATGGCCCAACTCTTCAAACTGGAGAAGGAGAAGCAACCTCTGCAGCAACATTCTCATAGATCACAACTTCTGGAGAATTCTCCTTTGTACGCTTTTTCTTCTTGGACTTTTCGGACTTCTTTTTCCTGGAAGAAGACTTCTCTAGAATAGTCTCAGAAGGTTTGGTTTTGGAACGCTTGTGTTTCTTCTTTGGAGGTTGTTCCTCTGTAACCGGTACCTCTGTGGACTGTTCCTCTGTTGAAGGTACTTCTAGGATCTCTACCTCTGGGATTTTTCTCTTTGAGCTTTTCTTCTTTTTCTTGGGTGGGGAAACCTCACTTCTAGCTACTCTAGTAGGCATATTTTCCTCACTTTCTACCACTCTCTCTCTAGCCACTTCAGGCTCCTCCTCATCTCCCTCAGACCTAGATTCACTCAAACGTATGCGTATAGGGGTTACAAGGACCGGCTCTGGTGTCTTGTATGCACGTTTGTACGCTTTCCTACTGCTCTTCTCAAGATGGTTCAACATAGCCTTCGACATAGGCCTTGGGTTATCATATCCCAGAGGGTAAACTATTGGTTTGAATTTCTCTAGAGGGTAGAATTTTGCTAGAGGGGCATTTGTAAGACCAAGTTCGTTTGTGAGCTATGCAGCGAAGCATAGACCAAAGGATCTCTACAGTATCAGGTTTAAGGGATCCTTCCGTTTGTCAGAGATTAGGTTCTAGGTAGCACATTTCTTTCTGATCAGGTTCACCATATCATCAAAGATGAGAGTAGCGTAGTCCAGGTCCAGATTAAAGTAATTTTCGTACATGATTGCTAGAATGGCCTTGAAGGACTTATCATGACCTCCAACCTTCCTAGTAAGGCAAAAGTTAAGGATTCTTAAAAGAGTGTTCCACAGAGGGGGAAGACCTATTCGTCGAAAATCCCCCCTTTTTACTAGAGGATTCTTGGCACTTCTCTGTAGTTCATGAAGCAAAGAAACCCTAGCAGTTCATCGTCAGAGGGAGTGGCATCAAAGTCATCCAGTGCTAGAGCTTCCAGGTCTGGGAGTTGAAGACTGGTTCTTAGCAGGTCTGCATTCAGGTGTAGGGTTGCATAGGTTTTCTTCTTGGGATGAAGAACATAGCCAACGATACAAAGGCCATATTCTTCATGGTTGCATACATAAGAGCTGAGGAGAAATTAGGTGAAATAGGTTTCAGGGATAGGAGTTGTGGCTGAAAGGGCATAGGCAAGTGGGTGGTTTCGTAGTACTTGGATCAACATATCAGTAAAATCTGGAAAATGATTAACCTTAGGTGTAAGATAATGGTTATTGGATTTCTTCTGAAGTGACATTTTCTCAAAGCCAATGCTCAAGAACTTTGCTGCCATGGTTGAAACGTGGGTTTGATCAACCTCTTCGTCATTGGTGTGTTGGTTTCCAGAAACAGATCTAAAGGAATACATGATTCTTTGCTTTAGAGAAAAGGTTTTGGAAGGGTTTAATGTGGGAAAAATATGGATATTTATAGAAAGGATTTTGAAAGAGAAGGTGGGAAAAATGGTTGATTGATCGAGATGATTGTCTAAACCGTCTTCGGTGGGCCTATGACCACTTAGAGTGTGCCACGTGGTCTTGAGAGACGCACGAATGATGGCGTGCGCCCCCAATTTATGACACGCGCATGGTGCAGTAATTACCCTTATCCACAACCACTCGTACTGGTTCAGATTCAGAGTATATGAATGTAACACTCTGCAGAGGTCTAAGGGTTTCATAAAACCTCTGAAAACCATGCGGGGTATAAATGTTGCACCTTTTTACCTAAACATTTGAAAATCCAATAGAATCATGAATGGGTATTTAGAAAAACTGTAGGTTAAACAGATCTAAAAAATGAACGAACAAGCTAGCTTATAAAGCTTTCAAAGAAATGAATGAACAAGCTAGCTTATAAAAATGAATGAACAAGCTAGATCTAAAAAATGAATGAACAAGCTAGCTTATAAACCTCTGAAACCCATGCGGGGTATAAATGTTGCATGATCTAATGATTTTGTATGAATGAAACAGATTTTGAGGAGACCCCCCCTACAAGCTAGCTTATAAAGCTTTCAAAGAATTTTAAAAAAATCCTGAGTAAACAGAGTTGCAGAGATTTTTCTGATAGAGGCTCTGTGGGATAAAAAATCTGCTAAAAAGATTTTGAGTTTAACATCAGGTTTTACTCGTTTAAAAACTATACTCCCCCTCAAATCAAGCATATTGTGTGCAAGAAATCCTTCTGAAACAAAGAACAAGTAAAGATTAATCTAGAAGAGAAAAAATAATATTTACAAAAGGTTGCTGAAATGAACTCTAGGAATCAAGATATCCCATGCCAATCTTTTCAACTAGAAAGGTGAATCTTTTCTCATCAAGTGCTTTGGTGAAAAGATCTGCTAACTAATATTCTGTAGTAACAAAGTATATTTCTACATTACCTTATTCTACATGGTGTTTGAGGAAGTGGTACCTTATATCAATGTGCCTTGTTTTAGAATGCTGTACAGGTTTAGCAGAGATGGCAATAGCACTCTTGGAGTCACACAGAATGGGAATCTTGTCAAGTGAGTATCCATAATCTCTAAGCTGAGTCTGCATCTAGAGAGCCTAAGAGCAACAGCTTGTTGCAGCTACATATTCAGCTTCTGCAGTTGAAGTTGACACACAATTTTGTTTCTTGGAAGACCAACTCACTAACTTTCCTCCAAGAAATTGACAACTCCCAGATGTACTCTTTCTATCCACTTGACATCCTCCATAGTTAGAGTCTGTGTAAGCTACCAAATCAAAGGATAAGTGCAAAGGATACCAGAGACCAAGAGATGGTGTTTTCTTCAGATATCTCAATATTATCTTTAGAGCACTGAGATGAGACTCCTTTGGATTGGCCTGGTACCTAGCACAAATACAGGTTGAAAACATTATGTCAGGCCTACTTGCAGTGAGATACAAAAGTTAGCGAATCATACCTCTGTAGAGTTTACCTCTACAGATTGACCACTCAAGTCTTTAAGGAGTTTAAGACCAGGGGCCATAGGTGTTCTCATAGGAGAAGCATCATGCAATTGATACTTCATCAGAAGATCATGAACATATTTGGATTAATTTATGAAGATTCCTTCTGAAGATTGTTTCACTTGTAGGCCAAGAAAGAAAGTAAGCTCTCCCATCATACTCATCTCAAATTCCTTCTACATCAGAGACTCAAAATCCTTGCACATTGAAATGTCAGTTGAACCAAAGATAATATCATCAATATAAATTTGAACAAGCAGAATATCATCATCATGTTTCTTATAGAAGAGAGTGATATATGTTGTACCTCTGTGAAAATCATTTGAAGTAAGAAAAGTGGATAAACGTTCATACCATGCTCTAGGGGCTTGTTTCAATCCATACAAGGGTTTGTCCAAAAAAATAAACATGGTTGGGATACTTTGCACTTTCAAAACCAGGAGGTTGCTTGACATATACCTCTTCTTTCAACTTACCATTCAGAAAAGCAGATTTGACATCCATTTGAAACACCTTGAAACCTCTGTGTACTGCAAAGGCTAGGAATATTCTGATAGCCTCCACTTCCCACAGGGGCAAAGGTTTCCTCATAAACTATTCCTTTCTCTTGACAATACCCTTGAGCCACAAGCCTTACTTTTTTTTCTGATGACAACACCTTGCTCATCCTTTTTGTTCCTAAACACCCACTTAGTGCCAATTGCCAATTTTCCATTTGGTAGAGGCACCAAAGTCTAGACTTGCTTTCTATCGAACTGAGTTAGGTCATCTTGCATTGCTTCTACCCAGAATGGATCAGCTAAGGCTTCTAAGACCTTTTTAGGTTTAGATTTGCTGACAAAGCATGTGAATAAATAGTAGTTAGCAGTTGCTCTAGTCTTGACACCTTCAGAGGGATCACCAATGATTTGAGAGAGTGGGTGATATTTTGTCCATTTTATGGCATGACGAAGGTTAATTGTAGACTTGATTTCTTCAAGAGATTCAGAGATGGTAATATGATCAGAGACATTTGGAATGACATGATTAGAGATTGATGGAACTTGTATGTGAGAAGCTTCTGGTAAGATTGATGGTTGAGAGTTCTCAGGTGGGAGAGAGATAGATGAAGGAGTATTGGATGTTGATGGTCCAGAAATGACTGTGGATTGAGGACTTTCTTCTGTGACAGGATGATCTTCGATAGAGGCTCTGGTATTGTCTGCAGAGGCTCTGGCATCACTGGCAGAGGCTCTGTCTGGATCAGGTTTATCTTCAAACGATTCATGGAAAAGCTGTTCTGGATCATTTGTGATAGTGGCATTTGGAGATTTTTCAGCTTGAGTCTTCAGTTCTTCTTTGAACTTGTCTTGAGTAACCTAAAAATTGTCATCAAACCTTACATTAGTGCTTACTACCACAACTTGAGATCTTGGAATATATACTCTGTAAGCAACAGAGTTCCAAGAGTAACCAATGAAAATAGCATCATCTCCTTTTGGATTGAATTTGCCAATTGGTTCTCGATCATTGAGTACATAGCATTTGCATCCAAATACATGAAAGAATTTAACGTTTGGTCTTTTGTCATGCAAAAGTTGGTAAGGAGTCTTTTCAAATCTTTTGACAACTAAGGATCTTTTGACACCACTTTCTTGGTATAGAAGTTATCCACACGACTACTCGTTTAGTTCTCTCCCGACATGCTCATGTGCAGAATTTACTAACCAAGTTCAAGATGGATGGAGCCAAACCCGTGGCCATACCACTTAGCTCTACCGAGTTTCTCCATCCTGTTGATGGTTCACCTACCATTGACCCTACACCTTATCACCAACTTGTGGGATTCCTCCAATACATTGCTTTCACTCGACTCGATATTTCTAACGCAGTCAACAAACTCTCTCAATACATGCATGCACCAACTCAACTCCATTGGCAAGCCTTAGAGTAGGTTCTTCGATACTTGAAAGGCACTATTCATCACGGTATGTTCCTTAACTGTGGCTATCCAATTGACCTTACCACGTTTATCGATTCTGATTGTGGTGGAATTGTCGATGGGGGCACTCCACAGCTGCCTATATTATCTACCTTGGTTCCAACATCATCTCGTGGCATTCATCACATCCAAAATCGGTTTCTCGTTCTTCAACCGAGGCAAAATACAAGACACTAGCAAACGGTGCAACTGAGCTATCTTGGATTCAAAATCTACTATTAGAGTTGGGTCTTTCCACAACTAAGCCTCCTATATTATTTTTTACAACCCTGGTGCAACTTATTTAGGTGCCAACACGGTCTATCATTCACGTATGAAACACGTGGCCCTCCATTTGTCATTTTGTTCGAGAAAAGGTAGCTAATGGTTCATTACAAGTTCTACACATTCATTCCAATGATCAACTTGGTGATGTACTCAGTAAACCTCTAGGCTGAGGTCCTTTTCATCGCTTTCAGTCCAATCCGACAGATCCTCCATTGTGCGGGGGCATATTAAGGAAACTAATCATTAATAGTGTATTGATTTGTAATTGATTGTATTTCCTTTTGAAAGGATTATATGCAAGACAGTAATTAGGATTACCATGTCCAATGTTATAAGACACTAGTGGGTCACACTGCTACACACCCAATTCGAGATCATTTGGATTATAAGTGTGGGAAGTAATTAATGAAGTTTAATTATTAAAAAGAGAGAAAGAATAATAAATTGATTATTATTTATTAGTTAAATGTAATTATTTATAATTGACAGTTTGTTAATTAAAGATAATTATCAAGAGAGTTATATTTGGTTTGGGATTTCTATTAACATTGCCTTATTTACCTTTATAAATAAAGGCTTTATACAATTGAATAAACATCTAATTTCATTAGTTACTTTTCCAGCAAGAAATCCCACAAACTCTCTCTCTCTCTCTTGGCGGCGTCCACAAACACACACAACTGGAGTTTTCGTTTTCTGATCAATCCAAGGCGGTCTAGCAGCCAATCTCAAGGTGGTGCAGTAGTCGTGTATCCCTCACTAGCCTTGGGAGCCGTTTTTGGTATCATCAAAGGTAAAATCGTGAAAACCCTCTCGATATAGTATTTGATTAGTTATGGTTGGATCTCTGTCGGGATTGTTGTTTTTTATTCCGTTGCGTTATATGTTTTAGTCAATTAATACCAACAGTGGTATCAGAGCCACTTCCGTAACTTTTCAGATCCGTTTTTGTTAAGTAGGTTTTTATAAAATTGGTTTTCGCTTATAAAAATCTGAAATTTACGCGTTCCTTTAAAAATTGGATTTTTATCGAATTCCCCAAAGTTCGTGGCAATTGGCGGCGGAACGGCAGTGATCACCGGCCGAACCACCGGGCCGATCGCCGGACGAATCACAACCAATCAACGACCACCGCGATTCGGTGGCCGATCGACGCAATTAAAACCACCGAACCACCAAAGCCGCAATCGGCGATGGTGGTCGTGGTTGTTCTCCAGCCACGAGCCGTACCACTACGGCGGCAGTAGCCGTCCGGTGGTGGCGGCGGTTTAATTGGTATCGCCGACCGCGGCGATAGCGGTGGCGTTTGATGCTGCTGCTGTCGCCATGGGTCATCGGTGGCGACGATGGCGCCTCAGTGATGTTGTCGTCGCCGGTTGAGTGGCGGCAGCGGTTTTTGAGTCTGACTAGCAACAAGGAGGCCGCAGCGGTGGCGTTTTGATGTCGCCATCGTGCGCCGACAGATGGAGGTAAGTGGAGACGATTGCTGATCGGCCAAGCCACGGCAGTGGCGGTCGATCGCTGCTGCTGTTGTGGCGATTGGCAACGGTGACGGGGCCGTGGTGGTGGTTTTGTGTGCGATCGCCGGCCACGGTAACAAAGGCAGCCGCTTGCTGCTGTCGCCGATGGCCACCGGTGGTGATGGCAGTGCTTTACGCTGCTGTTGCAGCCGGGATGAAGGCGACGGTGGTGTTTTGGTGGCGGTGGTTGTAACTGCTACCTCGATTAACCCAACAACGGCGATGGGTGGTGGCGTTTGCGTTGCCCCTGTCGCCGGCCGAATACCACCGATCGACAACCGCCAACGGCGGTGGTGTTTGGTGTTTGTTTTCCCGATCGCCAGCGAGGCAATGGTGGCGGCATCTTTACCGCTGCCGTCGCCGGTGATAACCCGATGGTTGGTGGTGGCCGTTTGCTACTATCAAACCAACGGTTGATAGAGATCGTGTTAACCGTTATCAGTTATGTAACTTGGGGTAATCCACAATGATAATTCGAATCATGATAGGTTTCGAATTGGATAGGTTTTAATTAAGTATTATCAATATTTTGTTTTTCGGAAAATTATTAAAATCTTGTTTTTGTTATAATCCAGTTTGGATAATTATAAAAATCCAGTTTTATCAAAACCGTTTTACTTAGTGTAATCCTTTAAACTGGTTGTAGTTGTCATAGCTAAGCCCGTTGACCTATGATTGTGCTTTATTATTATTATTGTTTTATTCTATCTTGTTTATGGTAAGGGAGGCCTGCGAGCCATTTGCAACCCTATTTGTACTTTTATTTTCAAATAGTTTAGATGGGAGGCATGCGTGCCGTTTACAACACAATTATGTAATAATTAGATTAGTTCAAGGGAGAATAAAGCTGAAGGACGGAGCATGGAGACACAACCAAAGATGTTGGAGCCAGTGCGAGCACCAAGATTTCCTGCCTTGTGGTTGTTTTGGTCACATAGAATTTAGACAGTCAGTTCTCGTGTTGGCTCACAAAACTGACATTAGTTATGGGCAAAGCTATGACGCTGTCTTGTTTTATCTGCGTGGTTTGTTGTAGACACCTTCTTTTAGATAAAAAAAATTATTTTAAAATCTAATGAAATCTAATAAAGGAGTTCGACTACAGTTTGTTTTTCGGACCAGTTATTTTAAAGAAATTAAAAACTGGCTAAAATCCTTTGGAAAATTTTAGATCAGTAAGTGTGATCCGTTTGTGGTCACCTTTGGTGTAAGGTACATTGGGGCTCGAAGAGATCAAACCTTGGGCACCTGCGTTCAAACCCCAAGCCGAAGGGGGTGAAAAGAATCTGCGATAATCGGGTGGTACCGACTAGAGTACATCCAGTTCAAAATGGTGCGATCTATTTTGGTTTTTGTTACAATTCACCGGGTGGTACCCAGCCAAAACACACTAGAGGGACTAAATATGCATGGACTTTAACATCCGATGTCCCGATGATCTGGAAGTCGTCTCTTCGTTTAAAGACACAATTGGTACAAGCTGTTACCTACCAGAAATAGCATGAGATGACTTGTGTGAGCAAACCGTGTGTCAAATCATGTGAAATATGGATTCTAGTCTAATAAACTTATTGTTCTAAGGTAATAATTTATTAGAATTATATAATCAGATAACTAAATCGGAATTTTATTTTTTTGTAGATGTCTTATACTGCTATTCCATTTTATTCACCTGAGGAATCTCTCCGCTTATAATGGGGAAATGGAAGCTTACATGCCAAAATTTTCCAGTCTGGAAAATGCATCTCGACAATGTCCTGAATGCACAGGGTAAGCTATATGTGATTAAGAAACCCATTTCACAACCCAAATGCAATTCTCCTGAAAAGGATTTTGCAGACTATTTTAAATTCATGGCTGACAAATCAGATGTGATGTCGACTCTATCTTTCTCTACCTCACCTGAGTTAACGGCTGATTTAAGAGTTAAGTATTGCCATGAGGTCGTGAAGAATATAGAAAGCCAGGTAGGCTTCTATAAGAACAATGGGAAGTATCTAATCATGAAAGAGATTTGTTCTCTAAAACTGGAAAATGATCAATCCATTAAAGATCATCTTCTAGAAATGAGGAGGCTCTTTAAAAGTTTGTCACGAATGGGATACAAGATGGTTCAGGAGGAACTAGTACACCTCATGTGGTTCTCTCTCACAGACGAGATACGTACCACAGCTAGTGAGTATATGGAAGAGCCAAAGATGGATGTGGCAAAGTTCCATGAGGATGTTTTGGCCAGTTTGGAGCCAAGACCTGCAGCAACTGCTGAACTCATGTACGGCGATTGGATTGACGAGCTTAGAGATCTGAGTTGCCCAGAATGCGGTAGCAAGGATATTTGTGCTAACTCGATGGATATTGACCAGCTAGACATCGGTTTACCCGATACATCAGGTATCTTTATGATAGACTGTTTGGTCACTTCTTATGAATCATGGGTACTTGATACAGGCAGTGGTAACCACATTTGTAATCATTTACAGGGATTCAAAAGAAGGGAGACGTTGAGGAAGGATCGTTTGAACCTACGAGTCGGTGAAGGCACGATGATTGTAGCCGAAGCAGTGGGATCTTACAATCTTAGTTTACCCTTGGGTCTAGTTTTGGAACTTGAGAATTGTTACTATGTTCCTAAGATGATCAAAAACGTTATTTCTTTCGATTTACTTATAGACGAAGGTTTTTATTATAAATATGATTACAAACTTATTTCTTGCTTTAAAATGATGTCTTTTATTTCAAAGCAACACCGTCTAATGGTCTATACGTGCTAAGTCTATAAGAAAATAAAGAAGTCTATCATATAAGTAAACGATCCACGGAAATTGAGGATCAGACTTACCTCTGGCATTGTCGTCTCGGTCATATAAACAAGAAACGCATAGAACAACTCCAGAAAGGAGGACTTCTGGGGTCTTTCGACTTTAGACCTTTTAATAACTATGAATCTTGTTTATCTGGCAAGATGACAAAGCAGCCTTTCAATAAGGATAATGAAAGAGCAAATGAATTGTTAGGAATAATACACATAGATGTGTGTGGACCTTTCAGTCATGAAGCTAGGGGATGATACCGGTACTTCATCACTTTTACTGACGATTTCAGTAGATATGGTTATGTCTATCTTATAAGACATAAATCTGAAGCCTTTGAAAGATTTAAGGAATTTCATAATGAAGTACAGAACCAACTTGACAGAAAGATCAAGTTTTTGCGGTCGGATCGAGGTGGGGAATATCTTAGTCAGGAATTCGACAATCATTTGATGGAATGTGGGATTGTCTGACAACTCACATCTCCGTATACACCTCAGATGAATGGTATGTTAGAAAGGAGAAATCGTACATTACTTGATATGGTACGATCAATGATGTGTCGTTCCTCGCTACCAGTATCATTTTGGGGGCACGCGCTCGAAACAATGGCCCACATACTGAACAGAGTGCCAACTAAATCGGTAGAATAGACCCCGTATGAGATTTGGACGGGTAAAAAGCGTAAACTGTCTTTTCTAAAGATTTAGGGTTGTGAGGTATATGTCAAAAGACCAACCTCTGAAAAACTCAAACCCAAATCAGACAAGTGCATTTTCGTAGGTTATCCCAAGACTACAGTGGGATACTACTTCTACAATCCTACCGAGAACAAAGTCTTTCTGGCTCGGAAAGGAGATTTTCTGGAGGATAAGTTTCTCAGTACTGAGAATACCAGAAATGATGTAGACCTACAAGAAGTAGAGGAAGATGTTACTTTGCCGACTGTTGAGCCAGTTACTCAACAAGAACCAGTTGAGACTCAACCGGAAACGGTTGAGGAAGTGCAAACACCGGACCTTCGCAGATCCACCAGGGTGAGGCAAGAACCAGATAGGTATCTTGGGTTTCTAGTCTCTCAGGATGAAGGAGACTTGAATGAACCAACATCCTATGGAGAAGCTGTATCAGGCAGTGAGTCTGGACAATGGCAGGAACCCATGAAGGCTGAGATGCAGTCCATGTACGACAACCAAGTATGGGAGTTGACAGATTTACCCCAACACTGTAGGGCTGTTGGACGTAAATGGGTTTTCAAGAAGAAATCTGACATGGACGGAAATGTGCACACTTTTAAAGCTAGACTGGTAGCAAAAGGTTTCACGCAAACTAATGGTATCGACTATGATGAAAATTTTTCACTAGTAGCAATGTTAAAATCCATTAGAATTCTGATGGCCATCTCAGCGTACTTCAACTATGAGATTTGGCAAATGGATGTTAAGACGACCTTCCTGAATGGGAAGTTAACAGATGACGTCTATATGCAACAACCGGAAGGTTTTGTAGATCCAAAGAATCCTATTAAAGTGTGCAAATTGCTGAAATCCATATATGGATTAAAGCAAGTATCAAGGAGCTGGAACTTACACTTTGATGTACGAATCAAAGAATTCGGTTTTACTAAAAGTGAGTTTGAGTCATGTGTTTACACAAAATTCAGTGGGAGCGTAGTAACCTTCTTGGTCTTATATGTAGATGATATTCTACTCATTGGAAATGACGTACCAACTTTACAGAGTGTAAAGGCTTGGTTAAGCAAATATTTCCAAATGAAAGACCTTGGAGAAGCCGCCTATATACTTGGTATAAAGATCTATACAAACAGATCTAGACAGCTTATCGGGCTTAGTCAAAGTACATACATTGACAAAATCTTAAAACGATTCAGGATGGATGAATTCAAGAAAGTATTCATTCCAATGCAGCATGGCATAGTGCTAAGCAAAGCACAATGTCCTGTATCTAGCGAAGATCAGGACAAAATGAAGTCGGTTCCATATGCGTCTGCAATTGGATCGATCATGTATGCCATGTTATGTACAAGGCCTGATGTTGCTTACTCAGAAAGTGTTACGAGCAGATACCAGCAGAACCCAGGTGAAGCCCATTGGGTAGCCGTCAAGAACATTCTCAAATACATGAGACGAACTAAATAAATGTTCTTGGTCTTTGGAGGATCTGAGGATGAGATTAGTGACACAGGCTATACTAACGCTAGTTTCCAAACTGACATAGATGATTTTAAATCACAGTCAGGTTACGTATTCACCCTAAACGGAGGCGCGATCCCGTAGAAGAGTTCGAAGCAGGACACCATAGCAGATTCCACTACAGAGGCAGAGTACATTGCAGCATCAGATGCAACAAAGGAAGCAGTCTGGCTCAGAAACTTTATCTCGGATCTAAGAGTTGTAGCCAGTATCTCTAGACCCGTAGATATTTATTGTGATAACTCTGGAGCTGTAGCACAAGCAAAAGAGCCCAGAGAACATCACAAGTCGAGACATGTACTCATGAAGTATCACCTTATCCGAGAGATCATTGGAAGAGGAGACGTGAGAATATGCAAGATTCCGACGGACGAGAATGTCGCAGATCCGCTAACAAAGCCGCTAGCTAGAATAAAGCATGAGGGCCATGCTAGTTCCATAGGGATGCAGTACCTGGATACTAGTAGTTAGTTTGTGTTATCTATTATTAATGTAATATTTTGAAACGTTATTAGAATTTATTTCACAGTGTGTTTGAAATGAGGAGATATTATTCAGGAGATGTTTCAAAAATTACTATTTGCATATTTAAGTTATCCATGATTTTTCTAAGTCTTGTAAAAATCTAAATGTCCATGGCTACATATTAAGGTGGGAACCTCAGTAAGGTTACAACGCTATTATGAATGTTTATATACAGTTGATATGATCAAACATTCATACATACCTATCAGAGTGTATGAGTATTGGAAGTGACCAGTTTCAAGTCTGTTTCATGGAGCCTATGTCATAAGCATTGACTTGATGATAGGTTGTCTTTAGACCTGAGATATCTGGTCTGTGAGCATGAGGACTACTGTACTCTTAGCACGTCCTAACGCTGCACCGTAACTGGGTGGCTATAAGGGGCGTGACTAGATGCAGCGGAAGCCATGTTTGTAGATGCAGGTAGTCAATATGGAATTTACACCTCCTTTATAGAAGAGATATTTCCGGGACCCCTGATGATTAAGATTGGCAGAAATGCGTGGCCACGCTCAGATAGAATAACATTGGTTATTTGGAAAGTTCCGTAACTGCAGGCAATCAAGATCAGTATCAAGAAATACTTAAGTTTATGATTGAACAATCTCAGCTCCATGTCTAAAACTCATTTTAGAAATATCGTGTGTAAAAGGAATGAACCTGTGTACAATTCAAATATGAATCGTATCTCTGGATACAAGAGATCTTATAACCTGGTTAACCTAAGTGTCTGGCTAGGGACCTCCTTAGGCTAATGGTGACAGTTAAGTTACTTGTCTAGCATAAGTGGGAGTCTGAAAGGATTATGTGCAACACAGTAATTAGGATTACCATGTCCAATGTTATAAGACACTAGTGGGTCACACTGCTACACACCCAAGTCGAGATCATTTGGATTATAAGTGTGAGAAATAATTAATTAGGTTTATTTATTAAAAAGAGGGAAAGAATAAATAATAAATTGATTATTATTTATTAGTAAAATATAATTATTTATAATTGACAGTTTTTTAATTAAAGATAATTATCAAGAGATTTATATTTGGTTTGGGATTTCTATTAACATTGCCTTATTTACCTTTATAAATAAAGGCTTTATACAATTGAATAAACATCTGATTTCATTAGTTACTTTTCCACCAAGAAATCCCACAACCTCTCTCTCTCTCTCTCTCTTAGCGCCGTCCACAAACACACACAACCGGAGTTTTCGTTTTCCGATCAATCCAAGGCGGTCTAGCAGCCAATCTCAAGGTGGTGCAGTAGTGGTGTATCCCTCACTAGCCTCTGGAGCCGTTTTTGGTATCATCAAAGGTAAAATCGTGAAAACCCTCTCGATATAGTATTTGATTAGTTTTTTGAAAGGAAATATTTCCAGGCAATTTTATAAACAAGAAAAAACGCCAAACGGCACTTACAACCAAATCATCCAAAAGCCAAAATAAAACAAAAGAACAACGAAACTAGGCCATACCAGACTACCAACAACCAAAACAAACAAAGAGAAACAGACAAAAACCAAGAGCTAAACGTGATTACAGCCTTGCACTTCCAATACACAAGCCAAAACAACCATACACGAGTTTCCAAACGTTTTCTATCCCGTATCATCCAACCGCTTTGCCTTCATCATTTTCCTCCAAGCAACACGCATCATGACAATATCAATCGCGTCTTTAGCACACCCAATATCCGTTTTCCGGTCCTCCGTAAAAATCCTCTTATTTCTTTCCCTCCAAATCGTATACACCGCTGCTGCGAGGCCAAGTTTATGAATAAACTTGAGCCGTGAGTGGTGCCCAGCAAGCGTATCCATGACCACATCCCACTCAACCGGAGCATCCAACCAACCAATAGCCTCTTTAATCCTCGCCCAAAGACTAGAGGAGTAAGAACATTCAAAGAACAAATGATGATGAGAATCCAAACATTCTCCACACAAGCTACATTTCCAATCAGGCGGATCATGTTTCCAAGATACCAACCGATCTTGAGTTGGTAAACGATGGTGACATGCAAGCCATAAACAGAATGCATGCTTAGGAATGTTACCTACAAACCAAACCGCGGCAGCCCAATCCACACGAGGGTGTAAGTCGTCCAAGGAGCAATAAGCTTCTTTAACCGAGAAGTCAACAAACCCATGCTGTCTCGAAACCCATCGAACATCATCCCGAGCATTTTTAGAAATCGCGGGCAGATTGCAAGATGATAAAACAGGATTGCGTTCCACCCACTCATTCGGCCAAACTCCATCCGATTGATTAAGAAAATCACGAACCATAGTGTTGGTAGCAAATCCTTGTGCATGGATACCTCTATAAGTGATCAAAGGTGCCAACGGTCCACAATCTAGCCATGTGTCTTCCCATGCATTAGTACTTCGACCATTTCCAATCATCACTCTCAAAAATGGCCGAATAATATTCCTTAAGTCCATCATCTTCCGCAAAACCCATGACCAAGAGGTAGATTTACGAACCACCCAGAAGTTTGACGAGGAAAGCTGTAGAGTCTGCAACCAATTAACCTAAATTGTTTGGCGATCAGTTAAAATATCCCAATAACTTTATCTTCCTGTTTTAAATCCTCAAATTCCTCTTCTTCTTCCTCTATGGTTTTCATCCCATCTTTTCTCAATGGAGAGGCTTTCTTCCAATTCACCTGATTCAAAAAGATGATCATTAGGCTCTGATTCAAACGATTCAGTGAAGTCATCTAAGCTGTCTAGAGTATTTATAGATTCATTACAGTCTAGAATCCCATCAATGGAAAGTGTGATTCGATCCTCACCAATTCCTAGACTAAGTTCTCTTTTGGCCACATGAATAAGGGCACTGGCCGTGTTGAGGAACGGACGACCAAGGATTAGAGGCACTTTAACCTCGTCCTTTATGTCCAAGATCACAAAGTCGGCGGGGAAATCAAATTTGCCTACCCGTACTATGACATCCTCGGCTATTCCTACAGGGTATTTTATGGATCTGTCAGCTAGTTGTATAGTCATTTGCGTGCTCTTCAGACCCTCTAATCCCAGTTTTTGATAAAAGGATAATGGCATCAGGTTTATACTGGCTCCTAGGTCTGCTAGGGCTTTACATGAAACACTTTTACCAAAATAACAAGGGATAATGAAACTCCCTGGATCACCCTTTTTGAGGGTGTCGGAAAGTGTGGCTGAGCATTCGACGTTTAGAAAGGCTATTTCTTCTGTTCCCATCTTTGCGTTATTAGCCACCAATTCCTTGAGAAACCTCGTGTAACTCGGCACACCTGCAATTAAGTCCACAAAAGGCACATTAATATCCACACGTTTAATCAAGTCAATAAACTTACGATATTGGGCCTCTTTCTTTTCTTTCCGCAGTCGTGCAGGATATGGTACTCGTGTAGGCACATGTGGTGTTGCAGATTCCTTTGGTCTGACTGCTTCTTCCCTAACTTCTTTTGTTGGGCGTCATGGTAATTCGACCTCCGGTTCAACAACCTGCAAATTAGGAATTTGGTTAGTTTGAGGCATAGGTGGTCCTACAACTACCTTACCTCCTCTCGTGGTTGTGAACACTTCAGCCTGTGCTTCCGTCTCCATATGAGGAAATGTTTCCTTGACGTCTCGGAGGAATTGATCTGTGCTTCTATGTAATCCTGCATCAAAATTTACAAACCCCTGCATTTTCTGTTCGGCACCGCACCCATCTTTCCTTGTTCTTGGGAGAATTGATGGAACAATTGTTCGATTACCCCGCCATATGGCTTCGAGAGAGGAGTTGGCGTCCAATTGGACTCCTCGTTTGGATGAGCGTGCTCATTGGATGACGATACTACATTTAGATGTGCTTGGGGTCTTCCTCTTGTTCCTCATCGATGGACCAATCCAGATAGTGCGCTTCCATGTCGTCCAAGAGTTTACGCGCTTCTTTCACTGACTTATACGGAAAAATGCCTCCACAAGATGAGTCTAACCTTAATCGAGAATCGTTAGTCAACCCAGCATAAAAAACATTTATCATTTCCCTATCATCAATACCATGGTTTGGAAATATTAAGAATAAATCCTTATACCTTCCCCAGGCTTTCACAAGGCTATCTTTTCCTTGTTTAAAGTTTCGTATTTCAGCTCTTATTTTGTTAGCCCTGGAAATGGGAAAGTACCTTGACAAAAAGGCAGATTTTAAATCGTCCCAGGTTATGATGGATCCCGGGGGTAGTTTTTTAAACCAGTCTTTTGCCTTATTTGTCAAAGTAAAGGGAAATACTCGAAGTCTTACCTCATCCTCCTTGGTGTTGACTAGATCACAGATTTCCTCGAATGCTTCAAGGTGTTGATAAGGGTTTCCGCTTGGTTCTCCGTCAAATGAAATGGTGTTGATCATTTTGATCAGTCCTTTGTTGATTTCCACCATTTTACCATCTATCTTCTTGATAGCAGATCTCGGGGTGAATTGTACTTCAGATCGCTTATCCCACATGGGTTGATCGTCTACCATCCTGACAACTCAACAAACGATTACGGGCAACTTGCGGGAAACAAAGAGATAAAATAAAAATAACTAATTTAAACTAGAAAGCGAAAAACTTGCAAGGGAAAGAATCCCTCACAAGGATCGATTAACAAAACTAACTAAGACTAAAATCTAACAACTACCGTTCCCCGGCAACGGCGCCAAAAACTTGATGCGGTAATTATTATATATAAAAAGTGAAACAAGTTTTAACCTCTAATGCCTAGCCACTGTCTTACCACATATACAGGCAAGCGTACCTGATCGTGAGTAATATAGTGTAGGAAAGTCCAGGTATCGTATCTACCACCGGGAACGGTCAAGTTATCGTAGATTATTAATCTACGTCAGTTTAATTAACCTAAAGCTTTTTGGGGGGTTTTTATGAAAAATGTTTTAATAACTAAAAAGACAACTAAATTAAATAAGAACTAAGAAAGCAATTAAAGAGATTAATTAAGAACTATATAAGAGAAGCAGTAGTACTCATCATGGTATAGTGAATCCCCAATTGGATGATTAAAACAGGCCCAAGGTTTGGTTGTTTTGGTTATTGTTGGAATTTAAGTCTAGGACACCCTAACATGTAGTGACTATGGTTGTTAACTAGGTCTTGATCCTCCTAGTCCCAATACTTAGGTCGTTTGTCAGACAATCTAGTACCGGTCATCCGATTCTATTTCTATTGCATGGTTTTCTACCTCCAGGTCGCTCTCGGTCTGAGTAACCACTTAACACAACTCTCCGGGTCAAAGGGCAGGTTAAGGTAGGTTGATTATCCTATCGGAGTCTATCTATTTTGGTCAAACAGATACACCCAACCAATGAGTTCAAATAACCAAGCAATATAAATCAGAACGGAACCATAACACACATTCAATTAACCAAAAACAAACCAATAAACATTAATTATAAAATCATCATCCACAATGGTTCATCGACCACAATAAGTACCACTATAAAAGACTACTCACTAGACATGATCAAAACAGAAAACATGAAAGTAGATACAGACATGATACCGACAGTACAACGATGGATGATCGAAGATCGAACCCCGCAGCGTATCAGCACCACTCTCTACCTCATTGTTTCTCTCACAAGCTTTCTATCTAACTCTATTCGTGCATATCACAACTGAAGGAGGGGCTGGTATTTAAAAGAGGCGTCCAGAGCCTGTTTGGAGATCGCCAGACAGCTGCTTCGCGGCGCCAAACACTTAGATCAAACCCTGGTCTTCATCTTTGTCGAACTTGGCGGTGCCAGATCTTGGATTCCGCGATCGCTAAGAGGCTCCTGGATTGAGATTGTGCATTTTTCACGTTTTTTCGCCTTTTTTCGTACTTTTCCGTTCCACGGCCTCCAAATCCTACAAAAGCAATAGTAAGCTTATTTGGTGAGTGAAATGATCAGAAACGGGTAAGAAATGGGGTAAAGTAATACAATTAAGCTCAACCAAAACATGTATAATTTTGGTGTTATCAGTTATTATCGAAAGAGCGATGCCTTATGTTGGGTTTGCAAGAAACAAAGTGCAACTCTTTGTCGACTAAGGAAGCTTCCAATTGTAGGGAAATCAAAATTGTGGATTTGTGTGCTCGAGTGCAATTGGCGCTTCAGATGGTATGCTTCTTATATGGGACAATGAGATGTTCACCTTGAAACATTCGTTTCTTGAAGACCACTTTTGTGGTGCCAATGGATGCTGGAAGAATGTGGACACAAAGGTTGGGGTACTTAACATTTATGCTCCCCAACAAGGTGCTCGTAAGGAGCAGTTGTAGTCGACTCTCAGTAGTATCATCTCCTCAGATAACCTCATCTGGCTTCTAATGGTGGATGTTAATGATGTTCGCTGCAAAGAGGAAAGATCTGGGTGCTCTTTTGATGCGAGAGAGGTGTCTTTGTTCAACGAATTCATTACAAATGCAGGTCTTCACGATCTCCAATTTGGAGACAGGGGATTTACGAGATTTAGCAAGGATGGTCGTAAGATGAGTAAGTTGGATAGATTTTTTGTAAACTTTAATTTTTTCCAAGCTTGGCGAGTCGCGCAGGTTACTGTTTTACCGAGATCTCTTTCGGATCAGTCTGATCCTTCTGAAAGTGGGAGAACTGGACTTTGGCCCAAAACCTTTTAAAGTCTTCAACAGTTGGTTCTCTAGCAGCAATTTTGTATATATGATTACTTGTTCTTGGAATTCTGGTAATTTTCGGGGCACGTGATAGGGTAAATATTTTACCCTTATAACTAACATATTTTACGCATTTCTTTTCATTTTCTTACATTTCTCTCGTCAAAACCACGTTCAATATCGTTACATACATTTTCTTTGTTACACGTTTATATTTATATATGTTTCTCATATTTTATCATTTAAACTTATGCAATTGTATGTGTTTTCAGGATATCGTTGTCATGGGCCGATTTCTTTTTGGTTTTTGCTGGGTCGGATCGATGGACTAAGTGGACGTGGGCAGCCGTTGCTGGGCCGATCAGGTGTTGGGCAACTCGTTTAATCTACGTATCATTTTCCTTTATTTTGCGTTCTTACACCGTTGAAATTGTGTGTTTGAGTAGTTATATATATATATATATGCTTGCATGTTAAACTCATATAATTAAAAATATATATATATATATATATATATATACGCATAGATAAACATAGACATATAAGTGTTGGCTAACGATAAGTTACCTTTCTTTTAATTGTGTTTAATTACGTACGTAGAACTGGTCAAATCTCCAGTTTACTTTTATATCACTTGTTTCAATTTTCACTGGTCAATTCCAGTACCTGCACCTTATCACTTGTTTTTAAATTCAACTGGTCACTTCTAGTAACCGTATCTTATCAACTGTTTTAATTATTGCGTTTTATAATTATTTCTGTCGTACTAACGTTCTCTTGTCCAATTAATTTTTAGTTTAAAAACAGCCGTAAAACACACCCAAGCATGATAGGCTAATTTCATAGCTTGGGGTGTAAGGTCAATTTTGGGATGAATCTTTGGTAAAGAAAAAAGTATTTTATATAAACTCAAATTTTGCCACTTCAATTTTAAATGCCTCATTAAAGACTGTCTTTGGGTTTTTACCAGTTAACCAGATATACGAAAATGCGGTATCTTTTCAGAAGTTACTAAAATGTTATTTTGGGGATATATGAGTGGGTGACAACACTCGTTGTTATTATCTCACGTCTTTAGCATTTCATTAAAGAGTATGTCTAATAGTTAACTGGTAATAATCCAAAGACATGAAAATGTGTTAGTCTCTTAAGGGACTACAATTGGCACTATTCTTGAAGTTGGTATCAGATCTTGTATCCCATTAAAGATTATAACTAATTATTCAACGATGAGTCAGATGCATGAAAATGTGTTAATCTTTCAGAGGTTACGTAAGTGTTGATTTTTAATATATTTGAACATTTCATTAAAGATTGCATCTAAACTCATCAATAAATAATTGGGCTATATGAAAATGTGATAACTTTTCAGAGGTTACTTGGATATCATTTCTGCATAATTGAGTTTATTAAATTACTTTTCATCCAATTTACCTATTTTTATTCCAACTAAAACACTTTACACCCCTTGCTCCTTTTTACAATTGTTCTCTTAAAATAGCTGATAATCAACCAACCAACCAAAATACTTTTTCATCCAAACCCCATTTGAAGTTAACTTTCACAAAAACTGAATCTCGAAAGATTGTTTTCACCGCTTCCCTGTGGGATCGATATCTGGTAGTTGTACCATTTTTATTACTTGTTTTAGAAAAACGACAGTAATCAGAGGTTTATACTTGGACCGAAGGTTACTTGTTTTATTTCTTTTGCACACCTGTTTTTGGCACCGCTGCCGTTCAAATAATAAAATAATTAAATAATTCAAAAGGACAGGGGGTCGTGAAAACAGACAAACAAGTTTTTGGCGCCGCTGCCGGGGAAGCAACAAAGCAATTTTTCATTTTAGTTTTAGAAAGTTAATTTTTCTACCACCTTTTTGAGAAAAGAAAAAAAAAGAATTTATATATAATTATATATTCGAAAAAAAAAACCAAAAAGATTTTTTTAGTTTATGCCAAGAAAATCACGTGAGGAATTTTTCAATCTAGACCCCGATATCGAAAGAACTTTTAGACGTCGTAAAAGGGAGCAAAGAAATTTGCAAGCTTCTACTTCATCTGCAATGGAAGAAGAAAACGCATTTTTAGAAGAACTGCCATTTCCTGGAAACCCACCTGATGGGAGGTACAACAATGATGGTCTACCTCCACCTCTACCACCACCTCCTGGAGGTAATGGTAGAAATCGGCTGCAAGACATCCAACCACGTGTGGCAGAACCACATGCTGGTCCTGTACCTATCATTCAGGAACCTGGACCACGAGTTCAGCAAGAAAATCCAGTTAATGGAATTTTACGAAACCCTCCACCACCTCTTAATAATAATCAACATATTGAAGATGCAGAACAACACATCTTTCGTCTGGCAAACTCCAAAGACAACAGTATGATGGATTATGTTATTCCTATTGTACATCAGTTGCAAACAGGAATACGTGATCCAACATGCAATGTCCCGCATTTTGAGCTAAAAACTGTGATGTTTCAAATGTTACAGAATAATGGTCAATTTGCAGGATTGTCAAAGGAAGACCCACATGCTCATCTCAGATCTTTCTTGGAAATTGCAGGATTATTTAGACTTCGAGGAATTTCTGATGACGCTTTAAAATTAAAACTTTTTCCTTTTTCATTAAGTCATCATGCCAGAGCCTGGTACTATTCTTTAAAACCAAACTCTATTTTTACATGGGACCAGATGGCTGAAGTATTTTTGAAAAAATATTTTCCACCACTAAGAAATGCTCAGTCTAGAAATGAGATCTGCACCTTCCAACAAGAAGATGATGAGACAGTTCCGACAGCCTGGGAAAGATTTAAAGAATTGTTGAGAAAATGCCCTCACCATGGCATTCCCTACTGCATTCAGCTAGAGACATTTTATAATGGCTTGAATTACCCAGCCAGACAAATGCTTGATGCTACTGCAGGAGGAGCTTTTACTGCTAGTTCTTACAATGAAGGATACAATATCCTTGAAAAGATTTCAAATAACAATGGTCACTGGGCAGACTCTCGTACAAGACCTTTACAACTAACTGGTGTCAAGAACAATGATACTTATTCAACACTTGCTACCCAAGTACGTGATATGGCAGTGATGCTTAAGAATCTCACTACCAAGAAGCAAGTGGTGTCTGGTATTGATGTTTCTGAGGCATCCGAGTTACCTGTCCAATGTGCTTATTGTGGTGAAAATCATCTTTTTGATAATTGTCCTGGAAATCCGGAAAAGGTCAATTACATTGGTAATAATGACAAGACTGGACCTTTTTCACCAACCTACAATCCTGGATGGAGAGATCACCCACATTTAAAATGGAACAGCCCTTCTCTTAACCCACAATTACCTAGGATACAAGGTCAGACTAACCAGTATCCTCAACCACAAAGACAGTCCAACTTTCAAAATCAAGGGCAGTCACATTTTCAAAATCAAAAGCGTGTACATTTTCAAGATGAAGAAACACCTAGATTTCAACACACTTCACACAACCACTCACAAAATCCCCATCAGACCACCTCTCCTAGATACCCACCAAGGCAAAAACAACAGGTTGAACCTTCACTAGAAGCCATGATGAAAGGGTTCATTTCTCAAACCCAAGCATCAATTAAAAACCTTGAGACCCAAGTGGGTCAGATGGCTTTAGAAATTAGGAATAGGTCGGCTGGCTCTTTACCTAGTGACACTGAGATTCCTCAAAGACCAGGAAAAGAGCAGGTTAAGGCTGTGACTTTAAGAAATGGAAAAGACTTGAATAGGTCTGAAAAGAAGGATGGAAATCCTAAAAAGGATTTTGCATCATCTTCTGCACTGACAAGAACTGACTCTCCTACCTTAGCAGAGTCAGATTTCACCTCACCTGTCCCTGACTTTCCACTTTTGTCTCCTGTAACATCTACAGGACCCCAAAGGACAGAATGGAGACCTCAGAGGAACATCAGTAAGGATGTGTCACAATCTGGTGACAGTCCCAAGATAATTAGTGACACACTTCCCAAGGAGACAGACACCACTTTATCCACCACTGTGATGAAGCCTATCAAGAACAATTAGAGGTGAGAGAGATCATGAAGTCATCATCTTATTCATCAATGGTGGAAAGTACAAAACACCTTGAATTACACACACTTAACACTTTAGACGACTCTCATAACTCTCTCAATTGCCTTTCCATCTCTATATATACCTCTACACTATAGCCCCTCTATCTATACAACAATTTACACTTTAAGCCCTCCCTTTCTATTATTTACAATAGAATGATTCTTTATAAAACTTTCACATATAAGGACATTTTATGTCCTAACAATCTCCCCCTAAAGTTTTATAAAGAAGCATCTCTGATCTTCTCCCCCTGCTTCTTTAAGAAAACTTTAGCAGTGCTCAGCTACGTTGCATATTCCAAGCTCCCCCTTAAAACGAGCTCTGAAACTTTTGAATCAAACGAAAAATCAGATTCAACGGACTCAAGCACAACGGTTAGCCTCTGAACCAAATCACCGACCCTCAAGCAGATTTGTTCATCCCACTGTGGGATAGATACAAGTGTGAGTCACTTTGATGTTTATCTGTATAACATCAAAGAACAGAGAATCCGACCATCATCCGAAACCATTCAGCTCAAGAACTCTGATTCTGACAAAAGCACACTCTCAAGAAGCTTGGATCACTGAGACACCATAATCATGAAAGAACTAGGAGAAGATACTGAAAGAGATGCACAACTTCTTAAATCTCTCAACTGATCAAGAAATTAGCCGATTTCCTGAAGACCTTCAGAACTGAAACACAACCAAACTCTGATTCAACCTTCTCAATCAGACAGATGATCATCGGCACTCGAACGTCTAGATCACAACCATAACTCCAGATCAATGATTGCAAACTTTCAAAGTTCTAGTTGATCAGGCCAGAACAATGATAGAAAGCACTCAAAGAGCTAGCATCCACAAGAACTAGAACACTGACGGATAGCTCTCAACGCTCTAAGTGATCAGTTTAGAACACTGATAAAAACCAGTCAACGGTCTAGCTCCCACAAGGAAAACTCCAGAAGAACGATTGCAGAAGCTCAGGTGTCTAACCAATCCAACCGAAAACAAAATCTGATCATCCACAGTCTGAATATCGACATCAAATCTGGCTTATCTTCAAAGAATCTGATCAGCGGGGAAATGAGAGAAATTCAACTTGCAATTTGTAGTCGATTCCCGAAACAACTTCAGAGACAGAAAGAAACCAAGAATTGATTCAATCTTCTTAAACAGTCAGAAGATAAACACCACCGTCAAAACTTCAGTGCCGATAAGCGCAAAAACCACGACAACAATGAGTGGTTACAACAATGTCGCCCACAAGAAACCATACACTCATTGAAGCTGGTGAGGGGGAGAGAACTGCTAAAGAACTAGATTCTGAAGAAAAGAAAGCAGGAAATCATCCGACTGAAAAATCCAACCAAATACAACACTCAATCACCGCCGTCTCGAAATCGTAACAAATCTGACTTGGCTTCAAAGGATTTGGAACAATTGAGGGAATGAAATAAATTCAATTTTCAAGAATTGAAAAATTGAATTTTCGGGCTTTTATTGGGCTTTAAAAAAAAAATAGAGATGGATAAATTGGCCGAATAAGCACAGAGATTTTTGAAGCTAACTGGAACTGGATTGGAGTGGATCTGGATTACTACAAAAAATATGGCGATCAATCTTGGGCCAATCTGAACTTTACGGCCCAACAAGAAAGTTAGACCCAACTAAATAAATCTTGTAAGCTCGATTGATCATTTAATCATTAACGCGCTTCAGAAAAATTAATTCTGAACTGGATATGACATTTCAGCTCTTCAAATAAATGTCTCATCAAAAAGTTTTGATAAGGAAGCTCTTTTAATCTCGAACCACCTGATACGGGGGTTCCGCTGCCCGGTCAGCGGAAAAAAAATTTTAGCCAATACTTCAGGGTTGAACTGGAACATATTCACAAATATGAAGAACATGGACCAATTAATAAAAGACACATCAGCCCTAAACTCAGATCAGATTTTCTTGAAGAAACACACGTGGACCAATTGAAACAAGACACGTCAGCTCGAGTTAACACATGGACCAATCAAAGAACGACACTTCAGCACCAAAAATGATGTGGACCAATGAAAAGACAACACGTCAGCGCTGAAGAGATCACATGCCACGTCAGATTCTCGGTCAGCAAGGGTTTTGGGACGCTGACCGAGCGTCTGACTGAGAGTTTGACCTCTGACCGAACGAATTTGGCTCTGACCGAGCTTCTGACTGCTGACTCGAGCGCTGACCGAGCTCTGCTCGAGCTCTGACCCCTTATTCGAGTGCTGACCGAGCTCTGCTCGAGTTCTGACCCCTTATTCGAGTGCTGACCGAGCCTCTGATTGCTTATTCGTGTCTGACCTAGCTGATTTCTTGAACTTTGGCTCGAGATATGACTATTATGGCTCGAAATATGGCTCGAATTAAGAACAAAATGGCTCGAGACATAGCTTAAGAGAGAGAATGTCTTGAGCCATACTTTTTCTGCTTTAAAGTACACTCGAGATGCCATTTTGACCAGCTTTTGACTTAAAAAATCAGCTTTTTCAGCCTTAAAGTACACTCGAGATGAATTTTTTTATCAGCTTTTTCTGCTCTAAAGTACACTCGAGACATCCTTAAGAGAGAGAATGTCTCGAGCCATATTTTTCTGACCGAAATTCTTGAAAATCGAGCTCGAGACGTATGAAGATTAGACTCGAGACATATGAATCTGCAGCTAAAACCTCCATTAACGGACCTCCATTGATGAACTTCGAACAAAACCTCGAAAATTCATCAATTTATGCTTAAAAAATCATCGAATCTATACATTTATGCACCAAAAACTCAAATCTATCAACAAACAAACATCAATCCAGATCCAAATCATCAAATCTTCACAATCTTCAAGCTCCAATCCAAATTTCTCCATTTTTGCTTCAATCTTCAAAAATCCAAAATAAAACCTCCATTGCTTGATTTCTAAGGATCGAAACGAATTGATTAATTCGTTCCAGCTCTGATACCACTTGTAAGAACAAGAAATCAAGAACAATTAGAGGTGAGAGAGATCATGAAGTCATCATCTTATTCATCAATGGTGGAAAGTACAAAACACCTTGAATTACACACACTTAACACTTTAGACGACTCTCATAACTCTCTCAATTGCCTTTCCATCTCTATATATACCTCTACACTATAGCCCCTCTATCTATACAACAATTTACACTTTAAGCCCTCCCTTTCTATTATTTACAATAGAATGATTCTTTATAAAACTTTCACATATAAGGACATTTTATGTCCTAACACCTGTCTCTGTCACACCTTCACCATCACCATCACCTACACCTCAAAAGACTACCACTCCTACTCCATTCCCTCCTTATATTCCATACCCTCAAAGGTTAAGGAATCAGAGAGAGGAAGCTCAATTTAAACAATTTCTTGATGTTTTCAAACAATTGCATATCAACATACCTTTGTTGGAAGCAATTGAAAGGATGCCAAATTACACAAAGTTTTTAAAAGATATTTTAAACAAAAAGAAAAGGCTGACTGAGTATGAGACTGTAGCTCTGACTGAGGGATGTAGTGCTCTGTTAACCAAGAAAATTCCACCTAAAATGAAAGACCCAGGAAGTTTTACAATCCCTTGTTCCATAGGAGGTAAGATCATTAGGAGAGCCCTATGTGATTTAGGTGCAGGCATTAACCTTATGCCTTTGTCTGTCTTTACTACCCTAGGAATAGGTGAAGCAAGACCCACCACTATATATATTCAGTTAGCTGATAGGTCCATAGTTTGGCCTAAAGGCAAAATTGAAGATGTTTTGGTGCAAGTAGATAAATTTATTTTCCCTGCAGACTTTATCATTTTAGATTGTGAAGTAGATCAAGAAGTCCCAATCATTTTAGGAAGACCTTTTCTAGCAACAGGAAGAACACTGATAGATGTCCAGAAGGGTGAGTTGACCATGAGAGTCCATGACCAAAGGGTGACTTTTAATGTGTTAGATTCTCTTAAGTACCCTGATGAGAGAGAAGAGTGTTCCACCTTAAGTGAAATAAAAACCTGGTGTGAAGAAAAGACTTTAGGAGAAATCTTGTGGGATGCAGACACTGATGATGAGACAGAAGATGAGAGTGAGGAAGTACCCTTAGTAACTGCTGCATTTGAAGTTTTAGAGAATGAGGATAGGAAAACTCTGGTCCCATCCTTACAAGTTGCACCAGACCTAGAGCTAAAACAACTTCCATCCAATTTAAAATATGCCTTTTTGGGAGACTCGGGAAAATTGCCTGTCATTATTTCATCTTCCTTAGAGGCAGATCAGGAAGAAAAATTAGTCCAGATGCTTAAACTTCATACCAAAGCCATAGGATGGACCATTGCTGATTTGAAGGGCATAAGCCCTACAATTTGTCAACATAAGATCATCTTAGAAGATAAAAACTTCAACTCTGTTGAGCCTCAAAGGAGACTCAATCCAGTGATGAAAGATGTTGTCAAAAAAGAAATTCTGAAATGGTTAGATGCTGGTATCATTTATCCTATTGCCAGCAGTACATGTGTCAGTCCTGTACAATGTGTACCCAAGAAGGGTGGGGTAACTGTAATCACAAATGATAAAAATGAACTCATACCCACCAGGACAGTCACAGGTTGGAGAATCTGTATGGATTACAGAAGACTCAATAAAGCCACTCAGAAAGACCATTTTCCTTTACCTTTCATTGACCAAATGTTAGATAGGTTAGCTGGTAAGGAATTTTACTGTTTTTTAGATGGTTATTCTGGTTACAATCAAATTGCCATAGCACCTGATGACCAGGAAAAGACCACCTTTACTTGTCCTTATGGTACATTTGCTTTTAGGAGAATGCCTTTTGGATTATGCAATGCACCTGCCACTTTCCAAAGATGTATGATGTCTATTTTTTCTGACATGTTAGAAAATTCCATGGAAGTTTTTATGGATGATTTCTCTGTATATGGGACATCATATGATGACTGTTTGCAAAACCTGGAAAAGATTCTTAAAAGATGTGAAGAAACTGATTTGGTTTTAAACTGGGAAAAATGCCACTTCATGGTTAAGGAAGGCATTGTGCTAGGGCATCTCATATCCAAAAGAGGCATAGAGGTAGATAGAGCAAAGTTGGAGGTAATTGAAAAATTACCAGAACCAACTACAGTCAAGGGAATCAGAAGTTTCCTTGGCCATGCAGGTTTTTATAGAAGGTTTATAAAAGATTTTTCTAAAATTTCAAAACTTCTTTGTTTATTGCTGCAACAGGACCATGCATTTGATTTTAATGAAGAATGTAGAGTTGCTTTTAATATTTTGAAAAAGGCATTGGTCACAGCCCCTGTAGTAGTCACACCTGACTGGTCAAAACCTTTTGAGGTTATGTGTGATGCTAGTGATTGGGCAGTTGGTGCAGTATTAGGACAGAGAAAAGAAAAGATTTTTCATTCCATTTATTATGCCAGTAAAACTCTCAATAATGCTCAAATTAATTATACCACCACTGAGAAAGAATTATTGGCTGTGGTTTTTGCTTTTGAAAAATTCAGATCTTACTTAATGGGAACTAAGGTTATAATTCACACTGACCATGCTGCCATTAAGTACCTTATTTCTAAAAAAGATGCAAAACCTAGGCTAATAAGGTGGATCTTGTTGTTACAAGAATTTGATTTGGAGATTATTGACAGAAAAGGCATTAATAATCAAATTGCTGATCACTTGTCTAGGTTAGAAAAGCAGGACAATCCAGAACCTGGTACTGACATCTGTGAGACATTTCCAGATGAAAAGATTTTTGTTATAAAACAATTGTCACTACCATGGTTTGCTGATATTGTCAATTATTTAGCTTGTGGGATTATTCCTAAGGAGCTAAATAAGCATGCACGAAGAAAATTAATTTTTGATTCAAAGAAATATTTATGGGATGACCCATTTTTATTTAAAATTTGTGCAGATCAGATGATCAGGAGATGTGTCCCTAAGGAGGAGACCACTCAGATTATCCATCATTGTCATTCTGGACCATGTGGAGGTCATTTCAGTGGAAGTAGGACGGCTGCAAAAAATTTGCAGTCAGGATTTTTCTGGCCTACTTTACACCAGGACTCTTACAGTTTTGCAAAAAGCTGTAATGAATGTCAGAGAAGTGGGAACATTTCCCACAGAAATGAAATGCCTTTAAATGGAATTTTAGAAATAGAATTATTTGATATTTGGGGTATTGATTTCATGGGACCATTTCCCATCTCAAATAATTGCTCTTACATTTTGGTCGCTGTAGATTACGTGTCTAAATGGGTGGAAGCCATGGCCTGCCATTCCAATGACGCTAAAACAGTAATTAAATTTTTGCAGAAGCAAATTTTTTCAAGATTTGGTACCCCACGTGCCCTGATCAGTGATGAGGGTACCCATTTTGTAAATAAAATGTTGGAAGACGTCTTGGAAAAATATGACATTAGGCACCGGGTAGCAACAGCTTATCACCCGCAAACCAACGGATTAGCCGAACTCTCTAACAGAGAGATAAAAGGAATCCTTGCTAAGGTGGTCAAGCCACACAGAAAGGATTGGGCATCCAAGCTGGATGATGCCCTATGGGCTTATAGGACTGCCTATAAGACTCCTATAGAGATGTCCCCATACAAATTGGTTTACGGAAAAGCCTGTCATTTACCCTTAGAGTTAGAACATAAAGCCTATTGGGCCATCAAGGAATTAAATATGAGTCCTGACGAGGCTGGTAAGAAAAGATTTTTGCAAATTTGTGAGCTGGAGGAACTTAGGAATAATTCCTATGAAAATGTCAAACTTTACAAAGAAAAAACAAAAAAATGGCATGACAAAAGAATTGTTCCTAAGGAGTTCACCGAAGGCCAGCAAGTACTCTTATTCAACTCCAGGTTGAAATTATTTCCAGGAAAATTAAATTCTAGGTGGACCGGACCATTCACAATAGCAAAAGTTCACACTTACGGAGCCATTGAGTTAATCGACCCTGAAAGAGGCACAACCTTCAAGGTAAATGGTCAGCGAGTGAAACATTTTTATACTCCGCCAGAAACCTGTTAGATATCGTTTTAATTTTTTTTACTAATAACAATAGACAAATTCTCCCAGCAAACCCCAATTTCTTTACGTAATTTTTGTTCTCATTAGTCTATATTTCAATTTTTTCGGCCCATTAAATATTTTTTTTCTCTCGGCCCAAAGTGGTATGTTCACAAAAGAAGAGCTTTAAGCCCATTACCAATTTTGTTATAAACCTGATTTGTTTTATTAGTTATTAAAAGAAATTTTTTTTTCAGTGCAATTAATGCACTGACATCACGCTGATGTGAAGTAAAAATGGAGGCGCCGGTTTTTTTTTTTTCCTCATGCAGAAGACCAGAGGTCACTTTTCATTCTCCATCACTCTCACTTCTCTCTTTTCCCTCCTCTCGTCTCCCTCTCGTACCGCCGATCAAAATCACAGAGCACCGCCGGTGGTAATCGCCATCACCGGCCACCTTCGTACCATCACTGACACAAGTACAACCTCGTATACCTCGTACCATCACTGCAACCTCTGATTTCTGAAACCACCGTCACAATCACCGCCTTCACGTTGACTAGACCCCCCCCCCCCCGACTGCCATCGATTGACCCGTCTGCGCCGGCCACCTTGAACCTCCGGCGATAAGACCTCGACCGTACCTTCACTGCCACCCTCCACCGACCTGCAACCGTCGCATCTCCCACCTCCCTCTCTCACAATCCAAAACCCTAACCACCCCCTTTTTCCCCCTTTTCTTATCCGAAGATGCGAACTCCGATCCGCCACCAGCCGCGTATAAAAGACGGTGATCGATCATCAAGTTTCAACAACGCAATGACGAGCCACAAGGCAACCGGAAAGAAAAAACGAACCCTACGCCGCCGTACTCGCTCGGTGACTCGAACCTTCATCACTCCCACCGCCGCTGACGCATCCTTATCCGATCGAGCTTCACGAACCACTTCCGAAGTAGAGCTCATCCCAAATGTCGCTTCGGAATCCATCCACGCTCTCGCCGAGGCTGCGGCTATGATGACGACTACCGCCGGAACGTCGAAAGGTAAGGGTAAAGTTGTCTCCATGGATGTCGATGATCCAACACCACTGCCACCACCACCACCGAGACCAACCTTTGACTTAAACCATAGTCCACCCCCTCTCACGAGTCAACCACAAGGCCAATCCATCACCTTGGAAACCTTAATCGACAACGCCAATCGAACCCTAGCTGCTAGTCTCGTGCAATCAAGATTGTACCACCTCCACTTGCTTTCGGTCAACTGCATGGAACCCCCACCCCCTCTTTTGATGTTACGCACCACGGTGTTTACCCCGCAACACAACCCAAGGTGATGATGCTAAACACATATGGTCAGCCGGTTCCGTATGTACCACCCCACGCAAGACCAAATATGCCAAACCCATATTATACCCCACCATCCTCACAGGCAACAGTGGCTAGAGTCACAGCCATACCCATGACAAACCCACCAAGACTGAACCCACTGCCTCCAATTCGGAATGTGTATAGTCGTCGTTCTTCGGTTGCACGAAACCCTAGTGCACCTGCCCCCAACCCAATCTCATGGGTACCACCTACACTACCACAGTCTCGAGGAGGAGGTAGCTCGTCTAGAAACACTCGTGGGGAGGTACCAACTCTAACTCTATTTAGTAATGAGATCGCTAGTTTACGCTTTAATGTATATTGCAATAAAACGGCACACCCACCCAAGGGATTTCCGGGTGAAACTGTTTCTAAGTTTCCCAAAATAAGAAATATAATAACCACTCATAAGTGGGAAGCTTTGTGTACCGTACCCGAGCAATATAACCTAAGCTGGGTACGAGAATTTTACACCGAGGTGTCTATAAGGGATTCTCATCAAATCCCTGTTCGGGGAGCAATTGTAGATTACTCTCCGGCTTCTTTTCACAAAATTTTAGGCACGCACCCTCACATACACTCCAAGCTCGATGCTCTGAGCAAATATTTGACAAAAGCGGACTTAGAAGACATATTGGCTACCCTCACCATTCCGGGTTCGGATTGGTACTTCGAGGGAAATGTTAGGCATCTTAGGATCAAAAGCCTTAATGCCGAAGCCAACGTATGGGCACAATTTGTAAAACACACTTTATTCCCCACAAGTCACAATTCGAAGTTAAGTATCGATAGGATTCTAGTATTATATTGTATCCTAAAGGGGTATCAATTTGATGTTGGCAAATTAATTTCCACCAACATCAAATTAAGTTGTACAAGGATCAACAGTCGTTTGTTTTACCCGGCTATTATTCACAGGTTGATGACCTTAGCTAAAGTTTTAGTTTTCCCAACTGATATCTTTTCAAATGAAAAGATGACAATCGGGAAAAGGGTAAATGGAAAGCTGTCACCCTCTGATTCACCTACACACCAAAGCAGCACCTCCACAAATGGTCCATCCACTGTGTCACTTAAGAACGTTTACACCATGGTCCGTGCTCCAAATAAGCACTATTTACCTAACTCTAACTCTGAGATGCAGGATATCCGAGAGCTCATACGGCTGCGTCACAACGACCAAATCCAGATCAATTGGTTGACCCGCGCGATATTCCAGTTCAGAGAATACGATGGCCAGCGCGACCGCGTTTGGAGAGACACGGTTCGGGCTGTAAACCGGGACCTGCTGTATGGTCTACCACCGTTGGAGCCAATGCTCCACCCATCTACTACCCGACAGTAGGCAGTGGTTTGAAATCGCTCCCTCCTTTATCTCACTCAACTTTAAGTTTATGTATAAGACTAGTTTCTTTACTAGCTGAATTTCAATTTTCATGCATGTTTGCATTCAAGTTTAGGGATGTGATCCTGCGCATACCAAATAGATACATGTATGTTTTGTGATAATTGTAGGGACAACTACGATCTTATGATACACATGCATCCATAGAATCTATTCCACAAACCACACGGTTTCCACTTGCCTGTCGCACATATGCATATGATGGTTTCGTATTAACACACCCACATTTCACACCATAAGCACTCCACGGCTGATTGAGCTTCACACCTTGCGGCGACCTTTCCAGCTTATTCATTAAGCCAAAAATGGTTGTTTGGATAAGCATGTGTAAACAGCCCCTACACGGATGGTTGTTTGCATACACCATTCACATACATTTACTATGAACCCCCCCCCCTTGGCACTCCATGCATATGATATGATACTCACGTCACGGCTACTGGATTTGGTCATACGCACGTGTATGCTTAGGTTAATCCATAAGTCCTTATGGGGCTGTTGGGTAATTAGCTGAGGCATGCCAGCACTGCCTTTGGGCTGCTGTTTGGTACACACAGCCATACGGCTGCTGTTTGGTCCACAGGATGCATCAGTCCACACCCCGATGTTTTCTATCACACACATCCCACTTGAAATTGGTTGTCCAACCCTAGTAGTTACGACATGTACAAATTTTTCTTGAAACCTTTCTGATTTAACTTGTCGTCTATTAGCTTTTGGACGTAATTGGAAAGTATCCCTTCTACAAAACCACTAGGTTCACTCTTTTAATACACTAGGTTGTCAAAAATCACCATCTGTTTTTCCAACGCACCATTGGAATTCAAAATTCCTCTTTTCTCTTATTCTCTTTAATTTTATCCCACACATTTCTACTTGCATCTTAAGGTTAGTTGTAGATCAAGTTTGCATAACACTAACTTTTGTAACATCTTCCAAGCACAAGGCTCACCATCACTCCTATACACTAACCCTCCAAATATATTCAATTTTCTAATACTCACCTACTCTTATCTCTTAGCTCTACGGTCCTCTCATATGCAATACTTCTATTTGCTTGAGGACAAGCAAATCTCAAAGTTTAGGGATGGATAACACCCCCCCCCACTCAGTAAATAGCTCTAACAAATACTTACCCTAAAAAAATTTTCCTTTTTCTCTCTTTTTCTTGCTTTACCACCCAAACTCTTGTACAAAACTCACATAGATAAGGTACTTGACGAGTAGTCAAATTAGCACATAGGCCAGAATGGAACTATACCATACCTCAATATGAGACGATGGCGGTAAAATTGTGCCATTTCAAATGATGTATAAGAAACAAGAGTACAATACATGCCTAAAACACCTTTTCCATGACAAACCGTGAGCTAACCTTGCAATGGAAGAAACAATAAAGTTTAACTATGCATCACTTTTTCAACTACTAACACTAACTGTCAAAATAATAAAAGTGTTGCATAAAATTGTAAAATTTCGTTATCTTTGGAAAAACAATGGTCAAGTTGACAATTTGTTGATAATTAAAGGAAACCATCTTAGTGAAGCAAAAATTTTGTTCAAATACTTTCTTTTCGTCGCTTGAGGACAAGCAACCATTCAAGTTTAGGGATGTGATAGGGTAAATATTTTACCCTTATAACTAACATATTTTACGCATTTCTTTTCATTTTCTTACATTTCTCTCGTCAAAACCACGTTCAATATTGTTACATACATTTTCTTTGTTACACGTTTATATTTATATATGTTTCTCATATTTTATCATTTAAACTTTTGCAATTGTATGTGTTTTCAGGATATCGTTGTCATGGGCCGATTTCTTTTTGGTTTTTGCTGGGTCGGATCGATGGACTAACTGGACGTGGGCAGCCGTTGCTGGGCCGATCAGGTGTTGGGCCACGGCCCAACTGGATGGTTGCTTAATGGATTTTTGGCCCAAGGCCCATGAACAATTTCCCTATATATATGTATGCTTGTAAATGAGAAATATACATCTCATCCATCATTCCCATAACTCTCAAGAAACAATTTCATAGTTTTGTGGTTCTCGGTTCCTTCTCAAGAGACCGAAACCAAGCACAGCATAGCTAGCTACTTTTCGTTAGAATATCATTGATACTTTGGTTTAAGTTCGGGTTTCCTCGTGGTGAGGCCGGACGACTCTTTTGAAACACTTGGTATCGTTTGCTTTCGGGTTTGGTAGCACACTTTTGTATTCCCGAAAGTCATACCAAGTGTTTGGCATCATATTAACTCGTTTAATCTACGTATCATTTTCCTTTATTTTGCGTTCTTACACCGTTGAAATTGTGTGTTTGAGTAGTTATATATATATATATATATATATATATATATATATATGCTTGCATGTTAAACTCATATAATTAAAAAAAAAAAATATATATATATATATATATATATATACACGCATAGATATACATAGACATATAAGTGTTGGCTAACGATAAGTTACCTTTCTTTTAATTGTGTTTAATTACGTACGTAGAACTGGTCAAATCTCCAGTTTACTTTTATATCACTTGTTTCAATTTTCACTGGTCAATTCCAGTACCTGCACCTTATCACTTGTTTTTAAATTCAACTGGTCACTTCCAGTAACCGTATTTTATCAACTGTTTTAATTATTGCGTTTTATAATTATTTCTGTCGTACTAACGTTCTCTTGTCCAATTAATTTTTAGTTTAAAAACAGCCGTAAAACACACCCAAGCATGATAGGCTAATTTCATAGCTTGGGGTGTAAGGTCAATTTTGGGATGAATCTTTGGTAAAGAAAAAAGTATTTTATATAAACTCAAATTTTGCCACTTCAATTTTAAATG
The DNA here is from genome assembly GCA_030169165.1 of Centaurea solstitialis. Taxonomy (NCBI): domain Eukaryota; kingdom Viridiplantae; phylum Streptophyta; class Magnoliopsida; order Asterales; family Asteraceae; genus Centaurea; species Centaurea solstitialis. Next base: position 48,719,640 of record CM058040.1, read on the forward strand.
CCTCATTAAAGACTGTCTTTGGGTTTTTACCAGTTAACCAGATATACGAAAATGCGGTATCTTTTCAGAAGTTACTAAAATGTTATTTTGGGGATATATGAGTGGGTGACAACACTCGTTGTTATTATCTCACGTCTTTAGCATTTCATTAAAGAGTATGTCTAATAGTTAACTGGTAATAATCCAAAGACATGAAAATGTGTTAGTCTCTTAAGGGACTACAATTGGCACTATTCTTGAAGTTGGTATCAGATCTTGTATCCCATTAAAGATTATAACTAATTATTCAACGATGAGTCAGATGCATGAAAATGTGTTAATCTTTCAGAGGTTACGTAAGTGTTGATTTTTAATATATTTGAACATTTCATTAAAGATTGCATCTAAACTCATCAATAAATAATTGGGCTATATGAAAATGTGATAACTTTTCAGAGGTTACATGGATATCATTTCTGCATAATTGAGTTTATTAAATTACTTTTCATCCAATTTACCTATTTTTATTCCAACTAAAACACTTTACACCCCTTGCTCCTTTTTACAATTGTTCTCTTAAAATAGCTGATAACCAACCAACCAACCAAAATACTTTTTCATCCAAACCCCATTTGAAGTTAACTTTCACAAAAACTGAATCTCGAAAGATTGTTTTCACCGCTTCCCTGTGGGATCGATATCTGGTAGTTGTACCATTTTTATTACTTGTTTTAGAAAAACGACAGTAATCAGAGGTTTATACTTGGACCGAAGGTTACTTGTTTTATTTCTTTTGCACACCTGTTTTTGGCACCGCTGCCGTTCAAATAATAAAATAATTAAATAATTCAAAAGGACAGGGGGTCGTGAAAACAGACAAACAGCACGCCAGACATTGTTCTGAAAAACAAGCTCAAAAAACTAAAAGAGGACATTAAATCGTGGTCTAAAAAAATTAGAGATTAGAGAAACCTGAAGAAAGACTCCCTGCTTAACTCTATCCAGGAATGGGACGTTAAAACGGAATTAGGTATCCTTCCAGATGAGGAAAGATGCAAGAGAGATGATTTCATCTTTGATCTGGAATAATTGGAACTTAAGGAAATTAACGATTTGAAGCAGAAGGCCCACTTAAATTGGTCGATTGACGGCGACGAAAACTCTCGTTTTTTCACTTCTTTGTCAACCACCGGCAGAGAAGCAGAAATCTGAAAGGGCTTCTTGTTGATGGTACCAGGTTAACCGAGCCGGATAAATTAAATCTGCAGCTTTTAACCACTTTGCTAATCGATTCTTGGAACCGTGCTCTGAAAGGCCGAGATTTTTTAATCCCAACTTCAAACGGATCTCGGAGGCTGATGCGTTATTTCTCGTGGCGCCATTCTCAGTGCAAGAAGTGGAAGATGATTTTCTGTTCATTCAAACAATTTGGGGAATTTTAAAGGAATATTTCATGGCAGCGGTTCTCCATTTTGGCAATTCAGGTTCCATCGCTAAGGGTTGTAACGCCTCTTTTACTGCTCTTGTACCTAAGAGGCTTGAACCTCTTGAAATCAGTGACTTTCGGCCAATTAGTTTATTGGGTTGCTACTATAAAGTGATTGCTAAACTGTTGGTGACAAGGCTATCTAAAGTTATCCATACGGTCATTAGCGGGAACCAAACGGCGTTCTTAAAAGGGAGACAAATCTTGGATGGTGTGCTGATTCTTGGGCTAAGAAGGAAAGGTCGAGACTGATGCTTTTCAAAGTTGATTTTGAAAAGCATTCGACTCGGTTAACTGGAATTTCCTTCTCTCTACTATGCGACAGATGGGGTTCGGCGATAGTTGGTGTAATTGGATTAGCAGCTGTCTTAATTCGGCATCAGTTTCTCTCCTCGTTAATGGTTCTCCATCTAAAGAATTTCTCATGCAGCGGGGTCTGAGGCAAGGAGATCCCTTATCCCCCTTCCTCTTCCTCATTGTGGGTGAAGCCTTGCAGGTTATGATTGGAGAAGCTTGCAACTAGGGTCTATTTAAAGGGTTGAGATTGGCAAGTTGCAACCGGAATATTTCTTTGCTTCAATTCGCCGATTATGCCTTTTTCTGGGAAAGTGGTCCAATAGTAACATTCGCTGCTTAATCTCCTTTCTTGAATTATTTCATGAAGTTTCAAGTCTCCGTATTAACTTGGAAAAGAGCTCTTTACTAGGCATTGGAGTTAGTGAAGAGGATGTGAAGATGATGGCGTCGAAGTTCAAATGTGCGGCTTCTAAATGCCCATTTTCGTATCTTGGATTGCCGGTAGGATCTAATACCAATCGGATAAACTCTTGGAGTATTATAGTTGACCGCCTGAATAAGAAGCTCTCGTTATGGAAGGCGAAAGTTTTGTCCGTTGGAGGGAGGCTAACCTTGACCAAATAAGTCTTGTCCGCCCTCCCACTTTATTTTTTCTCCATTTTTAAGGCCCCTGAAAGTATTATTTCTAAACTTGAAGGTATCCGCAGAAAATTCTTTTGGGGCATTAAGGAAGGTGAAAAAAAAGTAGTCTAATTGGCTTGGAGAAAGGTGCTATCAGCTAAAGACCACGGTGGCTTGGGTATCACTAGCTTAAAAGTCAAAAACATGGTTGTGTTGGCCAAATGGTATTGGAGGTTTGTTTCAGACGTGAAGTGTGGGCCACAATCATTAATAATTGCAAAACTTTCAATAATATGGATCTTGACTTCTTAAGTTCCTGCTCGAAGATCATTTACAACGGTTCTAGAGCTAGTTTTTGGTCGGATCCCGATATTGGTAACGGCTGCCCCCTAAAGACACTATTTCCTCGACTTTATGCTCTTGATTTGAACAAAGAGGCCACCTTTAACGATCGTTGGACCTTCTTTGATGGATCGTGGTTTGGTAAGTGGGAGTGGAGATCTGAAATTATAGGAAGAGCTAAAGATGAAGTGGAAGCCTTGGAATCATACCTTTCTACCGTTAGATTCCAAGTCTATGAGAAAGATGAATGGAAATGGAATTGGAATACCAACGGATCCTTCTCGGTTCGCACTCTGTCGAAGCTTATTCAGGACAAAGTTTCGGTTCGGGAGGGTGGGTTGATTCCAAATTTCCTTTGGAATTCGGCCCTCCCGTTGAAGGTGAATGTTTTCTTTTGGCGCCTTCTTAATAATGGGATCCCGGTTAAGAGCAATTTGTTCCATCGTGGAATCGCTTTGGCGTCGATTTGCTGCACTTTTTGTGGTTCGGAAGCTGAGACCGTGAATCATTGTTTCTTCAATTGCCCTGTAATCGACAAGATCTGGAGGAAATCATGGGCCTGGTGGAGACCTTCGATACCGAGACCGATGAATATACATGCTTTGAAGCTAGACTCTTCTTCAGACCTCGATCCGGCTTTCCCGCGCTCGGAATTCCTTGGTGCATGTGTTGTAACACTTTGGATGATCTAGTCTTGGCGCAATTAAATCCTTTTCACTGATTCGTTGGAGGTTGAGGGTATAAAAAATGAAGACATCTTTCCGAAAGTTTAGAAATGTGTGGGATTGTGGATGAAAAGCATAAACCCGAGCCTGAATCTAAATTTGGACAGATGGCTCTCAAACCTGTTGGAGGCCCTTGGGGTTGGTTGATTTGGGCCCCTTTAGCTCTTTGTAGTTCTCTTTTTTTTTTTGGCTTTTGTTTGGTTTGTACCCCCCCCCCCCCCTCCTTCCTTTTCCGGGCCTTGCTCTCCGAGGCCCGTTGTACTTTTTGGTTGGTTATAATAAGGCATTGTTTGGTAAAAATAAGTTAACTTATAAGTTAGCTTATAAGTCACCTTATAAGTCAAGTACATGTTTGGATGACCATAAGTTAGCTTATAAGTTAACTTATAAGTTAGCTTTTTGAAAAGCTACTCCCACCAACCTTTTGGTGACTTATGTGACTTTTTGTTTTTTTATTCCAACTATACCCTTGTTAAGTTTTATAGTATTAATTTTTAAACATGTCTTTTTTTGTCATTTTACAGTCATAAGCTACCTTATCAGCTAGTTTTTACCAAATGCAACTTATTCATCAGCTAGCTTATCAGTCACCAGCTACCTTATCAGTCACCAGCTACCTTATCAGTCATAAGTTAACTTATCAGTCAAAAGCTACCTTATCAGCTAATTTGCCAAACATAGCCTAAATTGGTGGCTTGAAGGTGGGTGATAGCCTTGCCGAAGCTCGCTCCGTCGCTTCCTTTCCTTGCCGTTCAAAAAAAAAACTATTTTATCTCATAATTCATTCATTTATACAAAACAAATGCATATCTTAAACACTTCAAGTAAAGTGTCCAATATGAACGATAACAAAGTAATATAATTTATTTATGTACTAAATCTTTTATCAAAAGAATATATACTTTTATTAAATCAACAAAATAATAACCAAAGAAGATATTTAATAAAACCAAAAATAAACAAAAAATCAAAAAGATTAAAATACTCTTAATTAAATGAACGACTTTTATTAGATTTATTGTGAGAGAAAAAAATATTAATCATAAAAGTATAAATAAAAATAAATTACAAACCATAAAATTCTGAATTTCAAAAAACCACGGCAAAAAATCACAACCTTTCACAAAAGACAAAATAAATATAATGTGTTATCCATATAGCTTTTTACTAATATACAACAAATTACGTCCTTAAAATAAATTCATCTCCATATTTTCTTAAATAATACAATCAACCTCTTCAAAGAGGATTAATCAATAAAACTTATAGAAACTCAATTTGTATATCAAGCAACTTAAAGGGGATTTGTTCATTGAATATTTGGGATCCTTGACTAAAACAAACTTTTGAATATGAACAAAAATTGCACCCATATTTGACTTGATTTGTTGTTTGCAAGTTCAACCTTTTCTCTTAAATTAATAAGAATACTATGTTTTACAAAAAGTAGATGTTGAAATGATTAGAAAGCGAAGTTTAAAAGTCGGATGACTAAATACTTTTATGGCCTCTTAAATATGTCTTTTTATAGAGAGTTGTGATAACATATCCTAACTTCAGTTGTAGACATCTCAACTTGTTGTAGTGGAAACTTAATACATACATCCATGATTTGATACCGCTGTTACAAGAATACACGACTGAATTTGAAATAACTTAATAGCGTCATAGATTAGCATAACGTAAATATTAACTTCAAAACATATATGGCATATCACGGCCTACCACATTATATGCATCGTTAGACTTTCCTTTTCATGTTTGAGCACTGAAGCTTGGCTTACCCTAATTTTCAGTTCTACGTCTGAAGATTTCATGGTTTCATACAGTGGCGTAGCCAATAGGGGGGTTGGCTGGTGCTCAGCCCCCCCTAACAGTTTACCTTATATAATGTTCATAAGAGCTGTAGTACAAACATGCAGGCTAGCGTGGTGGCTAAATCAGTTTTCTTGTGTACGTGTGACCCAAGATCGATACCCTGGAGAATCAAAATCTTTATTATTCCCACCTTCTTTATTTAATTGATAGTTCTTTTGATTTTTTTAATCTTTTTTTCTCTCTTTAAGAAAAAAAAATCCTTTTTTCTCTCTTTAATTGATACCTGATTATTTAAAAGTTATAATTTTTATATTTATATTATTAAAAATAATTTTATTCTATTTATATAAAATTCTTATTTTTATAATTTTATTATAAAAAACATTTTAAAGTACTTACATAAAAATTTGACATTAACAAATGTTTTCTGAAACATTATTATCTCCTTGTTTTTATTACAAAAAGCATTTTTATTGTATTTAACTTTAAAAATGTTTTAAAAACATTATTACAACAAAAACAAAAGGTAATTATATACCAATATTAGTATATAAAGCTCAAAAACATATAATTTAAAAATTGTATGCTATTATTTTAGATTGAAGATTTTCATGGTGTCATTTTCGTCAAAATGCTATTGAATAATATAATATAATATTTACATTTATATTCACGTTATAGTGATATATTCGTGAAAGTAAAGGTTAATTTGATGGTAAAAACGTAATTGAGCTTTGATTAAAGTTATTATAATATAAAAACTTTAGCTCACTTTTGTTTAAATGTTTCATAAACAAAATCCGTTATATCTTTAGTTTTATTTATGTACACATTTATCGCACATAAAAGTTTCTTTCAAAATCTAATGAGACTTGTAATAGACTAATAGTGAACAATAATCACATATATCACATTAATATTTTTCTTTAACATTTTCTAGCCCCCCTTAACCTAAAATTTTGGCTTCGCCCCTGGTTTCATAATAGCTACGGAGCTACCAGGACGTTCGGTATAACCATTTGCAACCAAGCATGGACGGACTTGCCATGGTGGCGACGGTGGCACGGGCTACCGTCTAATTTGTGCGCCGAAAGGTAAAATTTTCGAATTTTATGAAGGTGCAACCGTATTATTTCGGAGGGTGCCACCGTATCGTTTTCGAAACTTGAAAATATGCACCCAAAAACCAAAAATTTAATTCAAAATCAACAAAAAAACCAAAAACTTCCCTCGAAATCAACCAAAAAACCCAAAAATTCTCTCGAAATCAACCAAAAAACCTAAAAATTCTTTCGAGATTAAAAAAAAAACCTAAAAATTCTCTCAAAATCAACTAAAAAACCAAAAAAATTCTTTCGTAGTCAATCAAACAACCCAAAAAAATTCGATTCAATAAAAAAAATCAAAAAATTCCATCGAAATCAACCAAAAAGTCGAAAGAAAAAAATCTCCCGAAATCAACCAAAAACTTCTTATATGGTGCCACCATTTGAAAACCATCCTAGGTCCGTCCCTGCAACCAAGATACTAACTTTTCATAAAACATCCAAAAAACTGGCATGATAGATCAAGCATATACTTCATGAACAAGTATGCATATCACATATGTAAACTTGCACTATTTAATATAAGCATAATCATGAACATGAATATGAGCATGGGATCTCAGTACCTGAATCCACATGGTGGCGTCACATTGTCGGATAAAACACAAATTAACTTATGTGAAACCTATATTGTTCCATAAGCTTCATTGTATATAGGTACTTGAAACATGTATTCAAGCTAACCAGTACACATAGCATAGCACTTAAATACTTGAAACATCTATTTATCCTTAATTATATGCAGTGTTAGCTCATTCTCATGAATGTCCAGGCACATGACTGTGCCCACATAGCGAAAACCTTCACAAGCTTTCGTAATTAACATCTTTTTCCATCAACACTATATACATATGACATGGATTGAAAATTTAAAACAGGTAAGTTGTAAACAGCTGCATGCATATATAACATTTCAAAAAACTGTAAGTGAGTATATATGCGTTTCAGTTTAGAAAATCTCATAGAGCTCTCATTGGTTTGTAACCTATCTAAATAAGCTCGTAATCTTACCTACACAAGCACAATATCTTTGTGAGTATATTTTTGTTGATATCTAAAATTAACCTCATATCAAAACCCTTGAATCTTAAATCATGTAATAAGCCAATCAAGTGTTTAATATTTATTGATTATTCAATAAGGTCTTAAGGCCTACGTTCATAATTCTTAAAAGTCAAATAACTATAAAATTGACTCAAATTAGCATGTTACGACTTTAACGACCTAACCACGATATTTGAAAGTTACCCAATTGAAATGTCAATTAAAACCGTAATTTCTACATTTTAAGTCCTTCGGGAATAATTTATTTGTTTTCTGAAACTTGTATTTGAATATAATTGATAGCCATATCCATTATTAATTAATGGTTTAACCAACTACACGATTTTTTTGAAAGGCATAGGGGCATCGACCCAACGAACGACTACCACGAACACACGCACGCACGCCTGCCTCCCCGGCGGTATCAGGCATCCAAAGGCAGCCCACTAATCCGTCGTTGTCCCGACCCAGCTTACGTTGGACCTAGAGCCCAACCACAGTCTTTGACTAGGCTGAGGGGGGCCCAGTCTATGACTGGACCAGCCCAAGGACCGAGTACTCCTCATGCCCCCAAATTAACTTCTCTTGGATTCAAACCCAGATCATATACTGGGATACCATCTACAGCCCCTTCCAGGATGTTATCGCTCTTAGGAAAATCAACTGAGTTAGACATGATTTGTAACCAACTGCACAATAAAATAACATTGTAATCGATGATACTAGGTTGTCTAAATACCGTTAATAGAAATTATCAATTATTAATAAAATAAAACATATGTAAAGGGGTCTTGGGTTGCTGTCGCAGACCACCCTTCACATCGGAATAGAAAAGGGAAAGAAGAAATTAGCCTCCAAGTTTGAAAACATTAACTTTAAGGATTTCTCTAGTATTTGAAAAAAATAAATGAGGCAGTCATTACGTTCTGTTTTATTTTATTAAGTCTTGTTTTGTCTTTTGTAGTTTTTATTTCATTTATTTTTATAGAGGAAAAAAAGTTTTTAAGCATTTAGGTTATGTCTTGTCTCTGTCTAATGTTATCTTAAACGTGAGATTTGTTTTTACACTCACATTGTCTGCTTATCAAATTCACTCTAACACGGCAAATTGTTAGGCATGTTGCTCTTAGTCACTCCTTGCCAAGGTTTGGTTTTGACCCATGTTTTCATTAAGATGATTACCAAGAGCCATCTAAGGTTGGCAAAAGGTTGGCAAGAATAGAGTATGGAACAGATAAAGGTTATTTTCTTACCCGATTCAAAATATTAGGTATTGTAATAGATATATACATGTTACAAACATGTTATTCATATCCATGTCGTATTTATTAGTAGGGATAAATGCATGAAATAGACGCTTACTTTTATAAATTTCTTTGATTAGAGTTTGTTGTAACACTTCGCCTACCCCTATACAATATTCTCTGTTTTGTCCTGTTGGCTCATGACATTGTTTCTGGCGACCTAGGTTAGGGGGTTACCCTTCCAGGTATTGCTCCCACCCAAGCACGTTTAAATCCAGAATTCCGTGAACTTGTCATGCTTGTGGCTCCAAAACGCATTGTGTCTAGTAAGACTAAAGTTTTACTTATGAACCCAACATCTTTCATGTCCATGACGATATGTGATTTGTCTAAGGTATTACAATTGTCGTTGCACTTTTTCTTATTACAACAATATACTTTCAAATATTTTTTATTAAAATATAAAACTTTGAAAAATGTACCCATTATATCAAAGACTCCTTTTGATTTGAATTAAGATAACATGGCAGAAGTTACCGGATCTTAACGCGATATCATTGTCAGTGTATAACGCATCGTTAACATGATATTTCTTATTATATCATTTTAATTTTAAGAAGTTTAACTTTGCATATATTTGAAAAATATATTAAAATATCTAAATTATTTATCAATATTAAGAAACTTGTAGATTTAAACTATCTCGCTATCATTTAAAAATGCTAAAAATATATATTTCTGAAGAAGAAAAACAAGAATTGTTATGTTTAATTTTTGCAATTAAAATATTTGTCTTGAAATTGATATATATTATAGTGTTTCCTTTATAAAAGTTGATTAATTTGATATATTATTTTAACAAAAATATATAATCGATTAATTTTCTGAACTATTCATTAATAGAATTTTATTTAAAAGCAGGGACGGACCTAGAATTTTTTTTTAAACGGTGGAACCACTATATATAAGAAACATTTCTAGAGATATTTTTTTATTAAGTCACTATTGGTTGGTTTTCTCGATTTTTAAATGAAAAGTCTCATGTTCAAGTTTTGTTATTATAATTTTTTAAGAACACTGATAAATATGATATTAAAAGCTAAAAGTTAAAAAAATAACTCTAACAAGATTTGAACCCATGACCTCCATTTTGGAAAACAAGGAACTAACCAACTCAACCAAGGAGAGTTTGTCTTTATTGCAGTTTTAAACTACATATGGTGGCACACATCAAATTAATACGGTGGTACTTTCACGACCTTTACACTGTAACGGATGAACGATACGGTGGTCCGTGCTACCATGGCCAACCACTGCAAGTCCATCCCTGTTTAAAAGGATTGTAAATAAAATTTTAATAAGTTTGAAAAATATTTTTAATAAAGAAATTAGTAAGTATTATATTTTTTAAATAAAATATATATTTATCTTAAAAATATATAATTATTTAGAAATATATATATCATGTATTACTTTAAAATAATTAATTTTGCATAATTAATCAATATATATATTAAAAGTAAAACCCACACATCCTACATGGCATTCTCTCCATCAAGATAAATGAGTTTTCTTTTTTCTCCTTTTTTTGATTTTTTTTAATAAAAATCTTCCCATTACATAAGTTTAACTCTTCATTCATTAATAGATGTTAATTAATCATTTATTTCATATTTTTATGTTACAACCATTGGTTTTCCTTCATTTATTTTCATTCATCATTCATTTTGCCTTATTTAAGCACAAATGTTTTGTATTTCATATATTTGTCATACAAAAACATATACTTCTCATTCTTTTCTTCAAAAACTCTCTCTCGAAAAGAGTGAGATCTATGATCTTGACATTTGTTTGTAGTAAAGTTTTTTTTGCCGTAGTGTTGATTTATACGATCTTTATGTTGTGTGTTTTTTTTTTTTTTTGTAGTAAGTAACAAAATAGGAATAAGCTCTAGCGATTGCCAAATATGTGGAAGAGTATCAAATCTTCATCACCATGCTACAGAAATAAAAGTTCTATGTGTAAGTCTTTCGTTCAACTACTTCTTCAATTCAATTGGTTTTTCCTTTTGTTTGTTGCATACATTATTGTTTTTTCATTTTTTCTTTTTGTCATACAACAATATGCATCTTATCATTTTCTTCGATAGAATTCTCTCACATAAAAAATTAATCTAGGGTATGAACTTTTGTTTATAGGCAAGTTTTATTTTTTTGCTATTTTGTTGACATCATATGATCTTTATGTCGTATTTTTTTGTAGTAAGTGACACAACAAGAATCAAGAATATACTCTAAAGATCGTCAAATATGTGGAACAACATCAATGTTTCATCATCATACCACACAAAGAAAAGTTCTTCATGTATCTTTCATTCAACTACTTATTCAACATATTCTTGATTTTATCTATTTCTATAATTTCATGATGTATTATTACCTTAATTCTCATTGCTATATTTTTTTCTTATTTAGGAGCATACCCATGATGCTAAAAAATATATATGTGTATTATTTATTTGAATATTACATTGTTACTCGCAAAGGGGTCGTAAATATTACATTGTTACTTGCAAAGGGGTCGTATATCTTTCATTTGTGAATTTCTTTTTCGTTTCATACAACTTAAGAGTTCCAACCATGGAACTAAGTTACAATCTAATGAAATATATGTCATTGTCAACAATGTTACTAGAGACAATTAATTTATACAATGAAGTTGGTAAATCACCTCCACAAAAAAGTGATGAAAATGATAATATTTAATAATGCTATGTAAGTGGGTTCAAGTGCCAAATGCATCAATCCAAATTTTAACATAGATTGCAAAACATTTCACTTTTATTTTTATATAATAGTTAAACATTTTATTTTCATTTTTATATGAACCAAGTTTATATGAGCGTATCTCAAATCACATATCCATCAAATATCCATCAAATGGTGAATTGTGGTGATTCTTCATTATCTTACATTATGTGAGTTGAATGTCCATTAAGATGTGGTTTAATTGTTCATTTAAATGGTGATTCATTTTGTGTTAAATAGTTTTTTTTTAATTACATAAAAAACGTTTCAAGGAGTAGATGATGAATTAATGTTTAAAAAGTTTGGATTGGTTAAATTAACTTTTAAACTCCATCTTTTCCAAAACAAGTTTTGTTCCACTATTAGTGATGTATCTTATATTTTTCATAACAAATTTTTTTAAATACATACAAATTAAATATTAAGGAAATATGTTTCATCTTAACTTCTATCCATATAAACATTAAGAATAAAAATAAGATTTTGTTGTAGATGTATGGGATAGCATTGTAAAAAACGTAATTTGATTTTTTAAGTAAGCTAAAAACAAACTATTAATAATGTATCTTAAATTTTGTAACCAAAAAATATCAATATGTGTAAATTAACCATTAAATGAATATGTTTCATCTTAAGTTGGTCCAATTAACTTTTTAATATTTGTTTTTAATTGTAAATAAAAAAAGGATGCAAATATCTTAAAAGTAAAAACCACAAGATCCTATGTGGCATCTCCTAAAGCCAAGAAAACCATTTATCTTTTTTCTCAAATTTGTGATTTTTTTTAATGTTGAATATGTTAAAGACCATTTTATCCCTATACCAAAGATATAAAGTTGATTGGGATATGGTGAAACCTACAAACTAATGTGACTTCATTATTTGGAGATGAAACCTCCAAATCTTTTCTTTTACATTCTTAAAGGTGAAACCTACAAACTAATTCATTCATCATGATTTGTTCATCACCGATTGTCTTCTTCTTCTTCTCCACACATGATGTATTATTCATTTTTCTAACTATTACTATTCTTCAACAAAATCATGTTAGGTAACCTCCTTTTCTTCTTTCATGTCAATCACTTGATGATATGTTATTTTTCAACAAAATTGTTTTGCAATTCTTACTTTAAGAGTATTAATCCGAGTATTATTATTTCTTATTAGCTATTGTTGAGATTTTAGAATTTATTTTTTACTTATGTCCTCTTTATATAATGTTTTTTATAACAGAATCAGAGGTTTGTTCTTGAAATTTGATGACGACAACGGTTCGATAATCACATGTTGCACGTAAGTATTACAATTTGACATGTTATAGCCTCAACAAGCATGAATATGTTCTTTTTCAATGACTGTTTTTAATTTTCAGGTTTTCTTCAAGAAGATTGATTTAGGTAGTCATTTTTTTAACTCTTATTATTATTTCTTATTGATTATTGTTAAGATTTTAGAGTTTATTTGTACTTTTGCCATCTATATTTCAGTATGTCTTTCTAATGGAATCCAATGTTTGTTTTTGGCGATAGTTTTAAAGTTTTGATGACAACAACGGTTTGATGATCACATCTTCCAAGTAAGTATTACAATATAAGATGATATAGCCCATTTACAAACATAAATATGTTCTTTTACAATGAGTGATTTGGATTTATAGGTTTGTTTCAAGAAAACTAATTCAGATAAATGAGTGTCTTTAATTTTCAGGTTTATTTCAGAAAGATTGATTCTGGTTTCACTTTTTTTTTTTACTTTTATTGGAATTTTAGAGTTTTATTTATTTATTTTTTTTACTTTTAGGGGCCGTTTACTCGAACACTTACCCGGTAAGTGCTTACCGGTAAAATTGAACACTATCAACTATCATATGGTACAACATTTTAGTCTCTTAAAACGGTATCGCATGCAACAATTTACCCGGTAAGCTCTTACCGGGTAAGAGTTGTGGATCTCACTTACCCGGGTAATACTTTCGGTCCATGCTATCGCTCTTACCGGGTAAGATTGTAGTCATGTTCATGTTCTTCCCGTAAGGTAAATTCACCCGGTAAGTACTTATCGGGTAAGTTCAAGTAAACGACCCCTTAGTTTCAAATTTTACTAATCATTTTATCTTATTATTATATTTTATTGATTACTACTGAGATTATTTCTTTTGACATTCACATGAATTTTTAAGTTTTTTTTATTTTTCATCTTCTATATATTTTTTAAATTTGTTTTAATCTTTAAATTTAAATGTTTATTTACATGACACTAAAAAAAAATAATATGTATATCTAAATATGACAACTGAATATGATAAAAACCGGTTTAATTGATATAAATAAATAAAAAGGATGGAGATGGCGGTTAATGATGCCAATTTAATACATTATATATTTTAATATGACAATTATTAATTATCATTAACTATTGTTTACCCAATACTCATCTTTTCAAGTATAATTGGTATTCGTTATTAATTGTTCTATGGTTGTTTATAGCCATCATATTAAAATAGATTTGTTTATAAACAATACAATCAATGCAAAAATTATCCATATGCAAAAATTTCATGGGGTTTGTTTATTCTTCAATGTTAAAATAACTATGGTTGTTTATAGCCATCATATTAAAATAGGTTTTAAATTTTTTATAACTATGGTTGGAATCAAATCAATCAAATGGTAAATATTGTATTGCCAAATTAAAAGAAGATTCAAGAAAATGATCAGGCAAAATTAATTTGAACAATTTTTCAAATCTTAAAATAAAGTTGAATTTCATCATCCCTCAGTTATTACCAATAAAGTTGAGTTTGATCATCCATCTAGGTAATGAATTATTATCTATAAAGTTGGCATTAAAACCAAACAAATGTATGTTATTATAGTGCAAAAATGAAAGAAAATCAATGTTGAAAACTTGGTTTCTTTAATCTATATATATTAATTGTGAAATTCCGTTTCATTTTAAATCGGATCAATGCCCTTTAAAACAATTGCCGTCACCGTGCAACGCACGGGCCCGACACTAGTTTAATGAAAATGAAAAACATTTGAAATGTTTTTGTATAGAAAGAGATGAAAAGGGTAAAGACAGGGAGGAAACTACTAAAAAGTATGAAAAGGTTGTATTATGTCAAGTAATTAAAATGACATGTCATCTAAATCAATTCATTTAAGCTTCTATGAGAGAGCAGGAGAGAGACACCTTTATTTACAACTTATGAAAGGTTATAACTGTGCAAACTCGTGTAAAACTGTTCATTCTAGACCATACATAATTATGATTGATTTCTCGATTTATCAATAGTTATCGATTTCATCTAATAATCTTACATATAATGCATAGTATTTTCATTATATATACACCTAAATGGAATGCATATAGATGTGCATGAAATTATCACTATCAATGGGTATACTGGATTATCACTTTCACGCAGTGACGAATCTAGGATTCAAACATAGTGGGGTCCAACATGTGATAATATAAGTCAGTTGTAAAAATAGACATGATGATAGGCCGGGTATGTTATCGATGGTAGGAGGAAAAGTGAGATACAAACACATGATGTCGATCACTATCAGACGAAATCTGTTGATTTACTTTAATTAATAGATACCTACATGCGCGCGTTGCGGCGTGAAAAATCTCGAATTTAAAACCGATAACTCAAAAGATTAATCTAAAGCCGATAACGTGTAAAATGAACAAAATTAAAAGAATATGGGTACATCACTCTTGAAAAATCACGATATATATATTTATCATATTTTACAATATTATTAAGTTAAAGAAATATTGAATGATGAAATTATTTTCAAATTATCGACAAGATAATTATAAAAAATACATTTTATAATGTATTACAGTTAATCTATGATTATGTATTTTAAATATGGGTTTAAAATGGAAAATGAGAATGTGAGAATATAAAACTAATTATTTCATATACATATTTGTGATATTTAACACTATGATAAAATAAAAAAATATTCAATATTGAACTCATTTCAAAGATATTTACGAGATGGTTACAATGATATAATTTATTAAAGAAGAAACATATTTTTTAATCTATTTTATATTGTATATGATTATTTGTGTTAATATGATAAATGTATAAAATGAAAAATGAAAAAGTAAGGGATTAAACTTAAATTAAATGATTAATTACAAGGGTACTAAGTGTAATTTATAAATGAAAAAAAAAAAAGTAGACATCGGTTAAGAGAGAGATTTGTGAGAAGTGGGTTGTATATGGTTTAACAAGTTGTACATTAAGCTTTAGAATGTATACCTCTTAATTTTTCAAGAATAACCATATGGGTTTACTTCACCGGAGTGTATCCAACTTGTCACAAAAAGTTATTGTATGTATTGGACTTTGATTTTGTCTATTGTATGTATCAAACTTCTAAAAACCTACCATTTGATGTATTTTGATACACTTTTGTGACAAGTTAAATACACTTTTGTGACAAGTTGGATACACTTTCGTGGTAGGTTTTGATAAGTTTGATACATACAATAACTAGTTTTGATATGTTTGATACATACAATAGAAAAAATGGAAGTTCAATACATACAATAACTTTTCGTGACAAGTTGGATACACTCCGGTGAAGTAAACCCTAACCATATATAGTAGGGTTTAGTTCACGAAAGTGTATCAAACTTGTCACGAAAAGTTATTGTATGTATTGTATTTTCATTTTTACCATTTGGCGTATCAAACTATCAAAACCTACCATTTAATGTATTTCGTGACAAATTGGATACACTTTCATGACAAGTTGGATACATCAAAATGATGAGTTTTGATAAAGTTGGATACATACAATGACTAATTCGTAAACTCTGATATGTCAAATGGTAAAAATGGAAGTACAATACATATAATAACTTTTCATGACAAGTTGAATACACTTTCGTGAACTAAACCCTATATAGTATATAGATTAACAAAAATTGAAAACTGTGAAGTGTAAGGCTATGTTTGGCAATCGTAGCTTATAAGCTAGTTGTTAGCTGATAAGCTAGCGGATAGCAGATAAGCTAGTTGTTGATTGATAAGCTTGCTAGTAGCTGATAAGCTTGCTATTAGCTGATAAGCTAGCTGTTGAACAAATTATGTTTGGCAAAAACTAGCTTATGAGTATGTAAAATGACCAAAAAGGGTATATTTGAATTTAATAATTAATATTAATAAGGGTATAGTTGGAAAAAGCTACAATAAGCTCCTCAAAAGCTACTCAAAGTAGCGTTTCAAAAAGCTAGCTGATAAGCTAGCTTCCTGGTACATGTTTGGATGTACTAGCTTATGCTTGCCAAACACAGCCTAAGTCTATTATTCTTGATTTCTTGTGGGGTCATTTTTGTAATTTTAAAGGGGTCCAAAATAAAACTATAACTATAAAAATATAAAAAATAAAAAATTTTGTGGGGTCCACACACCCCATGGTTTACAACTTGGGTTCGCCCCTGCTTTCACACAGTATGTTAGATCAAAGAATCAAATCAATTAGAGGAGAGAGAGATCATGAAGCCATCATTTTATTCATCCATAGAGGGAAAAGAGAGAAAGTACAAAACACCTAAAATTACACACACTCAATCTAATAGACGACTCTCATAATTCTCACAATTGCCACTCCATTTCTATATATACCTTTACACATAAGCCCCTCTATCTATACAATATGTTCACTTTCACCCCTCACACTCAATTTATTATTATAAAAAGACTTCTTTATAAAACTTTCACATATTAGGACATTTTATGTCCTAACACAATACATCACATAAATTGTTATATTCATCGAAATCTGCTACTAAAATTCAATAAAATCAAGTAATTCATTAAGAGAACGGATGAGAATGTAATAAATGGACTAAAATTGATGGTTTTAGATAATGTTGTACAATTGTATGTAATATTTCATGTGGTTGTAAATGATAGAGAGAGGGATAATCATTTACAACCACATGAAATATTACAACCGTGCAACCTATAGGGAGGGTTCAAATGAAAATTCATCTTTTAATGTGAATTTAAGGACAATCAAGAACGCAACAAGTGTTCAGTTTGAATAATACATAATTATTTAAACTGAATGTTCATACATTATTCATGATGAATAATACAACTTTCAGTCTGAATAATGAATAATACAATCTTTTAAGACGCATTTTATGAGGGTATTTGATTAAAAATATCATTAGTTTTAAAACACTTATTACCGGAAGTGGCACTTCTCATATCATCATCTAGGGGTGTGCATGGTTCGGTTTGGTTCGGTTTTGAGGTAAAACCAAAACCAAACTGAAAATTTCGGTTTTTAGAAAAACCAAAACCAAAACCAATCGGTTTTTGGTTTTCGGTTTTAAGTTCGGTTTTTGGTTCGGTTTTCGCTGTTTAATTCGGTTTTTGGTTTTTGGTTTTCGGATTTCAATTTTTTGTCCAAAAATCAAAATCCAAGATCATCAATTCATGTTTATGGCATCTGAATGTTTAAAAGATAGAGTTGGTGTTTTATAGAAGTATGACTTCAATTTAATATTGACTAATTTACATTATTAATAGTATTCATCATCATAGAATGACTTCAATTTATTATTTGTTTCATCATTTTTTAATATAAATGTTTTCTATATTATGTCAAGTCATTCATGGACTCGAGTAATTATGAGAAAGAGAATGCAAAGGGTAAAATTATTAATTCGTCGAAAACTAAAAGAAAAATTAGCAGAGCACTGAAGTTGAATAAGAACTCATAAACAAGAAAATTGTCAGAGAGAACTAGAGATAAATAAGAACTCAACAAAATCTTCCAGTATTTATTAAATAACTAGGGTAAAACTAAAAGAAGTATTTATTCGGTTTGGTTCGGTTTTTTCGGTTTGGTTTTGAATCATAAAACCGAACCAAACCGAAAAAGTCGGTTTTTGAAATTTTAAAAACCAAAACCAATGGTTTTGGTATTGGTTCGGTTTTTTCGGTTTGGTTTTTTTTGTTTTTTCGGTCTTGGTTCGGTTTCGGTTTTGGTTTTTTCCTGCTCACCCCTATAATATCATCTTATATCTATACATATAAGTCTCTTTTAAAAACTCACTAATTTGTGCCTCGTTAAATCCAAATATAAATCATAAAAAGTTAGTTAAAAAAATAATATAATTAAACTTCCTCTCTCTCTCTCTCTCCTATTTTCCTAATTTTTCTTCAATATTTTAGTTATTTTACTTTTGGTCAATAAGATTTGATTTACTATTGTTTTCAAAAGAAAAAGATTTAAATTATTATTTGACTATTATTTATTTTTTATATTTATTTAAAAATTTAAAGCAAACATTTGAGTGAATACTAACGAAGCACGTCATACGGTTGAACAAGAAGTGGTCCAAAGAAAAGAATAACGTTTTTCTAAGTAAATTACAAGTTTTGCCCCTGAACTATAACTCAATCTACCATTTTAGTTCAAAAGTTTTCACTGTTTGTTTTCCTCAAATTAAACTTGCTGGAGAATTTGTTAAGAAATAAACTCATTATATTGTAAACCCTAAGGATTGTGGTATAATAGTTAACTCTCTCAGAATATAAATGTGAAATATCTTATCTGTTTAGGATTCCATTTTAAGTATGTATAATAATTGTGGTTACTAAATTATGAAGGACTAGTGTCTTATAGCTATAATTTATTGAATTAGTCTGGACATAATCAAAAAAAAAAACCCATAAAGAAAAGCTCATTATATTATAAAAGAGAGTAAATTAAATATTTGGTCCCTATGGTTTACTATTTATTGCACTATTAGTTCTTCTTTTGAAATAATTATGAATTTGGTCCTTGTGATTTACATTTTCTTGCACTGTTGGTCTTTGTCCCTAACTTTCAGTCTGTTAAGCATAGGGACCAACAGTGCAATATAGTGTAAACCACAGGGACCCACAGTGTAATATAGCGTAAACCACAATGACCAAATCTATAATTATTTTGAAAGAGTGGCTAATAGTGCAATAAATAGTAAACCACAAGAACCAAATATGTAGGGGGTGCTGGGTTCGTTTTAGGGAATGAGAATGAAAATGAAAATACAAGAAAATGAGAATGAAAATGAGTATTGTATTGATATTAGTCGGTTAACTCACTATAATCAATCAAAAATTGTTTCATATTTAAAAAGATATTTTTCTCCACTTTGAAAATACAAAGATGTTTCATTTAACATCAAAAAATGAAATGATATATGGAAAAAAAACTAAGTATAAAAAAAAAATTCATTCCCTCCAATTTGGTCAGGAATGGAAACTAGTTGATCTGCAAATACAATTCCATTATATAATATCTGACCAACTGTTTTAATTTCATTATCATTCCTATTTTTTATTTTGCAATACTCCCAACCAAACACCCAACTAATTTACTCCATAAAAAATTAAATATCATTTTAATTTTAATATTTTAATTATTATTTAAAAATTTCTAGCCAAACACATTTTGTCAAATAGTCTGTCCTATTTGAACTAAATTATGAGGAAGTGACTAAAGGTGTGGTGCAAGAATATTTTTATTTATTAAATTGGTCAAGGCAAATTCATATTTTGATTTTGTTTGAATATATTCATGCATCTATCAATTTCGATTTTAGGAATAAAATTAGATATTAATTAAATGTGGGAATAAATTGGAGGATCTACAATAACATTGCTTTTATTAGACGTCTAAAATATTTTATTGACTTTAAACATTGTATGAAAAAAAAAAAAAAATAGGCTATTTCTAAATAATTGTATGCATGCACATAAACTACTAAAATGACTTATCAGAGATTTTTAATATTTTTTTAAAATATAATCTCGATTAATACTAGTTATTAGTAAATATTAATTTATGATAACTAAAATTGAATAAGAATTTTTAAATTTTAAATATATATTATATAAACATACAATTACAAGGAAAAAAATAAAATTCCCACTCAAACTTGGCTAAATTACAAAAAATGCCATGTCATTATTAAAGGCGGCTGGCTTTTTTTATTTCCACAAATGTATCCCCCTTCGCTCATTTCCAAATATCTTTCTTAATAAAAAAAATTAATAAGACAATAAAGTAAATTACGATTTTCGTCTATATGTTCTCATGTTTATAACATTTTTCCGTTTAGTCTTTATAAACTACTTTTTTTTCATCTTTAATAGTTTTTACATTTCATTTTTATCTCTTCATCCAACTTTGTTAAATTTAGTAATTAAGTCATCAAAAAAAATATTTTATTAAATTACATTTTTTTAGAGGTATCCCAGACCACATTGGGCCCAGATTAATCATCGGCAATTTTTGGAGCGAAGCCAGACTGCTAAAGCATGCAGTCTGAGGTCGAAGCCCTCGTACCTCCAGAATGCATCCTCCAGGGCTCGAACTCGGGTTCACCACTATGTAGTGCTCAAGCCTTACCACTAGGCTAACACTCCTTTGGTTACATATTCAGTCCTTATACTTGACTATTCTTTATATTTTTTATTGTCAAATTACATAACTCACATTTGTTACTTTTTTACTTTATTTATTTATTTTATCAACATATTTTGTTTATTGTTTCTTATAAACTATTATAATTTTAATAAAAGAAATAATCAAATAATTTCATTAAAGTATATGATAATTTTTTTTCAAAAGCTTTGGTCACTAAGATTTGTCAAATGTTACGAATTTGGTCTTTAAAGTTCAGTTATTATAAAATAAACTCCCATGTATGTTTTTTTTTTATGTATTTGGTCCCTCGTATTAACGATCATCTATTAATCTCTTAAAGGAGATGCCAAAACGACAATTAAACGCTTTTAAATCAATTGTATACTTTTGTACTTGAATATAATATCGACATAAAATAGACATCAGTTATATTATATACCTTTTTTATTGTAAGCTTATAGGAAAACACCCAACACAACATATGAAGTCCTAAGCTTTCGTATGACAACATATGTACAAACTTATGTTTCATATAAATCCATATTATACTTATGATAAAATCTATCATACTTTATAACCCGACGCGAAGCCCGGGCTCTTAATAACTAGTTAAAATATAATATTAATAGGTATTAATTATTTATAAATTTTTTAATTACATCAAATATATATTAATTGTTATTAAAATATTTGGTTATACAGCAAATGTAAAAATTTTTAAAAATATTTATATAAGGTTTATAAAAATTAAAGAATTATACTTATTTTTATTATTTTTATTATTTTTATTTCATCGATAAGTAAAATATGTTAAATAATTTTAATAAAGTTGTTAGTACCAAATTGTCCTAATTTGAGGAAGTTTTATAAAGTAAGCTTTGAGAAGAATTATTTTGTAATTAGCTTGTAGTTATAGTTAATGGGCTTGGGTTTGGGCTTGATGTAATTAGGCCCTATATATAAAGGGTTTAGGTTTGGCAAGAGAATTGTGTGAAGTCATTTCAATGAGAGTCATCTAAGGTGAACTAGTGTGTGTTTCTTGTAACTCATGAGAGCTCTCTAATTATACAAGAACATTTCTTTTCTTCACTTGATTTCTTATTGTATCCTCTAATTGTTTGATTGTTTGGGACCAACAAAAGTATTTAACCTAATATATATATATATATTATAATAAATAAGTAATTGGACTACTACATGTCATCGTCTGTTGAGCCAGTTTTATAATTTTTTCGCCTAAACATGTATCTAGATGCATTTAACACTTTTATTTCATTTAACCTTATCTGATTGACACTTGTCATTTTATTAAAAAAAAAATAAGATAATCCACTAATTTAGTATTCTTAAAAATATCACTATTATTTAAGTTATAATTTGAATTGTTCAAGTTAATATTTGCATAATAAAATATAAAATATAATCAAAATAATTATTGAGTTTTAAAAAAAAAATTATTTTGATATTGTTAAAGTTAATATTTGCATTGCATATAAACTCGTAAAACCATAAAATTGGAATGGAGTGATAGAGAATAAAACTGACACGAAACAAGATTATTTATTGAAGTGTTCAATAGCTTAAGATGTTTTGTACAACATTGTGCACGTCTTTATCTATATTATATTATGTATATTTTAGTACTTGTACGTAAAAATAATTGAATAAAAAATTGAATTTAATTGATTTTATGACAAGTTTTGCATGAAAAAATAGGAATGCAATATAGATTTTTTTAATAATAAAAAATCATGACGAATTAGCTACGAAAATTCATCGCTGAGAATATCTGTCGCTATCATTGTTTGTTGCTAATTATTATCCGTCGCTAATACAATCCGTCGTTGACGCGTCGCTAAACCTTGTCCAGCGCTATCGGTCGCTGATAGTATCATGTACGAAATGTTTTGCGACAAACCTTCGCGACGGATCAACAACAAAGATATCAGTTTCAGCGACGGATCAACGACAAAATATTCCATCGCTGAGGGCATTTATTTTAGTAGTGCATTACTCAATCTACATGTTCAGTTTACATATTTTAATTATGCTATAACAGACATTCAAACATCTTTTTAATTAGCAAAAAGATAGTCAATTTAGAAAAAGACGAGCAATCTAAACCACATAATTTGTCAAAAAACCGAAAATTAAAAAAGAAGTATTTTTTTAGAAATTTGGATAATGATCCTTTTGAATTGAGTCAAATATTATTGAATAACATAAATTTAACAAAAACACTATTTAAGTTCCTTAATATTATCATCATATCTTTTATATTTATTTATTTTTATATAATCCAATTTGTTGTCAAACGTTGTACCACCTAACTAGTTTAGATATCTGTTTTCAATATTCATGAAAATAATTCTACAATGATTACACCACTAATTATTTTCCTTTTACTTTAAACAGCCACTCCAATAGTTTTGGAGAAATTAATCAACATAGTCGGTTTTTCTTGTAAAATTTTCTTTTTCTGCCATCTTTTAATCAATTTCCTATTTTAAAATATCTTATATATTTGTGTAAACTAATATAATATACAAAAATTGCATAAGCATCCACGTCTGCTTAAGGATCCCCATTTATGTAAATATTTCTTTTTATATGAAAATAGGTTTTAAACAATGCATAACACTATGCGTACCCCCTCCCAACCTTTTTAACTGCACTATCACACATGCGCCACATCAGCTTTTTTATAACCCCACAATAAGCCCTCTGGAGGCTCTGGTTAGTATCCGAACCCTTCCAACCCTCTTATTTTTTAATTCTTTAATTAATTAAAACACACCCCCACACATACCACACACACAACACACACAAACAATAGCGGTTATGAGCGGTGTGGCCACACCGCTATGCCTGCAGCCCGCTGAGCCCGTCGATGGCGTATCGAAGGCCGCTCCAACCCGCCGGCTCCCAACCTACCGAGCCCAGCCCTCCCGGTGCACATGGCCGGCCTAATTCGTTAATGTAAACTCTAGTTAAAATAGGAATTTGGTTCTTAATATATCTAAAAAATAATTTGGTTGGAGAGATTAAGTATTTTTGTCGTTTTCCTTATTTTTAAGGTTAAGTGTTCAACATTTTTCCATGGTAGGATCTATAGAAGAAATTCTAGGTATAACTTAGGTAATAAAAACCCCTTTTTTTAGTAATTGTTAATGATACAATTTTCAAACTTTCAATCATTGTATATTTACTTGTAAATATAATGTATACAATATTTCTATTATAGTACAATTTATTAATAAAATTTAAATTTACAAAATTAATTCATAAGGCCATCCGCTACCGTAACCAGTAGGAGACCGGTACCCTATCGGTACCGGCGGCAACACCGCCGCGGGTGACCGGTAGGGTCACCGGTACCGGTGAAATCGGTACGCCCATGCCGGTTCAAACGGACTCCCTTCGTCTTTGATGAATTGCCAAAACACCCCCCCACCCCAACGGTCATATAGCCGGGGTAAAATCATTAATTTTTTTTTTCACTTTTAACCACCCCTATATATCTTAATACATATTTTACTCCAACCTACACCTTTATACTCTCATCTTTACTCTCATCTACATTTTTTTTTTACTTTCATCTACATCTTCATCTTAATCTCTATCTCATCTTAATCTCTATCTCTTCTTTTCTCAAACATGGATCAATACGGTAACGATTCCGGCTCGAGGCGTACTAACCCGAACCAACCGTATCACCCACCGAACCAACCGTATTAGCCACCGAACGTTCCGTAACACCCACCGAACCTTCCGTATCACCCACCGAACATAGCCTCAGATTATTGGATGTATGCGCACTTGCTTGCGCAACATCCACCACCACCCACCACAACATTCCGGTTCGCACCAATCTACCGGTTCGCACCAAAACCCGCCGACGAGAAGGTGGGCACTACGAGATGAGGAATATGACGACGACGATGACGACAAACTTGTACCCGAAACGCAACCTTTGTCATCGTCGTCACCGCCACCACCACCACCACCACAAAAAAACAAACGTGGACGCAAGGGTAAGAGTGCGGCCACGGACGCGGACGCGGACACTCTCAAAATTGATGGTATCAATTATGGTTTTTCATTGAATGAATAAAAAACAAAGGACGCAAAGTTTAAATACAAAGCTCAAGCAAACAAAAAAGGCAATGATCTAGGCAAGAAAAAGGAAAACAAATCAAGATAAAATAAAGAATAGATATGCAGAATATTTGGCTTCCAATACTCCCCCTCAAGTTGGAGCATGAAGATTATGAATGCCCAACTTGTCAAGTAGGAAACGTAGTTGTTCAGTCCCTAATCCTTTCGTGAGAAGGTCGGCAACTTGCATTGAAGAACTAATTGGCATCGGTTCAACCTCTCGAGACTCGACTCTTTCACGAACGAAAAAACAATCCATTTCAACATGTTTGGTTCGTTCATGGAAAACCGGATTGTTGGCGATGTGGCGGGCGGCTTGATTATCGCAAAATAAAGAAGTTGGCTTGTTTGAGCAAATACCCAATTCAGTTAGAAGCCATCTCATCAAGAGAACCTCACTAACAGTAGATGCCATAGCTCTGTATTCTGCTTCAGCTGAAGAGCGAGAGACAACAGATTGTTTTTTGGTTTTCCATCATACTAGAGCACCTCCAAGAAGGAGCAAGTAACCAGTCCGCGATTTCCGGCTGTAAGGACAACCGAGCCAATCTGAATCACAGTAGGCTGTGAGAGTACACCCTCCCTCACGTGGAAGAATAATTCCTTGTCCCGGTGTTCCTTTTAGATAGCGAAGTACCCTATGTAAAGCATCTAAATGAGGTTGTCTCGGATCTGCTACAAATTAACTTAACACATTTACCGAGTACGTTATGTCCGGTCGTGTAGCTTGCAAGTAAAGTAACCTTCCAACTATACGACGAAAACGATTGGCATCAACTTTCGGCTCCTTCTCTGCTTTGTCGAGTTTCAGATTTTGCTCAATGAGAAACGGACTCGGTTTGCAACCTTGTAAACCACAATCTTTAAGAATGTCAAGAATGTATTTGCGTTGAATCAATATGAGACCGTCAGACGTTCGAGTCACTTCTATGCCAAGGAAGTACTTTAGGTTCCCTAAGTCTTTGATACTGAACTTGTTATTCAGATCATCCTTTGTAGCTTTCACCTTCTCCATGTCATTTCCAACCATGATAACATCGTCGACATAAATAAGAGCTGCGACAAAACTGTTCCCTTGCTTATGAATAAAAAGAGAATAGTCAGCTCGAGATTGTTTAAACCAAGGCTAAGAAGCGCATTGGTGAACTTTTAATACCAATTGCGCGAGGCTTGTTTTAAACCATACAATGACTTTCGCAGGCGACAAACTCTGTTGTCTCCTTCCCTAGCAAAACCTTGGGGAATTTTCATATAAATCTCTTCATTCAAATCGCCATGCAAAAAGGCGTTGTTGACGTCGAGTTGATGTATCACCCAATTCCTTTTAACTGCAACGGCCAAGAGAGTTCTCACGGTCACAAGTTTGGCGACCGGGGCAAACGTGTCATGGTAATCAACACCTTCCATTTGTGTGAACCCTTTCGCTACGAGACGGGCTTTGTATCTTTCAACTTCACCATTTGGTTTATACTTCACCTTATAAACCCATTTCGAATCGATGACATGCTTTCCCTCCGGAAGGTATTCCAAAGTCCACGTTCCATTCTTCTCTAAAGCTTGGATTTCTTTCTTCATGGCATCCTTCCACCTGTCATCTTTCACGGCTTGATGAAAATGTCTCGGCTCATCGTTAGAATCAATGGCCACCATGAAAACCTTGTGAGCGTCAGAAAAATTCTTATATGAGACAAAATTGGACATAGGGTGTACCGTAGAGGACGATTGATTTGGTGGAGCTTGTGCATGGTCAACCGATGGGGGAAGTTGGACATGATAATCTGTAAGGTGTTTCGGTTGACTTCTATTCCTTTTCTCACCGAGTGGAACGTCGGCAGTGGGTTCTGTGGTGGAGGCTTGCTCCATATCACCTCGATCATCCAAATCTTGAACGTGTGTGGTTTGTTCAATATCATCATCCCACATGTTTTGTTCGACGTGACCAAGGTTTGGTTCCTCGACCTTCAGGGGATCTTCACCTTCCTTTTCATCGTTCCGCTTGTAAAACGGAAATTGGTCCTCATGGAATTTGACATCCCGTGAGACAATGACTTTCTTGTTCTCGATGTCAAAGATCTTATAACCTTTGACTCCATGTGGGTAACCTAAGAAAACTCCGGGCCTCCCCCTAGCTTCGAATTTGTCCCCTTTTGTTTCATTACTTTTAAAATAAGCTAAACACCCAAAGATCTTCATACTTTCATAGTTTGGTTTATGATGAAAAATGATCTCATATGGTGTTTTATTCTTTGTCACTTTAAGAGGTAATCGATTGATAATGTATGCAGCGGTTAAAACACACTCACCCCAAAATATTTTAGGCAGGTTGGCTTCAAATCTAAGGGAACAAGCAGTTTCGAGAAGGTGCCTATGTTTTCGCTCCACCACCCCGTTTTGTTGCGGGGTGTGTGGACACGTTGTTTCTAACAAGATTCCTTCTTCGCCATAAAAGCTAATCATCTCATTAGACGTGAACTCCCCCCCCCCCCCCCCCCCCCGTTATCACTTCTAATTCTCTTGACGGATTTCTGAAATTGGGTTTTTATTAACTTGCAAAAATTGAAAAGACATTTGCTAGCTTCGTGCTTATGTCTTAAAAGAAAAACCCACACTCCTCTACTAAAATCGTCAACAATGGTTAAGAAAAAATGGGCTCCCGAAAGAGAGGCATATCTGTATTTTCCCCAAATATCACAATGCAACAATTCAAAAAAATCATTGGTTTTAATTTCACTGTTTGGAAAAGGTAATCTAGTGTGCTTAGCTTTTGAACAAGAATCACACAATTTATTGAAAGAAACATCCTTAAGAAAATCAATCTGGGTGAGTTTATCGCCGGAAGCGTGACCAAGTCTTTTATGCCAGGTATCCGCCGCTACCATAAGAGCCCTCTTCTCGGTTCCAAACATCCCCATCCGGTAAAGACCTTTTCTGCACTCACCCGCACCAATCAAGCTCCTCGTGTAAAGTTTCTGCATAACGCAAAAATCAGGAAAAAGCGTTATAGCAGACTGAAGTTCTTTGCTCAACCGACTAACAGACAAGAGGTTGCAAGTAAATTTGGGAATATAAAGAACTCCTTTAATTTTTGCACCTCCCGGTAAGGTGCATTCGCCTCTTCCCTCAACGGGTATGGAATCTCCGTTTGGAATGGCCACAAGGTTTTCATTATGGCCGTGAGTCCTTTGTTGAGGATCTCAATTTTATTCGTTATGTGGTCGGTGGACCCTGAATCGACCACCCAATCGTCTCCAAAATTGGTTTTACCTGTCATTGAGGCTGTAGGGGCTGGATCATCTTTAGCTCCCTTCTCATTCCCTGCAAAATGTTTCAAAAAAGTCTCATATTGTTCGTTAGTTAGACCTGGAATAGGACTTGTGTTGGTCTCGACATAGGCGGCCTTTGGTTTGTTTTCATCACGCCCTTTGTTTCCTGGCCACCAATCGGGATATCCTATTCGTTTGAAACAGCCTTCTCGGTTGTGGCCATCTTTCCCGCAGAAGGTGCAATGCTCTAACGTCTCCTTGCGCTTGTTGTCCTTTGTAATGGGTCTGTCTCGTTGTTGGTTAGAACTGCTTTCCTTTTCTCGCGGGTGCATAGGCCTTAAAAGAAGCTGGCTCAGTCGTTGGTTTCTTCTCGTTGGATATCATTCTCTGTCGTTCATCTTCCGCGACGAGGTGGTAGGCGTTTCCTAGACTCGGAATCGGATTCATAGCCAAAATCTGAGTTCTGATGACAGAGAACTGGTCATCAAGTCCCAAAAGAAACTCGTAAAGTCTCTCTTTTTCCCTGAGATCCACTATCTTTTTTCCAACATCACACGTACAACCATTGCAGGTGCAACGTGGGATAGAGAGAGCAGCTTGTAACTCGTCCCAAATCCCGCGCAATTTCGTATAATAAGCTGAAACAGACGCACCTGCTTGTTGTGTTCCAGTGAGGATTTGCTTCAATTCATAGGCCCTTGGAGCACTTTATTTCCCAAATCGTTCCAGCAGATCGTTCCAGATTTCGTTAGCAGTATTGGCGTATTTTACACTGCTTCTGATGTCCTTTTTTCATGGTCGTTGTGAGCCATCCTTTAATCATGGCGTCACAACGCATCCATGCCATGTAATCTGCGGCAGTCTTTTCTGGTTTCTTGATGGACCCATCGATGAACCCTATTTTGTTTTTGGCAAATAGGAAGTTCATCATCTCTTGTGACCAATCTGCATAGTTGCTATCGGTGAGGACGTCGTTTACATGCAATTGTTTCGGGTAATCTGAAGGGTGTATGTAAAGGGGCGAGTTTATGTCGGGAGCGGTTTCCAGTTTTTGGCCGGGACTTTTGTCGCCGGTCATGGTGGAGGTTGGTGGCGTTAGGTTTTGGTGATTTTAGGTTAGACCTGCTCTGATACCATCTCAAAATTGATGGTATCAATTATGGTTTTTCATTGAATGAATAAAAAACAAAGGAGGCAAAGATTAAATACAAAGCTCAAGCAAACAAAAAAGGCAATGATCTAGGCAAGAAAAAGGAAAACAAATCAAGATAAAATAAAGAATAGATATGCAGAATATTTGGCTTCCAATAGACACGAGTGGGACGCCTTTGGGTAAAGCCAAATGTAGAACGTGGACCTTGAATGAGGAGGTCGAACTAGCTAAATCGTGGGTCGAAGTCACGGAGGATCCGGCCATAGGTAATTATCAAAAAAGAGGTATATAAAAAACCGTTTTCATTTTATATAGTTTTCCACTAACATTGTTTAACTTTTTATTTTTTGTAGTAGATAACTATTGGAAGTCGATCAAGGCAAGTTTCGACACGCGCATGAACTACGACCCAAAAGTCCGGTCCGACGACGCCATTCTGACGAAGGTTCGAGGGCTCATAGCTAGCGTCTCGAAGTTCGCATGCGTTTACAATAATGTGTCGAAATCGTGACGTAGCGGGGAAGATGACGTGATGGTGCTTAACTGAGCCAAAGACCGATACCATCGCGAGAACGGCAAAAGCTTTCCGCATGAACACGCTTGGAGAGTTGTCAAAGACTCTTCTAAGTTCGAACCGGTCTTAATGATGGACCCACGGAACATAGGTGCGCCGAAAAATAAACGGTCGAAAACGTCCGAAATCCCAACCGATTCCCCCAACGAATCCGATGCTCGCACTCATTTCGTGAACCTCGATACCGACTCCCCTCACAAACGGAGCGCACACGACCGATGGATCGAAACGCCGCAAGACGTGCGGCATCTTCCTCTACGGCACCCGCATCATCCGATGGTGTGTCGATGGTTGCGACCTCAATAAGTTCCCTCGCGACCACGAATAGTAGGCTAATCGATTCGCTTTCCGCACGACAACGAAATATCGATTTCAAGACCTACATGACACCGCATAGGGGGCTCGAGGGTTTAGAGTTGGAGGCCGTTTTGGAGGAAAAAGATCGGTTACGTGAACAATGCGGGTTTAAAAAATATTATTAGTTTTTATTTTAATGTACTTTTAATTTTAATTTTAATTTTAATTATGAAATTTATTTTTAGTTTTTATGTTAATGTAATTTTTAGTTATTTTAATTAATGTAATTTTTATTTTAATTTTAAAGTTTATTGGTTTACTTAATTTAATTCTAATGTTTATTTAAAAAAATAAAATGAAGGGTATGAATTAAAAATAAAATAAAATGAAGGGTATGAAATGAAAATTAAAAAAATAAAATGAAGGGTATGAGGGGTATGATAGTGGATGAAAGGTATGGAGTTGGTAGGTAGTGGTAAAGATAGTGGAATGCTGATGTGGCAACTGATGTGGCAATAGGTACTATAGTGGATGGCCTAATTAACTGATAAACTTGTTCTAAGTGTAAAATAAACATTGATGAGTCCTGTTAATACGACAAGATATTAAATAAAATTAATAACTAATTGAATACTCTTTCGTCCTCTTAAAACAATAATCTATAAATTAAAATAGAGATAAAATGATTAAAATATTTGTTGTATTATATTATTCAAGTATACTTCTATTATTTTAGAAAATGTATAAATAGTTTATTTAAAAGAAAAATAAGAATCAAGATACTTCTGGAGACTTTTCTAAAATATTTAAATGAACTTTCTAAATTGGAACTTTTAATAAATATCCCATTCCAAAATCCACAAAATAATTGGAACCTTTTTATAAATTGGATGTCGTGCACCTTCCTCACACCATAAACATTTGCTTGGTCTCCTTTTCTTATTCCAAATGCATATAGTTTGAGATAACGTAATTATAATCTATGTAAATATTTGACAAAATAATTAGATTTTAGTAAACAAAAAAGAAATAATTGCATTAATTTCTTTTTTTGAAAAAAGACACAATAACATGGCTCAAAACACCATATAAAAGCACAAAAGGCATAACCCAAAACTCAAACCATTGCCTTTGCTTTATATAAGCACACATAAACATAGTCTTCATATAATTTTCAATTCCATTGTGAAAACAGATGGATCATATTAAGCATAATTACATCCAAGTCGATAGGTTGAAGCTCCATGTAGCCGAGATAGGGTCGGAACTGTCACCGACGGTTCTTTTCCTTCATGGATTTCCTGAGATATGGTATACATGGCGCCATCAAATGATTGCCATTGCAAAAGCTGGTTTCAGAGTCATTGCACCAGATTACAGAGGATACGGATTATCTGACGTCCCTGCAGAACCTGAGAAGACGTCATTCGCTGATTTGATTACAGATATTGCGATCATCCTACAATCACTTGCCGTTTCTAAGGTACATACATTTGTTTGTGTATTCTGTTATTGAAAATTTGCATACGGTTATCAATACCAACATGTTGAACCTATTTTTGTATCGATTCTTAGGTGTTTGTGATTGCTAAGGATTTTGGAGGAATGGTTGCCTACATATTTGCCATTTTCTTTCCAGAGAAACTTGCAGGAATTGTAACAATTGGTGTGCCTTACATGCCCCCTCAAGCTTTGCAACAAATTCAAACCCTCCCCGAAGGTTTCTACATGCGAAGATGGCAGGTAGACACTCTTTCTTATCCCTTTATGCTTCTTAAAATCTTGAACGCAATTTAATCAGTATAACTAAAATTTTTATTAGGAACCTGGAAGAGCTGAAGCTGATTTCGGCCGGTTTGATGCTAAAAAAGTGGTGAGAAGCATCTACATTTTGTTCTCTAAAAGTGAACTACCCATAGCCGGTGAAAACGAGGAGATTATGGATTTGGTGGATCCATCGACTCCTCTACCCTCTTGGTTCACGGAGGAGGATCTTGAGATATATGCTGCTTCATATAGGAAGTCTGGATTTCTAACTGGACTCCAAGTTCCTTACAGGTAAGTCGTCAAAGATAACGTGTTAACAAGTAAATGAAATCACCACTTAAATCTCTTAACTCTCAACGCTCACATATATTAGTTAACTAATGGTTTTCAACGTTCTCATAATCATCTAAGATATGCATGCTAATAAAGTTAGTTTATGGGTTTTAAAATATGTTTGGTGCTACATTTATAAAATAAATACATATACTGTTAACATAACAACGTAAGTAACTTTCATATGATTAAAATATGATTTTACAAATTTTTACGTGAAACAAAGTCCGATGTGTTGTTTTAAAAAATTCATGGATTTTTTCTATAAGTTTCATAAGGTAAAGTCTTAATTTACATCAACCATGTGTCCAACAATTCAATTTTTATGGGCCCACAAATAGAGTTGTAATATCTGAAGTTGAAAATTAGTATGGATAATTTCAATTGCCAAATTTTTATCTCGTGGGGTTCTTGCGATACTTTGGCCTTTTTGGCATCTTTGATTTGTAAGTAGTCCTCAATTTCGTTAATCATTGTATGTAGATCATTTATGGAGAGAGTTGAACCCCCAAACCAAGACCCGAATAATCTGCGAATTGAAATTCCAGCACTGTTCATCACAGGCGAAAAAGATTACTTTTTCAACATTCCTGGAATGGAGGAATACTTGAAGAGTGGGATCAAGAATTACGTACCAAACCTAGAAATCATATACTTGCCTGAAGGTTCACACTTTGTTCACGAACAATTTCCCGATAGAGTGAATGAACTCCTACTCAATTTTCTCAAACTCAACAAATATTAGTGATTACAAGCTTTTCTAGATGAATAATCTTTAAGTTTGAATATATGTATTTTTCAAGTAATCAATATGTACCAATAGCCATACAGCTAGTCATAGTTTACTTTTTCCATATAAGTTTTCTTTATACTAAGATCTCATTTTGTAATTGTCCTAAATGTTTCAAGTTCCTCTATGCTATAATAAATTTCTTTTTACCACTGCATTTATTGGTATACTAATGTAACACCGATTTGAATATAATTTCGAAAATAGGATTAATTTGGTTATATTTTATCTATACCACATCAAATAGGTACAATAAAAAAATTACTCAAATATAAGAAACTAGTTATTAAAAGCTCGACTTCGTACCGGGTTATAAACTGTGATAGATTTGATAATATGTATTAAATGGATTTATATGAAACATAAAGTTTATACATATGTTGCCATATGAAAGGTTTAAAAAAATAAATAAAAATATTTTAGAAATAATAAAATAAAAATAAGAGATTTTAATAATACTAACAATTACCAGGAATCCAAAAGACTGTTCATGAAAAGTAGCTACCGACACTTTAACATATTTCAGACAATATACGATATATGACTAAAACGTAAAATGAAATATAGAAAACTAAAAGATATAAAGTGAATATATAATATAAGTTTACGGGGCTAAAATGTATTTTTTGTAAATGCGGGTAGCTGATGTTCATGAACAGTGTCTTGGCTTCATATAATCGTATTATATATAGTATATAATAAAATAATTACATCAAAAAATATTCAATATAGGCACGTTTTGAACGCATTGACGATACGATTATAATGACGTAATTTGTTAAAAGTAAAACTTATTTTTAACATATTCTAGCCAATATACGATATATTACTAAAATGTAAAATAAAATATAGAAAACTAAAACGTATAAAGTAATGAAATATTATAAGTTTAGGAGGCTAAAATGTAATTTTTGCAAATGTCAGTGTTTTGGATTCATATACTATATATAGTATATGTTGATCCAGTCTTCCTAAGACTTAATGAAATATCAATCATCATTTTTCTTACATCCCATAATACTTAGCAAAATACAGATGCTTAGGGAACTACAGCGAGTCTGTTCGCTGAAGGTCCATACTGCTAAACATGGCTCATAAATGATATCAGCGATAACTTGTCACTGACTCCTTTCAGTGACAGCAATAGATGATAACTGCTAAAGTATTCTTTGAAGACAAATAGTCATGTCTCTAGGGAAACCATCAGCACCATCTATTGATGTAAGCTGATGATAGAGTCAGCGATGCTAATGATCTGAAGTTGAAATGAGTGACAGCTAGTTGACTACTCTTACATGACGTTCGATAAAGACAAGTCACAGTGCCTCCCTGATCTTTCCCAAGGATCAGCGCTTCTAAGGCCAGATCAGTGACTTGTACTTTAAGAATTCTATATTTGTCTTCTTGTCCTATATGCACAAAAAGGATTTGATTTGCCTTTCCGACAAAAGTACAAAAGGGATGTCTCTTTACTGTTCCCTCTTTACTTGTCACCCATAAGGCAACTATTTACCATAGGCCATGACCCTACCAAGCATGGGTAATATTTTTGTTAGGATTATGTGCAAGATAGTAACAGGGTTTACCGTGTCCAATGTTATAAGACACTAGTAGGTCACACCGCTGCACGCCAAAAATGAGAACATTTGGATTATATGAGAAATAATTAATTGATTAATTAATTATTTAATGAGAGAATTAAAATAAATAGTTAGTTAAACTATTTATAAATTAATTAATTAGTTGAATTAATTATGGAAATTATATTTGGAGATAATTACCAAAGAATCTTATATGGAATAAAACTCTGCCAAGTTTTATCCATATAAATAAAGGGTTAAGGGTTTATCAGATGATATGACAATTCAGTTTTAAACCTACAACTCAGAAAAACTCTCTCTCTCTCTCCCCTAAAACCGGCGCCGAATTTCCAAGAGAAGGAGGTTCGTATTCGTTTTTCGGGTAATCCTCGGTGGTGGTCTAGCAACCTTCTCGCGTGGTGTCAGTAGCGGTGTAACCCCTGCCAGCTTTCCGGAAGTCTACTCGCTAAAGGTAAAATTGCTAAACCTACTTCGATTGTGTCTGTTAGGGTTTAAGATGGGTCCGGGTTTGGGAATCGTTTTTGTTATCCGCTGCGCACCGTTAGTGCCTACGGTTCCCCATCAGTGGTATCAGAGCCACTTCTTAAACCTACAGATCAGGATTAAATTGTAGTTTGCGATAAACTGGTTTTTGGTTTTGGTTAAAAATTTCGATTTTTTCTTTGTCTATATTAAAAATTGGATTTTTATCATTGTTCACACGAAACCGCGATCATCGGTGGTGGAATCACGGCCGTTTGCCGATTGAAACCACAAACCGATCGCCGGCCACCACGATTGGTGGCAGCGGCATCGGTCCGACTGCAGGCCGCCCACGGCGGTAGCGTCGGGGCTGATGATCGAGAAGACGGGCGGTGGTTACGGTGGTCTTGGCCATCGTGGCCGATCGCTAGGCTGGCGGTGATGGTGGCAGTACCGCTGCCGTCGTCGAACGGCTGTAGGCGGTGGTGGCGACGGCTATAGCCGTTGTCGCCAAGCGAACCGCAGACCACCAAGCCAAACCGCCGGCTGCCTTGCGGCCTCGCCGGGCGGCGGCGGTGGTCGTTTAGGTTATCGCCAAACCACCAAAGAATGGTGGTGATGGCGATTGGTATTAATCGACAAGCGGCGACAGGATCGGGGTGGTGGCGGCGCTGTGACCGTCGTCGCCAGTCGAACCGCGAGCCACCAAGCCGACCGCCGGCTGCCTTACGCCCTCGCCGGGCGGCGGCGGTAGCTGTTTTAATTAAACGATCGCAGGCCACACCACCGTACGGTGGTAATGGCGTCTGATGGTGATGAAGCCGTCGGCCACGGCGGCGATGGCAGCCTCGGCTGCTGTTGTCGTCGATCGGCCTAGCGGTGGCGGCGGTGGTGACCTAGGTTACCGCTGCTGTCGCCGGTGATGGTTTCGCGAAGGTCGCCGACGATCGGCGGTGATGGTAGCTTTGGCTACATTGTCGTTGATCACCGGTAGTAAGGATGGTAACCGTTTGTTACTTTTGTTGCTATCAGTAATGGTATCGGATAAGTTTTTCGTGTGGATATGGTTGTTTCTGCCCAATAGGCTAAAACCCCGGATAAAATTAATTTTTATACTTATCTTGTAAAATTAAAATTAATTAATTATAAAATCATTTAGGTTTTGTGATTCTGGTTTATCGTAACTGTATTTCAACTGATAGTTGCGAGTGTCATAGCCAAGCCCTAAACCTGTGTTTATGTTTCGTCTTTATAATTTTGTTATTGTACTCTGTTTTGGTAAGGGAGGCCTGCGTGCCATTTACAACCCTTTTATTGTAATTTTGTTTTACATTTTAAATTACGCCGAAGACGGAGAAAACGTAAAAGACGGAGTTTGGAGGCACAACCAAGGATGTCGGAGCCAGTGGGAGTCTTGTACCTTCATGCCTTGTGTGTTGCTTGTCACTTAGGATAAAAGACCGTCAGTCTAGTGTTGGCTCACTTGACTGACAATAGTTTTAAGGGCAAAAGCTATGACACAAGTTCTGTTTATAATTGCGTGGTTGTTTAATTTACGTGATTATTGTTAAATATAAATTGCTTTTTTTTGAACAAATTGTTTAAAAATTGCGAGGATACAAATACAGTTAGTGTTTGGATCCAGTTCTTCAAAGTTTTTGAAAAAGGAAACTGGCAATTTTGACCCTTGTACAAATCATAGATTAGTAAGTGCAACCCACTTTGGGGGCACCTTCGGTGTAAGGTACATAGGGCGTTGTAAGTGCACACAGTATGAACGCCCGTGTTCAAACCGAAACTGGAGGGTGATAAAACTCTGCGAATTATCTCCGGGTGGTACCGGCCAGAGTTTGTCCAGGTCCCGGGTGGTGCAATCTATTTTGGTAATTATTTATTCACTGGGTGGTACCAGGCCAAAATGCACTAGAGGGACTAAATATGCACGGACTATAAATATCCGATGTCCCGACGATCTAGAAGTCGTATTTTTCGAGTAGGAATACGATTGGTATAGTTTTACCTACCATAGATCGCATGAGTCGGTTTGACATGATCACATGCTTCCCGACACATGTGAAATATGGATTCTAGTCTAATAAATTTATTTTAAGGGTAATAATTTATTAGAATTATATAATTATAAACTAAATTGGAATTTATATTCTTCTGTAGATGTCTCCAATTAGCATTCCGTTTTAGTCACCTGAGGAATCACTTCGCCTTATTATGGGCAAGTGGAAGCTTACGGGCCAGAACTTTCCAGTTTGGAAGTTACACTTACAGAATGTTTTGAGTGCCCAGGGTAAGCTTTATGTGATCAATAAGCCCATGTCACGACCTAAAAGCAATGCCCCTGAAGAGGAATTTGCTGAGTATTTCAGATTCATGGCAGATGAATCGGATGTAATGTCCATTCTAGTTTTCTCTATGTCACCCGAGTTCACGGGAGACTTAAGAGTAAAATTCTGTCACGAGGTTGTGAGAAATGTGGAATGCCAGTTAGGTTTCTACAAGCATACGGGCAAGCTTTTGATCATGCAAGAGATTCTCTCCCTGAAGCTGCAAAAGGGTCAGTCAGTTAAAAACCATCTTATAGAAATAAGAAGGCTTTTTAAATGTTTATCACGTCTGGGGTACAAGATGACTCAGGAGGAGTTAGTGTACCTCATGTGGTTCTCCCTCACAAAGGAAGTTCAGGACACAGCTAGTGCCTACATGAAGGAACCGAAGAACGACGTGGATAAAGTTCATGAAGATATCCTGGCCAGTCTAGAGCCAGCACCCGAACCTGCGAATCTCATGGACACTGATATAATTGATGAGCTGGGAGATCTGAGTTGCCCAGAGTGCGGCAGCGAGGATATTTGCGAGCACTCGATGAATATCGACCAGATAGAGATCGGTTTACCCGATGCTCCAGGTATCTTTATGATAGATTGCTTAATCACTTCTTATGAATCATGGGTAATTGATACAGGCAGTGGTAACCACATTTGTAATCATTTACAGGGATTCACTAGAAGAAAGACTCTGAGGAAGGACCGTTCGAACCTACGAGTTGGCGAAGGCACTCCGTTGATTGCTGAAGCCGTGGGATCTTATAGTCTTAGTTTACCCTCGGGTCTAGTTTTGGAATTGGATAATTGTTATTATATTCCAAACATGATTAAGAATGTATTGTCTTTTGATTTGTTAGTAGACCAAGGTTTTTATTACAAATATGATTATAAAATGCTTTCTGTCTTCAAAGATAATATTTTCTATTTTAAGGCTACACCCGTAAATGGTCTATATACAGTGAATCTACAAGACAACAGTAGTGAAATCTATCATATAAGTAAACGATCCAAGGATATTGAGGATCAAACTTACCTCTGGCATTGTTGTTTAGGCCACATAAACAAGAAACGCGTTGAACTACTCCTAAAAGGAGGTTTTCTTGGCAATTTCGATTATAAACCTTTTGATAATTGCGAATCTTGTTTATCTGGCAAAATGACAAAGCAACCTTTCAACAATGAAAATGAAAGGGCTACTGACTTGCTTGAAATAATCCACACAGATGTATGTGGACCTTTCAGTCATGTAGCAAGAGGAGGATACCGGTACTTCATTACCTTTACTAACGACTTCAATAGGTATGGTTATGTCTACTTGATGAGACATAAATCTGAAACCTTTGAGAAATTCAAGGAATATCATAATGAAGTACAGAATCTACTTGACAAGAGGATCAAGTTCTTACGGTCGGATCGTGGTGGCGAATATCTAAGTGATGAGTTTGACAATCATCTAATGGAGTGTGGGATTGTATCCCAACTTACACCTCCGTATACACCTCAGATGAACGGTGTATCAGAAAGGAGAAATCGTACCTTACTTGATATGGTACGAACGATGATGTGTCACTCTACGCTGCCAATATCATTCTGGGGACATGCGCTCGAAACAGCAGCACACATACTGAACAGAGCGCCAACAAAGTCGGTAGAAAAGACTCCATACGAGTTATGGAAGGGTAAGAAACCCAACATATCTTTTCTAAAAATTTGGGGTTGTGAGGTTTACGTCAAACGACCCACCTCAGAAAAACTCAAACCCAAATCCGACAAGTGTTTCTTCGTTGGATATCCCAAGACCACCGTGGGATATTATTTCTACAACCCTGAAGAGAACAAAGTTTTTGTTGCTCGAAATGGAAAATTTCTGGAAGAAAAGTTTCTCAGTCTAGAGAACACCAGAAAGGATGTAGATCTACAGATAGTAGACGAAGAAAACACTACACCAGTTGTTGAGCCAGAAATTCAACATAACAATGTTGAACCTCAATCAGAGCCAATTGAGGAAGTGCAAACACAGGACCTTCGCAGATCCAGTAGGGTAAGACAAGAACCAGATAGGTATCTTGGGTTCCTAGTCTCTCAAGATAGTGGAGACTTAAATGAACCAACATCCTATGGAGAAGCTGTGTCAGGCAGTGAGTCTGAACAATGGCAGGAAGCCATGAAGGCCGAGATGCAGTCCATGTACGACAACCAAGTTTGGGAGTTGACTGATTTGCCACAACACTGTAGAGCTGTTGGGCGCAAATGGGTTTTCAAGAAGAAAACCGACATGGATGGGAATGTACACACTTTCAAGGCCAGACTGGTCGCAAAAGGGTTCACGCAAACTCATGGTATCGACTATGATGAAACCTTTTCACCAGTGACCATGTTAAAATCAATTAGGATTCTAATGGCCATTTCAGCATACTTTAACTACGAGATTTGGCAAATGGACGTCAAGACAGCCTTTCTGAATGGAAAGTTAACAGAAGAAGTCTATATGGAACAACCAGAAGGGTTTGAAGATCCTAAGAATCCTAATAAGGTGTGTAAACTGCTAAAATCCATTTATGGATTGAAGCAAGCATCTCGAAGCTGGAACTTACACTTTGATGAGCGAATCAAAGAGTTTGAGCCAAAAGTGAGTTCAAGCCGTGTGTCTACACTAAGTTCAGTGGGAGCATAGTAACCTTCTTGGTCTTATACGTAGATGACATTCTACTCATAGGAAACAATGTACCAACTTTACAGAGTGTTAAAAGCTGGTTAAGCAAATGTTTCCAGATGAAAGACCTTGGAGAAGCCGCTTATATACTTGGTATAAAGATCTACAGAAATAGATCTAAGCGGCTTATCGGGCTTAGCCAAAGTACGTATATCGATAAAATCCTAAAGAAATTCAGGATGGATGAATCCAAGAAGGGATTTATCCCGATGCAACATGGCATAGTGTTAAGTAAAACACAGTGTCCTGTTTCTAGTCAAGATCAGGACAAGATGAAATCGGTCCCATATGCTTCTGCAATTGGATCGATTATGTATGCCATGCTGTGTACTAGGCCCGATGTTACTTACTCAGTAAGTGTTACGAGCAGATACCAACAGAATCCGGGTGAACCCCATTGGGTGGCTGTCAAGAACATTCTTAAATATCTGAGAAGAACGAAAGAAATGTTCTTGGTCTTTGGAGGTTCTGAGGATGAAATTAGTGTCACCGGATACTCTAACGCTAGTTTCCAGACCGACAGAGATGACTTTAGGTCACAGTCAGGGTACGTCTTTACCCTAAACGGAGGTGCGATCTCATGGAAGAGCTCGAAGCAGGACACAATTGCAGATTCAACTACAGAAGCAGAGTACATTGCAGCATCTGATGCGGCAAAGGAAGCTGTCTGGCTAAGGAATTTTCTATCGGATCTCAGAGTGGTTGCCAGTATCTCGAGACCGATCGATATATTATGTGATAACTCGGGAGCCGTGGCGCAAGCAAAGGAACCTAGAGAGCATCACAAGTCAAGACACGTGCTCAGGAAATATCACCTCATCCGAGAGATCATTGGAAGAGGAGATGTGAGAATATGCAAGATTCCAACAGAAGACAATGTCGCAGATCCGCTGACAAAGCCACTAGCAAAGGTAAAGCATGAGGCACATGCGAATTCCATTGGGATGCAGTACCTGGAAGCCAGTAGCTAGTTCTTAGTTTATTAATTATTACTATAGTTTAAATTTTGGAACAATGTAATCATGTAAAGTTTTATTTCACAGTGTGTTTAAATTTTGGAACAATGTAATCATATAAAGTTTTATTTCACAGTGTGTTGGAAATAAATGGAGGTTTTGTTTTCATGATTGTTCTAAATTAACTATTTTTCGCATATTTAAACGTATCCATGATTTTACAAAGTTTTGTATGAAAAATCTAAATTTCCGTAGCCACTTATTGAAATGAGAATTTCAATAAGGAGTTTAACGCTATTATAAATACTTGATGATTTATTCAAAGTAAAGAATAAAAGCACAAGTGATGTGACCAAGTATTTATAGGTACTCATCAGAGTGTTTGGGTATTGGAAGCGACCAGTCATCAAGTCTGCTTAATGGAGCCTCAGTCATAAGCACTGACTTGATAGGTTGTCCTTAGACCTGAGATACTTGGTTTGGGAACGCGAGGACTACTGTACTCTTAGCACGCACTAACGCTGCACCGTAACAGGGCGGCCATACGGGACGTGACTAGATGCAGCGGAAGCCGTGGATCCAAATGCAAGTAGTTGTTTAGGTGAAATTTTATCGAACGATCGAATGATTGAAATCGTAAGATATCTTCCAGGATGATATTCCTGTATTAAGATAAGGTACTGGAATAAAGATATAACTACCATCAAACAAAGACAAGTGATCATCGAAGATAAAAAGAAGTAGATCGTGCGATATCATCATATGATCGTACGATTGAACTAACGATATACATGTTCAAGTTTGCTCTTATTGCAGGAAAGCTTATCCAAGATAACCTCGAAGCATAGTCATCGCCTATCAAGCCTGATATGACCGTTCGAACAAGATACGCTCGTCTTTAAGAACTTAGACGTTACGATCACGAAACCAGCTTCAGTTATATCCGTTGCATTTATTGCTCAATAATGGATGAACAGTTACAAGATCGACAACTATAAAAAGAGAATCAAGACAACACATTCGGGACAACTGATTCTGAGAGAGAAATAGCAATACCAATATTATTCTCTGTATTTACGTTCGATAGCATTCATTTCCTTATTGTAATCGTACGATACAACTGTAACATCGAGGATATCACCCCTTATTGGTGATCAATAGTGCAACGTCGACTATCCTATTTAGTCGGCCGCAGGTTTTTTCCTCGATTCTGAGGTTTTTCCTGCGTCATCAATCTTTTTGTCCATTTACTTTCATTTATCGCACGTTTTATCGAACAAGGGTTCTTTCTTTTGACGATTTTGCCTCACGACATCTTACGATAATAACTTAAGTAAATTTTTACACAAACAGTTTGGCGCCCACCGTGGGGCCCATTTTGAGAAAATCTTGTTCGATAAGGCGTCAGCTTACTAACCTATTTCTTCGAGCTTCTTTGTGAACTGAGTGCAGGAAAATGTCGAGCGGTTCTCAACCAACCTTGCAACAACAATTGGCAGCAGCACAAGAACAAATCCAATGGTTGAATGAGCAGAATTTACAAATGAATGGCGAACTGTCTAGATTGAGAGCATCGAATCCACAAACTTCTCACATTCCAGTTTCCATTCATCAACCGAGGCCATTCTTCCCTCAAAATCAACCCCATGTTCCCCAACAACCATTTGTCCAGCCACAAATATCACAACCTTTTATCCCACCGCAAGTGTCACAAGTTAGCTTACCACCGCCACCTCCAGCCAACAACCTGCGTCCTATCTTCCCTCCATTACCATCAGGTCCTTACCCAGGAACAACCACGTTCACTTACAACCAACCTCAAGCAGGGCCTCGTCCCTTTGTACCTTTTCCAGAACCTATATCGCACGTTCCCACCGCAGCTACCCCCATAACTCATATTCCAAACCTATCGAACGTTCCAGGAACCTCCAGTAATCCACCTATCACTGACATCGTGGATGTTCGACTGAAAATGCTAGAAGAACAAAATAAAGCAATGCTCGCATTGTTAACCAAACTTTCTGGAGCTGCCGTACCCATCGAAGTTGAACCTAAAACTGGATTCCAAGCCTCGCCCTATATCGATGAGATTGCTCTCGTTGATATTCCCAAAAAATATAATATCCCAGCTTTCACACCAAAATACTCTGGAATCACTGATCCTGTGGAACACATCGCACAATACAAGCAACTAGTGTGGACAGTTCCTATTCCGACCCAGTTTCAAGAAATTTGTATGTGCAAAGGCTTTGGATCAACACTTACCGGAGCTGCGTTGCAATGGTTAATCAATTTGAAACCCAAGAGCATCGCATCGT
Organism: Centaurea solstitialis; assembly: GCA_030169165.1. Lineage (NCBI taxonomy): Eukaryota > Viridiplantae > Streptophyta > Magnoliopsida > Asterales > Asteraceae > Centaurea > Centaurea solstitialis. Next base: position 48,763,297 of record CM058040.1, read on the forward strand.
GGTCTGAATTAGTAAACCAGTTTACTCGGCAGTTTGCAAGCAGTCGCAAGATGGAGAAACAAACAAGCGATCTCTACTATGTTGTGCAAAAAACAGGTGAAACCATTCGTGATTATTTTAACAGGTTCAATGCAGAGATGATCGAAGTTAAGAACTGCGATGTGCGGACGGCGATCGAAGCATACAAACGTGGGTTAGATACATCCTCGGAGTTATACACAGATCTAACGAAGTATCCACCAGAAAACTTCGATGATGTACGAGATCGTACGTTGGCCAACATGAGGATCGAAGATGACGCAATCTTCCGGCGTAAACACTCGAACGATAAGAAGAATCTTGGAGCACAGAAACACGATTTCAAACCTAAACGAGTAAACAAGATTGAGAATTCCCGACGCGATCATAATAAACGTTCGAACCAAGGTACAGGTAAAGTAAGATATCCAGATTTGTCAACTTACCATTTTGCAGGTACAACGAAAGACTTGGTGGATTCTTTACGGAACTTGGAAGTTAACGTACGATGGCCCAAGAAACCAGAGAATCCTAGCAAGGACAAAGACCAAACAAAATGGTGCGACTTCCACAACGACCACGGACACAATACAGATGATTGTATTAGCTTGAAGAAGGAGATCGCGTACCTCAAATCGAACGGACATCTTAAAAATCTTCTCAACGATAGCTCGAAAAGACCAACATCACCCGTTCCAACGAAGGTGGTAAATTGTATTACAGGAGGATCAGACGTGTGCGGTCTTACCTATTCCGCAGCAAAAAGGCACGCACGTGAAGGGCCCGAAGGACATCCAATCCCAAGTGAATCCAGATCTACAGATGATAAAGAACTCGATGCAACGAAGATATCGTTCGATATCGAAGATATGTCAGACGCTCATCAAAAACACCACGATGCTTTGGTCATTCAATTAACCATTGGTAATTGTTTAACCAAAAGGGTGTTGATCGATGGAGGCAGCTCAGCAAACGTGATATTCGCAGAAACACTCAAGATCATGGGTATCGATCGATCCAGCATTGTACGACGAACAACAACGTTAATCGGATTCAACGGAGATGCAACCAATACGCTTAGAGAGATTATACTACCAGTCTTCGCTAAAGGCATAAACAAACAAACCAAGTTCAACGTCATCGATTGCCCTTCCGCTTACAACGCTATACTCGGAAGACCTTGGATCCACGATATGAAGGCCGTACCATCAACGTACCACCAGAAGATCAAATTTCCATCTCCATGGGGCGTACAAGAGATCATAAGTGAAAAGAAAATCGCAAGGGAGTGCTACAAGATTACGATGAAGGCCAAACCACACGATATCTAGCAATTACAGAGCCAGGATGGAGTACGATCGTACGATGATCTTCAGTTGGAAGAAGTCGTGCTAGATCACAAACATCCTGATCGTAAGGTCTTCATAGGTGCAACTCTAACCCCTGATATAAAAAATAGTATAATTTCTTTTTTGCAGGAACATTCGGACTGTTTTGCGTGGTCACACGAGGATATGGTGGGGATAGATCCTAACATCATATCGCACAAGTTGAACGTGGATCCTACGTTTAAACCCGTTAAGCAAAAAAGACGCAAGTTTGCACCAGAACGCAACAAGGTAATCAACGATGAGGTGGACAATCTACTCAAAACTAGGAAGATTCGAGAAGTAAAGTATCCAGATTGGCTCGCTAACGTGGTGGTAGTACAAAAGAAGAATGGAAAGTGGCGAGTGTGCATCGACTTCACAGACTTGAACAAAGCTTGCCCGGAGGATCCATTTCCTTTGCCACACATCGATGCGATGGTCGATGCAACAGCGGGACACGAGTTACTGACATTCATGGACGCTTATTCAGGATACAACCAGATTCTAATGCACAAGGACGATCAAGAGAAGACCGCGTTTATGACTGATAAAGGCATTTACTGCTATAAAGTAATGCCATTTGGTCTTAAAAACGCTGGATCAACTTATCAGAGATTAGTGAACAAGATGTTCAAAGAACACCTTGGACGTACGATGGAAGTGTACATCGATGATATGCTCGTAAAGTCAGAACGATCGCACGATCATATTCAACATCTGAAGCAATCGTTCGATATACTACGGGAGTACAAGATGAAGCTCAATCCGACCAAATGCTCCTTCGGAGTACGTGCAGGCAAGTTCCTTGGATATATGGTTACACGACGAGGGATTGAAGCAAACCCGGAACAGATCAAGGCAATCCTCGATATTCAATCACCAAGAAATGTAAAAGAAGTACAAAAGCTTACCGGACGAGTAGCAGCCTTAAACAGATTCATCTCAAGATCATCCGATAAATGTCACTTGTTCTACAACGTGCTTCGAAAGAACAAAGGCTTCGATTGGACAGAGGCACACGAGGAAGCACTACAAAGCTTAAAGAAGTACATGTCCAATCCTCCACTGTTGACGAAACCAATCGAAGGAGAGAGCTTGCAATTATACCTCGCTGTGAGCAACAACGCTGTTAGTGCAGTGCTCGTACGAGAAGGTGACCAACAACAGCAACCTATCTATTATATAAGTAAGTCTTTCCTCGATGCCGAAACAAGGTACACGTCTATGGAAAAACTCTTACTTGGCCTCGTGACTGCAGCTAAAAAGTTAAGGCATTATTTCGAATCGCATCATATAATCGTTGTTACTAACTATCCTCTTAAGATCGTACTTCGTAAGCCTGAACTTACAGGACGATTAGCAAAGTGGAGTATTTATCTTAGCAGCTTCGATCTAACGTATCAACCAAGAACAGCGATAAAATCTCAAGCGTTAGCAGATTTCGTAGCTGAATTCAGTCCTGGGATCGAAGAGCCATCGTACGATGAAATCAGTAATGTGATGATTCACGACAACGCACCATGGACCATGCACGTTGACGGAGCTTCTAACGCACGAGGATCAGGATTGGGAGTTGTCCTGAAATCATCACATGGGGGCAGTATGGTGTATTCGATACGATGCAAGTTCAAAACCACCAACAACGAAGCAGAGTATGAAGCCTTGATCGCTGGATTGGATATGGCATATAACTTAGGAGCACGATGGCTACACGTACGAAGTGATTCGCTACTAGTTGTAAACCAAATCAATGGCGAATTCCAGGCAAAAGATTCAAAGATGATATCGTACCTCAAGATCGCAAAAGATAAGATCGCACGATTCGATAAGTTCTCGATAGAACAAATCCCAAGAGATCTGAACATGCAAGCCGATGCCTTGGCTAACTTGGGGTCCGCATTCAACGAACCAACTCTAGAAAGTGTTCCGATAATACATCTTATGTCACCAACAATCGAAGAAGTTCAAATGATCGAAGAAAACCACGATTGGTCGCTTGATATATGGAACTACCTCAAGAAAGACCAACTCCCTGAAGACAAGTTAGAAGCCCGGAAAGTCAGACTTAAAAGATCTCGATACACGATCTTCGATGATCAGCTGTATCGAAGATCCACAACGGGTCTAATCTTACGATGCGTGGTAAATAAGCAACAAATCGGTCAAATCCTTCAAGAGATGCACGATGGAGAATGTGGAAACCATTCTGGGGGCAGAAGCCTTGCTAACAGAATCTCGAGACAAGGGTACTATTGGCCTACTCTTCGAGAGGACTCGATAAGGTATGTTCAAAGGTGCGATGCTTGTCAAAGACACTCAGGTACGTCACATCTACCTTCTGAACCCCTACACTCTGTCTTAATCCCATGGCCATTCATGCGATGGGGGATGGACATCGTAGGAAAATTGCCACCTGCTCCAGGTCAAAAAGTGTTTTTACTTGTTCTTACCGATTATTTCTCTAAATGGATCGAAGCCGCAGCTTTCTCACAGGTTAGGGATAAAGAGGTTATCTCCTTTATCCAAACTAACATTATTTACAGGTTTGGAGTGCCATCAGAAATAACGTGCGATAATGGGTCCCAATTTATAAGTGAGAGAACTCGAAAGTTCTGCGATGAACGTGGGATAAAGCTCATCACATCGACTCCAAGATATCCACAATCCAACGGCTTGGCTGAATCTAGCAACAAGACCATTATTAATTCCATTCGAAAGAGGTTGAAAGCTGCAAAGGGTCGATGGGTCGAAGAGTTACCATCTGTTTTGTGGGCAAATCACACGACACCTAGAACCTCAACTGGACAAACTCCCTTTTCCCTGGTATACGGATGTGAAGCAGTCCTTCCGATCGAATCACAAGTTCTTGTTGCTCGACATCGTACGATTGAACAAAACTCAATAAACTTGTGTTACGATATCGATGCTTTGGAAGAACTAAGAGAGAAAGCCTTTCAAAAAATGGCATCGCAGAAAGCCATGGTCGAACGTTACTTCAATAAAAAGGTGAAGATCAAGGTATTCCAAGTTGGAGATCATGTCCTGCGACGTGTCTTTCCAAATACACAAGAATCGAACGCTGGAAAACTTTCCATCAAATGGGAAGGACCTTACATCATTACTAAGATCGTTGGGAAAGGTGCTTATTGTTTGGGTGAAAAATCGCACGACGCACGACGACCGACTTAAAATCTTAAGATATCTTTCAGGATGATAATCCTGTATTAAGATAAGGTCCTGAGATAGGACAAATATACCTTCGAACGATAACAGTCAATTGTCGAACGATCTGTATATTATATCGTACGACAAAACGTACGATATCGCACGATATGATACTAACAGTTAAATATATCTTGAGATTAATCATTTGTAACAGGTAAACAACAAACATTGAAGAACAAATGACCGTTAAAGACCAAGATACGCTCCTCATAAAGCTCCAACCGTTACGTGCGAGAATTAAGCTTCGGTTATGACCGTTGCATTTAACACACAATTATGGACGACCGTTACACTCTGATCAGCTATAAAAGGAGTTCAAAGACATCATTTGAAGACATCTGATTACATTGAAGCTAGAAAAATCTCTCTACAATATTGATATTGCTCTTTGTAATTTACATCTTGTTTCATTGTAATCGCACGATCTATACTGTAACTCTCGAGGACATCACCCCTTATTGATGATACTTAGTACAACGTCGACTATCCCCTTTTAGTCGACCGCAGGTTTTTTCCTCGACCTCGAGGTTTTTCCTGCGTCATCAAATTGTTTTGTCATTATTTTCATCGCACGTTTTATCGAACTAAGTTTCTTTATCTCGACAGATTCGCCTCATAACATCTTACGATATTAAATTGTGTAATTTTTTACCAAAACAATTTGGCGCCCACCGTGGGGCCCCGTTCTGAGAAAATTTCGTTTGATAAAACGTTTGTCTACTAATCTTCGAGTTGTCTTGAGTATTCATTGCAGGATTATGGAGAATAACTTCCAACCGACTCTGCAACAACAACTAGCAGCTGCTCAGCAACAAATCCAGCAGTTGGCTAATCAAAACATGGAAGCCAATAACGAAATCGTACGATTACGGGGTCTAAACCCTCAAGTTTCTCAAATTAATCCTGCGATATCAGCACCGCTCCCTAGACCACCTCCCGTTCAGCAAAATCAGTTCAGGACACCACAAACACCTTCAATGCCTCAAGCCTCTCAAATACCAGTGATGACACAAGTATCTCAAAACAACGTACGTCCACCTCAGAATAACCAATCCCAAACCATTTTTCCTCCTCTTCCATCAGGACCACCTCCTGTATTTACCTACGTTCAACCTCAAGGTGTTCCTCGACCTTTCTATTCAATCCCAGAACCAATACCACACATACCAACAATAAATACTACCGTAACACATATTCCAATCCAACCCAATTATCAAGGAAATATTGGAGTAACACCTACTGAAAGCCTTATGGACGTACGATTAAAGATGTTAGAGGAACAAAACAAAGCAATGCTCGCATTGCTCGCAAAACTTCCTGGAGCAGCCGTACCAGTTGAAGTCGAACCAAAGACAGGATTTCAAGCTTCACCCTACGTTGATGAAATTGCTCTTATGGAAATACCCAAGAAGTACAACATTCCTGCCTTTACAACCAAGTACTCGGGGATAACAGATCCAGTGGAACATGTCGCGCAGTACAAACAACTTATGTGGACTGCTTCGATCCCATCTCAATATCAGGAGGCATGCATGTGTAAAAGCTTCGGATCTACTCTAACAGGAGCCGCGCTACAATGGCTTATAAATTTGAAGCCAAAGAGTATCGAATCATTCGCTGAATTGGTAAACCAATTCACTCGACAGTTCGCAAGCAGTCGCAAGATGGAAAAGCAAACCAGTGACTTGTACTATGTCGTACAGAAAACTGGAGAAACGATACGCGATTATTTTAACAGGTTTAATGCAGAAATGATCGAAGTCAAGAATTGCGATATAAAAACCGCAATTGAAGCATACAAACGTGGGCTCGATAATTCTTCGGAATTATATACGGATCTCACAAAATATCCACCAGAGAACTTTGACGATGTACGAGCTCGAACGTTAGCCCACATGAGAATCGAAGATGACGCCATCTTCAGACGGAAGCATTCGAACGATAAGAAAAATCTGGGCGCACAGAAACACGATTTTAAACCTAAGAGAGTAAATAAAATTGGAAACTCTCGACAAGAATCCAAAACTCGCACGAGCAAAGGTACAGGAAGAATTAGATATCCCGATTTATCTACTTACAATTTTGCAGGTACATCCAAAGAACTGGTGGATTCCTTGCGAAAGATCGATGCAAACGTACGATGGCCCAAGAAGCCGGAGAATCCTAGCAAAGACAAAGATCAGACTAAATGCTGCGAGTTCCATGCTGATCATGGACATACGACAGACGAATGCATTAGCCTCAAAAAGGAGATTGCCTACCTCAAAACGAATGGGCACCTAAAAGGTATTATCGGCGATGAAGCAAAAAGGCCAGCATCTCCGATCCATACCAAAGTGGTCAATTGCATTACTGGTGGATCCGAAGTATGTGGCTTGACATACTCTGCGGCCAAACGACACGCACGAGAAGGACCTGAAGGATATCCTATTCCAGAAGATTCAAAGACTGCAGCTGAAAAAGAACTCGATACAGCCAAACTAACGTTCGATCAAGACGATCTATCGGGCGTTAACCAAAAACACCATGATGCTCTAGTTATACAGTTAACTATTGGAAACTGTTTGACCAAGAGAGTATTGGTGGATGGAGGTAGCTCCGCTAACGTTATATTCTCAGATACTCTAAAGATCATGGGCATCGACAGATCCAACATCGTACGACGGACTACAACTCTAGTAGGCTTCAATGGAGACGCGACGAGTACACTCGGAGAAATAGTATTACCAGTTTTCGCCAAAGGAATCAACAAGCAAACTAAATTCAACGTCATAGATTGTCCGTCAGCATACAACGCAATACTCGGAAGACCCTGGATCCATGATATGAAGGCCGTACCATCAACCTATCATCAGAAGATTAAATTTCCATCTCCCTGGGGCGTGCAAGAGATCGTCAGTGAAAAGAAAATCGCTCGTGAGTGCTACAAGATCATGATGAAGACCAAACCCCAAGATATCTAGCAATTACAGAGCCAGGATGGAGTACGATCGTACGATGACCTTCAACTTGAAGAAGTCGTACTAGATCCAAAACATCCTGATCGAAAAGTCTTCGTGGGAGCAACACTAACCCCTGAGATAAAAAACAGAATAATATCTTTTTTGCAGGAACACTCAGATTGCTTCGCATGGTCGCACGAAGACATGGTTGGGATTGATCCTGACATCATATCGCACAAGTTGAACGTGGATCCATCCTTTAAACCAATTAAGCAGAAACGACGTAAGTTCGCGCCAGAACGCAACAAAGTTATTAACGACGAGGTCGATAACTTACTGAAGACAGGAAAGATTAGAGAAGTTAAGTATCCAGATTGGCTGGCGAACGTAGTAGTCGTGCAAAAGAAGAATGGAAAGTGGCGAGTCTGTATCGACTTTACAGATTTAAATAAAGCATGTCCAAAAGACCCGTTTCCACTACCTCACATCGATGCGATGGTCGATGCAACGGCAGGTCATGAATTACTCACATTCATGGACGCTTATTCTGGATACAATCAAATCCTGATGCACACAGATGATCAAGAGAAGACAGCCTTCATGACGGATAAAGGGATATACTGCTACAAGGTGATGCCCTTCGGCCTCAAGAACGCAGGATCAACATACCAACGGCTCGTAAACATGATGTTCAAAGAACATCTTGGTCGAACGATGGAAGTATACATCGACGATATGCTGGTAAAATCCGAACGATCACATGATCACATTGATCATTTGAAACAATCGTTCGATATCTTACGACAATACAAAATGAAACTCAATCCTACGAAATGTTCCTTCGGAGTACGTGCTGGAAAATTCCTCGGATACATGGTCACTCAACGAGGGATAGAAGCAAGTCCAGAACAGATCAAGGCCATCAAAGAGATACAATCCCCAAGAAACGTGAAAGAAGTACAAAAGCTTACTGGACGAGTGGCGGCATTAAACAGATTCATCTCACGATCATCTGACAAATGCCACCTATTTTACAATGTACTACGTAAAAACCAAGGCTTCAACTGGACAGAGGCTCATGAAAAAGCATTGCAAGATTTCAAGCACTACATGGCCTCCCCTCCATTGTTGACAAAACCGATTGAAGGCGAAAGCTTGCAATTATACTTAGCCGTCAGCAACAATGCGGTAAGTGCAGTCCTCGTACGAGAAGATGATCAGCAACAACATCCGATTTACTACATAAGTAAATCCTTTTTAAATGCCGAGACCAGATATACATCGATGGAAAAATTGCTCTTAGGTCTCGTGACAGCAGCTAAAAAGTTACGACATTATTTCGAATCACACCATATAATAGTCGTAACCAATTATCCTCTCAAGACCGTACTTCGTAAGCCTGAACTTACGGGTCGATTAGCCAAATGGAGTATCTACCTAAGTGGATTTGATCTCACGTACAAACCCAGAACGGCGATAAAATCTCAAGCGTTGGCAGATTTCGTGGCAGAATTCAGTCCAGAAGTAGAGCAACCATCGCACGATGAAATAAACAATGTGATGATTCAAGACAATCAGCTTTGGACTCTGTACGTCGATGGATCCTCCAACATCAGAGGATCGGGATTAGGAATTGTCCTGAAATCATCACACGGGGGAACATGGTGTACTCAATACGATGTGAATTCAAGGCTACCAACAACGAAGCAGAATATGAAGCCTTAATTGCTGGATTGGAAATAACTTATAACTCGGGGGCACGATGTCTGCACGTACGAAGCGACTCGTTACTAGTGGTGAATCAAATTAACGGTGATTTTCAAGCAAAAGATTCGAAAATGATGGTATATCTCGAGATCGCTAAAGAAAGCATCGCACGATTCGAAAAGTTCTCGATAGAACAAATCCCAAGAGATTTGAACGTTCAAGCTGACGCTTTGGCTAATCTGGGATCCGCATTCAATGAGCCAACTTTGGAGAACATTCCAATAATTCATCTTACGATGTCTTCCATCGAAGCAAAAGAAAAAGTACAGATGATCGAAGAAGTCTACAACTGGTCGCTCGATATATGGAATTATCTAAAGTATGATAAACTTCCCGACGACAAGATGGAAGCCAGAAAGACCAAAGTGAAGGCCTCGCGGTATACAATCTTCGAAGGAAAACTATATCGCAAATCCACATCTGGATTAATCTTACGATGCATAACGAATCAGAAGCATATGAATCAGATCTTACAAGAAATGCACGATGGAGAATGTGGAAACCATTCTGGAGGACGAAGTCTTGCAAATAGAATCTCACGACAAGGCTATTATTGGCCTACTCTTCGAGAAGATGCTATGAGGTACGTACAAAAATGCGACGCCTGCCAAAAACATTCAGGTATGTCCCACTTACCTTCTGAACCCCTACATTCTGTCTTAATCCCATGGCCATTCATGCGATGGGGGATGGACATCGTAGGAAAGTTACCTCCTGCTCCAGGACAAAAAGTTTACTTGCTTGTTCTCACCGATTATTTTTCCAAATGGATCGAAGCTGCTGCTTTTTCTCAGGTAAGAGATAAGGAAGTTATTTCTTTTATCCAAACTAACATTATATACAGGTTTGGAGTACCATCGGAGATCATGTGCGATAATGGTTCACAGTTCATAAGCGAAAGAACTCGTAAGTTCTGCGATGAACGTGGAATTAGGTTAATTACTTCGACACCTAGATACCCTCAATCCAATGGTCTAGCAGAATCGAGTAATAAAGTCATCATTAATTCGATTCGAAAAAGGCTAAAGGAAGCGAAGGGAAGATGGGTCGAAGAATTACCTTCAGTCTTATGGGCAAATCGTACGACTCCAAGGACCTCAACAGGACAAACGCCCTTCTCCCTTGTTTATGGATGTGAAGCAGTACTACCGATCGAATCTCAACTTCCGATAGCAAGGCATCGTACGATGGATCAAAACGTAATAAATCTATATTATGATCTAGACGCATTGGAAGAACTTAGAGAAAAGGCGTTTCAAAAAATGGCATTACAAAAAGCCATGGTCGAACGACATTTCAACAGGAAAGTTAAAGAAAAAATTTTCCAAGTAGGTGATTACGTCCTACGACAGGTATTTCAGAATACTCAAGAGCTAAACGCAGGAAAACTTTCCATCAAATGGGAAGGACCTTATATAATCTCTAAGATTATCGGAAATGGTGCATACAAGCTTACAAACATCGAAGGAAAAGAAATTCCACGAAGTTGGAATGCAACACATCTTAAGAGGTATTACTTCTAAACCTTTTCATTTTTACTACTATTTTATTACGAACGATTACTGACTTGGGCGTCGGAGCGCCGTTGGTCAAACCAACGGCCACCCCTTAGCCATTCTTTTCTTATCGCAGGTATCGCACGATAATCGCATGTATCGCACGAATATTGCAAGTATCGCATGAATAACCTAAGCTTATAACGCACGATCATAATACGCACGCGCGCAAGATAAAACGCCAGTCGCACGATACAAAATAAAGAAACGTTTCTAAAAAGAACTGAGTTCTAAAAACACAAGTTGACATGTACGATAAACTAAAATCATTCATTCCAAAAAGTACTTAAACAAAATAAAAAGTACTTAACAAAAAGAAAAATCGTACGATTACAAAATAAAACTAAGTACTAAGAGGGGCATCAGATCCCACAACTCCAGCATCATCGCCCGATCCTTCAACAACGTCTGTAGATCCCACGATCTTAGGAGGAGCCTCTTCAGTAGTCAAGATCGCTGGAGTGGATCCAGAGACCATTTCATCTTGAGTCTCCTCCCCAACGGCAGCAACCTCGACAGGCTTCTCTACGACCTCCTCGTCCAAGTCTTTAAGATCGTCAGCATCCAGAAGATCTTCAGATCCCATAAGCTCGCGGAATGCCTCCACCTCTTCCTTGGCAATCCCAACGGTAAGAGTTCCAGCTATCACACGACGCATAAGGGCTGCACGAGCTACAACCCTTATTAACGCCGCCTCGTCCTTCAGATCCTGGATTTCAGACGATAAGGCCTCCTCCCGCGTTGCCTTCTCCAGTCGAATAGCCTTCAGCTCTTCCTCCAACTTGGACGTACGATCAAGAACGATCTTCATACGGGATCGTTGCTCTTCCCTCATGCGCTCGGACTCTTCGAGTTTCAACTCCAGGTCATCGATCTTGACCTGTTTTGCCTCCAAGTCGGACGCAAGTTTGAAAACCTTCTCCTTGGCTTTATCGGCTTCCTTTACAGCAGCCCTCTCGCTGGCCATCTTGGCTTTCATATCGTTCTTTATGGTCTCCATCCGAGAATGAAGACCGAGGCTGGCTTGAAAGCCCTGGAAAACGAACAAAAATTAATTAAAATCGTACGATATCCAAAAACAAATCATGCGATAGAAAAAAGACTTACCAAAAAAGAGAGGCCCACAGCAGCAGCATCAATTTCCTCGAACCTCAATTTGGAAAATTGCTCCTTTTGCGAGGGAAGGAGAAATTGCTCGATGGCTGGGAAGATGTCTTCTTTCCTCACGACATCCCCTTCCAGAAAACCCTTGGGCAGAGTTATGTTCATCGAAGATGAACCAACATCGAACGACGTCCTCTTTGGCGCCTTCGCAGGAGTCTTTGTTGCTTTGATTCCCTTCGACTGATCCTCAGGAGGAGCAGATCTAATAGGAGAAACACTAATCGCATCATCCGCCTTTTGCTTAGCTTCATGCGATGGATTAATGGTCTCAGACGTAGACCTCGTACGTTTCGCCGGAGGCTCACCTCCAGCCATCTCCTTCTTCTTCAAAGCTGCCCTCCTAGCAGCTTCCAACTGTTCAGCCCTCCTCGACGGTTTCTTCGACGATCCTACAAAAATAAGATATATAAGAAGCAAGTAATAAAGAATTATCGTACGACATAAAACGTACGATATACCTTCCATCTCTTCTTCTGAGATCACTTGAACTTCGAGATCAACCTGAGTAGCTTCTTCTTCACACTCTACCACGATCTCTTTAGCCTTCTGGGTAGAGTAAAAGCGTTCACTAATGCTGTACGATAAGAATCGTTTGACTGCGGCTTTTGACTCTTCAGTGGGCTCGAACGTGAAATCAATCTCTGCAAAAGATAATCCAACATTAGATAAGCAAATTAAAAGATTGTAAAAAAGACATCATCAAAAGAAACACCTATACCTAACGAATTCCACTCCGGCGCAACCCATCCACCCTCCTCCAAGACTGAGGATGATCGTACAAACACATATCGGGACTTCCACCCACGATCGTGCACCTGAGTGCCGTGTACTAACATAGAATCCCCTCTACCCTTTGGAAACAAACCATACCGATCATAATCCGTCGATTTCACGGTATACGCTGTAAGAAGGTCATCGACAGAGAATGCAGGACGACCCCAGTCCTTCGTCACACGTTCAATGACATTAATAACCCTCCAGAATTGGGGCATTAGTTGACCAGGAGAAAGATCGAAGCGGCTCATGAAAGCACGCGAAAGAGGACTATAAGGCCATCTAAAACCTAACTTAAACGGGTATTCAAACAAAGCAAAAAACCCCGCTGGCGCATCCGCTGGTCTAATCTCATCTGCCACCTTCAGAATCGCACTATCAGGCAATCCTGCTAAACTCCTAAGGGCCGCAACCTCTAAAGAATCTTTGATAGTACTCTTAACTTCCATGGATTCAACAACTTCTAACCTATTCAAACTATTCCTAAGACGATTGAAACGAAGCAAGTCGAAATTCTTAGGGTTCTTTTCGGCTATAGATTTTAAACGCATGAAAAAGCAAGAAGAAGAGGGTACCTTATAAATAATCGTCGCTCAAATCCTTGCCGAAAATAGAGGACTGATTTTGGGAAACGATTGCTCTAACAAAATTAAGAGATATGTATCTAATTCAAATTAGAATTATCTATTATATGGCAACTGAATTTCTCTCCAAGTATTGCAGGTCCAATCGTACAACGACACGCATTCAGTCATAACCGTTGAGGCGACAGCTGTCGTAAACGCGTCATCACGACGACGTCACTAAAACCGTTTCATATTCGATATGATTTAAATGAAATTCATTTACTTACAATTGATTATTCTTCAAGCATAACTAACGATCAGCTTTTGCAGATAAGAGATTCAGAAATATTTAGAACAAAATTTTTTCTAAATCTCGGGGGCAAACTGTTTGGGTGAAAAATCGCACGACGCACGACGACCGACTTAAAATCTTAAGATATCTTTCAGGATGATAATCCTGTATTAAGATAAGGTCCTGAGATAGGACAAATATACCTTCGAACGATAACAGTCAATTGTCGAACGATCTGTATATTATACCGTACGACAAAACGTACGATATCGCACGATATGATACTAACAGTTAAATATATCTTGAGATTAATTCTCTAAATATATCTTGTTCTTACCGATTATTTCTCTAAATGGATCGAAGCCGCAGCTTTCTCACAGGTTAGGGATAAAGAGGTTATCTCCTTTATCCAAACTAACAATATTTACAGGTTTGGAGTGCCATCAGAAATAACGTGCGATAATGGGTCCCAATTTATAAGTGAGAGAACTCGAAAGTTCTGCGATGAACGTGGGATAAAGCTCATCACATCGACTCCAAGATATCCACAATCCAACGGCTTGGCTGAATCTAGCAACAAGACCATTATTAATTCCATTCGAAAGAGGTTGAAAGCTGCAAAGGGTCGATGGGTCGAAGAGTTACCATCTGTTTTGTGGGCAAATCACACGACACCTAGAACCTCAACTGGACAAACTCCCTTTTCCCTGGTATACGGATGTGAAGCAGTCCTTCCGATCGAATCACAAGTTCTTGTTGCTCGACATCGTACGATTGAACAAAACTCAATAAACTTGTGTTACGATATCGATGCTTTGGAAGAACTAAGAGAGAAAGCCTTTCAAAAAATGGCATCGCAGAAAGCCATGGTCGAACGTTACTTCAATAAAAAGGTGAAGATCAAGGTATTCCAAGTTGGAGATCATGTCCTGCGACGTGTCTTTCCAAATACACAAGAATCGAACGCTGGAAAACTTTCCATCAAATGGGAAGGACCTTACATCATTACTAAGATCGTTGGGAAAGGTGCTTATTGTTTGGGTGAAAAATCGCACGACGCACGACGACCGACTTAAAATCTTAAGATATCTTTCAGGATGATAATCCTGTATTAAGATAAGGTCCTGAGATAGGACAAATATACCTTCGAACGATAACAGTCAATTGTCGAACGATCTGTATATTATATCGTACGACAAAACGTACGATATCGCACGATATGATACTAACAGTTAAATATATCTTGAGATTAATCATTTGTAACAGGTAAACAACAAACATTGAAGAACAAATGACCGTTAAAGACCAAGATACGCTCCTCATAAAGCTCCAACCGTTACGTGCGAGAATTAAGCTTCGGTTATGACCGTTGCATTTAACACACAATTATGGACGACCGTTACACTCTGATCAGCTATAAAAGGAGTTCAAAGACATCATTTGAAGACATCTGATTACATTGAAGCTAGAAAAATCTCTCTACAATATTGATATTGCTCTTTGTAATTTACATCTTGTTTCATTGTAATCGCACGATCTATACTGTAACTCTCGAGGACATCACCCCTTATTGATGATACTTAGTACAACGTCGACTATCCCCTTTTAGTCGACCGCAGGTTTTTTCCTCGACCTCGAGGTTTTTCCTGCGTCATCAAATTGTTTTGTCATTATTTTCATCGCACGTTTTATCGAACTAAGTTTCTTTCTCTCGACGGATTCGCCTCATAACATCTTACGATATTAAACTGTGTAATTTTTTACCAAAACACTTATAAGATTTCAACCATCGAAGGTAATGAAATCCCACGTAGTTGGAATGCAACTCATCTAAAGAGGTATTACTTCTAAAACCCTTTTTTATTTCTTAACTATTATTCCATCGAACGATTACTGACTTAGGCATCGGAGCGCCGTTGGTCAATCCAACGGCCACCCCTTAGCCAATTTTATTCGCAGGTAACGCACGATTATCGCAAGACATTGCACGATTATCGCAAGACATCGCACGACTATTGCAGACATCGCACGATCTATGGCAAGTAACGCCCGATAAAAGATAATGCTTAAAACGCATGAAATTTAAAAGATGCATCAAACTTAACATATTCGCAAGGGCGCAAGTCAAAACGCTGAACGCACGATTAAACAGAAACGTTTCTATAAAAATTTAAATGCCTTAGACGCACGACAAAAATCGCAAGTAAAAAACGCACGATCATTAAAGCCTTAAGCATACAACGAAAGCTAAAACGCACGATTATCTATTTGCTAAAAGTACTCAAGACAAAAATAAAGTACTAAATCAACATCGCACGATTGCAAAAGTAGATAATTTCATTAAAAAAGTACTTAAAGTACTACGATTATATCGAATGATAATAAAATTTAAACTTCAGGGGTGGCCTCTACGCCAACACCCTCTCCTACACTAGCTTCTACGATAAGAGGAGGAACGTCTTCAGTAGCCTTGTCTACGATGTCGGATCCAGAGGCATCTTCATTCTTATCCTCCTCCTCGATCATCGCGACTTCAGCCTCCTTGCTCTTTTCAGCACCCTCCTCTTCTTCATCAGCATCCTTGGCATCATCAGCATCCAGGAGCTCATCCGATCCCATCAACTCGCGATAGGCCTCCAACTCCCCTTTGAGTGACTCGATGGTTTGCGTGCCACCAACAAGTTGGCGTATAACGGCTGCACGGGCCACCATCCTTGTTAAAGCCATCTCATCCTTGAGATCCTGGATCTCAGAAGAGGATGCCTTCTCACGATCAACATATTCCCCTCGTAGAGCTTCGAGCTCTTCCTCCAGCTTCATCGCACGATTGTTGGAGGCAACTAACCTTGCACGTTGCTCAGATTGCAAGTGCTCAGCATCCTCCAACCTGGCCTCCAGATCATCCAACTTGACCTGTTTGGCATCGAACTCAGCCTCCATCTTTGCCATTTTCTCCTTTGCCTTCTCAGCCTCCTTCACCGCAGCCCTTTCGCTAGACATCTTCATTTTCATGCCCCTCTGAACGGTCTCCAGTCTTTGGTGAAGACCGAGACACGGCTGGAAAGCCTACATAGACATAAGACGGTTAGAACATACGATTACAAAAACGCAAGATAAAACATCGTAAGATAAAAGAAAGCTTACCATGAAAGAATATCCAACTACACCAGCATCGAGCTCGCCGATCCGACGTGCATCCATGTGAGCCTTCTGTGAAGGAAGTAGGTACTGTTCGATGGCAGGGAAAAGGTCATCTTGGTTGATGACGTCACCATCAAGGAAGTTCGAGGGCAAGGATATGTGGATCGACGTCTCACCCGCCTTCCCCTTCGAAGGCTTGGCTGGAATTCTCTTCTCCTTTGGCATCGTAGGAGACATCGTAGGAGGAGGAGCGCTGTGAATTAGGGTCGCATCAACCACATCGTCCGCCTGTCGTGCAGCATCCTTCGATGAGATCGAAGCACCCGAAGAAGACCTCGTCTTCTTAAGTTGTGGCTCCATACCACTAACTCCCTTCTTCTTCTCCAGAGCCCTCTTGGCCGCCACCATGTTGGCCATCTTCTTCGAAGGCTTCTTTTGACCTGAAATAAGCAAGAAACGCACGTTAATATCGCACGATAAACTTAAGAAAACGTAAGATAAAAAAAGGGTAAAACTCATCGTACGATTTACCTTCCATTTCTTCTTCTTCTTTTTCTTCTACTTCTTCTTCTTCGCTCAACACCTGAACTTCAAGCTCTTCGTCGTTGTCCTCTCTTGGACCCTTCCCCTTCGATTTTGCGTACGATCTTTCTTGTACGCCGTATTCCAAGAAACGATTGACAGCCTCAGTAGATTCCTCGAAAGTAAACTCGATCTCTGCAAAAGGAACACACGATAAGAAATTATACAATAAGATCGAACAAAGCAAAATACATAAAACATCTTATACCTAGTGGGTTCCATTCTGGAGCCACCCATCCACCTTCCTCCAAAACCGACGAGGATCGCACGAACGCGTATCGAGCTTTCACCCTCGATCAAACGCTTGGGTACCATGTACTAACATGGCATCACCCCTACCCTTGGGATAAATCCCATACCTATCGTAATCAGAGACCTTCACGGTGTACGCCGTAAGAAGATCATCGACGGTGAAAGGGGCTCTACCCCAGTTTTCAGTCACGCGCTCGATAACACTCACGACCCTCCAAAATTGGGGCATGAGCTGGCCAGGAGAGAGACTAAATCGTGTCATGAACGCACGAGATAGAGGACTGTAGGGCCAGGTGAGCCCAATCTTAAAGGGTTATTGGAACAAAGCGAAGAAGCCTGCCGGAGCGTCGGCGGGTCTAACTTCACCAGGTGATTTAATTATGGTATCCTTAGGCATCCTAGCAAGTTTCCTAAGATGAATAAGGTCGGCTGCTCCCTGGATTGTACTCTTAACCTCCATGATTTCTCTAAAATTTAGACGATCTAAACTTCTATACAATCTGTCGAAACGCAACAAATCGAAGTTCCTAGGATTCTTCTCAGCCCTAACTTTCAAACGCATGAACTGAATTAAAACAAGGAAGAGAAAGATACCTTATAGGCGAATTGGGACTAAATCTTCTTAAAGATTATAAGGATTCGGTTGAAATTTGAATTCGAATTGGTAAAGATTTTGTGATAATTATGGCCGAAAATCAATCTTTTATACGAATTAAACTCTTCCCCAAGTAATTGAGGTCGAATCGAGCATCGACACCTGTCCCATATAACCATTGTGTTGACAGCTAGCAGATAACCAAGTTATGACGCTGTTAACACATGAAACCGTTCATATTCGACAAATTGATCACGATAAAATTGATGTACTAACGATTTGATTTTGCAGATGTAAGATTCAGAAAATCTATAACATATTTTCTAAATCTTGGGGGCAAACTGTTTAGGTGAAATTTTATCAAACGATCGAATGATTGAAATCGTAAGATATCTTCCAGGATGATATTCCTGTATTAAGATAAGGTCCTGGAATAAAGATATAACTACCATCAAACAAAGACAAGTGATCATCGAAGATAAAAAGAAGTAGATCGTGCGATATCATCATATGATCGTACGATTGAACTAACGATATACATGTTCAAGTTTGCTCTTATTGCAGGAAAGCTTATCCAAGATAACCTCGAAGCATAGTCATCGCCTATCAAGCCTGATATGACCGTTCGAACAAGATACGCTCGTCTTTAAGAACTTAGACGTTACGATCACGAAACCAGCTTCAGTTATATCCGTTGCAATTATTGCTCAGTAATGGATGACAGTTACAAGATCGACAACTATAAAAAGAGAATCAAGACAACACATTCGGGACAACTGATTCTGAGAGAGATATAGCAATACCAATATTATTCTCTGTATTTACGTTCGATAGCATTCATTTCTTTATTGTAATCGTACGATACAACTGTAACATCGAGGATATCACCCCTTATTGGTGATCAATAGTGCAACGTCGACTATCCTATTTAGTCGGCCGCAGGTTTTTTCCTCGATTCTGAGGTTTTTTCCTGCGTCATCAATCTTTTTGTCCATTTACTTTCATTTATCGCACGTTTTATCGAACAAGGGTTCTTTCTTTTGACGATTTTGCCTCACGACATCTTACGATAATAACTTAAGTAAATTTTTACACAAACAGTAGTCAAGAAGGGATTTGCACCTCTTTCAAAAGAGAGATATTTTCGGGCCCCTTGACGATTAAGATTGGTAGAAAACGCGTGGCCACGCTCGGATAGAATAACAGGCGTTATTTAGTAATATCCGTTACTGCAGGCAATCGGAATCAGAGTCAAGAAATACTTGATTTTAAGAAATGAATCCTCCACTCCATGTCTTAAAACACTTTAGAAATATCGTGTGCAAAAGGAATGAACCTGTGTACAAATTCAAACGTGAATTGTATCTCTGGATGTAAGAGATCTTATAACCTGGTTAACCTAAGTGTCTGGCTAGGGACCTCCTTAGGCTAATGGTAACAGTACAGTTACTAGTCTGGCACAAGTGGGAGTCTGTTAGGATTATGTGCAAGATAGTAACAGGGTTTACCGTGTCCAATGTTATAAGACACTAGTAGGTCACACCGCTGCACGCCAAAAATGAGAACATTTGGATTATATGAGAAATAATTAATTGATTAATTAATTATTTAATGAGAGAATTAAAATAAATAGTTAGTTAAACTATTTATAAATTAATTAATTAGTTGAATTAATTATGGAAATTATATTTGGAGATAATTACCAAAGAATCTTATATGGAATAAAACTCTGCCAAGTTTTATCCATATAAATAAAGGGTTAAGGGTTTATCAGATGATATGACAATTCAGTTTTAAACCTACAACTCAGAAAAACTCTCTCTCTCTCTCCCCTAAAACCGGCGCCGAATTTCCAAGAGAAGGAGGTTCGTATTCGTTTTTCGGGTAATCCTCGGTGGTGGTCTAGCAACCTTCTCGCGTGGTGTCAGTAGCGGTGTAACCCCTGCCAGCTTTCCGGAAGTCTACTCGCTAAAGGTAAAATTGCTAAACCTACTTCGATTGTGTCTGTTAGGGTTTAAGATGGGTCCGGGTTTGGGAATCGTTTTTGTTATCCGCTGCGCACCGTTAGTGCCTACGGTTCCCCATCAATTTTTTGGTACAATAGTACACCAAACCCAATCTTTACATGACAAGTGTAAAGGTAGGGATGGCATGCATTTAATGCATGGGGGTATAAATATGAACATAGTGTGTTCTTCAAACATGAACCTCTGGTCCATCTTCTATACCCCAATCCTTTCTTCTTTCTATCTTCTATCTTCTAATTCTTTCTATCTCTTCTAATTCTTGCTTAGTGCATAAGCAAAGGCTGCGTGTCTAAAATCTTAAAAGATTGTTTAGATCTTGACAAAGTCTTGATCCATTTCAACAAACAATCTACTTCAGTTCACACAAAGGCTCCATAGGAGTCGTGAACTGAATTAAGTGAAAGAAACAGTGTTGATTGTATTCAACCCCCCCCTTCTACAATACAATTTACATTATTGGCCATCAATAGAGGACCAACAAGTGGTATCAGAGCGGTTAGAAACCTCTTTCTCTTCTTAACTGTTCACAAAAGAAACATAGTTTCTAGATCCACCCTATGGCCAATCCTCCAAAAGACACATATTTTGAATCTGGTTCTCTGGCAAAGCCACCCAGATTGAATGCTGATAACTTCCCTCTATGGAAGTCAAGAATGGAACTATTTCTCTCAAGTTCCGATCCTCAAATCCCCTACTTCTTAGAACATGGACCATATGTTCCCACCTCTATAGTACCAGTTGTTGCTGCTACTTCCACCACTCCCGTTGCTCCTGAAAGAACCTTTGTTAAACAGGTATCCAACTGGACAGACAAAGATAAGCGCCTGGTGAATGCTGACACCAAGGCAAGGTCTCTAATAGCCATGTCTCTTCCTGATGAAGTATTTCACTCCATCAGTAAGCTTAAGACAGCTAAAGAGATATGGGATACTCTCTGTATCCAATATGAGGGTGCTGATGCTCTCATATAATCTAAAAAGATTCACCTCATACGTCAGTATGAGAAGTTCATCGCTACTAAAGGTGAAACTTTGGCCCAGACCCATAAGAGGTTTAACTGCCTCCTGATCGATCTGAAGACCTATGGTATTGTTTACTCTGACTCGCAAGTAATCACCAAATTCATGGAGGCCCTCCCTGAATATTGAGAAACTTACACCATGTGTCTGAAAATGTCCAAGGACATTAAGACTATAACTCTTAGTGAGTTATATGGTATGATGCTCAACCATGAGCAAAGCAAGTCTCTGAAGACGAATCTCATCAGAGACACCAAGGATGCTACGAAAGGTACATCTCTTGCCTTAATTTCTGATGCTTCTCAACCCTCTCAAACTCGTGTCTCAACAGTGACTATCATTGAGATAGATGATTCTGACTCTGATCTTGTCTCTGATAATGAGGCAGATCTCAATGAGTCTCATGCCCTTCTCTCTAAGCATTTCAAAAAGTTTGGCAGAAAAGGAAATTTTCGTAAGCCCAAGCAGCTTTCTCTTACTAACAAGCCTGACACCCCCTCTTGTGATAAGGCTACCTCTACATGTTTCAAATGTCAGGGAAAAGGACACTTTGCCACTGAGTGCAGGTACAAGAAGAATCAGTTCGCTAAATCTTCTACCCCAACTTACAAGGACGGGAAGTACCAGAAGCTGAAGTTCAAGTATCGAAAGCTGAAATACCAGCGAAAAGGCAAAGGTCTAATCGCTGAAGGAAAAGGATGGGATGAATCTTCTGATGAGTCCTCTGATGAAGAGGATACCAGCGAGGTGACATGTCTGATGGCCATCGCTGAAGAAACTGAGCCTGCTCTTATGGCACAACTTGAAGACATCCCTGAAGAAGAAGTCACTGCTACTTCTGCCTCGACCTCTGATCTTCCTCAGGTATCTACTCCTTTTCCTTCTGATGCTATGACAGCGATTGATGCTCTAACCATCGATCTGTTCAATGCCTTAAATGGAAAGTCCTCCGCTGAAAAGGTCAACTTTGACCTTAGGACTGAGCTCAAAGAGTGTAATGAGAAACTCAAAGAGCTCTCTGTTTATGAGGCTAGCTACAAAGACCAAGTTCATGCAAACCAAGTTCTTTGCATTGAACGAGAACAGGCCATCGCTGAAAAAGAAAAAGCTCTAGCTGAGCTACTTTCAGAGAAGGTCACTATTAAGAGCTGGGCTGATGCCTCTGAAAAGGTGGATGAAATTCTCTCCACCCAACGTCACCCTATGAACAGAACCTGCTTAGGTTTTGTTAAGGGAAAACAACATGCTATGGATAAATCTGATAAATCTAATTTGAAGTTTGGCATGTTTGTTACTTCTGACTCTAACCCTCAGAGTTCTTCTCCCATCCCCAAAGATGAGGCTGCTATCTCTGTTCAGCCTCCTAAGAACTCTTTTAGCAAGATCCTTCCAAACCATCCTTCCAAACCTAAAAGTCAACACCACAAGACTTTTAAAGTCTTAGGTGGTGGTCTTACGGGATCTGGGGCTAAGAAATCTGTTCAAAGCCCCACTCCCAGAATCAAGGTTGACTTAATAACCAAACCTCAGGAGAAGACTCCTATTCCTCCTCAAACCAAAGATATAGGCATTATTGGACCTGGTCCAGCTAACCAAAAGCTTAAAAAGCCTAAGGGTCCCTCTAAATCTAAGACCTATAGAAACTGCTATCACTGTGGTCAAAATGACCATATCGCTAGCAAGTGTCCTCATGCTACCAAGGCTGAAAAAACAGCAAAGGTAAAGAAAGGTCCTAAGGCAAATAAGTTTGCCAAAGGAAATAAACCTTTAATCGCTGAGACTGTCACCTTCCCTGACCCTGTCAAAACTGAAACTTCAGCTAAGACAGAAGTTGCTCCTGCTCCAGTAGTCTCTGAGGCCACTGAATATTCAGTCATCTATGTCCCTGATGACTCTTCCTTCTTCGCTGACCTTGATGGCCCCAACTTCATGTGGGTTCCCAAGACCAATTAACTCTTCCTTCTCTTACAGGAAAAGGGCATCTGGTACCTTGACAGTGGATGCTCCAAACACATGACTGGAAATAAACATGTTCTAGTCGACTTCAAGGAAGAAGCTGGCCCTTCAGTCAAATTTGGTGGCGAAGGAAGAGGTATCACTCGTGGTTATGGTACCTTAACCAACGAAAGACTACCTTTCAGAGGGTATCTTACGTTGAAGGACTGACTCACAATCTGCTAAGTATCAGTCAGCTTTGTGATAAAGATCAGAAGGTCTCTTTCTCCAAGAAAAGCTGCTAGGTGAAGAACAAGCACAAGAAAGTCATTCTCAGAGGACAAAGATCCCATGATGTCTACGTCATCAACATGGACACGTCCATTGAAAATGTGTGCTTCATGTCCAGGGCCTCTTCTGAAATCAACTGGCTCTGGCACAAACGTCTCTCCCACCTGAATTTCAAGACCATCAACCAGCTCTCTATCAGCAACCTGGTGAGAGGTCTCCCTGAAAACAGCTTTGCAAAGGAATCCCTTTGTGCTGCTTGTGAAAAGGGAAGCAGACTAGAGCTTCTTTTAAATCCAAGCAAGTTTCTACCATCAATTCTCCACTTCATTTATTGCACATGGACCTCTTTGGACCTGTCAATATTCAATCTATGGGTGGAAAGCGATTCACTTTGGTGATAGTGGATGAATACTCCAGATACAACTGGGTGTTCTTCCTTAGAGCCAAGAGTGAAACTCAGCTGATCATTTCCTTCATTCTTCGGATGGAGAAGTATAATCAGATCACTGTTCGTTCTATAAGAAGTGATCAAGGCACTGAATTCAAAAACAGTGTCCTGGATGAATTCCTTGTCAGCAAGAGAATCTCTCAGAACTTCTCTTCCGTTCGGACTCCTCAGCAAAATGGGGTCGCTGAACGAAGAAATCGCACACTGATTGAAGCTGCGAGATCAATGCTGATTGAAGCCCATCTTCCCATTCAATTCTGGGCTGAGGCTGTCAACACTGCCTGTTACACACAGAACAGGTCACTGATTGTAAAAAGATTCAAGAAGACAGCCTACGAACTTATCAGAGGAAGGAAGCCGAACATCGAGTACTTCCACATCTTCGGTTGTAATTGTTATATCAAGAACGACCGAGATACTCTGGGAAAGTTCGATGCCAAAGCTGACGATGGTTTCTTGGTTGGATACTCTACTAAATCCAAAGCCTATCGTGTCTTCAACAAACGAAGGCAAACCATTGAATAAACTATTAATGTCAAGTTTGATGAATCTAATCCCTTCTCTTCTTCCTCACTTTCTGATAATAATGATGTAGATCAATGGGCTAACTCTTACTTTAGGTCCCTGAAAATGAAGCCCCTGATACTAACATCCCTACTGCAGGAACACCATCTCCAATCCCTGAAGGATTTGAAGAAATTCCTGAGATTCCTCAGGATCCTCCAGTTTATTCTGCTGTTCCTATATCTCAAGTTGCCCCCACAACTTCTCAGGAGGACATTCCGTCAACCTCAGGATCATCTGAAGCGGCTCCTCTCGTCGCTGATCCTCCTCAACTTGATGCAGTCGCTGAAGAATCATCTTCTACAGTCGCTGCTGAACCTCTTCAAGTTATCCCTCAGCCACCTGCTCTAAGATGGACTAGAGATCATCCTATTGATCAAGTCCTAGGTGATCCATCTACTGGTGTAAGAACTCGACATCAGGCTAGTAATCACTGTTTATTTGTCTGTTTCCTATCTGAAAATGAGCCTTCTAAAGTAGAAGAAGCACTCGCTGATCCATTTTGGGTTTCAGCGATGCAAGAAGAACTCGCTGAGTTCGAAAGAAACCTTGTCTGGACCCTTGTTCACAAGCCATCCAGGAAGACCATCATTGGTCTGAAATGGGTTTTTAGAAATAAACTTGATGAACATGGCATTGTGATTCGCAATAAAGCTCGTCTTGTTGCATAAGGATATAGACAAGAAGAGGGGATAGATTATGATGAAACATTTGCCCCTGTGGCTAGATTAGAAGCCATTAGACTCTTTCTTGCTTATGCGGCTCATATGAAATTTCAAGTGTTTCAGATGGATGCCAAGAGTGCGTTTCTCAAAGGGAAACTCACTGAAGAAGTCTATGTTGCTCAACCTCCAAGCTTCATTGATCCTAAACATCCTAATCATGTTTACAAGCTCAACAAGGCTCTGTATGGATTAAAGCAGGCTCCTAGAGCCTAGTATGAAACCTTATCTACTTATCTCATCAAAGAAGGTTTCACTCGTGGAAAGATCGATAGCACGCTGTTTGTCAAAACTTACAAGGATCATGTTTTCCTTCCCCAAATTTATGTTGATGACATCATCTTTGGGTCTATGAAAGCCAAACTTTGTAAAAAGTTTGAAGCACTCATGCAGGCTGAATACAAGATGTCAATGATGGGTGAACTGACCTACTTCTTAGGTCTTCAAGTTAAGCAATCTGAAAAGGGTATTTTCATCTCCCAAGGTAAGTATGTTCGTGAAATGCTTGCTAAATTTGAACTTACTACCTGCTCTGTTATGAAAAAACCAATGGCACCTCCTCTAAAACTCGACAAGGATTCTGAAGGGAAATCTGTTGATGTTACTCTCTATAGAGGAATGATCAGCTCACTGATGTACCTTACAGCGAGCCGACCTGATATCATGTATGCTACCTGTCTTTACGCACGATATCAAGCTGATCCTAAGGAGTCCCACATGAAGGCTGTAAAGCGCACCTTCAGGTACCTGAAAGGGACTCCCAACCTTGGTCTCTAGTACCCCAGGGACTCAGGGTTCGATCTAACTGCTTTTTCAGATAGTGATTTTGCAGGATGTAAAATAGATCGAAAGAGCACCACTGGTGGCTGTCAACTACTTGGTGGTAAATTGGTGAGTTGGACAAGCAAGAAGCAAAACTCAGTGTCCACATCAACCGCTGAAGTAGAATACATCGTTGCTGGTAGCTGCTGCGCTTAAGTCCTTTGGATAGGAAACCAACTTCTGACCTATGGGTTTCAGCTATCAAAGATACCCATCTACTGCGACAAAACTTCAGCGATCGCCATCGCTAACAATCCTGTCTTTCACTCGAAGACAAAGCACATTTGTGTTAGATATGATTTCAGACTTTCTCAAAGGTGGGCAATTGTTAGATATGATAATCAGCTTGCCTGCATCGAAGATATAAACTTCGTACGTTTGTGTTAGATATCGTCAGTATAATCGTACGATGCACAGTAGATATTCGATAACTAGTTTTCTTCGTTCGAAGGTATGGTTGTCTTTATTCCAGGACCTTATCTTAATACAGGATTGTCATCCTGAAGGAGATCATACGATTTAGATCGGTCATCGTGCGATCAGAAGTTTTCACCTAAACAATTTGCCCCCGAGATTTGGAAAATTTTATTCTAAATATTTCTGAATCTTTCATCTGCAAAAGTTAATCATTAGTTTAAATAATCGATTGTTAGTAAATCAATTTCGTTTAAACCAAATCGAATATGAACCGATTTTGATGACGTCGTCATTGCGACGTTGGGCGATAGTTGTCATCTCAACGGTATGATTAGGACGCGTGTCGTCGTTTGACTGGACCATAATTACTTGGAGAGGAATTCGGTTTTCATATAAGAAATCAATCTTTATCTAAATATAAACACAATCTTCCCAAATTACTTTGCGCAATCTCTTTCTGAAATCGAATCTCTATTTTCGGCAAAGATTTAGGCGACGATCTTTATAAGGTACTTCTTCCTTTCGTTTTTTCATGCGTTTAAAAATCAAAGCCGATAAGAATCCTAGAAATTTCGATTTGCTTTGCTTCAATCGTCTTAGAAAGAGTTTAGATCGGTTAGAGTTCTTCGAGTCAATGGAAGTGAAGAGTATGATTAAGGAGTCCCTATATGTTTTGGCCCTTAGGAAGTTATCTGGATTACCTGATAGTGCAATTCTTAAGGTTGCGGGTGAAATCAGACCTGCGGGTTTCTTTGCGCTTTTCGAGTATCCTTTTAAGATAGGTTTTAAATGGCCTTATAGTCCCTTGTCTCGAGCCTTCATGACTCGATTCAATCTTTCTCCTAGCCAATTGATGCCTCAATTTTGGAGGGTAATCCAAGTAATTGAACGTGTGACTAAGGACTGGGGTCGTCCTGCGTTTTCTGTCAACGACCTCCTTACGGCATACTCCGTGAAACCGATGGATTATGATCGATATGGCTTGTTTCCGAAGGGTAGAGGGGATGCCATGTTAGTACATGGTACTCAGGTACACGATCGTGTGTGGAAATCTCGGTATGTATTCGTACGTTCTTCTTCAGTCTTGGATGAGGGTGGATGGATCACTCCAGAGTGGAATCCGTTAGGTATAGGCATATTTTTTGGAAATGTTTTCTTTGTTTTCTTTGTTGTGTTTATCTAACGTTTGATCGTTTTTGCAGAAATTGACTTCTCGTTCGAGGCTACTGAGGAGTCAAAGGCTTCAGTCGAACGATTCCTGTCATACAACATCGGTGAACGGTTGTATTCTACCCAGAAGGCAAAGGAGGTCTTGATAGATATAGTGACGACAAGGTTACGCAAACGGAACCAGAAGTCCAAGTGATCTCTGAGGAAGATATGGAAGGTAAATCGTACGATACAGCTTCAAGTTTTATTGTCTTCTTCTTATACAACTCTATTCTGCAGGATCATCGAAGAAACCATCGAAGAGGGAAACAACAACAGGAGGCTGCTAGGAGAGCAGCTATGAAAAAAAAGGAGATGGCTGGAGGTGAGCCTCCGGCTAAACAGACGAGATCTTCGTTCGATTTTGCCGACCCATCGCATGAAGCTAAACGAAAGTCGGATGATGTGGTCGATGCCTCTTCGCTTAGATCTGCTCCTCCTGAAGATCAAACGAAGGGAGTTAAGGTGGCAAAGACTCCTGTGAAGCTGTCGAAGAAGGTTGTTGATGAATCAGGATCTTCGACCATAGACATAACCCTCCCAAAGGGTTTTTTAGAGGAGGACGTCTTGAGGAAAGAAGATATCTTTCCAGCTATCGAGCAATTTCTGCTACCTTCGTAAAAAGAGCAATTCTCGAAGCAAAGGTTTGAGGAGATTGATGCTGCAGCTGTGGGTCTTTCCTTCTTGGTAAGTATTTTTCTGTCGTACGATTTTAGAGCTGTTTTACTGTCGTACGATTAAATTTGTTTTCGTCTTCCTTAAGGTTTTTAGGCGAGCCTTGGTCTTCATTCTCGAATGGAGACCATAAAGAACGATATGCGCCAAAAGATGGCGAGTGAGAGGACGGCCGTGAAGGATGCGGAGAAGGCGAAGGAGAAGGTCTTTAAGCTCGCATCCGAACTGGAGGCCAAGCAGGTTAAGATCGACGATCTGGAGGCGAAGCTCGATGCTGCTGAGCATATGAGGACTGAACAACGGGCTAGCATGAAGATTGTCCTTGATCGTGCGTCTAATTTGGAGGAGGAGCTGAAGGAGGTGCAGCTGGAAAAAACAGCACGTGAGGAGACTCTGTTGTCCGAGATCCAAGATCTCAAGGACGAGGCGGCGCTGGTGAGGGTTGTTGCTCGTGCGGCCCTTATGCGTCGTGTCATTGCTGGTACTCTCACCGTCAGGATCGCCAAAGAAGAGGTGGAAGCATTCCGAGAACTCATGGGATCTGAGGATCTTCTTGATGCTGACGACCTCAAAGACTTGGATGAGGAAGGTGGTGAGAAGCCTGCTGAGGTTGCTGCGGTTGAGGAGGAGACCCCGAATGAAACGGTCTCTGGATCCAATGCTGCAATCTTGGTTATTGAAGATGCTCCTCTTGGGATCGTAGGATCCGCAGATGTTGCAGGAGCAGTAGGATCTGGTGATGGTGCTGGGATTGTAGGAACTGGTGATGGTGCGGAGATCGTAGGATCAGATGTCACCCCCAGCACTTGATTTATTTTTGTAATTGCACGATCCTTTATTTTAAGTACTTTTTTAGTTTGTTCTAGTACTTTTGTTTGAATGAATGAATTTAGTTTATCGTGCGTATTGACTTATGCTTTTTAACTTAGAATGTGGAACTAAGTTCTTTTAGAAACGTTTCTATTTTTACTCGATAGAGTATTCGTGCGACTGGCGTTTTGACTTGCGCGCATGCGAATTATTCTTGCGTTTGAAGCAATGATCGTGCATTATAAGCAATAAATGTTCGTGCGATGCTAGCGATAATCATGCGATACCTGCGACAAAAAATGGCTAAGGGGTGGCCGTTGGTTTGGCCAACGGTGCTCCGACGCCCAAGTCAGTAATCATTCGTAATAGAATAACAAAAAATGAAAAGGATTTAGAAGTAGTACCTTTTAAGATGTGTGGCATTCCAGCTATGTGGGATTTCCTTACCTTCGATAGTTGTAAGTTTATATGCACCATTTCCAATAACTTTGGAAATTCTGTAAGGTCCTTCCCCTTTGATGGAAAGTTTCCCAGCATTTAACTCTTGAGTGTTTTGGAACACCTGTCGTAGGACATAATCTCCTACTTGAAAGATTTTAGCTTTTACCTTTTTGTTGAAATGTCGTTCGACCATGGCTTTTTGCGATGCCATTTTCTGAAACGCTTTTTCTCTGAGTTCTTCCAGGGCATCCAGATCATAATATAGATCTATTACGTTTTGTTCTATCGTACGATACCTTGCAATTGGAAGTTGAGATTCGATGGGTAATACTGTTTCACATCAATAAACAAGAGAAAAAGGAGTTTGTCCTGTTGAAGTCCTTGGAGTCGTGCGATTTGCCCACAAAACTGAAGGCAATTCTTCGACCCATTTCCCCTTTGCTTCTTTTAGTCTTTTACGAATCGAATTGATTATGACTTTGTTACTAGATTCAGCAAGACCATTAGATTGAGGGTATCTTGGAGTCGAAGTAATTAACCTGATTCCACGTTCGTCGCAGAACTTACGAGTCTTTTCACTTATGAATTGTGAACCATTATCGCACATGATCTCCGACGGTACTCCAAACCTGTATATAATGTTAGTTTGAATAAAAGAAATAACTTCTTTGTCTCTTACCTGCGAGAAGGCAGCAGCTTCAATCCATTTAGAAAAGTAATCTGTAAGAAAAAGTAAGAAAACTTTTTGTCCTGGAGCAGGAGGTAACTTTCCTACGATGTCCATTCCCCATCACATGAATGGCCATGGGATTAAGACAAAATGTAGGGGTTCAGAAGGTAAGTGCAACATACCTGAATGTCTTTGACAAGCGTCACATTTTTGCACGTACCTTACAGCATCTTCTCGAAGGGTAGGCCAATAATATCCTTGTCGCGAGATCCTGTTGGCGAGACTTCGGCCTCCAGAATGATTTCCACATTCTCCATCATGCATTTCTTGGAGAATTTGATTCATGTGTTCTTTATTTGTTATGCATCGTAAGATTAATCCTGATGTGGACTTTCGATATAGTTTTCCTTCGAAGATCGTACATCGTGAGGCTTTCGATCTGGGTTTTCTAGCTTCCATCTTATCATCTGGGAGTTGGTCGTATTTGAGATAATTCCATATATCGAGTGACCAATTGTGGACTTCTTCAATCATCGGCACTTCCTTTTTTGCTTCGATAGAGGGTATCATAAGATGAATTATTGGGATGCTATCCAAAGCTGGCTCATTAAATGCAGATCCCAGATTAGCTAGAGCATCGGCTTGCACGTTCAGATCTCGTGGAATTTGCTCTATCGAAAATTTTTCAAATCGTGCGATACTTTCTTTAGCAATTTTGAGATACGTCATCATTTTCGAATCTTTTGCTTGAAAGTCGCCGTTAATTTGATTTACCACCAGTAGTGAATCGCTTCGTACGTGCAAATGTCGTGCCCCCGAGTTGTAGGCTATATCCAATCCAGCGATCAAGGCTTCGTACTCCGCTTCGTTGTTGGTAGTTTTAAATTCGCATCTTATCGAGTATACCATATTGCCCCCGTGTGATGATTTCAGGACAACCCCTAATCCTGATCCTCTTATGTTGGAGGATCCATCGACGTGTAAAGTCCAAAGTTGGTTGTCTTGGATCATCACATTGTTGATTTCATCGTGCGATGGTGGTTCTGTCCCTGGGCTAAATTCTGCTATAAATTCTGCCAGCGCTTGTGATTTTATCACCGTCTTGGGTTTATATGTAAGATCGAATCCACTGAGATAAATACTCCATTTCGCTAATCGACCTGTGAGTTCGGGCTTACGAAGTACAGTCTTGAGAGGATAGTTAGTTACGACAATTATATGATGAGATTCAAAATAATGTCTTAACTTTTTAGCAGCTGTTACGAGTCCCAAAAGTAACTTCTCCATAGACGTGTACCTGGTTTCGGCGTTGAGAAAGGATTTACTTACATAATAAATCGGGTGTTGTTGTTGATCATCTTCTCGTACGAGTACTGTACTCACTGCATTATTACTGACAGCTAAATATAACTGTAAGCTTTCACCTTTGATTGGTTTAGTCAGCAATGGAGGGGAAGCCATGTACTGTTTTAGCTCTTGTAATGCTTTTCATGTGCCTCCGTCCAATGGAAACCTTGATTTTGCGCAGGACGTTGTAGAATAGATGGCACTTATCGACGACCTTGAAATGAATCGATTTAATGCTGCTACTCGTCAGTAAGCTTTGTACTTCTTTCACGTTTCTTGGTGATTGTATCTCTATTATGGCCTTGATCTGTTCTGGACTTGCTTCTATCCCACGTCGAGTGACCATATACCCAAGAAATTTCCCAGCACGTACTCTGAAGGAACATTTTGTTGGATTAAGCTTCATCTTGTATTGTCGTAGATATCGAATGATTGCTTTAAATGATGTATGTGATCTTGCGATCGTTCTGACTTTACAAGCATATCATCGATATAGACCTCCATCGTACGTCCGAGATGTTCCTTGAACATCATGTTTACGAGCCTTTGATACGTCGATCCTGCATTCTTGAGCCCGAACGGCATTACCTTGTAGCAATATATCCCTTTGTCCGTCATAAAGGCAGTCTTCTCTTGATCGTCTGTGTGCATTAGAATCTGGTTGTACCCAGAATAAGCATCCATGAAAGTGAGTAACTCATGACCCGCTGTCGCATCTACCATTGCATCGATGTGTGGTAGGGGAAATGGATTCTTTCGGGCACACTTGTTAGATCTGTAAAGTCGATACAGACTCGCCATTTTCCGTTCTTCTTTTGTACGACGACTACATTTGCTAGCCAGTCTGGATATTTAACTTCTCTGATCTTTGCCGTCTTAAGCAAATTATCGACTTCGTCATTAATCACCTTGTTGCGTTCGGGTGCAAACTTGCATCGTTTTTTCTCTTACGGGTTTAAAGGATGGATCCACATTCAGCTTGTGCGGTATGATGTCGGGATCAATTCCAACCATGTCTTCGTGCGACCATGCGAAGCAATCTGAATGTTCCTGCAAAAAAGATATTATTTTGCTTTTTATATCAGGGGTTAGTATTGCTCCCACAAAGATTTTTCGATCAGGATGTTTTTGATCTAGCACGACTTCTTCTAGCTGAAGGTCATCGTACGATCGTACTCCATCCTGGCTCTGTAATTGCTAGATATCCTGGGGTTTTGCCTTCATCGTGATCTTGTAGCATTCACGAGCAATCTTCTTTTCGCTGACGATTTCTTGTACACCCCATGGAGATGGAAAGTTGATCTTCTGATGATAGGTTGATGGTACGGCCTTCATATCGTGGATCCAAGGTCTTCCAAGTATCACGTTGTATGCAGACGGGCAGTCTATGACGTTGAACTTTGTTTGCTTGTTGATTCCTTTGGCGAAGACTGGTAGCACTATTTCCCCAAGAGTGTTTATTGCATCTCCATTGATCCGATTAAGGTGGTAGTTCGTCGTACGATATTGGATTTATCGATGCCCATGACCTTAAGCGTATCTGCGAATATGACGTTTGCCAAACTTCCTCCATCGAATTCACACCATTTAGTTTGGTCTTTATCTTTGCTGGGATTTTTCGGCTTCTTAGGCCATCGTACGTTTGCGTCAATTTTCCGCAGAGAATCTACCAATTCTTTAGATGTACCTGCAAAATTGTAAGTAGATAAATCGGGATATCTAATTTTACCTGTACCTTTGTTCGAACGAGCCTTGGACTCTTGTCGAGAGTTTCCAATTTTATTCACTCTCTTTGGTTTGAAATCATGTTTTTGTGCACCAAGGTTTTTCTTTTCATTCGAGTGCTTTCGTCTGAAGATGGCATCATCTTCTATCCTCATGTGGGCCAACGTTCGAGCTCGTACGTCATCTCCAGTGGGTATTTTGTGAGATCCATATACAATTCCGAAGAACTATCCAGCCCACGTTTGTATGCTTCGATGGCAGTTTTTACATCGCAATTTTTGACTTCTATCATTTCTGCATTAAACCTGTTAAAATAATCACGTATTGTTTCTCCCGTTTTTTGCACGACGTAATTAAGGTCACTTGTTTGCTTCTCCATCGTGCGACTACTTGCGAACTGTCGAGTGAATTGGTTTACCAATTCAGCGAATGACCCGATACTTTTTGGTTTTAAATTGATAAGCCACTGCAATGCGGCTCCCGTAAGAGTGGATCCAAAACTTTTGCACATGCATGCCTCTTGATATTGGGAAGGGATTGACGCAGTCCACATAAGTTGCTTGTATTGTGCGACGTGTTCCACTGGATCCGTTATCCCCGAGTATTTTGTTGTAAAAGCGGGAATGTTGTATTTCTTTGGTATGTCCATGAGAGCAATTTCATCGACGTAAGGTGAAGCCTGAAATCCTGTTTTGGGTTCGACTTCAACGGGTACTGCTGCTCCAGGGAGTTTTGCGAGTAATGCAAGCATTGCTTTATTTTGTTCTTCCAGCATCTTCAATCGTACGTCCATAAGGTTATCGACAGGAGTTATTCCAACAGCTTCTTGGTTAATTGGTTGTATTGGAACGTGAGTTATAGTAGTAGTTGCTGTCGGGATGTGGGACAATGGTTCTGGAATATGGTGGACAGGTCGAGGTCCACCTTGAGGTTGAGTGAAGGTGAACATATGTGGATTAGGGGGTGGCCCTGATGGAAGAGGAGGAAAAATGAGTCGAAAGTTGTTATATAGAGGTGGACGTAGATTGTTTTGAGGTGCTTGAGGTGCTCTGAACTGATTTTGTTGAAAATGAGGCGGTCTTGGGTGATGCAATGGAATCGCAGGATTGGTTTGAGTAGTTTGGGGGTTCAAAGCTCGTAACCGTGCGAGTTCTCCATTGGCTTGCATGTTTTGATCAGTCAACTGCTGAATTTGTTGTTGAGCGGCTGCTAGTTGTTGTTGCAGAGTTGGTTGGAAGTTGTTGTCCATAATCCTGCAATGTATACTCAAAAGAACTCAAAGAATTTGATAAGTAGGCAGGCACTTTATCAAACGAGATTTTCTCAAAACGGGGCCCCACGGTGGGCGCCAAATTGTTTTGGTAAAAAATTACACAATTAAATATCGTAAGATATTGTGAGGCAAATCCGTCGAGAGAAGAGGATCTTGTTCGATAAAGACGTGTGATAAAAATAAATTAGAGACAAAGCAATTGATGACGCAGGAAAAACCTCGAGGTCGAGGAAAAAACCTGTGGTCGACTAAAAGGGGATATCCGACGTTGCACTAAGTATCACCAATAAGGGGTGATGTCCTCGAGAATTACAGCGTAGATCGTATGATTACAATGAAACAGAATGTAAAGTCGAACGTGAATTACAAAGAATCGTATTAAAATTATAGAGAGTAGTAGATTCGGATAGCTTCTGTAATTATCAGATGTCCTTCAAATGATGGCCTCGGTCTCCTTTTATAGTTGATGAGAATGTAACCGCCATCCATAATTAGGTGTTTAATGCAACGGTCATAACTGAAGCTGAAATCATGGTCGTAACGGTCGTGCTTTTAATGAGGAGCGTGCTTCTATCTTAAATGGAAGGATAACTGTCGACATGCGACCATTGTAATGGTGAACTCCATCTTATGTAGCATAGTACTCGATTTCAGACTTTCTCAAAGGTGGGCAATTGTTAGATATGATAATCAGCTTGCCTGCATCGAAGATATAAACTTCGTACGTTTGTGTTAGATATCGTCAGTATAATCGTACGATGCACAATAGATATTCGATAACTAGTTTTCTTCGTTCGAAGGTATGGTTGTCTTTATTCCAGGACCTTATCTTAATACAGGATTGTCATCCTGAAGGAGATCTTACGATTTAGATCGGTCATCGTGCGATCAGAAGTTTTCACCTAAACACATACTCTATGTATTTTCTTTTCCAGTGTATTGTATGCTTATTCTTTTATGAAATGAATTGATCTCCCTGATCATTTTTAAGTCACTGATGAT
Source organism: Centaurea solstitialis (assembly GCA_030169165.1). NCBI lineage: Eukaryota > Viridiplantae > Streptophyta > Magnoliopsida > Asterales > Asteraceae > Centaurea > Centaurea solstitialis. The sequence continues at coordinate 48,798,938 of CM058040.1, forward strand.
TTTCTGAGATATTGCATTTACTTCATATGTCAGTGATCTCACCTACCTTAACACATTCTATGTGATAACAAGACTTTTCCATCTGCTGATAACCTTTCACATTCCCATGTTTAAGGATACTCATCAAATAGGATAAGATTATTTTTAATCAACTTATCTTCTACCAACTCTATCTAGTTGATTTGACTTTTTGGCACCATACGTTACTTCCCAACGTGTGTCAGGCGCGTGACCGTAAATGAAAAGACACTTTCGGGCACGTGAAAACAAACAGTTACATTTTTATGGCAAGTTTTAATTAACCGCCATAATTACTTCTTGTAACTTGTTCCACATCCTATCGTCTTTTGAGCGCCAAAATCTCACCTTCCGGTATCCTTCATCTCTATATAATCCACACTTAGATTACTCCTTTCTTCATACTTACCACTTTTCTCTATCTCTTCAAGATTTACATTACGCTATGAGTTCAAATCTTCTCTCTTCCTTAGAAGATCTTCTTCCTCGACTGGTAAGTATATTTCTCAAAATCTTCTCTTAAGAAAACCTTAATCTAAGGTTGTTTTCTCATTCTTCACTCTTGAAAGAAAACCACTTTTCTGGTTCTTCTTTTCATGCATGAGAACTTAAAACAATAAAAGACTCCTCTATCTTTACTTATTTGTGTTTATACTTATGTGCTTTTTTCTCTTTTGCAGAATATCTCTTACTCTCAACTTTCTGCAGCCATGCTTTATGCTCTTCTGGAAAATATCTCGGCTAGGCCAAGGGAGAAGGATCCTGCCTCTCATCTACAGCACCAGGTGTTGTATCTGAGGGGGAGAAATCTTGCAGGATACCTTCTTCTAAAAGGGATTTTTCCCTTCTCTTCCCCCCACCACTTGCAGGTGACCTTCTTCTAATAAGGGACTATTCCCTTATGACGAAGAAGGTTCCTTTCCTCTTTCCTTCCTCCTCTCTGTACTGGCCTATCTCCTCGGTTCTTCAAAATATAGAACCCAAGTCTCAGGAGGAGATAGGTCATCAGCTAATGGGGAGAAAGTGGATGTGCAACCACTGAGGGGGAGAAACATCAGCGATCAGAACCTCAAAACGGTGATGATTGTTGTTGTTTCGTTCTTTAGAGGCTGATCCGCTCTCATTTAGGATCTGTATTCAACACAAGAGAAAATGTCTCCTGGTTGAATACCTCTCTCCCATTCATCGTCTGTATGGATGCCTCTTTCACACTTGTCAGCGGAGTTCTCGACTTTGCTTCCAGTGACTAGCTGAGAAAGAAAAGACAATGTTGAAGAAAACGTGGATCAGTGCTTGATCAAAGAAGAACCTCTAGACTAGTTTGATCTATGTAATTGTTTGTTGTTTCTTTCAGTGACTTGTAATTTATTTCTTTATGTATTGTAATTCTTACTTTGAAATGAAATGAAATAGAAGTGTTTCTCTATCCCTGATACTCATCACTGAAAATGATCTCTTCTAACAGTTAAATAGAACAAGTACCTTTAACATGTTTTATTTCCTAACTGTTGATTCTAGACTTAGAAAAATTTCTAAGATACTAGAAAAAGACAATCTCTCTGTTGTCTTATCATTGATATTTAGGGGGAGATTGTTGAACTAGTCTTCCTAAGACTTAATGAAATATCAATGATCCTTTTTCTTACATCCCATAATACTTAGCAAAGTACAGATGCTTAGGGAACTATAGCGAGTCAGTTCGCTGAAGGTCCATACTGCTAAACATGGCTCATAAATGATATCAGTGATAACTTGTCACTGACTCCTTTCAGTGACAGCAATAGCTGATAACTGCTAAAGTATTCTTTGAAGACAAATAGTCATGTCTCTAGGAAAACCATCAGCACCATCTATTGATGTAAGCTGATGATAGAGTCAGCGATGCTAATGATCTGAAGTTGAAATGAGTGACAGCTAGCTGACTACTCTTACATGACGTTCGATAAAGACAAGTCACAGTGCCTCCCTGATCTTTCCCAAGGATCAGCGATTCTAAGGCCTGATCAGTGACTTGTACTTTAAGAATTCTATATTTGTCTTCTTGTCCTATATGCACAAAAAGGATTTGATTTGCCTTTCTGACAAAAGTACAAAAGGGATGTCTCTTTATTGTTCCCTATTTACTTGTCACCCATAAGACAACGATTTACCATAGGCCATGACCCTACCAAGCATGGGCAATATTTTATGGTACAATAGTGCACCAAACCCAATCTTTACATGACAAGTGTAAAGGTAGGGATGGCATGCATTTAATGCATGGAGGTATAAATATGAACATAGTGTGTTCTTCAAACACGAACATTTGGTCCATCTTCTATACCCCAATCATTTCTTCTTTCTATCTTCTATCTTCTAATTCTTTCTATCTCTTATAATTCTTGCTTAGTGCATAAGCAAAGGCTGTGTGTCTAAAATCTTAAAAGATTGTTTGGATCTTGACAAAGTCTTGATCCATTTCAAAAGACAATCTACTTCAGTTCACACAAAGGCTCCATAGAAGTCGTGAACTGAATTAAGTGGAAGAAACAGTGTTGATTGTATTCAACCCCCCCCCCCCTCTACAATACAACTTACATTATTGGCCATCAATAGAGGACCAACAGTATATAATAAAATAATCATATTAAAAAATATGCAATATTAGGCTCATTTCGAACGTATCGACGATACGATTATAATAGCGTAATTTGTTAAAAATAAAACATATTTTTTTAAACATATTTCAGCCAACATATGATATATGACTAAAACGTAAAATGAAATATTAAAAACTAAAAAATATATAGTGAATAAATATTATAACTTTAGGGACTAAAATGTGCCAAAAATTACATATATATTATAAGAGTCAAGTTCATTTAAAAACCAAAACATTAGTAAAAACCGTGAAAACTCATGGTTTCATTTCTTAAATCAACGAAAACTCTTCGTGGAGTTGTTTAATATCATGCAAATGTTTCATATAATTCATTTTTTGATGTTCCTTTTTGTAAAAATGACGAGTTTTCATAGGATTAAAAGAAATATGTGAAACAGTTTCATAAGAATAAAAAAAGTGTGAAACATTTTCATTTTACATAAAAAAACACCGAAATATGAAACAATTTCATCAAAAAATGAATTATATGAAACATTTGCATCATATTAAACAACTTCACGAAGAGTTTTAGTTGATTTAAGCCGAAACCATTGGTTTTTACTAATGTTTTGGTTTTTAAATGAACTTCCCTCATATTCAATATATTATTATATATAATATATTGTGATTATATATAATAACGAGATATAGAGAAATAGAGTGTCAGCTTCATACGAGAAGCCTACTATTTTTTAGAACGCAAGAAACTTCGGCAATGTACAAAATCACATATAGGATGACAATTGTCAACACGACACGAAATACAACACGAACCCAACATGAAGATAAATGAGTTTGGTGAGTTTTCTGCCTCGCCAACCCGTCAACCCGTTTATTTCATGGGTCGTGTTCTGGTTGGTATATGGTTTACGAGTCAACCCCTCAACCCATTAAAGTTAATATTTTATGAAATATCATGTTCTCTTATGTGTACTTGCATATTTGAAAACCTTACGACATCGTAATTTGAATAATTCATCAAATTATAACATTCAACCTTCATTTCTCGTACGACCTATCAACCCTATTGTGGATCGTCCCGAGCACGACCCTTAGAAAGTTCCTAGTCGTATCCGTTACAAACCGGATAGTTTGTACAAACTATACAAACCAATCTCAACCATACATATACATGATTAGTGGTGTAGATTAATTAAGTTCCTAAATTCTCTCAACCACATTTGAAAAAAACTGCCTAAAAATTAGGAGATACACAAAATCAATGGTTAAGATTAGGTTTGTAGAGTTTATACAAACTACCTGATTTGCAATGGATACTTCCCCTATATATATATATACACACACAATATTTTTAAAATATATTTTACTATAAATTTGATTGTATATATAGTTGCATTTTGAAGAATTGGTCGATTTATCACTATCAAATTACTACAACCTTTTTTAGTAGGTTCAGGAAATATTATTATGTTTTTTATAAGGTCATCCTTAACCGTACCCCTCATACCACCCATACCTGCTGCCAACTCAGCCACATCAACTTTACCACCACCATACCATACCATCCTTAACCATACCAATTCCATACAAATTTAATTAATTGATTAAAGAAATAAAAGAAAAAGAAAAGAAGAGAGATATAGATAGAAAGGCGGGGTGGGGTGGGTAGAGGAGAGAGACCGGTAAGGTGGTGCCGGTGCCCTTCCTGCCAGGCCTTCTATCGCCCATCCACGGCAGTGTTACCGTCGGTACCGACTTGGTGCCGCTGTCCGTTAAGGATGGCCTAAGTTTAGAGTTCGATTAATTTGAGTGAAGATACTTTTATGTATCAATTAAAAGTCGCATATTTGACTCTTATACTTATACTATTAAATTATGCATTAATAAAAAAAAATGGCAAATTGCCGAAAAAGGTAACATAAATATCCAAAAAAATCCAATCAAGTGAACGAACATTTTTTTTGCCGAGAAAGGACTATGCATTTGATTTTGTCAAAAAAGGGAATTTGACCTGATTAACTTGATGGTTGCTTAGTCAGTAGGTATCCTGCTGACGTGTCTGTCTAAGTGGCAGTCTAGTCAGCACCATCAAATTGCCGAAAAAGGTAACATAAATATCAAAAAAATTCAATCAGGGGGACGTACATTTTTTTTTGCCGAGAAAGGACTATGCATTTGATTTTGTCAAAAAAAGGGAATATGACATGATTTAACTTGATGGTTGCTTAGTGAGCAGGTAACCAACTAACGTGTCTGTTGAAGTGGTAGTCCAGTCAGCACCATCACACCACCTTTGATCGACGTTGACCGGAGATGATCGCCACCTACTGCCACCACCACCACTCATCGTCACCCACTGCCACGCATAGCCATTGACTTCCACCGCCATGCACCGCCACCGACTGCCACCCACCACCCATCCCCCTCTTTCTTAGAATTCAACATCTAAGTGCCTATAGATGACGTAGGCTAGTCGAACACCACCGCCACCCACGTCCTCCGCCACCGCCGGCCACCCACCGCCACTGCCACCCACGACTCCCCGCCACCCACCACCGCTGCCACCTACGACTCCCCGCCACCAACCACCACCCACGACTCCCCGCCGCTACCATTCCCCGCCGTCCACTCCCACCACCACTCACTGATTTTACCGAAAAAGGTAACATAAATGATTAAAAAATTCAATTAGGGGAACGTACATTTTTTGCCGAGAAAAAGACTATACATTTGATTTTGTCAAAAAAGGGGGAAGAGTAATCGGTTGTACAAGTTACCGGTTACTCTTCCCCTTTTTGACAAAATCAAATGTATAGTCCTTTCTCGGCAAAAAAAAATGTACGTTCCCCTAATTGGATTTTTTGGACATTTATGTTACATTTTTCGGCAATTTGCCCTAAAAAAGACATAAATTCTAAATGGGCGTTTGGTTGGAGTAGTACAAGGTAAGGAATAAGAATGATAATAAAAACTGTTGCTTGATCTGATATTATATAATGGAATCATTTTGGTAGATCCATTAATTTTCATTTCTTACCAAATTGGGGGAATGAAAATTTTATTTCTATTTAGTTTTTTTTTTCTCTTGATGTCAAATAAAATATCTTTTGTATTTTAAAGCTAGAGGAACATATCTTTTTAATATGAAACAAAATTGATTATATTGAGTTAACCATGTAACATCAATGCAATGCTCATTTCTGTTTATATTCTCATGTATTTTCATTTTCATTCATATTCCTTAAAATGAACCAAACATCCTCATAATTTAAAAAATAGTTTATATATTGATTTTCAAAAATTATCCAAAAAAAGTGTAAAAGTTTAATACGTGGAAAGCAAAAGTTTCAACTTCCTCGAGCTCGGTGGTGATGAGTCAAAAATGGGTTCGGGTCAAAACATGTTGAGTTTAGGTGCTGTTTGGTAGTTGCTGAATGGTTTGTTGTTGAATGGCTAAAACGTCAGAAAGGTTGAGAGGCTCAGAATGATTGACAGCAGAATGATTGAGAGCAGAATGAAATATGGTTGTTTGGTAATCGATCTAAATGGACGGTCTGAATGATAACAAATGACCATTTTACCCCTCTTCCATTGGTTTTCACATATACCCTTTACCTTAGTGCCTTCTTCCCCCATTCCACACATGAGCTCCTCAGCATCCTTCCCTCACCTTCTTATTCGGTTGCATCCATCTCTTCTCCGGCGATGCCCACCCTTGCGCAGCACCTCTCTTCTCAATGGTTAAGAGGCTAAATGAATCATTAAGAGGAGCATTTCCTTTACCAAACAACATCAGCCTCTTAGCGATTAAGAGGCAACCTCTTAATGGAGCCATTAAAAGATAAACAAACAGCACCTTAGTTGTCAATATTTGTTTTTAACTTTTTATAAATTATTAATAATATAAAATATGTTACAAAAATCCATTTTATTAAAATAATAATGTAGTTATTTTTTGTTATATGATTTCAAAGATTTTAAGCATTTGAATATATCTTGCACGCCTTTCCTCCTTTATCTATTTGGCACATTATAATATAGAGGAATAATCAAGTGAAAACCATTTTAATGTGATGAACTTGAGGACTAATCCACACCATTAGATCTTAATAATCAAGGTCTACTAATAAAAGGAGACCATGATAATAATTCTATAATTTTTTTATGGTGTTACACTTGATTATTAACCCAAAAGGGTAATTTAGGAATGGAAAAAACTCTCAATATGATACTTTTAGCAATATATCAAACCTGCACTTCCACCTATTTGATATAATCAACCTGTCTTCTTCCTCTCTTCTACCGCCCCTTTATCGCCACCGCCGGCCACCACCGAATCATTCGTAATCGATTTTTGATTTTGATTCCTGGATTGTCGCGGGTTTTGGGTGATTTTTTGGTTGATTTCCATCCAGATCTGCACTTTCTTGGTTGTAATAAAGTGTGGGATTGCTTATTTGTGGTCGATTTTGTCTCCTAAACAACAACACTTGATCAATTTGATCTCCTTTTCTGGTTTGAATCGATTTGTAAAGGATTTGATCGATTTTTTTGGTCAAATCTGTCCAATCTGTGTTGGTCTTGGGTATCTAGATATTAATTGTGGTGTGGTCGATTTGGTGTTGTTATAGTGATTATATCATCAATTTTGCTATAGTTTATTGTTTGGTGATCAATTTGAGAAATCAGTAGACTTGTTTGGTCTACTATCGTTTGTTGCTACTGTCTCCCATGGGAATGCTTCCAAGTTATCGAGTAAGCCGACTAATGGGTCTAAGGAGGCGAAGAGAGCACCTGAAAAAGGTGGTTTTGATTGTGGATGACTCAAGGAAGAAGCCTTCGAAGGGTTGTTGGTATGGATGAAAGACGTATCTGTTCTGAATGTTGGGATGAACTTAGATGTAAATAAACATTATATTTGTATTCATTGTAAGCGAATAAAAATGTAAATGGATATTTTATTTTTCATTTATAAGGTAAATTTATTATAAATCTGAAGCGTAAATATAAATATTCATAAGGTGAATATAAAGTTTCATCTGGTAAATATGAATATTCATACCGTGAATATGACTATATGAATATTCATATGGTGAATGAACTGCGATTTTTTTACCAAATGACGATCATGCCCTTTATATCCATTTTCAGATCAAGGACTTAGATTGGTCCTCAAGTTTTCACTAATAAAATGGTTTACTTTAGAAGACATCTCTCTCTCTCTCTCTCTCTCTCTCTCTCTCTCTATATATATATATATATATATATATATATATAAGATATGGATTATTTTTACGAAATGTATCTAACTTTATCTTTATTCCTATTATATATATTCAACTTTAAAATATGTTATTGCATGTATTATATTTTCAAAATATGACATTGTATATTTGTATGTAATATTATACCTATTTACCTATTGAAATATACAAACGCGACAGACTATCTGTGACGGATTCGCCCTTTAGCCACGGATCAGAGACGAATATTTCTGTCATCGAAGCCCTTCTGTTTTGTAATGTACATATGTTTTTAGCCTTGCTCGATTTAAAATAATTTATTTACATTTTTTATAAATATCTAAATATACTATTTAAGACCATCCACATCCGTTGACTCCATTCCAATCTTGTCAATCACAACATCAGCGTCACATCAATTTTTCACTATCTTATCCAAACCATACCAATCTTTATCAATTCATCCATACTCATATCAATCTAAATAATTAATAGAAAGAGAGAGAGAGAGAGAGAGAGAGAGAGAGAGAGAGAGAGAGAGAGAGAGGTGAGGGGGTGGGGAGGGATGGTCTAACGAGTCGGCAACGCCATGCCGATTTCTCTCCATGGCGGTGTAGCCGATAGTGCCGATCGGCAAAACAGCCTTGTCAATTGCATACCAACGCTGGCAACGGATGGTATAACTAAAAACAAACATCCAAAACACCTTTTTATATTCAGGAAACAAATAAAAAAAAAACTAGATATAAATTATGGATCAACCCGGTTTTATGGGAGTTTTCTTAAATACAAAAAAGAACCTTCAAAATTGGATTTTTTTTCATTCCAAAATCCACAACCGGAATCTTTTCCAAATTATATTATGATATTTCTTTGTCATACTAATACCACTATTAATGCTAGATGGTTTTTTTTATATTTTATATTCCACTTACACTAGTTTAAGCTTTAAAGAAAGTTCTTCTTGTGTATATTTTTAAATTATGTTTTTCGTTTATGAGGTTTTTTGAAAATTGCTAAATTTTGTGTGTATATTTTTGAAAGTGGGGTTTCCATCCTTATAGCTTTTAATTTATTGTTATCTTCTTTTTCGTAATTTACAATTTATTATTGTTTTCATTATATATTTACTACATGATAGGTACGGAGGATTCTGATGTTCTATGCAAAATTGTTAAAAGATTTAGAAAAAACGAGTCATAGGTTCAGGAACAAGATACTATCATTACCGCTTGGACAATTAGACATCCAACCCGTAATCGCAACGACCTATTTCTTTAACCAGTGAGACAACAAAACGTAGATTTTAAAAAAAAATGAGACCTAGTCAACTTTTTTTTTCTTTTTGAAAAGGGGGACCTAGTCAAGTTAAATGACTAATCCCGTGCTGATCTTTACTAATTATAATAAGAAAATACAAAGTGAGACATAAAAACTGAAACGTTGAATTACAAAATATAAACACACATCGCCTAAACGAGGTCTTCATGCATTTTTTGAAGCAAAAATATCAATCAACTTTTACTTATTCAACTCCGCGAAAAGTTTACTTACATTATTCAAAATTGCAAGCGTTTTATTCAATATTAGGAACTTAAAGATGCGAAAAACAGACAAACAAATTAATAAAACTCTCAAGTCAAATGCAAAACAACAAAACTTAAACTCTCAAATCTAAAGCAAAAGAACAAAAACTAAAACAATAAGTCTAATGCAAAAAACCAAAACTCAAACTCTCAAATCTATAACAACATTAATGTGCTCCACAAATTCAATTATCAAGATTCATGACAAGTAATTAATATGACTCAACTAACAAAGTTATCAGTACAAATTCTAGTAATATGACCTAATGAGCATCTGCAGTCATGAACCTCTTCAGGGGTTCATGACTCTGCCACATCAGCTTTCTCTTTCTGCCACGTCAGTTTTCTCTTTCCTACTCATTTTATAAACCTTTCACTCCCAATCATATACCGGTTCATGATTTATAATATAAAAACTATAATTATAATAATTATATTAGTTAAAAGTACTTATTAGGATTATAAAAATATAATAATTCAAAATTACAACAAAATAACTTATAGTAAAACATAAAATCAACAACAATAAATATAAAAAGCTAATAGGATTACTTTTTGTATGTAGAAATAAAAATAAATAAAAGTTAAATAAATATTATTATTTTCTGCAGGTCATGCGATGTAAAAAACCTGGACATAATAAATTCTTTTACATATTATTGTATATATGAAAAAGAGATAATAGAAAAGAGATAAATATTGTTATTTTATTAAGTGGGTCCAAAGGTTTTGCTCTATGGAGCGGTTCCTGCAGATGGAACGGTTCTCCTACGTGGACTAGCAACCGGTTTGTCTCAATGGTGTCTATTCTTTTTATACCGGTTCATAAGATGACATGTGGGTTCATGAACGCACCATTGGAGATGCTCTAAGTCAATAACAGTAAGTCTTACACAATGAATACAGACAAGAATGTGATTAATAATATGCTCAAGTGCTTGATAATTTGTTATCATAATACGACTCACTTGATAAACAATCAACAATAAATACACAATACAACTAAATGTTGGAATTTAGACACAAATTCCTATTCAGGACTTGGTAATAGGCTCAATTGAGAATCTTAAGCGAGATCTGGGTAATTAGTAATCTCACTTTCATTAAACGCTAAACTAATGAACAAAACGGATGATCTGAGAGGTGATAACTAATGAAAGATCTAGAAATGAGAATCAATGAATGATTTTCTTGAATCAAGAATTGGTGCTTAAATCACTGCATAGCTGAACCAATAAATCGTACATCGTATATATAGTGTCATAGCTGGATTCAATCTCCATCTACTGACACTACAACAAATTTGACTTAATTTATAATTCTATAAAAAAATTTGTAATAAGGCGTTGTAATAAATTTATAAGACGCTTTTAGACGTCTTAACAAGTTCTTAAGGACACTTTTAATACAAAGTGTTGCATTAGCCAAATTTATAGGACACTTTTGAAAAATAAACCCATCTTTTGTTATGACACTTATTTTTATAGGACACTTTTCAAATAATGTCTCATAAAATAGCTAATACAACGCTTTAAAAAAAGTGTCTTAATAAACTTGTTACGATGCACAAAAACATCTTATATACCTATTACAACGCCTTTAGATAGGACACTATTTTTGGGTCCTATAAAGTGGTTTATTAGGACATTTTATTTTTTGGTCATATAATTTAAGTCCTATAAAGTGGTCTATCAGGACTCTTAATTTTTTTTAGTATTCTATAAATTAAAATGAACCATGCAACACTAGAAATCGTAATGAAATTTTGGGGTTTGGTTGTTCACGTCTTCACAAATTGCAATTCGAAAACATTTTCAAGATACGCTAACAATACTACCAAATCTTAGCTAACACCATTGGACCTCAAACCTACGTTTTTAATTAAAGTTCAAACTCAAAGATTATTAAACTTAAACTAATAATAGTAAATGAAAATTTTGATACAATTAAACTAATAATAATAAGAATGGAAAAGTTGTTCTTTCAGTCTTTCTTTTTCGTACTTAAGGGTGCGTTTGGTACGCAGACGGGACAGGACAGGACAGGACAGAACAGGACAGGACAGGTGTCCAGCGTTTGGTAAGCTAGAACAACATAGGACCGGACAAGCCAGAACATGTTAAAATGACCAGTTTACCCCTGATGAGCTGTGTACTGTTTTATTAATAAATAATCAATTTAATGCATAATAACAAAGAATTTAAAACCTTATAATACTGTTTTATTGATAAAGTCTATAAGTTGTCGCCGGAAGTAGCAGTCGCAAGTCGCCGACATCGCCGGAGAGGGAGGCGGAGGCCGCCGGACGTCGGACGTCGCTGGAGGTAGCAGCCCCAGGTCGCCGGACATCGCCGGAGAGGGAGGCGGATGCCGCCGGACGTCGGACGTCGCCGGAGGTAGCAGTCGCAGGTCGCCGGACATCGCCGGTGAGGAAGGCGGAGGCCGCCGGACGTCGCCAGAGGTAGCAGCCGCAGGTCGCCGGACATCGTCGGAGAGGGAGGCGGAGGACGCCGGACGGCGGACGTCGCCGGAGGTAGCAGCCGCAGGTCGTCGGACATCGTCGGAGAGGGAGGCGGAGGACGCCGGACGGCGGACGTCGCCGGAGGTAGCAGCCGCAGGTCGTCGGACATCGTCGGAGAGGGAGGCGGAGGACGCCGGACGGCGGACGTCGCCGGAGGTAGCAGCCGCAGGTCGTCGGACATCGTCGGAGAGGGAGGCGGAGGACGCCGGACGGCAGACGTCGCCGAAGGTAGCAGCCGCAGGTCGCCGGACATCGCCGTAGAGGGAGGCGGAGGTCGCCGGAGGTAACAGCCGCATGTCGCCGGACATCGCCGGAGAGGGAGGTAGATCCGAGGTCGTGAAATCAAAGAGGAGATGGAATTTGAGAGAAAGCGGTTGAAGAAAAAAAGAAGGGATATTTAATTAGGTTTCTTATTTTAGGGGTATTTTGGTCATTAAGTTCCTTGTTCCACTTAGTTCCATGGGTAAGGGGGTGGACACACTTGTCCCATGTCTTGTGCTACGGTGTTCTACTTAGTCCAAGGTTGGGGCACACCAAACGCAGGACAGGACTGTCCTGTCCTGTCCTGTCCTGTCCCACCCTGTCCAATGCACCAAACGCACCCTAAAGGTGAGACTTTGACAGATGCCCTCGGGTATTAAAGTAGCAAGAATCGTAAAAATTATGAATATGATGATTACAATTTTAAAACCAAAAGGAAGAATTTTTAATTTTCAACAAACTACATGGACTAAAATCGTAAATTACTATTAAAGAAATTTTTGGAGCTGTGTGCCGACTGTCAAATCAGATTATATATTTATAACGACCCACGCATCTTACTCATGATTTTCATTTTTATGATTAAAATAAGTTACACTTTAAAAAAAAATGAAGTAATGGAATTAAATGTTAATAACTTAAACAAGTTAGGATAATTGTGGCCTGAGAACACTATATAAAAGCTAGCACAAACACAAACCAACACTTTCTCTTTAAAAGAGTCTTTCATTTTCGAATCTCAACTTGAAAAGAAAAAAAATGGATCAGATTAAGCATAGTTACATTCCGGTGGACGGCTTGAAGCTCCACGTAGCCAAACTTGGGTCGGAATCATCTCCCGTGGTGCTTTTCCTTCATGGATTTCCCGAAACATGGTACACTTGGCGTCATCAAATGGTTGCCGTTGCAAACGCCGGTTTCAGAGCCATTGCACCGGAGTACAGAGGTTACGGGCTATCTGACATCCCTGCAGAACCGGCGAAGACGTCATTTGCTGATTTGGTCAAAGATACAGCAACTATCCTAGCTTCTCTCGCCATATCTAAGGTAAATGTATGTGTTTTTGGTTACTGAAAACATGCGTACTAATTATGGACACCAACCGATTTAACCTTGTTTGATCTGGCTCTTAGGTGTTCGTGATTGGTAAAGATTTTGGAGGAATGGTTGGCTACATATTTGCCCTTTTCTTTCCTGAGAAAGTTGCAGGAATCATAACGCTTGGTGTGCCATATATGCCCTCTCAAGCTTTGCAGCAACTTCAAAGCCTCCCTGAAGGTTTCTACATGCGAAGATGGCAGGTCATAGTCATTTCCCTCCCGACTTCTTTAAATCTTTAATGAAGATTTAACAAATAACTAAAATCTTTACAGGAACCTGGAAGAGCTGAAGCTGATTTCGGCCGATTTGATGCTAAAACTGTGGTGAGAAAAATCTACATTATGTTTTGTAGAAGTGAGGTACCTATAGCCGGTGAAAACCAGGAAATAATGGATATGGTGGAAGAATCAGCTCCTCTACCCTCTTGGCTCACAGAGGAGGATCTTGAGATCTATGGTGCTTTGTATGAGAAGTCTGGATTTTTAACTGCACTTCAAGTTCCTTACAGGTAAGATTTCAAATGTATTATGTTAACATGCAAATGAAATCGTCACATAAATCTATTAACTAAAGTATTCTATCCCTTAACTATCGTTTTCAGTTCTGTCATAATCATTCGAGATACACCAAATGTGATTTTTTATAAGATCAAAAATATGAAACATTAATTAAAATATCAATAAAAGTGCTCTCTACAAATAAAAATGTAAACCGTACTAATTTTTGTGTGAAACAATGATAAAACAATATGCCAAAATAACAAACAATAATTCATTTTATAAAACATATGGATTATTTTGTAAGGGAAAGAATCATGTGAGAAGTTAAACATTTTGTGATAAAGTGAAAAAGTCTCAAGATTATATATGGTTACACACTTTTTTGGCATGTTTTACTTTTATCATATATGATTAAGTATCTATATATTGTCAATGTAACATGTGTTTAATTATATATGATTAAGCGTATTTATCATATATGATATCACACTTCTCCACTTCTTGCAACTCTTAGGCCAACTCCAACCCATAACACCAAAAATAACACCAAATCACCAAAAATTGGTGGGACCTTTAACACTAAAAAATCATTCAATTCCAACCATACTTCAAAAAAACACCAAATACTTCAATTGTGGGACCCCTTGACACTAAAAACCCATTAAAAAAATATAAACTACTTAAAATATGGTGGGCCACACCATTTGGTGGGATGAACAGTCCAACACCAAATTTGGTGTCTTTTGTGTGAAATAGAAAAAGGGACGGCAAAATATTTAACTTATGCAGTGTGCTTGGATCTCCCCATACTGCAAATCTTCAAATTTGCAGTATGGTTGGAGATGGTCTTATGGCCTTTTTGCACCATTGTTTTTTATATTGTCCTAAATTTCGTCAATCATTGTAGGTCATTATCAGAAAAGGTTGAACCTCCAAACCAAGACCCAAACAATTTAAGAGTTGATGTTCCAGCACTGTTCATCACGGGCAAAAAGGATTTCTTTTTCAACATTCCTGGAATGGAGGAATACTTGCAACATGGGGCCAAAAACTACGTACCGAATCTGGAAATCACATACTTACCCGAAGGTTCGCATTTTGTTCAAGAACAATTTCCCGACAAGATAAATCAACTACTACTCAATTTCCTCGAGCACAACAAATATTAGTAGTGCCTACGAATTTCCCAAATAATTGGAATATGTCAAGAGACCTACAATAAGATTTACTTCTTTTGGGTTAGGTTTCTTGTCATCAAGACCCTACCATGTGACTACTACCTTCAATGTGGTGTAATAAATGTCATCAGACTTTTATTGGGTGTAATAAATTATTGAGCTACTATATTTATTCATTATATGTCAGGATATGATTATATTTCAGGATATGATTTGTATTTTTTATATAAAAATGAAAAAAAAAATCCATTGGAATGGTAAATACGTCAAACAATTCTATTTTTACTTTCAAAACACAAAAATGTGAAGCAAGATCAAATAAATGGTTTCATGTAATGCAAGATCAAATATGATAGTATATATGTAAGTTATATAAGATAGGCTTGATCAAACCAAGTCAGCAAGAAGAGAAAAGGTTACAAGATCACGTGTGATACTATCAACAAAGGGTGATAGTATCCAACACCTAGTTGGGAATTTGAAATTTGGGGGGGGGGGGGGGGGGGGGGGGGGGGGGGAGGGCTAATAGTGTACGCCTTTCTTAGTTGTTTAATATCAACAAAGGGTGTTTTGTGAAGAAATTTGAGCATCATATTTATTGCATATTGGGTGAATCGAGTCATATATTGAAACGGCAACGCCAAAGGTATATCTAATTGAGACACGCAACTAAGGATTGCAGGCGCCAGGCGTCATCCGATCCCTTTTCTCCGATATCAACCTACACGTATGAGCCTTTCTTGCTTGCCCATGCCGACACAATCTAATGATATCAATTTTACGATCTAATCCAATCTTCCTTAATTTGTTGTAATTCTATGTTTTATTTTACTATTTAATAATTGTTTTTCTTTTGCACATGGTTTAAAAAATCAATTATAGAGATTTTCAATAAATTATATCTAGATTGTATTTGATGAATAAAATTATCAATAAATCAACACTTTTAAACAATATCTAGATTTTATAGTTTATACATGGAATTCAGTTATTGTACAATATGAGCTTAACTTGGGAGCAACTTTTGTTCATTTCTAGCCAAGACTACAGGTCCAAAAAAACTGGTTAACCGATTCGACCAGAAAAAAAAACCAAAACTGATTTTTTCAATAACCAGTTATTAAATAACCGGTTTGAGCGTATGAGGAGACCGGTTTTAAATAAACCGGTTTTTTTTAATCGAGACCGGTTACATCGGTTACAGATGTTGAAACTCAAAACCAGCTAAGAACCGAACAGGTTGGGTTGAAAGACAGATCATATGCATCTCTAGCTAAGGGTGTGTTTACTAATGATTTAATGGGATTAATAAGGAGATTGGCTTATTCGTACAGACACATGAGGGTGTTTACTTACGACTTAATGACACATATAGGGACTTGTTCACACAACAAGGAAGGGGCTCTTGTGGTTCAGACATGTTTTGGAGAAAACAGTTTATTGTTTTTCCAAGAAGCTAATAAGTCATAAACAGCTTCAAATAAATACTCCCAAACACCCTCTTAATGTTTTTTATTCACCAGTCAAATCTATGATGTTCTTGCTTTGCCCACTTGTAATTTTCTTCATTTGATGTTTTGATTCACCACCCAAACAAAGAATTCATTGGTTTGGTTAGATTTTGTTTAATTTGATTATATTATGCGTTCTAAAAATATAATTTGGGTTAAAAACTAAACAACAGGGTAAATCGATCATTTCTAACAATCAGACTATAAATTCAGATAAAAAGATAAACGAGAACATCAATTTATTTAGACAGATAAATTTATCCATACATAACTTAATGAAAATTTTAATAAAAAGTTTCTAAGACTAAAGCCTTGTATGATTTCACTGGATTGGATATATAATAGAGTTAGGTTCCGCTGAGACCAAGCCTTTTTGGTGAGACCGGTGAGACCAACATATTTTACTTGAAACTTCACATCAAAACATTTGTGAAGGTAAAAAAAAATTGAACATTCATCGTTAAAACATACTAAAAAACACTATCGAAAAAAAAATTCAAAAAAGGCTAAAAAACGAAACCTTCACAACATTTTTTTGTGAAGGTTCGCATAATATATATGTAACCTTCACAGAACTTGAGCTGTGAAGGTTTCGTTTTTTAGCTTGTTTTCGATATTTTTTTGCATCGAAAGTGATTTTTAGGTCTGCGTATTCGAGTTTTATGTACATTCACGGTGTTTTATTGTGAAGTTTCATACGTTGTATTGGTCTCACGCGATCTCACGGTAACAGCTTGGTCTCACCTGATCCTAAGTCTATATAATATGATCTAAAAAAGTAGTGGACTTCAAAAAATATTGGGCCAGAGAAAATCAGCCTATAATTTTCTTGTTTCTACTTGTAGGCCCATGCAATTTATGGAGGTGGGAATTGTTTTGGCCCTTGCAATTCATTGGGTTTTTCTTTTAGTCCTTATTTAGTACTAAATTTATAAATAAATAAAAATTTGTAACGAAACAACGAAGTCAAACAATTTTAAATCATTAGGTATTGCATAATGAAGTCATCGTATTTTTATTATTTATGTAATCTCTAAATATAAACAATCAAAAATAAGATTACGACAATCACTAAATTTTAATTAAATACTTAATATTGTATATATAAAAAAACATTATATTACTAAACCTAAAAATAATATAATTAATAATTAAAATAAAGAATTAAATAAATTATATAGAAAACATGAAATTTTAATGGTTTATCAGATACTAACATTGATATATATATATATATATATATATATAATTTTTAAGAGGTCAAACATTATATTTTATCCATACATAACACAAAACTGTGTTGTAAAATTGACAAAGAGAGAATAAAACGAAACATTAACATCAAAATGTAGCTTGGTGCATTATGCAAATACACTTCATGTATATCATATAAGTTCAATGGCATCAATCTTGTTGGTTTCATGATAGAAAGATAGCAGGTTAGTGAAAACCGATAGTATTTAATCACACCGAAAGAGCAAAAATGCCACAAAGGGAATCGACCAAAGAGGAATACCAAGGGACATGGGTTGGAAGACGACACAAAAGCGTAAAATGATGTAACAAAAATGTAGTTTTTTTTGTCCCACTAAAATAGATGGATTAAAATCATGAAGATAAAATAAGATAGGTAAATTACTAAAGTATTCATTAGATATTTCACACAATTCTTTCACTCGCGTATAATAATCATCAATTCTTAATTTGGTAATTTATGAATGTCTAAGGGTGTGGATGTAATTCCCTTGTTTTCTAGGAATAAGCTTGGTAAATAAGAGGATAATAGGATAAACCCTCTTTTCTTCCTCATTTAGTATCAATAGTTTAGAGATTTGTAGAGAAAATGAAGATTTGAAGAGATATGATGAAGAAATCATCATTTCTATTTTATAAGGTCAAATCTCTTTTTTCTAAATTTGGTGTTTCCATTAATGGAGTTTTGAGTTTCAATTAAAGGTCTCCTCTCTTTGTTGAGTTGTGTTTGTCTTGGTAACTTGATAATAGGGATGGCAAAAATACCCGATCCCGAAGGCAATCCTCGAACCCGAAACTTTTGGGCCAGGATTGGGCCGGGTAAATGGTTATGGTACCGGTTTTTTAGAAAAATTTCGTGGGATTGGGACGGTTATGGTTTTAGTCAATACCCGCCCATTTACCCGATCCCATTTACCCGGCCCCGAACCATATATATTTGATAATTCAATAATTTTATTATTAATATAATATATTATATACATTACAAATTTATTAATTTATATATATATATATACATTACATTTAGTTCAACGTTGAACTTGATGAATATTTTATGTTGCTAGAAAATGAAATTTTAAAAAACAATTCAACTCATTGTTTGACGTGATTTGCATATAATTCTAATAAATGAAATTTTGTTTACTAAATTTTAATCCACTAAAAATATAAACGGGATACCCGATACCCGCGAGAATACCCGTGACCCCGATGGTTATTTGATACTGGGATACCCGACGGGACGGGACCGGATATGGGACATGGTTTCATAATAGGGTATGGGAGTGGGATTATCAATACCCGTCTCATACCCGTCCCATTGCCAGCCCTACTTGATAAATGATTTGCGTTGTGAAATTCACCACATATTGAAAGTTTATTTACGTTTTCCTCTTGAATCCTTGGTATTGGTGAAAATATTTAGAGATTGAAGGTTCCTAGTTCAGGAGTTTCAATCCATGGTTTTTGAATGGGAAATCCCTAATTGGTAGTTAGATTTTTGTTATAAATGCTTTGGACTTTGATCTTTATTATTTTGGACCTTTAAATCGATTTAGAAAGGACTGGGCAAGAGATGCTAGTTGCATTTTGGTGCAAAAGTTGTGAACGCAAACAATATCTAAAGAGACTTTTGAAGCGAGTTTTGGTGCATCAAAAGTCACTTTAGGCACTACTGACTGCCACTTTGATTTTTTGCTTCATTTACCAATACGAGAAGATTCGCATAATGTTTAGAGGATTGCTTTAGGGATGATAATATAGGGTTTTCAAGATAATTTAAATGGTTTAAGACCATTTATATGTCTACTAATTCAAGTGTCATGTTTGAGCGTAATAAGTCGTTAAGACATGGGGTGTTGTGTGGATGCCTAGGCCAGCTTGTGCACACGATTAATTCGGGGGCCTTGGAGAACATATAGGAAAAATGCCTGCTTTGCAGTAGTGTCAGACCCAAAGTATTTTGTTGAAATATGCACTAATATCAATCTTGATATTTTGTGTTACGTAATTATAGGATGTTGGTTACAGTAGAGATGGCTAAATTGGGTACAGTCCAGAACCGATTAGGTTTGATTACGGTCCGATGATTCAGGACTCGTTATGCTTTTTACGAAAATTCAAGACATGATACTGTGTCAATTATACATAGGCCCGATCTTTTCTTTTAAAAAAATAAGTTCTAATAAATTATTTATCATATTTTTTAAGTTTTTATAACCAAAACTTCATGCTCTTTTTAAAAAATAAAATTCAAGTTCTCTTTTAAAAGTTTTAAGTTTTTTAGTTGTTTCAATACTGAATTTCAAAATCGTTATTATAAAAAACTGGAAAATATTTTTTTCCATGAAAGTATTTTAAAAACCCAGTTAGATATTTTAAAGTAATTAGCTTAAAAGTATTTTAAAATATATTTCAATAGTTTTAAAAAAAATCTCTAAACAAGTTTTTTTGCATGCTCAAAGTTGATTTTTTTTTAAATGAGACTAATTTGGGGCCAGCCCGTAACAATTATAGGGATTGGGCTTACTACATGATGGGCCGGTTGTTTTTACTCAAAATTGACTACAAAAGGAAAATCTCGGTACAGCTTTTTGGTTATATAATATTTGTTAAAATTATATTATAAATCAATATTAATATTAGTTGAATTTACTAGTACAAAAACTCACATTTGCCACGATCAAAAACCGTGGTCATAGGCCTTTAGTCATGGTTTTTCATTTTTATTAAACTGTAGCCTATTCTCTCGTGACCATTGATACCCTTTTGGTCATGATTAAAATATGTCACTAAATCGAATGAAAAACCATAGCCATAGTTTAAAAACCGTAGCTATAGGCATATCCAAATTTTATGGTATTAGAGCATTTTACCTAAAACCGTGGCCATAAAGTATCTTTTGACACAACAACTCACATTAAACGTAGCATTTAGTTATCTTTTGGTCACACAATATAAAAAAACATGACAATAAACTACATATAGCCACATAATTTGTTTTTAATGTAGCCGATGATTGCTCTATAATCATGTATATTTTTTTAACATGGTCAAGACTCGAACTTGAGACCTCATCTTTGATAAGGAATGGACCACCACCAGGACAATACTGATTTTGTTAAAAGTATCTCATTAAATATTAAAAGTCATGGTCAAATTCATGACATATAGTTACACTTAATTTTTAGAAACGTGGCTATAGGTATCTTTTTGGTCACACAAATAATAAACAATGGCTAATTTAAGACATATAGTTACACTTCTATTTTAGAAGCGTGAATATTAGAAATCATGACATTAAACTATTTATTAGTCACACAATTGATTAAATAGAATCGTAGCTATTGGTCAGCTTTTAGTGACAATAAAATTATTTTAATCTTGGTTTTAACTATATTAATAGCTACACACATTTCATATTAACTGTGACGAAATCATCACATATTGTCACGCTTCATACGATAAACCGTGGCTACTAGCTATCTTCTTGTCACACAAAATAATAAAAACATGACTACAAATACCCATGACTTTTGGCTACGTTTTACAAATTTTCGTGGCTAAATATGTATATTCTTTTGGTCATGGAAAAATGACTTCATGAGGCCATATGCGGTCTATTGTCACAAATAATAATTGTCACAAAAAATCGTGACTATATATATGTCTATGGCCACGGTTTTTTATTGTTACTTGCCACGACAAAAAAATTGTGGTCATACGAACAATTTAGTCACGATTTTGTTTAAACCATGACATTATGTTTAAACATGTTTTCTAATGGTCATGGTTATTGAGTTACATCGTGGCTAAAACAATACTCCAATTTTATTTATGACTTTTAGTCACGTTTCTAGACCTAACCGTGTCTGACATGAATTTCAAAATCGTGGCAAAAAAACATATTTGTACTAGTGACTTGAAAGATGAGTATTTAGGTGTGCACAAAAATTCGACCAACCTAAAGCAATTTGAGACATAATCGAGTTGTAAAATCTTCAAACAATACGTATTAGTTGGAATTACGTGTTAGATTACTCAAACGTCTATTTTGGGGTGTATAACAATTTGAGCAACGTGAAGCAACCCGAGGCCGGATCGAGTTCTAAGATTTTCGAACTGCTGAAGTGCAATTAGGTTACTTAGGCCCATAATGAGTTGGCTTGGGTTATGTCCTGAAATATTTGTAATAATGAGAAATAATCTTGACAACAATTTAATGTTTATTACTTAGGTATTACATAAATCAAGTCGGGTTGTTGATTCTAAAACGATGTGGCTTTCTTTAAGGAGAATTTCTACGCTTTGCTAAATGAAGTTGATAATGGCGTCTCCTCACCATGAAATCTTTCTCGATTAGATTGCATCGTCTCATTAATATCACTCGAATATTGTACATTGTATCTCAATTGCTCAAGAAAATTTAAAGAACTCAATAAACTGTAATGTTTTCAAAGAAATCTGTAAGGTATTTATACTAAAATATAACTACTCCACAAAATGAGTCGCTATGTCCGAAATATAAACCTAAAATTAGGCTTTTCAATTTACTAAGTCACACGTTTTAAATCAATTAAACCTAAAATCAATATTGAAATTAGGCTTTATAGGTTTTTTTCAAAAATATAAACCGCCAAAAAAATATATTCAATCGAGTTGAACGGATGGTGATCAACATATCCAATGCAGCCTATCTAATTAGATGATAAAATCAGCAAACCACATTCAAATTGCTGTGAATTTTAATATTAAAAATATCTTTAAACCAATGATGCACCATTTGATGAGACCATTCTTAAAAAGAAATCAAATTTTAAAGATCTACATTCAAGGTTATAATTCGGATGGTCGGAAACCCCACCATCCAAAGTCACCAAACCTTAGAAATTTTTTAGAGGTTATTGTTAAATATAATAAATTCTAACAACTTATGCAGGACAGGATAGGACAAGACATGACAGAACAGGCTTGTCTCATGTTTAGCAGACATTTATGTGGACACACCAGAACTAAGTAGAACTAGGGGTGTTCAAAAAAACCGAAAACCCGAAAAACCGAACCGAACCGTGTGATCCGAAACCGCGAAAACCGATACCCGAGCAACCCGCAACCCGAAAAACCCGAAAATGAGGGTACCCGCTAAGTCGCGGGGCGGGTTCGGTTCACAAAGTTTACTACCCGCGGGTACCCGCCCCGCCCCGTATATACTTAGTTTATTATAAAATATATTTTTTAATACTTCAAAATAAAAAAATTACTAATTTTAAAAAACTCTCCATCACATACCGAGTTTTCTTCATTCACCCATACTCTTATTTTCATTTGCTAATGTTTTTTTTGGGTTAATTGTTTTAGTTTTGTTACAAAATAACTTCATTTTTTAGTATATATTTTGTATGCATCATAACATTCGGCAAAATGCGGGTACCCGTGAACCGAACCGCGGGTACCCGCTCCTTTTCGATTTAGTTCGGTGCGGGTACCGGCCCCGCGCGATTCGGTTTCGGATAGTAAAATTAGGTACCCGCCCCGCACATGTGGTTCTCAAAAAGTTCACTACCCGCCCCGCCCCGCCCCGCGAACACCCCTAAGTAGAACAAGAGTGGGACAAGTCTGTTCCATCCTATCCCCTAGAACTAAGTAGAACAGAGTCAGATTTACCATTATACCCCTCAATATACATATTGATTTTCTCTTTCTTTCTAATTGCCTAATACTTAGGGGTGAACAAAACTCGACCAAATTCGAAAAAACCGAAAATCCGATTCGAAAAATCTCGAATCAACCTGACCCACATAACTCGAACTAACTCGATCTTCGAAATTAACTTTTTGACGAGTTACTCGGTTCAAGTAGGGTCTCCGTACCCATTACCCGAACCCACCGAAACCCAAATAAATCTTTTTATTAATATTTTTTGTAACTTTCTTATGTAGATCTTTGAGCTTTGAAATTATTTCTTTAGTTTAAGTGTTTAATTTAATTTTTAACGTTTGAAATTTGGATTTTTTTAGTTTAAATTAATTTTAATCTTTAATGATTAAGCATGTAAAACGAAAGGTTAAGATAAATTTATAGTCATTATATCTAATATATGAGTAAACTTTTCATTAGATATTTTTTATTCAAATTTTCTTACTAAAAATCTCACCAGGGGTAAAATGGTCATGTGATCAGTCAAGTTCTATCCAGTCCTACCCTTTCATGTCTTATCAAACGCTGAACAGCTGTTCTGTCCTATCATGTCCTATTCTACTTTGTCGTGTCCTGTCTGCGTACCGAACATACCCTAAAAGATTAAGATTTTCAAACCAGAATAATTAGATTGGGTTGTTTAAACATACATTAACAAACCTAAACTCATGTAAACCCCCAATAGCATTTTTACTTTGGAATCAAGATTTACTTAAACAAGCTATATCATGTTTGCTAGCTCATTTTAGACCACTTTTTTGAAAAGGGTCAAAAGAGGTCAAAAGTTTCGATAAAATTACAAATTGTACATGTAGAAACATATAAAATTAAAGGTAACCCAACAAAAAGTTGGATCCAAAAGATTTAAATGCTTATCATACAAAAAAGAGGTTGAAACATCAAACTCATAGTGGATGTTGTCATTTAGTTTGTTAGTACTATTATTGTCACAATTTCTTCTACATAAAAGTAGTATATGTTGTTTCTTGAAAACCAAAAAATAAAACCGTTAATACACCAAATACAAGTTACAGGAATATGATCATATTTGATTTTTGTATTCCCTAAATACTAGAAGGGTGAGTGGCCAATCGGACTATTGTCACATCACATTCCCATTCACGTCAAATGGTCCATTGGGCCCTGGTAATTAACAAGGACGGTTCCTTCGACCACTCTATGTATAGGTAAATTCTTTGTGACCTCCCACGCAAGTGCTCTTATTTTATGTCAGTTGGGACGATATTCCTCTAAATTTCTATGGGGAGAGAGAGAGAGAGAGGAGAGAGAGAGAGAGAGAGAGAGAGAGAGAGAGAGAGGTGAATAATTGGACTTATTGTCAATGTCACATGACTTTGATATGCTTTTGTAAGGGTTGGAGGGCCAATAAATCAATTATCCCAATCGTCATGATGTAATAATGTTATTTGTTACTAATGTATATGACAAATTTATTTTACGTGTCATTCAGTTTCTTAATGTGTTTGAAATCTACGATTCGTGAAACAAGAAGGTATTCTTTTCTATAATCAAAGCTAATTCTCAAGAACCATCAAAGAATCATAAGTTTAACTCTTAAAAGTCTAGATTTTCTCATTTTCATGTTAATCAAAAGTTTTTAGTTGTAATAGGGACTACAAAAACTTTAGAACATATTTGTTAAAAATCATTAAAGGTATTTAAGGAATATATTTATAGAAAGGGCCATTACAAATTTTGATATTTTGGTAAATATGAAGATTATAGACAAGTAATATCAAAAAATAAGAAAACTTTATTCATAATTTTTTTATGGAAGTTCAAGAAACATTAATCTTTTTCAATTAGTCGGGTTCTTTATTTTATTAGAACCTACATGAATATAAGACGATAATTAAAAAAAACTATAAAAACACTATAACTGACTTTTTTCATCAAAAGCTATAATTTTAAGTATTATTTCACATATAATTATTTTCACATTATGAAAAAACAATTTGTGGAAGTATTATTTTGTTCACATAGTGAGACAAAAAAATCACATAAAGAAAATCAAATTCACACTACATACAAGTATATGTAAGAAATACCTTAAATCCTAATATTTGATAAATAAATAAAAACAATAAGAATATTTTTAGAAGAATTTCATGCATTATTCAGAGTGAATAAAGTTTAAGTGCGTTTATTCACTCTAAATAATGCATGATATTCAGAGTGAATATTGTCACGTGACACGATTTTAGTGGTTATCACGTTCACAACCAAAATTGAGTTCACATTTGAACCTGACCGTATATATATATATATAGGGGTGGGTTCAAATGTGAACCACTTTTTGGTTGTGAACGTAAGGACAGCCAGAGCACGACATGTGGCAATCTGACATCCGCGGGTCACGGCTTATTCAGTCTGAATAAATCCGCGGGTTAATGTTATTCATACTGAATAGAGCGTTATTCATACTGAATAGAGCGTTATTCAGACTGAATAAGCCTTGACCCGCGGGTAACTCACTCGCGTCAGAGTGCGACTAAGCCTTATACATACTGAATAACGCTTTATTCAGTCTGAATGATAGCGTTATTCAGTATGAACAACACTAAGTCGAAAAATTTTCAGATTGCCACGTGACGCGCTCTGGGTTATCCTCACTTTCACAACCAAAAAGTGGTTCACATTTGAACTTTTCTCTCTCTCTCTCTCTATATATATATATATATATATATATTATAGGGTTAGGTTCAAATGTGAACTCAATTGACGCGATTCATGGGATGGTGGAGATTCGTCCTCATGTTCACAACCAAAATTGGGTTCACATTTGAACTTTCCTCTATATATATATAGCGTCAGGTTCAAATGTGAACTCATTTTAAATGTGAACGTGAGGACAGCCGAGAGAGCGCGACGTGGCATATTCATGTGTTATTCAAACTTAATAAACTGCGTTCAGTGTTATTCAAACTGAATAACACATAATATTCAAACTGAATATGTCACGTGACGCAATTTTAGTGGTCCTTATGTTCACAACCAAAATTGAGTCACTTTTGGCCTTTCCTCTATAAATATAGGGGGAGAGAGAGAGAGAGAGAGAGAGAGAGAGAGAGGTGTTCAAACGAAAACACCATCCTTCTATAAAGTTGAATTTGGCCGCGAAGTAGCTCACATGCATGTCTAGTTTCCTCCCATGTAGTATCATATGTGATGTGGCCTACAGTAGTACAAGCTCTCGTGCTTTTATAAAAAAAAAATTGATTTTCTTATTTGAATCTCTCTATGTATAATATAGATAAAGTTATATGAAATATAATGATTAAAAAAATGGTTTTGATTTGGATGATGATTTGTATAGAAAAGTTGATATATGAAACCAAAAGAGAAAGGTTGAGATAACTTAATGGTCAAGGATACCATTGATTTGGGTTAGAACACATAAAAAGATGACATCATATTGGATCTACATATTTGGAGGTGTCAATTTCACATAAAAGCATGCCAACAAATAGTCTCACAATCCCATCAAACTGTGGAATGGTTGTTGGTGCAAATAATGTTCTAAAAAAACATTAAAATTAAAACAAATAATAATGCTAAATAGAAAGAGTTTGGTCTAAAGAGATATAAGTGTAGCTTCAATTCGTACAATGATTTATTAAGTTTGACTATTATACTTCTGAAAACATTTTTTAAAACATTATTTATTAATTGGGTATTCTTTATGGTAGAACACAAACTGTAATATATTGATTGTATTACAACAATATTTTATTTTTTTAAAGAAGAACTTTTATGGATCAGTGACACAAATAAAATGACTCACAATGATATATCAAAATACCAAGTAAGAAATAATTTATTTCTAATATCTCTTGGTTGAGTATTATTATAGGAAACTGCAAAGTTCAAATTCTCTCACCCGTTGTAGTAGGCAATCCATCCTATACTGAGTAAATCACGGTTGTTGGCTACATCATTGTCTCACTCGATGCCTCTATGATTAGCAAAACCATGAGGTCTTCCATGACTGTAAGAAATCTGGTCGACCATCGCACCATAAGCTCTGATAACAAATGATGGCGCATCGATTGAATGACTGAACTTGCGAACGAATCAAGAATACTTTCAAGAAACCCGTTAGAGAGACTTTAATAAACTTTAATATCAAATTTCAGAATAAAAATAACCCAAACAACGCAAAGTCGCAAACTATTTGTAGGTCTAGTTAAAACTACACTAGGAAGCTACTATGATAATCTTAACTAGGAAACGCTAACTATGACAAAAATAATGAAACCTAATTGAGGAAATATTTAGATAATTATTATTTTAAACTAATAATCATAACCGTCACTTGGATTCTTTGGATAATCGTAAATGGCTGCAAATTCCCTGCATCACTTGGGCTTCCCGAGATGTTACGCCAAATACTCATTAGCTAATATAGAACCTCTTATAATTAAGAACATACTGAATTTAAACTCTTGTTTGCTCCCATGATCAAATTTCTTATTAGAGCTTCCCTCCACCTGACGACGACCCCTAATGTATGTTGTCTTTGTTGGTGCTTACAACTCATTCACTTGTATGTTGTCCACTTTTCCTGTTCAGGTTATCATTTCAAACGTTGAGAATATTTGATATTTCATTTAGATTTTATGCCTTTACTCTTAGTTAGTTATTTGTTGTAAATATATATTATCAATATTTGAGTAACCAAATTGTTAATTAATTTGTTTACTTGTTTAGTTTACTTGTTATTTATTACTTATCTTGTTTGCTTCCCTTTACATTTTGCATAATGTTTACTTATTTAGTTATGGCCATTAAACAATGTTGTTATGAACTTTTGCTTGTTTATGTGTTGTGCAACTATTTGTCCAATTCTATTAAGAAGTTTTGCATTTTTATTTCTCGATTAGGTTAAATTAGGTTTTTGCTGGTTTATGTGCAATTTAAAGTGGTAAATGTTGTTATGAACTTGTAACACCCGTTTTCTTATGTTAAGATTAACGCTCCTTGATTAACTAATTAACTCGGTTAACTGTATTTGTAGAGGTTGAGGGACTAGAGTGTCATTCTGAAAAGTGAAAGGTTTGAGTTAGAGGCTTATGTAAAAGGGAAAAACCCCTCCTCTCTTTGACAGTTTCTGAAAACGTACGAGAGGGAGAAAGAGGGCGTTCTTAAGAAGTTGAAGCCAAGGGAGATCAATTGAAGGTATTGTGGAGCAATTGGGGTAGAAATCACGTTACTTGCGGTCAAGGTATGAATTCTACGCTTATTATAAGTTCAATTGATGTCAAATTCAAGTAGGGTTAAGGGTTAGAATAGCAAGTTGGGATGATTGATCAATGGATCATCAAGTGTATGATTTTGGTGTAATTGGTAGTAGATTGGTGACCAATTGATCACCAATTGAATGTTTTTATGATAAGAATGATGTTATTGATGTTGGCAAAACATGTTTAATCATGTTTTGTGCCTGAAAACGTCAAAAGTGAGTTTTGGGTGAAAACCCCGAGTTCAGTCGCATTATACGACTTGAGATTTTTGGTCAATTTGTAAAGGCGGGTCGTGACCCGCATGGTGACCCGCCGTTTGACCCACCCTTATGCTGTTTCAGATTTTGAGTTTTTTGAAACGAATTCGTTTGGGGTTCTTTAGCTTATATACCCCTAAGGGCTTATGTAACTAGATGATATGTGAAGTTTTGTGGAGATTGGTCGAGTTTAGCTTGGTCATTTCACGATTTAGAGAGTCGGGTTTATGTAAGAACTCATTTGGGTCGTGTTTGATGAATGAATGCATGTGTTTATGTTTAGGTGTTACGAAGTGAGTATTATACGCGTCTTTGAGCTTGCGCAATCACTGACAGGTGTGTACTCTATCTATACTAATATGGTGATACTTATGTGTTGACATGCATGTGTGATGATATGTTGCTTGGATTATGTTAGCACCTAGTTGGTACTAGTTACCACTAGGGAAGTTAGTTCCTTCGGGAACAAGGGATCATGTTATGGATTAAGTGGTCTGGTACCAGTGTCAAGGGATTATGTTATGTGATATTGTGATTACTATGCAACTCGGTATATGTGTATGATTATGTTGGTATAGATGTGTGCTCACTAAGCAAAAGCTTACCCGTTGTTATTTCACCTTTTTAGTGCCAGGTACGTCATGGGGTAACAAGGGCAAGGCTCACGCTTGATGGATCCGAGGGTTGCAGCTCAGTCAGTTAGAGGATCATGCGGTTATGGGAGTTTGGAAAAGCTATGGTTTCTTTAAAACAAGGGATGATTTAGAACTTTGTTTGAAGTATGATGTTATGTTTTAGACGTATGGTTGGTTTGGTCGCGTTTTGACTACTTGTCTATCTTTCCGAAAATGTTTGGGTTAAATTTTTGTTAAACTTAAAACTTTTGAACTTAGCTTCCGCTTTATTTTAACGAATTTTCTTAAAACTTGTGTTTTGGCAATTTGAGATGTTACAGAACTTTTGCTTGTTTATGTGTTGTGCAACTATTTGTCCAATTCTATTAATAAGTTTTGCAGTTTTATTTCTCGATTAGGTTAAATTAGGTTTTTGCTAGTTTACGTGCAATTTAAAGTGGTAAATTCAATTATGTGACAAAATAAGTTATGTGGTTAATTTGGTTTGACCAAACATTGTTTGAGCTAAAATTATATGACTTTCAGTGATAGATTAAATTAGCTAGATAGCTTTTGCATATGAAAATGATAGAAGTGATAACCTTTTATAGATGTAATTTTCATATGAAAATGAAAGAAGTGATAACCTTTTATAGCTGTAAATTTAACTAAAAAATAAATAAATTAGTAGAATTAAGCGTTTATGACTTATATGGGTAATTAACTATTCGATTTGTACACATATTACCATTGAACGTTTTTTGTACTTAATATACCATTGAACTCTTTTTTTTACATATAATACCATTATGACCGGGTATAGCCCTTAAACCACCGTAAACCACCGGTAACCACCACCATAGTTGTCGTCGCCGCCACCACCACCACCACCAAAACACTTCAAAACACCACCACCACCACCAAAATACTTCAAAAAACCACCACCAAAACCACCACCTTCAAACCATCACCACCATATCCAAAAAACCACCACCACTGCTTCCTGCACACACAAACACCACCCCCAATCTCGACAACCCTTCCTGCTCTGATACCATCTACGGCGACCCTCCTTTCTCCGATCACACTGTCGCTGCCTGCAAATGCAACCACCACCACAAACCCTAACCTAATCAATTAGGGTTTTTTATTCTAAGCGAAATCGAGGAACGAGAAGCAAAACCCAAATCGATTTGGGGTTTTTTGATTTGGGGTTTTTCGATTTGAGTTTTTTAGGGTTATTGGGATTGGGGTGGAGATGGTGGTGTAGTGGTGATGATGTGGAGCTGGTGGCTGTGATGGTGTTTGCAAGCGGCAGCGATGGTGGTTGCGGTGGTGGTGGTGGTGGTTTGGTGGTGGCAGCTTTGGTGTTTGTGGTGGTGGTGGTGGTTTGGATGTGGTGGTGGTGAGGTGTGGTGGTGATGGTTTGAAAATGGTGGTGCTTGTGATGGTGGTGTTTTGGTGGTAGTGGTGGTGGTGGTTTGGTGGTGGTTTACTAGTGGTTTATGGTGGTTTACCTTCTATTCTCGATTGTAATGGTACAATCTATACAGTCAAAAAGAGTTCAATGGTATATGTAATACAAAAAAACATTCAATGGTAATATATGTACAAATCGAATACTTAATTACCCTTATAAGTCATAAACCCTAGAATTAATTGTTCTCTCAAAGTGAACAACAAGTCTAAACTCAGGTTCTATGAATAAGGAGGATGTATGGATTCATGATAGAACGAATCAAAGAATAAGAAATTGGATCACTAAGGAAAATGATTGTAACAATGGATGATAACTTGACATCTTTTTTTTCATGTGAGATATATATGAACAATGATAGCCAAACTATATACTACAATGGTATTTATGGTCTGTTTGATCTATTTGAAAAAGCCAAAAAATACTTGTAGCTAACTGTTTATTCTTTAAATCAGTTAAATCTTAGGGATTACTTCTTTAAAATGTATCCAACTATCCCCAATATACTATTGTGTGTATTAACCTAAAAAAATTCATTTTGTATATATCGAATTTTATTTTTGAGTCTATTATGTGTATTTTTGAGTCTATTATGTGTATCCAACTATTCCACAATATACTATTGTGTGTACCAAAAATACACATAATAGACTCAAAAATAAAGTTTGATATATACAAAAAGAATTTTTTTAGGTTGATACATACAATGATACAATAATATATTGGGGATAGTTAGATACATTTTAAAGAAGTAATCCCTAAATCTTATTATGCATAATTTAGTCATATAATACTTGAGTTTTTCTTAAAAATTAAATTAAAAACGTATTGTGCATAACCAGGTTACCGATTTTTTAATCGTTTAAGATTTCAAGAATTCAAACCTCATTAGAAATTAGAAGTATTATCATATACTTCTAATAACCCAAAAGAACAAACAACAAATAAGATAAACTGAAGGAATAATTGCTTAAACTATTCACAAGTTCTATTAATCATCACAAGGGATATATCACGTTTTTCACCTTTTCTTGATTTATTTATTTTAGAAAAAATGTCATTATAACGTAGGTTTTCAATTTAGTAACTTTTTAAATTTTAAAACTAATTAATATTATTTATAACTTATTCATACTAATATTTATAAGAAAAAAAAAACATTTGTTAAAATAAATTGTAGCTTCTTTGAGCTTTCTGGTTTAGGTCAATATGAAAGATCATTTCGATTTCCTATTGTAATCTTTTCTTGAATTTCATTACTATTATTTTAATCACATTTTTGGCATATGGGTTTAATAAAATATTTTTTGAAGGCCAAGTTGCTGTTACACTTTTGAGTTGGTTGAGTATGATGATTATTTAAAAATCATTTTTCCACCCACTTTATTTATACTCTTATCCATTTGAAAAATAATAACTTTTAGCATTAATATTTTTTTTATTTAAACGTATTTTGATCGGTGCGTTTTCAAATGGCTGAATTTACTCATGAGAATTTCTGAATTTAAAATTCTGAGTTACATTCTATTATTTAAGTGTTGCTTGGTAAATTATTAGTATTATATCAATCGTTAACAAAAGGGTTTAGTTCTACAGAATGTATCTAAGTTGTCACATTTTGTTATTGTGTGTACTGTACTTAAAAATATACTATTAAATGTATCAAAGTTTTAAAACCTACCATTTAGTATATCATGAAACTTGTTTGACAGGTAGCCGGTCATCTTCTCCGGCGAACTCCGACCATCTTTTCAGGCGAACTCCGGTAATCTTTTCCGACAAACCCTTTTTCCATCGAAAACTCATCTTCTATCATCTCCTTCAAACTTCTCCCCCTTCCTACACTACATTCATACTGTAACAACTCATCCCACACAGATAGAAAATGGGATTTGGGTGCTCGTTATAAGCCTCAAGTCATAGGCTACCATTAACTTCCACCATGGTTTTTAGTTGGACTCGAAGTTATTGAGGCCTGACGATGACATCAGGAGTTTAAGTGGGGGAGTTTGTAACAACTCATCCCACATGGATAGAAAATATATAGGTTTTGGGAGCTCCTTATAAGTCTCACGTCATAGGCTACTAATAACTTTTACCATGGTTTTTAGTTGGACTCGAAGTTATTGGGCCAACTTATAGCTTTGGGTTTCCAGTAGGTTTTGAAACCTTGGTACATTAAATATTAAGTTTTTAAGTACAATACACATAATAGCAAAATGTGACAACTTAGATACATTTTTGGGAATTAAACCCTTAATAAAACACATGATAAAATCTTTCTCAACATTTTGAAATGTGATTTTCTGGGTGTTCGAGAAACACATAATTTGATTGAATATGGCAATATATTAAAAAAAAATACATATAAACGTACCCAATATATATAGATCAATCAAATGATTCAATATTAACTATTTATAATATTACGAATACAATCAAATAATGTGTAAAATTATATGTCTTTTATGTGTAAAATCACATGTATTTTGTATAAACAGTCAAAAAAAGATGTGCTGACAATTTTGGCCACATGTCCAGCTCGCGGGACAAAGACGTATGAACCACAGGGGATTTTGTTCGTGATCTTGGCCTAAAATAATGAATTACACGGATTCATTGATGAACGCGTTCATATATGAAGATTCATTGATAAATCTGTTTGTCAACTATTTGTAACATTTACGAAAATGTCCCCCGTTCATGCGCGTCCATACGAATTTTCATTAGTCAAATATTACGACTTTGACCAGTCAAAGTCGCAATCTTTGACTTTTCAACTTTGATCTCAGTTGTATCAACGACTGAGATCACTTCGCTTTTCCACATTTGTTTACCACTTCTCATTTGAACCATTCTCTCTCTCTCTCTCTCTCTCTCTCTCTCTCTCTATATATATATATATATATATATATTCTCTGAGGGAGGTTCATACAAGAACAACCCAATTTGCAAGAACAAAGGAACCAAGGAAATCATATGTGATTTTGTGCTGCGATGGAAAAAGCGTGTGTAGGCCACGCTCCGACAAGACGAGTGGTGAGTGTTAGAATAAGAAATCAAGAACAATTAGAGGAGAGAGAGATTGAGAAGCCATATCTTTATTCATCCATGGAGGGAAGAGAGAGAAAGTACAAAACACCTAAATCTACACACACTTAATCTCTTGATACGACTCTCATAACTCTCTCAATTGCCACTCCATCTCTATATATACCTCTACACTATAGCCCCTCTATCTATACAACATTTTACACTTTAAGCCCTCCCTTTCTATTATTTACACAAACTAGCTTCTTTATAAAACTTTCACATATAAGGACATTTTATGTCCTAACAATCTCCCCCTAAAGTTTTATAAAGAAGCATCTCTGATCTTCTCCCCCTGCTTCTTTAAGAAAACTTTAGCAGTGCTCAGCTACGTTGCATATTCCAAGCTCCCCCTTAAAACGAGCTCTCAAACTTCTGAATCAAATGAACAGCAGCCTCAACGGACTCAAGCACAAACAGTTAGCCGCTGAACCCAATCGCCGACCCTCAAGCAAATTGGTTCATCCCGTTGTGGGATAGAAATAAGTGCGAATCACTTCGATGTATGAATCAGGGACATCAAAGAACAAAGAGTCTGACTGTCATCAGAAAACATTCAGCCCAAGAACTCTGAACTTGACAAGTACACAACTGTAAGAGCTTGGATCACTGAGACACTATAATCATGAAAGAACTGGGAGATGATACTAACAGAGATGCACATCTTCTTTAATCTCTCAACTGATCAAGAAATTAGCCGATTTCCTGAAGACCTTCAGAACTGAAACACAACCAAACTCTGATTCAACCTTCTCAATCAGACAGATGATCATCGGCACTCGAACGTCTAGATCACAACCATAACTCCAGATCAATGATTGCAAACTCTCAAAGTTCTAGTTGATCAGGCCAGAACAATGATAGAATTCACTCAAAGAGCTAGCATCCACAAGAACCAGAACACTGACGGATAGCTCTCAACGCTCTAAGTGATCAGTTCAGAACACTGATAGAAACCAGTCAACGGTCTAGCTCCCACAAGGAAAACTCCAGAAAAACGATTGCAGAAGCTCAGGCGTCTAACCAATCCAACCGAAAACAAAATCTGATCATCTACAGTCTGAATATCGATAACAAATCCGGCTTATCTTCAAAGAATCTGATCAGTGGGGAAATGAGAGAAATTCAACTTGCAACTTGTAGTCGATTCCCGAAACAACTTCAGAGACAGAAAGAAACCAAGAATTGATTCAATCTTCTTAAACAGTCAGATGACAAGAACCACCATCAAAACTTCAGTGCCGATAAGCGCAAAAACCACGACAACAATGAGTGGTTACAACAATGTCGCTCACAAGAAACCGTACACTCATTGAAGCTGGTGAGGGGAGAGAACTGCTAAAGAACTAGATTCTGAAGAAAAGAAAGCAGGAAATCATCCGACTGAAAAATCCAACCAAATACAACACTCAATCACCGCCATCTCGAAATCGTAACAAATCTGACTTGGCTTCAAAGTATTTGGAACTGATGAGGGAATGAAAGAAATTCAATTTTCAAGAAATGAAATTGAATTTTTGGGCTTTTATTGGGGTTTAAAAAAAAATAGAGATGAAAAAAATTGGCCGGTTAAGTACAGGGATTTCTGAAGCTAACTGGAACTGGATTGGATTGGATCTGGATTTGTACAAATATTGGCGATCAATCTTGGGTCAATCTGAACTTCACGGCCGAAAAAGAAATTTAGGCCCAACTGAATAAATCTTGCAAGCTTGATTGATCATTTAACCGTTGACACGCATCAGAAAATTAATTCTGAACTGGATAAGACTTTATAAGCTCTCATCATGCATACATCATCATCTCTTTGGCTCCACATGAAGACAAGTGCTGACATCTCCAGCATGTGAAAGCGTGTGTTGACCATACCAGCTGTACTTGCGTGATAAGTACTCTTTAAAAACATACACCATAATAAAGTCTCGAGACAAGACATATCACGTCCCTCGAGATAAGTACACACGCGCCACGAGATGTCATATACACACATAAACGCGTTTTTCACGCGCTTCACGCGTCTCGAGACACACTTAGACACGCTTTTATGCGCTCTTATATGCTGACAGAATCTGAAAAGCTATCTCGTGACTGACGTACAATAACCCATGCCTGGAACACGCTTTCACAAGTCTGCACATAAAAACACACGCATGACACACTCTTTTTGAACACGTCAGCTGCCACGGTGAAGACTCGAGATGCCACGTCAGAAACGCGCCTTACACGTCATCGCCACATATACTCGAGTCAACCACGTCACTATCTCGAGACTTGCTAACACGCGCTGGAATGCCTTTTAAGAGCTGACATATGTCAGGCTCTTGTCTCCTTACACTAGACACAACAGTCTCTTTCTTATACAGGTACACTCGAGACATTTAAATGTACTTGTTGTTGACCTAATAGTACACTCGAGATGATTTTAATAGCTTGCATAGGACACTCGAGATGTACTTTTTGACCAGCTTTTTCTGCTCTAAAGTACACTCGAGATAGGCTTTTTCTGCATTAAAGTACACTCGAGATACCCTTTTTCTGACCGAAATTTTCTAATTTTGGACTCGAGACATCAAATCTGGTCTCGAGACGTCAGATCTGAACCGATTTTTCCATTTTGAGTCACGAGACATAACAACTTGGACTCGAGACATATGAATATGTACTCAAAAACTCCATTAACAGACCTCCATTGATGAACTTCAACTAAAAAACTCGAAAATTCATCAAAAAATGCTTAAAACTACATCAAATCTATACATTTATGCATCCAAAACTCGAATCTATCAACAAACAAGCATAAATCCAGATCCAAATCATCAAATCTTCAAAATCTTCAAGCTTCAATCCAATTTTCACCATTTTTGCTTCAATCTTCAAAAATCCAAAATAAAACCTCTAATTGCTTGATTTCAAAGGATCGAAATGGATAATCCAATCCATTCCTGCTCTGATACCACTTGTTAGAATAAGAAATCAAGAACAATTAGAGGAGAGAGAGATTGAGAAGCCATATCTTTATTCATCCATGGAGGGAAGAGAGAAGAAAGTACAAAACACCTAAATCTACACACACTTAATCTCTTGATACGACTCTCATAACTCTCTCAATTGCCACTCCATCTCTATATATACCTCTACACTATAGCCCCTCTATCTATACAACATTTTACACTTTAAGCCCTCCCTTTCTATTATTTACACAAACTAGCTTCTTTATAAAACTTTCACATATAAGGACATTTTATGTCCTAACAGTGAGCCGCGAGTGGGCGTCCATGCACAAAATCACGTGTGATATTGTTGGTTCCTTCATTCTTGCAATTTGGTTTTGTTTTTTGTTTCAACCTAATTCTATACTTTATATATATACTATATATATATATATATATCAACATTCTTGTCGTTTATGGTTTTATTTTAGGTGATCAATCGATTCACCCAATCTGATTTAAATATCTACCTATGGTAATAAAAAGAAAAAAAACTTGAATTAACTTGCTAGCACACCAATTGCTATTAGAATTTTTGTAGAACTATAAAAAAGTAATTTCATTTATGTTGCAAAAGGAAACAAGTAGAGAATAATTAATAATTTCTTTTACATTGCAAAAAATAGTATTCATATAAGAGAACTTCCCTTCTGAAATGCGAGGTGATTTGTACACAACTATTTTTTACCATCCACAACAATTTTATATTAGTAGACAATTATATCCTTTCCATATTTTACTAAAATTTTCAATTAACCCCTTCTATCTTTTAATTAATTTTTTCTCAAACCCCTACACCATCCCTAAACCAAATTTCAAATTTTCATTTTTATATTTTTGACCTTCAAATATTTACATTTTACACCTAGTAGACCTTTCGTTTATTTTCTTAATTTCTTATTCATCTTTTTTTTTTTTGTAACTCTAAAATTTTAAAATTCTTACTAGTCCCACTTACTTCTACTTCAATGTTTTTTAGACTTTTTATTCTTTATTCTAAAAATAATACACCATCCATTTTTTCTTCTTAAGTTACTTTTCACAAATTTACATCAACTTAAACAATATTGAAAACCAAATAAGATGAATCATTTGTTGCAGAAATAAACTGGGCT
Source organism: Centaurea solstitialis (assembly GCA_030169165.1). NCBI lineage: Eukaryota > Viridiplantae > Streptophyta > Magnoliopsida > Asterales > Asteraceae > Centaurea > Centaurea solstitialis. The sequence goes on from CM058040.1 coordinate 48,837,214, forward strand.
TGTTGAAAAATTATAATGACATAGAAATAACCAAAGTCAACTCCAATTACGTTTGATGCAGAAAATTACAAACTAGAATAAAAAACCAAATAGGATTTCAAAAGGAAAACATAAGCATGTTTGCCGATATAAATCATAAATGCCTAAAAAAAGGATTCGATATATAGTGGATAAATCATCAATGAAAATTGGGGATTGGTGTAGGAAGTTTTAAAAAAAATTAAAAAGTAAAAAGGGTTAACTGAAAATTTTACAAAAAAAAAAAGAAGGAAAGTATATAATTGAATTGAAATTTTTACTAAAAAAGGAAATGATATAATTGAATTAAATTTTACTAAAAAAAAGGACATAATTGTCTAATACTATAAAATTGTTGTGGATGGTAAAAATTGGTTGTGTACGAATCAACTCCCTTCTGAAATATGATATGGTCATATGGTGTCTTTAAAAAGAATCTTAAATAGAAAAAATAAAGTTTAATTCTAAGAATAATAATTTAATTAAACCGACCAAGATTGATGTCACATACTCTTTTGTGTCTTTTTCGAAGATTTTTGCGAAGAACACATGGGAAAATTTAGGATTGTAATTTGATTCTTCATATAAATATTCTTCCACTATTAGTTAATTCAATGGGTACGTTTATGTGATTTTTTTGATAACTTTTAATTATCATCACTACTAGAAAACAGTCAATCATCGTTGATGTTATCATCAATGGCTAAAATCCGTCAATGATTTTTGATGGGGAACTGCCAGAAAACCTCAAGGTGACCAAAAATTCATCTATAATGGTCGCAAATCACCGACGGCTAAAAGAAGGAGAATTAATATTTTTTTTATTTTTCGGTAATTAGTAGGTGATTTATTATGGAATCACCGACGGACTTGCGTATTTCGTACTAGCCTTCCAAAGGAGAATTCGAGATTTCTGAGGGACTTCTTTGCACCAAACGGTTGGCATGAGGCCAAGTTTAAGACGCATAGTATCAACGGCTCGTCTAAGAGAGGCCACACTAAACTGACATGTTCGCTCGAGCTCCCAATTCCACCTGTCCTCTCCGTTACCAAGCTGGAAATTCTCACAAAGACTTGCGATTTCTCTGACTTCACTAGTCTCGCGACCTTCTCTTAAGGCTCTACGCCATCTTCCCATGAAGGCCGTGCCGCTGACGGAATGCACAAGTCTCAATGCCACCTTACAATTCTCATCTTCATCCAGCATCACGAGTCTCGGGAATTTTTTGGCGAGAGTGTAGTTTCCGATCCAAGTATCGTGCCAGAATCTGGTTTTAGTACCATTACCAATGTTCATTCGACATAGGCTATCGAAGGAGATGTTTGCCAATTCTAAATCTTTGTAAGAATTCACAATGTAACTCCACGTGCTTGAGCTACTCACCCTCCCATTTGAGGTTCCAAGCATTCCAGCGTCACCATACAACGCACTTATGACCCGTGAAAAAGAAATTACATTGAAAAAGAAAATGTAATATTGATCATTCATTTTACAACATTAATATTGTTTCTCTTAACTTTATTTAATATCAATGTTTAAAATTACATGCCTTTAGAATTAACCTTAATATATTATTTATCATTCATATTCTAGTGACTTTTTTTATTATTTCATCCATATTAGTTATATTTTTTATATAAGAATGCAGTAGATATTTTGTTACTAACTACTAAAATTCCTATATTTTGAAGAAGAAAAAAATTATCATCCATATGTAACGAGTCAACTGGCATCTATATTTGAAAACTACATTTATTCATTATAGTAACTTAGATATTACCTAATATTGAGTGCATAATAAGTACTTTTCTATATATGAAAAGAGAATAAGAAGATCTCTAAAAGTTATAACCAACAAGGGTTTTTTATTATAAGATGATGGTTCTGAAAGAGTTTGTTTTAATCTAAAAGTTAAAGCGATGATGAAAAACATTAACATGAGGCGAGATCACGGTTCTAAATGGTGTGAGTCGTTGCGTGGCGGCGAGGCCAAGCCTCAAGCCTTAGGAGTCATGGCGTTTTCAAGGTGTGACTTATGACATCAAATTTTTAGTTCATATAAAATATTATATATAAGAACATATGTTTTGTACGACCATTCGGTGAGTTAATACTAATAATAAACAAGTTAAAATTAGGTTATATATAAATTAAAAACTAGCAAACAAAACCTTAAAGTGTAGAGAAAAATAAATATCGCATTAGGAGAAGTGCATAGTAGGCCATAGCGTGCCATGGCGACTGCGTGATAAGTTTTTTAAAACAGTGGGCGAGATAAATTAAAAACCAAACTGATTTGTATTGATTTACATAGAACTTTTTTTGAATAATCAACATTGTGACTTCAAATGATCCTATTTGCACGTTTTAAGTATATCACATAATGCTTTTTACAATGGAAGAGATTGACAATGTAATAATGATACCGTAAAAAGTATTAAGTTTGAAGTATTGACTAGTTTTACTTTTATAATTACTTGAAAAAACGCTCCTATCTTGAATTTAATGTTATTTCTAGTTATAGAAAAAATATGCTAAAAAATTCTTACTCAATGACCTTATTTTGTATATCGGGACCACAAATTGTCATGAACGATACGAATGTTGTGAACATTTTTTGTTCACTTTTTCTACTTCTAAAACTAATATATATATTATTTAAGAACATATATAAAAACAATATATTTTAAAATAATAATATAATATTTTTTAAATAAAAACATTAATATCATAAATAACTAAATACGTTTTGATTTAATCTATTTTTAGTCATATTAAAAAATAAAATCATGACTAAATTAAATTATTTTCTACCAATTAAATTAACAAGTCAATATCGTCCTTTAAAAATAAAAATATCATAACTTTAAAACATATTCAAGTAAAACATATCATAAACAAAAATCGAAAAACGTGGGAGGGAAAAGATTGGCATATTTGACAAATGTTAGAATTTAATAATTTATATATTTTTCAACAAATGCCATTGATTATATTTTGGTGGTACTTTTTTGGTTTTAACGTAATAAAAACTTTAGGGGCAAAATGGCCGAAACTGGAGGCTTTTCTCCTATAATTGAGTTTATTTTTAAATAAAAAAATTGATAATTTACTAATTTGTTAAGAAACTATATTAACCATTCAAAATGTAAAAAAAAAAAATGAAATAAATATGTAATGAATTCTAAAAGAGTTTATGTGTTTGTATTATTAGGTACGAACAACTTATCATGTGAAAAGTAAGGTAATTATATTTTAAATCAATCTTGATCGTATTTAACTAGGTTTTCGTCAATAAAACTTTTTTTCTATAATTTTATATTAATATACGTAAGCAGGTTGAAAATTTTTAAGAATGGAAGTGCTTTTAGCATCATATGTATTGTTTATTTGCTTTGTTTTCGTACTACCCTAAAAATCAATTCATCCAAATTAGTTAGGGTCAATTATTGTCTTATGTGAGTGACCGATGGTCATGTTGGGAAAAAGAGGTCATTTGGCGAAATACCAAGAGTGGTCATCAAAGCACTGGTCAAAAAGAAGTCAGGAACTATGAACGTTCATCCACTACATTGACATGTTGAACGTTCAAGGTTCTTTGGGAAATTGCTAAAAAACTTAATTCTTTATCGTAACAAGTTAAATAATTTCCCAAAGACTGATAATATATTGTTTACATAATTGGCTAAATAATGAAACTAGAATTATAACTGTGGAGGGCCTTTCGCTTAACGGTATGCAAAGCTAAGGTTATTTATTGTAATTTTTTCTTAAAAAACTAAAGTTATATTTAATAATCTCATAATATGATCCATAAATTATTATTTTTGTCATATTAAATGATACTTTAGATATTTAATTAACAGGTTTCCATATCTTATTTTCACTATTTTGAATTTGTTTTAACACAATTTTTAATATCTTAAACGTGGTTTTTCACAATTTTCATTCAATGCAAAATTTAAGATATAACTAATAATAAAAATATTTTTGTACGTAAATAAATATAGTAATTATTTTGTGTGTATCATATGGTATTTAAACATAATATTAAAACACATATGGTATGGCCATTTATTTAAATTATATTATATAAACTTAAATATACACACACATGGGCAGTGTGGATGCAATGAAGATTTTGACATCAAACACTTTACAGCCAAAATCCACAAAGCACTTTCAATGGTCTCAATTCTCCATTCCACCTTAGTCTTTAAGTAATCCAACCCACACAAGTATTTCCTTATATACATATAAAACACATTCTTTTATCCTAACTAAATGCTTCTCTATAAAAACACACACACTCACACAAATATACATATATATATATATATCAAACGGTAACATGGTCAAAGTAATAAAACACAATCAAATTATATGTAATTTTCACTGAATTAGTCGCACGCTAGTACGTATGGGTGCACATGTGACTTGTCCCGCAACACATGGGATTAATTTTACACGCGAGCTGAACGTAAATCACATGTGATTTGACCATTTTCGTGTTTTATTATTTAGTTATTCAAATGAAAAACAAAACATTTTGCAAGAATGTGAAAAGTATTATATCATATATGATATACAAGCTTAATCATATTATTAAACATGTGTTTCATTGGAAATACATAGCGGTTAATCATATAGGATTAAACACATCAAATGGGTGTGTAATCATGTATAATACCGAGACTTTTTCGTATTCTCATAAAATGTTTAATCTCTACCATGATCTCCCCCTGTCTTTCTTTCTTTCTTTCTTTCTCTCTCTCTCTATATATAGATCTAGAGAGAGAGGGTGGGAGGGGTTTACCTAAGAATCGTGAGAAGTGGATTTGAATTGTTGATCACTTTTAATCTCATGCCCTCTCATGAATTGAACTTTAAAAGGAAATTGATACAGTGTATGTCAATGCATCTCATCCTAATGTTCACCAACTTATTATCCAACGGTAGATTCAACTTTTCACCAGAACACAACCTTGTGTGTGTGTGTGTGTTTGTATATGACTATTATGTATTTTACATTTTCTTTTTATCTTCCAAACGCTACTAAAAACAAGGGTATCATCAACAACAAAAACAATCAGTAAACTGTCCGAAACATGCTTTACCAACGATTTTTCCAACAAGAACGAGCGTCGATAAAAAGTTGGTCTATAAAAGCTTGTGTCGGTTTTCCAACTGTTTACCGACGATTAATTGAAACATAAATAAAAAATAAAATAAAAAGGCATCAATCAGTATGGTAAATTCCGGTTGCTTTGTAGTAGTACCACCATTGTTAGTACACAATTTTTAGTAGTGAAACATAAGCATTTGATAAAACTGATGTTATATTAACAAATAAACTAAAATATAAAATATGATAAAATTAGTAACATATTTTTTTCAATATTGTTATATCTACAAATATTTTATCAGCGTATAATTATTACAACTTTTTATAAGACACATAATTATATGGTTTTATAAAATTAAGTCATATTATATGATCTGGATTAAGCTATGTAGAAGATTAAAATTTGATGAGAATAATATAAATGATATAAATAAATGTTCACGATGTTTGCATGAAAATGTTAAACAAAGGTTCACATGCATAAAAATGTTAACATACATTTACATATCTTATCACGAAATGTTAACATACACTAACTAACATACCATATGTTAATATATAAAACAACTTTAACTAACATACTATACGTTAATATATAAATAACTTAACCATTTTTACATAATCTCTATTTCCTACAATAAATCATGAACTCTATATGTTCTATTAAAAACTCAGGGATATATAACATCTTAATAAACCAATTCTATTATATAATATATTATGCAAACTTATCATCCATCCATTTTTAACTGAACTATATTCCAATAAAGTTAATACTATATACATGATTTGGTATTTACTTCAGTTCAATTTAAGAGCACATACTTTAAAAATCAAACAAAATTAGCAAAAGACGATTGAAATAAAATCAAAAACCAAAAATAAAATTAAAAATCTGAAAATCTCAAATAAAATTACCATTGATATGGCAATTTGTTAAATTCAAAACCAAAAATTAAACACCCTACTTTGACCTAATTAGAAAATCTTAAAGGAATTCTTGGGACATACTTACTTTGACCTACATAAATTTCAATAAATTCTAAATTTATTTAATAAAAAAAAAAAGACTATTCATGAAACATCTTATAGATATGAGGTATATTTTATAAAATGATGGTGAAAGTTTAAAAAAAAAAAAAAAAAAAAAAAACAATTTCTTTTATACAAACTCTCAATTCTCATCACCTTCCTATACATTCTTCCTCTCCCCACACCCCCCTCCTCTTTCTCCCCCTTATATCCTCACATCATTCTTTGTTTTCTTTCTACCAAAATCAACTTCTTTAATTTTCCCATTCAATTCTCTCCAATTTTCATCACAAGTTCAAAGAAACATATGGGGATGAGTAGCAAACAAGTTTCTGGTGATCATCTTGAGCTCAATTGGACTCAAAACATGGTAGCATCCGATACCAATAACAACCCGTCATCAAACCCGCGTTCAACCGCGATCAAAAGACCGCTACAAACGCACCAACCCGAGACCTTAAAGTGCCCGAGATGCGAATCCACAAACACCAAGTTTTGCTACTACAACAATTACAACAAAACGCAGCCTCGCCACTTTTGCAAGGCGTGCAAGCGACATTGGACCAAAGGCGGCACCCTCCGCAACGTTCCCGTGGGCGGCGGCCGGAAAAACAAGCGCGCAAAGCGGTCCAACGGCAACACGGCGGCGGTGGGTCCCACCGCCGCCACAGTGGACCGCCATCATGGTGTTCATAATTCGTTAGGGTTTAGTGATCAGACAAAATACTTGTTTTCGGATCACGATAAAGGGATGTTCTATAAACCGAATATTAACGATAGCGAAGGGAAAGGCGTTCTTGAATCATATACGGATAATATCGATCGAGTTTCTTGGATTTTAACGGCGGGTTCGCGGGTAATATCCCGCAATTGTCTCATCAAAATTTAGGGTTTTCCATGGTGTCAAATTTGACCTCCATTGACACAAACCCTAATCCGATCATCTCGACCTCTTTTTCGCCGTTATTAAACGAATTCAAGGAGGATTCGACTACAAGAATGATGATGCCGAACTCTTCTTCGACGACGGCCATTAATGTTTCTCATCAGCCATGGCTGCAAGTTCCAAGCACAAGCAATTTCTTGGAATCAAACTATTGGAACTGGAATGACATTGATTCAATGGTTCAAGCTGATCTAAACAAACCCTTTGAAGATCCACATATGAAACCCTAAATGGAGGTGAGATTTATAAAGATTAATTAACAATATTTAGAATGATTTGTGTTTTAGGGTTTTTTTTCTTTTTTTGTGAGAATTGAAGAGTGAGATCATATGAACATGTAACTAATTAATGGTCTTTGGATGTATACTGTTTGAAGCTGTATTCTTTTAGTATTTCAGCTTCATGGGTTTTAATAATTTAATTTTTTTTTATAATTACGTAGCTATATAATTATATATATATATATATATATATCTGTCATCAATTGAAGAAAGAATATATGTAAGTGGGGTACCAATGAATTTGTGATTAAGATTTGGAGTGATGTGCATGTGAAGAGACATAGGGGTCTTGTTCCAGCTGATCAATGGTTTTGAGTTGATATCAAGATGATAAAGAAAGATTCTTTTGGATTTGCCCATTCTAGCTTGTGACTTAGAATGGAATTTGTGGGACAGTTTATGTATCTATTCCATTGTATTTGTTGTTTTCTTGTAAATATTTAATCATTTTATTTATAAAAATGGATCGTTATAATAAAATTGGTTTTATGGAACGCTTAAAATGGATAAGACGCATTATTGATTGATCATATAAATTTAGAGGGTATTTGGTTCGTAGGATTCCAAACGAGTTGAAATGACTAATAACGTTGACTAAATTCCATTAAGGCGTTTAGTTTACCTATGGAATTTGAATTCTATACATGTCACCATTAATGGATTTGGTCATTCCATCACAATCGAGAAGAATTCAATTCCATTCCATCATGTTTTTCTAAAGAGACAAAACCAATCTCGGCTCATCTTCCTTACTTGGTTTATCCAGACCCATATGACCTCCATCTGAACTAGACCACCAGGGATTTGAACCACAATTCTGAACCACCTTTGACCACCTTCGACCACCAATAATTTGAACCTACGTTGACAACCACTAGTTCTGAATCACGATTGTGAACCACTGATGACTACCATCAAACCAAACCACCAATAATCACCACGAATTTGGACCACCGTCGACAACTATCATTATGAACCATCATCGATCACCACCAATTTGAACCACCTTAGACTACTACCAATCTGAACATTCATTGACAACCAACATTCTGAATCAAGGTTATGAACCATTGCCAATCACCATCAATCCAAACCACCACTAACTACCACCAATTTGGACCACTGCTGACCACTATCAGTATGAACCATCGTCGACCACCACAAATTTGAACCACCATTTTGAATTACCACCGACCACCACCATTGTAGAAGAGTATTTGAGTCGTTTATCTTTTATTCATTCCAATTCCAAAAACCTCCCATTTCTTTTAAGTTTAATTCGTTTAACAAATTCCACTCTTTTGTAAAAAATTCTGCGAATCAAACGCTCTCTTAAGAGTTGTACAGCAGTCTATTAAAAAAATGTATACATTTTTATATTCTATAATCCAAATTTTGTTTCATGAAGCTATTTTAAAAAAGATAAACCCAACAATAAAAATACATAATAGATGGTACTATATCTAAGTTTTAAATAAACAAAAAAACTAAAAATCAAGACAAATATAAAAATAAATGTTTATATGTAAATTATTGATAAACTTTACTTGAAGACCCATATGAATAATTGGTAACACCGATTTATATCTACTTTTTTAAACAAATTTTTCTGGATTTCTCAATATAAATAGATTCATGTATGAATCTTCTTTTAACTTTCTCTTCTTATCTTCTCACTATATTTAGTCTTCTTATTTAAATCGACTATAATTATACATATACATGTTAAAGAATAATTAGCCTTGATAAATTGTACTAGGAAGGTGGGGAACAAATTAGAACAAACAGATATATTCAATTAAGCTCTTTATTTAGTTTTTTTCTAGAAACTAGTTTTGAGCTTCATACATAATAAGAGCATTTTAATTAACATATTTATAAAATAAATTAATTGAGATTTAAAAAAACATTATGTAAACTATTTGCTACATCAAATTCTTAAAAAGGAAGCAAATAGAAAAGAAAATATAAAATTCTTCAAATATAGATAATTCCTTAAAAATGATTATCAGATAGAAATATTTGATAAAAAATTTTAAAATTAATTATATAGGATAAAATAGATCATATTTAATAACCGTATAAAATGTTTTAATAGTAGAATTAATGTTGTAATCTTTATAATAAAAAACTATTGAAATTTTGTATCTTTTTTATTTTTTTAGTTTTGTGTATTGATTAATCCTCCGGTTAAGATTAAATATTTGTTGAAGATACTTTAATAGTCTAAATTCAAGGCTTAATTGTTCAAATTTCTCCAATTTTTAATTATTTTATTTTTCTATTTCTTAGGTTGATCATTATAGATTTTATAAAAACTCTAAATATTATATATGAAAACCATGTGTCTTTGTTAAAATTTAAATCAACGATGGAATGTTGGTCGCATAGTTTTGTTAACTTATTACCTATGTTTATGTATTAAAAATAGAACTTAAATATATAAATATATACAAAGGAATGTTGGTCGCATATTTTTGTCATTAGTAGTTCATGTGTACTTGTGGACAGAAAATCATTGTTTTATTGTTAATTAACAAATATGGTACAACCGGTGGTTGTCATCTATGAGTACTACAATATTTAAATTCTCATTTCTTTTGGTAAACATTTTTGTTTCTTTATTTGTTTTATTATAATTTGAAAGAAAAATATAAATTGGGATAGAAAGACAATGGAATTTACATTTCCTTGTTTCAAAAATTAACTTTACAATTTCTCTAAAAAAACTGGTTTTATTTAGAGGAGACTTCAAAATGTATCAAACTTTACTTAAAACATTACTTTGTGTATTCACCTATCAAAAATGTTTTTTTAATGTATTAAACATTATCTTTTTTGTTATTGTGTTACAAAATGATTTGCTACTTACTTAGCCGGTAAACCATCGTCGAATACCGTCGTCGGAGACCCAGAACCATCGCTGGAGATCGTCGCCATTGACCCAGAACCATCGCCGGAGGCCGTCTTCGTTGACCCAAAACCATCGCCAGAGATTACCCTACCACCGTTCACACCAACCTCCACCTAGAACCGCCGCCCTAGTCACCACCCCAACCATCAGCATCACCTCAAACCATCACCGTTGTCACAAGCCATCATCGTCACTGCAACCATGCATCATCTTCTTTGCAAACCAACACCGTCGTTGCAACCATCGATTCCGACCTACAACCTCTGGCCGCTATCACCAACTGCTAGTAACAGGTGAACAGGTCACTATACACACAATAACAAAAAATGTTTGATACATTAAAAAACATTTTTTGTCGATGGATACATACAATAATTTTATGGGTATAATTAGATACATTATAGATAAAAATATCCCTTTTTATTTATACCTTATCTTTCTTTAGGCTTTATAATTATTTTTATGATTAGATCATGTATTAGTTATTTAATCTTATGCAATTAGCAAATTGACTCTTAAACCATATATATACACACGGACAAGTTTAGTTGAGAAACTAACTTTCGTTGTTACCTAGGAGGGAAGATAAGAACAAGCCATGTATCTTAGACATTCATGAGATATTCATTATAGGTTGTAAGAAAAATTTGTATTCATTATTCATAATGAATAAGAATAAATAAGGATATAGTTATCACACGTTCTCGTTGTCCCACGGCTCAGAACAATTAAAAATCTGGTTTAAAGCTAAATATTTCTCTCCCTCCCTACCCATCTCTATCTATCTGTCTATATGTATGTTTGTATGTATGTATATATATATATATATGTGTAGAGGATTAAAAAATCACAAAAATATTAGCAAATGGAATGATTAAGAATTTGGTTAGCCACTTAGCCTCCCCTCCTTCCCCCTCTCTATCTAACTATATGTATGTAAGTGTGTGTATATATATATATATGTGTGTGTGTATGATTAAAAAATCACAAAAATATTAGCAAATGGAATGATTAAGAATTTGGTTAGCCTCTCCTCCCTTCCCCTTTCTATCTACCTATATGTAGGGGTGGGTTCAAATGTGAACCACTTTTTGGTTGTGAACGTGAGGAAAGCCGAGAGCGCGACACGTGGCGGATGACTAAGCACCACGTCAGGTCCACGACGGATGACTAGGCGCGATTCATGGGAGGGCATTGAATTAAAGGGGGGACCACACTCAAAGCCGTCTTTATTAATTAGTCTCAGCCATGTGGTTCACAACTAAAATGTGGTTCACATTTGAACTTTCGTCTATGTATATATACGTGTGTGTAGAGGATTAAAAAATCACAAAATATTAGCAAATGGAATGATTAAGAATTTGGTTAGCCTCCTCTCACTTCCCCTCTATATCTAACTATATGTGTGTATGTTTGTAAGTATGTATGTATGTATATGTGTGTGTATGATTAAAAAATCACAAAATATTAGCAAATGGAATGATTAAGAATTTGGTTAGCCTCCTTGTGGAATTATATGAACATGTGCAACATATATTCTCCACTACAAAAAGGAGAAAGGCATGTGAATGGTTGTGAGCCCACAAGTTTTATTTCTACTAATATATATAGTCAAATCTTTGTTCTCAAGTTTGGTCAAATCTTTGGATGTCACCAATTAAAATATAGATTCTTCTTTAACTCTTAATTAAATATGATTAATTTTCGGCTGATTAAAGTAATAAACATCCAAATCTATTTATATTACATATTCAAATTATGCAAAGTTTGATGTCTTAATTACAACTTAATTAACACACGTTAATTAAATTCAAAATAATTAAAACCTTCCGTTTGATAAATTTATAGATAATTCTATAATCATCTATAAAGCAGTTAAAAGGTAAATATTTTAAGAAAATTAAACTATTTTAAGAAAATTAAACTATTTTTAATGGTTCCTTACCTATGTTAATTAGGGGCATGGCTTGATGGGTGATAATCAGGGTTGTTAATTTGTCTTTAATATTTGATTTACGCATATTTAATTAATTACTTGTTAAAAAATATAAAAATATTTATGTCATCAAATCTTCATAAATGGTTGGATCAAACAATAAAATGATTAAAATAAGATAATACAAGAATAGTTAAATAACGTAAATTTTTTGTAAAATCACATATAATTTGACCATTCACATGTTATCTGATTTGATTGTTGTTTTTCTTCAAACGCACCTCTTAGAATACAAACATACACAAGATCACACACACGGACATGTATTATCGGTACTTAATATGTAGCAATATGAATATGTTATTATCTAATGTGTGATATTTATGTATACACCAAAGATATATAAGTCTTTGAATATAAGAAAATTAGTAGTTTCTATAGAAAACTAAAAGTATTTAAAAACATAATATAAAGATTAATTTATGAAATATAATCATTTGGTTAATTATATAATAAAACACGCGTGTAGCTTTTGGATGGGGGAATCGACATGGAAGCTCCATAAAGATTCATATCTCCACCTTTTGAGTTGCAATGTTTCATCAAAGTTAAATTCATCTTACACCTACACTTTGGAAAATAAAAAGGTTATGAATTTCTATATAAATTATTGAAACAATTTTACTAGAATATGTGTATGTTGATGCATTTGCCTATCTTTTTATTTATTATTTACATATGAATTGGCGTCTCAACTTTATTCAGTATGAATATCATACACTCTGATGCGCGCGCATGTAGAGTGAATAAAACTTAGGCGTAATCACTTTGAATCGCGCATCTAAGCTTTATTCAATATGAATAATACATGAATATTCATAATGAATATTGTCACGTGGCACGATATTAGTGGTCTCTCTCCCTCTCCTCTCCCTCTATATAAATATATAAATATATATATATATTATAGACGAAAGTTCGGCTGCGAACTGAATTTTCATTGCGAACGTGAGGACAGTTGAGAGCGCGCTACGTGGCATATGCAGTCTGAATAATCATGTATTATGCATACTGCATAACACATCACTCAGTATTATGCAAACTGCATAACACTGAATATTGAGTGTTGTGTTATGCAATATGCATGATGAGTGTTGTGTTATGCATAATACATGATTATTCAGACTGCATATGCCACGTGGCGCGCTCTCAGATGTCCTTAGGGTGTAAACGAGTTGAGCTTTTATCGAGTACTCGAGCTCGAGCTCGAGCTCGGCTCGTTCGATTAAATTAAGATTAAATTAAAACTCACTTATCCTAAGATTAAATTAAGAAGGTCTACCTCAAGCAATTTGCCAAATATCTTGATTTCTACATTTTTTTCAATTTGTTGAAACATGTTTTCCCTGTTGGAACATTTTTTCAACTTTCAACATTAACTATAATATTTTATTCTTTTCTTTCGGTTTTGTATGTGTGTTTATCTGTATGTGTTTTAAACATGGATGAATAATGATCCAAGTATTTTCATACAAAAAGGAAATTGTAAGTGGTGATGGTAATTATAAATTTGTTTCTAACTTTTTAATTTCAATATATTTCTTCACTCTCTTCATAGTTGTAATGCCAACATTGCAGCTCAAACATTGGTTCCCAAATAGGGTTCTCATTCTCTAGTAATGTTGGTGAAGTGATGATCAACCATTACTGAAAATCAACCGTTTCGACAATACAAATTGGCCATAATGGCAAAGTTGAAAAAGAAAAGCATGACGAAAACAATATGGTATTATGGCGGAGAAATTCCACACCGAAGTAATAGATGAGGAGGTTAATCCAAACAACGCTTCAAACTAAAACCTATTTACCCTTAACAAAAGAATCAAGAAAAATGTCATGTTAAACATGATGAATTGTGTCACTTTAACTTGTGACATTTAGAACACTCCAAACAACTCAATAGAGCTCACTACCTAGCACCAGATGTAACAACATCATATATACTCAAGTTATTGTATCTGGGAGAGGCGGATGGATAGGACCAAGAGAATCATCTTGAAACCAATTCACTTGAATGAGACGGAGGAGAGTGAAAATTTGTGTGCAGGAGTGGAATCCGTCTGCGGTATAGCACAGTCATATTTGCACAAAAACATTTGTTGGATTATGTTGCCTTTGAGTGGTTTGTTGTGCCACGTTTTTGGACAAATTGTATAAATTACCATAACTTGTTACTAAAACTTATAAATTGGTCACATAACGTATCTAGCACCATATTCAACAATGCTTCAAAAATATATGACATCTATCACAGCCACAATGCTTTAGATTTTATAATATGGTATTTAATTTAATAGTCACGGCCATCCGTCACCCCACCACCACCGCCTGCAAGCAGCCGCCAACGACCACCTCCACAAACACTAGCTCCATATCTCCCTACCACCATCCACCACCACCTCCAACTCCATATCCACCAATCTAAACAAATCCTCCATTGCTACCAATGTAAACCATCTTCAAATCCACAACAGCAACACTCACATGGCTACCAACCACCGTCTAGGTGCTAGCATTTGACAGCCACGCTTAGCCTCAGACGACCATAATTTAATTTCTAAATTGCCAAGGATATAGCTTAGGCAAAGCCTACGTTTAACATTTTCCAAAAAACTAAAGAAAAACAATCCAATCTATTGGGGCCCAAGAAACAAACATATCCACATGAGAAATCCACCAAGGCCCCTTTTCAAGATTCCAAATACCAACCATACCCACATAACCAAATCTTTCAAGATCCTTTTCAAAGATTCAAAACCCAACCTAAAACCAAAACATAATCACAATAATAACAACATACCAACCTTGATAATACTCATATCACCTCTAGTAGCAAGCCATCCATTTGTTCATTGTGTTACAACAAGTAACAAGATATTCATACCAATGAGTAAGAAAAACACTTTTAAAGATAGCATGCTAACCATGTAAAAACCAACTTTCCATATAGTTTAGCAATAACAATGCAAACATACTAGATTTCAATACCCTAAAACGACGAATAATCAAAGAGAAACACACGATCTTGTTTCACATTTCCTACACACCATACGTATGCTTCCATTTACACACCTCTGCCATCAAAAATTAAGGATACAACCCCCACCGACTTGCCTCCATTTTCTACTGTGATTTCCGACACCAACATCACATGACCATGTACTTGCATACCGCACTCAGTTGTATCAAGACAACCGTAAAGAAAGAGCTTATCCATTCATCCATTTTTTTGTGTCGATTGTATTTAAAGAGGGTCGATTGATCCACTTTTGAGCCTCTCCATGCGTGCTTGAAGGCCCGAGAGTGCCTTTTCGTCCATGGGAAGGACCCCACTATGAACCACCGGATTCGGGTTAGGGTTTGGATCGGGATTCGGATCAGATGTACTACTCGCTTGCTCGGTAGGCTCGTGATGCTCGCCACCATTCATCATTGCCCGGTTTGCGGGTTCACCAGAAGCCAACTGAATGCTCTTCATCCTCTCTCTTATTGCATCTAAAGTCCCACTACTAACTGCAAATAATCATCAAACGTAAAAACTTAAACAAACGCATATTCCCTTGAGGATAAATGGACTTTTCCATTAAAAAACACTTAAAAGAACGGTGGCGAGTAATTATCCATTAAAAAACACTTAAAAGAGCCAACAAACTAACTCACTAACGAAGAGGAATTATGTAACTTTCAACGACCTCTTGATATTCGATTCGGTTGACCCCAACCCTATTCAGACCAATTTGGAACCAAATTGAATTTGGTTTTCTTAGTTGAGTTGGGTTCTTTGGTTTATTTATCGGGTTTTTGTGCAGCCGTTACTTTTAAAAGAAATTTTAATACATTTATCCTACATAACACAAATAAGACGAACCTCCAGGTGGGAATCTGTCGTTCCTCTGGTCTCCTACTTGCTGCCGATAATCTGGCTGAACGGGCATCGGACCTCTCGAAGCCATAACGTTACCCATCCTGTCGTCTTCAGCATACGAAGGCGGTAAACTGAAATTTGTGGGCTCCGCTTTCGTATTAACGGACTTTTCGTCGTTTAAAGAATTCGTATGTACAGGTGAAAGCGGCGCAAATCTCGGGGACGAAAGGTCCAACGCAGATGGTGGAGGTGTTGGCATCGGCACGCTGGATGGAGTTCTTCCAGCTGCAGCGTTCCTTGCCATCTGAGTATCGAAAATAAAATGGTAAAATCAGATTGAAGCAAACCCATGATTTCAAAATTTAGGGTAAGTTACATATTTGGTCCCTCTGGTTTACACTTTATTTCACTATTGGTCCCTATTTTAAAATAATTATGGAAAAGGTCCCTATGGTTTACATTATATTGCACTGTTGCTCCCTGTGGTTTACACTATATTGCATTGTTGGTCCTTATGGTTTACACTACATTGCACTATTGGTCCCTAATCCTATTGGCAAAATAGGGACAATCAGTGCAATATAGTGTAAATCACATGGACCAACAGTGCAATATAGTGTAAACCATAGGGACCTTTTCCATAATTATTTTAAAATAGGGACTAATAGTGCAATAAAGTGCACAGGGACCAAATATGTAACTTACCCTTTTAAAAATAAAAATAAAAACTCGAGAAGAGAACAATAGGCAGACCTGAGCTAAACCTTCTCTAATGTACGTTCGGAAAGCTTCACTTGCATTTTGAAGTGGAGAATATATGTCAACCTGATAAAGAATCAACAGTAAGATCTCGTTGTGACGAATTATACTTGGATATGAAACAAAAACGTATACGTTACCTGGGGGTACAACTGGGTTATTCGGTAGAGTTCAGATAAACCAATACTACATGTTTGCTTGTCTCCAATTTTCTTGAAAATTGCTGCCAGTTCTTGCTATGAACACAATAAAGTTTAGAAGCAAATTAACGGGACAAGAGACGTTATAGAGATCAAACAAGGGTAAAAAAGTAAATTTACCTTCAACTGGGCATCTGCAGAATGTGAAGCAGGCATCTGATTATTGGCCATTGAATCACCCCAATGTGTTTGGCCAACAGGCCCAGTTGGGGTCAACATTCTTGCAGCAGCCAATGTCTTAAAAAATTGTATAAAAAACAGAATTAGTACAAGTGTTTTACAACATATTGCATGGTGTATCATGTGATATGAAATAAAAATACCTGAAGATTAAGATCGATGTAGGCAAGTATTATAGGTGGGGGTTCCATGTCTATCGGAACCATAGAAAGATGACCTTTTATTGCTGTACCACGAAGCTTAACAAGCTCATGTAGGACGGTTTTCACCATGCGTAGCGGCTTGTCGTCTGCTCCAGCTCTATAAGTGGTCCCAAAAAAAGGAAAAAACATTTGGTTAGTTGACAGTTAGAGAAATAACAATTAGCAAACAAGATATCTCATTAGTATAATTATGAGTGTAAGCAAGTCGAGCTTTTAGTCGACAAACGAGTTAACAGAACACGAGTTCAAACCCATAAACGAGCTTCAAGCTCAAGCCCCGATTACTCAAAAAATATTCGAGCTCGAGCCTGGAATTGTTTTTTTCAGCCCGGCTTGGCTCAACTAGGCTAGGCACATTTACAAACCTAAGCATAATATAGTATACCTCCTCCTGATCTCTTCCATCCCGAGTTCTTGCAGGTATACATGGATGCTTTGAAGAATGCGATCAAGGTCAACCTCGTATATGGTACTTTGAAGAACCTGCATCATGACATTATGAGGTCAAGTGTCATAATCTATGCTATATTATAAAGCATTTGACAAAAACTATTAAAAACCATTTTTTATGCATAAAGTACTGTTTATGGATGCATATTACTTAAAATTCAAGATTTCAAGTAGATTGTGCACAAGTACAATCTAGTGAATTTACTAAAGCTTCAAGTTTGAATTCGTGTAACTAACCGTAAGTAAACATGATCAAATATAGTATAAAAATCTCATCTTAAATATAAAAAAACCTAAAATGTAATTACGATAATCATTGAGTTCTAACAAAATACTTGATTATTATTATAAAAAACTAAATTAATAAACCCAAAATAAATTATTTATTAAACTTAATTTAAATCATATATATAAAATTGAATTAAAGATATTACACAAAGAACGAGACCTTTTAAATAGTTGATTTGACACTAATACCGACGTATTTGACGCTATATTTTATTCAAAAACAAAAACATTATCAATTTCTCAAAACCACATAAAATCTTATTCTAACATCGATAGTGACACGGAACAAAATGAAACACTAAAACCAAGATGTATTTAGCTGGCATTGCGCGAGTATGCTTCTAGTAAAACTCAAATATCTCGAATACTATAAATCACTGACTTTTGTAAGCTTGATCAAGCATTTCACGACCAAATCCGAAAACTTCATATTTCTCGTAGCAAAAGACTCGTTCGATGGAGGAGACGGCCATCTAGAGGGGTCCAACGGCTTTAAAAGATTGATCAGTACAACAAACGACGAAGTTCGCTCTGCATTATCCTGCATTTACAAACATTTCAATACAACATAAACAAACAGAAATGCAAAAAGAAAAAACATGTAAATGAGTTTTAGGTGAAAAACTTCACCAATATCTTAAGCATTAAAACATTTAACGCTTTCAAAAGCTGACTGCCGTCGTCCATCCGTGGGACCCTTTCATCTAAAAGCCAAAGCAAAAGCTCCGTAATGAGATTATCAAGCGTTCTCTCATTAACAGCATGAGCAAGCCGTTTGTTCTGAAATGTCTGCAAAAGAACAGCACAATCTTGCAACATAAGACATTCTGCTTAAACTGCTGTTTAGTAAATTACGTTTTTAGTCCAGGTGGTTTGTCAAGAATTCTGGATTTCGTGGTTTCAAAATTGCAGTTTTCGTCCCTATGGTTTGCAATACTAGTTTTTAAGTATGAGGGACTAAAATAGAAGTGAAGTATAAACCACAGGAATGAAAAAAGCAATCAAGTTAAAATCATGACAACGAAAATAGAAATGAATCATAAAGCAAAAGAACAATAAATTTGGATTTCAAAATCAGAGACGAAAAACCTAATTTACTCAATATACTGTAAAAAAAAATTTGAGCATAGGTCTAGAAAATAATTGAAAAACACAAATTAATATTCAATGAACATGTTGAAAGACTTTGTATTTCCTATTGAACAATTTAGTGCATAAGAGTAAGGAAAATCACCTGCATGAGGGTGTTAAGAACATATTTACAAGACCTCGAAGATGCGCCTGTCAGACTGAAGTCAAACGTCTTTGCAACCTGGTAAATTAGAAAAAGACCAATGTGGGCACACACAAGGAGAAACAAATAAAAAACGAATTTCAAGTGAATATCAACAATTAACTATTTTACCTTAGTTGCCAAACAAGAAACAAGCCGGTCGGCATCTTTGACTAGATCATCCATTAAACTGCCCTCGGGATCATTCGTTGCAGCTGCCAGTTCATGGCACACAACTTTCATACCTTCAACGGACTGCAAAAGAAAAATAGATTTGGTAGCAACAAGTACCCAAGGCAACATCATTTAAGCATGCAATATGCATCATCATCATCATGACTGGTTTGGTGTTGAATGATTCAGTGGCCAGAATAATTAAGAGTCTCTTATGATAATAGTGCAAAACGAAATATGTTGGTTTGGTAATTGTCGAGAATGAAATCAAGGCTCTGAATGGTTTAGAGAGGCCCAAGATGCAAAATCATTCAGAGGTTTTTGGAACCATTATGAGGCAGTGTTTGTTTACCTCTTAACAGTTCCTTTTTTTTGCAAAACAAGATTTAGGCAGTGTTTGTTTACCTCTTAACAGTTCCATTAAAAAGCAACTTCTGAATGGTTAAGAGGTGAATTCTGTTTGGCAAAAGAATGGGCCGTCTCTTAATGGTTCTAAAACCCTCTGAATGATTAAGTATCCTGGATGTCTCTTAACCATTCAGAGTATTGATTTCATATCAACAATTACCAAACCAACATGTTCCATTATGCACCATATCATAAGAGCCTCTTAATCATTCTGACCACAAAATCAACCAACACCTCTTAAAGATTCAGAGGCTGCCTCTTAATGGAACCGTTAAGAGGTAAACAAATATAGGTAAAGAAGAGGAATTCACACCTGCTCAGGAGAGCCATATGTAATGATATCTAGAGCTTCATTCCAGTCCGTGGGGCCAATCGCGCCTCCAGGTGGCCGGGCAAATGCAAGTCTTTCCATTTGAGGCTCTGGGGAGCATACATTTCCCTACCACCACAAACCATACAGCTCACAAATGTGAGGAATGTGAACAAGTGACAAGAAAAACTACAAAAAATAAAAAGAAGTGGAAAAACCTACCTGTTAAAAACTGGTCCAGGCATGGATCGTGAAACTTCACCACTTTGCTCAGCAACATCAGAGCTGTACAGCAACAAATAAATTGGTACAAGTAGTAACAAAAATATATATCACAAGAACACTACAACAGTGTTAAAAGTAACAGATGTTATTATTGCATCACATCTTTTGCATTGTGCTGAAATAGCTATTCAGACCTAATTAATGTCCATATGGAAGAACTAATCAAGGATATTGAGAAAAATAACTCAAATAGACTTCAATCATATCTTTGCATGATGCATAAACAATATTTCATAAGCCTCCATATCAATCTAAAATGACTAGGCGCATTTCATCGTTGCTAATGAGAAATTTTGTTTCATGTCACGTGAGTTGCAGATAAAAAGTACATAATATGCATAAACAAAATGATTAAGCCGAAGTCCAGAAAGAGAATGTTTACCCATTTTCCCTCACAGAACGCCTTAACGCAGCTCTCGCTTCACCCGGTTTCCCCTCCTTTCTTTTTTCCATTTCCCGTGTCTAGAAAAAAAAAGGAAAAGTAAAATGGGTTGACAACAATAAGACCAGAAGACAATGAAGAAATAGCGTTGTTTCTGTCCCACAAAATCGCAATCATTCCTCATCACAATTATTAAGAAAGCAATTAACTTTTTGCATACTTCCCAAATAATGTTCAAAAGTGAGAACGGATTTAGGTTTCATTTTGGAGTGGGAAACAGAAAATAATATACCTTCCACTTGAATCGATCATCTAGCATACTTCTTTGTGCTTCAGTCAGCTTCCCAACGTATCTCCAAATATCATCACCTTACATTAAATTTTAATCAGACAACCAGCAATCAATGAAGGCAAGATGCATCCAACAAAGATTTATTATTCACGTCTAATATGCATATTACTTACTGCTGTTCAGACATGAAAGTAATCTTAATTTGATAGAAGATTAACCAGTTAAACTCACCAAAAATCTTATAACCAGTGGCTAGGCAATTCAAAGCCGCCTTTCTAAGTTCACCGTCTCGTTCTGCTGTTAAACTTGCAACAATTTGCAAGGATTTTAGCTGTCCACTTATCTGCAAGCAGTGAAAGGCATGAGAAATCTTAAACTATAAAAGCAAAGCATGAAGTGTAAGTGACTACGTACCTCTGAGCCATGATTATCAAGCAAATACTCAACAAGATCAGTACACTCAATTTTCGTCCTGTTATTTCTAGAACGCAGACCTTCCAAAATATAGGGGAAAGTTTTAGCAGCCGAATAACTATGTATGATCTGCTTCATTAGTTCCCGTAGTTTCTCTCGCAGTTTCTCAATGTTATGCCCAGTCTGCATACAAGTTCCACATGGAGTCGGTATTATATGTTTGTCTGGTAATTGTTTATAGAACAACAGTAACAATGGGGAAAACCATACAGGTTACTGGTAGAACGCAAAGAAAATTAAGATCAAGTCCCCACCCACCAGTTAATCATGCAAAGGATCATGAAAATTGAATGATAGTGTTACTAAAAATCATGTCAAGTACAATAATGTGCTTTAAAAGTGGATCTGAGATCAAGCTAACATTCCCATCTAAGTCATCTCAAAGGGATATTTTCTCTAAGCATGAGGTCCACGATGAATACACTTGCTCAGAAGTTCCACACACGCACACACACACACACACACATATATATATGGGTCGAAGTTACCTTCTCAACCAAGCAAGGAAGAAAGATGGAGGCTTCTGATTCATTCAGAGTGTAGTTCTCATTTGTTAATGTGTCAAAGAGCTCTGGAAGGAACTCGAGCACCTATTTCATATTTCAGAAAGAATATAAGTTATTAACACATTAAAACCAAAAATAAACGATATGATGTAGCTGATAAAACAAAGGAGCAACAAAACCTCACCTTGAGTAGGCAAGACGTGTTGGATTCACAGAATCGTAAAACAAACCACTTTAACAATATATCTAAAACTTCAATTATTTCCTTGGCCATTGACGGAAGTGCCTGGATATATAAAATTAACGAAATTAAACATTGTGTCACGGTACACAATTCGAACTTATAAAACCATGAATAAATATATCATAAAGAGTACCTTCTGAAGCATCTCAATCCCATCAACTTGTTTCTTGAAGTCTGTGCTCAAAAGCCGCCTGTGCAAATCCTCCCTGAAGTACTTCATCAGATCATTCTGTTTCAAAAACATATAAATGATTAAATACAACTTAATAATCTAAAAAAACAACCAACATAATGTCATTATATACTAGCACGAAATACATAGCAACCTCAAGATCTTGAATCTGCTCCAAACGCAGCTCTTCAAATTTAAATCTACGAACCACAATTCTCTCTCTTTCATCCTGCAAGTAGATAAGGTAACATCATCACTAAAACATGCTTAACCCTTTTTAATTTGTTAAAAATTTACTCAAAACCAAAAACGTGTATGCAGATTAGTGGATACCTTATTAGAGTCCCTGAGATTCAGCAGAGCTTGTGATTGGATATTGATATCTTGAACAGACATTATAGGTTCTGGTTTCGAGCCCTTGGTTGAAGCCGCTCTCTTGAACACAGAATTGAAACAGTAACTCAATATATATTTTATATATTTCATAAATGAAAATGATTAAATTATAGTAGCAATATCATACCGAAGCAACAGGTCTGCCCTTTGTTCCATGGCCATTAGACTTTCCAATCTTTGAGCTTGCTTTTGCTGTTTGCCCAGTTGTCACTGTTCTTCCGGTGTCATATGCTTCTGGAGGATATAAATTACATAATGCTCATCAACCTCAAGAAAAATAAACCCCAACACAAAACAGAGTAAATTACGTTTTTCATCCCTGTGGTTTGTTGCAAGTTTCTATTTTCATCCCCATGGTTCTGAAATTATGATTTTCATCCTCACGGTCTATATTTTATTATTATTTCCATCCTTATGATATAAACCTTACTGTTTTTTCGTCCTTGTAGTTTACAATTCATTTCTATTTTATCCCTTCATACTTAAATTGGTAATTAGCCTCGGGGACTAAAATACAAATGAATTACAAACCATAGGGACGGAAATCGTAATTTACTCAAATAACTAAGATAAATGTAAGATCCAAAAATCATCCGTAAAGTCACCTGAAAACCCCCCATGTGACTTCAATCGTTCAAGAACAATTGCCAAAGCAGGTCCTTGGATATCACGTACATTCTTCATGACCTACAGTGAATGAGAACATCGGATCAGAAAAATTATGGAAAACTAAAATACAAAAAAGAAGGGATAAAAACTGGTAGTCCCCGCACCATTTCTGGTCCGCACACTCTCACAATTTCTCCAAAGAATGCCTCTGCTGCTTTACGAACATCTACCGACTTATCCTGATGAGAAGAAGAAATTACTTAATCATACTTACTGATGTCTCCACAACTGAAACATTTATATTGGCAAAGGCATATAATGTTCCAATTCATCAATTCATCAAATACCGTCATAGCAACAGCTGTTGGTCTCAGCAAATGAATAGCATCATGGAACTCAGTTAATCCTGCAAGTTGTTTGGACAACCAATCAAAAAGGTCCTTGCGTCCTTCCGCACCAATTTTAGCATCAGTCAACGAAGCAGTGATATATGGTACCTAAAATAGAATCATCAAGGGTCAAGGACTCAAGGTAATAACACAAAAAAGATATGCATTGAAAAACATAAAGATAAGAAAAAAGAAAAAGATACTCACCATCTTATCAAGGTGAGTAGCAGCAACCCATGAATCCAAAGTTGCCAAAGCACATTCTCTCATGTGCTTTTTATTGTCACCAAGGCATTTAATAACATCAGACAAAATTCCCTTGCTTGACTTTTCAACTGCGGCTCCCATAGCAGATGCAAGACCACTTATAGAGGACAAAGTAGCCATGATTAAATTTTTGTTGCTGTCATATAACCGACCTCTAAGAGCCCCAAACAATTCCACTGAAAAAGTAAAACAACATAGTGAAAAGATGTAAAAAGATGCATATATATATACACATATATATAAATATTGTTTCAACTCATCAATGCAAATTATTACCAGTTCCAGTAGGCTGGATACGCTTGTTAGCTTCTTCAACAATTTTATTTACTGCTTCAATGGATTCCAAACGAACCTGAACACCATTCACCAACAATGTCAAGATGATTCAAGTATGAACTGGACTAGTGGGTTTCATTATTTAATAAACAATAAATAAAAGCATCACCTTCCAATCTGAACTCTCCAATCCTTTCAGAAGGGTCGGAGTTATCTTTCCACTAATATCCTCACGTGGCAAGCTATCCAAGCCACCACCAGACGCAGATGATAAAGCATCTGATGCCTTGACGGTCTTCTTTGGCTGAGCAGCTGCGCCCTGCAGACGATAATACTTAAATGTTGAACACCCAAAATTTTGAATTGATCGGAATGTAGAAGCAGATAAACACAATCATACCTCAAAAGGATTCTTTTCACACTCCGCCTCTACTGCACTAAGAAGGGCAGGCTTGACATCCGACAGGAATGCTTTGATATCTGCAGACAAAAATACATCAGTCACAGCAATCCACTAGCAGATTCATGCAAACGAAATGACTAAGAACCTACCAGGACCAACGTATTTGTGTAATGCACCAATAAGTTTAATAGTAGCATTTCTAGTAGCAGCTGCACTTGATTGTAAACCAGTATCTTTGCAGAAATCAATTACGTCCTGCATCAGAAAACATAAGCATCAGAGACGGAAGACTCAGGTTTAGTAGAGTAGCTTTTTTGTCACAAACAAACAGCTGTCCCAGCAAAAAATCAACAGAGACTTGAAAAAACCTTCAATTTCAGATGTGTGACACCAAAATCCTCAACTGCAGAAACCATCCACAACAGGCCCTCACTAAGAACCTTAGGATTCTTGTGCTCTTTCATGATCTTGGACATCTATAAAGGTAAGAAAAAGAAAAAGGAATATAACTTCAATTTCAGACTAAACATATGAAGGAAGCGGTTACCCAGGCTAATTACAACATTATTTAACTCAAAAACATTAATTATAACATTTCACTACACTTACTCTTTCGAAAACAAACCCTGGGCCCACCGCCTCGGAGAAAGTGGTTAGACATTTCATTGCTTGAGCTCGGGTTTTGATATCAGCCACCCTTTCACAAACACCTGTCAGCATGTGGCAAAGTATTTAATGCAGACATGGTATGGAAATGCAATCAGCACTAGCCCCTGTTGATGAGAAATATCTTTCCACTTATATGATTCTATGTATGATTTGCAAATTTGAAAACCAAAACATCAGTTGATGAGAGTTAAGTTGCTATGGAACCACTGGATTATAAGAGTTCTAACCAATAACATAGATTCCCCAACTTGAAATAGAGCAGAGGTTGCCAACCCAGCAACCAGCACAAATTTTACTTTTGGTGGGTGAATGAGAAGATGAAAAAGTTTAACTTAAAAATGATATATGTTAACATTTCCATTCAATAATTCCAGTAAATACATTTGTGAATATGTTATTGAAAATAGAGACTGCCTTATTTCAGAATAACAATTAAGAACTGCATTTACAAATTCCACTAGATCGTGAGGCATTATTCACATTTTCAAAAAAAGAAAACAAATTGTGAAACCATTGTTCAAGAAAAATAATTGTTCGGAAAGTTTGAGAAAAGTTTGACAGATAAGCAAAAAAGTAGTAAGAATAAATAATAATAGATGCATAAAAGAAGGTAATAACCCACTAAACTAACTAAAGAATGCTGACCATCCGAGCACTTTGCAACCCCAAATAGATGCAAGTAGGAAACAAAAATGTACAGACATTTATCAAGAAAGCCATCTTTAAATAAAAATTAGGAGTAAATTACATATTTGGTCCACGTGGTTTACACTTTATTGCACTATTGGTCCCTATTTTGAAATATTATGGAAAAGGTCCAAGTGGTTTACATTATATTGCACTGTTGGTCCCTGTGGTTTACATTATACTGCACTGCTGGTCCCTGTGAATTACACTATATTGCACTATTGGTCCCTAACCCTATTGGCAAAATAGGGACCAACAGTGCAATATAGTGTAAACCACAGGGACCTTTTCCATTATTATTTCGAAATAGGGACCAACAGTGCAATAAAGTGTAAACCACATGAACCAAATATGTAACTTACCCTAAGAATTACAAGATAGATAATGGATAGTTCGAAATAGGGACCAACAGTGCAATAAAGTGTAAACCACATGGACCAAATATGTAACTTACCCTAAGAATTACAAGATAGATAATGGATAGTGAAATGCAAAAGAGTAACAAAAACATAAAAGTAATTCACTCAAGAAGTCTTTCTTACCTCCTATGCAAAGTACAACACATTTTTTAGGGAATTTTGATGCGGTAGAAGCTATATTGTTGACGACTTCGATGACCTGTTGCTGGACCTGCAATTTTTAATCCAAAAACAACTTATCAATATTTGCTAAATCAGAAGAAAGTACAAGCAGTGTCGTATTTCAGTCAAGCTCCTAAGTACCTGAACGTTTTTCTCACTCCAACCAGGAACAGCACAGAGTAGACGAATTAAAATCTCAACTGATGGGTTAAGTTCCTGGAGTGCTTCAACTTGTTCTTTGAATGAGGTAATTGCTGCAAGAAAAGAACATAAGTATCAGTGGTTGTGATCTGTACAGAAAAATATTGGTGAATGTTTACAGCCATAGAAGTAAAGTAACTAAACTCTCCTTTCAAATTTTAAAAACAGACAGCTTAATCAAAGATTTTGTGTCAATATGCATATCAGATCAAGTGTTAGTTTCCCCTTTAACAATCTAAAATCCACAAGGGATCCAAGACCAATAGGAGTAAAGACACATTTCTCTGTGACATTTAGCTTTTAATAAAGCAATAAAAACTTTTAGGTTCAGCCTATGTGAAACATGACAGCAATTAGGTTGCTCTCTGATTGGCTCTTATTGAGATTCAACCATTCAATCGTTCAGGCATTTCTTCTCTAGAGTGGTTTTCTCCACTTCACTAGTCGTGGTGGTTTGACTTCCCCATTAATCACATACAGATTCATAGCTTACACTTCACATTATCTTTTTTTTTAATAATTCGCCCTAATCTTTCTTTCCTTTTGTTTATTTATTGACTTATTTTATATTTACTTCTTATATTCCTTTCCTTGTCTTCTATTTCAATTTATTGTTGTTACTGTTTCATCTCTTATTGGTTTGTCATCTGTATTTGTTTTTATGTCTTTCATTCTATTTGATACTAATGTTCATTTATAGCTTACACCATCAAGTATGTGTCTGCTATTTATGACTAAACTGAACGTATTTGCATCAAAGTTAATTTATGCTTAAATAACAATTGCTAGTATCATCCTTGTAAGGGTACATACACCGCCATCATCTAAAATTTTGTGACTTCACATCATAAACAATGTATTATTTAGCTTCATATTATCATGAAATTTGACCTGACATTATTATTCAACGTTTAGCGTTCAGCATTATTGGTACGTGTTTAAAGTGACTAATCAGTTATTTGGATGTACCACAAACAACACTTACTAAAAGCTCCAACAAGCATCACCTAATATAGCCATGAAAAATTTGTCAAACATGTTTTAGTAATTCTGGACCTCTCTTCTCCAAATTTCTATTAACACGTATCTACCAGCAGTAAAATGGATTGCTAAAAATTTGAAGTTCGGTTTCAGATAGATATTTGTTTAACTAACATGCATCATCCATATTCCATTCTTATTTATCATAAATTACGAAAAGAAAAAAATTAAACCTTCAAGCCGCTCTTTCCACACGGTACTCTTCAACTGGGTAATAGTATCTTCTTGAATGAGAGATCCTAATCTGCTTTCAATCTCTTCAAGCGTCATCTCACTTGGCTGCACAGCAAGCAAGTTTTGTCATGTGATTAGAAAGACATAATGTTAGTCCAGAACTTCCATACATATATATACAGTCAGGTTCAAATGTGAACTCATATTTCATTGTGAACGTGAGGACCACTAGTATAGCGCCACATGGCAACATTCAGTTTGAACATTCATGCTTTACTCAGACTGAATAAAATAAAACCTTTATTCACTCTGCATTTTATTCAATCTGAATAAAACCTTTATTCACTCTGCATGATTTTGCATACTGAATAAAGCTTAGGTGCCGATTCAGATTGCCACGTGGCACAGTTTTGTTGGTCCTCACGTTCACAATGAAAGATGAGTTCACATTTGAACTTTCCTCTCTCTCTCTCTCTCTCTCTCTCTCTCTCTCTCTCTCTATATATATATATATGTGTGTGTGTGTGTGTGTGTGGGTGGGTGGGTGGGTGGGTGGGTGTGTGTACTTGTGTAAGTAACTTACCTCAACATCTTCAACTTCAACATGTTTTTTGGTTTGAGCTGGTCCATCTGCTTTCTTGCCAGTGCCCGTCTTTGCAGAAACCACCTTCTTTGAAGCAGCCTTACAAGGAGTAAAAACGATTAAAAAACATTGGATCAGTACCAACAAGATATTTCAAGAACTAAAAAAAAAGCACGAAAGCCAGAGTGCAGGTAAAACTCACAGCAGCCGGAAGAGGTTTTTTTTCCCACTAAGCATGCTTGCTGCTGACCTTCTAACAAAGGCCCCATCAGAAGCCTGCATGTATATGTCATGAAATGAATCTTGTACTCTCAACTCACATACTCTTAAATGAGATATATATTCTTATTATCAAGACAGCACGCATGTTTTAGTGGCACCTATAAGACTGAAAACGACTCCGGGTATTTACCATTTACATAATTGGTCCCTGTAGTTTACACTTTATTGCACTATTGGTCCCTATTTTAAAATAATTATAAAAAAGGTCCCTGTGGTTTAAATTATATTGCATTGTTGGTCCCCGTGGTTTACACTATATTGCACTGTTGGTCCTAGTGGTTTACACTATTTTGCATTATTGGTCCCTAATCCTATTGGCAAAATAGGGACCAACAGTGCAATATAGTGTAAACCATAGGAACCTTTTCCATAATTATTATAAAATAGGGACAAATAGTGCAATAAAGTGTAAACCACAGGGACCAAATATGTAATTTACCCTAATTTGTATTTTGTAGTTTTAGTATCTTCTTTAAAACTATATATGAGTGTTCAGCACATTAAATAGACAAATTCATGCAGTGAACCCTAAGGGCATAAAATAAGAAACTGTGTTACTTCAAGCGTATTGTTAAATAGTATTTAACAATGCATAAATATAAAAGAAATGACAAAACAAACACACCTCAGCAGAAGCTCCAGTTCCACCAGATGATGGGGCAGCTGCAAAAAAGCAAAACGATAACTCTCCCAAGTACATGAGTGACTACAGTTTAAAGTAGATAATTAAATTAAGCATCTTAAAACCTGAGCCTGCCACGGTTGAAGTACCACCTCCAGAACCACCAATCATTTCAGATAGCTTCTTTCGCCTGACATCATCAAGTTTCTCCAATGACTTCTCCAAAGGCCTCATGCCAACAGACTAGAAAGAGAAATACATAAGTGATTATTTGCACCAACCATACAAAGAACTATTGTCAGTAACCAAAAATATTGGATGGTACCTTAGCAATTGCGGCCAAGACTGAAAATGCAGCATCTCTGACTTCAGGTGTCCCATCATTCAGACACTACAAAAACCAAATGTTAAGATAGTATGGCCAAGCAGGCAAAATTTGAAGACCTGAAAAAAATCTAGCGAGAGAATTTTTCTGAAATCCATAAGAATGGAGAATATGTATTATTTTACTCAACTTTTATCTTAAAACACGATAAGACCCTGCTAGATCGAAGCTTGCTATTTTAAAACTTCTATTTACATGCTCGTCCAGAAGATAGCAAATTTTCTCATAAAAGCTATCACAAAATAATTGGTCAAAAATCTATTTCAGAACTGAACTCAATAGACTAACCTCCATACAGATCGGAACATAGTCCTTGTGAACTTTAAGAAGGATGGCCTTGGTGCTCGACTCAATGCAATATGTTACCCAATTCAATGTCAATGAACGCACAAGTGGAACTTTATTTTTCACGGCTCCTTTAACATCTGTTGTGGAATCATTTCAGCTAATATTAGAACACTGATAGAATCTCCGATTAAAAAAACAAAAGCCACAGATACAATTCATATGGCAGCAGTCATTCAATTTGCTGGTAAGCCGAATACCGAAACTGTCCTCCAAAAGTATCAGTTCTGAAAGCTAGAAAGTGGCCATATCGAACATTTCTAATTTTTCCTATTAGATACCATATATAACAGAGAGGTGAAGTTAAAACAAGTACATAATAAGTTGTAAGATGTTACATATATCTTACTCAAATTTCATGTCAAGTACCTCTCCCAGATTATCTCTAATCTCTTTCTAATATCACAGGAAAATTGACAAAGAAACGATCAGTTTGCCGTGATAGCACATTGCTTTTACAAGACATTTTTAGTTTTAGGCCTCTCAATGTTTGTGTGCATGCCTATTTTACCCAAATCAAAATTCCAGTTGACACCTGATCCCTACATTTTACAGTAAGGAAACAGAAAAATATACACAAATATAACTCTTTCCAATAAAAAGTAGAAACGGAAATAAAAATAAAATCACAGATTGCCAATTTGCAGACAGGGTGGCATGTCTTACATCCAACAATAGAACAATGTTTACTGCTATATACACATACACTTAAAACAACGAAGAGTGACAAATATAAAAGCCTTAAAATATTCAAAATTAGTAAGCATAAAGCCCACTGCCTACCTTCAACAATATCAGCAAGAGTTATGCATCCAGACTTGTGAATTGCTTGGAGAGTATTAGTAAGCGCTTCCGTCATAGTGGGCTTTTTCTCTTTCAATTTTTCCTATAAAAAACAGAACTTGTTAAATGGAATGGGAGTTAAAATTAGTGATAGCAAAAGGAAACAAATTCAAATGTGACAGAAAAAATGGACACCATCATTAAGGGATAAAAAATTTGAGGATAAGGCAGTCAATTACTAACAATATACGGACATCATTGTATACCTGACATTGGTCCATATAAAATCTCCCAATAATGATTAAGATTAATTTAATCTAGATGAATGTCCTTATAAGTAGGAATTAAAGTAAAATTACACGTATTGACATGAATTAACATAATATCCAAGAGCATCTACACCTACAGCTATAATATGTAGCCAAAATAAGGGGGCATTTGGTTCATTTCAGGGAATGGGAATGAAAATGAAAATGGGAATGCAGGAGAATAGGAATAGGAATGAATATTGCAATGATGCTGTTTGGTTAACCCACTATAATCAATGAAAAATTGCTTCATATTTAAAAAATATGTTTTTCCAACTTAAAAATACAAAAGATGTATCATTTAACATCCATAGATGGAACAATGCATGAAAAAAAGAACCAAGTAGAAATAAAAATTTCATTCCCCCAATTTGGTCAGGAATAGAAATTAATGGATCTGCAGGAATGATTCCATTATATAATATCAAACCAAACAACAGTTTTCATTATCATTCCCATTCCTAACCCCTCAATACCCCCAACCAAACGCCCCCTCAGTGTATTTCTAATGATAACCGACCCCTCTACATTGTAATGATGTGTTGCATGCTGCTATCACCAATTGGTATCATCGTCTATATACATCCTTATGCAACAGATATAGATATCCTCTCATGTCCCCAAATAAGTTACAAAATCACTATAATTCCTAATAAGTTTTCAAACAGATCCGAAAAAACCAACCAATATAGATGATGCCTTATCCCTTAGCTTATATAAGCATGACATTTATACCAAATAACTGTTTCAACACTTATACAGAGATCACCAAAGCATATGTTACGCATATAAGCATATTATTCCCATACCAAATTGGAAGAAACCCAACAAATTGGCTGAAAAATAACTCAATGATCTCAACAGATAAAACAACATAGGATGTACACTTACAATTAAAGCGGGCAGAATGAATCGTGCACTTGCAGAGAAATGAGTTCTTAATCCCCGTGCAAGATTGCCGATGGCTTGAACTGCTTCTACTGCGACAGCAATATTTACATCCGTAATAAGCTGCAAACAGGAGCAATTGCAGAATGCAAATGATTAAAATCAATTCCCATAGAAGCCAAAAAAAAATCAAGACTTTTAGCTGGATTTAGACACATGATGCATTATAAAAGATAAACATGTGATCTTTCGCTAGAGGACCTTCTTTAGTGTACGGCATATTTCTGCAAAATCTCCAGGAGCAATCCGCTTTGTTGAAGCAAGCTTAGTCAATTCGGCAACAGCATCTTTCCGCTCAGACCACTTAGTAGCTTTCTGGAAAGAGAAAGTATCATAAATATGCTAGCTCTATAAATATGCTAGCAAAAATTTTAGGGTATGAAATTTGATAAAATAGCGAGAAGAAGCTCCGACCACTCCGTTCCAAAACCCTGACTTCTCCAAAGGTGTTTAAGATATCAACAGGGTCAACAAGTTCATATTCATCTATTTCCTGTGGAACTGGCACACAATTTTATATCAGAAAAAAAAATACTAGCATAAATAAAAAATACAAATCAAACATACAAGTCATCATGAGCTTAGTATATATCCGTACATAGAAACCGTGTTTGTCTATATGTTTACCACCACTACCTTTTACAACATATACTAGAAACAAGCCTCAAGATTCATAATGCATCTCTCAATTATTCCATTCCATATTAAGTGCAAGACCACCATTGATAAATGTTTCAACCCTCTTTCTATTAGTACTCTGTAATAAAATGATTTAAGGGGGCGTTTGGTTCATTTTAAGGAATAGGAATGAAAATGAAATGGGAATGCAGGAAA
The DNA here is from genome assembly GCA_030169165.1 of Centaurea solstitialis. Lineage (NCBI taxonomy): Eukaryota > Viridiplantae > Streptophyta > Magnoliopsida > Asterales > Asteraceae > Centaurea > Centaurea solstitialis. Next base: position 48,870,775 of record CM058040.1, read on the forward strand.
ATGAAATAGAAATGAGCATTGCATTGATGTTGTTTGGTTAACCCAATATAATCAATAAAAAATTGTTCCTCCAACTTGAAAATACAAAAGATGTTCCATTTAACATCACGAGATGAAATGGCGTATGGGAAAAAAGAAATGAGTAGAAATAAAATTTTCATTCCCCCTATGGAAATCAATGGATCTACAGAAATGATTCCATTATATAATATCAAACCAAACAGCAGTTTTTATTATCATTCCTTACTATATTAATAAAGAATAACAAGTATAGCAATTCCATTAAGTTGGTCACATACCATCGGCAGCAGATTCTTCAGCGGGGCCACCAGAGCCCACAGCCTCAGCTGCAACTTCCTGTTCTGGTTCCTTGTCTTGCTCAGATCTGGCAAAATTTGGAAAACATACTTGTAACTAATATTGTTATTTTCATTAACAATAAGTTAATTACTAAATACAAAGAAAAACTACTGCATGTATTGGCTTAGTGTAGCACTAATCCCAACTAATTACCTCTATGACTAGAAATATTTACGTCCCCTTATCCAACAAAAAGAGTATAAACCTATGAGGCACTTCCATATGCCAATACAAGATATATCCTAGCCATTTAATTTTAAGTCAAGCAACCCAACAGCGGGAATAAATGGTTTGGAAGCTTACATGTTTTAAAAAAAATAACTGATCCTCAGAATCATATCAAAAAACAAAGAACTTAAAGAATCTTTATTTATTATCTTTAGTTTACATACAACTTTTTTTCATGGAATTCAGAAACATCATCTGATGTCAACATTATGCACGCTTCTGGTGTAAGAAGAAACAAACCTTATTTTCCGAGTAGGCTTAGCACTCCCAGTGACATTCGCAAGCTCAGCCTCCAGCTCTTTTTTCTTAGAGAAAAGAAAAGGGAAATATTAATCTTCTCGAAACACAAACAGTGGAAATAATGGTAGTTTATCACCATACCATTGTATCCCTCATTTTCTCAAACAGTATTGATTTAACAGGTTCTCTCCCAATCCAACGACAGAGCTCAAGTGTCAGGCCTTTAGATGAAGCACGAACATTCTGATCTTGATGATCAAAGAGTTCCGGAAGCATCTTTAATATTCTCTTTGGTGGCACAACTTTTGAACCAAATTCACTGGTTATTGGAAAGAAGACCTCAACATTATAATGGGCATATAAATAAGTGAAAATAAAAACCTTCCAAATACTAAGAAGTAAAGCCTGGATAACTAAATTGCAAACCTTAAGGCTTGAAACATGACATCGATGGCAGGAACAACAGCTTTAGCAACTTTGTTTTTTATTGCTTTCTCCATAGCATCCTATCAACAAACAATTCACCAATGAACATAACAACATCTATAAATAAAGTAAAACTGGAAAAAAAAAGTGCCAAATGAGTTTACCATCTAGAAACAATAACATGGTAATCATGTACTACAATACTCTCTTTACATTACCAATGTTGTAACAAAGAGTAGAATTCATATGACCCAGAAAAAGAACTTTTCATGCTCATATAATCATACACCATACATCCAAATTGCTATATGTTACATACTTGCATTTAAAAAGCAAGCATATGGTCATTTAAGATTCTCACAAATTACAAGTAGTAAGAGTGAAAGGGACACGTATACCAAACTTTAGTAAGATAAGCACCCCTGCTTTTGCAATCCATGGTTGTTGATAGAAATTCCTTCGAAATAGAATTAACCTTAACAGCAAGGGTGTGATTTGTTGCTCATTTGAAGAACACCACTAGAATGACAAATTTCTCAATAGGAGAGTGGATATCCCACGCATTCATGAAACTAGGTGAACAGGTAGAAAATCGATTTACGTTATAGCATCCATGAAAAATATGACCATAAGTGGATAGGTGTTATAATAGACAAGAGTCCAGAAAATAGTACGGTTGAAATTATAAGATAAGAAAATAGAACCTTATTAACCACACTAGTGGTTGTGTATGTAGTTATGAATGCCATTAGTGCATATGTACTTAACTTGAGTGAATTTTGGGACAACATTAAATAAGTCATCTGGGGCATACCGATTAGCAAGAAGCTCTCTGTACGAGGTGACCTTAATGGTCATATGATATAGATGACACACATTGCAAAAACACAATGAGGTTTGTATGTATCATACCAAAATCAAGAATAAAGAAGGAGAATAGATGTTGAGGTATGAATAGTTAATGATTTGTTGGTTGTAATTTCTTCCTTTAGGAAGCATCATTATCACCTAATAACCTTTAGTAATGGTTAAAAATCTAGTCACATAGACTTCACTTTACAAGAAAAGAGTGTGTTATGACATGCATAAACTATAATGCGATGCCTCTGAAGTATGCAGAATAAAAAGTTAATTGTTGTTTGATGCTATGACGTCAAAATCATCATGCATTCTAATAAAGACGATTTATAAATTATATGTCGTCACTCGTCATTAGACATTTCCTGGTGTAATACGTTTATATGACACTTCCATATCAAATTCATGCACAAAACTTGTGAACAATTCTAAACCACAAAATCAGCAAAGAAGTTGCATTGAATTACAAAATCAATAAAGTAAGCTTTCATCACTAATCGTTAGAGAATAAAGATTTATCCAGCATGATTCAAATGGCCACCCACCAGCTCCTATGCTAAACTTCGAATTCAAATATACAATATTTCTACATCAAACATACCAGGAATACATCCACGGCCTCCAACTCCACCCAAAGCATAAACACCATTTGCGCCTTCTCCACCGTCTTCGGCCTCCCCGTAAGGCATTTTGTCACGATTGCATCGCAAATTTCCTTCGCAAACCTGAACGAATACATAATATCGTTTTCAAACACAACACATTTCAATAGTGCTTCCTTCATTTTTGCAATTACAATCTTCATTTCTTCACAAAAATTTGAAGAAAAACTAAATAAAATAATTGAAATTCAAGTAGTCCGGATCTAGCCAGCTTAACTCTCTAAGATAATAACCATATCAATTCAGTCACATAACTTCCATACAATGTTGTATTAATTCACATCACTTAATATGAATTTACCAGAGAAATCAACTACATGAAACCCTACACTACATATACAACCAAAATGTAACTTCCTACTCCCAATTCAAATTTTCACAATTTCAGACTTCAAACAAACCAACAAAATCACAATAATCTACAATCAAAATCACAAAATCACAAAAAACAAAAACAGTAAACAACCTTCCAGCATCCGCATCTGCCGCTTTCAAGTACGCAATTAGGGCATCAAGCGCCTTATCTTGCACAGGCGCATTCGAATCCGAAACCGCCTTCTTAAAAAAATGCCCTAAAAAAACCAAATCAAATCAAAAAAAACCAACAATCAACAACACACATTACACAGATCAACCCTAAAAACAACCAAACCTAGATCTACAAACAACCAAAAACAGTTTTACAAAAACACAATTCCCAAAAAAAAAAAACCCTAAAATTCAAAAACCGACTAACCGAATTCACGAATTCTGGGATCTTTGGGATCGGTAATGGAGTCACAGAGGGCGGCAAGGTCAATGTTGGCATCGTTACGGACCTTCCAATTCTTGTGTAACAACCGATCCTCCCATGGCAACTTCTTGGCCTCCTTCAACAACTTATCATCCTCCGACATTATTCAAAATTGAAAATTGTATATAAATATATATAGATGTATGTATATATAGGGAGAAGAGAGGATCGAAATCGAAGTCTGTAACTTGTTGATTTTGTTGTTTGTAGTGAAGATTGAAGAACAAGGGTTTTTTATTTCCCCCAATTTGAAATTTGAGAAGGAGAGAGAGGGAGATTTGGGGGAAATAATTTGTTTTTGGGAAGAAATGGGGGATGAAAAAATTGAGTTTATATATCGGTTTAATTTTTTGAAGAATTGGTGAGTGATGATGACGGTGGTGTGTGTTTCTTTGCCCTGCCGTCCCTTTGGTCTTAGAATTGGAAATCTCAACCCCCCATAAGGGTATTTTCGTCTTTTGTTAAGTCGGGGTATTTTTGTCTTTTGTATGTTAGGGGTATTTTTGTCTTTTTAAAATAAGGGGTGTTGTGGTCTTTTCTAAGTGTGGCGTGTTTTCGTCTTTTTTTTGTTAAGGGTATTTTTGTCTTTTTAATGAGGGGTGTTGTTAGAGGTGGCAATTTTCAACACGACACGAAGATAAATGGGTTTGGGTTGGGGTTTTTGACCCGCCAACCCATCTATATTTAAATAATTATTTATAATATTTTATATATAGTTTTTATATAATAAAAAAATCAATAACTTAAGCGTCTATTCCTAATAACCCTGGTTCGTCCAGACTACTCTCGCTTCACCATTCCATCCGCTTCCACTCCAACTCCAAGTCTCTTATTCTTCTTTTCGATCTGCACGTCGATTCTTCTTTTTAAACTCAATTGTATTTAGACTTTGTTTTTATTTGAATTGTATGAAGTATGAACTTTGACCCGTCAACCCGTTTATGACCCACTGACCCGCCAACCCGTGACACGATCCTTCACGGGTAAGGGTTGAAGAACTCGACGCGATTAGCTAAATGGGTCGTGTCAGGGTTGTGGTTTCTGACCCACCAACCTGCCAATTGCCATACCTAGGTGTTGTGGTCTTTTCTAAGTGGCGTATTTACGTCTTTTTTTAGTCAAGGGTATTTTTGTCTTTTCTTACTGAGGGTGTTGTGGTGTTTTCAAGTTAGAGGTATTTTCAACTTTTGTTAAGTCAATGTTGTTGTCTTATTTTAGCCAGGGTATTTTCGTTTTTTCTAAGTAAGGGGGTATTTTTGTCTTTTAGTGAGTGGTGATGTGGTCTTTTCTAACTAGGGTATTTTCGTCGTTTAAATGTTGGTAGCATTTTCATCTTTCTTAAGTGAGGGGTACTTTCATCTTTTAAGTTAGGGGTGTTTTCATCTTTTCTTAGTGAGGGGTATTTTCCAAGGTTGTTAAGATCGGGATCCTACCTAGGATCGTTTTTTGTCTTTGCAAGATCGGATCGTAGGCTCGGACTCGGGATCGGGATAGTAAGGCATAGCCCTAGAAACTGTTTGGAAGCGCAGTTCGGCTCATCATGGACCGAACCATATCAAGCAATGTTTGGTTTCTCTTCTCAGCTACACCATTATGTTGTGGTGTCCTGGGAGGAGTAAGTTGTGCGATTATACCACAACTCCTTAGATGATCTTGGAACTCATTACTAAGATACTCATCACCCCTATCGGATCTGAGAGTCTTAATCTTCCTATTCAGTTGATTCTCTACCTCGTTTTGGTACGTCCTGAACACCTCGATGGTTTCAGACTTATGTTTAATCAGATAAACACACCCATATCTACTAAAGTCATCAGTAAAAGTCATGAAGTATCTCTCGCTGTGTCTAGTGGCTGATATGAACGGCCCACATACGTCAGTATGTACTATGTCCAACAGATCCTTGCCCCGCTCACAGGTTCCTATAAACGGTGCCTTCGTCATCTTTCCCAGAAGACAAGATTCACATTCATCATTTGATGTTTGATCGAATGATTCCAAAATCCCATCCGATTGGAGTTTGGTGATGCGTTTCTTGCTAATGTGATCAAGACGACAATGCCACAGATACGACTTATCTAAACTATTTTTAGATTGAGTCGATTCAACATTATAGATTAAACTTCGATTGTCTCTAACAGTTATACTTGTTTCGTAAATTCCATGACATGGGTTAACTTTAAAATATAGCACATTATTCTTATAAACAAGAATTGATCCATTATCAAACCCAAAATCAAAACCATCCTTATATAAAGCATAAAATGAAATAATGTTTCTTGCCATTTCGGCCGAGTAGCAACAATTAATTAAAACCACAGATAATCCAGACGAAAAAGAAAGCTCATAATTTCCTATCATGTCAACCGAAGCAATTTGCTTGTTTCCCATGATCAGGTCCAGCTCCCCACGTCTCAGCTTCCTACTTCTTTTTAGTCCCTGCACATTAGTACAAATGTGAGTACCACATCCTGTGTCCAATACCTAGGAATTAGAAGTAGAAGTACTATGGAGTTCAATCATATATGTACCTGAAGTCGATGCTCCATTAGCTTTGAGCTTCTTAAGCTCCTCCAGATACTTAGGACAGCTACGCCTCCAATGTCCTACCTCCTTGCAGTGAAAGCATACAGCATCCTCAGGAGTCTTGGACTGAGGTATACCAAATTGGGCTTTCCCTTGGCCTTTTGTCTTAGGTTTGGGGTTGGGCTGAATAGCCTTTCCCTTCCCCTTGCCTTTCATAGGGGCAACCTTCTTCTTCTTTATACCTCCCTCCCTGATGGCCAATACTGGAGCAGTGGGCTTGGACTTGGCCATGTTAGACTCTGCAGTCTTAAGCATGCCATGGAGCTCCATTATGGTTTTCTCCAAGTTGTCCATATGATAATTCAGAACGAACGGTCCATATGAACTAGGCAGCGAGCTTAAAATAAACTATGCAGCAAGCTCCTGACTAATGGGGAATCCTAGACGCTCAAGCTGATCAATGTACGCCTTCATTTTTAGAACATATACACTGACACTGCTTTCCGGGGCCATTTTGCATTCTGACAGAGCTTTGACATTGTCATACTGCTCTTGCCTAGCATGTTGTTGGAACATGTCCTTCAGCTGGTTTATCATATCGTACGCCCCAAGGCTTTCCATACCTCGTTGAAGTTCTGGAACCATGTTCGCCAACATTGGGCAAGCGGTCTCGTTCGATTCAGTCGGACGTTTTTCATACCCTTCCTGAACCGCCCGAGATGCTCCGGCAGCGGTTGCCGCGAGGAGGGGCTCCTCTATGTCCCTCTGGTTATTGTCCATCCTGAGAACTATTCTCAGGTTTCTAAGTCAGTCCACATAGTTCAAGTCCGTAAGCTTGTCCTTTTCGAGGACCCTTTCAAACAGAAGTTTGAAATCGATGAATTCGCGTTGTTTGACATTTATCAAAATAGAAAAAATTTATTTTAGTGATTTGAATTAAATAATCCTTGTTAAAAGAAATTACCCAATTGTTAAAAAAACAAATTTAATTTAACAAGGCTAAGATCCACATTTCACTCCCAGCTATGATAGGTTTGCCGTGGATCGCAACTAGAAGCTATTTAGGTAGGTAACCATTTTACCGATTCCATCTCAATGAAATTCTTAGATCCTTGCGGGATTCATTGACATCCATTATGTTATTTGGCATGTTTAATCCCTTCCACGCTAATCCTTTCTCGTGATAGGTTTGTCGTGGACCACGAGTCCAGATTGTAAATCAACCATACTAAGACACATGACATCCGGTCCAAGACTCTCGGATATCGCAAATGTCATAAACATCATCCCTAAAATCTAACCGACGCGTTGGCTTTAGACCCCACGCCGAAAGATTATTAGTTCAAATGCGTGCCTAAATGGATAGCGTGTGATTTACATTAAAAACCAGGTTTTTGTTTTTCTTAGTTAAAACATTTTTAACCGTTTTATTTTAGCAAAATTTAATTTTAACCATTTTTAAAAATTAATAATAAAACCAATTTTTATTTATTTGCTAAAACCATACTCGCAAATATTATTAGCTCATTAATAAAGTTTGTTGTGTTTCAAATTATTTTAAAAGGTTATCTAGCATGCAACCTAAACAACAAAATAATAAGCACAACCACATTGCAAGTGACGGTAACGTTTGCCTCAAACCTATGCATTTTTCCCGTGAGCCACCACGAGAAAAACATGGTCAAACTGGGGAAAAACAACCAAAAAGGATGTGCCGGCTCCCACTAAACTCGCCATTTCTTCAATGCTCGAATGGGTCCCACGCCAAGACTTCAATCTCCATGAATCTTGTTTGTTGTCATCAGTCTTCTTTTACATTTTGTAATAATAAAAAAAACTTCTAATCTATTCTATACTATTTTACAAATACATAGAAAACGACTTGCAGGCCGCACAAAAATTACAAGCATTTAAAACCAACCAAACAACAACAAAACATCATAACATAGGTCTAAGTGAGTCAAAACGTTACCAGATCCATACAAACACAAATTTTGTACTAACAAGGCCATGGATTGCCAAATCCATGTAAAATAATACTTTGATAAAGATTGATAATCTTGGCACTAAATTCAATCCTTGCAAAAGCACACTTTACACTAATGTAAGTATGGTTTCATGTCAAACCATCCAAACATTAAGTACATAAGTAAATCAAAGTATTAGGGAAAACATAAACAAATAAATTTCAACAATAGAAATAAGAAATCGTTTCTTTGTCTTTTCTTAAAATTTCGAATCTCTAGTTTTCTCAAAACCTTAGAATTCAAAACTTTAATTTTTAAATACTCTAAGTCGAAAAAAAACAAACATTCCCTAAAAGGAAACTTTAATTTTTCAAAACTTCAATTTTATGGTTTAAAACACTAGATTTCCAAAATAAGAAACTTTATATTTTCTAAAAGGGTTTATTCCATAAAATAGTAACCAAGTTTCATTTTTGTTCTCCTAAAGTCATTCAAACTTTTTTGCTTAACAAAAACCACTCAAGTTTTATTTTTGTTTCAATTCTATGTAATTTACCTGTTGTAACAGGTGTTAGGGTAAAAATCTACAATCGCACGACGATCGACTATAATCGTAAGACAAATGTTAGGACAATGGTCTTGTACTAAGATAAAGTCCTAAGATAAAAAGATCATTAAACATCGAACGAATACACCAAATAAGTCGAACGATGCCTATTATGTCGTACGACAGTACTAACGAATAAACATACGAAGTTTATATCTTTGATGCAGGCAAGCTGATTATCATATCTAACAATTGTCCACCTTTGAGAAAGTCTGAAATTGAGTACTATGCTATGCTCGTTGGAGTACATCATTACAATGGACATGTCTCAAGTTATAACTCGTTCGATGGGATCCAACGACACTAAGAGATCGACCGTTACAAGCAAGATTCTCGCAGCAGTTACAATCTGGACATTAACTCTCAGCAATACCGTTGAACAGTTATAAACCGAGCATTAATAGTCAACAATACCGTTGGACAGTTACGATTTGAACATTGATGAACAGCAGTACCGTTGGACGGTTACTCTCAAGCTACTATATAAGAAGAATCAAGCCAACATTTGAAGGGACGAAGTTCATTCGAAGCTTACAAGTTCTATACTAGAGATTCTGTGATCATCAGTTGTAATTTACATTCGATTTCATTGTTATTTCCTTTGTAATCGTACGATCGGAGCTGTAAACTTGAAGGACATCACCCCTGTTTGGTGATCATAGTGCACTGTCGACTTACTTCCTAAGTCGACCGCAGGTTTTTTCCTCCGTCGAGAGGTTTTTCCTGCGTCATCAAATTATCTGTCTCGTTTTACTTTTCCGCACTTCTCATTGATTGCAATTTCTTTCTCTCGATGGTTAAGCCTCACACAAATTTCTTATGACATCGACTTGTATAATTTTTTACATAAACAACAGGTTATCAGGTAAACTTGAATTTTTTATTTAATTATTCTATATTTAATTCAATCCTAACTAAAATACTCGATTTCCTTTTAAATTATTTTATTCATTAAGTATTCTAAACCTTTTCTTCCGACTATCTTTAAACATTTTTTTTCTAAGCCTTTTTTTTTCTAAGCCTTTTTTTTTCTAAACCTTTTTTTTCTTCGTTCGACTATCCTAAACCTTTTTTTTCCTTTTAAATAATTTTGTTCATACCCTACTTAAAAACCAATTTACGGCTATCCCCATCCCATTCGACTTCGCCCATACGTACGACTATCCCTAATCTGAGTCCCGCTCAATCGAACTCTCGCTCAAATCCGTTGCAGAGCCGAATCCATTGTTTAATCGACTAGCCATACATCGATTTTAAATTAGGGATTGGATAAAAATATTTAAAAGGAAAAAAAAATGTTTTGGATAGTGAGGATTTAGTTGATGAATAAAATAATTTAAAAGAAAATTGAGTATTTTAATTAGGATTGAATTAAATAAAGATTAATTAAATAAAAAATCTAGTTTACATAGTAACCGGCTACAATAGGTAAATTACATAGGATTAGAACAAAAATAAAAGTTGATTGATTTTTGTTGAACAAAAAAAGTTTGAGTGACTTTAGAAGAACAAAAATGAAACTTGGTTACTATTCTATGAAATAAACCCTTTGTAGGACCCAAAAATTAGGGTTTAAAACACTAAACACCCAAAATAGAAACTTTTGTTTCTTAATAAAAAACTAATTTAAAGTTTTAAAACCCTAAACTTCCAAAAGTGGAAACTTTATGTTTTAAAAACTTCAAATTAAAACTTTCAAACATTAATTTTCAAAACAATGGAAATCTATGTTTTCAAAAACCATTATTTTAAAAGTTTAAGGTTAGAAATCGAACTTTCAAAACCAGAAACTTTTGGTTTTGATAAACTCAAAACCATTAGAAAAAACCGATAGAACTTTTGTGTTTGTCTCATAGATTCAATTTTCCCATTTAAATGTATGAAGACAGACCCAAAACAAATTCTAATAAAAAAACAATTTCAATGTACTTGTATTATTGTAACCATGGCTCTGATACCACTGTTGGGTTGTGTGTATATTAAAACATTTATATCAACATAATACATATTAAGCGGAAGCGAAAAACACACAATCTTCCAGAGATCTGATTACAATCAAAATACAAGTAACGATAAAACTACAAGAAAGAGTTAAGAAAGACCTTTTGATGATCGGGAAGATTCCAATAGCAGGAACCTCTCTATCAAGAACACACCCCAAAAACAGTTACGTAAACAGCGAGATCTTTCTTTTCTCTCTTAACGTTGTCACCAAAATAACACACAATTTTAGAATTTGTGTGTAAAAGCAAAACCCCTTTTCGGTTTATTTTTGTGGCCGTGGATCTCAAACAAGAGAGGAAAAACAAAAGCAATTTATTTTGTTTGTTTTTGTGGTGATCTCTTCAAAACAAGAGAGGAAGAAGATATATTATATAATTAGGGTTTTTATGCAAATAAGGTATTATCTATAATTAGATAATATATAGTTTGCTTTAATAATTATTTAGAGTGTAACATCCAATTTTAAAAAAAACGAGATTTTTAAAGATTTTAAATAAAAAGAACTTAATAAATAAATTTATTACGAAGTAAATACGTTTTCACGGCCAACCGGCTCAATAAATGTCAACTAAAAATAAGTAACTAAAAATCCTATTAATTATAAAATAAAAACCCACAATTAAATGCCAAGGTGTCGCTAGAACCGTCATCCACAGGAAAATCAAGCTGGGGCCTTGCCCTTATCCACTTCCAAACCAGAACCTGGAAAAAAAGGTTAACAACGAAAGGGTAAGCGAAAACGCTTAGTGAGCTAACACTATGCCTATTTCATACTGCCACGCGGACACATACCACAACTGGTGCCATCACAATCACACATACCAATCACATCATATCCATATCTTAACGGTTTCCCGCTCTTCGGACCACCCCGCAGTCCGGCCTTAGTGGTTACCCACTCTTCGGATCGTCCCACGACCCGACCTCAGTGGTTACCCACTCTTCGGATCGTCCCACGACCCGGCCCATTGGACACATCAACATACATATACATATATACATGTTATAACACAACTCACGTAAAACCCACTCACAAATATAAAAGTGGCCTCTCTCTTAGGCTAAGCTCACTCCTAATCCAAAGCCCGCAACACTTCCTAATTTAATTACCACTTCAAATTCTCTAACTAAAATAATACAATAACTTAATTAATAATAATAATCCAAATTTGGGACGTTACATAGAGGGTGTTTGGGAAAGCTTATTTAAAACAACTTATGACTTTTGGTAAAAGTACTTATTAACTTATGTGGTGTGGAAAATGAGTTTTTTTTAAAGTGTTTGGATTAGCTTGTTAGCTTATATGGGTTTTTGATAAGGAGTTTTTGATAAGTTAGTAGGAAGTGACTTTTCAAAAATGACTTATTAGCTTTTAGGGAATGAAATAAGGAGCTTTTAAAAATAGCTATCCAAACACTTTATTTTAACTTATTTGTTTCTCCAAGATCTAATCTAATAATAAATATGGACTAATTACTAGTTAGTCCCTCTAGTAATTCCAAATTAATTAAAACCCTTTTAATTAGTTACTTGTTAACCCTTTAAATTATTTCTCGCTTTTACGTGACCGAACTTTGTGTGCGACCCAATAGGCTAAAATATTTTAATAATATTACCGTTGTTGTGTTAATGGGCATATCTCCAACAGAGATCAGTATATTAATGTTACCCCCCTCAAATGTTGTCTAATTGATTACATTCTCATACGGGCAGCACCACATATCGAACCCATGACTTTAAGGTAGTGGTGGTGGTGGTGAGCGATAGTATTACAATGGAGAAGATATTGTCGCAAGAAGGGACTAAGTTCATAGCCAAGCCAAAGAATCTACGGTCGATTGTCAAAAATTATCCTACTACAAATGGCTGGTAATACCACTTAAGGGTGGATAGACTCTCCACCTGGTGCCACTACCCACTTCCACTAAGGTTGAGCTTAATAGGATACATACACATGCGCACGTATACACACACACACACACACACACACACATATATATATACACACACACAGAGATAGGGGTACATTCAAATGAAAACATTGTAGTTGTTACACACTTTATAAACGAGTTTTTGATCAACTAGGTGTATTTTTAAAACATATTTACCAAATGAGTGTACTTTTGAAAATATTTACCAAATGGGTGTACTAGTACATTTAATGGGGATTTTAGTGCTTTTTTAACCAATTTTTAATTTTCTTATCCACTTTTTTTTTACCTTTTTTTAACAGATTATACTTACTGATTTTCACTGCTTTTGTAAACTATTTTTTTACTACTTTTATAAACTAATTTTTTACTGCTTTTTAAAGTCGTTTTTATTTTTTTTACTGCTTTTATAAACTATATTTTTATAGATTTTAATTTATTGTTTTTATAAACAAAAATTACTGTATTTATAAACTTTTTTTTACTTGTTTTTTTTACTGTTTTTTACCTATTTTTTACTATTTTTGCTGCTGTGTTTTTATTGTTTTTATTACGTTTTATATAACAACCACAACAATTATTTGAACAACGCTAACAATAAAAAAATTTAAACCAACATCATCAAAATTACTGTTTTAAGGTATTAAATCGACAATAAATTCTTACAAAAACCAAACAAAAAAAAGAACATATTCCCAATTTCTTCCGAATATATTGAGCCGGTGACCAATTTTTATCTGCAAAAATAACCAAAAATGAGAGATATAAACATACCAATTAACCAAATAAAATTTCTAAAATTTGTCTTTATATACCGTGGCTTAGAAGGACATCCTTTTCGGTTGTGACCACTTTGCCTACAAATTCCACAAATGTTCGCTTTTCTTCTTTCTTTGGTGTCCATTTCATTTCTTAGTCTTGTTGAGCGAGGACGACTTTTTTTATTCCGCAAGAGCTCGAAATTTGGAAGCAATTCTTTAAAAGATGATTGTGGCCAATACGCTTCATGAGGAATCGGGGAAAACTCGGATGCCCACGTAACACAATATTCATCAATTGAGTAACATCTATCAACATATTGTCAACTATTCAAAGAAAGTATGGCACATGCACCCAAAACATGAGAACAAGAATTTTTAAATATCTCCCACTTACCACATGTGCAAATTTTTTCCTTCAAATTAACAACTTGCACATTTCTTTCTCTTTAAGTTATCAACTCAAATATACCTTTCTCTCGATTAAACGATCTCAAGAAATGTGCACTTGCTTTTGACATCAAAGCAACTTGTTTTACAACAACGTGGGGAGTATACGCATCACCATTAGCTTTTGCACTAGATCCTAAAGGACGTCTCACCTCAAAATAGTGCACCAATCTATAAAAAGTAAGTTGAACACAAGCCGTGATGGGTAAAAAACGAGCACCCTTTAAGACACTATTAAAAATCTCCGATAGATTTGTTGTGAGTAACCCATATCTCCTTCCACCATCATGTGCAAGTGTCCATCTATCAAACAAATGTTTTTCTAACCACTGTCGAGCTTCTGGATTTAGCTTCCCAATTTCCTCCATTGTGGAGTTGAACTTTCGAACTTGATTTTGACTCCCGGCACAATAAGCTAAAGCCTTCAATTGTGAATTGCGAAACTTTTCATTAAAGTTGCTGATGAAATGCCGTAAACAATACCTATAAAATAAACAAAATAATATGAGTCATAAACAATTTATGTGAAAGAAGTTATATACATTTCATATATATGAGTTATAATAATACCTATGAAAACCACGTGGCTCTAACCATGGAGATCCATGCTTATTCACTACCTTTAGGATTCCAATGTGACGATCATATATTAAACAAATGCCATCACGCTCTTTCACCACATGATTCTTGATATGAGAAAGAAACCAATCCCAACTATCATAAGATTCATTTTCTACAACAGCAAATGCAAGTGGCAAAATCTGATTATTATTACCATCAACTCCCATAGCAATCAAGATTTTTCCCTTATACTTACCATACAAATGTGTGCCATCAATGCTAATCACGGGCCGACAATGCACAAACCCTTTGATAGAGGGAGCAAAAGCCCAAAAACACGTCTAAATTCCACATGTTCCTCATCGGTTGACCTCGTAACATACCATTCGACTATGGTCCTCAGATTGAACTTTTGAAGTGCGCCTAGAAATCTCGGTAAACTAGCATAAGATTCTTCCCAATTACTAAACACTTATTCAATTGCCTTTTGTTTTCCGACCCAAACCTTTCTGTATGAAGGAGTATACCCTAACTTATCCACTATTTCTGCTCTCAAAGCGGGAATACTAATAAAAGGTTGCTCTTTTATAAGGTGTTTGATTTCATGAGCGATCAAGCTTGCATCTAGGTTTGGATGGTCTTGAGAAATATCATTGTGCAAACAAGTATGTGGACCGACGTATGTTGTAATTTCAAAATATCCACTTCGTTTTCGTTTACAAGCACGAAGATGCCACTTGCATCCAAATTGTAAACTTAACTTGCATTTTATGCTCCATAGAGTCGGGCGTGTCTCGATAACCTCAAACTGTTTATGTGTACTTATGTTGTGGAGCTTGATAGCTCTAATAAGTTCTTCTTTATCCTTAAAAGAATCTTTTCCCAACTGTCGTGTAATCTCATTTTTTTTGCTTGATTGTAAAACAGTCCAATTGCCATCACTAGTCGTGTTTGTTTCCTCAATACTAGTAAAAGTTGAGGGTACTTCAAGTTCTCGAGTGAACTCAACTTCATCTTCTTCTTCATCTCCAACGTCATCATATTCATCAACTTCATTATCACTAATTATTGCATTGCTCGCAACAGCACCATGAGAAATTGCATAGAAATCCTCATTTTGAATCAAAGTCGCAAGATCCATCTACCAAAAAAACACCCATAAATTAATAAAAAAATAGTAAACACAAAGTAAGCAAAATCAAACAAGAACAAATAAGCCATATTAGTAAACATCAATTCTTGTAAACATACAGAAACTTCAGTATAACAATATAATAAGTAATATCAAGAAACCAAAAAAGTTATATTAAAATAAAATTATAAACATAACCATTCTGTTTGTGGAAGATGAGATAAAAAAATTAACCACATAGTGGTCTTTTTCTAAAAAATAACCATTCTATGATAGATGAGATAAAAATAATAAAATATATTGGTGGCATCAATTCTCTTGTGGTAGATGAGATTCCATCTTTTCAGACTAAAAAACTAATATTAAATCAAAGAGTTTTGGTTTTGTTCTTCCTCTCCAAATGATGTTGTTTGGGTGTTTTTGGAAAAACACCATATTGAGATTTTTGGTTGTACAAAAACCCCTCTTTCAACATTTGTCTAAATCGATAATACATAATATCATCATATCTTCATATTACTTTAATCTTCTATTGAAATTTTATTGTAAAACCCACCATCCCTTTTTATATTATTGAAGATTTGAAAGCGAAAATCAGCAACAAAGAACACCTTCAAATATCATTTTGATTATATGAAGTAATTTTAAACCCTAGAGTAAATCTAACTATAACTTACCGATTGAAGGTATTAACTCTGTTAGCAGAAAAGGAAAGGACCGGCGGTGAGGTGCCGGCGGTTGGTAGCGGTGGTGTAGCAACGGTGAAGGTGAGGGTATGCAAACGTCGTTCTTTAGGGTGAGGGTGAGTTAATTTTTTTAACGGTTTAATTTAGGATGGGTAAAAAGTAGGTTAAATTGAAAAGAACACTCATTTTGTAAATATGTTCAAAAGTACACCCATTTGGTAAATATGTTTTAAAAATACACCATTTTGATCAAAAACTCCTTTATAAACCAATCAATTGGTATTTTTTATGGAAACAATTAAGGTTCATTTGTTATGATTTAATTATTTTATGGAACATGATTACAGTATTAATGACTAATACTTTATAATAGGAAACAATCAATTATTTATGAAACTAGATATACATTAGACTAGTAGATGGATGGTTGAAATTGGATTGTAAGGTGTGCAAAATTTGCAAGACTTGTATTTGATTCGTCATGTGCGCGCGCGCGTACACACACACATATATATATATAGAGAGAGAGAGAGTGAGAGAATCAGACAAAAGCCCTTGAAAAGTGAAAATTTGGGGAACAATCAAATAACCATTTATTTGCATATACATATGTATATAGACGATTGAAGATGTTTCCTAGTTTATATGCATGTTATGAGCATGTGTATACTAGAAGAATGACTTGTATATACATGTGCATACCATATAGATGAATAGTTATTAGGGTGTTCATTTGTTTTTCGTTTTCTTACAGTTTTCCCATGACTCTAATCACACACACACACACACATACACACACACACACACACACACACATATATATATATATATACACAGGGGAAGCATCAAATACAAACCAAGTAGTTTGTACAAACTCTACAAACCTAATCTTAATCATTGATTTTCCTTTGATTTCCATTGATTTTGTTTATCTCCTAATTTTTAGGCAGTTATATATACATTTATATAACTTTAAAGGAATTTAGTAAGAAATGCAAAAGAATGTAAATGAACGCCAACTAACAACAATTTAACTAACACTATTAAGGCAACGGGCCACTTTCAAAACAAAACGAAAAATGTGTTATAGATCCAAATAAGATGCATGATAGTGTCTCTCACTACGTGACATTAAAGAGCCCATTGGATATATATAGGGTACCATGGAGGTACGCTAGGATGACGATGATTTTGTTACATGTTTGCATACAATTGCATGTTAAAACATCAATCATGTACTATTTTCACGGTGGGAATAGGGCTATGACATAGATTGATGATAAACATATTTCTATTGTTGGTAATATTTATATATGATGTCTAGGAGAAGAGGCAGTGGGTCCCCTTATGTATTTTATTTGTTGGTGATATCATTTCGGTAGCGGATAAGAGGTGAAAGGTGAATGTTAGGTTGTAGCAATTTAGGGCGACAACGGAGACAAAATGTTTATGCATTAGTTGACACCTTTAGTGCAATTTATGTGGATTGTCACATTGAATAGGGGTCAAGTCAATATTGAGAAGCAAAGAGTATCAATACAAAGATTTAAAATCTCATAGACGTTTGCATACATGCAAAGAGCAACTAAAGTTCTTGTTTGTTTATACTCACTCCTGTTTTGATCTTCTATAAGTAACAAGTGATGGGAAAAAACTAAATACATGCACTGGATTAGGATATTCAAAACTTTTGGAAATCAAATTGCTAACTTCAAATGGTGAAGAAGAACTAGTGTGATTGATTTTGGTATTTATAAATAAACTAGTAACAAATTACATTGGTGTAATGTTTATATGAGTTCACTTGAATAATCCAGGTGAGGTTATTGCCTTATTGGTGCATTTGAGTTCCACCTCAAAACAATTAGTTTCTTAATTTATTTTTAGATTTTTCATCCACATGTCAATTGTGGGTACTGATCTTCTACTATTTGCACAGTTGTTTAATTATGGATTGTCTCGATGGTTGATATCTCATTGTCTTGTATTCTGTATTTATATTATGAGTAATACGCATTATGTACTTTCTTCATGTCAAGTACGTGAAAGTGGTATCCCAAACAAGCATCCATACTCAATTATCATATCAAAATTTGAGTAAATCTTCGTCCATGTGAATCATGTACTTTCTCCATGTCAAGTACATGAAGGTGGTATCTCAAACAAGCATCCATACTAAATTATCATACTAAATCTTCGCGCATGTGGTTTGCTATTAATTTCGAGTTTCGTCCTTGTGGTTCAGAAAATACAATTTTTGTCCTCATGGTTTACAATTTTTTGCTAGTTTTATCCCTAGACTAATTCATACCTTTAAGTACGAGGGGCCATAACGATAAAGAACTATATACCACAAGGACTGAAACAACAATATACTATAAATCATAAGGACGGAACAAGCAATGAATTACAAACCATAGAATGAAAACCATCATTTATAAACCACAAGGATGACAAACATAATTTACTCTAAAAGGTAATACAAAAAAATGGCAAGCACACAATATGAATCTCTAGGGTAGCTCAACCGGTAAGACCTTGAGTTTGATCCTCCCCTAAGGGCCCCATTGGATGTAGACCACATGATTATTTATAGAACACACTAGATGCAATGAAAACAAATAACAAACAAAATGATTTAACATGGTTTTACATTGCTCCTCTCTTAAAGGCCACTAGAGCTTTTTCTGGTCGTTAACTTCAAAGGCGCACCAGAATGGTAGAAACCCACAAGGACACAATCATTAATGAAACAACATACATGCAATGATAACAAACAAATAATTGAATACTTTATCATTGTTTCACGTTGCTCCCCTCCACAAGGGCCACCATAAGTTTTTCTTACTATTAACTTCCAGAGTTTTTGGCTGTTAGCTTCAGGTCCAACCTCCTGGCCATTTAACTTCAAGGCCCCATTGGACGAAAACCCAAAACAACGTAGATGCAATAAAACAAATAAAGAACAAAAATAAATTAACATGGTTTCACACGTTGCAGCTCCTCCAACAAGCCAATAGAGGTTTTACCACCCGTTAACTTCAGACCCCATTGAATTGATGGAAACCCACACTCATTAACAAAACAACATAAATGCAATGAAAACAAATAAAGAACAAAATGATTAAACATTGTTTCACTATTGATGTGATAATTTACATCCACAGGTTATTTGTTTAATCTCTATTGGTATATCTTAAAGACTACCAAAGAATGGAAGGCATTTATGCAACCAAATGCATCAAGTATCAAATACTTGATGCAAAAAGTTCATTTTTGTACACAAGTGTCCAAGATTTATGTACTATGGGACACTGTTCACATAAGCCTAACGTAACACATTGCTCGATCACCTATCTCTCGTGATCACAAGCCTCAAATGGCTCGATTTTGTGCTACAAGCACGTGTTCTCTCTCTCTATATATACATGTCAACCAAAACTCTTGTTATTTGTAAGTGTACTACTACCTACTAATTAATGTCGGTCTGTATTTGGCGTGCGATCTCTTTTGTTAAGTTCTCAGCACGCTCATCTTGTCCGCCTGCAAATGAATAGACCCGAAACGCAAATTGAAATGCATTCCAAAGCATTTTCGCTGAATTCATCTTCTTGCCATTTGTTTTAGTACTTGCCTCTCTTTTTTCCTACTCGAAGACAACCCGTTGCAGGGTTCAAAGTTAGATCCAATACTTAATCGGTGGTGCAAATCTATGGAACATAATCATATTTATATCCATAATGCAACATATATCATATGAATATATACACACACAAGGAGGTTCAAACAAGAACAATAACAAAATAAAGATATACACACACATAGAGGTTCAAACGAGAACCGTAACAAAATAAAAGACTAAGAAAACGACCAAATTATATGCAAAATCACATGTAATTTTACAATAACGGTCAACACAAGGATGTCAAGGCGACATGAACTAAAATCAGACTGTTTTCTTATTCTCTTATCTATTACCGTTCTCATATGAACCATACTTTTTTATATATAGAGTCAGGTTCAAATGAGAATGGTATCATACTAGTTCTTATTGGACAAAACCAAAAACTAGTAGATGAAGTGCAACATAAAATGAAAAAAAGAAGCAACAAAAATATACAACAAAGCATAGTTAAGGTAACAAAAAGCACACAACCCTCCATCTACAATATTGGATAGAAACTTGGATATTCTGACTAGGTGTTATATGATATTTTCATGATTTAACAAGAAAAGCCATATTGTGTAACGAACAATGTATATGATTTCCAGTGAGTAAAGAAAAAGGCCGGAATTTTTTAGGCCCAAGCTAGTCCCGAACCAACGTTAGTGGAAAAGGCACTTTTCAGGCTTTTTCGGTCTTAACCTAGCTGAACCGGACTTTGTTATGCTGGCTAGTTTTTTGGATGCCCCCGAAAGTCTTTACCGTTAGATAAAGGGCAAAGGATCGTGTGAGAAGTTGAGTTAACAGTGAGAAGCAGATCTGGATCCTTAATCTCTTTTAAGTTTTAATCTCACGTCTCCCATGAATTGCGCTTTAGAAGGGGATTGATCTGATGCATCTTAGTACATCTTATCTCTATGCATCTTATCCTAGTGTGCATCCACATACATCCAACGGTTGAGAATCACTTCTCAAATTAACCTCAACTTCTCACCGGAACCCAACCCTGGAAAAAGAGAGAGAATATATGACCGTCAATCCTATTACTTTTCAGATTTCAAACCTAAGTTAGCTCATCACATATCTAAAACCAACATTATTCTTTATATAATCTTTATCATAGAATCTAGTATCTTTATAATTTCGATCCATATGTGTTTGGTATGCAAATGGGATTCACATCGAGCCTATTACTTTTTAAATTTCAAAACTAAGTTAACTCTGTCACAAATCTAAAACCAAATTCTTTATATAATCTTTATCACATAATGTAGTATCTTTATAACTTCATTACATATGCATTTGGTACGTAGACAAGACTCGATAAGGATGGGTGAGAGTTAGGTAGGTGGGTGAAAGAATTGTGGAAGATTTTTACGTTTTTTATTCTGATATGAGTAGTTTAGTAATTTACTGGTTTGTTCCCATCTCCCAGTAAATGACCCTCTCTGTCCGTAATGTCCAAGTCTAATGTCGCACAAAACATGGGATAAGTCTATGTGTTGTCCTGCCAAACGCACCCTAAATCTTAAAGAAATCTTATCAACATTGGAACTAAAATTTAGTCCATTTGACCTCAAAAAATAGAAATCTTTCATTCTATCCCTTTATTTTTCAACTATGTTAAATAAAGCTAGTTGAAAAAATTACCTTAAGTGCCAATTCCATGCAGCCTGAGGAAACATCCACTGTTAGTTCCTTGATTCTGATAAGTATGCCAAAGTCAAAATGAATATTTTGACTTTTGAACTTCTTGATTTCTTCGTCCTTAGTTCGATCTAGATTGTCCACCTCTCCTTTGATCTTCACGTGAAATTGCTCATCTGTTTAGTGGTGGAAATGGAAAAAAACGGTTTGAAGAATACAATGATATTGATAATAAGCTTAGATGTTACCTTATTGAAGTAGTTTTCAACTTGATCAAGAAGTCGGTTCACCGGAGGCTCTATCTTCCAGTTTTGCAAAGTGTTCGCCATTGTGTCTAGCTTCGAGTATAATGCCGCAGCCATCCTCAATCCTTCCAACTTTTTACTAGGAAAATCTTCGAACCTTGCGAGAACCTACTAATTTAAGTGTTTAGAACTTGATCATCAACAATAAGGTAGGGAAAATTTCAAACAGGGCGAACGATCGTGTGAGAAGTTGAGGTTAACGTGAGAAGTGGATCCCATGAATTACGCTTTAGAAGGGAATTGATCCGGTGCATCTCATCCTAATGTGCATCCAACGGTTGATAACCACTTCCCACGCCTCTCAAGTTAACCTCAACTTCTCACCGAAACCCAACCCTTTCAAACGAAGCTAATCATTTGCGGGCTTGGACCGAGCCTAACATAATTTTCTAGTTCAACAGGCCTAATATAGCAAACCCATGCCCTTCTAATGGGGGTGAAAACTTGCCCTTACCCGCCCTCTAACGGGCCTAAAAATCTTTTTACTTTCAAAATAGGGACCAAGAGTGCAATAAAGTATAAACCACAAGAACCAAATATGTAATTTACCCAAAAATATATAATCACAAGCTATGTGAAATAATTCAAAGCACACGACAATTTTTCCAACTTAAAGTCGGACGTAAATACATAACAATGTACATGATTCAGAAAACAAAATTGTCTCGCAAAATGGAGACTGGTAAAGGATATGACTAGCTTATATAGTGGGTCCCGCCCCCTCTACGTAGACCTGGCCTCTACCTGGAAGAGTGGAGTTGTTTGTTTTTGAGAAGACCCCCGGATTGTGCAAAGTATGCGGAAAAAAAAAATCTTGGTCAAAAAGGTTTTTTTGATAAAGAACATAAGAGGAACTCGAAAACAATGAAGGCACTATATATCATATCCCGGGCAAAGGAACGTGTGAGAAGTGGATCAGAACCGTTGATCACTTTTTAATCTCATGCTCTCTCTTGAATTGCACTTTAGAAGGGAATTAATCTGGTGCATCTATCTCGGTACATCTCATCCTAATGGGCATCCACTTCTCATCCAACGGTTGATAACCACTTCTCACGTTAACCTCAACTTCTCACAGGTACCCACCCCTCATATCCCATAAAGGCTATGTTTGGCAAACTAGCTGATAAGCTAGCTGATGACTAATAAGGTTGCTGTTGACTGATAAGCTAGCTGATGAACAAGTTGTGTTTGGCAAAAACTAGTGATAAGGTAGCTTATGACTGTAAAATGACAAAAAAAAGCCATGTTTAAAAATTGGCAGTATAAAACTTAATAAGGGGTATATTTGGAATAAAAATAATAATAAGTCCCATAAGTCACCAAAACACTAGTGAGAGTAGCTTTTCAAAAAGCTAGCTTATAAGTTAGCTTATGGCCCATCAAAACATGTACCTGACTGACTTATAAGCTAGCTTATTTTTACCAAACTATTCTTGAATATATGCAGAGGTTGAAATTTTAGGTAAAAGCTTGTAAAAGTCCATACCTGTGTTTCATCGGTTAGTTTCTCAAGATGGGATTCCACATACTTGTGAAACTTCACCATCTCATCCATGTCGGTTGCTTGGAACGAAATCAACGCAGCTTTCACCTCTTTGATGGCATTTGCATAGTTTTTCACATCCTCTTCAATTTGCTGGAAGTAGGATGATCTGAAAACAATGAAGTAAAAGATACGGATAAATATTAACTATATAGAGAAAAGTTCAAATGAAAACCCATTTTTCACTGTGAACGTGAGGATCACTAAAATTGTGCCACGTGGCAATTTTCACTCTGAATATCATGCATTATTCAGAGTGAATAAAGGCGCCTAAGCTTTATTCACTCTGAATAATGCATGATATTCAGAGTGAATATTGCCACATGGCGCGATTTTAGTGGCCCTCATGTTCACAACCAAAATTGAGTTCACATTTGAACCTAACCCTAACTATATACAGTAGAAACTCTATAAAATAATACACTTGGGACCACCAAAATTTATTAATTAAAAGAGTTATTAATTAATCGATAAATTAATAATTATTAATTTATATATTAATTAATATTTTATTAATTTATAGTAGAATACTTAGTTTACAAACACCTTTCAAGCTTCCACTTCGCGATGAAGAAATTATTGAAAGCGTTATTGGAATTAATAAAGATGATATCGATGAAGAAGATGATGAAAGTTTTACAATGGAGCCCCCTTCGCGAAATGAAGCTATTAAAGCGGCAATCACATTGAACAATTTCTTGTCGAGCTATGAGAAAACAACACCAGAAGTTCTTACCATGCTAAGGAAAATTATAGACGAGATTCAAGGGGAAATTGATTTCAACAAAAAAACAAAAGACAATTGAGTCATTTTTCAAGAAACCTTCATAAATCATTCATGTAATATGCTATATATAAGGAATTATTAATTTATATTTTATATGGGGTCTAAAGAAATTATCAAAAATGTATTATCTTATAATTTTAGCGAATTATTAATTTAGCACCCTATCCCGGGACCGGCAAAAAATATTATCTTAGAGAGTTTATTAAATAATCGAGTATTAATTTATCGAGTTTCTACTTATAAATATGTGTAAATACTTTCCAAGATTTTGGTCACCTTTTTGTCATCTCTGCTAGTGCATCGGCCATACTGTTTGCGTTTCCACCAGAATCCCCAACTTTGCTGGCCTTCTTTGGTAACGGTTTACCCTTTACACTGGATCCCTCAACTTTTGATTTGAGTTGACGGTATAGGCATCCCATCTGCGACGATCTCCTCAGTTTACTGACCGATTTGCGTAGCAGCTTGCCACCAGCAGCGGCGGCAGGAGGTGGTGGCGGAGCACCCCCTTTCGCCTGTTGTACTGACGGCGGCCCGTCGGATGAAACGATAGGTGGCGGGGGTGGTGGGGCTGACGCGTTGGATGAGGCGGTAGGTGGTGGCGGTGGTGGTGGTGGTGGAAGGCTTCCTGGTGCAGCAGGAGCCGGTGGTGGAGGAGGTGAATTTTGTCCATCGGGATTGGTGTTGGTTGATGTAGGTGGTGGTGGTGGTAGTGGTGGAAGGCTTCCTGGTGCCTCCAGAGCTGGCGGTGGAGGAGGAGGTGAGCCTGATGCCACCGGTGGTGGTGGTGGTGGTGATGAAGTGCTTGCTGCAGGAGCTGGAGGAGGAGGGGGTGGTGCTGGAGTGCTTGCCACCGAAGGTGAACGTGGTGCCGCCACCAGAGGTGGTGCTGGAGTGCTTGCTGGTGGTGCAGAAGCAGGCGGAGGTGGAGGTGGAGGTGGACCCAGTGACACAGGCATCCCATTCTCAGATGCCACAGGTGGCGGTGGTGTTGCCGCCTGTGCTGGCAAATGTGGTGGTGGCATTGAAGGTGGTGGTGGCGGCACTGGTGTTGCCATATCACCCTTACCCTCAACAAATGGTGGTGGTGGTGGTGGTGGAGTGTTTCCTGATGGTGGTGGTGGTGGCGGTGATTGAGTTGCTTCTGAAACCACCACCTGCTTCGGTGGTGATTGGATCATAGCCGAAATGGACGGCCGTTGTTCCAAATCCGCCGCCGATGACGGTGACGCTGATCCCGGAATCAACTGCACATTCCCCGCACCCACAATCGATTCTAACGACGATGGTGGTACCAAAACCTCCATTTTCAACTTCACAAAGTCATCGGAATCCACATCTTGGTGTGCTACATGAGAAGGGTGCATCTGGAATCACAAACATTTTAGATAAATGACATTTAATTTCTCTAACATCTTGATCTCTCAGAGCATCTCCAACAAAGTCTTTATAATTTCTACAAAATGGAGAAACAAAAGTTAAAATCTCCAGGAAAAAGTTATACTAAGCTTTAACACTTTCTCCTCTTTGAAGATCTCAACATTACTAATAGGACTATCTTCACGAAAATGTATCCAACTTTACCCTTATTCCTATTGTGTGTATCCAAAAGGTGCTATAGTCCTTACTTATATAAAATAATAACTTTTGAAAGTATAGTACATACAATAGCACATTTTGAAGTTGGATACACACATAGGAATAAGGGTAAAGTTGGATACATTTTCGTGAAAATAGTCCATACTTATATTTATTAAAACATTCGGTAGATTTAACAGCCAACAAAATAACTTTATATGAAATAATAACACATACAAAAACCATTCTCTCTCCTCTTCAACATTTAATTTAGGAGAGTTTTCTCTCCCATTTGGGAGGATCTGTTGGAGCAAAAAATTAGGATAAAAACTCCAAAATCACCATTTTGGACAATTTGTTGGAAAATGCTCTACGAGACAAGAGAACATGTAAAGAGCATGCCTTTGCAAATTTGTTTCTCGGAAGCTCCGGGAGAACTGAGGTCGGAGTCATCGATGAAGATGAAAATCTTCCTTTATCTGAATCCGACCTCACAGAAGCCGTTCCATCGGAACTCGAAGGTGAGTCTTCATCTTCTTTCGTTTCCTCATTCTCATCCACATCCCGATCCTTCATATTATTCATCCTCTCGCGTGTGACGGTAATTATGTCATCAAGCAAAGCTACCACTAAAGCAATTCTCATAGCCACACGAAAAACACATTACAAGAAGATTAATTTGGACCATATACACTTATAATGAACTTCATCACAATCTTTAAACAAACACATGAGTTACTAATTTTAGGGGGTGTTTGGTTAGAGGTATTACACAGTGATTAATGGGAATGATAATTAAAGAAACGGTTTGGTTTTCTATAATATAATGGGATTATTCTCCCATCATTTTCATTTTCATTCCCTATCATTTTCATTTTCATTTTCAATCATCAACGTGAACCAAACGGACCTTGAATAGAAAACATTAAAACTTACCATGTTTCTCCAAATCATCATTATCTTTGTCATCTTTCCTGGATTTGACCATCCATTCATCACTATGCATCCAATGATTCCCAAGACACTCGATAGCTACACAAAGTTCGTTGATTACCTATTCACAAAACTTGTCTAATTACTATGCATCAAAATGGGTATAAGAATCTAGTTGTTGTACATGTGGCTCTCTCCTTTTTTTTTGAAGGGTGTCCCAGGCTACGCCCAGACTAATCCCAACAAATTATAAATAAATTAGCAGCCACAAATTGTTTCATACGCCTGGAATTGAACCCTGGGCAGATGGGATATTCCACCACATCTCATGGTTCAATTGGGTATCTTTGTGCTTGTGAACAAAGGACTTTTTTAGAATTTACCTACTAGATCAATTAAAACCAAAAGGTTGAAATCTATAAAAACCCGGAATTCTATGTTTACACTATACATTTAACAAACCTTATCTATAGGAGCTTCTTTCGAATCCGACACGGAAATACTATGCACGACATCAGGATGTAACTTTTGCAGTTCTTTTACAGTGTCTTTCACCAACTGCAAACAAATCAGGGTAAGGAGGTTGGAATAACATTTCCCTACACCTTCTATATTGGCTTACATTTGGCAACTATCTGATGAGCTAGTGGCTAGTTAAAAAAGGCCAGTTGTTTGATAATGTAAAATGACCTAAAAGAACATGTTAAAAGAATAGAAAGATATATGAAATTATTGGAAGAAAACATAAGCAGGAAAAAAACCCATGGAGCTTATTTGAAAAAGCTAGCTTTTACATCTCCAACAGCTTCTCTATAATTTCTTTAAAATAGGGATTCAAAAGTCAAAATCTCTAAAATGATTTATATTTAGCTTCAACAGATTCTCTATTTTGGAGATTTGAACATATATTATATTATTAAATATTCTATAAATTTACCCAATACATTTTTCAAAAACAATTTATGGAGATGAATAAAAAAGTAATTTCTCTCCATACATCCAATTTTAGAGAATTCTCTAAATTTGGAGTTTTCTCAAGTTTTCTCTATTTTAGAGAACCATATAGAGAATCCGTTGGAGGAATTTAGAGAATAGAAGTCTTTCTCTATTTTAGAGAAGCTGCTGGAGCAATGTAGAGAACAAAAGTCTTATTTTCTCTATTTTCGAGAAGCTGTTGGAGATGCTCTCAAACTAACCAAGGGGTTTTTTCAATAAGATGAAAATCTAAGCTGGCTTATGGTTTCCAAACATGGCCAGAGAAGGTTTTTTCACCAAGTAAATGAAAAGTTCACACATGTGGATCAGTATTCAGTAATTACTGATTCTGCATTTTTATTTAAATTCCTTAATCATATAATCGATTATACCTCTATAATGGTTAAGGAACCAACACAAGGAGGCAAATCAACCAAGTCTCTAAAGCTCATGAGCTTCTCTTGAAGGTCATTCACTGCCGCAATATTGTCAGCTTCCCCGTGTGACTTCTTCGGTGATTCAGACTTCTTTGGTGATTCAGACTTCTTTGGTGATTCAGACTTCTTCGGTGATCCAGACTTCTTCGGTGATTCAGACTTCTTCACCCCATTGTTTGAATCTCGACCCTTCTTCGGTGATTCAGACTTCTTCACCCCATCGTTTGAATCTCGACCCCTTTTCAATGATTCAGACTTCTTCACCCCATCGTTCGAATCTCTACCCCTTTTCAACGATTCAGACTTCTTCACCCCATCGTTCGAATCTTGACCCTTTTTCAACGATTCAGACTTCTTCACTCCATCATTGGAATCTTGAGCCTTTTTCAGTGATTCAGACCTCTTATTTGTCTCCCGAATGTTTTTACTCCTCCTCGAGGAGTTTTTTCCTTTCTTTCAGATAAAAACAAATCAATCAGCTGAGCAAATATCACAACAACTACTATTACTATTACTTATTTACTATAACTCCTTGAACCCATTTGGGTTTTTCATCAAACACTTATGTGCATTATATAAGTACCATAAAATACACACACAAAAAAAGAGTAATGATCTATATCTATTCATTATTGGATCATACATTAATATCAGTGCTACTACTAATACTATAACTCCTTGAACCCATTTAGGTTTTTCATCAAACACCTTATGTGCATTATATCACAAGTATAAAAAACACACAAAAAAAAAAGTTACAATCTACATCTCTTCATCATTGGATCATACTTAAATACTAAACTACAATTGATTAGCACAGCAAAGTAACCAAACAACACAATTTACAAACACAACAACAAAGTATAATTAGAATCAACAAAGCAAGAATATAATTTATTTACCCCATTCTTTCGAAAAAGAGAACCGAAGCAAGCTGCCATTCCAAACGACTTACGCCCCATCGATAAACACAGAAATTGATTCTTAGGTCAGATCATTAGGTTTCAGTAGTACTTCTTGGGTTGAACAAGAAACCCTAATTTTAACAAGGGTTGATTGACAATTGAAACAAAATTAATTGAATTCAAAAATACCCAATACACGATTTGAATTGATAAAGAAAAACATTCACATTGATTTGAAATTCGAATAAGAACAAGAAAAAAGAAAAGAAAAAATTTCAAATTTTTTTTTTCTTTCTTGATTTTGAATTTATTATTCAAGTGATGATGAACATATAATCGTGCGACCCATTTTCTGGACTCTCTTCGTTTGAATCGAAAAAAGTCCAGAAAATGAAGAGATTTTTTCGTTATTTTTGTATATTTTTGGGGGAATTTTTACTAATAATAATGTAAAAGAGAATTCCCCCATTTGGTGCATCATGTTTCGCGGGCTTTTGTGTTCTTGATCAGTTCTTCCAAAATCCAACCTCTCCATGGAACCTTGGAATTTATACTAAACGGGTAAATTACATAAATAGTCCTTCAACTTAACCATGCTTTGCAATACTCATCCCTAAGATTTTCATTTTTTGGTCTTATGTTTGGAACAATTATTCATTTTAGTCCCTTGCTTACCTTTTGGCTTTTGGAAAACAAAAATAATAGTGTAATTTGGATTTTGATAAAAAAAAAAAAAAAAAAAGCATATAATATTTGTTTGTGTTCTAAACTCCAAACTCCTTAAGAATGTGATTACTGTCATTTGTAGTTTTGTATCAACATGCAGGATTACAAAGGCAACTATTGACCAAAGCTTGCCTATATGGATATACTGAAGCTAGGTTGCAGATGAAGAAGACTGAAAATCAAGAGCTGCTACACGGCCCTTTTGGGATAAGGGTAGATAAGAAGTGGGGATGTAGAAGTACTAGAGCAAATCGTAAAGGCTTGCTCAAAGACCAGATGACGGATGGTGAATGAGAAATCATTTAAAGGTAGTTCCAATTGACACGAAGCTTAAAAAAAATCTTTACGTTATTTTAGAGGATCTGTAATTTTTGAAATCTTAATCTATCTTTCTTATGTAAAAGCTGACATTATTTTGTCACTATGACATAATTGGATCCACCATTAGATGGATGCATGATTTATAACACGGGTTTAATGTAAGGAATGTTATTCAACATTTGAATATTTTCAAAGGGTCTTTAGCTTTTGACTTTGCAGTATTCTAACATTTGGCTAAGGTAAACATGAAAGGAGTCCGAGTTTATTTGTTGCGCTTGTTATATATAAGTATTAATATTAGGTTCAAATGAGAAGTGCTAAAAAAATACGAAGTAAATAAGTGATCTCCACCACTCATCCGGTCAATAAAGACGGTTTTGACCGGGTCCCCTCTTTTAATAATCTCTACCCTCGTGATCGCGTCCACCGTAACCAATCAAAGTCACCTTTGTTGACCAGATAAGTGATGGAGATTACTGTTGGGAATCAAGGGATACAAAACATGCACAGCGGAATAAAACTGATTCCCAAACGAGGATCCAATCCCAAACCATACAGACACAATAAAGGGTGTTTTGGTGGATTACCTTGCGAATAGTAACTCCAAAAAGCAAGCAGGGGGTACACCGCTACTGGCACCGGTTGAGAAGGTTGCTAGACTACCACCGAGGATTACCCGAAAACCAAAACGCGAACCTTCCTCCTACTGGTTTTAGCGCCGGTTTTGGGAGAGGGAGAGAGAGAGATTTTTTGTGGGTTTTTTGAACTGAAAAGGATGAATCAACTGATACCTTTAACCCTTTATTTATATGGACAAAACAAGCAGTGTTTGATTCCATATATAATTCTTGGTAATTATCTCTGAAATAATTTCCATAATTATCCTTTAATTAATTCAACTGATTAATTAATTATAAATAATTCAACTAATTATTTATTTCTTTTTCTCTCTAAATAATTAATTAACCAATTAATTATTTCCCATAATCCAAACATTCTCATTTTGGTGTGCAGCAGTGTGACCTACTTGTGTCTTATAACATTGGACATGATAACCCTGTTACTGTCTTGCACATAATCCTAACAGACTCCCACTTGTGCTAGACATGTAACTGAACTGTTATCATTCGCCTAAGGAGGTCCCTAGCCAGACGCTTAGGTTAACCAGGTTATAAGATCTCTTATATCCAGAGATACAATTCACGCTTGAATTTGTACACAGGTTCATTCCTTTTGCACACGATATTTCTAAAGTGATTTAAGACATGGAGTGGAGGATTCATTTCTTAAAATCAAGTATTTCTTGACTCTGATTTCGATTGCCTGCAGTAACGGATATCACTAAATAACCCCTGTTATTCTATCCGAGCGTGGCCACGCGTTTTCTGCCAATCTTAATCGTCAAGGGGCCCGGAAATATCTCTCTTTTGAAAGAGGTGCAAATTCCTTCTTGACTACTTGCATTTGGATCCACGGCTTCCGCTGCATCTAGTCACGTCCCGTATGGCCACCCAGTTACGGTGCAGCGTTAGTACGCGCTAAGAGTACAGTGGTCCTCGTGTTCCCAAACCAAGTATCTCAGGTCTAAGGACAACCTATCAAGTCAGTGCCTATGACTAAGGCTCCATGAAGCAGACTTGATTACTGGTCACTTCCAATACTCAAACACTCTGATGAGTATCTATAAATACTTGGTCACATCACTTGTGCCTTTATCCTCTACTTTGAATAAATCATCAAGTATTTATAATAGCGTTAAACTCCCTATTGAAATTCCCATTTCAATAAGTGGCTACGGAAATTTAGATTTCATACAAGACTTTGTAGAATCATGGATACGTTAAATATGCAAAAAATAGTTAATTTAGAACAATCATGAAATTAAAACCTCCATTTATTTCCAACACACTGTGAAATAAAAACTTTACATGATTACATTGTTTCTAAATTAGACTATAGTAATAATTAATAAACTAAGTACTAGCTACTGGCTTCCAGGTACTGCATCCCAATGGAATTCGCATGTGCCTCATGCTTTGCCCTTGCTAGTGGCTTTGTCAGCGGATCTGCGACATTGTCTTTTGTTGGAATCTTGCATATTCTTACATCTCCTCTTCCAATGATCTCTCGGATGAGGTGATACTTTCTGAGCACGTGTCTCGACTTGTGATGCTCTCTAGGTTCCTTTGCTTGCGCCACGGCTCCTGAGTTATCACAGAATATATCGATCGGTCTCGAGATACTGGCAACCACTCTGAGATCCGATAGAAAATTCCTTAGCCAGACAGCTTCCTTTGCCGCATCACATGCTGCAATGTACTCTGCCTCTGTAG
This sequence comes from Centaurea solstitialis, assembly GCA_030169165.1. Taxonomy (NCBI): domain Eukaryota; kingdom Viridiplantae; phylum Streptophyta; class Magnoliopsida; order Asterales; family Asteraceae; genus Centaurea; species Centaurea solstitialis. The sequence continues at coordinate 48,903,122 of CM058040.1, forward strand.
TTGAGTCTGCAATCGTGTCCTGCTTCGAGCTCTTCCACGAGATCGCACCTCCGTTTAGGGTAAAGACATACCCTGACTGTGACCTGAAGTCATCTCTGTCGGTCTGGAAACTGGCGTCAGAGTATCCTGTGACACTAATTTCATCCTCAGAACCTCCAAAGACCAAGAACATTTCTTTCGTTCTTCTCAGATATTTGAGAATGTTCTTGACAGCCACCCAATGGGGCTCACCTGGATTCTGTTGGTATCTGCTCGTAACACTTACTGAGTAAGCAACATCGGGCCTAGTACATAGCATGGCATACATAATCGATCCAATTGCAGAAGCATATGGGACCGATTTCATCCTGTCCTGATCTTCACTAGAAACAGGACACTATGTTTTACTTAACACTATGCCATGTTGCATTGGAATGAATCCTTTCTTGGATTCATCCATCCTGAATCTCTTCAGTACTTTGTCAATGTATGTACTCTGACTAAGTCCGATAAGCCGCTTAGATCTGTTTCTGTAGATCTTTATACCTAGTATATAAGCGGCTTCTCCAAGGTCTTTCATCTAGAAACATTTACTTAACCATTCTTTAACACTCTGTAAAGTTGGTACATCGTTTCCTATGAGTAGTATGTCATCTACATACAAGACCAGGAAGGTTACTATGCTCCCACTGAACTTAGTGTAAACACATGGCTCGAACTCACTTTTAGCGAAACCAAACCCTTTGATTCGCTCATCAAAGTGTAAGTTCCAGCTTCGAGATGCTTGCTTCAATCCATAAATAGATTTTAGCAGCTTACATACCTTATTAGGATTCTCAGGATCTTCAAACCCCTCTGGTTGTTCCATATAGACGTCTTCTATTAACTTTCCATTTAGAAAGGCTGTCTTGACGTCCATCTGCCAAATCTCGTAGTTAAAGTACGCTGAGATGGCCATAAGAATCCTAATTGATTTTAACATAGCCACTGGTGAAAAGGTTTCATCATAGTCAATGCCATGAGTTTGCGTGAATCCTTTTGCGACCAGTCTGGCCTTGAAGGTGTGTACGTTTCCATCCATGTCGGTTTTCTTCTTGAAAACCCATTTGCGTCCAACAGCCTTACAGTGTTGTGGCAAATCAGTCAACTCCCAAACTTGGTTGTCGTACATGGATTGCATCTCGGCCTTCATGGCTTCCTGCCATTGTTCAGACTCACTGCCTGACACAGCTTCTCCATAGGATGTTGGTTCATTTAAGTCTCCGCTATCTTGAGAGACTAGGAACCCAAGATACCTATCTGGTTCTTGTCTTACCCTGCTGGATCTGCGAAGGTCCTGTGTTTGCACTTCCTCAATCGGCTCTGATTGAGGTTCAACATTGTTATGTTGAATTTCTGGCTCAACAACTGGTGTAGTGTTTTCTTCGTCTACTATCTGTAGATCTACATCCTTTCTGGTGTTCTCTAAACTGAGAAACTTTTCTTCCAGAAATTTTCCATTTCGAGCAACAAACACTTTGTTCTCTTCAGGGTTGTAGAAATAATATCCCACGGTGGTCTTGGGATATCCAACGAAGAAACACTTGTCGGATTTGGGTTTGAGTTTTTCTGAGGTAGGTCGTTTGACGTAAACCTCACAACCCCAAATTTTCAGAAAAGATATGTTGGGTTTCTTACCCTTCCATAACTCGTATGGAGTCTTTTCTACCGACTTTGTTGGCGCTCTGTTCAGTATGTGTGCTGCTGTTTCGAGCGCGTGTCCCCAGAATGATACTGGCAGCGAAGAATGACACATCATCGTTCGTACCATGTCAAGCAAAGTACGATTTCTCCTTTCTGATACACCGTTCATCTGAGGTGTATACGGAGGTGTAAGTTGGGATACAATCCCACACTCCATCAGATGATTGTCAAACTCATCACTGAGATATTCGCCACCACGATCTGACCGTAAGAACTTGATCCTCTTGTCAAGTAGATTCTGTACTTCATTCTGATATTCCTTGAATTTCTCAAAGGTTTCAGATTTATGTCTCATTAAGTAGACATAACCATACCTACTGAAGTCGTCAGTGAAGGTAATGAAGTACCGGTATCCTCCTCTTGCTACATGACTGAAAGGTCCACATACATCTGTGTGGATTATTTCGAGCAAGTCAGTAGCCCTTTCATTCTCACTGTTGAAAGGTTGCTTTGTCATTTTGCCAGATAAACAAGATTCGCAATTATCAAAAGGTTTGTAGTCGAAATTGCCAAGAAAACCTCCTTTTAGGAGTAGTTCAACGCGTTTCTTGTTTATATGGCCCAAACGACAATGCCAGAGGTAAGTTTGATCCTCAATATCCTTGGATCGCTTACTTATATGATAGATTTCACTACTGTTGTCTTGTAGATTTACTGTATATAGACCATTTACGGGTGTAGCTTTAAAATAGAAAATATTATCTTTAAAAACAGAAAGCATCTTATAATCATATTTGTAATGAAAACCTTGGTCTACTAACAAATCAAAAGACAATACATTCTTAATCATATTTGGAATATAATAACAATTATCCAGTTCCAAAACTAGACCCGAGGGTAAACTAAGATTATAAGATCCCACGGCTTCAGCAATCAACGGAGTGCCTTCGCCCACTCGTAGGTTCGAACGGTCCTTCCTCAGAGTCTTTCTTCTAGTGAATCCCTGTAAATGATTACAAATGTGGTTACCACTGCCTGTATCAATTACCCATGATTCATAAGAAGTGATTAAGCAATCTATCATAAAGATACCTGGAGTATCGGGTAAACCGATATCCATCTGGTCGATGTTCATCGAGTGCTCGCAAATATCCTCGCTGCCGCATTCTGGGCAACTCAGATCTCCCAGCTCATCTATTATATCAGTGTCCATGAGATTCGCAGGTTCGGGTACTGGCTCTAAACTGGCCAGAATATCTTCATGAACTTTATCCACGTCACTCTTTGGTTCCTTCATGTAGGCACTAGCTGTGTCCTGAACTTCCTTTGTGAGGGAAACCACATGAGGTACACTAACTCTTCCTGTGTTATCTTGTACCCCAGACGTGATAAACATTTAAAAAGCCTTCTCATATCAACAAGATGGTTTTTAACTGACTGACCCTTCTGTAGCTTTAGGGAGAGAATCTCTTGCATGATCAATAGCTTCCCCGTATGCTTGTAGAGACCTAGCTGGTTCTCCACATCTCTCACAACCTCGTGACATGATTTAACTCTTAAATCTCCCGTGAACTCGGGTGATATAGAGAAAATCAGAATGGACATTACATCCGATTCATCTGTCAAGTATCTAAAATACTCAGCAAATTCCTCTTCAGGGGCATTGCTTTTAGGTCGTGATACGGGTTTGTTGATCACATAAAGCTTATCCTGGGCACTTAAAACGTTTCTCAAGTGTAACTTCCAAACTGGAAAGTTATGGCCCGTAAGCTTCCACTTGCCCATAATAAGGCGAAGTGACTCTTCAGGTGAATAAAACGGAATACTAATTGGAGACATCTACAGAAGAATATAAAATTCCAGTTTTAGTTTATAATTATATAATTCTAATAAATTATTACCCTTAAAATAAATTTATTAGACTAGAATCCATATTTCACATGTGTCGGGAAGCATGTGATCATGTCATACCGACTCATGCGATCTATGGTAGGTAACACTATACCAATCGTATTCCTATCTTGAAAATACGACTTCTAGATCGTCGGGACATCGGATATTAATAATCCGTGCATATTTAGTCCCTCTAGTGCATTTTGGCCTGGTACCACCCAGTGAATAAATAATTACCAAAATAGATTGCACCACCCGGGACCTGGACAAACTCTGGCCGGTACCACCCGGAGATAATTCGCAGAGTTATATCACCTTCCAGTTTCGGTTTGAACACGGGCGTTCATAGTGTGTGCACTTACAACGCCCTATGTACCTTACACCGTAAGTGCCCCTAAAGTGGGTTGCACTTACTAATCTATGATTTTTAACAAGGGTCTAAATTGCCAGTTTTCTATTTCAAAAACTTTGAAAAACTGGATCCAAACACTAACTGTATTTGTATCCTTTTAATTTTTAAACAATCCGTTCAAAAGGGCAATTTATATTTAATAACAATTACGTAAATTAAACAACCACGCAATTTAAATATAAACAGCACAGTCATAGCTTAAACCCTTAAACTAATGTTGTTTTGTGAGCCAACACAAAACAACGGTCTCAATCCCTAAGTGACAAAAGTCTTCAACTTCTGGCACTCCCACTGACTCCGAGATACATGGTCGTCGTCCTTGTCTCCGCCTCGATGTAATTGAAATAATTATTATAAATGGGTTCAAATGGCACACAGGCCTCCCAACTATTCTAATAAAACTTTAAAATTACAAAAGGGTTGTAAATGGCTCGCAGGCCTCCCAACTATAAAACGGATAAATAAAATAAACACAACCACGGGTCTAAAGGATTCAGCTATGACTTATCATATAATTAAAAAAGTTAAAACACATCTGAATTTTAATTTAATAATTATAAAACTAATTAATTAAAATAATTAATTAAATCTTATCCTGAATCGTTTTAACCTTATCTGAAAAACGATCCTTAATTCGAAAAATTATCCGGAAACGGATTTCAAACTGATACCCGTTAATGATAATAACGAAAACTAAATACGCCACCACCGCCGCCCGTACCTCCCGTAATCGCCGCCGGCAGCGGCGACTTTGATAGCCACCGCCACCGCAACGACCACCGCTACCACCAAAAGTAACCGGCAACGGCAGCAGCTAAAGAGCCACCACCGCCGCCCACCGCAATCATGATCGTCGGCGACAGTAACGGCTGAAGGCCACCACCGCCGCCGCGACGCTTCGACGGAAAAAACGAACACCGCCACCACCGTAACTGGTGGTGCGGCTGGCCTTAATTCGACAGGCAGGCGGCGATCGCCGCTGCCTTCCAATTTCCTCCGATCGATCGCCACCGCCTAGGTGGTCGATCACGGCCGGCTTGGGTTCAATCGACACCACCGTCGATTGACGGTTCGATTAGGGACAACTCGACGACGGCAGCGACTAGAGCCACCACCGCCGCCGTTCGATAAAACAATCGATCGCCACCACTGTGGCTTTCGATTTGGGTTTTGATCTCCACCATCGCCGTCGCAGGCTTTGGTGGTTCCACCGAACACCACCACCCCACAATCGGTGGTGTGGTGGTTGGTTTCTGATAACGCCGCCGCCACCACACGGCTGTGTGGTGGCCGATTACGTAGCAGCCACCGCCACCACAAAACGGTGGTGCGGTGTTCTTTGGTGCAACGGCCGGCGGCCACCACGAGCTGTGGTGAGCCATTGGTGGTTAGCTTGGTGGTTCGGTTGGCTAACTGCCGCCGTTCCACCACCGGTTTCCGATAAAAATTCAATTTTTTACAAACATAAAGATTAAATATATATATAAAAATCGAATTTTGCAAACCTAAACATCAAACGAATAAACCTGATCTGTTAGGTTTTAGGAAGTGGCTCTGATACCACTGTTGGGAATCAAGGGATACAAAACATGCACAGCGGAATAAAACTGATTCCCAAACGAGGATCCAATCCCAAACCATACAGACACAATAAAGGGTGTTTTGGTGGATTACCTTGCGAATAGTAACTCCAAAAAGCAAGCAGGGGGTACACCGCTACTGGCACCGGTTGAGAAGGTTGCTAGACTACCACCGAGGATTACCCGAAAACCAAAACGCGAACCTTCCTCCTACTGGTTTTAGCGCCGGTTTTGGGAGAGGGAGAGAGAGAGATTTTTTGTGGGTTTTTTGAACTGAAAAGGATGAATCAACTGATACCTTTAACCCTTTATTTATATGGACAAAACAAGCAGTGTTTGATTCCATATATAATTCTTGGTAATTATCTCTGAAATAATTTCCATAATTATCCTTTAATTAATTCAACTGATTAATTAATTATAAATAATTCAACTAATTATTTATTTCTTTTTCTCTCTAAATAATTAATTAACCAATTAATTATTTCCCATAATCCAAACATTCTCATTTTGGTGTGCAGCAGTGTGACCTACTTGTGTCTTATAACATTGGACATGATAACCCTGTTACTGTCTTGCACATAATCCTAACAATTACTTCTTTACTTAGTATTTTTTTAGCACTTCTCATTTGAACAATTCTCATAAGTATTATATGTTTAAAAAAACTTTTGTATACTTTAGATTTGGCAAAAGAAATCTAAAAATAATAATAAAAAAAATACTTACCTTTTACAAAAAATAAATAAATAAATGGGTTAATTACATGGGTGTGTATCGAACTTTACACGTTTTTTCATTGTATGTATCCAACTTTTAAAATTGCCATTGTATGTACTGAACTTGCTAAACTTTGCCATTGTATGTATCGGTTTACCTGCTGAGTAGGTAACCGGTCACAATGCCACATAGGCTGCCACAAGGCTGCCACATAGGATGCCAACTCATCATATGTTTGAGTAAATTACTGATTTCGTCCCTCTAGTTTATTTATAGGGTTGAAGGACCTGTTTTGCCAAATTAATATAATGTCACCCCACCACCACCACAACCACCAAACCACCACCACCACCACCACCTACCACCAAACCACCACCACCACCACCACCTACCACCAAACCACCACCAGCACCAAACCCACACCCACCACCTCCACCTACCACACCCACCACCACTACACCCACCAAACCACCACAACCACCAAACCACCACCACCACCTACCACCAAACGACCACCATCACCAAACCCACCACCACCAAACCCACACCCACCACCACCACCACCAGCCCACCACCACCAACACCACACCTACAACCACCACCATCTCCACTACATCCACCACCACCACCATCTCCATCACAACCACCACCACCACTGCCAAACCGCCACCGCCACCACCATCACTGATTTCAGACACCCACCACCGTCACTGATTTCAGACACCCACCACCGTCACTCCCTTCACCCCCCCCCCCACCACCACCATCCTCCACCTCTGCCTCCAAACCGCCACCACCACCGCCAATTACTTCCTCCAAAGCACACCACTGCCACCCGCTCTTTAAGCCACACCTCCGCAGATCTGGAGGAGATGAAGACGTCTCAAATGAAGGAGCAGAAGTCAGATCTGTGGAGGCGGAGATGGCGAGATCTGCGGCGGATTCGAGGAAAGAGGCGGATCTGTCGGTGGCCGGTGACGTGAAGAAGGAGACGAACCTGTCGGTGGCCGGCGACGTGAAGAAGAAGACGTGGTGTTGGACAGAGACGTTGGACGGAGGTGTTGGACGGAGACGTGGCCGGAGGTGTTGGACGGAGACGTCGCCGGAGACGTCGCCGGAGACGTTGCCGGAGACGTCTCAGAAGAAAGAGGGGGGGGGGTTTATATAAGGGTAATTACACTTTTAACCCTTATTCTTTCATTCTTTAAAAAAAACCTCAGGGACCAAATTTGTAATTTACTTCTTTTAAAAATAAAAAAAAAAACAAAAATCCACGTCAGATATAACTTGACACATCAGCTTTTTTGTAGATAACAAGTTCTTCGATACATATAATGACAATTTTTGAAAAGTTTGATACATACAATGGCAATTTTAAAAGTTGGATACATACAATGAAAAAACGTGTAAAGTTCGATACACACCCATGTAATTAACCCTAAATAAATTGGTTAATTTAATGCAAACAACAACAATCGTATTCAAAACTATAAATAAAATACTCTTATTGTCATTTTTTGCAATTAAACCTTATAATAAAAGAGTAGTTACAAGAAACAACCCCAATAAATAAACCAATGGAACAAATGTGGCAAAACCAACAAACATGTTTTTATTGTAAATTAACATAAATATACATTATACATACAAAAAATATCCCCAAAAAATAAAAAATACCCGTATTATCATCGTATTTAACAGACTCCCTTTCCACCGTGTGGATGTATTATACACTATCAAGCGAAAAACACAAATTAAGAACATCATAATAACAATCGTATTTGTGCCCATAAGGCGCTTGTAAAATCTTAAGTTGCCTTCAAATTGGTTTTCTTGAGCTGACCAGAAACCGGCTTTACAGGAGTTGTAGCTCCGGTTTTAGTTCTAGAACCAGAACCGGGGCTACCAGATTTTGCTGCAGTTCTTTCAGCAATTCCTCTTTTGTCGTTGGATCGCCAATTCTTCCACCCTCTTTCGAATCTCGTCCTCCTGTTTCAATAGAAAACGCATTATAAACCCAAACGAACTCAGTATTATCCCACTCGAAAAACTGGCTTGGCAGCTTAAGATGTTCACAAACTTTTTCTATATCTTACATCAAAAATGCCTAAAAATTCCAAGATGTGCATATTTACAATTTTACCCTTAACCATAAGATTAAAATATTTGTTGCTCCCTTGTTATTAAGGGTAAAATTGTAACTAATTATATAAAAAGCGGTATAGTCATACTTTGTTAATTACAATTCTACCCCTTAACTATTAACCATACTTTGTTAATTACAATTCTACCCCTTAATTATTAACCATACTTTGTTAATTACAATTCTACCCCTTAATTAAGTGATTGGAAAAATTCATCATCTTATACGACTAAACTTGTTTGCATTTTTTATTGTGAACATTTATTTTAGAACACGCTGAATTTTTTCGTACCTGTTCTCTCTTGCTCTTGTGAACGATCGGCCGGCTTACAAACGGCAACCTCTTATCCGTCGGCAAAGATTTCGACAATGGTCTCGGCTTCATCACCTTCTTTTTCGTTTTCACTGGAGACTCTTCGGTTGGTTCTTTCGTCTCGACTGGAGCCGGTTTCGGCTCCGATTTCGTGAACGGAACCTCGTTCCCGTAGTCGATCTCCGGGGTCCACGACGACCGAACCGGTGGCTCGGCCCCAGAATCGCGTGAAACCATCAGATAGAGGTCATCCGGCTCGTAGTACCCCGTTTTAGCCACCGACCCATCTCCGGCATCGGTTTTTTTCACATTCTCGATCATGCTGACGTCCGCCGACCGCCATTGAGAGTCGTATTCTGCCGGCATCGTTTGCGGCTGTACCATGAACGAATCATCGATTGGCACAGCCTTTTTGTTCGTTTCCGATGAAAAGACGTCGCCGCCTTTTACGTAGTCATCGTCAAAGGTTGACTTCCCGCTCGGGTCCCCGGAGTTCTTGACCACAAACCAATCCTCTTCCCGCTTGTTTCTAATCATCGAAGACTCCGATCCGAGATCCCGGAAATTCTCCGAGATTCCCGGTTCCCCGGTTCTTCTCGGGACCACCATATCGGCATCCGAATAATCCCGACCCTTCGCTCGATAACCGGCTTCGAAATCCCCGGAGTTGACTCTTCGAGACTCGTCGGACCCGTTCCGGTCCGGGACCACGAACGAGTCGCCGACCCCGTTCATTTTCGGTCGGTTTTTCCCGACAAAATTCTCCGACCCAATGTCCATCGGGTCGTTTCTCGGCAAACCCGCCCCGTTTTCCGAGTTCCCGATTGTGAAATGTTCCTCTTCAACGTCGTCTTTCAAGAGCAAATTCTGGAACGCATCCCAGTTCTCGTTCTTTTTCCCGGAATCCATATCCGATTCCAAATCCGTGGTCGTTTTCTTACGCGATTTCGACGATTTGTTATGGTGTCTCGCCAACGTTTCGAGAACGCCATCGACCTCATTTTCATCTGAATCATCGGTGCCTCCATCGGAGTTCTTTCGATTGGAAGTTATATAATTAATGTTCCGAATAACGACCGTTTTCGACGACTTCTTCCGGTTCTTTTTCGTCGGCTTTTCGTTCTTCGAGACCGTACCGGAATCGCTCACGGCATCCGATCCGCCATCCGAATCGTTGTCGTCGTCGTCTTCTTCTTCTTCCTCCGAGCTGCTTTCCGGCAATCGGGATTTCGACTTCTTTTTCGATGACGATTTATGGTGGCGGCCGTGGCTAGAATCGTCACCATTAGGAGACCAACCCATGTGAGCGGGATAGTACGGTGGCATGCCCGGGTACGGATATGGGTATCGTGGGCCTTGCGGGCCCGGAAAGTTGTACATGTATTGTGGCATTTGGTTCGGCCACGGCATTTGCATTCCGACGTTTGTGGGAGTAGACGGTACTTGGTCCGCGTGAGTAGCTGCACCAAAAAAATCTCCATAAGAAACTAGCTGATAAATTAGTCAATATGTAGTTAAAATTAGCTGATAAGCTGGTTTATGTGTTTGCTAAATATTTGATAAACTAGATGACAGTATAAAATGATCTAATAGTATTATGTTAATAAAACTAATTGGAAAAATGTAAGGGGCATAAGTGGAAAAATGTAAAAAAACACCCATAGAGCTTGTGGCCAATTTATCGGTTAAAGAGGGGGGTTTTCAATGAGCTCAAAAAATAAGCTAGCTTACAGTCGCCTGGAATTCACATGAGTAGTTTTTTTTATAATGTAAGGACACTTTTTTTTTAAAGAAAAAAGTGACATATGAAACATATCTTTATACAGGACACTTGTTTTTATAAAACACTTTTTCCATTTAAATGTCGTATAAAAAGACTAATAAAATGCTTTATTTCAAAATTGTTCTAAAAAATGTTATTGGCATGTAGTTCAGCTGGCAGAAAGGCAGAGTGGCTTTGCTCAAATACACAACAGGTTCAAGTTCGAATCTTAGCCTCAACCGTTGAGTCAGCTCTGAAATGCCGCCTCACATGTGGTTCCTAGGGGGCGGGTTCCATGTGGGCCCACTTGGTGTTTCCAGTAATATCAAGTTATTGTAACACATTTTATATAAGCCACACAATTTGGTTGGTCCTGTAAACTTAAGTCCTATTAAACCATATATTAAACCGACGAAAATTAATATGTTCAGTGATGAATAAAAAGCAAGCAAATGGGGTACGTTTTTACCTTCCGAATTCGTCTGCTCGGACCCATTTTGCATCGCCATAAAGTTGAGATCGTTATTTAGAGTCGAAGCATTACTTTCAGTCGTCAAGAGTAACCCAGAGGTGCCAGTGTACGCCAGCTCCGAAGGGGGAAATGCCGCCATTGCGGCTAACTCATCCATCCATAAACCATCATTATGCTTCTTCTTGCATAAATCTTTGAATTCAATGCATGCTTCCCTAATTATTAAATTAACAAATTCTTTAGTTTCAATAATACCATTATGACTGTTAGTCCGTTACAGATGTATAGGGGCGAGTGGGTCCTATGCTTACATTGAGCAATGGGACCGTTAAAATGCAACTAAACAATGCCCTGACTCTTATTTTAAAAGCATGGGAACCTATTGTCGGTAACAGTGGGTGTCAGGATCAACTTGCGCGCAGGGTGCACTGATTTCTTAGTGAAATTTCGTTTTGTAAGGTGTAACTAAAATTAAATTCCATTTAATTTATTTTAGAATTATTTTGTGCCACCACTAAAAAATATTTATGGGTCCGCCTCTACATGGGAACCCGAAGACAACAAGGAAAATCCCCGGTATGCCTTTAGGAAACCTAAATTGGCGACCTATCAGGAGGACCTGCAAGGCCCGACCTTTATTTGTCCGTTGAGCAGACCCTCAACGATAAAATCTAAAGATAAGCAAAAAATAATCGAAAAATAAAAGTTCAAGAAAAATCAAGAAAATCTTGAGATTAAAATTAGTCTTTTTTATGATTTCTTTTCTTTGAACCCCAAAATGAATTCAAGAAAATCTTGAGCTTAAAATTAGTCTTTTCTATGATCTGTTTTTATAATAAAATCTAAATGTTGCAAATACCTTAAACGTGAAGCTCCAAAATTATCAGCGAACACTATGAGATCGTTCATGTTTTCGGGATCGAATCCGGCTACAAGTGCACGGGCATACGCCATTGCTTGTTCTTTCCTAAGCATTGCTTTTCGTGTCTCCAATAACCGTTGAAGTTGAATCCTTCCCGAATACAAATCACAAAAGGCAACATTAGTTATATTGACCTAACAAAATCTTGACGAAAACTCATTCACATATGAAGAGCAATTTACTTAGAATTTTCTTCTTGTCCATTATCACCAACTTCTCCAGTTTTGGCCTACAATAAAAATATATAAATTAAATACATTCATATTTGTTCCAAAAACAAAGATATAGTTGATTTATATGACCAAACTATTCAAGATTAGGATATGAAAATGGTGAGGAAAGTTAAAATGATAACCATAGAAGTTTTGAGAGCATGGGAACTAGATATTTCATGCATTATTCATAATGAATAATCATGAATATTCATAATGAATAACCATGCATTATTCATAATGAATATCACATTGTTTTATTATGAATAACTTTCGTCATGAACATCTATCCATCATGACATTCATCATAATAACTAATCACCAACTTTTCCATTGTCAAAATAAAAACGATATCCAGGTCAATTTTGAATTCAAAGTCAACTACTTTGACCGGAAAAAGTCAAACTCTTTGTAATTTCTACAAGAATTTACCTTGGAGGGATCAGCAGACTTCTTGGTGCTTCCATCAGATGATGATAAACTTCCTGCTAGCAAATCAAACGCAATGTGAAGCTACACATAATCAAGAGTTGACTTTAAAAGGTTGAGTTTTGACTTTTTCGAGTAATACCTTCGCCCATGTGATCTTCTCCATCATTGCCATGAACGGAATTCTCGATCTGTGAAATTTCCTTTTCGATTCTTAGAAACCTCTCAAGAACTTCAGGCGAGTTTATGAATCGCACAAGCCTACAAAAACCAACCACAAGTGTTCAAATTCAAGCTGGCCCCGACTAGTTCGTGACAAAATTACCAATTTACCCTTGTCGGCATTGTGAACTATTGATGCCAAGATTCTGTTATTTAGTCATTGACTCGTGGGTACTTTAGACATTTGACTAATAGTCTAACTACGTGTGGAATCAAAGGGTGGGGTACATATTACAGATACTCTAAATGTCAACACTCAACAGTGAAAAAGGCACACAGTTTTAGAATTGTGTAATTATTACACTTTTTAATCAACTAAAGTAGACATTTACTTTTGCTACTTATTTTGGGACAAACTAAGATAAAGTTACCTATTAAATTTACCCTTGTAAGCGTTGTGAACTTGATGTCAAGATTCCTCTTATTTCGTCATTGACTCATGGGCATTTTAGACTTTTGACTAATAGTCAAACTACGCATGGAATCAAAGGTTGCAGTACATATTACAAACACCCCATTGATCCCAAACTAAATGTCAATAATGAAAAAAGGCACACGACTTTATAAATGTGTAATTGTTACACTTATTAATCAACTAATGCATGCACTTGCTTTGCAAGCAGACACTTATTTTAAGACAAACTACGATAAAATTACCTATTTACCCTTTGTTACGATTGTGAATTATTGATGCTAAGATAGTTAGGAGTTGCTCAATTGCTTGTCTAATTGGGGGTTTACTCAATAAAGAAAAAAGGCAAGGGAATTACTTGCTTTCCAATGAGGCAAGCAACTAAAAAAACTTTAATCAATAAAGGTTTGGTTGATTGGGGTTCATGGACCACTTGATTCTTATTTATATGATTACAACTATCCGAGCCATGCACCGTACTTTATTCTTGGATCATGATGATAACGAGGGACCACGATGCACCAAATTCCCCTAATCGTTCGGAAAAAAGGCCCTTTTTACGCAAGGGTTCTCGCAAGTTTCATAGAGAGGTTGTTTTCATGATTTGCAAGGTGGAGGTTTTCTCGAAAACCGTCTCTCCGTCTCTTGAGATAGAGGTAAGGTTTGCGTACAACTTAACCCCTGACATTGCCCTCAAGGTAGGATATACTGAGTTTGTTTGATTTGGTTGGGTTTAGGTTGTTTTCATGACTTGGATCACTTTACAAAGTAAAACATGGCTTGATCCACTAACTTTAAGGGTGCTCCGGGTAGAGAAATACAAGGGACATCTACCAAAAAGAAAAAAAAAAACGAAAAAGTCCCTCAAAACTAATCAAAAAGCTTAAAAAATCACCCAAAATAGTGGAATTAGGCTTGATCCACCTTGAAAGTGCACCTAGATCCCCTTGGCAAAAACCAGGGGTCTGGCCTGAAAATAAGTGGTCGCTTTCAAAAGTAAGTGTCTACTTTCCAATTCTACCCTTAATTATAAGATGGATAAATTGATTACTCCCTTTATTAGAAAGGGAAAAATTGTCATTTAGTTAATTAAAAAGTGTGGACATTTGTTTTGGGACGAAGGAAGTAGTTCTATGACTCGAACCAAGACAAATAAACTTGAAAACTGAAAGGAAAAGTAAAACGTACCTTTGGAATGTGTATTTGGTGAAACAAAAAGCGCTAGTGGCGGGTGGACGAAGCTTGATCGAATACCCGCCTTTCGAAATCTGATCTTTAAAGAATTTCAAGTGAGATATGAAAGGTTCCACCAATCCAGATGCCAATTTCTCTTTGTTGTTTCCACAGAAGATCAAAAGATCACATCTTCAAGATTACATCCAACAAGAAGGAAAAAAAAACCTAATTAGCACAATTAAAATCACACACCGAAAATCTCCACAACAAACACATTTTCAAATCTACAATAACATTTCAAGAATCTTTAAAACATGGATCAATTGTTATGGTTTTGCCACTAGATCATTTAAATTTAAAACCCTAATTTCAAGAAATCTTGAAATCCGTAAAGAAATGACCAAAAACATTAAATTGCAATAGAAAGAATACAAACCCACATTAGCAGATTGGCATCAGAACACAAAAAGGAAACAGCTTTAAATAGTTTTAACACACAATCAATAAGAATCCAAATCAGCAAATTGAAATCATACCCTAAAACAGACATTTTACATCAACTCACATGTATTAGTGTACACACACACACACACACTCAAACCGCGCTTAGGGCTTGATTGTTAGCAGCTTAATGAGCTTAATGGGACTTGCAACTTATTCGGTCAGCTACACATGACTACGTAGTAGCGGCTTAATGGTAAGAAAATGGCTTATTCAGTAAGCTTCTAGGGGAGCTTTTTTCCAAATCTGCCATTTCCAATTAAAAAGCAAGATCCTTCCATCTGTCTCTCAAATAAATAAATAAATAAAAGAAACTTCCCAATCTATACAGACAACTTTATCCGTACACGATTTAACGAAAAACCAACCAAACAACTCCTCGATTTCATGGATATGAACACACACAAAAAGACCAAAAGATCAAACTTTTTATGGTTTTTCATCAAGAACAGCAAAAACCCAACTCAAAATAACTGAAATCAATCCATAACAAAAGAAAATTCTAACAGAAATCTAGGTAATCACAGACAAAGAGAACCCAAATCAGCAAATATCGAAAACTTAAATTAATTCATACATATTGGTGCTTCACACACACACACACACACACACACACAATTTCATGGATATGAACACACAAAGAAGACCAATAGATCAAACTTTTTCATACTATCAACAACACCCACAAAAACCCAACTCAAAATACCCAAAATCCAACCAAATTTTACAAAAAATCAATACACAAACAGATTATAAAGAGTAAAACTACCTTCTTCCTATTGGGGTAAGTTAAAAACAGAGCATATTCAAGATAAGGTTAGATCAAACTTTTTCATGATTTTCAACAATAACCACAAAAACCCAACTCAAAATACCCAAAATCCAACCAAACCTATCAAAAAAATCAATCCACAAACAGATTATAAAGATTAAAATTACCTTGTTCTTAATGGGCTAAGTTAAAACAGAGAATACTCAAGATTAGGTTAGATCAATCTTTATATGATTTTCAACAAAAACCCAACTCAAAACAACTAAAATCCAACCAAACCCAACAAAAAATTCAATCCACAAACAGATGAAAAAGAGTAAAATTACCTTGTTCTTGTTGGGGTAAGTTGAAACAGAGCATATTCAAGATTGGTAAAAGGATCCATTCTACAAACCCACACACACAACACACACAAAGATAGAGATAGAGAGAGAGAGAGAGAGAGAGATGTGAATAAGAAAAAAGGAATAGAAAATTGGAAGAAATTAAGAAGAATGAGTGTTCAATTCATGTTTGTGGAACATGGGGGGTTTGGGGTTGGGATCATGCACAGATCTGGCAGAGTGCAGAGTGTTTTTTAGGGAAAGATAGTGAGACAGCAGGAAATGATGAAGAATTGCACATGCAATAGGAAATGGGAGAAGAAAGAGAGTGTGAGATTGAAGATTAATAATATTATAAAAATGTAGGGTCATACTCAACTTCTTTCCTACATCTTCTTCACCTTTGATGCCTTTTTTTTTTTTTTTAATTGTCAAACTTGTTTATTTTGTGCTTAATTTTGAATGATTTTAAAGAAATCTTGAAATTCCCATTGGGTTTTAAGGATCAAGTTTACCGTTGAGTTCTTTCCTAATTATTGATTTTAATATAGTTTAGAGAATTGGAAGAATATTTAGTAGAGTTTATTTATGAAAGCATTTACATTAAAAGTTATTTTAAGTAAAAAAATAGAGTTTTCATAAATTATTGTTATGGAGTTAGGTTTAGTGAAAATAGTGAAAATTCCCAAAAAAGAAAGAATTATGAAAGAACCCTTTCAATCATTTATCTATATGGTATGTGCGTAAACCTGATAGACGTGTTGTGTCGTGTCAATTTTATGTCGGGTTGTTAAACAAGTTGAGAGTGCTTGATCCTAGCTCTGACCAGTTTAATAAACAGGTTGACCTGTTTAATGTATTAAACATTTATAGAATTAAAAATCGAAAGTTCATAAAAAATTATAATCCAAATTTTATAATTCAAACTTATAAGTTCAAATCAAATTCATTAATATTAAAAATCCAAATAAAACGAAAAAAAATAAAATTGAAATCGAGAAACTCTTAGTGATATGGTCGTTAATGAGTTGACTAAGGTAAACGATTCAGACTTTAGATTTTTAAATTTTTTTTTTGAGTTGTCAATTTATCTAGCCGGATTGTCTAAAAGGTAAATCGTAAGTTGGTAAAAAGATTAAAAAAAACTTTATACACACACATATAAACGGGTAAGTCGGGTCATTGTTGAGTTGATATGTTTGACTTTGACTTTACCCATTTAATTTTTGTGTCAATTCATGTTAACCTGTTTACTTAAACGGGTTGAAATCTGTTACCCAAATTTTTTTTATTTCGTGTCAAGTTTGTGTCTGGTTAGCGTGTCGTGTCAGTTTTTGTTAGGTCTAATGTACGTATGCATATTGAAGAGAAAAAGAATACTTATATGCATGTAGGTATATTGTACAGATGAATTGGTTATTTGTGTGTTACTCAATTTTCATGTTTTCCCTCTAAATCCGACCTTGTTGTTATAAAAAACAGTTGTTATAAGTTAGTGTCGTAGTGGAGAGTTCTTAAACTGTCTGCATTTAAAGGTTATTATAAGTAAAAAGTATAGTGGTTTATAATAACTAATGCTAGTGTCCGAGAGTTGCTATAAAAATCTCATATCATTTGAATTATTTTATCTGGACTTAATGTGAAGCGACATTTTCTTAGTTTATCAAATTAAATATTTGATATTTAATATAAAGATATATGATTATTGATATTGAAAAAAAAAATACACCATACCCATGAAAGAGGTTTTTATATAAAAAAACTATCATGATAAACTTTTATATATGTTCTTAATTTAATGAGTTGGATATGACGTAACAAATAAATATAGAAAAAAATAGGTTTTTAAAAGAATTGGAAGGTTTTGTAAGAATCAACTTTTTGCACTTTTGCTTGCAATATCATTTTCATCTTATCAAATTAAGAACTTGTATAAACTTTCACACCGCTGGTTGTTATAAGAGTGTGAAAATGGAGGAACCTTCCATCGAAGATGTTCTTAGAAGATCTTCAAGAGATTCTTTTAAACAAAGAAAATGAATATTTTAAACAAAAATTTTGGTCTAACAGAACCTTTAGAAATGGAGAAAGCATAAGAGAGTTGTATCAAATCTTTAAATTTGAATAAACTCCTAAAAAAAATTACCTTGAGAGAGAATTCTTTTTTTAGTGTATTATCACTAATAAGAAACTTTGATGTTAAATTTTTATTAGATAAAAATGATGTTTTATTACATATATAAAATATAACTAATGTTGTATTCTGTAATTTTTAAAATAGATATATCATTGAAGATGAATGTAAATATTTTAATAAATTTTGAGTCTTAATTATCCATTTTTAAGTATATGTTAGAGATGGTTATTCATTTTTGCATTTTTTCCAAGGCATTTCCAACTTAACAAATCAAAAACTTACATAAGAACCCACTTTTTCTATTTATTATTGCTACATTATTTTTAATTTACTAAATTTAAATTCTACTTAAAACTTCACTGGTAGGAGTTGTTATAAGAACTCTTTTTGTTGGTCCTATTTATTTTTTTTCAATATCAATAATTACATAAAACTACTAAAATATCAATAACAACAAAAAGTCTTTCACATAGAGTTCAAGTCTTCAAGATAAGAACCAATATTTTTAACAAAAACTCCATAGGATGTAAGACCCCTTTTTAATTGTAGTTTTAATAAAAACCTCCACGGTTCGCAACAATGATTTACAAAACAAAGTAGTTTTGCCAAATTTTAAGTTGTATATAAGTCACATATATACATGATAATAACATATGACATAATAATAAAGCCAAAAATCTATAAAGTTGTTGGTAGAGCATATCTGATGGATTCTTCAAGTAGCACAAAAAGAATTGTTTCACGATTAACACGAAATTAGATTAAAACATGACAAAACATCCACTAAATTAGATTGAACAAAACTAGTGATATAATACAAGGTTGATAATACACTATTACACCTATCACACTCTCATTTTAATCATTGGTAGTTTCATGAGTTTAATGAGATTAACAATTTAGTGGGTTTGCTATATATAACATAACTATTTATAGTGGCTTAATAATATATAAAATAACTTTTATAATTAAAAAATATATACAATCCATATACTAAAACTTTTCCAAATTATACCGACAAAATATTTACACATGATCTTTATTTCATACATAATATAACAGAAAAACAAACAAACATGCCATAAAATTCTTTTTATAGCATTTTGTTTATATATTTACTTTATTAAATTATAAGATATTTAATTCATTTAAAGTAAATATATATACATATATATTGTGACATTTTGTTTACGTTAACCAAACAAATCATAAGTCTTTGTCACTGTGGTTGGTGGGTGGTCTTGGTCTCCACCACAAAATATATATAGATTTCATAAAATGATTTTATAATTTCTTTTTGCAAATTATATATAGCGAGAAATATCCAAAAAACGAAAAACTAAGATATTTTGCCAAAACCCCAATGGGGCAGCCTACCGGTTAAGGCTTGGTGTTGGGGAAAAACCCACCCAAGTTCGAATCCGGGGGTGAGCAACCAGGGGCCACTGAGTGTTAATCTCAGGGGAGCATGCTTTAGCTCTCGGTAAAAATTGCCAAGGATGTAGTCTGGCCAAAGTCCAGGTGAACCTTCCAAAAAAAAAAAAAAAAAAAAAGATATTTTGCCAATTATTAATACATTTTATGTATTATAATAATTTTATTGCATTCATTTAATTCAATTTCCTTTTGTCTTTTTGGGAGTAAAAAGACATATTTATTGTATTGGTTTGTTTGTAAATGGTTACAAGAAGAATATTTGGGTAACTTCAAGCCAAAGTATTCCCTTTTGTGTGATTAAAAGAATTAAAAAAAGTAACCATATTTTAGAAAAAATACAAATCTGTTTTTACCTTGTCTCCATAAGGCACATGTTTTGCTTATTTTGGGTTAAGTGTACTTACTAATTTGTTGGATTTGGTTAGTAAGAAAAATATGAAATGAATTTTATAAGATTATTAAAACCAAAATTTTATCAAATCAAAATAAAGTGGTTATTTGTGGTATGATTTACGATTATCCAAATAAAAAAAATCATTTGTGATATAAGAAAATTCAGTTACGTAATAACTAAACGAAAATCATTCGAGTACTACAAAATTTGTTTCTCATATCGTTAAAAAAAGGTGAGCTGACATTGAGAAACAAATTTTGTAGTACTCGGATGATAAGTGATGTGGCATTGCCACATAAGAAATATTTTATTTAAACTTTTTTATTAAAATATGTAATTATAAATTATAAATTAATTGATGGGACCATTTTTAAAAGATGAGCGACATTGCATTGATGTAAGAGTTTATTGCAAAGCTGATATGACACTTCTGAAAGATGAGTTGGCATGCATTGATGCAGATGGTCTACCAAAGAAAAAATACGACTATACGAACGTAACAAAAACATAAAAATACCAGTATGCGGTTGATGTGGACTCCTTTTGGCTTTATATTACATAATATAATATACAAGATATTAAATAATATAAATATAATACTATACACAATATATTTAATTATATATATAATCTATATATATAATTCACAATTGAAACCGAGTCAAGAATATAAGTGCTATTTTTTGTTTTCGGTTTTTTAAACTACACGTTATATGAGCTAAATTCAAGTTTTATGAAAGCTCGATTTTAGACTTTAAGGTTGTGTTTCATAAAAATAAGCTAGCTTATTTTTAAGATACATGTTCGGATGGACATAAACTAACTTACTAAACCGCTACTTGAAGTAGTGTTCGAGGAGTTTTTTGTGGCTTATTTTTTATTATATTCTTTATTAATATGACGAGACATGGTTTTAAAGTAGTGTTAGCAATAACTTTTTTTTGGAAGAGGTATCCCAGACCACATTGGGCCCAGACTAATCCTTGGCAATTTTGGGTCGAAGCCCGACTGCTAAAGCATGCAGCCTGGGGTCGAAGCCCCTGTACCTCCAGAATGCGTCCCCCAGGGCTCGAACTCGGGTTCACTACTATGTTGTGCCCAAACCTTACCACTAGGCAAACACTCATTTGGTGTGTTACCAATAACTTTGTTTCTTTTAGTATTTATCTTTTAAAATATCAAGCTTAAAGCATCACTTGTTGATGAAAAAGTTTATATCTGTTACAAGAGAATTGATAAGTATATTATTTAAATATTTATTAATAAAAATTTGTAAATTTTTGTATAATTTACAGGAAATAAATTGCTATAGTCTAAATCTAAATACCTTAACGATGTATTAAGAAACCCTTTTTCATTTTTCCAGTAATAAAAAGTTATAATTATCTTATTATTACAACTTTAAGGCCATGTTTGGCAAGCGTAGCTTATAAGCTAGCTGGTAGCTGATAAGCTAGCTGTTGATTGATAAGCTTGCTAGTAGCTGATAAGCTAGCTGTTGAACAAATTATGTTTGGCAAAAACTAGCTTATGAGTATGTAAAATGAACAAAAAGGGTATATTTGAATTTAATAATTAATATTAATAAGGGTATAGTTGGAAAAAGCTACAATAAGCTCCTCATAAGCTACTCAAAGTAGCGTTTCAAAAAGCTAGCTTATATCAGCTAGCTTCCTGGTACATATTTGGATGGACTAGCTTATAAGCTAGCTTATAAGCTAGCTTATGCTTGCCAAACACAGCCTAAGTAATACAAGCATATTATAACACCATCTCTACAACATGTTTTATTATAAAATTTTAATTATTTTAATTGTCGCTTTTAACATGCAGGTCCAAACACCACTTAATGAATTATAATTATTCGTTGTTGACAAACATGCAATATTGATTTTGACACTTCACTTTACAAAAATATTTACAAAATTAAATATTTAAAAAAGAAAAACATGAAAAATTGGCAATAACCTAAATGACTTTTCGTGTGAAAGGGTTTGTAAAAGGCAATCCTTGGGACGACCGACACTGTCCTGCCTCAAAGACATAATATGAGAGTCAAATCAGATACACATCTAAACAGCTGACTGTTGGTGGTTTTGATGTCAACAAAATACTTTGATATAGCTCTTATAAACAAGAGATTAGTAAGGTTTACAATTAGTTAAACCGTGATTAGAGTTATGAGATGTGAAATGCACACTTATGTAATCTACATTGAACCTAAGATATTCCATTGAGAAATTGGTAGAAACTGAGAAGCATGAGAAGTGGTTATCAACCTTTAGATGAGAAATGGATGCATATTAGGATGAGATGTATCGAAATAAAATGTATCAAGAAGATACACCAAATCAATTCTTTTCTAAAGCTCTGTTCATGGGAAGACATGAGATTAAAGAGATCAAGGTTCAGATTCATTTATCTTTAATCTCATGTCTTCCCATACACACACATATTGCAGGTTCCGCTAGAATCCTTATTTCCATTGGGAGTCGATTATGTGTCCATATTACTATGGGCGAGACACTCATTATAAAAGTTTGTATTCATAAATAAATTTTTTTAAAAATTTTTGTCCATATTCATGATGAATATAATATAGACATGCAACATACAAACATACGTTTTTTTGTTCTCAGTGGAAACAAGATTCTTAATTGCATCTTCCTATGTATATACACTTATACATTGACTATTGTGATACTTTATATTAACATCATAATTTAAATCCATAACTAAAAGCAAATTCTAAGTCCAATATGATACATTTGCAAAACCAATATACGAGTGAAGTTTCGTTTTACAAAATACAATGTGAATTCTTACTCTTTTTTTATTTATTTAATAAGTTATAACAAAAGAAGATTGAAGCAAATTTCTTCCAAAATCTAATTAGATAAACATATTAATTAAGACATTAATAAGAGAGTTTAATTAAAACCTAAGTAACAACTAACAAGAAACTAAAATACCATAATTAATTAAAGAGAAAAGAAAAGCAGCTTCCCTTTTCAATATTAGGTAGGAAGGACAACCATTATCCAGCTAGTTTTTCAATCTTAATTTGGTATAGCTGGAAAATAGACCACCCACCCACTTTTTTTTGGCCATTTCTGATATTATAATATAACTCAAGGGGTTTACTGTAACATTGATAGTAACATATTTGTCCTTTTCTATCCATATATGTCTATTTACATTTTACACCCCTAAACTTTACCATTTATGTCAAACCTTTGCAATTGTCAAAAAAAAAAAAAAAAAGACCGTTGGTTTGACTTTTTATTAAGTCACGTATAAATAAATCAGTCTACATAGATTTGTCTTTATACATTGTCTAGATAGATTAATTTGTCCGTATACATTGAGAAGGTTTTTCATAAATGGAAGGCGTATATATTTTAACCAGGAGGGACATATTTGGAAGGGGTATATATTTTTAAGCGTGTGTAGATTAATATAAACTCATTGTATAAACTTATTGGATATGCCACTTTTGATATCATTAAGTTACTAATAAACATTCATATATAGCTGACTGAATAAATTGTATGTTTTATTAAACTGCTAAAAATGAGCTATAAAATTCATACAATGTAATAATATCAACACGATTACATTATACAATATTATTAAGTGGGATAAAGAGAAAACGATATGCCAAATCATTGAAAAGTACATATTTTCATTTCATAGATGAAACTTAAATTCGTTATTAAGACCTTTAGGTTCTAAAAATTTGTTATCCAAACCATAAAATGTTTTAAAACAATTATACAGACCATTCAATTTTAGGGTTCGTCAACATGTTATGCTTTTGGGTTTACATTACCTAAAACAGTAAGTTTATCAAATGATTTGAACAATTAACCATACAAACTTACACCTAATTTTCATGTGTTGTTTCACATATAAAACACGTGCGGAAATTAAGTACATGATTGTTTTATATGCGAAACGTTTAATATTATTTTGTGTGTGAAAAAAACGGTTTTGAGCGTTTCACATGCGAAACAACAAAGTACAAAAACTACATTTTAACACCTGTTGTTTCATATAAAACAACATATAAAATTTATAAAGTTTTATTAATTATTATGTTCAAAATTTAATAGTAATCGCACAACATACACTCGTAGTACAAAGGCAGTCAAATAAACACTTGATTGATACATCAATGAATTTCAAGAGCCATTATTGTTTACTTTTCTTGTAGTTAAACCATTAACTACATTTCGATGTTTGTAAGTTGAAATCCAATGAATTTAAATAAAATCGAATTAATCCAATGAATTTAAATAAAATCGAATTAATCCAATCACACATTATATATATTATATTGACAATTGATTTAATCCAAACAACTTTTGATCAAATCAAATTAATCAATTAGATATTACTATGGGTTATTCGTTAAATTAGATTGGATCTATCCATTTAATCAACAATTTCAACCATTTGTTCATTTCTTAATTTTATTAAATTACATATAAATTTCATATAAAAACAAATAGATATCCATACAAACATAATTTTATAATTACAAATTTACAAATAATAAGAAAACAAAAACAATACTCAACATTAAATCAAAGACCGATTATATTGGGTCTTTTAGAGAACCCAAAATTTGTTGGCCCAAATACATTGATCCAAAGGAGTTTGGATTTTGGAAAAGGGTAAAGAGCCCAATACAACTAATAAGAATCTTTTATCTTTCCACCCGCCAACCTCAATAATTATAATTAAACTTGGGTTTATGTGAGAAAATATGTTTTTGCAAGACACGTTAATTCAAGAAATAATACCGAACTTTCACATCAAAACATTGTGAAGGTATAAAAAATTTTAATCTTCACAACAAAAACTCTGTGAAGGTTAATCTTTACAATGCTTTACTATAAAGGGTTAGTGTTATTTTTGTGATTTTCCAAAAAGGGATGATCTCATGTGAACCTAACCATCTGTAATAATGATGGCCAGCTCAGTTGGTCTGATACATGGGTTATAGTTTCCATATGGTGAAGGTCAGGAGTTCGACTCCTGCTAGAGTCAAGTGTGAGGGATTTTCTCTGAACGAGTGCCGGGTTCGAATCCCAACTGATGCCTTGAAGCCCTTTAAACAGAAGCTAGATGACTAGGCTGGGGGTGGTTATTCTCATTGGAGAGGTCTCGAACTCGGGTCATCGTGACTTGGTGCCATGGTGACACGATGATACTCCGTTGCTCCAACATGTCGTTCAAAAAAAATCTGTAATAATGTTTGTTAGGTTTAAATCTATCGTTATATATGTTTAAAACAATAAAAGTTAAAAAAAAGTTGGCGGGGTGGAGTCGACTATAAACTATTCATCTTGTTTGGAACCGTCATTGTGTATGGGAAAGAGGGCTTCTACCTATGCTTGGTAGGGAAAAGGGTGAATGGTCCCACATACGAAGCTCAAAAAATGTCATTTCTTTGTTGCAAATTATCTTTAGATTTATTGAGAAAAATATCGTGAATTTAAGAGAAGGATTTTAGGTAATTTGTTTAATGATTTCATCAATTCGAGGGAGGGATTTTAGGTAATTTTTTTAGTTATTTATCGTATAGCAATTGTTAAAATAACATGCTTGTTTTGCCATCTTATATTTATTTATAGAAGAATAAAAACCGAAGCCGTAAAAGTTTAATCTTAATTTGTTGTCTGTTTATTTATGCATCTAAGTATTCCAAAATGATAGATCCACAATTTGTGGCATTGAAGGTAGATGTGCATAAACATTGCTTAGCCAAGAGCCTAGTGCCTAAAATCCTAATCGAAGGTCCGTTTAGGCAAATTAGGTTCCCACCATATCTTAGTTATAACTAGCTAACACCTAGGGGTGAACTAGACCTGGCAAACGTGTCGTGTCGTGTCGAGTTCGTGTCGGGTTCAAAGTTAAACGGGTTGAAAATGCTTGACCCTAACCCGACCCATTTAATAAACGGGCCAGAAATCTCAACCCTAACCCGACCCGTTTATTAAACGGGTTGACCCGCTTAACCCGCTTAACCCGTTTAACATTTATAGAATTAAAAATTAAAAATAAAAATTCACAAAAATTTAGGAATCCAAACTTTATAATTTAAACTTATAAGCTTGAACCAAATACATTAACATTATTATATTAAATATCCAAATAAATCGTAAATTAGTAATAAAAAATATAAAGAAAACTTTATATATACATGCAAACACACACATATAGGTATAAACGGGTTAGTCAGGTCATTTTCAAGTTGATATGCTTGACCCTAACCTTACCCGTTTAACTTTCGTGTCGTGTCAACCCGTTTACTTAAACGGGTTGAAATCTGTTACCCAAACCCGTTTATTTCGTGTCGAGTTCGTGTCGGGTTAGCGTGTCGTGTCAGTTTTTGCCAGGTCTAGGATGAACCTACCGTTTAGGTACGAAAGGCCCCTAGTCAGAATCCCACGTGTGATGGTGTAGATTTTGACATATTGATGTATTATATATGATCACATGTAGAGAATCCCATGTATATAGAATCCCATGTATTTATGTATGTTATTTTATAGATGATCACATGTGTGATCATACATAGAATCAATTATATGATCTTATAAAGAATCACATGAGATTATGTACATTATCACGATAATTAATAGTATGTGTATGTTAGTTATACATAATTGCATGTGATTATAGAAATGTATATCGGAGCCAAATCTAGTTTTGTAAATGATCATTAGACTCATACATTTTGCATCCACGAACTGATGTTGTGTATTTGTGTACATGATCACATGAATTATTATACGATCACTAAACAATCATACCTGATTGTGATGGATGATCCATATATTTTCTCACGTTCTTGTATTCTATCACTGCTATAACACATGGCCTACACACATATATATACAAACACATAAGATGCAAGTCATTATGCTCAATGTACAATTTCTTCTTTTATGTATCCTTATCAAACCCCACAAGCTATTTTCTTAGTTCCCGATTCTAAAGTTATATATTATGAGTTTAAGCAAGTTAGTTGACATGTAACATCAAACGAATCGTCAGGTTAACGTAATTCTTTGAGGATCTTGTTGTATATGAAAAAACAAATAATAAAAACCATAAATCAATATCAATCATATTTTTTCCTTTGTTTTTTAGATGATTCGATGTGGACTTGGAACAATAATCACAATAACATACGATGACAAATAGACACTCTAAAACATGCATTTATTTTACTCTTCTAGAAGGCTTAATTTGGATTGTATACATCTTGTAAAAATGACATTCTCTTTGACAAAAATGGCATGCTCATAAAGTTATAAAACTATCAAGTTATTGAATTAATAACCATACATTTATTAGTTCAAGTGTAAGAAAATATTTTTATTAAAACATATAATTAATTAGAATCATTAAAGAACTATACACTAACGACTAGGGTTATAAACAAACTGAATGTTTAACATACTGTTTGCAAATCGTTTGACGGAAAGTTTATTTATGTTAGTTTACTTAATAAATGAAAAAACATGAACATTTTTTTTGTTCGTTTAGTTAAATGAATGGGCATGAACAATAATTTCGCTTGTTCATTTATGTTCAAGAACGTTTGTTTATTACTTTATTTATGTTCATTAATGTTTGTTTGTTTATGTCCGTTTACGTTTGTTCATGTTAATTTACATTTGTTTTTATATATATAATTATATTTATATAGTATAAGATTAATATGTAAATTTTTTTTGAACGGCGGTTTATGAATTAATATGTAAAACTATTAAGTAAACTAATCTTATGAATTTTAATACCTCCTTAGTTAACTTTTTCTTCTTCTTTTTCTTATGGTATTTTTAGGAAGGAAATGATGAAGTGGTTGTTTTTTGTTCCTTTGGGTCTGTTTGTTTATGTTCACTTAAGTTCATTTGGTTACGCTTGTTTAGCTCTTAATAAATGAACATAAACGAACACAAACAAACACATTTCCTTAATGAACGAAAATGAACACAAAAAATTTCATTCGTGTTTGTTTGTTAATTTGTTTGGTTAAATTAAATGAACGAACACAAAAAAGCCTTCGTTTGTGTTCGTTAGGTTCATTTACAGCCCTAAATTGGAATTTTTCTTGAAAGAGCTTTGCACTAGGGGTGTTCAAGTTGATCATTGGACTATTCAAATCAGTCAAATTAAGTCAAACCAAACCTCTTTAAGCGGTTTGAGTGATTTGACGGCCCGATCCAATCTGAAAATTAGGGGTGTGTATGGTTCGGTTTGGTTCGTTTTGAGGTAAAACCGAAACCAAACCGAAAATTTCGGTTTTTAGAAAAACCAAAACCAAAACCAAAACCAATCGGTTTTTCGGTTTTTGGTTTTCGGTTTTAAGTTTGGTTTTTGGTTCGGTTTTCGGTTTTTAATTCGGTTTTTGGTTTTTGGTTTTCGGATTTCAATTTTTTGTCCAAAAATCAAAATCCAAGATCATCAATTCCTATTTATCGCATCTGAATGTTTAAAAAATACAGTTGGTGTTTTATAGAACTATGACTTCAATTTAATATTGACTAATTTACTTTATTAATCGTTATCATCGTCATAGAATGACTTTAATTTATTATTTGTTTCATCATTTTTTAATATAAATGTTTTCTATGTGATGTCAAGTCATTCATGGACTCAAGTAATTATGAGAAGGAGAATGCAAAAGGTAAAATTATTAATTCGTCGAAAACTAAAAGAAAATTACCAGAACACTGGAGATAAATAAGAACTCATAAACAAGAAAATTATCAGAGAAATGAAGATAAATAAGAACTCAACAAAATATTCCAGTATTTACTAAATAACTAGGGTAAAACTAAACGAAGTATTTATTTGGTTCGGTATGGTTTTTTTCGGTTTGGTTTTGAATCATAAAACCGAACCAAACCGAAAAAGTCGGTTTTTGAAAATTTAAAAACCAAAACCAATGGTTTTGGTATTTGTTCGGTTTTTTTCGGTTTCGATTCAGTTTCGGTTTTTTTCCTGCTCACCCCTACTGAAAATAGCCAAACAGCTCGGTTTGGTCCGACCCCCGGCCCCTTCCCAAGGTTGCATTAACTTTAACATAATGTATAGAAGAACATCAAAGTAAATGCCTATTTGTTAGCAGCTTAATAAGACTCAAACTAATTATTTAGTCAACTATGCACGAATGTTTGGCGATGGCTTTAATAATATAGAAATTGACTTATTTGGTAAGCCTCTACGGGAGAGTTTTATGCAGAAAGCCAAGTTTTTTTCTATACCAATCACTCCCAATTAAAAAACCCTCTCATCAGTCTATGAAAAATCGTCTTGAACAAAAAACATTTTCAATCTAAACAGATTAATTCATACAGACAAGTTTATCTATATTAAAGAGTTAATTACATATTTGGTCCCTGTGGTTTACACGAAATTACGATGGAGGTCCCTGAACCCTAATTTTCATGCCTACGGTCCCTATGGTTTGTATTTCGTTACGATTGTGGTCCCTGCCACTAACTTCTGTTAAAAATGGTTGTTAAATAATGGGTAAAAGACGAAAATGCCCTTAATATTTATATAACCCTTTCCCTTCCCTTCTTCCCCAAACCCAAACCCAAACCCTTTCCCTTCCCTTCCCTTCTTCCCTACAACCACCACATCCACCACCGGCCATCTCGACGCCGGCTATCTCCACCGTCGCCATCTCCGACCAACGCACCTCCTCCCGCCTCCCGTCGCCATCTCCGACCAACACCCACCACCACCACCACCCACAGCCACCAACACCAAGTAGAAATCCCACCGGCCACCCTAACCTACCTCCACCGCCGCCTCCCACCTCCATGGCAACCACCATCTCCAACACCCAGAAGGTCGACGACGGTGGTGAGGTCTGATTTCGAGGTCTGATTTCACATCTGTTTCACATCTTAAGGTCTGATTTCGAGGTCTGATTTCAACGGCGGTGGTGAGGTCTGGTTTACAGAGATACCAAATCGATTTTGAGGTTTGATTTCGACGGCGGTGGTGAGGTCTGGTTTACAGAGATACCAAATCGATTTAGAGGTCTGATTTCGAGGTCTGATTTCGACGACGGTGGTGAGGTCTGGTTTACAGAGATACCAAATCGATTTAGAGGTCTGATTTCACATCTGAAGGTCGACGGCGGCGGTGGTCGGATCTGAATGTCGGCAGCGGTGGTGGTCAGATCTGGTGGGTGGGTGGGTGTTGGTGGTTGAAGGTGGTGGTGGTGTTAGGTGGTGGCGGTGTTGGTGTTAGGTGGTTGTAGTTGTGGGTTTTGGTGTTAGTGGTGGTTGGTGGTGTTAGTGGTGGTTGTTGGTGGTATTAGGTGGTGGGTGTTGGTATTGTATTAGGGGGTGGTGGTGGGAGGTTGTTGGTGGTTGTAGTTGTGGGTTTTGGTGGAGGTGGTGGGTGTTGGTGGTGTTAGGTGGTGGTGGTTGTTGGTGATGGTAGTGGTGGTTGGTTGATTGGTGGTGGTGGTGGTAGTTTGGGGTGTGGTTGGGTTGGTTGGTGGTGGTGGTGTTTGGGGTGAGGGATTTGTTGCTTCGTCGGAAAAAAGAAGAAGAAGAAGATGAAGGTGAGGTGGTAGTGGGTTGCAGATGTAGGAGATGGTAGGTGGTTTGTGTGTGGAAGGGGAGGAACACGTGTCTCTTCCTGACACATACATATATATATATATACATTATATAAAAGATAAATTAAATAATAAAATATTATAAATAAAGTTTAATTTTAATAGAAAATGAAAAAGATTAATAAATTGACTAAAATACCCCTGCCCTAACGGAGG
The DNA here is from genome assembly GCA_030169165.1 of Centaurea solstitialis. NCBI lineage: Eukaryota > Viridiplantae > Streptophyta > Magnoliopsida > Asterales > Asteraceae > Centaurea > Centaurea solstitialis. The sequence goes on from CM058040.1 coordinate 48,933,835, forward strand.
TTTTTAACGGACGTTAGGGCAAGGGACCACCATCGTAACGAAAATCAAACCACAGAGACCGTAGGCATGAAAATTAGGGTTCAGGGACCTCCATCGTAATTTCGTGTAAACCACAGGGACCAAATATGTAATTAACTCTAAAACTTAATAAAAGATCAACCAAACATCCTTTAAATTATTTAAATTAAGTTAGCCAATCTAGTTGTATTATAATAAAACCACAGTTTATTATGGCCATTTTGAGCAACCTCAGGAATTAAAATGTCATATAATTAAGTTTTCTATCAATTCCAACAACTAATAAAAGAATCACATCCAATTCCCTCCAATAACTACTTTATTTGGCAATTCCAAATAATACTATTAAAATTTTATATAATATTATATCAACATAATAGATTTTCCTGTCACTTTGGTTGGTTGTTGTTTGTTTGTTTCCTCTCTTTTATGGCTGTTTTTCGTGGTCTTGTTGCCGTTCGGTGGTCGCTTTGTTTTGTACCTTGGTTGGTTTTTGTTGGTAATAAATTTGTTGGTTCGTGGGTTGCTTGGGGTGGGTGATGGCCTTGCCGAAGCTCGCCTCTTGCTTCCTTTCTTTGCCGTTCAAAAAAAAAACATAATAGATTTTCCTAAAATCTTTATAATAATATATTCAATTTTACTAATGGATACAATTAAAGTAATAAATCTCTATTCTCAATATTAAGTTTCAAAGATTTATACCCTTTCCCTTGTATATTTTTTCTCTACATATATTTAATTAGCATGGTTATTAAAAAAACTCTAAAACCTCCCAAAATCTTTACTTTTAACATAAGGTCATGTGTTATGCCTAACCCCAAATGAATCGAAAGATTCATGTTTGGTTCAAAAAGAAATCATGGAATTTTTGAAATGAATGGTAACGGGTAGGCAGCAGGTTGCATGTGAGTCCCGTAGGAACACCAAAACGCCCATAATAGATTCGGCTAGGGGTAGGTGCCATCGGGTTGGAGAAGCCGGCGTGGAAACCTCCCTCACTCTTTTTTTTTGTCTTTTCTCTATCTCTCTGTTTTTTATTATTTAATTTAATAAAATAAAATGTGTGAGTAAGATTGAGTTGAGTAACTCATGTTATAGAGAAAAGGAAGGGAAGGGAAGGGAGAATGACATAGCACTGATATAACTAACTGCTAAACAATAATCTTAAAAAATACCGTTTAAAAAAACCGAGTTTAATTCTATATTTTTGTTTAGATTTCACATCCATAATCAAAGAAATTAAACATATGCCAGATTATTAAATAAGGAGGGTGTTGTAAAGGAAATTGTTTGTTAACACAAGAAAAGCATGACATCAAAAAAAAACTTAAACACCATAAATTCATGAAAAGGGATTCCACACCAAACCCTACTTCTTTACACGTGTCACTTTACAAATGGTTCCTAGTGGGCCCACATACCCTACAAATAAACACTCTTTCATCATCTAGGGTTTCCATCAACATGCACTTCTTTCATCAATTCTTACAAACTTTTCAAAAACAAAAACTAGGGCACAAGAAAAGATCTTCATGATCAAGCTTTAATGGAAAGCACAGATTCATCAACATGTTCTCAATATCCAAATCTCCCACCAGGGTTTCGATTTCATCCGACAGACGAAGAACTAGTTGTTTATTATCTGAAAAAGAAAGCTTCTTCGATCCCTTTGCCCGTTGCAATTATAGCAGAAATCGATCTTTATAAGTTCGATCCATGGGAGCTTCCAAGTAATTGGTTAATCGATGATTGTTTAGAACGAATCTTGATTAACCAAACTATGAATTTTTAATTAATTTTGTGTGTTTTTTGATTAGGTAAAGCTACATTTGGTGATCAAGAATGGTATTTTTTCAGTCCACGAGATAGAAAATACCCGAATGGAACAAGACCTAATCGTGCAGCGACTTCGGGATATTGGAAAGCTACAGGAACTGATAAACCAATATTGTCGTCAAGAGGAGATCAAAAGGTTGGTGTTAAAAAGGCGTTGGTTTTTTATGGCGGAAAGCCTCCGAAAGGGATTAAAACGAATTGGATCATGCATGAATATCGACTCGTTGATAACGCTTCTTTTAAGTCTCCGATAGTCAATTTAGCAAACCGAAAGGGATCTTTACGGGTATGTTTATTTCACTTATTTGTATTATATAGTTATATCAAGAACAAGAATACGATTGGTTTATAGTTATTTTAAAGGAACACGCCATAATAAAATTGGTTTTATAAAACGCAAAATATTTTTAAGGGATTGTTATTTCAGAATCGTTAGGAACTTTGGTATAAAATAATTAAGCGAAAAGAATAATTAACAAACTTGCATGATTTAGTGTCAGATTTAAAATGATCAATTGTTTTGAAACCGTTCTGAATCAACAACTTGAATGATGTAAAATTACTATTTTACCCTCAGTTGTGTGTTGAAAATATTATGAATCAAGAGTCTAAATGATGTAAACTTATAACCATTTTACAATTTACGATTATATATATTTTTATGTAAAAGTATTACAATACATTGATATAATTATGCTTTTGGACGTCCTCACATCCTATTGAATTGACATCTTTATTTGGTCATACATATATATAAGTTCTATAATGTCGCCTGTTATTATTTTGAGATATCTTTAACATCCTATAAACTTTTTTTTTTGTAACGATATATTTATTATTCAATTCGTCTTTCTTTTATCATTTCACCATCTTTTGAATTATTAATATAGCTCGACGAATGGGTTTTATGTCGTATTTACAAGAAGAACAACGGAAGTAGACCGACAGAAAGAGATATACAAATCATCATCACGATAATTACATAGAAAACATGATTGCTAATTCTTCTAAGGCTACCAACCCAAGCGGATCACTTGATCATCATCAAAACAGTACTCAAGAAACGTCGTTCTTTGAAATATTGAACAACCAAGATGGATCAAGAATTCCTCAAAGCAACGAAGAGTCTATGATATCGAAACTAATGGCTAATTCTTCAAGTTCTTCATTGAAATCGACGGTTTTTTAATCCTAGAAAACGATCGTTTCCAACAACTACTCACTATTGGAATCTTGATTCCCCTGAGAAAAGGTTTAATTCCGAAGATGAGATGAATGGAATGATGGATGGAAGTGGTTCCTTTGTTTCTTTGTTGAATCCAATACAAGGTGGGATTGGTGGATTCCATCCAAATACAGGATTGGGGTCAATTGGTGATTCCACTTTTGGTTATCAACTTTCTTCGGGGAATTGGCATACCTAATTATATAATTAATTACGGTTTTATTGTTATTGTTATTTTTTGTTTGGATATGGAATTACTATAGTACATATATATAGTTTTTTTTTTAATAAAAATATTACCATATATGCTTGTATTTATTGGTTGAATATACATATATATGACAGAATTCTTTTAGGGTTTTCGTTTTTTTTCTTCTTAAAAGGTGATGAAAATTTTGATATATCATATATATGTGATTATATATATAGAGGAAGGTTCATTTGTAAACCTCAAATATCTTGTAAACTTTGTGAACTCATCGTGACCCTTGATCAAAAAAATCAAAGGAGGATATGGATTCATAGAAAATATGGAAATGTGAAATATATGGTAAGTCAATGATTATGGAAATATGAAATATAGAAACGTTTTTAAAAATCAACGGTGTGGATTGGTTTACACGGTTTACAAGATATTTGAGGTTTACAAATGAACCTCCATATATATATATTGTGTGTGTGTGTGTGTGTGTGTGTGTAATAATATAATTAAATAAAAGCTTTTAGAATAGGAAAACTATATGAATAAATTGAAAATGTATAGTTTGATTGAGTTATAAAGATCCATAGTTTGATTTCATATTGTGAAATTGTGAAATAATAATGTGAAAATGATATATAGATTTCCATAAGTTCCACGCATGGCATGAAACAAAAAACATGTGATACATGGGAATTTACATGATTGTTTTTGAGTTTCTTATATGATTATGTTTTATATGCCCTATACATGTATATGTAGAGGAAAGTTTGGTTAGGAACATAAATTTGATTAAGAACTAGTGAAACGTCCATAACACGTCACGTGTCTCTACTTAAAATGGATATTAATTATGACATGAATCACACATTTATGATGAATGCTAATATTTTATGAACATATTATACATCATAAATCACACATTCATGCAATATTCATGATGAATATAATAACACCATCATATATATTTTCGATGAATATACCACATGTCACATTGTAGATGGTTTATGGGTTCCTAGTAAATTTTAGGTGGTGTTTGTTTACCTTTTAACAGTTCCTTTAAAGAGGTAACCTCTTAATCGTTAAGAGGTTAATCTTGTTTGGCAAAAAAAATGGACTGCCTCTTAATGGTTCCAAAACCCCCTGAATGATTAAGTATCTTGGATGTCTCTTAACCATTAAGAGTCCTGATTTCATACTCAACAATTACCAAATCAACATATTTCATTTTGCACCATATCATAAGAGCCTCTTAATCATTTTGACCACTTAATTATCCAACACCAAACCATTTAACAACTGCCAAACAGCCCCTTAGGTTCATGTATAATGAAACCTATCCATGTATATGTGTGCATATATACATATATGTATCTACAGATGTAGTCAAAGGCTAAAATAAAACAACTAAGAATCGTAAAATGAGAATGTTACATTTGAATTCTTAAAAAAATTCTGAAAGAAATTATTTGAAAATATATATTCAATTGACATTACAAATTATTCATATGAATTCACATTCTATTACATATGAACATTCATTTCATTATATTCTCATTGTATATAATTCTTCTTATTTCAAACGACAATCATATATGTATATCGTATGGTGACGATGGAGACCTTGAAAGGTTGCTTCTAAAAATGGTATTCTTATTTTCAAATATTATTAGCACTTATAGGAATAATGTTGCAATAACCATCATATATTTCATGGTAATATTATTTTAGTTCTTATTCATTTTTTTTATTATTATTTAATTCAAAGTCAAATTTGAGGTTGGTGAGTCAACACCTATTAACTTAATAAGGCATGAAAATACCCGATATAACTAATATTTAATTTTAAGGGTGACATAAGATTATATTCCCATGTCAATTTTCTAATAACATTTTTGCATCACATATAAATCAATAAACATTCTATGATCTACAATATTTTTATATCAATGAAATAATTTTTTTACATACATACAATTTCAAGTTGCATTACAGATAAAATAAAAGAATACACATGTTAATTGCTATGTAACCACTAACCACAGACAAAAATACTCATGAATTTTTATTATATTTTGATAAAAATATAACTTAAATGAATTTATTTTACCCAATTTAATGAAATGTCATTTTGATAGGTCATGGATGATAATTGGATCACCAAGTGTTTCTACCTCATCCCTAAAATAAAGAAAAAGAAAAAAAATGGAGATTTTGGTTTCATTTATTGGTCCAATAGCTTCTTGAAACTTGAGGAAAGTTGGAAAGATAATAGTTTTTTTTTTTTTTTTTTTTTTTTTTTTTTTTTTTTTTTTTATCACTCTAAAAGCAATTACTATGTGAAAGACCCAATAAAATTCCTTGACAATTAATAATTTAGAAAGAGATAATGTTTTAATAGATTGATGAAATATCTTAATATTAAACTTTAAAGAAAATTTGGAAAAGCTTTAGAAAATGTTATAATATATATTTTAATTTTTTTCTAAAATTGACAATAAAAGTTCAAAATCTTTAAAAAAAAAAAAAAAAAAAAAAAAAAAAAAAAACTCATTACATCCAATTTCAAATAATTAATTAAGCCAATTTCAATTCAGGGTTATAAAAGTTGTAAAAATCATATTTTCAAGGTTCATGTAATTAAACCAATAATGCTTTTAAAAATTTTCATTGTTATCCTAAATTGTGATTAAAACAAAAACTCGCTTAACTCCGTAATACCAACATCCAACTCGACTTGTTTAAAAGCTCGATTATAGTTTTAAATCAAGTACAGGTGTATAACATACATTTCTCTCAAGTCAAATATATTCACACGTACATAAAAACTGTTAAAAACATATATTTTTTAATCCCCAAATTCGTGCGGAAAAACAAACTTTTCGAACACAAAAACAAAAGCTCGTTTAACTCAACGAGTCAAAGTACTCGACTTGGCTTGGTTGAAGGTTAAATCATATTTTCAGGTCACGTCAAGCCACACAAAAATACACTTTCTCGAGTGAAACATGTTCATATATACATAAAAACTGTTAGGAACATTTTTCCCGATCGCCAAATTTGTACAATAAAAACAAATTTCTCGAGCTCTTGTTCAAGCTCTTAATTAAAAGAGTTAACCGATCCCGAGTCCAAACCCATAGACAACTCATAAAACTTGAATTTTAGGTCATAATATGTAACTCAAGATCATTAACGAGCATCAAGCTCGAACCCAAACATTTATAAAGTATTTTAACTCGAGCTTGAACACTGTTATAGTAAAATTATTTGAGCTCGGACCAGATATTATTTTCCCAAAACGAGCCCAAACAACCTGCTACCCGACTCGGTAACACCCAAACAAATAAAACATTTGATCTATATATAAAAACATTTACTTCACCTGGTGTATGCTATTTGACTTCAAAATTCAAGATTGTTTAAATAGAATTTGATATTTCTAAGACTACCAACCTCCTATTTATAAAGACAACTATTTTTTTTTTACTTTTTATGAAATCTAAAAAACCCCAAAAAACGATGCGAACAATGTCGTTGATCGAGGGTGACATGCAAAAAACTGATTCTAAGATATCGGGAGGGGTCACAAAATATCGACCCCTCTCAGATATTTAGGGCGTGACTTTTCCTAGATCCAGAACGATAGATCTAAGACCCTGTATTGTTCTAGATCTAACGTTTCTAATACTAGAAAAAAGGTGTACCCCGATGCTATGCTTGAAATAGATATTTCATGTCTTCAACGGTGAGACGAGTTTGAGAGCCACCATTTTCATCGTCTCCGAATGCTGAAGCCACCAATTCTCTCTTCTTTTCCTACAAATGACAAGAATTCGTACGGTAATATGAAATATACGGTATAGGAAATCGTGAAGTGCAAAGTTATTCGCGTCCAATTATATACCAATATGCTAAGGTCTTGTTTGTTCTCTCCATAAGCCTCTTAATGGATTCAGTTGTCTGAGTGACAAAAATGATTATTTTACCCCTTAGTCCAGATTAAAGGCTAAACGAAAATGATCATTTGATAAATATGTTGAATGCAAATTCTAAATGGTAAAAAAAATTATAAATCTATCAACCGTAACTAGAAACAACTATATTAAACATAATGATATCGTAGAGTCGAATAAGCCACAAACAAACTGATGCAGGGGATCCATGTCATTTTCAACCAATACAAGACAAGCCCATCTTATGTCTCCATCTCACCTTGGGCTTGATTCAGACTCTTATTTTGGGTTCGAAGCAATTAAACAGAGTATAATTTTCTTGCAGATTAAGAGTCTTTCTCACTAATGCTTCATTAACAGTCTTTTAAATGCTTTCCAACTTTTGGTCTTCTTTCATCCTTTTCATTTTTTCCAAGAGTTATGCTAATTTAATCTTCCAGCCCTAATAATATTTCACAAAGCATTCACTATCGCACTAGTGAGAAAATAATAGAAAGAAAGAACTTAAAGAAGTAGAGCAAGAAGTACTTAGCTTTCACATGGGTTGGATAAGCTTTTACGCGTGTTGCATGTTAATTAGTCTGAGTTGTACTATTCATTGTCTTGTAAGGGCATGCGTAGATAGCCCATACAGGTTGGTGAAGTGAACAATTGCTTTAAGGCTTGACAGATACGGAGGGAACAGTAAAGAAACTTTCCTTTTGTACTTTTGTCAGAAAAACATGGTTGTCCTTTTGCGCAATTGAGGATAAGACAAATCTGAAAATCAGCTCCGATCAGCGATAAGAGTTGCTGAGTGATGTTCTCAGCGATCGTTGAGTCTTAAGCTTCAGATCGTCGCGTTCTGTAGTCGGGTCGATATCACTGAATCCGTCTTCGGATCACGATCAACCGTGACTCTTTCATCAACTACTTCTGCTACTTATTCGACATTACTTTTTCGACATCGTTGATGGTTTCTTGAATGTGACTTGAATGTCTTCAAAGGGATATTTAGCTGTTACAATGCAAGCCATCAACGATCACTGAACAGACTCGGTATTCGTTGATGTTGAACATACAACTGAAAAACATGAGCTTATAATTAGGAAGATCACTGAATAGACTCGGTGATAATTCCTCAAGCTAACATGTAACTAAGTATTTTAAACTAAGTAGAAAAAGATCATTATCAATTTTATCAGGTCTCAGAAGAGTTGGATCAACAATCTCCCCTAATTGATGATGACAAAGCAATAAAGAAATTTGCTTATAAAAAATAGTAAGGAAATAGAACTCATAACATAGATGTCCCATTTACTATTTTGAGGGATCTTTTTCACCATTGATGAAATAAATACTCACTGTATCATTTCATTAAAATCTTAACTAGAGATTACAAACACTAATGAAAAGGTTAAGGTTTGTGGGGGGAAGTGGCTAGTTAACTCTTCTACCCCAGGTTCGAATCCAGGCGCTTCCAAATTGTGGCCACTGGGGATTAACTCAGGGAAGCATTCTTTAGCTGTCTGTGAACCTTGCCGGGATTAGTCAGGGCAAAGCCTTTTAGATACCCTTAAAAAAACACTAATGAAAAAAGTCACAAGAAAAAAAGTACATTGCTAAAAGATAGAAAGAAAACAAATCAATTAAGGATCATTGTAAATACAATCTCTGATATTGTTCTCCTTCCTTTTGTCTTTTCCTTAACGCTTCTCAGATGAGTTTTCTAAACTTCAAGCCTTCAACGTTTTCGGTGAATATCCAGGCAAGGAGATCAAGCAAATATTGTGTAGGGGTGAAGGAACTTTGGAGAGTTCACTAGCTCGCTGAAACTCATAGTCTTCGTCTTCTTCTCAGGTAGATGAGGGATTTCGATTGGGCATCCTTTTAAACAGAGAGTTGAGCACTTCTTCCACTGCAACCTTGTGCTTTTATTTGCAGCTTTAGAGAGCATCTTTAATCTCAAACCACTCAGAGAAGCCATACTTACCGAGCCATGGAAGGAAGTCGGCCCATTCTCCCTGAATATCCCTATGCTCCTTCAAACCTTCACGTGGTTGGATACCTTTCGACAAGTGACTGTCATGTTGTTGATTCAGGACTTGTCTTTCGATGATTGATCTTGTCTCTGCACCAAGTTGAGAGCAGTGACTTGTACAGAGGTTGGATCAACTGATGATCCTAGAGTTTCAACGCCAGCAACAACTAAGTCTTCGAAGTTCCAAATTTTGAATCATCTGGTCCCTTGTGAATTTGAATTTCACATTTAGGTGGTTAATATTCTCCTATATCAACTTGAGATAGCTAGTTGAACTCATCGCCATAGAGGTACGAAGATTAATTTTTACTCGGGCTCAATCAAGTTCAACTATCAACTGAGCTTTTCCTCTAATATCATCGACATCATCCCTGATGATCTGACGATGGATCAGGTTTCCTTCGCCACTATCGGCTTTAAAATCCGACAAGTTGACGAAGCTAAATGATCTTGGACTAAGAGGAGTGTTTTGAGGGAGTGGATCACTAAGGTGAAGGATGTTTAGAAGATGAAGAAGGAAAATCACTTTTAGGGATAAAGGTGAGAGGTGTGGGGGAATTCTATCACAACAAGAAGCTATGTAGCGATGAGTTGAAAAGTGGGAGGTTCAATGATCGGGTTTAAGGAAGTTTCAGGGATCGGGTTTGAATTAGGGGAAACTTTAGAGATAGAAGTTTTGAAGATAGAGGAAATGTGTTAGTTAACAGAATTTGAAGGGGAGAAGGGTAGGTTGAGAGTCGTACCGGGTTAGTCTCCTCATAATCTACATGAGACTCCCCCTCAATAGGATGCTCCTCCTCGGATTGAGGAGGGTCGATTTGATCTCTTTGAGCCTGAGATGGCTCCGTAAGGGTTTTGGAGGTGGCAACGACAGGATCTCTGACATGGAAGCCATCGTCATCACCTGCCTTATTTTGAGGATTACATACATCATCAGAAATGGATGTTTTCAGCAGCCTCATCAACTTCTTCGGCTTCATCGTTGTCCTCGATGTGAACTAGTTCCTGTTCATAGCACCTGAGGGACCAACACCTCCAACATTCTCCCACTTTTGTTCATCAGGAGCACATCTAAGGAGGATGGAACCAACATTTGTGAAGGATCGTTGAGGGATAGTCCATGCACAATGGCCAATTGGCCATAGAAAGAGCCAGGTGCATGCGATCCTATCATCGCTTGTGAACGATGGAGGTGGAGGGGTGGAAGGAGCAGCTTGAGCACGAGCTAAGCGAAGCAGCTCCTCAGTCTTCTTATCTTGAGCGTCTAGACGACGGTCTTCTTGATGTCAATGATCGCTAGGATCGTTGATTCCACCTTCTTAGATAATTAGGGAAGATCAGTCTTCACCCTATTATCAAGACCTTTGAACCACACATTTAGTTCAAGGAAAGAAGAGACGTCGTGAGAGATACCGCGCATCTCCTTGACGTAGTCACTGACGTCCAAGTCGGTGCGCTTCAGCAAGCTGAAGATGTTATCCAACATCGGAATCTTGAACCGAACGAAGGAGGAGGGTTCGGCCGTGACCATCTTGGTGATCTTTGGCTGAGAAAACTGAACCACCTTAATCTTATGTCTCCTGCTCACCTTCGGCTTGATTCAGACTACTATTTTGGGTTCGAAACAATTAAGGAAGGAGTATAATTTTCTTGCATATTAAGAGTCTTTCGCACTAATGCTTCATTGATGGTCCTTTAATTGCTTTCCAAGTTTTGGTCTTTTTTCAGTATTTTCGTTTTTTTCCCAAGAGTTATGTTTACTTTAATCTTCCAGCCCTATATAATATGGGGTTCCTAGTTGTAGCAAAAAAACATCTTTTTGAATAATGAGTTAACAATAACTTGTGAAGCTGTTTTGAGTGTTTATACACAAAAGGGGCCGATTGTTGATTGTTGCTAGTATGGTGTTGTTGCTTCATCACTAGTAACAACCTTCACCAATTTGGCTAATCTTGGTGGTGTTTAAGTACTTTATCCTTTATCTAATCAGATTGTTAACCTCACCCCTAGTCGTATCCCTCTTTTTACCCATCTACGCATCAGAAACAACTCCAACTCTTGTGAAGAGATAGGGTCTAGGGTAGGATGTACGTAGACCTTTCCTCTACCCTGTTGATGATTTTAGTGAAATCATTGGTTTGTTTTATGTAATTGGTTTCACTAGAGAATATGGGGTCGATTTAGGAGGTGTGAACTGCACACGTGTAAGCTAAATAGAAACCTAGGTCACCGAATCGCGTCAAATGACGGGGGACAAGGGGCTACACCCCTGGATCGACCCCATATTCTCTAGTGAAACCAAGGCATTGTGTTGGGAAAACTAAGCTTAAATTTCCTCATAGTCTTGTTCAGAAGCTTCTGATTCAGAAGTGTTTTTTGCCTCAGAGAAGCTTCCAACTCTGAAGAGTTTTTAGTTCTGAAGTACTTCTAATTTGTGTAAGTTAACTACCCATTACTTAGGAGTTATTCTTGGATTTAATATAGGAGCCGCCATGATTCTCTAAGTATAAAAGGATAAGATTTCTACCAAGATTGTGACCGATGGTCTGAGATTATCCTCGAGTTAGTTTGATGATACTCGGGCAAATTGGGTCGAAATAAAACCAAGGAAAGTGAGCCCTCACATGATCTCACGGTTGACATAAACGAGTTTATTCATCATGAAGGTTCCAAATGATAGGAAGCGTGGCGTGAGACCATGGCATTATTCAAGGCATGCTCTAAGGTGGCATATCTATACATATATGTATGTACATACATATTGTGTGTGTTAGTGTTTTGAATAATCTCATAGAACAACTGAAGTTATATAAGGTTATAAAATTATTTATTTCAAATATCTCGAGCTTATAAGAAGATGATGTCAATAGTGGAAAATTGGGATTAAATCTTTTGAGTCTCAACTCGCTACTTTCTTCGGTCTTCAAATAAATTCCTGTACGAATGAGGGTAAAGTCTTGCCAAACACAGGGGCTTAAACGGCTTAATATGATTCTAAAGTTGGATTAAGCGACAACTAAGCATTAAGACAACATCAAACAAGCTAATCAAATTATGGGTTGGTTAGTTGAACATACAAGCCATTAAGTTGTTCTAGTTACATTCAGCCAAAACAAAATTCAAATATCAGTAAGTTGTTCTAGTTATTGTTTCTAGCCTAGATCAACTAGAAAATTTAGTCAAACTCAATAACCTACCAAAAGTCTAAGAAACAACCAAATTAGTCGATGATAGTGTACCTATTTAACACCTACATGATAATGTAATCTATAAATTTTATTATGAACACAAGATACACGCAAGTTTCTTGTAAATATATATACATAAAGGGAGGTCGAAATAAGAAAGGCAAAAAGATTGAGAACTTACGAAAAAACGATTCATATGTGAAATTGTGAATCATTGGTAAAAGGAAACATGAGTTGAATAATTGGTAAAAGAGTAAGTAAGGCAATGCGGATTCGCGTATGCATCTTCAAATGAAACTTCTCGGGTCTACAACCTTTTTCATTTCTTAAATGAACTTCCCCTATATATATATATACATATATTTGAAACGGTTGGGTTCCAGTGAGAACAACCCAGTTCGTGAGAATTTGAGAAGAAGTGTAGGTATCTTTGTATTGTGAAGATAGCTTTAATGTGTACAACACTTGCAATTACAATGTTACACAATATAACGTAACATTCACACGATATAAAGGTATTTCACTTGTTCTCAACTCCTCATGGAAGTAATTTCTCACGTGATCCTCGTTCTCTATTAGAAATCCAACATGAGTAGCTACTAAAAAGGAAAGAATTGCTCTATATAATAGTGTGTGCCACATTCTTTTATCGCACTTCGCAACAACTGACAAATAACCAAAGGGCCATTCGCCTACCTCTATGAGGTCTAAGGGTTTAGGCCTCATCAAAGGCAAAGAGGGTGCGTGAGTATTTGCCGTGTATATATATAGGGTCAAGTCCAAGGGAAAACCTCAAGATAACGAAAATTGAGGAACACCCTTGTAGCCCTTCATCTGGACTGTATGCATTTGTGCATAAAGGTGTTTTGTAATATGCACACGTGCATAGAACAACTTAATTTACTTATATGCACAACTGCATACAATTTATATGAAGGGCTACGAAGGTGTTCCTCAGTTTTCTGTTTTTCTTGAGGTTTTCAATCGAACCTCCCTCTCTCTCTCTCTCTCTATATATATATATATATATAGAGAGAGAGAGAGAGAGGTGGGTTCATGCGAGAACGATGTCAAATTAAGAAAACGTGAGGACGATTCTCAGCCACACATTTTCGGTTACGGTGGACGCAATCACGGAGGATTGACGCGATTCATGGAGGGTGGAGATGATTAAAGGAGGGTGACCCGGTCAAAGTCGCCTTTATTGACCGGATGAGTGGTTGAGAATCGTCCTCACGTTTTCTTAAAAAGTTATCGTTCTCATTTGAACCTTTTTTCTCTCTCTCTCTCTCTCTCTATATATATATATATATATATATAGGGTCATGTTCAAGGGAAAACCTCAAAGAAATGTAAAACCGAGGAACACCCTCGTAGCCCTCCGTATGGACCGTATGCACTTGTGCATAGAAGTTGCTTTGTAATATGCATGTGTGCATAAAAACCAAAAAAAACAACTTAATTTACTGCTATGGACAAGTGCATACGGCCCAGATGGAGGGCTACGAAGGTGTTCCTTGGTTTTCTGTTTTTTTGAGGTTTTCCCCTGAACCTCCTCTCTCTCTCTCTCTCTCTCTATATATATATATATATATATATATTATACACTTCAAAAAAGACAACCAACAAATAAAACCATAAGGGCACGCAATAATACCTGAAGAGCTAAAATGCGATCTTCAATGGTATCTTTAACAGTCAACCGCAAAACTGTAACTGGGCGAGTCTGTCCAATCCGATGAGCTCTGTCAATTGCTTGATCTTCAGTTGTTGGGTTCCACCAGAGATCCAAAAGAATTACATGGCAAGCAGCAACCATGTTTAACCCGAGACTAGCCGCTTTCAAAGACATAATCATAACAGTTACCTACAAAAGCACACAATCTTAGACTGAACAAGTCGATGTTCAGAAGCAACCAAAGAAACAATGCCATAATATCCCACCCGAAGGTGGGGTCTGGGAGCCATGGGAGGGGTGAGATGTATGCAGACCCAACCTACTCTACCCTAGAGAATAGAGCAGTTGCCAGTTATTTACGAGACAACCCATTACTAGTGCATAGTTTGTTGAAAAATTGCGAAGAAAGAACTGAAAAACAAGAACTTGAAAATCAGGAAGCCTGTTAAAATTTGAAAGACGAGTATGCAGATGGTCCGAAGTAACCAAACCAAACATGGCGAGTATATCCCAACCGAAGGCGTGGGAGGGGTGAGAGGTAAGCAGACCTGACCTCCACCCCAGAGAGAAGAACAATTGTTTTAGTGAAGAGTGAAGACCCCCTATTAGGGCATAGGCCGAAGGATCATGTGAGAAGCGTGAGAAGCGGATCTGAACCCTTGATCTCTTTGAATCTCATGCCCTCCCATGAATTGCGCTTTAGAAGGGAATTGATCCACTGCATTTCATCCTAATGTGCATCCACTTCTCATCCGATGGTTGATAACCACTTCTCACGTTAACCTCAACTTCTCACCGGAACCCAACCCTAGCATATAGTGTGTAAAAAAGCAGGAAAAAAAAACATGCGGAATGTACATTCCACACAAACCTCAGGAAGAGTGTTGAAATCCTTCACTGCTTTATCTCGGGCAACAACAGACATTGTCCCATCAAGCCTCCTATAACCGATGGAGGAATCTTTAAGACAAACTTCAAGGAAATCTAGCATCCCCGTCCACTGCGAGAACACAATTGCTTTCTCTCTCTTGACTGAATTCCCTTTAATATTAACCTCTTTCTCAAAAACACCAGAAAGACCGCTCAAAAGACTTTCCGGATTGCCACCAATAGAGGAGGGGGAGAAAGTAGCAGCCACTGTCGTATCCCGAGGTTTTGAGATAGACCGCAGAAATTCAAGGGCTGCTTTGATTTTGGAGGACTCGAGTGCCTTATTAGCCTCGATTTTCAGGGACCCAGATGGTCCAATGGTCCAATTTTCGGAACCATGAGGCTGGTTAAGTTGACCAGGCTGGTTACCTATAGCAACTTCAAGTGTTGATTTAGAAAATACCGAAGATCTAGTAATGAGGGCTTTGCACTCTGCGGATGGACAGTGGCTGTCATCGCTTGAAAGATGTTCGAGGATGCATTGATTGCAGAAAACATGCTTACAAGTTGTTACAACGGCATCTTCAGGTGGATCCTGTAGAGTTTATGCAAACTTATGTTAAGGTCTCATAAACATATTTCTCAAGATAATAACTCTTCATGGACTTATATATACTTATATACTAATACACACATAGAGGGAGGTTCAAGGGAAAACCTCAAAAAACGAAAAGGCGAGGAACACCCTCATAGTCCTTCATCTGGACCATTGTGCATAGAACTAAATTAAGTTGTTTTTTGGTTTTTATGCATGTGTGCATATTACAAATTACTTCTATGCACAAGTGCATACGGTCCAGATGAAGGGCTACGAGGGTGTTCCTTAGTTTTCCCTTTTTTGAGGTTTTCTCTTGAACCTGACCCTACACACATATGCACTGAAGAGTGATTCTGCATTAAATCATCACTCACACACACACACACACACACACACAAAATATATAGGGTTGTTTGGTTAATAGACGTACTAACGGCGGTATTTTTAAATCCATGACCTTCCAACAGGTTTGAAAATGCCATTGCTTACCAGAAGAATTCCACTTCCAAACACAAGAATGCCGTCATAGATTTAAAAGCACTTGTGAAGAGGTCATTTAGCTAAATAAAACCCCACATTGTATATATGGCTATATGTATGTGGCGTTATAGTTCAAGAACATATACTTCCTGTTGTTGCTTCACTAAGACACCACAAAACCTGCCTCAAAATTGGCTAAACTACCCTCTGGATCTTTTTTTTTCTTTCAACAATAAGTTTGATTTTAATAATTAAAGATGATTTAAGACCAAATTACTTGCACTTGGACTATTCTTTCCGACTACTTCTAACCACAAGAACTAAGATGGCGAAAGAAACAGATGCTTTTAAGGACCTAAGACATATATTAATCAACTCAGAATGAAATGCTTGTGATACAAACTTAGAGCATCTCCAACAGCTTCCTCAAAATAGAGAAAATGGAAAATATGGGGATTTAATACTAATGTTTTGCTCCAACCTCTTCCATAAACTATTTCCAAAATGGAGAAAGTAGGAGAGAGAACGGGTTTTTCTCCAAATATGGAGATAACCCCAAAAATGATTAATAGGAAACTTTGGAAATAAAAATTTAGAGAGAGAAATAATACTTTAATATATGAATGGAATATTTAATATTATAATCAATGTTGAAGTCTCCAAAATGGGGAATCTGTTAGAGTTGAATGCAATTTTTTTTTTTTGGAGATTTTGACTTTGGTTCTCTATTCCGGAGAAAATTTGGTGAATATGTTGGAGATGCTCTATATAGCAGGATTAAGGGGTATCACATCAACAAAGAGTTAAATAAATCAAAGCCTGAAACATACTAAGCAAAAAAAAAAAATCATTTTTGTAAAAGAGTGTAAGAAAAGAAATCTCTGCATACATTACATATGCCGCAAATTGCTAAAGAAGCTTCCAAACACTTTAGAAGACCGCTTAGTATTTCTTGAGGAAGCTCTTTCGCCTTTTCAACGGACAACCTCCACCCAGTGCTCGAGCTACATCCTCTAACAAGTAAAGGGTGATCACACGCTTGCCGGAGTCGCAAAAGCATCAACAATATGTTTATGTAGTTTTGCTTGACAGTGCCAGCAGCAGCATATTTCTGTCAATAGATAGAGCAATGAATACTTAAAAAAGATTAAATACTATTATATTCAAATAACAATGGGTTGAGAAGGATAAACAAAAGGCATAATATGGTACGTTTTACAGATTTCTGACAATAAGCTAACAAATGTTTTTTGCAATTTTAACCTAAAAATTACGAAAACCCCGCATACATACAGTATTTTGATCAGCAGAAAGAAGCAACGCCGCAAATTTGAAAAAAACGAGTGTGTAATGAGTTAAATCCAGCAAATGCCCAAGGATAAAGGACACTACAGATTTTGGAAAATATTATCACCAAGTATCTATCTAGTTCTATGGGGGTGTTTGGGATTGCTTATTAAAACTCCTAATTTGCTTATGGTTTTGGTAGTTGCTGAATGGTTTGGTGCTGGATGATTAAGTGGTCAGAATGATTAAGAGGCTCTTATGATATGGTGCAAAATGAAATATGGTGGTTTGGTAATTGTTGAGCATGAAATCAGGACTCTAAATGGTTAAGAGACGTCCAGGATACTAAATCATTCAGAGGGTTTTGGAACCATTAAGAGGCAGTCCATTTTTTTGACAAACAGGATTCATCTCTTAACGATTCAGAGATTTAAAGAAGCAATTTTAGGTGCTCGGATAAAATGCTTATTGTGGTACCATCCAGCAGATAAGAATATTTAAAGAAGTTAAAAGCTTTTAACTTTTCCAACCAGCAATAAGCAAATAATGAGATAAGCATAAGTTGTTTTAGATAAGCAATCCTAAACACCCCCTATATATCTTTAGAAATTAGAACCCATCAATTATCCACCAAGGACGTGATGTATAATGTTATAAGTTAGCAAAAAATAAAGATGTTTGGTACAAGCATAAATGATCTATAAATATACTAGCTAGTTGCTCAAGCTTCAAATAAAAACATACTGCAAACTGAGCACGGGAATCAGCCTCCAGGCTGCGGTAGAAACCACGCTCCTCAGCAGTGAAGTCCACTTTCTTCAGGACAATGGTTTTTGGTGGCAAAGAGATAATTGGTTCTCCCTTTAGAAGTGTACCTACAATAAAATCACACCAATAATGTAAATAAATCACAAACCAAGGAAATAAATCAACCATCAAAGTTGTACCTCGTAACGATTTCAGAGTATTGCTTCAGTGGATGATGCATGTTGATCTAATCAGGATCAATTTTCGAATACTTTCTCAGTACCAAAACAGTTAAGATGGTAGATTTTACACATTAACAAAGAAATTTTTACTAATTTCCCGAACTACCCCTCACTGCAGTGCTGAAGACTTCCTAATACGGTAGATTTGTAATTTCAATACTTGGAACTATGTTCACCAAAATGAGTTGCATTGGTAACTTACTAGGGGTAAAATGGTCATTCAACCAAATAAATTTTGCAACAGAGCTAAACGTATATTGAAATTGGGACGTAACGTAAGGAAAGAGAAAAGAACACAGTTTGTTCTGGGATGACACAGAGTAGCATATTTCAACCATGGAATGTTTTTGGAACATATCTACAACTTCTTCACTCCAATAGCGGCAATTGACAGCATGCATGATACATAATAAATTCATAAAGCTCATAAACAAAACTGAAATTATATATAAACAAAATTGCTGCAGATTTTATTTTGTTGGCAGAAGTGATGTAGTGCCACAAAAAGCCTCTTAACATTCCCCATTTCTGTACCTTTTCTATCACCAAACCTAGTTTGATGGTAAGCCTGCAAACCTACTTACAACAATCAAGGATCTGTTTGTTAGCAGCTTAGTGAACCTAATGAGACTCACAACTTATTTTGTCAGTTCTACATAACTGTTTGGTAGTGGCTTATTCAGTAAGTATTTTTTTTTCGGGGGTTATGCAGAAAGCCAAGTTTTTCCAAACCTGTCATTCCTAATTAAAAAACACATTTCTTCCATCTATGAAGAAGCTCTCCCAACAAAAACCATGATAGATTAATCCACACAAACAACTTTATCCATATATGACTTAATGGAAAACCAACCATACTACCCCTAAGCACCTATTATGGCAAGGAAACTCCGATTAACTGGCAACTATTTCGCAAGATGAAAGAGAGAAACAATACTATAAACAGAAAGTGTTTTAAGTAAATCAATATTGATTGACTGAAAGCTTAGATCACCTTTTGTGCGTCGAAGCATAATAGTCTTCAAGATGACCTGTAACTTCTTATACCCAGCTACCGGATTCCTCTGGATAGGGGCCTTTATTGCCGAGCAGAACGATTTAAACACAGCCAATGGATCATATCTTAAAAATCTGAAGTAACTATAAAGATCATCAATAGAATTCTGGATAGGAGTCCCTGACAAGCACCACCTTCGTTTAGCTCGGAGACCCCAACAAGCCCTAGCTACTTGAGTTTTATAATTCTTAATGCTTTGAGCCTCATCCAGTATAACTCTAAACCATCTGAGCTTGGCAAGGGGACGATCAACTAATTCAGAAGGTTCGTTGTCTGTTCCTTTCTTATCCTTTCTGGAACTTTCGTCAGAGGTAGGAGGGTACTTCCTTTTCTTGCCGGGAGACAGCTTTATGGGAAGAGAATCACTTCGCTTCTTTGTTTCATCGTCATCTTCGTCAACGAGCGGCTGTTTCGGAACCTCCATGCTCACGATTGCATATGTAGTGAGGACAACATCGTACTTGGCTAGCTCAAATGGATCCTTGGTTCTGTTGGGCCCATGATACACTAAAACAGAGAGATTAGCTTTGCTATTTACTTTAGTCTGCAACTCTTCGTTCCATTGACGAAGGACGCTAGTAGGGCATACAACAAGGGTCCCTGCAGCTACACAACTTTTTGTCTGCACAGGAGTGTTTGTATGTTTGATAGAACTTCCGTTGGTTGCCATCAGCGAATGCTCGACGTCTTGCGTGGATTTATCAAGCAAAGGCATGGTATCCTTGTCCTCTTCCTCATCTTCATCCAAATTCAAAGTCTCTGTTTCTTGCTCTTTCATCTGGATAGTGCAGACACCAGAAGATGGAGGAGACCTTTCCTTGAGAATAAGGACAATCGCTGATATTGTTTTGCCCAGCCCCTGCCAGAGAACGATATAAATAATGAATACTTGAATACGGACCCACATACACTGGCAGTTTGGTAGTTGTTGAATGGTTTGGTGCGGGATGATTAAGTGCTCAGAATGATTAAGAAGTTCTTGTGATATAGTGCAAAATGAAATATGGTTGCTTGGTAATTGTTCAGAATGGGTGTTGAATGGTTAAGGAAGGACCAAGATACAAAATCATTCAGAGGGTTTTAGAGCCATTAAGAGGCAAACTCTTTTTTTGCCAAGCAAGATTCACCTGCTAGCAATTCAAAGGTTGCCTCTTGATGGAATTATAAGAGGTAAAGAAACGGTTCCTACCAAGATTAATAAACAAAGAACAAAAGGAATACACATATAAACCTGATCATCTGCAAGAATTCCTCCACAGCAGCGTGTGCTTTTCGTCTCTTTCCTTGTCATCCATGACAAAGCAATCCTCTGACAACGTTAAACTTAAAGTTATTCGAACTCTTTGAAACAAACAACAGTATATGAAAACCAGGTTTAAGAGCGCAATGCTAAGTGAAAACAAATTGCTGCTAAAGAAGTTTCAGATCAGTACTCTATTTGTGGCGGACAGAGTATACGAAACTAAATGCCAAGTTTGATCAACAAACAAGACAAATACATACAGTACCCAGAATTTCTAAAAATGTGATATGGTGATATTTCATTGTTGATACCATGACCATGGTCCATCAAGAATGATGTGTTGGTAATGGAAGGTTCTTAGTTAACATGATCCCAGCAATGTTTAGGGGAAAATACAAATATGCTCAACTCTCCCAAGTCCCACCCACCCCTCATTGTATCTTTTATACAATGATGAATTGTATCTTTTATACAGGTTCGGAATCTGTAATTGATGGCTCCCTTCACCCCTCTCTCCCTCATCTAAGACCTTAATCCGCACACGGAATCTTCCGTCTCCATGTGGATTGCCACAAAGATCTTCTAAGATCAAATGTGATGACCACAATCTCTCTCATCCAAGGTAATCCCTCCCTACCCACTGTTTCTCCTCATTCTAGAACTAAATCCTAACTTTGCTGGTTACTGTTGTCGGTGCTTGTTATCGTTTTTCCGTTCTTGTATCCAACCTCTACGTCTGCTAGCTTACAGGCAATTTTGCCTCCTTTTGGACTGCCAGGAACTCTTGTATAATCAAAGGTATCCCTCTTTTTGCTATTGAGGGAACCCTACAGAGCTGCTTCAGTAACATTAGGTTTTGCATATATGGATATACAGGCAGGTTTCATGTGCAAGTAGACGTCTCCACAAGGGATGATACTTTTAGCTGACTATACGCCTACGGATAAGAATTTGTCAGCCACTAACAAATTTTTTGTTGAGTTTTGGTCTTCGTGAATACAAATAGGAAACATCACACCATACAATGTCTTAACCCTAAACAGAAGTTTTGTGCACAGCTTCAAACCTGGTGTCTCAAAAGTGGAACTGTCAAACCACCATTTGGTAGAGGCATATCTGACTTCCGATGGAACAAATCCTGCAGAAAAACAGCATGAACTTTATCAGAATCAAATTCAATGAAATATCCTTCAAACTATAATGATAATGTTTCAGCCCTCCAGTAGCAAAAAGAGCATGAGGTTTGGCAATTAATTGGACTCCTGGGAGCATGAAAAACTATTAGTTAGGCTATGAGTATCATAAAATTTTGTAGGTCAAACAATATAAATGGTTAATGACGGAAGGATATGCAATTGTTTTGTAAAAGATAATTTATATTACATTATCCTAACACTGAGTTTGCAACTTTTCTAGGAATGAAATTGCTTTTAGTCAGGTGTATACAAACAGTCCCCCAAAAGAGACATGGAATATACCTTTTTTAGGAAAAGAGGAGGAAAAACATAAGAATGCAGTGTTTTTCCCCAGCAACACAATATTAGATCAAATAGGGTTTCTAGTCAGTCCATTCCTAGAAGCAAATCTTTTCTTACGGAAACAGGCTTGTATCAAACATATCCACGCATGAACAACCGCTGTTGAGTAAAATATGCTATGAAATATCAAGTACCAACAATTGCATTGATGTGCTGAAGAGTGAAGACAAACTACAGAGACGTCATTAAGTACCTCTTTTCAAAAAAATGCATCTAAGTTTATAGCCAACTCTAACCACCAGAAGTTTTAGGTAATGCAACAAAAAGAATCTAAGGTCATATCAACCTACGTTCTTCCAGTCCAGAAAACACCTTGCATACCATTTTCTTACTTAATGGTTCTAAATAAAAGCAGACACAATATATGTTAGCACAATTTATCAAGAAGGTGAAGAAATGGTAATATTCACAAACAAGGTTGACATAATTTTGACCAACTAGACTCACCTGCAATGGAGCTTGATGGTGAGATTGTTCATCAATCGTATCGAGCTTTGCATGATTAATTTGCATGCGAGTAGGGGGAGCACCAAGTGTAGAAGCTTGTGCATGGATATGTGGTTTCCCATCTAATGGAGGCTGTATCTTGCAGGCAGTACCTAGTGATGGAATAGGTACATCATTTTTTTCATCCTTCACCCAGGCCACTTGTGTCTTGTTTGCCATATTACCCATATGAAACCAATGACGTCCACTGGTAGACCCTTTGGCATGTTCACCCAACGGACTTTCACCACTCGATAAGCGATTATCAATGCCTGCGGCATCGACATACGATCCAATATCAGAGTTCCAGTCCACTGCAGCAGCTACTCCACCTGGTCTGATAGCTGCAGGTTCATAATCCATCGCAATGTTTCTTGATAAATTTTGCATTAGATGTTCCTTCGATTCAGTCTCGACATCAAATAACATGCCATCGTTATAAATTAAGCTTTCGATCTGCCTTGATGAACCAAAATAAGGTGGTTCATCAGTGCTTGTGGCATATGGCAAAGAAAACTCATGACTGGGACCATAGTGAATATCAGAATACCCATTAAAATCCATGGATGGGACTTCCAAATTGTAAGGGGCCTCTGATGTTTGATAAATGTTTCTAATTGAATCAGCAAGTATTCCATTGGTTATCCCAGATATACCCATCGGTTGGTGACTACCATTAGTAAACCCAAAGGTCTCACTGCTACTAGCTCTCTCAAAATCAGTTTCTGTGCCATGGTTGCTAAATGAGAAAAAATCTTGAGGAACTCCATGATTTTCCAACCAGGGAGTGACATGTGAAGGAACTGGCATCTGCCAATCACTAACGTTCTTATCAGAATGCATGGGAAACATATCTTGATGATATTCCAGATTTTCAAAACCAGAATTTAATTTCTGCTTCTCGGTAACAGACCAATCACTTGCACAAAAAGTCCCAGAAGCTGAAGCTTCTGAGTGATATGAAGGGGGAAATGCAAGTAAACCTGGAAAAGCAGGCGTACATAAATAAAAGTTAAAACTAGAATTCATAATCATAAATTCAGACACGGCATTAGATACCATATACGAAAGATAAGTTTATTTGAGAAGCCAAAAGATTACCATCATGGGTCTGGGAGAGCTCATTAACACCGACACCTGAAACTGACTCACTACATTGTGCTATACTTGATGAAGGATCGGCTGGCCCATACTGCACAATCTAACATTACATAGTAACTATTCAAGGAAACAAAATCCCACTCCCACAAGATAACATAGAGAAGAAGTTTTTTCTAATAACATTTGTTTGTCTGTCTTTCACCCTCTCGGCATCGGGATTCCCAGTACTAGCCAAGGAATACATATAATCCCAAAAAAAATATGTTGAGAGTACAAGCATAAATTCATACAGAATTCAATTGCGTTAAAAATGGAATCGATGCAGCTATGTGAATTATTACAGAGCATGTTAAATAGTTTCATACTGCCAAAGAGCATTTACTTGGAACCCTTTCATTTATTCTTAACTCTTAAGCAATGAGTATCCACTACTCAATGTGGCTCCTTTATTCAGATCGATGATCACACCACAGAAAGACATTAAAATCACCAATAAGGCCATCATGCAATTAACGACATGCATTAATCCTATGACATGATATTAACTTCTCTATTAATGGTTGTCCATATTGGTTATCTGGTTGTTTCATGGTAAGTTCTATTATTACAAATATTTGTTATTAAGACGTACGTCTGAAACGTTGTCGTGCAACATATATTAATGTAAGTGTTAGATCAATTTCATCTAGTTTATGGTACAGGTACAAATTTGTCGGCATGTGTTGTTATTGATTGTAGTATTTGCTCCGTGAGATAGTCCCGTTTGGTAGGTTATTTAGGTAAGTGGTATATCCATATATGAAAGAATCGGGTGTGGTAGATCAGATAGATCTACATACGTGATACTTGTATTAATGCACAATCATAGATTTACATGCAATACTAGGAAACTTTTAAGAAGATAGGATTCTCACTGATGTCAAGATCATACGACTAGCATATTTGGTTCAACTCGAGAAGGTGACGGTACCAAATCAACAAAGTATCAATATCGTGTATGTTTGGTAGCTTTTTCATGCATATAACAACCGAATCACAGCATCTTAAAATACTATCTCATTGGAGTTTGACCTTAATTGACCAAGACCTAGCTAACTCAATTGTATAAATAGATGTTTTATTATACTTTCCGCCTAAACTCTTCCTAAATGCTCTATAGGGCTTGTCACCTTCGGGTTTCCGATGGTTGCAAACACAAGAAAGGGGGAGAACGCTATGGGGTGTGGCTATAGGCCCATATATGTTAAGACTTAAGACTATCTTGTTGCTTTTTTAGATATTTTCTATTAGGGAAACGAATTATCTAATAATATCTAGTAGAGGTCAAACTCTAGCCAGATAGCCTTTTACTTTAGGAAGAGGATCAACCAGAAATTATGATGTCATATCTGGGAATTAGCGCGCGCTTTTAGCGGCAGACATCTGCGTTATGCATACTGTGAGACAGAAGAAACCTAAAAGGAGGTAGTCCAAGTATGCTTAATAACCGAAGGTTGATTGAATAGCCCTAGGATATAAATGGGGAAGCAAACAGAAAGTGAGAAGATAGGACAATGTGCAATGTGGTTGGAGAAAGTAGAACATATGGAGGATTAAAATTTGATTGCCATAAACTTAAGGTGTAGATACACTGGCTGGTGTCGTTAGACATTTGAAAAGGAATTAAATAAGTCATCTTATTTAAGTTATTGGTTTCTTTCTTACCGACTAAGTTGATATTGTTTCTAAATTCATCCCATGTGTTTTAGGCTTTTCCCTTTCTTTAGTTCCCCTCTTTCCAGAAAAACATATCAAGGTTATGTGAGTGCACAAGTAATTATTCTTTGACCAAGAGCCACATTTTATTCAGCTCTCGGTCTACTTCTCTCTTGACCCCCCACCTTTTTACCTCTTTTTTGCATTAAGAAGACCAATGCCAGAGGCCATTGGGACAAAGAGAACTCGAATAACGTCTATTGACTGATAGTTATAACAATATAAACCCTAGTTTTTTCAAGCTGATTCAACTGATTATCATTCATTTTTAATGTGCTTTATTCTTCAAAATTGGGATACCTCAGTTGGCTATTTGGTGTGTTACAGCATGATCTACTTCGTCAATACGATAAATTTCAAGATTCTAACTGCATCAAAGAATAAGCCCTTGGTCTTTCCCACATGGTTCATACAGAAAACTGATTCAGCATTTCATATTCAATCTATAGCACATTAGTCTCGAAAAGTTCAACAGTGACCAATTCAGTGCATACGAAATGTGTCCATCTGAATAGAAGTTGTAAATCAATCTCCAGATTCCTCAAAAAGTACCTTTACCAATCTTACCTCATGACCTACATTCCAAATACACATTCATAAACTATAAATTCAATTAGATCATCATCAGCCATTACCTTATAGCATACAAACACCATACCTAAAGATACAAACACATGTAACATACCTAGAGGAATGAATCCCCAATGCAGACACCAAATTCTAGAACTTCAAAATCATAATCATATCTACTTTACACCAATGCCACAAAATACTTCAATTTTATAACAGAATCACACTCCAGATCACCTCTAATCACAAATCTCTCTTAGAAACATAGAATTCTTCAACTAACAACACACGCATGCACAAAATCAACTACTTTACGACAAACTTATCACACACATTCCAACCAAAATCACACGATCAAACTCCAAACAACTTCAAATCACAACCAAAAACAAACAAATTCCAACTACCTGAGAATAATCACCACGAGATTTCTCCGCAAGCGTATTGAACAACGATTCGAAATCCACCGGTTCGTCGTCATTAGCGGTGGTTACATCAAAACCGTCATCATCATCATCGAACCGCCATTCGTAGTCACCATCCGCCATTGATCATAAACTCATAATCTCTTCAACGATTCATAACAATGGCAGTATTACGATAACGATCACTTGAAAAAACTCATAAAACCCCTTGGTTTACCTACTGAAACAGCCAGAAAACCGCAATTGTGCCCTAATTTGAACGAATCGATGGATGATTACAGGCTGATTGTTGCAAAAATTGAATGAAATCCAATGGAGAATAAGAGAATCGATGAAGAAGTTCTTCTCTAATGGCGGAAATGCATCGCTTGCTTTCAACATTGACTACTCTCTCATTCATATATGGGAATAAATGCGCATGGCGTTCGTGAGTATATTTTTTGTTTCATTTTTGTAACAAGAATTAGGAGTGAGTTACGGTTTTAGTCCCTATGGTTTTGATGTTTTGTTTCGTGTGGTTTATGGATGGCGGTTTTCGTCTCTGTGGTTTCAGGCGGTGTGAATTTCGGATGGTTAAGGAAACCTAAACCGGATCGAACCGAACCGAAAATGAGGTGTTTGTCCAAAAGTCAAATGTCTTGAAATCTGAAAATCAGAAACTTGGCTTTTGGAGGGATTTTTCGTCACCCAACTTATCTGAAAAACCCGACATATATATAGGCAAAAGTTCAAATGAAAACTCAAATATGATTATGAACGTGGAGACAAGTAAGAGAGCGTCACGTGACATATTCGGTATGAATAATACATGATTATTCGGACCGAATATTATACATTATTCATGGTGAATAATACAAGATTCAGAATGAATGATATAGCATCTATATTATTCAGTTTAAATTTTGTATTATTCACCATTAATAATGCATAATATTCGATATGAATAATTCGTTATTATTCAAACCGAATAGAACACGTGTTGCACTTTCGAATTCACATTCACAATTTGATTTGACTTTTCATTTGATCTCTCCTCTACATATACATATGTGTGTATGTGTATATGTATGTGTGTTACATAAATATATTTATTTATATAATTATTTTTTAAAAATCTTAATTCCTAGTCGACTCAACCCTGTATTTTCTAAATACCAAACCTACTATCAATTTCAACAACTTTTTCAATCGATTGAGCTCATCGTTGAAATCGATTTAATAGTATACGTTTATTTTATATAACTACGCCTGAAACCCGACCAATACGAACCCAAAGTAATCCAAAATCCAAGTTTAAATCTGACATTCGATCGAGTTATTAGGTATTTAGTTTGCCCAGTCGAACCTGCTAAATTGACACCCGTACTATGGATTATGATCTATTGTTGGACTAAATCCTATATTGAAGTATAAGGGACCAAAAAACAAAGAATTGCTCTACAAGGGTCGAAACAATAATAAATTAAATCATAAGAATGAAAATAGCAATGAAGTATAAACCATAAGGATGAAAATCACATTTTTCTAGACCACATGAACGAAAATTACAATCTTTAGCAAACCACGTGGACTAAAAACATAACTTATTTAAAAATTAAAGTTTATTTACTACTATATTTTCTATATAAGGAATTTTCTTTATGTAAGCTTTGTTAAGCCGAATAAAATACGCCTAATAAGAAGTTAAATGTTTAAAATGATTTTGCTTTGATTCAGGAATGATAGGTGTTATGTTGTTTTCTTCGATTTAAGACTTTAAATATGTTATTAATCAAACCAAAATTACTACGTATATCATGGTGTTTTATATCTACAGATAATACATACATATATATATATATATAAAGAGAGAGAGAGAGAGAGAGAGAGAGAGAGAGAGAGAGAGAGAGAAATAGATATTTAATTAATTTGCATACCTTTTAATTTATACAACTCGAGGCTTGTGGTCTTTATGAAAAATGATGACGGTTCATTTATTATGATCAAGATATTTATGGAAATTGATCATAGTTTACTCATTATGATCAATGTTTTGGATTTGGACACAATCGAAATATATTTTAAACTATATATTCATTAGAGTAGATGAACCATCGATATTGGTTTATGAATTAAGATATTTATAAATGTTGGGACCTTTACGCTCAAATGGTCTTTTTGGGCGACCCTGAAATTTTGTTTTTCGTCCAATTTCTCTTGAACCATCGATGGTTTCTCAGTTCTAACCAATGTTCTAAAAGGTGCGCCTTGGCACCGCCATGGCACGCCATGGTGCCGAGGCGTCACCTTACCGCCACGTTAACCCCCATGGCGCCGAGGTATGGCGTCAAGCTTGTTGAGGCGCGCCATGGCACGCCTTGACACGTCTTGGCCCGCCATGACGTTAAAAATGTGTAATTTGATTTTTTTAAATCTGTGTATCTCGAACTTCGATAGAGTTTTTCCATTCGTATCGGCTAGAATTTGCTCGTTAATATATAGTATAATTTAGAAATTATTTTATTTTACCATTTTATAAACACACACACATATATACATATATATTATATACAAATTTGCTGCCTTAAGTCACGCCTTAAGAAACGCCATGGCCTCGCCTTTACTCCTAAGGCTTGAGGCGTGGCCTCGCTGCCACGCCACGCCTCACGCCATTTAGAACCTTGGTTCTAACCGACCAACACGGACCCAAAGTAATCCGAAATCTAAAATCCAATCGGGTTATTAGTTTGCCCAGTCGAACCTACCAGATTCACACCTATACTATGGTTTACAATTTATTGTTGGACTAAATCCAACATTTAAGTATAAGGGGACAAAAATACAAATAATTACTCTACAAGGGTCGAAACAATAATAAATTAAATCATAAGAATGAAAATAGCAAAGAATTATCAACCATAGGGATGAAAACCACAATTTCTTAGACCACGTGAACGAAAATCGCAATCTTTAACAAACCACATGGACTAAAAACATAACTTATTTGAAAATTAAAGTTTATTTACTACTATATTTTCTATATAAGGAAATATTTTTATGTAAAATTTGTTAACCAGGACCAAATACGTCAACATGACCGAATAAGAAGTTAAATGTTTAAAATGAGTTTGTTTTGATTCAGGAAGCATAGGTGTTATGTTGTTTTCTTTAGATTTAAGACGTTAAATATATCATTAATCAAACAAACTAGTAACTATGACATGTTATATAGATATATATATATTATTTATATAGAAAGGGAGAGAGAGATAGATAGATAGAGAGAGAAAGAGATTTAATCATTTGCTACCTTTTAATTTATACAAGTCGGAGGCTTGTGGTCTTTATAAAAAGTGATGAAGGTTCATTTATTATGATCAAGATATTTATGAAAACGATCATAGTTCATTCGTTATGATCAATGCTTTGGATTTGGACATGATCGAAATATTTTTTAAACTAGATCTTCAAAAAGAGTAGATGAACCATTGATGTTTCTCAATTTCTAGAGGGGGTCCAACCTCTGATGAAACAAAATTATTGGTATCAATATTGCATGGGAAAAATATTCTCTGGCTAGAGCATTTCAACTCGTATTATTCACTCTTTTATATGTTATTTTGTTAGCAATTATAAGAGTAAATTATGGATTTGGTGTCCCTTGGGTATGTCATTTACTACAGATTGGATCATTTATCTTCATTTATTACAAAATAACCTTTCACGTATGCAGTTTGTTATGAATTTGGTCCCTTCCCCTAATGTCCATTTATTTCATCCATTAAGTACGAGGACGCTATTGTCATTTATCCATTCATGTGTGTACGTGCAAATAGAAACCGAGACCTTTGTGTTACAATATCCAACACCGAGTTCAATGGTGTCCCTCTGTCACCGGTACCCTTTTATCGTGATGCCACTCAATCCTCATGCCACTTCCATCGTTGTGGCTAACTTCATCTAAAAACTACATTAGTCCATATGGTTTGTAACACATATCTAAGCATGAACTTCCCTCGGCCTTGTGGTTTGGGACATGGATCTAGATCTCCAACTATCTTCTATGTAATCAGACATCAATTGCTTCACCCACCTCACACCTCCGTCTATAGATTTGGTTCGCCTCTTTCATATCTTAATCTAAGGTTTTCGAACTTTGAGCCATTTGTCCATCCTATATCTTGATCCAAGATTTATAGATTTGGTTATCGCTTCCCTCCCCCCCTCTCTGTCTCTCTCTTTGTTGTGTGTGATCTAATATGTGATCCAAATCTATGGATTTTGTTACTAATTTGGTTCAATTACTTTTTTCCATAACAATTTTAATTAGATTTTTCATTTTAGGGTATTAGATTATTTTATATCATGATTTGATTTAGATGTCTAGAAGAGTTGTTTATATTAAATGTTTGTGATATAGTGTTATGTTTTTTTAAAGATCTTATTATATTGCAATTAGAACTTTAGATTGACTGTTGGTGGTGATGATGGTGTTCGTGGTCTGGTTGACGATGATAAGAAAAGTAGAAACATGTAAATGGCGTGAGGCATGACATGACGGCAAAGTCAAGTCTCAAGTCTTAAAAGTTTTTGTGAGGCCATGATGTTTTACAAGGCATGTCCTAAGGCAACACATACACATAGACCTGGCAAACGTGTCGTGTTGTATCGGGTTCAAAGTTTAAACGAGTTTAGAATGCTTGACCCTAACCCAACCCGTTTATATAAACGGGTTAGAAATCTCAACCCTAACCCGACCCGTTTAATAAATGGGTTGACCCGTTTAACCCGTTTACCATTTCTAAAATTAAAATAATAAAAAAA
Source organism: Centaurea solstitialis (assembly GCA_030169165.1). NCBI lineage: Eukaryota > Viridiplantae > Streptophyta > Magnoliopsida > Asterales > Asteraceae > Centaurea > Centaurea solstitialis. Next base: position 48,965,157 of record CM058040.1, read on the forward strand.
ATCCATAAAAATTTACGAATCAAAGTTTTATAATTCAAACTCATAAGTTGTAACAAAATCCATTAACATTAAAAATCCAAATAAAAGGAAAAAAATAAAATTAAAATCGGAAAACTCTTAGCGAGACGGTCATTGACAGATTGACTAATGTTACCTAACTCTTAAATACAACTAATGATGCACATATTACTACATTTTAAGCTTGATGTCTTAATTTTTAACATCTTACTGAAAACAGCTTTCTTAAAACCACTTTTCACATGGGTTTATTGAAAGTGGTTTTATTGAAAAAAACATTAATTATTGGAAAGAGGTTGGAGTGTTGGAAGGACACATTGAAAACAATCAAGTGGGTGTTAAATATAGAAATTAATTATTTAATGCTTTATTTTCTTCAACCTTAAACAACCTTAATGCTTTATTTTCTTCCCCAAGTTGGGTTTAATTTTCCAAAAAGATGCTTCTTCATCTTCCTCCTTTGTCAGTCATATTTTCTTCCTCAAGGTGTCCCTTCTTTATCCAATATGACGCCTCGACATCCCACACAAATCAGGGATAAAATCACACTCCAATTGACCTCCAATGCTTTCGTTGATTCTCTTTTTCTCAAATCAGGTATTTTTTATTTTGATTTCACATTCTAGGATTCGATTTGCTCCACGATTTCGATTCAAATCTGATTCTCAAATCGATTTTGAAATCGAAATCGGTGGGTTTCTATTTCGATTTTGAAATCTCCTCCACGATTTCGTTTTTAAATCTACTATATTGAAATAGATTTTGAAATCGAAATTGGTTGGGATTGGTTGGTTTTGAAATCGATTTGAAATCTACTGTATTTGGTTTGCTTGGTTTCAAAATCGATTTTGAAATCTCCTCCACGATTTCAATTTCAAGTCTACTGTATTGAAATCGATTTTGAAATAGAAATCGGTTGGGTTTGGTTGGTTTTGAAATCTACTGAATTGGGTTTGGTTGGTTTTGAGTTTTTACCTAGAAAATATTGGTTTTCTTTAATTTCAACTTCTGATTTTTGTTGTTTGGTTTTGGGTTTGATTTTTGTGGTGATTGCAGAAGGATTTAAGCACGTTCCGATTGAATATCTTCAGCACATTGATTTCTCGGTTTCCAGCTCCTCTCGACGAAGACACAATTAGGTAACACTTCTTTTTTCTTCTTCTGATTATCTTCAACACTTTAAGGCTTTATTTTGATTGAAATGCGTTTGGTTTCATTAGACTACATTAGGTTTTTATATTGGTAAATCAGAAAGGGTTTTGTGCTTTGTTTCTGTTAAATATAGAAATTACAATACCATGTAAAATAATAAAAAAATGTTTATATAGGGTTTCAGCAGAAAGGTTCTACCATGTTAAATATAGAAATAGCATAAAGGTTTCATTATGTTTATATATGGTTTCAGCAATGGGATAAATATAGATTGTGTAAGTCAAACAACAACATTGAGAAAGAAAAAAAGTTGTTATTCTTTTAAAGTGAAAATATAGGAAGATGATGGGTGTTAAATCCAGACATTGGAAACATAGACTAAAAGTTGTTATTCATATAAAAGAAAATAATAGGAAGATGATAAGGTGGATGCCACATATTTACTTTTCTGATTAAAGGCTATTTTGCTTTATTTCAGGATTATTATATTGTGAGATCCAATATCAATGTATTGTTTTCATGATTTTTTTCTCATAACTTTGAGATTTAAGGTATTTTTTTACATATATTTGTTTCTAATTGTTTTTTTTCCTTTATTTGTTTCACAATGCGAAAACAATTCACATTTTAAAGACTTGCACAAATGGTGTGTATTCTAGGATTAAGGCATTGACTTTAAGGATGAAGACCATCATTTTTGAATTCAGTTTGTAAATTCATACTGTTGGTTACTACTTTATAATAAGAAAAGAAGGTTAGTGCATCAATTACCCACTACTCTACGATTTTCTTTATACTAAAAAAAGTGACTATATTGTGCAGCAGCTACAGCAACAGTAGGAATCAAGGAGAAAGAGTTAAAAGGACAAGAGGGTTGCATTTTGCAAAATCATATATAAACAACCCCATTAAATGTTTGGGGTTGATTGAATTTGAACCTTTGTTGTTTTGCTGGAATATGATGGGGTAGAATCTTACTCGGTAAGTAAGTGATAGTATTTAGTTTTTATTGATAAGCGTTTATCGAGATAGAGATTTGGTAAACACCCTATAGACCCAAAATATCTTTATCCAGAAGAAAGATCATAATGATATTTGTATTTATTTCATGTGTTTCAATTTTCAAACGCTTCAAGGATGAGAAAGAAAACAAAATAAGCTTATTTGTTTGTATTTCGAACCATGGTACAGGAGTGGTTGGTCATAAAGCAAAGAACAAAAAAAGGCAATGAGATTTCACGTAATGGTTGTTGTTGATTGTGAGATGGTACCATGAGGATGGATAGACGGATCCTCTAAGACTGCACTGCCAGATGGAGGTTCTTATGTTTTAGCTGGATATTTGTTTATCATTGGCCTTCTCAATGTTTCTTACTTTTGTCTGTATACTGTTTTTGTTTATTTAACATGAACCTATTTTTGTTTGACTTTGCTTAAATTCTTTGCATTCTGGCTATTTGGTCTTACATTTTAAAGGAATTCCTTTGCTCTACAAGAATATGAGATGGGTTATCTATACTAGAAATTTTAGTAGTTTAAGAAAAATAGTGAGCTTTAGCTTCTATGTTGGCAAAAAGATGGTTCATAGCATTTTGGTGTAGCTATTCAATTTAAGTTTGGTCACTATTGTTACTGATCTGATTGTGTTTGGTACTGCTATAGAATGGAGAATGCTACATTTTGATTTTTGGACCTGTTGGTTTACACCATGGGTTTGCATTTTTGACAAAAAGTTTTGGATTTAGGGCCGTTTACTTGATGCTAACCCCTGTAAGTGCTTACCAGGTCAATTTACGTTAAGGGACGAACATGAATACGACTAGAATCTTACCCGATAAGAGTGAGAGCATGAAACGGTAAAAGCGATAGCATGAACCGAGACTCTTACCTGGTAAGTGAGATCGACAACTCTTACCTGGTAAGAGAATACCGGGTAAATTGCTGCATACGATACCGTTTTGAGATGCTAAAATATTGTCCAATATGTAGTGATAGTGTTCAATTTTACCCGATAAACACTTATCGGGTAAGTGTTCAAGTAAACAACCCCTTAATCATGACTTTGGATGATTTGAATTTGATTATGATTAGAGGATTGGAGTTCCATGTTCATTTGCCTATAGTAGCTCCAAATATTCGATTTTTAATGTTTTTGGTTTTGTAATTGTTTTTACTACTGACATTGGGTTTGATTGAATGATTATAACGGATTTCGATTTCGTTAAATGATTTGAAATTGGAATTATGTGTAAGATTTGAAATGACATTCAATTCCATTAGTTATCAAGAAAAAATTGATAATTATGAAAATAATTGAGTTATCTTTTTAGTAATGGGTTATTACAGAACAAATGTTTTTAACATATTTTTAAACTATTATTAGGATGGAATTCATTTCCAAATTCCTCACAATCCAATCGAGTCCCACAAAAGGTTGTAAGCAAAATGTTGATTACCAATAGCCTTGATCGGACCCTCACTTGGAACCATGAGGAGGCATCTGAGAACTGACTTAGTATTGGTCCTCTATTGATGGCCAATAATATAAATTGTATTGTAGAAAGGGGGGGTTGAATACAATCAACACAGTTTCTTCCACTTAATTCAGTCCACGACTCCTATGGAGTCTTTGTGTGAACTGAAGTAGATTGTTTGTTGAAAGGGATCAAGACTATGTCAAGATCCAAACAATCTTTTTAAGTATTTTGTCACTAAGCCTTTGCTTATGCACAAAGCAAGTAATAGAAGAGATAGAAAGAATTAGAAGATAGAAAGGAGAAAGGATTGGGGTATAGAAGATGGACCAAGGTGTGTTTGAAGAACAACACTACGTTCATATTTATACCCCATGCATTAAATGCATGCCATCCCCAACTTTACACGTGTTAGGTAAAGGTTGGGTTTGGTGTATTATTGTACCATAAAGTAATGCCCATGTGATAAGCACTATTATTTAGTGCTTTTACACATCTTTAGTTATATATTTTTAAGGTCTTTGTTATATAAGTAGCATATATTAGATAATTTTAGTAGGATAAATATGTTTGTGTCAATGTGGAGCTAGGAAATGCGATTCACTTGTGTATTGTTCGGAAAAAGCTTATAAGATTGTATTTGTGGACAGATTTGGATAAGAAGATGCTGCAGCATGGGAAAGGCAACAGCTGGACGGGAAATGGACGTAAAAGAAGAAGAGTAGGAGCTTTTGGGAAGAGATGATGCAACTAATAGAGATGGAAATAGATTTATCTTCTTTGGAAATTCTAATTTCTTTTTCTACTAGTTAACATTCCGTAAACTCTTTTATTAAATATTTTGGTAATGTTTAATTAGTTGCTTCCTAGGTAAGCTTAGCTAGTATTTGTAGTTGACACTTTTGGCCCCTCTCCACCCCTATATATATGGAGGGTTGGGTAAGCATTAGAAACACCCTAAGAGTTAGAGCTTTAAGCTCTTCTCTTTTCTTCTCTTTTCTTAGTAGTATAATCATCTTTTAGTTTTTCCTTGTTCTTCATTTTTCATCTCTAAATTGTTATCATCTAAATTGTTTCTTTAATTTGTCATAATTAGTATTTCATTGCTTTTAATATTTAATTGTCATCATCTAGATTACATCTTTTATTGTTGTATTGCATATTAATCTTGGTAAATCTTGTTGCTTGGTCACCAAGTTTCATCATTTACCTTTGTTACTTTTGCTAGATTTACATTTCATCAAGTACATTAATTATTGTCTTTTAATTTCCTTTCTTTAGTTACAAGTATTTTATCATGTTTTCTTACATTTTGTTGCATTTAATTTCCGTAATGAGTGGCTAATCTCATTAGCTTGGGTGTGAGATAAAGGATGGGGTTATAAATCATAATAAAGTAGTTGTCTTTTGGTAGTGATTAGTTTTATATTACTTCTTTATGAGTTCTTATTTTGCTAACACTTCTTAATTATTTGATCATTATATGAGATGTTAAAGTGTAATGATCTTGGAGACGAGTCATTAAAATACACATCAAAATTGGATGGCATGAGAAGTATGTTTGAGAAAATTGCTTTTTAACTAAAACCATTGTTGTTGCCATACAACTTGATTGAATTTCATATATTGATTATTAATTAAGCAAGTACTTGAAGTGTTCTTAGAGATAAGACACTAGTCACTTGTACTCTAATAATAATATGGACTTGTTTCAAAAGAATAAGTTTTAAATAAAAAGATTTATTTAACCATAAGTTTTGTAAAAATATCATAATACTTACAGACGAATTTTTGATGACATACAAAGATGTAGAATTCAAGAATTAGGCTGTAAGAAACCGATAAGAATCCGAGAGGATCATTTTCCAAAACAAGTGAAATAAACTTAACACTACCAGAAGCATGCTGCAGCCTCTCTACAGCATGAGACTACAGAAAATTGATTTGTAATCCCATTTCGAGTCTTACACCCTTGCTTCTTTTAATTACTGTTAACGTTCAAGATAACCAAACCAACTCAAAGATATTTCTCCAAATTCGCCATCTGAAATTAGTTTTTCATATCAAGATCTTGCAACTAAAGATACATATCCCTGTGGATTACGATACTTGGTTCTTACCACTTTATTACTTGAAAAGACGACATGGTTCCAATTTGTATACTTGCTTTTTGGTTCCATCTAGTCTAAAGGTTTCGTGCAAAAGAAATCGTCCTTCACCATGCGTGGTAGGGTCATGGCCTATGTTAAACAGTTGCCTTATGGGTGATAAGTATGGAGGGAATAGTAAAGAGACATCCCTTTTGTACTATTGTCAGAAAGGCAAATCAAATCCTTTTTGTGCATATAGGACAAGAAGACAAATATAGTATTCTTAAAGTACAAGTCACTGATCAGGCCTTAGAGTCGTTGATCCTTGGGAAGGATCAGGGAGGCACTATGACTTGTTCTCTATGGAACGTCATGTAAGAGTAGTCAGCTAGCTATCACTGATATCAACTTCAGATCATTAGCATCGCTGACTCTATCATCAACTTGCATCAATAGATGGTGCTGATGGTTTCATGGTGACATGACAATTTGTCTTCAAAGGATACTTAGCTGATGTCAGCTCTCACTGATACTGAACGGAGTCAGTGATCAGCGATCGCTGATGTCCAAACTATCAGCGAGACAGACTCGCTGAAGTATTGAACTTCATTACAGTATTGCTAAGTATTTTTCAATTATTAGACACGAATCATTGGTATTTCATCAAGTCATAGAGGAGCTGGATCAACACTTAGCAACTAAGACTTGCAGAAGGGTTCAAGCCCGTCTTTGCTAGATTCGAATGTGAACATGTGTATTCGATAAAAGTTCATTCGCATTTTTGGCAACTAGAATCGTGCTTAAGGTTTTTCACATGCACTCGGTCCACCGAGGGCATGAAAGCATTAAAATCCCGCCGCATTGCGCGGGTACACAACTAGTGTATATATATATATACACAAACACACACACACACACACACGTATATGTGTAAACGGGTTAGTCAGGTCATTTTCGAGTTGATATGTTTGACCCTAACCTTACTAATACACATTGAGTTTTCAATGTGTTTTGCTATTTTTGGATGATTTTTAGGATAATTATTTTGCTCTTATATCCCAATTTGAGTCGATTATATATCTTTTTTCATACTTTATTGTTTTGAAGCTAATTGTGAAATAATAACCTAAAATAACCCAAAAATAGGCTGATTTCATAGTTTTTGGCAGTAACAGCTTTGGAAGGAATGCACATTGATCCGGTGTGCAGAAAGTGAAAATCATTGAGTTGAATCTGGACAGCCGAGAATCTGAGCAGATTAAGCACTTTTGACAGCTGGAGGAAGGATCTAGAATATGGGAAAAGCTTTTGGTCAACTTGTACTTTTTAGTTTGCTTTTGTAACTAAACTAGTTTCTCTAATTATATTTTGCTTTGCTTAATTTTTAAGCTAGATATATGTTGTCTTTTAGCAAATCCAAGTAGTATAAATAGGAGCTTAGTAGTTGTAGTTTAAGACACCACAAAAGAGTTGAGCTTAAAGCTCCTCTCTCCCATTCTCTCAAAGTTCCACCATTTTAGATTCTAAGGTTGCGTTTGGTACAGAGAATGGAATTACAGAGAAGGGAATTGCAGAGAAAGATAATTAGTCTAGAGAATGAGAATTCACTCTTCCGTTTGGTATCACAGAGAATTCAGCACAGAATTGCAACAAAGAATCATTTCTCCTGTTTGGTTGCACAAATATTTCAACAAAGAATTGTGTCGATCTTATTTACACCGATATGTTTTTTATTTACCAATCAATTATTTAAATCCAAAAATACATATAACTAAGATGCATAAATTATAATAATAACATTTATCAGGAACGTATGAACAGTAAATTTGTAACATTTACAGTTTAGCCCTTAAGCTTATAATGTTTATTAAACTTAACCCCTAAACTTACAATAATTATTTATATTATACCTTTTAGTTTTCTATATTTCATTTTACGTTTTAATCATATATCGTATATTGGCTTAAATATGTTATAAAAATATGTTTTAATTTTATCAGCTTACACCATTATTATCATATCGTCGATACGTTCGAAATGAGCCCAATATTGAATATATTTTGATGTGATTATTTTATTATATACTATATATAGTACGATTATGTATTTAAAAACATTACATTTTAGCCCCTTAAACTTATAATATTTATTTACTTTATACCTTTTAGTTTTTTATATTTCATTTTACATTTTAGTCATATATCGTATGTAAATTACGCAATATAATCGTATTGTTGATACGTTTAAAATGAGTCTAATATTGAATATTTTTTGATGTAATTATTTTATTATATATTATATGTAGTATGCTTATATATTTAGGAAGACAAAACACTATTCGTCAATATACTGACATTTTTAAAAATTACATTTTAGCCCCCTAAACTTATAATATTTATTCACTTTATACATTTTTGTTATCTATATTTCATTTTATGTTTTAGTCATATATCTGAAATATGTTAAAGTACAACTTTAGTTCCTGTAGTTTGATGTCTATAACGTTTTTCATCCTTGATCTTTAAAAACAGTTTTTTCATCTATGTGGTTTTTATTTTTATTCCATTTCCATCCCTTTATCCAACTTCGTTAACTCAATGTTTGATTAATTTACATATTTGGTCCTTATAGTAGACCGTCTTTATATTTTTTATTCTCAAATTACATATTTCACATTTTATTACTTTTTATCTTCTTTATTTTATTTTATTAAGACATGTTGTTCTATTGGTTAATAGATAGTACATAATATTTCTTTTTTCCAAAGCTTAAGTTAAAATTAATATTTTTATTTATTTTAAATAATCATTGACGTAAAATAGAAATCAATTGCACCATTTATCTCTTTTCTATTGTAACCATATAGTTAAATATCCAACACAATTTATGAAGTTCGTCATACTAACCTTTCGTATGATAACATATGTACAAACTTTATGTTTCATATAAATGATAAAATCTATTACAGTTTATAACCCGGCGCGAAGCCCGGGCTCTTAATAACTAGTTAATAATAAGATACATCAATTATTGAAACCCAAATTTATTCAATAAAAGTCATATAATTACATGTTGAACAAAAAACTCAAATTATGCAAATATTTGTTACCAGAACCTATTCAAACCACAATGTTTAGACTACAATTATAAATTCCAACCCACAAAAGTAACCCAATAACTTGAAAGCCTTCTCTTTTTTTTTCTCTCTCTCTCTCTCTCTCTCTCTTATTTACTTCTTTCAGCCATTGATACAGCTCACTGGTCACAGGCACAAACTTCTTTCACTTTCTTCATCATCTCCACTAATTACCCATCAAAAACCATAAATTTTTTTAAATACATATTCATCTTAAAAAGTTCATCTGAAATTGTTGAAGAACACCACCGGAGCTCGAACCAATCGGAGCTTCACCGATTCCGATTTCATCGGTTCTTCTCTTCTCACTTTTCCGAAATTGTTGAAGATCGGGAGCATAGCAGAATAGGTCCTGGGCCACTGCTGCGTTTTCAACTAGAAAAAAACCCTACCGGAGCTCGAGTTTTTGCTCCGGTTCCACCGGTACAACCACCAAGACAGAGGGCGAGATCGAGATCGAGAGAGAAAGAGATATCAGGACAAAGAGGGGGAGAGATCGACGTACCAACCTGAAAGGATCGAACGGCGGTGGATTGCCTTGCCGGAGGTCGATCGGTAGTGGAACTCTGCCGGAGCTTCGATACAGAGAAAGACAAGAGAATGAGCTGTTATATTTTATGTGTGTGTGTTTTTAATTCTCCGTGTCTGAGGATGATTTCCAAAGAGAATTGATATTTCCAATTCCCCCTATTTCTCTATCAAAAGTAGGAAAATAAAAATACAAAGAACTCAATTCTAGAGAATTGTCAACTCTCTGTGTTTTTAATTCTCTAACCTACCAAACAAGGGAATTGGAATTCATTTCCATTTCTCTCTACCAAACACCCCATAAGTCTTCTTTAATATTAAGCAACTTTTAGTTATACATTTGTAACACCCCGTTTTCAAAGTTAAGTTAAAACAGAGTTATGAGTTAAGGTTGAACCTTGATTGTTATGTCTTAGGAGTTGAGGGGCCCAATTGTCATTTGTGAAAGTGTAAGGGAAGAGTGGTCAGATAAAAGGGTTAGAAACCCTTAACTCTTTCAGTGGCAGTCTCCAGAGAAGCGTACGAGAAGAGAGAAAGAGGCGAATTGGGAATGGAAGCAAGGAGGTTCAATTGGGTGTTTGTGGTGATCGATTGCGTAATTGATCACGTTTCTTGCGCTTAAGGTAAGAGTTCTATGTTAGTTTTGTTGTCAATTGTTATGTATTTCGGATTTTAGCAAGAGTTAGGGTTTGGATGTGGAATTGATGATCAAAGAATCATCGAGTATGATAATTGGCATGTTTAGGGTCGAATTACTCGCTTGTAATCGCTAGTTATCGACCCTAGTTGTTATGAGAAAGTAATTTCGGAAATTGTTAGTTGAAATTTGGGTTTTTGGCTCAAAGATCGAGGCTGGTCGCGATATTGGTCAAGACTGGGGAAAGCCCGCGGCCAAGCCCCGCGACCTGAAGTCGCGGGGTCAAGCCGCGCAACTTTCTGCCATTTTCGAAAAAATTATTTTTCTTCTTATCGGAGTTTGGGCTATGGGATCATGTTAGGGATGTTAAGAGAGGATGAGGCCTACAGTTTGGGGTCAATTGGATTAGTCTAGCTATGGCTAAGACTAGTGTTTCGGTATGGAGTGTCGAGTGGTCCTCTTTGGGCTAAGTTGATGTGTTATGTGCTTATGTTGGATAGGTGTTTCAAGGTGATTGTATTAGCTTGTGGAGCGTGTGATTTTCTAGCATCTTGTCAGGTGAGTACTTCACTTAACTCTTGTTGTTATGTATGTATGGTTACGATTGCATGTGTGATTATGTGTATGCGTTCCTTCGGGGACATGGCAGAGTACCTATGGTGGTAGTAATACCCCTAGGGAATTATTATGAGATGTGTTCCTTTGGGGACTTGGGAGAGTACCTATGGTGGTGGTAGTGATACCCCTAGGGAATTTACAGAGGCCTGGTACCAGTGTCATTTATCTTTCCTTGATGGTAATGAGCCGTAAGGAAGATTGGAGACTTACATGTATGTAGTTGCTATGTACTTGTGATTGTGTGTGCATGATGGTAAGTGGTTAAGTGTGTGCTCACTAAGCTTTATGCTTACCCCGTTGTTATTTATCCTTTTCAGTGTCAGGTACGTCCCGGAAGGGAAAGGAGTAAGCTTCCGAATGAGATTCCGAGGTTGCAGCAGTTCAGTCGAAGTTTGAAGTTAACAGATGACGTTGTTGAAAGAATGAGTATTTTCTTGGGTTGACATGTAAACAAATGGTTTGGATAGTTTATACTACGTTCATGATTTCAAGCTTTAGCTTATATTTTCTTAAACTTATGAATTATCAATGGTTTTAAATATTGATTTTTGGACGAGCTTCCGCTTTTGTACGAACTTGGTTACTTTTCAGTTAAGTTGAATGTTTTTAAGATTTGGGATGTTACAACATTTTTTTCATCTTTACATTAAAGCATCTTTAAGTTTCTTGCATTTAAAAAAAAAGCAAATATCATTAAAACCAATAGCACCAAAATTACATGGCCCAACGAACAGGACGAAACGAGGAGTACCAATCAAATCCTATCAAGTTTACAAGTTTTAAACCATCAAGGAAAAAGGAACTTTGGGCTCCACTAAAACAAAAATAAAAAAGAAGTAACAAACTTTCTGACCATATATACTCCACAGAAGCTTAATGAGCCAACCTTCACCTTCCCACCTTTCCAGTGCCACCCAACCAGTTCGATTCCTTCAGATTTTCTGCAATTAATCTGTCGATCACACCAAAAAAAACCTGCTATCTGTCTCTTCTACTTTGAAGCTGGCCCCTCTCTAGTTTCGACCCCACCCTTACTGATATGGTTTAGGTCTAACCTTTGCCCGAACAGCCCGAGTAGACCCGCTTGCAATCGTTCCAATTTTACGGTACACCTGCAAGCCAACCAAACCAATTCAACTGCCTATCCTTTACCCTCCCTCCTCCCCATTCGTACACAATTTGTTGCCACTCGAAAAATGTCTCGTTTAGACATCTTTTTACTCCACCGAATACTAGTCGATTCCTTTGATTCCAAATAAAATAAAGAAAGATCCACTTAACCCCAATCCACCAATTGTTACCTTTCTTAGATTTAAGTTTCTCCTTGTCTTCTTGTAGGAACTGTCTTCTTGTCTTCTCTCTTATTTACTTCATCCGCAAATTGTAAGTGCGAGATCGATACGTTTTGATTGCCAACTTTTATTCCTTCGAATAACCCTTTTTTAACCGCTTCTTCCATCAATAGGTTCAAATTTTCTGCCACGTTCAAGAAGAGGAATGGCGCCATCGGGTCCCTTGCCTTAACCCTTTGTGTGACAACCGACAATTTTTTAGCTCTCAGGTTAGCAGTCGATCATCACTATTAGTATAAGTTTTAGTGAATTTCCTTCTAAAATAACTATTTAGGAAGATTTAGGTTGATTATGCGAAATTTTTTGGAAGAGAACTTAGAAGTCCCGAATATAGCCCGAAAATCCTATATAATGCCGAACCGACTCAACTAAAGCCTATAATAATTAAATTATCATATTTTAAGTGGTTTATATAAAAACATTTCAAAAATTTCAAGATTAGGGTTTAAGCTGAACAAAATCGCTTCTTTCGGAAAAACTTGCACGAACCGACAAAACATGAACTGAGAGACGTTTTTTTTTTGCTTGCATTTCTTTTAAAAAAAAATTGTGGGTTGGGCTTGGTGGGCCCTACATGGCCGGCCCCTACCCCCCTTTCCTTCTCCTTCCATATAAATTTGAAAGCTTCTTTCATACACTTCTTATTTCATTTCAAATTTTTGCAAGAAGACTATCCATTTCTCTCTTCATTTCTTTCTTTCTCTCAAATTCTCTCTAAAAATCCAGCCATTTTCCTTCTCTAAATCTGAATTTTTGGAAGATTAAAAACAAAAATCAAGTGTACTAATAGTCATCCTTCAAGGTAAGAACAATCTTGCAATATAACTTCAATTTCTAGCACTTATAGTGCTCTTTATGCAAGATTATTGTGTTTAAACTTCAATGTAGGATGGAATGATGTTCTTGATGTTTGGAAATGAGGATAAACACCATGGATGATTCAAATATCCATTAGAAGGTGAAAATCCCATGAATTTCCTTTATAGACTCAAGAATAAGGGTGAAAGACCCCCAAATTTTGTGGTTTTATTCACATGTGAATATGATTGTTTGAGGCTTTGCATGCATAATCTATCTTGATTTTTAGTTGTATTTCTTCATTATTAATGATATTCTATAATGGATTATAGCCTTATAGCAAAGGATCAATGATTTTGAAAGTTTAGAGGTCATAAAGTTAGAAACTCTTTGAATAAATGTTAATGTAAAAAATTACACAACTCGATGTCGTAAGAAACTTTGTGTGAGGCTTAACCGTCGAGAGAAAGAAATTACAATCAATGATAAGTGCGGAAAAGTAAAATGAGACAAATAATTTGATGACGCAGGAAAAACCTCACGACGGAGGAAAAAACCTGCGGTCGACCTAAAAGATAAGTCGACAAAGCACTATGTTCACCAATCAGGGGTGATATCCTTCAAGTATACAGCTTTGATCGTACGATTACAATTGAGAGACGTATGAAATCGAATGTAAATTACAGATGATTCTCAAGAATAATGATTATAGAACTTGTGAGCTTCAGATAGACTTCGTCCGTTGCAATGCTGGCTTGATTCTTCTTTTATAGTAGCTTGATAATAACGGTCCAACGGTATTGTGGCTCATCAATGATTGAATCGTAACCGTCCAACGTTATTGTCTTCAATTAATGCTCGGAGAGTAACTGTCCAACGGTATTGCTGAGAGTTAATGTCCAGATTGTAACTGCTGCGAGAATCTTGCTTGTAACGGTCGATCTTGATGCTGTCGAACGATACATAACTTACGACTTGCTTATTGTAATGATGGACTTCAACGAGCATAGCATAGTACTCAATTTCCGATTTCCTCAAAGGTGGACAATTGTTAGATATGATAATCAGCTTATCTGCATCAAACATATAAACTTTGTATGTTATTCGTTAGTATCGTCGTACGACAATATAGTCATCGTGCGTCTTATTTATTGTATGCGTTCGATGCTTATTGATCTTTGTTCGATAGTCCTCTTAGGTTTTATCTCAGGACCTTATCTTAATACAGGACTATTGTCCTAACATTTACCTTACGTTTATAGTCGGTTGTCGTGCGATTGTAGATTTTTACCCTAACAATTTGCCCCCAAGATTTAGAAAATAATTCTAATTTTATCTAAATCTTTAATTCGCTGGACAAAGAGTAAAAATACGTTGGTAAACGGTCGAATTATCGTTGAGAAAATAGCCGTTATCTAGCCGTTATCTAGCCGTTATCCTGGACGCGTGTCTTTCTAACGGCTAACTGTTGATTCGTGGCGTGATTATATTGGATTACTCGTATGATTTAGTTGCTATAAATATAAGTATTCAGAGGAAGGAAAGATTTTACAAAATCTTCTCTAATTTTCGTTCCGATTCACAAGATCGTAATCCGACTATTTTTGGCAAAGATTTCGTGCGACTAGGCTTTATAAGGTACCTTCTTCTTCCCTGTTTCATGCGTCTGAAATCAATAGCAAATAAGAGTAATAGAGGTTTAGATAATCTTAGGTTCATCCGTTTGAGAAATAGTTTAGGTCGACTAGAGTTCATTATGTCGTCGGAAGTTAGGAGTTCGATTACGGAAAGTCTAGAAGTAGGAGAGTTGAGGGAGCTGGCAGGGTTACCAGAGGGTGCTCAAATAAGAGTAGCCGGAGAGATCCGGCCGGCGGATACTCCGACGGGGTTCTTTGCCCTGTTCGAATATCCGTTTAAGATCAGATTTCGATGGCCTTACTCTCCTTTGGCGAGGGCGTTCATGACTCGCTTTAGTTTGTCTCCGGGACAGTTGATGCCCCAGTTCTGGCGCGTCATCCTGGTAATCGAACGGGTGACCAAGGATTGGGGTCGTCGTGCCTTCTCTGTAGACGACCTTCTTTCTGCCTACAACGTGACGAAACTGCCCTACAACCGTTATGGGTTGTTTCCTAAGGGTAGGAATGATACCATGCTTGTTCATCGCACGCAAGTGAATGATCGAGGGTGGAAGTCTCGTTATGTCTTCGTCCAGACGTCTTCGGTCGCTGATGAGTCTTGGGTCGTTCCTGAATGGAATTCCAATGGTAATTTGGACGTTCGTTACTCATTATTGTGCTTTTATTTATTTTTCAATACTAATCGTATGTTTTTCTTTTCGCAGCTGTCAGCTTTACGTTCGAGACTACCGAAGAGTCGACCGAGTTGATCTCGCACTTCCTCAGCTATAGTGTGACGGATCGCACGTATAGGACATCGAAGGGCGGTGACGAAAGTGACGTTGAACCTGAGGTGCAGGTGATCGAAGAGGCAGAGATGGAAGGTAAGTATCTTACGTTATTGTTAAAGTTTGTAGTAATCTTTTTTAGATTCTGATTTTTCTCTTTTGTGTAGGCTCAGCTTCTAAGAAGGCGTCGACGATGGAAGCAGCTGCTCGTGCTGCCAAAAGGAAGGATGCGGCCCAGGAGGGTTTAGTGGCTAAACGTACGCGATCGTCGTACGTTTCTTTGGATACCCCACCTAAGGATGCCAAGCGAAAGGCTGAAGGTGGGATAGAGGCTATCCCTCTTAGCTTCGCCCCTCCTGCAAAGGGAGAGGGTGCGTCCAGCCAACCTGTGTCGAAGGTCGACAAGGGCAAGGAGAAAGAGGGGTCTGGTCTTACGACCATGACGATTCAGATTCCTTCTGACTTCATGGTGGACGATGTGATCAGGACGGCGGCCACTTTCCCTGTCCTGGAGCAGTTTCACGTCCCTGCTCAGAAGGCGCGTATGGAGGAGGCCGACATCGAAGACCTTGATGCCTCCATCGCGGGTATCTCCTTCTTGGTAAGTCCCTGTCGTACGATTTTATTTTTATTTTTCTTGTACAGCTTCTAACTTTCTCTTTTTTCTTCTTGTAGGCTCTCCAAACCAGTCTTAGCCTTCATACTCGGATGGCTAAAATCAAGGAGGAGATAGCGTCGAACCAGAATGATGCCAAGGTGGCCAGGAAAGAGGCCGACAAGGCCAAAAAGAAACTGGTCCAACTGACCGACGAGGTTAATGCCAAGTCGGTCCAGATTGGGGACTTGGAATCTAAGCTGGAACTCAGCGAGCAATTCCAAGTTCAACAGCGAGAACGGCTGAAGTTGGCCTTGGACCACACCAAGGAGTTGGAGAAGGAGTTGCTGGTCGTTCGACGGGAGAAAGCTGAGAGGGAAGAAGCTCTATCGTCCAAGATCCAAGAACTGGAAGATGACGCCGCCTTAGTTCGCGTGGTCGCACGTACTGCGGTCATGCGACGAATAGCCGCTGGGACTGTGACTTCTCAGATGGCAAAGGACGAGGTGGCTTCTTTCGTTCAAGTGATGGGCTCTGAAGACCTTCTCGACGAGGAAGATCTAAAAGGCCTGGACGAAGAAAAGCCCGCGGAGGTCGAGGATGCAGGTGTCGAGGAGGAGGTTCCTGAAACCTCTGGATCCGTTCCTGCGCATCCTGAAGAGACTGTAGAGGCCCCTGTCGTAGATCCACCTGCTACCAACGCTCCTTTAGAATAGTTTTAATCTTTGTAATCGTAGAACTTCTTTCTTTTCTTGTATTCTGCCATTTTAAGGCAGAAAAAATGTTTAATGAAAGAAATTTTGATTGAATATCGTGCGTTATCACTATTGTGTTATTATAACTTATGCGTTTTAGCTCGTATCATGCGTTTTAGCCTGTGCGTTTTAGCCTGTATCGTGCGTTATAGCTTTTATTTTGCATGCATTTGTTTTAAAGTCCTTAGACTTATGATAGAAACGTTTCTTTTGTACTCATGAGAGTATTCGTGCGACTGGCGAGTTGACTTGCGCTCTTGCGATATAATCGTGCGTTATAGCGGTTTTCTTGCGATCCATGCGATTTTTGTCGTGCGATTCCTGCGATAAGCATGCATTTAAGTCGTGCGATACTTGCGTTAATCGTGCGATCCATGCGATTTATCGTGCGATACCTGCGAAAAAGGATGACTAAGGGGTGGCCGTTGGCTTAGCCAACGGCGCTCCGATGCTTAAGTCAGTAATGGATAAGGAATAAATCGTATGTAAATAGGTTTAGAAATAATACCTTTTGAGGTGATGGGCGTTCCAGCTTCGTGGGATTTCCATACCTTCCATAGTCGTAAGTCTGTATGCTCCATTTCCAATGACTTTGGAAATTATGTAAGGTCCTTCCCATTTGATGGAAAGTTTTCCAGCGTTTGGCTCTTGTGTGTTTTGAAACACATGTCGTAAGACATAATCTCCAACTTGAAAAATTTTTGCCTTTACCTTTTTGTTGAAGTGTCTTTCGACAATTCCTTTCTGTGCAACCATCGTTCGTAGTGCTTTTTCTCGGATTTCTTCTAAGGCGTCAAGATCGTAGGATAAATTTATTGCATTTTGATCATACGTGCGACTTCTGGCAGTTGGTATTTGAGCTTCGATTGGCAAGACTGCTTCGCATCCATATACCAGAGAATACGGAGTTTGTCCAGTTGATGCTCTAGGTGTCGTACGATTTGCCCATAAGACAGATGGCAATTCATCTACCCATTTTCCTTTTGCTCCTTTCAACCTCTTTCGGATTGAATTGATGATGACTTTGTTGCTCGACTCTGCTAACCCGTTAGATTGTGGATATCTCGGAGTTGAAGTGATTAATTTGATTCCTCGCTTTTCACAGAACGTACGAGTCTTATCACTTATAAATTGTGAGCCATTGTCGCACATGATTTCAGCTGGTACCCCGAATCTATAAATGATGTTTTTCTGAATGAAAGATATGACTTCTTTATCTCGGACCTGTGAGAAAGCACCAGCTTCTATCCATTTCGAGAAGTAATCGGTGAGCACGAGTAGATAAACTTTTTGTCCAGGGGCTGGAGGTAATTTTCCCACGATGTCCATTCCCCATCGTATGAAGGGCCATGGAACTAGAACAGAATGTAAAGGTTCAGATGGTCGATGGACCATACTCGAATGTTTTTGACATGCGTCGCATCGTTGGACGTACGTTATGGCATCTTCTCGTAGAGTAGGCCAATAGTAACCTTGTCGTGAGATTCGATTAGCAAGACTTCTGCCCCTGCGTGATTTCCACATTCTCCGTCGTGCATCTCTTGGAGAATTTGATTGATTTGTACCTTATTTGTGACGCATCGTAGAAGAAGTCCTGTTGTGGATCTTCGATAAAGTTGATCTTCAAAAATTGTGTATCTTGAAGCTTTCGACCTTGTCTTTCGAGCTTCCATTTTATCTTCAGGTAGTTGGTCGTGCTTAAGGTAGTTCCATATGTCGAGCGACCAATTGTAAATTTCTTCGTTCATCTGTACTTCATCGTTTGTCGCAATTGTTGGTGTTGTGAGATGAAGTATTGGAATATTTTCCATGAACGGATCATGAAATGCAGATCCCAGATTGGTCAGTGCGTCCGCTTGCATATTTAGATCTCTTGGTATTTGCTCGATCAGGAACTGTTCAAATCGTGCGATTCGATCTTTAACGGCTTTGAGGTAACTCATCATTTTTGAGTCTTTTGCTTGAAAATCTCCATTTACTTGGTTTACGACCAGTAAAGAATCGCTTCGAACGTGCAATTGTTTTGCCCCCAGTCTAAGAGCAATATCTAGTCCTGCGATCAAAGCTTCATATTCTGCTTCATTGTTTGTGGCTTTGAATTCGCATCGTACGGAGTATACTATATTTCCCCCTTGTGATGATTTTAAGACAATACCTAATCCACATCCTCGTACGTTCGAGGAACCATCAACGTAGAGTATCCAAGGCTGGTTGTCTGAAATCATCACAACTTCGTCGCACGTCGTAGGTTCTAGTCCTGGAGAAAATTCTGCCACAAAATCTGCCAATACTTGCGATTTAATTGCCGTATTGGGTTTGAATTCAATGTCAAACCCACTGAGATAAATGCTCCATTTGGCTAATCGTCCTGTCAATTCTGGTTTTCGAAGCACCGTCTTGAGTGGATAATTGGTCACAACAATGATATGATGTGACTCGAAGTAATGCCTTAGCTTCTTTGCTGCCGTCATAAGACCTAGTAGCAATTTTTCCATTGATGTGTACCTGGTTTCTGCGTCGAGGAAAGATTTGCTGACATAATAGATTGGTTGTTGTCGTTGATCTTCTTCTCGCACAAGTACTGCACTTGTCGCATTTTTGCTCACTGCCAAGTACAACTGTAGACTTTCTCCTTCGACTGGTTTTGTCAGCAGTGGAGGTGATGTCATATATTGCTTCAGTTCTTGCAAAGCTTTCTCGTGTTCGTCTGTCCACAAGAAGCCTTGATTCTTTCGTAGGACATTGTAGAACAAATGGCATTTATCCGATGATCGTGAAATAAATCGGGTTAAAGCTGCCACTCGTCCTGTTAATTTTTGGACTTCTTTGACATTCCTTGGAGATTGTATCTCGACGATAGCTTTGACTTGTTCTGGACTTGCTTCGATTCCGCGTTGCGTGACCAAGTACCCCAAGAATTTTCCTGCTCGTACTCCGAAGGAACATTTTGTTGGATTGAGCTTCATCTTGTATTGTCGTAGGATATCGAAGGATTGCTTTAAATGTGCAACGTGATCGATCGAACGTTCTGATTTCACAAGCATGTCATCGATATAAACTTCCATCGTTCGACCAAGATGTTCCTTGAACATCATGTTAACCAATCTTTGATATGTTGATCCTGCATTCTTGAGACCAAATGGCATAACTTTGTAACAGTATATGCCTTTGTCTGTCATGAATGCAGTCTTCTCCTGGTCGTCCGTATGCATCAATATTTGGTTGTATCCTGAATATGCGTCCATGAACGTCAACAATTCATGTCCTGCTGTCGCGTCAACCATGGCGTCAATATGAGGTAAAGGAAAAGGATCTTTTGGACAAGCTTTGTTTAGATCCGTGAAATCAATGCAGACTCGCCATTTTCCGTTCTTCTTTTGTACGACGACTACATTAGCCAACCATTCTGGATATTTGACTTCTCGGATCTTCCCTGTTTTAAGCAGATTGTCAACTTCATCGTTGATCACTTTATTTCTTTCAGGCGCGAACTTGCGACGTTTCTGCTTAATGGGTTTGAACGTAGGATCCACGTTCAATTTATGCGATATAATGCTTGGATCTATTCCAACCATATCTTCGTGCGACCATGCAAAACAGTCTGAATGTTCCTGCAAAAAAGATATAATCGTATTTTTTATGTCAGGGGGGAGCGAGGCTCCTACGAAGACTTTTCGATCAGGATGTTCAGGATCAAGGACGACTTCTTCTAGCCGAAGATCGTCGTTCGATTTCCTCTCATCCTGGCTCTGTAATTGCTAGATGTCCTGCGACTTTGTCTTCATCGTAATCTTGTAACATTCTCGTGCGACTTTGTTCTCACTAGCAATTTCTTGAATTCCCCATGGAGAAGGAAATTTGATCTTCTGGTGGTATGTCGAAGGAATTGCTTTCATCTCGTGGATCCATGGTCTTCCAAGAATAACATTGTAAGCTGATTGGCAGTCCACAATATTGAACTTTGTTTGTTTGTTGATGCCTTTGGCGTAGACAGGCAAAATGATTTCTCCGAGAGTGTTCATCGGGTCTCCATTGAATCCAATCAGAGTAGTACTTCGTCGTACGATTTCTGACCGTTCGATTCCCATGACTTTAAGAGTATCTGCAAAAATAACGTTAGCCGAACTACCTCCATCAATCAATATTCTCTTAGTCGAACAGTTTCCGATTGTCAACTGTATGACTAGAGCGTCATGATGTTTATGATGGACCCCCTGTGTATCGTCTTGGTCGAACGTGATTGTCATTGCATCGAGCTCTTTTTCTGTCTTTGATTTGGCTTCTCCGGGGATAGGATGTTCGCTTGGACCATCTCGTGCATGTCGCTTTGCAGCTGAATATGTAAGTCCACAAACTTCTGATCCTCCAGTGATACAGTTTATGACTTTTGTATGAACCGGTGACGCTGGTCGTCCTTGTTCTTCTGGGATGAGGCCTTTTAGATGCCCCTTAGATTTCAAATATGAAATCTCCTTCTTTAAACTGATGCATTCATCCGTCGTATGACCATGATCGTCGTGGAAGTCGCACCATCTGTTCTGATCTTTGTCCTTGCTTGGTTTATCAGATTTCTTTGGCCATCGTACGTTTGCATCAATCTTTCGTAGTGAATCCACCAAATCTTTTGATGTACCTGCAAAATTGTAAGTAGATAACTCTGGATATCGTATTTTAACAGTACCTTTGCTTGGTCGAGTTTTGGAACTCGTATCGAGGATTTCCAATCTTGTTTACTCTTTTATGCTTAAAGTCATGTTTTTGAGCACCAAGAGGTTTCTTTTCTGCGGAATGCTTTCGTCGGAAGAGAGCATCATCTTCTATTCTCATGAAAGCTAGTGTTCTAGCTCGTACGTCGTCGAAGTTTTCTAGCGGATATTTCGTTAATTCCAGATATAATCTAGAGGAATCTTCTAATCCACGCTTGTATGCCTCGATTGCTGTTTTCACGTCACAATTTTTTATTTCAATCATTGCTGCATTGAATCTGTTGAAGTAGTCGCGGATTGTTTCTCCAGATTTCTGTACGATATAGTACAGGTCGCTGGTCTGCTTCTCCATCTTACGACTGCTAGCAAATTGTCGAGTGAATTGGTTCACCAATTCTGCAAATGATCCGATACTCTTTGGCTTTAGGTTAATAAGCCATTGTAATGCTGCTCCTGTTAAAGTTGATCCAAAGCTTTTGCACATGCAGACTTCTTGATATTGCGCCGGTATAGGAACTGTCCACATAAGTTGCTTGTACTGTGCTATATGTTCGACCGGATCTGTGATTCCAGAATATTTTGTTGCGAAAGCTGGTATAGTATATTTCTTAGGAACGTCAACAAGAGCTAATTCATCAACGAACGGTGAAGCCTGAAATCCAGTTTTAGGTTCGACTTCGACGGGTACTGCTGCTCCGGGTAGCTTTGTGAGTAATGCGAATAATTTTTGATTTTGTTCTTCCAGGGACTTCAATCGTACGTTCAGAGGATCTTCAACATTTATTGGGATTGTTGGAATACAACTAGAAGAAATTCCGGTACTGGGTGGTATTGTCGTATGAACGGTGGAACTGGCAGCTGTGGGTATATGACCAGGAATAGGAATTTGTTGGGATACGTTGTTAAAAGGCTCGAACGTGAACATGGGTGCTCCTTGAGGCATAGAAGGTGGACCTCGAGGCATAGGTGGCGGGCCATGAGGTATTGGTGGTGGAACCTGTGGTAAAGACGGTTGTACGTTGTTATATTGTTGGTTCACAGTTGAAAATGGCATTGAGGCATTGAACTGTGGTCGAGGTGGTGGTCTTAGATGTTGAGGAGGATATGGAGGAGGAATAGACATTGGAATAGATATCGATGGTCCTGGCAAAGCTCGAAGACGTTGAATTTCGTTGTTAGCTTCTTGCAATTGTTGTTGGAGTGATGCTATGAATCCGTTATCCATTATCCTGCGCAAATAGCTCAAAGAAAACTCAAAGAAAAGGTTAGTACTAAGGCGCACTTTTCACCGAATGAAATTTTTCTCAAAACGGAGCCCCACGGTGGGCGCCAAACTGTTAATGTAAAAAATTACACAACTCGATGTCGTAAGAAACTTTGTGTGAGGCTTAACCGTCGAGAGAAAGAAATTACAATCAATGATAAGTGCGGAAAAGTAAAATGAGACAAATAATTTGATGACGCAGGAAAAACCTCACGACGGAGGAAAAAACCTGCGGTCGACCTAAAAGATAAGTCGACAAAGCACTATGTTCACCAATCAAGGGTGATATCCTTCAAGTATACAGCTTTGATCGTACGATTACAATTGAGAGACGTATGAAATCGAATGTAAATTACAGATGATTCTCAAGAATAATGATTATAGAACTTGTGAGCTTCAGATACACTTCGTCCGTTGCAATGCTGGCTTGATTCTTCTTTTATAGTAGCTTGATAATAACGGTCCAACGGTATTGTGGCTCATCAATGATTGAATCGTAACCGTCCAACGTTATTGTCTTCAATTAATGCTCGGAGAGTAACTGTCCAACGGTATTGCTGAGAGTTAATGTCCAGATTGTAACTGCTGCGAGAATCTTGCTTGTAACGGTCGATCTTGATGCTGTCGAACGATACATAACTTACGACTTGCTTATTGTAATGATGGACTTCAACGAGCATAGCATAGTACTCAATTTCCGATTTCCTCAAAGGTGGACAATTGTTAGATATGATAATCAGCTTATCTGCATCAAACATATAAACTTTGTATGTTATTCGTTAGTATCGTCGTACGACAATATAGTCATCGTGCGTCTTATTTATTGTATGCGTTCGATGCTTATTGATCTTTGTTCGATAGTCCTCTTAGGTTTTATCTCAGGACCTTATCTTAATACAGGACTATTGTCCTAACATTTACCTTACGTTTATAGTCGGTTGTCGTGCGATTGTAGATTTTTACCCTAACAATAAACAAAACTCAGATTCTGTCAGATTTGTTATAGTTTATTTGGACGACCCAAAAAGGGTTCATATGAACTTATTTTTATCTACATTTTTGAGGGATTAATATTTTGTGAGTTGGGATTCAAACTAGGGGTGAGCAAAACCGGGTACCCCGCCAAAATTCATGGAACCGGAACCGGAACCGGAACCGGCGGTTCCTAGAATGAAGGAACCGGAACCGGAACCGGTTGCACCGGTTCTTCATATTTGGGAACCGGTCCCAGAACCGCCGGTTCCGGTTCCGAAACCGGGTACCCGGTGTCTAATTTTTTAAATGTTTTTTTTAATATTTAGGTTATAAAAAAGAAATTATTAGTTATTACATAGTCTCAATGTAACGAAATAAATAGTAAAACGATGAAAACTTATCCGATAAAAACTATATAAATAATTACGACAATTTTTGAAAATGAAAATAACAAAAACACAACTTGAAATGTTAAATACGATATAAAAATATCGAAAAAAGAGAATAAATAAGTCGAGTGAAAAAGTGGTCGTAAGTTTATGCGTAATGTAAAAGGTAAAATAATAATTTTAAATTTAGTCTATTAAACATAATAATCATATATATAAAATTACCTTTATTAATATATAAATATATACATATATATAGCCTAACCGGTTCCGGCGGGTACCCGGCGGTTAGCGGTTCCACAAAAATGAGAACCGGAACCGGAACCGGTCCCGACCGGTTCCGTATTTTAGGAACCGGAACCACTCACACCGGTTCCGGTTCCGGAACCGGCGGTTCCATAGCGGTTCCGGTTCCAAAAGCGGGTACCTGGTTCCGATGCTCACCCCTAATTCAAACCCCACTGGAATCGTTTAAAAATATTAAGTATAGCCCCCTCATTTATGCCAAAACTTTTTGTTGTGCAACAGCTCCGCGTCAAAATTTTATGTTAACTTGTTGCGTGCATATCTCCTTAAGAAATTATTAAAAATGCATGATTCTTGATTCTAGACTCAATTTTATTGAAATAGCTTTCCAAAGAATCTGGAATCAAGTGATTTGGTGGAGTTTTGAGTATGCAACCAATGAAAATAAGTTCGTGGTGCAAGCTATCCGGTAATGGCAGATTCACATGCACGAATTTAAGAGGTCATAACTCACTCATAAATCATCAAATCTGAGTGAAACTTGTCTCATTAGTTGGGTATGCGTGTTAGCTAGAAAACCCCTTTTGAAATTTAAGATTCGGAGTGGTAACGAACCCTCTATGAGTCAAACACCACAGACATGTACTTTCGAAAGTGAGCTGTGCACACCATTTTTGTGAAAATTATTTATATGAGCTAAACACCTCTAATAATTATGAAATTTGGTGGGAATGTTGTTAACACAACCAACTTAAGTAGGTAAAAATTTGGAAACTCAAATCTTTTTGGAGAATAGCTTAAAAGTGACTTTTTACCAACGTTACAAATCTGTCAGCATCTGGATGTATCCAAAAATTGAAATTTAAGTTCCAAGACTTTGCATCTAATTGAGTGTTATAATTTAATAATAAAAATTATTTTATACCATGGTTGGCTACCTAAACTAAATATAGGCATTATATAGGAATGTTGGTATTGGACTTAATCTAGGGTATTGAACCGATACATTGGACTTACGTTACCTATGGAATATCTAGGATACTCGTAGGCTCGGGACCAAAAAGTTCGGATTTACGCGCTAAACGCTAAGCTACTCAAGGTGAGTATTCACAGCCCCTCTTTTACCGTTTTTACATATTTGGGGTGAAGAGCATGTTCAATGAAATAAATTGTTGATTTATTTTGAAATATAAATCTTGATATGAGTAAAATTTGTACTGTTATGAGACATGATATATTGAGTTTAAAAGTTTAAGTCCCCGGTATATACTATTAACTCATAACAATGGGCCTATAATACTAGTGGATAGCGCTATTTGGTTGACATACCCACCTTATACTGACGAGAAATAGGTGCACTGTATTGAATAAAAGTTCTACACATGTGGGATTTAGTCCCACCGCTGAGGTAGAATAGGGGCGTAGCATGTCGAATTTTCAGGCTTAGTAGTGACTCAAAGAATAAATATCATGTGATTAACGTTAACCGGGGAAATTTTCTCATATTTGTTACAAAGCTTTGAAATGGAGTGAGCAAAAACGTTCACTAAAGATAAGCCTTGTGATGGTAGTGGGCAAAAAGGCTCACTACAAAAATGTTTTTGATAAATTGTGTGAGCAAAAAGGTTCACTGTAAGTGTTTTTGAAAAACGTGAGTGAATAAAAGATTCACTAAAAAGGTTATCGCATTTAAAAGGTTTTGTGCATATGAAAACCTGTTAACTCACCAACTCTCGTAGTTGACGCTTGTTTTAACATGCTTTTCAGGAAATCAGAAGGTAAATGATAAAGCCTAGTTGCGCGTTTGTTGGCATCATTCAAGACATTATTTATTTTGCTATGTCCGTAATTTCAAACTTCCGTTGGTTGTAATATATTCTTAAATTTTAAAACTTTGAATATTTTGGTATGAATGAATGATGTTATTTATCTCCTATCGCATTGAAATCTTAGCTGTCACACCTCGTGTTTCCGCTTTAGCGGGGTGTTACAGATTTGGAATCAGAGCCATAGGTTATAGAGAACATCGGTTTTCCACAAAACCAAGTACTATAACCAACAATTTACAAAAATTAAATAACTTTTCAGAATCAAAGATTTCAAAATTTAGGAGAATTTTACTACTAAGATGATTAGGATAGGTGTTTTGATATATCATAGATAGGCAGAGCCTGATCACCTATGCCTAGCCATGGTATAAGTAGAATAAGACTTATAAACTAATCATACTGTTAGTAGATAGAATTGGAACTTCTTAAAACTCCTGAAAAGCATAAAAGGTGTGAGTCCACATAAGCATATCATGATGTTGATATTTACTATAGCACTTACGCGTTTAAGAAAAGTAATGTCATTGTTGAAACACTCCTGCGTTAGCGCTTAGGATGTCACTAGTATTTTGAATGCGTGTTAATAAGTTATGCGGACACTACAATCACTATGTCGAACACTATTACTTAGACTTCGGAGAAGGACCCATCTAAGCATTACGATTCTGATATTGGAGTAACAAGTGAGGACATTTAAGCGATCCACCTTCGATTACCCCAACAAGTGTCTTACCCGAACCTACACCAATTATTCCTACGCCTAACCCGAACCTCCCACCACCTCATATGAGACGACTCAGAAGAAAGTTGAAGCAACCATTCGGAGTGGACTGGTGATAACTCGTCAAGATAATGCAAGACCATTTCATATCCTTTCGGTGATATTGATCGGTTATATTACTAGTACGACCCAAAGAGAGGCTCGAACAATGCGAACACTCGCCGACGGACTGGGAAATAATCGAAGCAGGGCATCAAGATAGAATCGGGCCATAATTAAGTTGACAAAATTGGTGCATCTCTTGGAGGAATGTACCACCAAAGTTGTAGAAAATGCTATGACGGCAAAAAGGACGACGAGGAGAGTTGACTTGTGCTGACAAGTTGTGGTAATACTGTTGGCAAAGTTGATCCTTTCGGTTGTAACTCTCGTGAATTTTGAAAGAATTTAAAAGTGTACCTTTTTGGTTGTCCCATTTAAACCTTAGCTTGCGTGAGTAAAATAATTTAAGGATGCATTAGCATCAAATTTTGACCCCTTCAGATATGTATTAAGTTTTTATGAAACTAATTTTTATTTAATCACAAAGATGTTCTTATCAATTTTATTTTACAGAAATTGTCATAAATAAAATACAAATATTTTTCGAACATTTTATTTTACCCCTTGATCGCGTTCCAAACCTCTTCCTCTTCGAAAGGTCTTTCTAATCGGTCGACATCCTCTTTTGAAAAAAATTTCGTCTTTTGGCTCGAAAAGCTTGGTAATTTCCCTTGAGATTTCTCAAATTTATTTTCGAAAAAATTGTGCACGACCTCAAGTATTCTTTTCGGGTCTTCCACCCACTCCCCGTTTATATCCAACCCTCTCAACAAGTTCTTCCTTTCACGGGTTTTAACCACCGAATAGAAGTATTTAGTGTTTTCATTTCCTTCCGAAACCCATTTGATTTTGGCTTTTTGTCTCAACATCCGGGATTTTTTTTCCTTCCAACTCCATCGACCTCTTTCGCTCCTCTAACCATTTATCTCTCTCCTCCTCTTTCCACCCATCCATCTCCACCTTTTCTTCTAGCCGAATGCATTCTTTCTTTGCTGAACCCAAATCCTTGTTGATCGCCCCAAAGATACACTTACTTCATTCTTTTATCTTTGCTTTGACGTTCTTTAGTTTGTCCCTAAGAACTCGATCTGGATCCGTTGATTTTACCTCCGCCTTCCATGCTTCCTTTACTAGATTCTCCAAACTTTCCTCTTTAAGCCAAACATCGAAAAATCTAAACGGTTTTGGACCGAAGTCCGTTTTCTCCTCTCCAAGCAATAAAGGAACGTGATCCGACCACTTTCTTTCTAGCGCCTTCACCCCCACGTTTCCCCAATGCGAGCCAAACGATGGTGATATTAGAAACCGGTCTAGTTTACTAAACTTTACCCCGTCGTCACTCACCCTTGTAAACCTCCTTCCTTTCATCGGTATTTCAATTAGTCCACATTTTTCTATGAAATTGTTGAATTCGTCTATGCCTCTTTGGTTTGAGATTGTGTTGAGCCTTTCTTCCTCACCTCTAACTTCATTAAAGTCACCAAAAATACACCACGCGACCTCTTCTTCCGATACCACGTTACAAATCTTCTCCCAAATACCTCTCCTATTCGTAATAGAGTTTGGGCCGTACACGTTTACAAAACCGATCAAACCTTCTACCCCTTTCCACTTTCCCACCGTTACTAAAAAATGCCGGTTCTCTATCACACACTCGCAAACAAATTTATTTTTGTCCCACACGGTCATTATCCCTCCAAAATTGCCATTAGCCGTCACTTGGGAGAAATCACAATCGCCCCCTCCCCACAGTAAATTAACTTGCGCCACCCCTAAATTTTTGCCTTAGTTTCTTGTAACCCAACTATGCTCGGTTTATGATTGCAGATTAGATCCTTTACCCACCCCCTTTTTACTCGATCACCTAGTCCCCTACAGTTAAGAGATATAATCTTCAAAATTAAGGACTTGTGAAAAGTGAACTTACATTCAGAGGTTTTGCTCCCCCCGTTCGGTCATCCCTTTCGCAGCTTCGGATCTCTCTTTGGACCAATCGACTCCTAACAGCTCCCCGAATTCTCTCAGCTCCTCGTTGGACGCCCTACTCCCTAATTCATCAGAAAGTGCTCCCTGACTGATATTTAAATCTGCTTCTTCATCTTTGTCGTTTAGAGCTGAATTTTTTGCTTTCTCTGATGCGCCGCAGCTTATAGACCCATCTCTTCTTGACGATAACTTTTTACCCTTACCCCTTGCTGCCTTTTTCATCAGATGGAAACTCACCTTTCCCCTTTCGATAGATACTGTAACACCCTAATTTCCCAAACAGATAAATAATGCAATAACAATCCGAGTGATCTAACGCAACGGAAATATTACTAAATATCAAGCAAAAGAAACGTGTCTAAATGCACGTGGAACAACCCCCCACGGCTGAGATATAAAATTTTAGGTATCTTGTGCATAAATGAAAACTAAAGGCTTCTAGCTTATCCTTCAAGTCTTTCCTTACCCTTCCCACTTCCACGGGCCTCGCCTGTAAAGATAAAAAAACAAAATTTTGGAAAGCGAGGGTTAGACCATAGGGTCTAGTGAATTCCCTCAAAACAGTAATTGCAGTTCTGGCCCGCTGGCCTAAATTTCAAACATTCAAAATTCATTTGTGTTGCGGACAAAGAAGAAACTCCGTCACATAGTGACCATCAATTCAAGCCCAACCGACGCCCAATTATAACTCCCAAGGGGCGTAGCCCCAAGGTACCCCCAGGTGGCTGATCAGGCCAAATGGTATCCACTCCCAAGGAACATACAGTTCTAAGGTACCCAGTGTCCTTAATGCTGAAAGGATTATGTGCAAGGCAGTTAGGTTTACTGTGTCCAATGTTATAAGACACTAGTGGGTCACACTGCTACACACCCGATTAGAGATCAATTGGATTTACTAGTTGTGTGGAATTAATTAATTAGTATAATTAATTAATTGAGAGAAAATAAATAATAGATAGTTTATTTATTATTTATTGGATAAATATTAATAGTTAATTAATATTTATATATGGTGATGCGGTAATTATCGTATATAAAAAGCGTAACAAGTTTTAACCTCTAATGCCTAGCCACCGTCTTACCACATATACAGGCAAGCGTACCTGATCGTGAGTAATATAGTGTAGGAAAGTCCAGGTATCGTATCTACCGCTGGGAACGGTCAAGTTATCGTAGACTAAAGTCTGAATCGGTTTAATTAATCTAAAGGGGGGTTTTGTATGAAAAAGGTTTGAATACTTAAAAGAAACAATTAACAAAGTAAAACTAAGAAAACAATTAAAATACTGATTTAAGATTATAATAAAGAAAAACAGCAGTACTTATCATGATAAAGTGAATCCCCAATATGGATGATATGAACAGGTCGAAGGTTTGGTTGTCTTGACTATTGTAGGAATTTAAGTCTGGGACACCCTAACATGTGCAAATTATGGTGAGAAACTAGGATACGGTCCTCCTAATTCCAATCCTAAATCGTTTGGTCCACAATCTAGAATCGGTAAATCCTTCCTAATTAATATCGCAATGGCTCTTTTACTATCTGGTCACTATTGGTCAAAGTAACCCCTTAACACAACCTTATGGTCCAGGTCAAGCTAAGGTAGGTTGATTATCCTTTCGGAGTCTATCTGCTTTCGTCTAACAAATACACCCAACCAATTGAATTCAAATCGCCACAACAATACTAATCAGAAAAGAACCATAAAAGACATTCAATTAATCAAAACAAACCAGTAAACATTAATCACAAAGTATCATCCATAAAGGTTCATCGATCATGACAAGCACTACTAATAAACTACTCACTCATCATAACAAAGACATAAACATAAACAAAAGTAGACATCGACATGATACCGACAGTACAACGATAGATGATCGGAGATCGACTTCCGCAGCGTATCGGCACCTTTCGTACTCTCACTCTCGTTCCTCTGTACTTCCCTCGTGTATCGGACATGTTTAGAACTGAAGGAGGAGGCTGATATTTAAAGGAAAACGTCCAGGCTCCATCTGGCGATCGCCAGGCTGCTGATTTGGCGACGCCAAGCACTTAAATCAACCCTAATCTTCAATTAAGTCGAACTTGGCGGCGCCAGGTTGAGGACTTCGCGATCGCCAAGTGTCTTCTGTGTTGACTTTGTGCATTTTTCACGTTTTCTCGCCTTTTTTCGTACTTTTCCGTTCCATGGCCTCCAAATCCTTCACAAACAATAATAAGCTCTTTTAGTGCATGAAATGATCATAAACGGGTGAGAAATGGGGTAAAGTCATACGATTACGCGCAACCAAAACATGTATAATTTTGGTGTTATCAAAATCCCCACACTTAAGCTTTGATTGTCCTCAATCAAAAGACTGAAAAATAAGAAAGATAACTCCAAAATTATCTCCACCCAAGATCATCAAAGATAACAAAGTATACTCACACAATTGAACACACAAACAAGACTCATCAAGCAATCGGATACCAAGGCCAACCTTTTACCCTCACGTAATATGCATAACAATATAAAGTATATCTCTCGGGGGTAAAAGTATATATGTAAGTGATCACACCAATACTCGACTAATTCCCGCATGCATAAGCTTGTCACCAAATCTAATCTCCACCACTGAGAAGTTGTCAACCGTCAAGAGGACTTTAGGGTTGTAATGTTAGGCTAAGGGTTAAGGGTAGGATAAAGGATATATAAGTGACTAAGGGTTTTGCAACAAAAATTTGAAAACTCAATCAGTAATGATCCAAACAGTGAAACCATCTGACTTACAAACAATGAAGCTTTTTGGGATGAGTATCTTTCTTTCTTTTCTTTTAGAATTGGCCTAAGCCTATGGCTTATTTGGGGCACTAATTCTTTTTTACTCTTTTCAGCTCTCATTTCTTTTCTTTTTGTATTCTCGACTCTTTTGATATTTCTTTTCTCTTTGAGTCTCAAATATTTTCTTTTCTCTTTTTTTTTTCAGAGCAGCAACTATGTTGCTTTTGGGCTCTTTTTACTCTCAATCCCATAGAAACTGTCAGATATGAAAAACTGGATCAAAACATCTCAAGATTCAAATTTGAGTTACGGCCAAAAGATAGATAAAACAATTAGGCTCAAGGCTAAGGCTCAAAATGGTTTCAAGGGATAAAGTGTTAAAAGGTGAACACTTTTCAATCAAAGGCTAGGCAAATCAGATAACCTTATGATGAGGTTACCTGACGAAGGCTAAAAGGGTTAGAAACGAAGGCCTCTATCAGTGCAATGGTGATAAATACTTCTCTTATGTGGTCTCGACAAGCATTCTAATGACAAGTTCTACCTTGGGTCAAAGTCGGTATTCCTCACAGAAATGAATAGATATAACAATATAGGCTCAATCTCTCAACGGAATCGGGTGAGGCACTCATGGTAATCAGTTTTCCAAGGCATCCTTTTACTCAACTAATCCTATTTAGTGTCCTCCTATGCAAGCAACTCAGTCTCAAAAACAATCTCAGATTTCGAAAAAATTTGGGGCCAAATCTCAAAGCTTTCAAAAGTTTGAAAAACGACAATCCATAAGCAAAAAGTGAACCCATTTAAACAGATAAGTCTACATAACCCCCTCCCCACACTTAAAATTTGCAGTGTCCTCAATGCAACAATTAAAACAATTATGGAGTAATTGGGAAAAAGAGAAACTTCCCGGGTTATGTGACGAAATCTGTTCTGATCTGAGAGTGGTGCATAAAAATCGTGCTCGATCATAAATCGCCGTATCTACCAACAAAAAGAAAAAGAAAAGTAAAAACGAACAAATGAAAATAAACCAAACCAAACTACTTAAAATCCTAAACAATCCAAGCAGAAAAATAAAATTGTTCAAACCAAACATAACCACTGTGAGTCCGATAATCAACAAGGATGCAATGTAATGGATCTATGCAAGCTATTACAAGAGTTAGTAATGCTCAAACAAAGATAATCAAGCAAATATGCAAAATATATGAAGAACACGACAATACGACAAAGCATATAACGAAAGTTGTCAGTTGCAAGATTATTATAAAACGTTAACTATCGACCCCTATTTATAGAGCCGAAGTTACAAAACAACCCCTAGAGTCTATGACTCTTTTAAGAGGTGCACAAAAGTATTGTTCTAGTTCTAACTATTACATAATGTCAAAAGACGCCCCTGACTTCTTTACAAATAAACTAGTCAGGTTCTAACAATCTCCCCCTTTGGGAAGAAGTCAGAAAGGCGGCGTATACTTCAAAGCTGGTTCCCACTGCGAGAGCTGCAGGTACTCGTCCCATTCGCGGATCGATCTCGTACGGAGCTCCATCGCAGTCTCCACTCTTCTCAGCATCAGTCTTTCTTTCAGCTTGACCTCGATCAGATTCAGGGCCTCTTTCAGCTTTCTCTTCCACTGAGTCCCCTTGTACATTGGCATATTCTCCTCCATCAGACGACGCTTCATTCCGTTGTAGACATACAGAAGAGTGCCGTCACAGAAGCTGGACAGCTCACTGAAGCGCATAAATCTCCGCTGGTTCTTCCTGAAGGTGATATACACAACACCATGCTCTGGGAGTTCCGTTGGGAAGTAGGGCATGTATTGGTCAAGAAGATTTGCCTCCAGGTTAGGACGCAGCAGATTCACCTTCTGCTGTTTGCTTTCGATCGCCATCTGATAGTCAGTGAGATGCGCGAGGTTGATCGAGTGGCGTACATATCTCTTGAGGACTTCCAGACCGTCTCTGAAGTAGCCGGGTTTCAGAATCGGGCCCTCAAGGTGTCTGATGAGTGTAAGGAGATCATCGAGATCAATGCTGTCCAGATCGGCTTCAGTGAACATGAAGTCTCGGAGTTCTCCGTCCGGCTTGCCTGGGTTGTACATCCGCACGTGGAACTCAAGGAATAGCTGATGTCCGAATTTGTAAGGTCGGACGTCAGTTACCTTGGTGAACCGGTGCTTCTTTCTGATCTGCCCATGCTCGCTCCAGCTGAGCTTCCTCTGGTAGATGTACGCGGTACGGCGGCGACGCTTCTTGACGTGAGACAGGCCGAAGAAGACTTTCTTGGACCACGTGAAGAGGCGTTCCTGTTGGAAGATCCGTGTGAAGGATTCCTCCAGGAAGGGCCTGAATATAACTGTGTGGTTCCAACCCAGTCTAATCGGCTGCTGAGCTGTGAATGCTTCGGGCGTCTGTACCGTGGGGAGAAAGGCGTCGTACTCCGCACCAGAGACAATGTCATCTGATCTCTTCCAAAACCGAAGGCTCTGGGCATGCTGGTTCAGGATCTTCCTTCCCTCGTCAGAGATACGAAGGTCGGAAGGATCCAACGGCGCGGTGTTTGGATCGATCAGGTCTATGGCAGGAGTCACCTTCTCGTGAGGAAACTGGACGGTCGTACCCACGGGGATAGCCTCGTACCTCCAGTTCGCGGCTTCTTCCGGTATGTCTTCGTCGGAATCATCGTTCACAGGATCCGGTATGTCTGTAAGATCGGCAGGCTGATCTGCTGGTGGAGCGGTGTCGGCCGGTATATCATCGGCTGCGGTTCCGGAGCCGGAGGGGAGGTCTAGGCGAGCCCTCTTAGACGGTCCCTCCCCCTCATGAGGATTGGCGGCGTCGTCCGGATCATCATGTCCGCGTTTGGAGGGTTGAGCCTGAGACCTGCAAGTTGCCTCAAGCTCGCGGATCCTCCGCAAGGCAATCTCCAGCTGCATATCCCTTGTGGCGACCAGCTGCTTGTACTGATCCACCTGTCTCTGAAGGGCATCGTTCTGAGTGGTGAGCTGAGCGATGACGATCTGGTGCTCAGCTTCAGAGACAAAGCCGGGAATCTCCTCAGCTAGTGGTGGTGGTTGGAGACGGAGGACGGGAGTAGGAGAGCGACTTGAATCGGCGAAAGATGGGCGCTCCCCTTCCTGGAACTTGCCCTTGATGAAGCGTTTCGCTTCATCCAGCTCCCTCTGACGGTCCTCGTCCGCCTTTCGCAGTGCTTCGATCACGGCTTGACGGGCTTGGTCTTCCTTCTCCTTTTCAGCTAAGGCCCTTTCAATGGCCTCCAGCCGTCTGTTTTTTCGCCGCGTCAGCCTTCTCGATGGCCTCCAACCTGCTTTGGACAGCTTTAAGGATGCCGCCCGAATCCCTGGGTTCCAATCCCGAAAGGGTCAACACCGGTTCATTTGCGAAACCGGTGGACAGGGAAAGCCCCGCAAAGGTGCTCCCCTGGCCCGCGCTGACGACTGGTGTGGCGTCAAGTGCAGCGGGGCCTCGGGTGGAAGTCGCCAGATGTGTACCTAGGGGCTCTAGGACTCGATGTGGTGCGAAAGAAAGCGAGTGCTGGGGATGAGCATCTCTAGATTCAACACCGATCAACTCCGAATGAGTGAAAGGTGGAATAGGTGGTATGACCCCGTGTTCTGATGAAACGACCACCTGTTGGGAGGTGGTCGAGTGGATGGCTTGGGTGTGCAGTTGCGTTGGTTGGCTGCCAACGACTTGACTACTCGGCATTGGCCGAGTAGGATCTGTGTGGGATGCCTGTGTGGAGGATAGACTCTTGGCTGGTTGGGTTCCGATTTCTGGCTGCCTAGGGTGGGCCACTTCTACTTCGGCCTCTTGTCGGGATTCTACCAACTCTACAACCTGATGGGCCTCTTCTTCTTCGGCCTCTTGATTGACCGGACCCTGGCTTTCACCCTCGAAGCCTTCACTGCCAGCCCCTATCTGCATCCACGATTCGCTTTGAGCCGGTTCCGCGACCTCCGTGTTCAACGTTCGGTCTTCCGTCCCGGAGTAATCAAGGAGTTGAACGGAGTCGCTCTCGTTGAAAGAGGAAGTGGAGACATCATCACCAAAGGCCTTGCCTTTACCTTTTCCTTTCCCCTGTCCTTTACCCTTGCCCTTACCCTTGCCGTCTCCCGGGCCTTCCTCTGGATCGGAATCTGGTGGCGTCGTGTCCGACGAGCTACTATCTGGATCACCAGATGGATCCGTCGGGAGTCTAGATGTGGTGGCCTGAGGAGGTGGTGAAGTATGGGCTGGTTCTTCTTCTTCTGGCGATGCAGCAGTGACCTCTTTTGCTGAGCCAGATGGAGTGGATCCCGAGGCGTCCTTCGGAGTAGGTGGTTCCTGAGTCTCCGGGGACTCGGGGACAGTAGGGAGTCCTGGAAGTCGAGTCGTGGATCGACGTTGCGGAACGTACTCCTTCACCCTCGGAGTTGGCAATAGAGGATCTTCGTGCATTCTTTTGCGAAGACGTCTCAACCTTTCTTCTCGAGTCTGTGGAAGGTCGGAAGATGTAGAAGCTGAAGCATCGTGAGCGGTGACGGACCTGCGGATAATACTACCCAAGTTTTCCCTCACGTCTACACTCATCACATTTCCCGAGCCAGAGGCCCCCCCAGTGGGACCCCGGCGCCTCGGACGTAAGGCCCGAGGACTATAAGGGACGGGTTGCGCACCCTGGGCAGGACCTTCCGGTTCTGGAGGGTCCATAGGTGCGTCTCCTAGACCTAGGCGATTCCTATAAAGTACCACACTCGGAGCCCGCTGGTCTAGAGTGTCCAGGACGTGCGTCGGGATCGGCATCTCGTACTGGCCGTCGGTGTAGTCTCGCTTGGCGATCCAGCTGATCTTCTTCGGTTTGATGACCGAATGACCTGAGCGGCGTAGAATTTCCGGATTGCGTTCCATATGGTCACGGATGATGAGACCATAGAACCGCAACCACGGGATGGAGTGATGTCTGGTGCGTTCCCTGGTCGTCAGATCCTTGGTTATGTCAAGCCATAACTGAGCGGCGATGTCGATGTGGCGTCCGTAGGCTATGGAATGGAAGATATGCCAGAAGGAGGTAGTCGCCTTGTCGATACCCTTTGTCTTCGAGGATAGGCACCTGTTCATGAGGTTGAACAGTTGTGCCCAGATCGGTGGTAAGTGGCTCGTGGTGATCTGAGACACGCCTTTCACATCCTCGGTGACCCCTAGAGCTAGAATTTCGCTCATCAGAATGGGGCCCGAGACCAACTCGTCGAACTCCTGGTGGCCGCCATCAGTAGCGGCAGGGAGACGAAGGATTCGGCGGATGTCCTCCATAGTAATGACCAGTTCGGTGTGATCCACTCGACCAATGATCGAGAAGACACCGAACCGAGTGTCGAGAACAGCTGTCTTCCAGAACTGCTGCAGGTAGATTGCTGGTACGTCGGCAATGGCCGTCACGGCGTATGAGATAGGATGAGCTCGTAGGATCTCCCTCACTATAGTGTGTTGCACCTTGACAGATGAGAGGATCACATACTCGTTGTTCTGAAGTATGTGAACCATCTCCGTAGGGTCAATCAGAGCTCGATCAGCTTCTGGATCGATCGGAGAAGAGGGTCGTTCTCTCTGGTTTGCCATTTCAGGATCGTAAAGAAGTAGTCGGATTGACGAACGGATCGATAACGAACGCTCGGGGAAGCGGGAAGTCGATGGATCGAACGGGGTGTTCTTCGTGTTCTTGATCGTCAGAGAGAAATCTGATAAGCGGTTTGAAAATTTGAAAGTGATAACTGAATTCAGTTATCAACTCCCGCTTTTATATTTTTGATAACTTATCAGGTATTTTGAAAATCTTATCTGATAACTGCTCTTACAGATCACGACTTTCACGAAATGACTGAATGAACCCCGAACTTAAGTTTTGAAAGAATTTCAAAACTTCCCCTGAACTTGTGGTTTTCAAAAGTTTGCAAAAACGGTCCCTGAACATTGAAGTTTTGGAGACTGGCAGAACAGGTCCCTGAACTAGTCAGAATCAGAACCTGTCACTTCCAGTCCCTTAACTTAACAAGTTCATACTGTTTACAAGTTCAGCCCCTTGTCGCTTGTTGAAACGACTAACCTGGAAGTTTCTGAGATTGGATTAATCACCGAGTCTGACACGAATGGCCAGAAGTCTTATTTTGAATCCCGGGTCCTGAACTGAGGTATTCAGAAGCCGTACGTTGGTTCTACAACCTGCGTGAAAATTTAGGAATGGTATCCAGTGCAGATTGGATCCGACAGAGTTAGATTTAAACAACATTAATACAAAAAGCTCCCCCTAGATATATGCGACACTTGAGCTCCCCCTACATACATGCATATATTTAACTGACTGGCTCCCCCTAGAAATCTGCCGGGGGATCTAGCATGCCCAGTTTACTAAGTAAATAGTAATGGCGCTTCTCGTCAAAAGCTTTAGTGAACAGGTCAGCTATCTGACGTTCACTTTCAATGAAAAACAGTTCAACGTTACCTTTCTCGACGTGATCTTTGATGAAGTGATATCGAATGTCGATATGTTTCGTCCGAGAGTGTTGAACTGGATTTGCCGCAATCTGTATGGCACTGCTAGAATCACAGTAAATAGGAATCCGATGCATGGTATAGCCATAGTCCGCCAGTTGAATTTTCATCCAAAGAACCTGTGAACAGCAACACGCTGCAGCGACATATTCTGCCTCAGCTGTTGAAAGGGATACACAGTTCTGTTTTCTCGAGGACCAACTCACTAACTTGTCCCCTAGAAACTGGCAGGCTCCTGACGTGCTCTTCCTGTTTAACTTACAGCCGGCATGATCTGAATCTGTAAAAGCTGTTAGTTCAAAACCAGAATCCTTAGGGTACCAAAGGCCAAAATTAGGTGTGCCCTTCAGGTACTTAAGGATTCTCTTGACAGCCCCGAGATGAGATTCTCGAGGGTCGCACTGGAAACGAGCACATACACACGTGGCAAACATAATGTCGGGTCTACTTGCCGTGAGATAAAGCAAAGATCCAATGATCGCACGATAAACTTTTTGGTCAACCGGATTACCAGACGTATCTGCATCCAGTTGGAATGACGTGGACATTGGAGTGGAAGCAGACTTAGGTCCAGTAAAGTCAAAGCGTTTTAGAATGTCAAGAGTATATTTGGACTGGTTTATAAAGATCCCTTGCGGGGTTTGACGGACTTGTAGTCCCAAGAAAAATGTAAGTTCGCCCATCATACTCATTTGAAATCTGGACTTCATTATCTGCTCAAACTCGGTGCAAGACTCAGGGTTTGTAGATGCAAAGATGATATCATCCACGTATATCTGTACTACAGTCAAATGATTACCTGACCTTCGAAGAAACAGGGTAGGATCGACAGTACCCTTTTTGTATCCGGACCCGAGCAAGTAAATGGTAAGAGTTTCATACCAGGCTCGAGGAGCTTGCTTTAATCCGTAAAGTGCTTTGTCGAGCACGTAAACGTGTTCCGGGTACTTGGGATCAACAAATCCCTCAGGTTGCTCAACATATACTACTTCTTGAAGTTCTCCGTTCAGGAACGCGCACTTGACGTCCATCTGGAAGACCTTCATGTTCTTGTGAGCTGCATACGCGGAGAAAAATCCTGATGGCCTCGATTCTAGCCACCGGAGCGAATGTCTCGTCGTAGTCGATGCCTTCCTGTTGACGGTATCCTTTGGCGACCAGACGAGCCTTATTACGGATAATAAGATCGTTTTCATCTTTCTTGTTGCGGAAGATCCACCGCAAGTCAATGATTCTGATTTTTCTTGGTCTTTCTACAAGGCGCCAGACTCTGTTTCTCTCGAATTCGGCAAGCTCATCCTGCATGGCCCTTACCCAGTCAGGATCAGTAAGAGCGTCCTGGGTATTGGTTGGTTCAAATTTACTCAGGAAGCCGCCAAAGAGGATCAGGTTTTCATCATTCTTTGAAGAGCGAGTTGTCACTGGAGCAGATGGACTACCGATGATGTTGGTAGTGGAATGGCTTCTGGTCCATTTTCTCGAATGGGGAATAGGATCGTATTCCATGTTGTTTCTTGAGTCATTCTCATCCAGAATGGCGGAGGAGAGAAGACTAGTATCCGGATCAGTGTTCAACACATTCTCCGGACGGGGTTCACGAACCACTTCAGCATAGGTTCTTGATGGAGAAGGTGGCGGAACAACTTCAGGAATTGGTGCAAGAACAGTGGACACTGTCTGTTCTCGGACCGCTTCGACTGCAGTTTCAGGAGAGGGTTGTGTTGAAGAGAGCCTAGAGGGGGAGAGAACAGTCTCCTCATTCAAGGTGTTGGAAGAGGATTCTGTTTCTGTGATAGGGTTAAGTACAGACATCGGTTCTACAGAGTCAGAAGAGGTTTCTCCTACAGCGGTAGAACAGGATGTGCTCTCATTCACGAATGCATCTGCGGATGTGGTTGTTGATGAAGGAATGGAATGATCAGCAGGAGCAGGAACAATGATTGGACCAACGAGGGTCGTTAGATCAAATTCTGCTAAGTCAACAAAATCAAATCCAAACGAGTCAGTAGGAACTGTTGT
The DNA here is from genome assembly GCA_030169165.1 of Centaurea solstitialis. Classification (NCBI taxonomy): domain Eukaryota; kingdom Viridiplantae; phylum Streptophyta; class Magnoliopsida; order Asterales; family Asteraceae; genus Centaurea; species Centaurea solstitialis. The sequence goes on from CM058040.1 coordinate 49,005,271, forward strand.
GCTCGGTGGTGAAACAGTGTGCAATTCAGGGAAGACAGAACTATCTGAACTAGGGCTGGCACTAGAATACATTTCAGTCTCAGAGAAGTCAACGTACCGACTCTCAAAGATGGATCGGGTCCGTTTGTTGTCTACACGGTAAGTCGCTGAGTTATGTGAGTATCCAATAAAGATAGACTCATCCGACTTAGCGTCAAACTTTCCCAGATCATCTCTGTTATTCAGAAGATAGCATACACAACCGAAAACTCTAAAGAATCTAATATTCGGCTTACGCTTGTTGACCATTTCGTACGCGGTTTTACCGGTCCGCTTAACGATTAGAGTCCTGTTCTGAGTGTAACAGGCAGTTGATACAGCTTCAGCCCACAGGGATAGAGGTACACCAGAATGTGCTATCATGGATCTAGCAGCTTCTACCAACGTACGGTTCTTCCTTTCTACGACTCCGTTTTGCTGGGGAGTACGTACAGCAGTGAAGTTGTGAGAGATGCCCACTTCTTCAAGGAAAGACTGGAGTTTCGCGTTTCGAAACTCTGTACCGTTGTCGCTTCTCAGCTTCTTCACCTGACGACCCAAGAGTACTTGGATCCGTTTGATGAAGGCGATGATTAGATCTGAAGCGTCAGATTTGGCTCTAAGGAATTCGAGCCATGTGTACCGAGAGTATTCATCGACAAGTACAAGCATATATTTCTTGCGTGCAAGACTTTCGACTCTCATCGGTCCACAGAGATCCATATGCAGCATGTCAAGGGGATGGTGACAGTTTGTCTCCATCCTTGGAGGATGCGAACTCTTCTTCATTTTCCCTTTCTCACAGGCTGAGCATAGGGTGTCTTTAGAAAGTCGCGTCTCCGGTAGACCATTGACAAGGTGTTTAGATACAAGTTTGTTCATATCCCTGAAGTTCTGATGAGACAGACGCTGATGCCACAGCCAGCTTTCTTCCTTCGTTGCTTTTGCGAGAAATACCACCGTTTCCAGTTGTTGAGGAACAGCATAAAACATTGTGGTATATAGGTGACCGTTCCTTCGAGCGCGTAGAATCACGTTCCCATCCTCGTCTTCAATGTTGCTCCCGAGAATGAATGTCTTCACAAGATATCCTCCATCACAGAATTGGCTTGAACTGAGTAGATTAAATGGCAGTCCTTCAACATAGCGCACATTCTTGATGACGTGTTCTCCATTCGTCATGCTTCCATATCCTATGATCGGTAGACGTCTCTTGTCTACAAGCTTAACAAAGCCTTCAGCTCTAACGACGTAGTCGAAGAGGATGTTGCGCTGCCCAGTCACATGCCTGAAGGCTCCAGAATCAAAGTACCACATGTGACTGCCCTGCAAAGCGCAAGATCAAATTTGTTTAGGAACCCATTGCCACATGGGTGTCCTACCGTTAGAAACAGATAAAGCAACCGGTGAAGTATCCTTTTCAGATTTCTCCTTAGGCTTAGGAGACTTCACTGGAGGCAAAGCACTTTGCTTTGTCTTTTCTCTTTTCTTTCCCGGTGAGGACTACCTGACTTACTATAAGCATTTGCATTACCAGGCATATCAACACGCATGTAATTATCAAACAAGGAACATATATGATTTTTGAAAGCTGTAAGATTATTAGAATTCGCTGAGCGATTAAAGTGTACAGATTTTGATTTCATGTTTGAATTACAACTAGGTGGGTTGTAGCCAAGACCAGTATGATCATGACCACCCCATTTAGGGAAAGCATTAAAAGAGTTCTTCTTCTTCCGATATCTCCTTCTTCGTGGCTTCACATTCGCAGTTCCATCACCTGTCCTCGCATCTGCATGAAAAGCAAGTTGTGAGTTGGGTGACGGCTTAACTAGAATGGATTGACCACCTTTGAAATTAGCGGTGGTTTGACAAACTGATTTTAACATTTTCAAAGGTTGTTTAGATTTTGAGTTCTCACCCACATCAAATGAACTAGAATGAAAGTCTAGTCCCTTAATGGGTTTTACCAAACTACTTGTATCTGTAGACTTTGAATTCTGTGTCTGTGTTACTGTGGGTGTGTGTGGCTTAACTGACTTCCCTTTGTCAGTACCAACACATTTTGCACCTTCAGTGTTTATCACAGACACTGATGCAAGTGGCTTGGGAGAACTGATTTGCTTTACAGCAGGTGCCTTTGGCAAAACAGGTTTTCTTGGAATATAACCTGAAGGAGGATCATCAGCGTCCAAAAACACCTTCACATCATACACAACATTAGGATCTAATACTAGCTTAGGTTTGGTTGACCTAAAGTCTGGTGTGATTGGTGAGTTGCATGTACAAGAATCCCAAGAGTCAGATTCTTCTAAGAAGGACACCCGTTTTTTCAACTGATTGATTTGACAACATTGATTTGTGAAAGTTTGACCAAACATCAGTTCCTTTTCATAAAAGAAGTCCTTTTCCATTGTGTTATTAATGAATTGGACGACTAGTTGTGTTTGGAGATCCGCAAATTTGTTTTTAAAACATGAGCAAGAAAACTCTGCGATCTCACATTGGGTTGACATATTAATCCTTTTGGCTTTTGCCTCATGATAACTATGTTCCAATGATTTGATATGGTTGTCTTTTTCAGAAAGAATCGACTCAAAGTTCTTTAACTTATGGCGACAGGCATCAAGTTCTACGGCTTTGGCCCTAAGATGGAACAATTCCTTTTCTACACACACTGGGGCAGGAGGCTGAGTTGCGGAAACATCCAAAGGTTGGATAACATCAGCGTCCTCGGATGTATCTATCTCCCTAGTGTCATAGCTAAAGTTTAAGTCCTCATAATTGATAGGTGGCATTGCTACCTTAGGTGTCCTAGCTTTGATGCCTTCCCAACTAGTGAAAGTATTCTCTGGATTACTAGCAGGGGTAAAGATGGGACCTTTAGCAACAGGACTGGAAGGTGGACTACTGGTTGAACTATTGGCAGGACTGGTGGTAAAAGATACGGCTTTTCCATCTATTATTTCAGTAAAGGTCACAGTCTGCATCACATAGTTGTCATTGTCTTGTCCTTTGACTGACCTAGGTTCAGGTTTGGAAGCACTCATACTGTCAAAGTTGTATAGATGTGCAGGTGCTTTTTCAAGAATGCTTTTCTCTGAATGTCCTAACCCAGGTTTGGCTTTATAAAAGGGATGTTGAGTGGTTTGCTTGGTAAGCAGACTCAAGGTATGTTCAGATTGTCCTCTCTTTAAATTATTTTCCTCAAGCTCTTCGATTTTTACAAATAATTTTGTTCTTTCCAAGGAAAGAAGGTGAAATTTGAGCTTGAGTTCTTCACGACTACTTTCAATTTCGTCGTGAGATCTTTGAAGATCAAGGAGCTTGTTTTCGAGGATAGATTCTCTAATCCCAGACTCAAGTTCCATTCTGTTAAAGTTCTCGGCGAGGTCCTCTAAACTACTTTTATAAACAGCACTCTCTATTCTGAATCTCGCGACGAGAGCTCTTTCCATTTGGAGTTGGCTCTCAAGTCTTAGAGTTTCGGACATAGACAGTTCATCAGGTAATGACAATAATGAACAAGAGTGTACCTCAGATTCTTCATCAGTAGAGTCGTTTGGGGAACCAGATATACATGGTTCCTCAAAGTCAGCCATGAGGCAGTGTCCTTGCACTGCTGAGGGTCCTTCATCATCCGAGTCCTCCGGTTCCATGATCCAGTCTTTCTCATCTGCTAACAGCACCTTGCCTTGCTCTTTCTTCTTCATCACGGCAGCCTTCTTCTCAAAGTAAGCAGAATCTTTGAGCTTCTTCTTGCATTCCGATGCATAGTGACCCGGGTCACCACAGTTGTAGCAGGTGGGAACCCGAGCGGGGTTTCTACTCTGATTGGCTGCGGGTGGAGCTTCTAGAGCTGGCAGCTTGTTCTGTTGAGGAGGTTCAGTTCCACCGGTGTTGTTGTGCTGACGACCATCATCATTTGTTTTCTGGTTCTGGTTGTTGTAGTTAGAACCAGATTGGTCGTTCCACCTTTGATTATAACCACCTCCCTGATAACCTCTGTTACCGTGGTAGTTGTTGGAGTTGTACTCCTGATCCCTTTGCTGTTGCTGGTTGTTATTGTAGCCTTGTCTTCGATCTTGATAAGATCCTTGATTGTTGTATCCAGAACTATCACGCTGTTGATAGTTGTTTGTTCTTCCTTGATCATTTCTTTGGAAGCTTTCTCTTGACTGGTACCCCCCTTGGCTAGACTGACCTCCCACAAACTGAGGTCCTTGTCTGAATCTGTTGAAGCGTTGGGGATTTCCCCGGAATTTAGCCATCAAGGCGAATGAGTTCTCTAGCTGAAACATCTCCTCTTCGGTAAGTCCATCATCAAGAACTACCGGTTCTTCAACGGTGTAGTTTTCATGAGAGGACGATCCTCTATTTGACAATAAAGCCAAGTTAGGAGGATCGATTTTCTTTTCAGTTTTACCGAATAAGGTTTCTTCATGAGGTAGCATCATGCTATACAGATCATGAAGTCCAAGCTGGCCAAGATTCTGGCTCACTTGGATGCTGATTGTGACAGATTGCCAGAGTTTGTTCAGTCTTTTGAGGAATTTTACATTCACCTCATACTTGTTCTTCTCTAAGCCAAGTCTCCGCAGATCGTTTACACAGATATTTAAACGATTGTAGGTTTCAGTCAGCGTCTCTCCCTCACGAGCACAGAAGCTTTCGTACGCGTTCATAGCGTTCTCCTTTTGGCCTTCTAGTGCCTTGTCACCACCCTGCATTTGCTGTTCAATGCCCAACCACATTGCTTTGGCATCCTTACAGCTGTCCACCCTCGCGAACATGTCATTAGGTAGAGCTATAGTGAGTAACGTGAGAGCACGTTTATCAATGGCTGCTCTGGCTCGTTGTTCATGAGAGAACATGTCGTAAGGTTTTTCAACCTCATATGCAGGTAGATAGGGAGTGACCTCGGTTCTGGCTACTTCAGCTACAGTAACCGTTGGTCTGATTGGTCCCTCAGTGATAGAGACCATCAGTTTGTCATCCAGTAAGTCGAGGAAGTTAATCATTCGGCGTTTCCATTGCTGGTATTCGCCGACGACTAATACTGGAGGTCGTGTTTCAGAACCGATACTGATAATTTCTTTTGACATTGCGTCCTCGGAAATAGGATCTGTTTTGAGTAGTTGGTGATTTCTGATTGGACAGAGCTTCCGCGCTTAAAGCGCTTCCTTTTATAGAAATTCGAGAATTTCAAAAAGAAAGGCCAAGGCGGGAAAAACAGCAAGTCCCGATTCGGGAGTATTGCAAGTCCCGATACGGGAGAGAGTGAGTCCCGATTTGGGAGTCTAAATCAAGTCCCGATTCGGGAAATTAGGGTCCCGATGCGGGAGTTCCAATTTCCAAACCGGGAGAGACAAAAAGATTCGATTCGGGGGTTTAAGAGATCCGATTCGGGAATTTGGAAGTCCCGATGCGGGAGTTCAGTGTTCCGAATCGGGACACGAGTGTCCAATTCGGGACTGAAGATCCGATTCGGGAAATACCAAAAAACAGCAAAAACTGCTTCAAATTTCTGTCCAAAACTACCAAAACACGAGCTCTGATACCAATTGTGAGTCCGATAATCAACAAGGATGCAATGTAATGGATCTATGCAAGCTATTACAAGAGTTAGTAATGCTCAAACAAAGATAATCAAGCAAATATGCAAAATATATGAAGAACACGACAATACGACAAAGCATATAACGAAAGTTGTCAGTTGCAAGATTATTATAAAACGTTAACTATCGACCCCTATTTATAGAGCCGAAGTTACAAAACAACCCCTAGAGTCTATGACTCTTTTAAGAGGTGCACAAAAGTATTGTTCTAGTTCTAACTATTACATAATGTCAAAAGACGCCCCTGACTTCTTTACAAATAAACTAGTCAGGTTCTAACAACCACGCAGTTCAAAAAATAAAATTGTCTTAAACAACCATATCGAATAACGGAGATAAAAGAGATAGATCAATAAGGGCCACGAGGTTGGTTTTGCCAATCCTCGTATGTCGGGTAACCGGCCGGAGCATCCTCGGAGTATGGCCAATATGGAGATGGAGCATAAGCGGTATTCGGTTGAATACCGAAGTGGGAGGCCATCTGGTTCATTACTCCACTTTGCCAGTTGGCTTGGTGAAGAGCCTCGACAGTGTAGTACTCCATATGCTGCTGTTACCGGCCATAAGAAAGTGACATCTCCGAGAGTCGGTTACTCAAGTCTTGGTAACCCGAATATGCCGTCCAATCCGCCGGTTGTTGACCCGCACTCGCCCTACTCGTTCCACCAATCTCATGCGTGCTCCTCGGTGCTTCATTCCTTGCTTGACTCGTTTGACTTCTCGGCTGACTCCTAAAAGCTTGAGGATCGTGGATCCATGCATTGTAGTCTCGTCCCACCGTATGCTCAACTCTCGCCACGCCCATACCTCGGAGTTGGTCCATGTCGATCAACCCCATCTCCCCGAGGTTCGTCATCGAAGCAATAGCGGCGTCGGTTAGGATACCGAAATGCTTGGCCAAGAGCGTCACGTACTGGCCACCAACTATGCGACTACCTTCTCGATAACCACTCGCCTTGGCGAGTTGAGCGGCGATGAGATACGGAGCATTCGGATATTTATCATCCGTAGAGAGTTGCTCAAGAAGCCACAAATCCTGCACGGTAACTTTCTCCTCACTAGAAGAACGAGCGTTCACCGCTTGAATGAGCATGCGGTGTAGAAGTCTATCCGTCGAAGCAAGAAAACCTTTCATCTTGAGGTTTCCATGATAGTCACCATCACCTAAGATCGACCAAGCCAAACGCGGATCAAAATCATCGGGTCTCTTCGCGGTCGCCCACATGTACTCCTCGAATCCGAGAGCATCAACATCCAATTGGGTATATATCCCCAAGGCAAGAGCAAATTCGACCAAAGAAAGAGATCTCCAAACGCGACCAAGTCGGAAAGTCATACACGATTGGTGAAATTATGAAAGAGCCTTGATCGCATCGAAACGAAACGTGACCACAAACTCCACGATAATCTCTCGGTAGAGGGTCTCGGCAACATCAAAAACTCGCTCCCATGCATGGCATATGTAGTACTCATTGCCATCCTCGTCGTAAGCGTGTTTCTCAAGAATTGCTTTGATGTCGTTCTCGACACCCATCGATCCAAGAAGATCCCAATCGACTCTCTTTGGCATAAGAATTTGGCGGGGGAGAAGTCGGTTAACGGTGTCCCGATACTCCTCCTTCTTTCGAGCTTTCAAAGTCGGGTCGTTTGTAAACGAAGTGAAGACATGACTTCCATCCGGTGCACGGAAGTTAGCTACGGCGGTCGTAGACGATCGGGTTCTTTGTCTCTACAAAACCAAAATACCATTGTCTTAGAAAGAATCTCAATCCATAAACGCAAGACAAGGTTTATTTACTTTCAAAATCCCAACGAGACAAAGCCTAACGACTAACAAGTTCAATTACCGAATATAAGCATGACAAAACAAGAACAATGGGGATGCGTAGCATCCCCACACTTGAACTTTTAGTCCAATTCACAATTTCAAACCAATCTAGCTATTCAAGAAAGAATGGGGGATTTTGGTATTCTCAAAATCCCCACACTTATCATTTAACCACAATCACTAGATTCAACAATCAACTAGCATGCTAGAAACAAGATTTCAATCATAATATAGGGCATGCATTCATCCATAAGCTCTAAACAATCAATGGTGTATCAAGAATAATGCTAATTCCATTCAATCAAACAAATACCATTGATACCCAAAACAAGATCTTTACTTACCAAATCGAGCAATCCTTACGAAATTAAAGTTAGGAAACGTACCTTGTTCATGTTGAGAGATGAAATTGAAGCTCAAGAAGGTTGAATTTCGCAAGAACGTGAGAGGGTTTGGCGGCGCCTAAGAGGAATTAGGTTTGTGTGTTTGTGAAAAGTGAGAAAAAGAAGGTTTAAAAACCGTCTGTCCCGACTTCGCGTCGCGAAACTCATGGTTTCGTGTCGCCAAACAGGCTGATTTCAGAAAACCCTAATTTTTAAAAGTTCAACGTCGCCAAACGGCCCTTTTCGCGTCGCCAAGTTCGAAAATTTTTACCTGATCTGTGGCCTACCCTCTTCGCGTCGCTAGATTTGGAATCTGGCGATCGCCAAATGCCTACTGTTTCCAACTTTTGAAAATTCGCATCGCATTCCGATTTCGCTCGAATCTGGTTTCTATCTCCTCCGTATGGTTACCTAAGCAATATCAAATGAAAACATTAATAAAAACACACACGAAAAGCATTAAAAATGAAAGAAAATCAAAAAGCTCGGGTTGCCTCCCGAGAAGCGCTTCATTTTTGGACGGGTCTAGAGCTCGACCCCACTTTCGGCTCATTTCTTGGCACGTCGGGATGACGAGCCCTTTCTTCTTTCTGTGATCTTTCTTGGAGGATCCCGGTTCCTTGAGTTTTTGATCTTTTTGATGCATCGGGTTTGAATAATCATCCGTTTTCTTTCCAAGCTCATGCGGGAGTAGCGGGCGGTTCGTGCTTTTGTTGTAGGCCAGAGAAGGATCTTCGTAAGGTTCATCGAGGTGTCTAACCAGCTCTCCATTAGGATCAAAGTAAATCCGATTGTCTCCATAGCCTAAGCTCGTGACTCGATTTCGCATGTTGGTATTTACTTGGGCGGTGTGCAAGAAAGATCTCCCGAGGATTATCGGGATCTCCGTGTTTTGTGGAAGGTTAGCTATGACGAAGTCCGTATAGTACACGAATTTGCCAATACGAATCGGGACTCCTTCCGCTATTCCTAACGGTGTTGTCATGTAACCGTTCACTCCCCGGTATTGATAGTTCGTTGGCACGATCCTCTTGACTCCCATTTTCCTGCAATAACCAACAGGCATCATATTAAGAGCGGCACCTGAATCAACCAAAGCAAGACCACTAAATTTATGACAAGAAATAGGTAAGTTGTAACTCCCTAGATCATGTTTGATTGGTGCGATGTAGATGAGATCATCCTCCGGTGCTTTCTCCTTTTCTTTCTCCTTCTCTTTCTCCTTGCCTTATCTTCTTTCTTTGGGATCACGAACTCCGCGTATCCGCCTTGCTTTCCATCTTCCTCATCATCATCATCACTTGAAGCTTCGGGAACTTTGAGTCTTAGGTGTTCGAAAGACACGGTGAACCCCTCCGAATCGTAATCCGTGGCATAATCGGGCTCACTTTCACTCTCAGTTTCCACGTACTTCTTTGTGTAGATGTCCGCCCACTTCTTCTTTGACGGCTCTCCGGTTATCATGAGCATTGGCTTCACATTCTCCACGGGTTGACTTGTGTTTGCGTCGGCAATTTTCCTTGCGTCCTCTCACTTAGCATTTGCGAAACACGTCCAACCTGCAATTCCAAATTATGGATGGTACTTTGGTGATTACGTAGGTATGAACCTACTTCATCGTTTAGCTTCTTTTGCGCATCCATGAATTGGATAATCCGATCTTCGATAGAAACACGTGGCTCTCCATCCGATCTTTGGTTCTGTTGAGTTGGTGCAAAGAAACAGGGAGGTCTAGGGATGAAATTACGGTTGTTGTTCCACCTCCCTTGGTAATCGGCTCGGTTGATATAGTTCACCTCCTCGGCTGTCATCATCGGTTTGTTCGGGCAATCCTTAGTCAAATGTGGTCCATTGCACTCCTCGCATCCAACCTGCAAAGCATGAACAGATTTAATTAGTTATTCTATTTTGCGTTCAAACTTTACCTGTTGGTTTTTCATAGCGGCTAATTCATCGGATGGATCGAAGTCGGTAGAGATCTTTCCGGCCATCCTCGGGATTTGCAGTCGCTTGTCCGTCCTCCAATCTATGTTTTGTATGAGCATGTCTTCGAGGAGCTTGTAACCTTCCGTGGGCGTTTTGTACATGAAGACACCACCTGCAGATGAATCCAAAGTAGCTCGTGAGGAATAAGCAAGTCCACTATAGAAAGTTTGAACCTGTTCACTCTTATTCAACTCGTGACTCGTGCACGAGTTTAGGAGGTGCTTAAAACGTTCCCATGCTTCGGATATGGTTTCCCCGTCTTATTGTTGGAAAGATCGGATCTCGGCTCTCAATTTGTCGATCTTGGATGGTGGAAAGAATCGGGAAAGGAACTTTGAACGAAGTCCTTCCCATGTAGTGATTGAGCTCAGCTCTAAGGATCGCAACCAAGCCCTAGCTTCTCCGGTAAGCGTTAGAGGAAAGACTCGAAGACGAATTGCATCATCCCGGTCTGCCTCTGTTTTGAACAGATCACAAATGTCCACGAAGTTTTCCATGTGAACGATAGGATTGCTATCGTTTTTCCCGTCGAAGGTAAGGTCCTTGATCATGTGTAGGAGCTTCCCCGGGATTTCCTTGTTCAGGTTTGGCTTCGTGATTGGATTGGTGGGTACAGTTGGAGCGGCTCTCATGGCGGTCCACATCGGTGCCTCGTCTCCCATCTCAAAAATCAAAGCTCTCGGGCGAACTTTGTTTGCTTTTGATTTCTTTTTGTTTCTTTTTCTGAATTCTCTCTCAGGCTCCTCAAATGGCTCTAACAAGTCTGCCGTGACTGAAATCACAACAAACGGTTACGGGCAACTTGCGGGAAACAAAGAGATAAAATAAAAATAACGAACTAAACTAAAAAGCAGAAAACTTGCAAGGGAAAGAATCCCTCACAAGGATCGATTAACCAAACTAATAAAGACTAAAATCTAACAACTACCGTTCCCCGACAACGGCGCCAAAAACTTCATGCGGTAATTATCGTATATAAAAAGCGTAACAAGTTTTAACCTCTAATGCCTAGCCACCGTCTTACCACATATACAGGCAAGCGTACCTGATCGTGAGTAATATAGTGTAGGAAACTCCAGGAATCGTATCTACCACTGGGAACGGTCAAGTTATCGTAGACTAAAGTCTGAATCGGTTTAATTAATCTAAAGGGGGGTTTTGTATGAAAAAGGTTTGAATACTTAAAAGAAACAATTAACAAAGTAAAACTAAGAAAACAATTAAAATATTGATTTAAGATTATAATAAAGAAAAACAGCAGTACTTATCATGATAAAGTGAATCCCCAATATGGATGATATGAACAGGTCGAAGGTTTGGTTGTCTTGACTATTGTAGGAATTTAAGTCTGGGACACCCTAACATGTGCAAATTATGGTGAGAAACTAGGATACGGTCCTCCTAATTCCAATCCTAAATCGTTTGGTCCACAATCTAGAATCGGTAAATCCTTCCTAATCAATATCGCAATGGCTCTTTTACTATCTGGTCACTATTGGTCAAAGTAACCCCTTAACACAACCTTATGGTCCAGGTCAAGCTAAGGTAGGTTGATTATCCTTTCGGAGTCTATCTGCTTTGGTCTAACAAATACACCCAACCAATTGAATTCAAATCACCACAACAATACTAATCAGAAAAGAACCATAAAAGACATTCAATTAATCAAAACAAACCAGTAAACATTAATCACAAAGTATCATCCATAAAGGTTCATCGATCATGACAAGCACTACGAATAAACTACTCACTCATCATAACAAAGACATAAACATAAACAAAAGTAGACATCGACATGATACCGACAGTACAACGATAGATGATCGGAGATCGACTTCCGCAGCGTATCGGCACCTTTCGTACTCTCACTCTCGTTCCTCTGTACTTCCCTCGTGTATCGGACATGTTTAGAACTGAAGGAGGAGGCTGATATTTAAAGGAAAACGACCAGGCTCCATCTGGCGATCGCCAGGCTGCTGATTTGGCGACGCCAAGCACTTAAATCAACCCTAATCTTCAATTCAGTCGAACTTGGCGGCGCCAGGTTGAGGACTTCGCGATCGCCAAGTGTCTTCTGTGTTGACTTTGTGCATTTTTCACGTTTTCTCGCCTTTTTTCGTACTTTTCCGTTCCATGGCCTTGAAATCCTTCACAAATAATAATAAGCTCTTTTAGTGCATGAAATGATCATAAACGGGTGAGAAATGGGGTAAAGTCATACGATTACGCGCAACCAAAACATGTATAATTTTGGTGTTATCATATGGTAAGGTTAAATTAAAGCCTATCGGGCTTGATAATTAAACGGGCTTTTGTATTAGGTTGTTGCCATATTTAATCCTATAAATATATGGTAAACCTAATGGTTTAATCATTCGAACTCATTAGAAACTTAGAGGAAAAGAAAAGCCAAAAACCCTTCTCTCTCTTTCCAATTTCGACACACACACACATACTTAAACCAGTTCGGTTATGAGTATCCGGGTAATCCTCAGGCGGTCTAGCAGCTGTTCTCTTGGTGGTGCAGTAGCGGTGTACTCCCCGTTAGCGTTCCAGAAAATCGTCTGAAAAGAAACCTAAAGGTATTGTTCTAAACCGTCTCATAATTGTATCTAAACTCGTTTAGGTTGGATCTCATGGTTTGGGAATTTAGTTTTATTCCGCTGTGCATGTTTGTTTTATTGCCTGTAATTCCCAACAAATGCAACACATCTATCAGCAAAACAGTTCATATAATACCATTTGAAGCATGCTTAAATGTGATTAACATTTCAGTACAAGTTATCATAAATCATCAGGCATTTATCATGCAAATCATTTATCAAAACGGAATGGGTATTTAAAAGCAGTTAAAAGATTTATCCCATTCAATCAAGTAAGGGAACTCACCTGGTCATATAACTCGTTTCACGTTTATCTCAGGTCCTCCTCCTACTGAATCTGTAAATATTATAGGGCACTATGATTCGCGCTTAGTAAAAACTCACTAACTATGACACCCCTAGGCAGACTCAGGTCCTCGAAATTTTTTTATTTCTATGAGGATAAATCACTATGGAAAATCCTCTCCGAAAATTAACCCTAATGACGAAACCTCCCAAAAACCGACTCGGGGAAACACTTTCCCGACTCGGGAAATGCCATAACCCGTCTCGGGGAAATAACCACTCCCGATCCGAAGGAAAAACACTAACGAGATCTTAACGTCGCATTCCCCGACTCGAAAATCATAAATCATAAATCCCGACTCGAAGAGTCGCGAGGTCAAAATGACAACTTAACTAGCCGATTCCCGACTCGGAAATCATAGATTTCCAACTCGGGAAAGGCATTGGAACCAAAACATCAATAGTAACTTCGATGATTTCTCGACTCGGGAAATCATAAATCCCGACTCGGGAAATCATAAATCCCGACTCGGGAAAATATGATTCCCAACTCGGGAAATAAGAATCCCAACTCGGGAAACGTACCTGATGCGGTAGTTATTATATATAAAAAGCGAAACAAGTTATAACCTCTAATGTCTAACCACAATTACCACATTCACAAGCAAGCATACCTGATCGCGAGTAATATAGTGTAGGAAAGTCCAGGTATCGTTCTTACCACTGGGAACGGTTAAGCTAGATGTCAACTAAAGCTATAATTAATTAATCTAGAAAACTGGGGGTTTTGCTTTTGGAAAAGTATTTTGAAAGATAAAAGACAAATAAATAATAAACCTAACCAAGAAGTGGAAAACTGATGAACAAACATACTGTTTGGGTGAAAAATCGCACGACGCACGATGATCGACTTAAAATCATAAGATATCTTCCAGGATAATAATCCTGTATTAAGATAAGGTCCTAAGAATGGATGCGTATACCCTCGATCGACGATAACTAAATATCGAACGATCTTTATAAGACGTCGTACGATACGACCTAGAAACATACGATATCATCTGATAAAATACTAACGGTCAAATAAATCTTAAGTGTAATTCTTTGTAACAGATGAACAACAGTTACCAAAGATCAAGTAGCCGTTGAAGACCAAGATACGATCTCCATAAAAGCTCGACCGTTACGACCAAGATCCTAGCAACGGTTATAGACGTTACATTAAAGACTCATTATGGACGACGATTACATTCTTACAAGCTATAAGAAGAGCCCGAAGCCATCATTTGAGGACACTGGATTACTTTCGAAACCAACGAATACTCTCTACAATTTCTACATTACTATTTCCCATTTAAATTCTGTTTCATTGTAATCGTACGATCCACACTGTAATTCTCGAGGACATCACCCCTTATTGGTGATACTTAGTGCAACGTCGACTATACCCTTTTAGTCGACCGCAGGTTTTTCATCGACCTCGAGGTTTTTCCTGCGTCATCAATTGTCTTGTCTTTTAATTTATTTCATCGCACGTTTTATCGGATTAGATTTCTTTCTCTCGACGGATTCACCTCACAACATCTTACGATATTAAAATTGTGTAAATTTTTACCAAAACAATTTGGCGCCCACCGTGGGGCCCCGTTCTGAGAAAATCTCGTTTGATAAAACGTCCGCTTACTAATCAAATTCTTCGAGTTTTCTTGAGTATTCATTGCAGGATTATGGAGAACAACTTCCAACCAACTCTGCAACAACAATTAGCAGCTGCTCAGCAACAAATTCAGCAGTTGGCCAATCAAAACATGGAAGCCAATGAGGAAATCGCACGATTACGAGCTCTGAACCCCCAAGCTAATCAAACCAATCCTGCGATATTAGTACCTCTTCCGAGACCACCTCTCTTTTAACAGAATCAATTCAGAGCACCACAAGCATCTTCAATGCCTCAAGCCTCTCAAATACCAGTAATGCCTCAAGCACCTCAAAACAACGTACGTCCACCTCAAAATAACAACCTTCGACCTATTTTTCCTCCTCTTCCGTCAGGACCACCTCCTGCATTTACCTACGCTCAAGCCCAAGGTGTTCCTCGACCTTACTATCCAATCCCAGAGCCGATACCACATATACCAACAATAAATACTACTGTAACCCATATTCCAATTCAACCCAATTATCAAGAAAATGTCGGAGTAACACCTACCGAAAACCTTATGGACGTACGACTGAAGATGTTAGAGGAGCAAAACAAAGCAATGCTCGCATTGCTCGCAAAACTTCCTGGAGCAGCCGTACCAGTTGAAGTCGAACCAAAGACAGGATTCCAAGCTTCACCTTACGTTGATGAAATCGCTCTCATGGAAATACCGAAGAAATACAACATTCCCGCCTTTACAACTAAGTACTCGGGGGTAACAGATCCAGTGGAACATGTCGCACAATACAAACAGCTTATGTGGACTGCTTCGATTCCATCCCAATATCAGGAGGCATGCATGTGTAAAAGCTTCGGATCTACTCTTACAGGAGCCGCGCTACAATGGCTTATAAATTTAAAGCCAAAAGGTATCGAGTCATTCGCTGAATTGGTGAACCAATTCACTCGACAGTTCGCAAGCAGTCGCAAGATGGAGAAGCAAACAAGTGACTTGTACTACGTCGTACAAAAAATTGGAGAAACAATACGTGATTATTTTAACAGGTTTAATGCAGAAATGATCGAAGTCAAGAATTGTGACATAAAAACCGCAATTGAAGCATATAAACGTGGGCTCGATAATTCTTCAGAATTATATACAGATCTCACGAAGTATCCGCCAGAGAACTTTGATGATGTACGAGCTCGAACGTTAGCCCACATGAGAATTGAAGACGACGCTATCTTCAGACGGATACATTCGAACGAAAAGAAAAACTTGGGCGCACAGAAACACGATTTTAAACCTAAGAGAGTGAATAAAATTGGAAACTCTCGACAGGAAGCCAAAACTCGTTCGAGCAAAGGTACAGTAAGAATCAGATATCCCGATTTATCTACTTACAATTTTGCAGGTACATCTTAAAGAATTAGTGGATTCTCTGCGAAAGATCGATGCAAACGTGCGATGGCCCAAGAAGCCAGAGAATCCCAACAAAGACAAAGATCAGACTAAATGGTGCGACTTCCACGGTGATCATGGACACACGACGGACGAATGCATCAGCCTCAAAAAAGAGATTGCTTACCTCAAAACGAACGGACACCTGAAAGGTGTTATCAGCGATGAAGCAAAAAGACCAGCATCTCCGATCCATACCAAAGTGGTCAATTGCATCACTGGTGGATCAGAAGTATGTGGCTTGACATATTCTGCGGCTAAACGACACGCACGAGAAGGACCTGAAGGATATCCTGTTCCGGAAGAATCAAAGACTGCAGCTGAAAGAGAACTCGACGCAGCTAAACTAACGTTCGATCAAGACGATTTATCGGGCGTAAACCAAAAACACCATGATGCTCTAGTCATACAGTTAACCATTGGAAACTGTTTGACCAAGAGAGTATTGGTTGATGGAGGTAGCTCAGCCAACGTTATATTCTCAGATACTCTCAAGATTATGGGTATCGATAGATCCAACATCGTACGACGAACCACAACACTGGTAGGCTTCAATGGAGACGCGACGAATACCCTTGGAAAAATAGTGCTGCCAGTCTTCGCTAAAGGAATCAACAAGCAAACTAAATTCAATGTCATAGATTGTCCGTCAGCATACAATGCAATACTTGGAAGACCCTGGATCCACGATATGAAGGCCGTACCATCAACTTATCATCAAAAGATTAAATTTCCATCTCCTTGGGGCGTACAAGAAATCATCAGTGAAAAGAAGATCGCTCGTGAATGCTACAAAATCACGATGAAGACCAAACCCCAGGATATCTAGCAATTACAGAGCCAGGATGGAGTACGATCGTACGATGACCTTCAACTTGAAGAAGTCGTGCTAGATCCGGAACATCCTGATCGAAAAGTCTTCGTGGGAGCAACACTACCCCCTGATATAAAAAACAAAATAATATCTTTTTTGCAGGAACACTCAGATTGCTTCGCATGGTCGCACGAAGATATGGTGGGGATTGATCCTGACATCATATCTCACAAGCTAAACGTGGATCCCTCTTTTAAACCTGTGAAACAAAAGAGACGCAAGTTTGCACCAGAACGCAACAAAGTTATTAACGACGAAGTTGATAACTTATTAAAAACAGGGAAGATCAGGGAAGTAAAATATCCTGATTGGCTAGCAAACGTGGTGGTCGTACAAAAGAAGAATGGAAAGTGGCGAGTCTGTATTGACTTTACAGATTTAAATAAAGCATGTCCAAAAGATCCGTTTCCACTACCTCACATCGATGCGATGGTCGATGCAACAGCAGGTCATGAATTACTCACATTCATGGACGCTTATTCTGGATACAACCAAATCCTGATGCACACGGACGATCAAGAGAAGACAGCTTTCATGACGGACAAAGGAATATACTGCTACAAGGTGATGCCTTTTGGTCTCAAGAACGCAGGATCAACGTACCAAAGACTTGTAAACATGATGTTCAAAGAACATCTTGGTCGAACGATGGAAGTCTACATCGACGATATGCTGGTAAAATCCGAACGATCACATGATCACATTGATCATTTGAAACAATCGTTCGATATCTTACGACAATACAAGATGAAACTCAATCCTACAAAGTGTTCCTTCGGGGTACGTGCTGGAAACTTCCTTGGATATATGGTCACTCAACGTGGGATAGAGGCGAGTCCAGAGCAAATCAAGGCTATCATAGAGATACAGTCTCCGAGAAACGTGAAAGAAGTACAAAAGCTTACTGGACGAGTGGCGGCATTAAACAGATTCATCTCACGATCATCTGACAAATGCCACCTATTCTACAATGTACTACGTAAAAATCAAGGTTTCAACTGGACCGAAGCGCATGAGAAGGCATTGCAAGATCTAAAACAGTACATGGCCTCTCCTCCGTTGTTAACAAAACCAATTGAAGGCGAAAGCTTGCAATTATACTTAACCGTTAGCAACAATGCAGTAAGTGCAGTTCTCGTACGAGAAGATGATCAGCAGCAACATCCGATTTACTATATAAGTAAATCCTTTCTCAATGCCGAGACTAGATATACATCAATGGAAAAATTGCTCCTAGGTCTCGTGACAGCAGCTAAAAAGTTACGGCATTATTTTGAGTCACATCATATAATTGTCGTAACCAATTATCCACTCAAGACCGTACTTCGTAAGCCTGAACTTACAGGTCGATTAGCCAAATGGAGTATCTACCTAAGCGGATTTGATCTCACGTACAAACCCAGAACGGCGATAAAGTCTCAAGCGTTGGCAGATTTCGTGGCAGAGTTCAGCCCAGAAGTAAAGCAACCATCGCACGATGAAATCAACAATGTGATGATTCAAGACAATCAGCTTTGGACATTATACGTTGATGGATCCTCCAATATAAGGGGATCAGGATTAGGAATTGTCCTGAAATCATCACACGGGGGGAATATGATGTACTCAATACGATGCGAATTCAAGGCTACCAACAACGAAGCAGAATATGAAGTCTTAATCGCTGGATTAGATATAGCTTACAACTCGGGGGCACGATGTCTGCACGTACGAAGTGATTCACTATTAGTGGTGAACCAGATTAATGGCGATTTTCAAGCAAAAGACTCGAAAATGATGGTATATCTCGAGATCGCTAAAGAAAGCATCACACAATTCGAAAAGTTCTCGATAGAACAAATCCCAAGAGATTTGAACGTACAAGCTGACGCTTTGGCTAATCTGGGATCCGCATTCAATGAACCAACTTTAGAAAGCATCCCAATAATTCATCTTATGACGTCTTCCATCGAAGCAAAAGAAAAAGTACAAATGGTCGAAGAAGTCTACAACTGGTCGCTCGATATATGGAATTATTTAAAGTATGATAGACTTCCTGACGACAGAATGGAAGCTAGAAAGACCAAAACGAAAGCTTCGCGGTATACAATCTTTGAAGGAAGACTATATCGTAAATCCACATCTGGATTGATCCTACGATGCATCACGAGTCAGAAGCATATGAATCAGATCCTACAGGAGATGCACGACGGAGAATGTGGAAACCATTCTGGAGGACGAAGTCTTGCAAATAGAATCTCACGACAAGGCTATTACTGGCCTACTCTTCGAGAAGATGCTATGAGGTACGTACAAAGATGCGACGCCTACCAGAGACATTCAGGTATGTCCCACTTACCTTCCGAACCCCTACACTCTGTCTTAATCCCATGGCCATTCATGCGATGGGGGATGTTCATCGTAGGAAAGTTACCTCCTGCTCCAGGACAGAAAGTTTACTTACTTGTTCTCACCGATTATTTTTCCAAATGGATCGAGGCTGCTGCTTTTTCCCAGGTAAGAGATAAGGAAGTTATTTCTTTTATTCAAACTAACATTATATATAGGTTTGGAGTACCATCGGAGATCATGTGCGATAATGGTTCGCAATTCATAAGTGAAAAAACTCGTAAGTTCTGCGATGAACGTGGAATCAAGTTAATTACTTCGACGCCTAGATACCCTCAATCCAATGGTCTCGCAGAATCGAGTAACAAAGTCATCATTAATTCGATTCGAAAAAGACTAAAGGAGGCAAAGGGGAAGTGGGTCGAAGAATTACCTTCGGTATTATGGGCAAATCGTACGACTCCAAGGACTTCAACAGGACAAACGCCTTTCTCCCTCGTCTATTGATGTGAAGCAGTACTACCGATCGAATCTCAACTTCCAATTGCAAGGCATCGTACGATGGAGCAAAACGTAATAGACCTATATTACGATCTAGATGCATTGGAAGAACTTAGAGAAAAAGCGTTCCAAAAAATGGCATTACAAAAAGCCATGGTCGAACGACATTTCAACAAGAGAGTTAAAGCAAAAATCTTTCAAGTAGGTGACTATGTCCTACGACAAGTATTTCAGAATACTCAAGAGCTAAACGCAGGAAAACTTTCCATCAAATGGGAAGGACCTTATATAATCTCTAAGATTATTGGGAATGGTGCCTACAAGCTTACAACCATCAAAGGTAAAGAAATTCCACGAAGTTGGAATGCAACACATCTTAAGAGGTACTATTTCTAAACCTTTTTCATTTTCTATTATTATCTTATAAACAGTTACTGACTTGGGCGTCGGAGCGCCGTTGGTCAAACCAACGGCCACCCCTTAGCCATTTTTTTCTTATCGCAGGTATCGCACGATAACCGCATGCATCGCACGAATATCGCATGTATCGCACGAATAACCTAAGCTTAGAACGCACGATCACAATACGCACGCGCGCAAGATAAAACGCCAGTCGCACGATATAAAATAAAGAAACGTTTCTAAAAAAGAACTAAGTTCTAAAACACAAGATGACATGTACGATAAACTAAAATCATTCATTCCAAAAAAGTACTTAAACAAAACAAAAAAGTACTTAATAAAAGATCGTACGATTACAAGATAAAATTAAGCACTAAGAGGAGCATCGGATCCTACAACTCCAGCATCATCGCCCGATCCTTCGGCAACATCTGTAGATCCTACGATCTTGGGAGGAACCTCTTCAATAGTCAAGATCGCTGGAGTGGATCCAGAGACCATTTCATCTTGAGTCTCCTCCCCAACTGCAGCAACCTCGACAGACTTCTCTCCGACTTCTTCATCTAAATCCTTGAGATCATCAGCATCAAGAAGGTCTTCGGGACCCATAAGCTCGCGGAACGCCTCCACTTCTTCCTTGGCGATCCCGACGGTGAGGGTTCCAGCTATCACACGACGCATAAGGGCTGCACGAGCCACAACCCTTATTAACGCCGCCTCGTCCTTCAGATCTTGGATCTCAGAAGATAAGGCTTCCTCTCTTGATGCCTTCTCGAGTCGCACTACTTTCAGCTCCTCCTCCAGCTTGGACGTACGATCCAGAACGATCTTCATACGAGCTCGCTGTTCCTCTCTTACACGCTCCACTTCTTCGAGCTTAGCCTCCAGGTCATCAATCTTGACCTGCTTAGCATCCAAGTCAGATGCAAGCTTGAAGACCTTCTCCTTGGCCTTATCCGCCTCCTTCAGAGCAGCCCTTTCGCTCGCCATCTTCTCACGCATGTCCTTCTTGATGGTCTCCATTCGAGAATGAAGACCAAGGTTGGCTTGAAAGCCCTGGAAAACAAAAAGGTTAAATATGATCGTACGATATCTAAAAATGTAATCATGCGATAAAAAGAAAACTTACCAAGAAGGAGAGGCCCACAGCAGCAGCATCTATCTCCTCAAATCTTTGCCTCGCGAACTGCTCTTTCTGCGAGGGTAGCAAGAATTGCTCGATGGCTCGAAAAATGTCTTCCTTCCTCAAGACATCATCTTCAAGAAAACCCTTCGGAAGGGTTATGTTCAGGGACGACGATCCCACGTCAAAAGACGTCTTCTTCGGCGCCTTTGCAGGAGTTTTCGTAGCTTTAACTCCCTTCGATTGATCCTCAGGGGGAGCAGACCTGATCGGAGAAGCATTGATCGCGTCATCCGCCTTTCGAGCGGCTTCATACGACGGATCAGAGGCCTCAGACGTGGACCTCGTACGTTTCGCTGGAGGCTCACCTCCAGCCATCTCTTTCTTCTTCAAAGCTGCCCTCCTAGCAGCCTCAAGTTGTTCCGATCTCCTCGATGGCTTCTTCGATGATCCTACAAAAGCAAAGCAAAAATGAAAAAACAAGTAACAAATATTATCGTACGATGTAAATCAAACGTACAATTTACCTTCCATCTCTTCTTCTGAGATCACTTGCACTTCAGGGTCAGTCTGAGTAGTTTCTTCCTCACACTCTATCACAACCTCCTTAGCCTTCAAAGTGGAGTAAAAACGTTCGCTGATACTGTACGATAAGAATCGTTCGACCGCGGCTTTTGACTCCTCAGTAGCGTCGAACGAAAAGTCGATCTCTGCAGAAAGGAAAAATTCAGATATTAGAAAAACAGATCAAAAATTACGAGAAAAAGTATTTTACAAGGGAAACACCTATACCTAATGAATTCCATTCTGGAACCACCCAACTCCCATCTCCTAAGATCGAAGAAGACTGGACAAATACATATCTTGTCTTCCAACCCCTGTCATGGACCTGAGTACCGTGAACCAACATTGAGTCCCCTCTGCCTTTGGGAAATAGTCCGTATCGATGGTACTCCGTCGGCTTCACCGTGTACGCCGTAAGTAGATCATCGACAGAGAATGCAGGACGACCCCAATCCTTCGTCACACGTTCGATAACATTAATGACCCTCCAGAATTGGGGCATCAGTTGACCAGGAGAAAGATCGAAACGACTCATGAAAGCCCGCGACAAAGGACTATATGGCCACCTAAAACCTATTTTGAACGGGTATTCAAATAAAGCAAAAAACCCCGCTGGTGCATCCGCTGGTCTAATCTCACCAGCCACCCTAATCATGGCATCCTCTGGTAATCCTGATAATTCCCTCAAAGCCATAACCTCTAAACTATCCTTAATCGTACTCTTAACCTCAGGCGACATAGCGAAATCTAATCTATCAAGACTTCTTCTTAACCTAAGAAACCTAAGAGTATCAAGACCTCTAGTACTTTTCTGGGCAATGGATTTTAAACGCATGAAAAACTAAGAAGAAGAAGGTACCTTTTAAACAATCGTCGCTCAAATCTTGGTCGAAAATAGAGGAACGATTTTAGGAAACGATTGCTTTATCGAAATTGTGAGATTTGAATCTGATTCGGATTGAGATTAACTATTATATGGCAACTAAATTTTCTCTCCAAGTAATGCAGGTCCAATCACACATCGACACGCGTCCAATTCCAACAGTTGAGACGACAGCTGTTGTAAACGCGTCATCACGACGACGTCACTAAAATCGCTTCAATTCGATTTAATTTAAATGAAATTCGTTTAATAAAAATTGATCATTCTCTATCATAACTAACGATCGACTTTTGCAGATAAGAGATTCAGAAATATTCAGAATAAAATTTTTCTAAATCTCGGGGGCAAACTGTTTGGGTGAAAAATCGCACGACGCACGATGATCGACTTAAAATCATAAGATATCTTCCAGGATAATAATCCTGTATTAAGATAAGGTCCTAAGAATGGATGCGTATACCCTCGATCGACGATAACTAAATATCGAACGATCTTTATAAGACGTCGTACGATACGACCTAGAAACATACGATATCATCTGATAAAATACTAACGGTCAAATAAATCTTAAGTGTAATTCTTTGTAACAGATGAACAATAGTTACCAAAGATCAAGTAGCCGTTGAAGACCAAGATACGATCTCCATAAAAGCTCGACCGTTACGACCAAGATCCTAGCAACGGTTATAGACGTTACATTAAAGACTCATTATGGACGACGGCTACATTCTTACAAGCTATAAGAAGAGCCCGAAGCCATCATTTGAGGACACTGGATTACTTTTCGAAACCAGCGAATACTCTCTACAATTTCTACATTACTATTTCCCATTTAAATTCTGTTTCATTGTAATCGTACGATCCACACTGTAATTCTCGAGGACATCACCCCTTATTGGTGATACTTAGTGCAACGTCGACTATACCCTTTTAGTCGACCGCAGGTTTTTTCCTCGACCTCGAGGTTTTTTCCTGCGTCATCAATTGTCTTGTCTTTTAATTTATTTCATCGCACGTTTTATCGGATTAGATTTCTTTCTCTCGACGGATTCACCTCACAACATCTTACGATATTAAAATTGTGTAAATTTTTACCAAAACACATACATCGGAGATAACTGAATTCATTATGGTTTACTTTTCATAAAATATAGATTAATGATTGCTGTCAGAATTTAAGCACATAGCACCCAATCATGAATATCTAAGATTATAAACCAGGTTGGTCTTCCTAGTCCTAATACATAGACTGATTGTCAGGCAGTCTAGTACCAGTCACCCAATTCTATCACTATTGCACGGAATTCTACTATCTAGCTGCTCTCGGTCTGAGCTAACCACCTAACGCAACTCTCCGTGTTACCGAAGTGAAGGTCAAGAAAGGTTGATTAACCTAACGGGGTCTATCTATCTAGGTCAAACAGATACACCCAACCAACGAGTTCAAATATCCATACAATACGAATCAAACTGGAATCAAAGATAACATTCAACAAACCATTCATCTATTAAATAAAAATCTAAAGTATTCAAACCACAATGAAACAGAAAAGGAATCAGTACATAGACACACAAATCATAAATGCGTAAACAAACCGACTAAAGACCGGTAGGTTTGTCGCGGCATTCCCTCGAATCTCCTCCGTAGTCGTCACATCGAGCCTCCGGCTTCTTGGGTTGGAAACCCTAAGCGGCTCCCATCTACCCTAGACTAAGAGAATTACTATTTTCTGAATTTCTGAACTGAATTGGATGCTTTGAAACTGAAGACCCAAGGCTGTATTTAAAAGAAAACCCGTAAGGCCCGTTTCGCGTTCGCGAAACGGCACCTTCGCGGAGCGAAAACATGCTACGACCAAAACCTAATCTTCTGAAAGCTTTCGAGAGAGAAAAACCAAGTTTCGCGGCGCGAGCAGGAGCTTCGCGGCGCGACCAAGTGCTTCGCGGTGCGAGCAATGCTCTTCGCGGCGCGAGCGTAGCAAAATTAGCTTCCAGATTCTCCATTTGATTTTCCAGAATATTTCATTGCCTTATTTGCTAGAGATCCGTCTTTTGGAGGAAGCTATCCGTCTTAGGGAGCAAGAAAGCCGTCTTAGGAGCCACGAAATATCCGAATTTCCAAAGTCTTTACAAAAGTCTCCTTTTTGACGCTTTTTACCCTCTTTTTATACTTTTACGCACAAGCACCTCCAAAACCTACAAGATTAGGATTTACACCTTTTTAAGTCAAACAGTATCGAAAATACTCTCAAATTAAATACAAAAGTGGGGAATTAGCACGAGTAAAATATGTATAATTTTGGAGTTATCAAAATTCCCACACTTAAGACTTGCTTGTCCTCAAGCAAACATCTGATAAAATAAGAATAACGACAAAATTAGCCTCCATCTATGATCATGCTTTGAAAGAACAAGGATAGCCGCAAGAAATCAAACACTATTCAGACACAAATCAAAGCCTCACAAGTCATCAAAGTCATGCTCAACCTCTTACCCTCACACAGTATGTATCAAGTGTATCTCTCAAGGGGTAATATGTTAACCTCTTACCCTCGACATCTTACCAAACGCATATGCTTGTCACCAAATCTCATCTCCACCACTGAAAAGTTGTCAACCGTCAAGAGGACTTTAGGGTTGTAATGTTAGGCTAAGGGTTAAGGGTAGGATAAAGGATATATATAAATGACTAAAGGTTGTAGCAAAAACCTGAAAACCAATCAGTTTAAGAATCCAAATTAATCATCTGACTTTTTGAGATTTTTAGAGCTCGGGATTTCTATCACTTTCACTTTTATATCGGCCTAAGCATATTGCTTATTTGTGGCTCAATATTTTTCTTTTTCAGCACATCGACTCTTTTGATTTTGCTTTTTCTTTTTGAGTCGTTTTTCTCTTTTTGACTTTTCTCTTTTTTTTTTCAACTTCTTTTTCTTTTCTTTCTTTTTTTTCTTTTTCAACTTCCAAACTTTTCTCAATCCTTTTTCTCTATTTGTCAGATTCATAAAACGGACCAAAAACATGAAAAGGTTCCAACTTTAAGCTACGGTCAAAAGATAGATAAAATGAATGGGCTAAAGGATATACGGTAACGGGTAAAGAAACGAAAAGGCTAAGGCTCAAATGGGTTACAAGGGATAAAGTACTAAAGATGAGTACTTTCAATAAAATGGCTAGGCAAATCAGATAACCTTATAATGAGATTATCTGACGAAGGCTAAGTGGGTTGAAACGAAGGCCTCTATCAGTGCAATGGTGATAAATACTTTCCATATGTGGTCTCGACAAGCATTCAAAGTGACAAGTTCTACTTGGTTCAAAGTCAGCATCCTCACAGAAATGAACAAATATAACAATTCAGGCTCAATCTCTCATGGAAAGGGTAAGGATCACTCATGGCAATTAGCATACACATGACTTTTTCAAACTCATAAAAACTCCAAAAACTGTCCTCCTAAATGCAAGACTCTTTTAACTTCCACAAAAATTTTGAAAAGATCATGGATTTCGAAAAAATTTATGCCATATAATTCAAATAATACCAGATAAGCAATAAAGCACAATAAGGACAAACAAGCAAAAGTTTACTTAACCCCCTTCCCACACTTAAAAATAGCAAGAACAATTAAAGCATGTATGCGGAAAGGTAAAAAGATAAAGAACGAATACTGCCTGGGTTAAGGAAAGCGAAGCTCCGACGAACAACTGAAATCCAATTCGTATAACTGATTCGAGGGTCTACACACCAAATCTGAAAAACTAAAAACAAAAACAAACAAACTAAAAAGGAAAAATAAAAATAAAAATAAAAATAAAAAGATAGATAGTACGGTACAACCAAATCGAATCAATAATATCCATATCAAACCATCGAACCAAATAATCAATGGGGTCCACGGAAGTAGTCCCACCACTGATCATAACTCTCGTAACCTGGAGGACTCGGGTCCTGTGGGTGCCACACATCATACTGCGGTGGTGGTGATGGTCGGAACTCAGGGTTTGTGAAGAAACCCATCAATGACTGGTTCTGCCAGTCTAGTGAACTGTGAATCTGAACATCATGATAGTGCGTACGCGACGAGAGACCCTGAAAAGCTGTATATGCGTCCCAATCGGGCGGCATCTGATGTGATCCCGAGGGTCCTGCCTCGTCATGCTGCTGCTGTGGCTGCTGTGGCTCATGTATCTCCTGATCCTTCGGCTCTACTCTCATACCAATCCATACCCAAGAACTCCCAACTCCTCTCTCTATCACTCTCATCCCCTTCAGCTGATGCTGATCTATACGGCCTAACTCTCCCAAACAAGTCAAAGAGGCTGTCACCTCCGGCGTCAAAATCCCATGGGAAGAAGCTAGGCGGGTGATGTAGTGACCACCTAAAAGTCCACTCGAGGTCCGGAATCCTCTGGCTCCCATGAGAAAGTCTGCTATGATATATGCTAGATGGGTATGGCGGTCTCGGCTCACTAACTGATGAAGTAACCACTGTTTATGTAAAAAATTACACAACTCGATGTCGTAAGAAACTTGTGTGAGGCTTAACCGTCGAGAGAAAGAAATTACAATAAATGAGAAGTGCGGAAAGGTAAAATGAGACAAATAATTTGATGACGCAGGAAAAACCTCTCGACGGAGGAAAAAACCTGTGGTCGACTTAGGAAGTAAGTCGACAGTACACTATGATCACCAAACAGGGGTGATGTCCTTCGAGTATACAGCTTTGGTCGTACGATTACAAGAGAAATAACAATGAGATCGAATGTAAATTACAACTGATGATCAAAGAATAGCTAATAAAGAACTTGTAATCTTCAAGTAGACTTCGTGTCTTCAAATGTTGGCTTCATCCTTCTTATATAGTAGCTTTGAAATAACCGTCCAACGGTATTGTTGTTCATCAATGTCCAAATCGTAACTGTCCAACGGTATTCCTGATATTTAATGCTCGGAAAGTAACTGTCCAACGGTATTGCTGAGAGTTATTGTCTAGATTGTAACCGCTGCTAGAATCTTGCTTGTAACGGTCGATCTTGATGTCGTCGGTTTCCATCGAACGATATATAACTTAAGACATATTCGTTGTAGTGATGAACTCCAACGAGCATAGCATAGTACTCAATCTCAGACTTTCTCAAAGGTGGACAATTGTTAGAAATGATAATCAGCTTGCCTGCATCAATGATGTAAACTTCGTATGTTTATTCGTTAGTACTGTCGTACGACATAATAGGCATCGTTTGTCTTATTCGTTGTATCTGTTCGATGCTTAGTGATCTTTGTTCGACAGCTCTTTTAGGTTTTATCTTAGGACCTTATCTTAATATAGGACCATTGTCCTAACATTTGTCTTACGATTATAGTCGGTCGTCGTGCGATTGTGGATTTTTACCCTAACAATTTGCCCCCAAGATTTAGAAAATAATTCTATTTTTATCTAAATCTTTAGTTCGCTGGTCAAGGAGTAAAAATACGTTATTTAACGGTCGAGTTAACGTTAGGAATATAGCCGTTACACTGGACGCGTGTCCTCTAACGGTTAATTGGCGACGCGTGTCCTGCTTCTTTTCGATGACTCATCCGGTATGTGATTACTATAAATATGAGTATTTAGATTAACGAAAGATTTTACAAAATCTTTTCCAATTTTCGCTTTGATTCACAAGATCGTAATCCGACTCTATTCTCGGCAAGGATTTCGTGCGACTAGTTATATAAGGTACCCCTCTCTTTCTTGTTTCATGCGTTTGAAGTCAGTAGCAAAGAAGAGCAATAGAGGTTTAGACAATCTTAGGTTCACACGATTGAGAAATAGTTTGGGCCGATTAGAATTCATTATGTCGTGGGAAGTTTGGAGTTCGATTACAGAAAGTTTAGAGGTAGGAGAGTTAAGAGAGTTGGCTGGGTTGCCAGAGGGTGCCCAAATAAGAGTGGCCGGAGAGATTCGGCCGGCGGATACTCCGACGGGGTTCTTTGCCCTGTTCGAATATCCTTTAAGATCGGATTTCGATGGCCTTACTCCCCACTTTCTCGAGCCTTCATGTCCCGTTTCAACTTATCTCCGGGGCAACTGATGCCTCAATTCTGGCGTGTCATCTTGGTAATCGAAAGGGTGACCAAGGATTGGGGTCGTCGTGCGTTCTCAGTGGACGATCTTCTTTCTGCCTACAACGTGACGAGACTACCCTATAATCGTTTTGGATTATTTCCTAAGGGTAGGAATGATACCATGCTTGTTCATCGCACGCAAGTGAATGATCGAGGCTGGAAGTCTCGTTACGTCTTCGTCTAGACTTCCTCGGTCGCTGATGAATCCTGGGTCGTTCCTGAATGGAACTCCAATGGTACTTTAGGCGTTTGTCTTATATCTATATATATTTTTTATACCTTTTGTATAATTTCGATGATTAATCGTGCATTTTCTTGCAGCTGTCAACTTCACGTTTGAGACTACTGAAGAGTCGACCGCGCTGATCTCACACTTCCTGAGTTATAGTGTGACAGATCGCACGTACAGAACGTCGAAGGGCGGTGAGGAGAGCGACGTTGAACCGGAGGTGCAAGTGATCGAGGAGACTGATATGGAAGGTAATTATCTTACGATGATAATTAACTTTTATTTGTAGTCGTACGTTTCTAACTCTGGTTTTTCTTTTTATGCAGGTTCAGCTTCTAAGAAGACTTCGACGATGGAGGCAGCTGCTCGTGCTGCCAAAAGGAAGGCTGCGGCCCAAGAGGGTTTAGTGGCTAAACGTACGAGGTCATCGTACGTTTCTCTGGACACCCCACCTCAGGATGCCAAACGAAAGGCTGAAGGTGGGATTGAGGCAATCCCTCTCAGCTTCGCTCCACCCACGAAGGAAGCGGGTGCGTCGAGTCAGCCTGCGTCGAAGGCCGACAAGGGTAAGGAGAAGGAGGGGTCTGGTCTTACGACCATGACCATCAGCATGCCCTCCGACTTCATGGTGGACGATGTCATCAGGACAAAGTCCATCTTCTCGGTTCTGGAGCAGTTCCACATCCCTGCCCAGAAGGCGCGCATGGAGGAGGCTGACATCGAGGATCTGGATGCCTCTATCGCGGGCATCTCCTTCTTGGTAAGCTTTTTCCATCGTACGTCTTTCATTTTTATTTTGACGTATAAGTTTCTGATCTCTTCTTTTTCTTTTTGCAGGCTCTCCAAACAAGTCTTAGCCTCCATACACGGATGGCTAAGATTAAGGAGGAGATGGCGTCTAACCAGAATGACGCTAAGACGGCCAAGAAAGAGGCCGAGAAGGCCAAGAAGAAGCTGGCCCAGTTGATCGACAAGGTTAATGCCAAGTCGGTCCAAATTGGGGATCTGGAATTGAAGTTAGAAATTAGTGACCGATTCCAGGTCGAGCAGCGGGAGCGGCTGAAGATGGCCTTGGATCGTACGAAGGAGATGGAGAGAGACCTGTTGGTCGTTCGTCAGGAGAAGGCCGAAAGGGAGGAGGCCTTGTCGTCTAGGATCCAAGAGCTCGAGGAGGATGCTGCTTTGGCCCGAGTGGTCGCACGTACTACACCTATGCGACGTGTGGCTGCTGGGACCATTACTTCACAAATGACGAGTGAAGAAGTGGCCTCTTTCATACGGGTGATGGGTTCTGAGGACCTTCTCGACGAAGAAGACCTCAAAGGCCTGGACGAAGAGACGGCGGTCGAAGAGGAGAAGTCTGTTGAAGCCAAGGGCGCTAGTGTCGAGGAGGAGGTTCCCGAAACCTCTGGATCCGTCGCTGTGCATCCACTGGTGACCGAAGAAGCCCCTGTCGAAGATCCCCCCGCCTCTAATGTTCCTTAGATTAGTTTTTGTAATTTTCTTTTTAATCTTTTTGTAATTTTGCCACATTCAGCAAAATTTTAATGAAAAAACTTTTGATTCAGTAATCGTTTGTCGTGCATTTTTAGCTTTCAACTTTTGCGTTTTTAGCTCTGTATATTGATTGTATCGTGCGTTATAGCCTTTGTTTTTGCATGCATTTGTTTAAAGTCCTAAGACTTAAATTTAGAAACGTTTCTTTTGTACTCATAAGAGTATTCGTGCGACTGGCGAGTTAACTTGCGCTCTTGCGGAGTAATCGTGCGTTATAGCAGATTTCTTGCGATTCATGCGACTTTTGTCGTGTGATTTCTGCGATAAGCATGCAATTAAATCGTGCGATTCATGCGATTCGTTGTGTGCTGTTTGCGTTGATCGTGCGACTCATGCATTTTATCGTGCGATACCTGCGAAAAAGAATGACTAAGGGGTGGCCGTTGGCTTAGCCAACGGCGCTCCGATGCCTAAGTCAGTAATGAATAATAAAGAATAAATCGTATGTAAATAGGTTTAGAAATAGTACCTTTTGAGGTGATGTGCATTCCAACTACGTGGGATTTCCATACCTTCCATTGTCGTAAGTCTGTATGCTCCATTCCCAATGATTTTAGAAATCATATAGGGTCCTTCCCATTTGATGGAAAGTTTTCCAGCGTTTGGCTCTTGTGTGTTTTGAAACACATGTCGTAAGACATAATCTCCAACTTGGAAAATTTTGGCCTTTACCTTTTTGTTGAAATGTCTTTCGACGATTCCCTTCTGTGCAGCCATCGTTCGTAATGCTTTTTCTCGGAGTTCTTCTAGAGCATCCAGATCATAAGATAAATTTATGACATTTTGATCAAACGTTCGATTCCGGGCAACTGGTATTTGGGCTTCAATTGGCAAAACCGCTTCACATCCATATACTAAAGAATATGGAGTCTGTCCTGTTGATGCTCTTGGTGTCGTACGATTTGCCCATAGGACGGATGGTAATTCTTCTACCCATTTGCCTTTTGCTCCTTTCAACCTCTTTCGGATTGAATTGATGATGACTTTGTTGCTTGATTCAGCCAATCCATTGGATTGTGGATATCTTGGAGTAGAAGTGATCAACTTGATTCCTCGTTTTTCGCAGAACGTGCGAGTTTTGTCACTTATGAATTGTGAGCCATTGTCGCACATAATCTCGGCTGGTACTCCAAATCTGTAAATGATATTCTTTTGGATGAAAGATATTACCTCTTTATCTCTAACTTGTGAAAAAACACCAGCTTCTATCCACTTCGAGAAATAGTCAGTAAGCACGAGTAGATAGACTTTTTGTCCAGGAGCTGGGGGTAATTTTCCCACGATATCCATTCCCCATCGCATGAATGGCCATGGAACTAGAACAGAATGCAAGGGCTCGGATGGTTGATGAACCATACCTGAGTGCTTTTGACATGCATCACATCGTTGGACGTACGCTATTGCATCTTCTCGTAGGGTAGGCCAATAGTAGCCTTGTCGTGAGATTCGATGAGCAAGACTTCTGCCCCCTGCATGATTCCCACATTCTCCGTCGTGCATTTCTTGGAGAATTTGATTGATTTGTGATTTACTTGTGATACATCGTAAGAGAAGTCCAGTCGTAGATCTTCGATAGAGTTGGTCTTCAAAAATCGTATATCTTGAGGCTTTGGACCTTGTCTTTCGGGCTTCCATTTTATCTTCAGGAAGTTGGTCGTGTTTGAGATAATTCCATACGTCGAGCGACCAATTGTAAATTTCTTCGTTCATCTGTATTTCATTTTTTGCTTCAATTGTTGGCGTCGTAAGATGAAGTATTGGGATATTCTCCATATATGGATCGTGGAACGCAGATCCCAAGTTAGCTAATGCGTCAGCCTGCATGTTTAGATCTCTTGGTATTTGTTCGATCAAGAAATATTCGAATCGTGCGATTCGATCTTTAACAGCTTTAAGATAACTCATCATTTTTGAGTCCTTTGCTTGAAAATCTCCATTTACTTGGTTGACCACCAATAGAGAATCGCTTCGAACATGCAACTGTTTTGCCCCCAGTCTAAGAGCAATATCCAATCCTGCGATCAAAGTGAAAGGATTATGTGCAAGACAGTAACAGGTTTACCGTGTCCAATGTTATAAGGCACTAGTGGGTCACACTGCTACACACCCGAATAGAGATCAATTGGATTTACCAGTTGTGTGGAATTAATTAATTGGTATAATTAATTAATTAAGAGAGAAAAATAAATAATAGATAAATCTATTTATTATTTATGGATATATATTAATAGTAAATTAATATATGGAAAGGATTAATTAAAGCCTATCGGGCTTAATAATTAATCGGGCTTTTCTGTTAGGACATTACCATATTTACTAATATAAATATATGGTAAACCTAATAGGTTTTCTCATTGCAATCTCATTAGTAACTTAGAGAAAAAGAAAAAGCCAAACCTCTTTCTCTCTCTCTCCCAAAAATCGATACACACACATATTCAACCGGGTTTTCGGTTTTTCGAGTTTTTGGTAATCCTAAGGCGGTCTAGCAGCGGTTCTCGTGGTGGTGCAGTAGCGGTGTATTCCCCGTTAGCTTTCCGGAAACCGTTTTTGTATCTGATAAGGTATTATTCTAAACCCCCTCGAAATTGTATCTAAACCTGTTTGGGATGGATCTTCTGGTTTGGGAATTCAGTTTTAGTCCGCTGTGCATATTTGTTTTGTCTTCAATTCCCAACAGTGGTATCAGAGCCACTTCCTAAACGTTTAGATCAGGATTGTTTATTTGTGATAAACTGTTTATCGTTATTATGCTTTGTTAAAAATTCGATTTTTATCTGTTTGTTTTAAAAAATTGGATTTTTATCGTTATTCACACGAACCACGATCGTCGATGGTGGAATCGCGGCCGTTTGCCGATCGAAACCACCATCCGAACGCCGGCCACCACGGATCGGTGGCAGCGGCGTTGGACCGATCGAGAGCGGGCATCGGTTGCGGTGGCGCTAGCCATCGTGGCCGATCGCCGGGCTGTAGGCGGTGGTGGCGGCGGCTGTCGCCGTCGTCGCCAGACGGACCGCGCACCACCAAGCCAACCGCGGCTGCCTTGTGGCCTCGCCGGGCGGTGGCGGTGGTTGTTTTTTGTTTATCGCCGCACCACCGAGGGTGGTGGTGGTGGCGTTGCTGTTGTTTAACGGCGGCGACCGAGGGAAGGGGTGGCGGCGGCTATGGCCGTCATCGCCGGACCAGCCGTGAACCACCAGGCCACCCGCCGGCTGCCCTAAGGCCAAGCCGTGGCGGGGGCGGTGGCCGTTTGTTGCTTCCACGATCGCGGGCCACACCACCGAGTGGTGGTGGTGGCGTTTTGATGTTGTTGCCGAGACCGCCGGCCACGGCGGCAATGGCAGCCGTTGCTGCTGTTGTCGTCGGTTGGACTAACGGCGGCGGCGGTGGTGACTTTGGTTGCCGCTGTCGTCGCCGATAATGTTTTCGGGTAAAGTTTCGTGTGAATAGGGTTGTTTTAATCAGATGGGTTAAAACCTCCGGATAAGATTAATTTTACGTTTTAAAATTAATTTTAGATAATTATAAAACCAGTTAAGTTTTGTAATTTGGTTAAATCATGTTTATCGTAACTGCTTTATTTCAAGTTTGTTTTATTTGAACTGTTAGTTACGAGTGTCATAGCCAAGCCCCAGACCTATGGTTGTGTTTTATTTTATCTCTGTTTTGGTAAGGGAGGCCTGCGTGCCAATTACAACCCTTTTATTGTAATTTTATTTTATGTATTTTAAATTACACCGAAGACGGAGAAAACCATAGAGACGAACTTTGGAGACAGAACCGAGGATGTCGGAGCCAGTGGGAGCGTTCTACCTTCATGCTTTGTGCGTTGTTTGTCACTTAGGTTAAAGACCGTCAGTTTAGTGTTGGCTCACTTAACTGACAATAGTTTAGGGGCAAAAGCTATGACACATTGTTTTACGTTTTTCCTTTATATATAATTGCGTGGTTTGTTTTAATTGCGTGGTTGTGATAAAACGTAATTTCTAAAATCTAATGAGATGTTTTATAAAAACCTGGAGGTTCGATTACAGAGTGTTTTTCGAATCAGTTTTAAAATTGAGGTTTTTGAAAAACTGGCTAAAAATCCCTTAGGTTTAAAAATCTTAGATCACGTGAGTGCGACCCACTTTGAGACCCTTTTGGCGTAAGGTACGCGGGTGTTGGAAGTGAACAAGCCTTGGACATCCGCGTTCAAACCCCAAGTTGAAAGGGGTGTGACAAGTACACCCAGTCTCGAGTGGTGCGATCTATTTTGGTTTTTGTAACAATTCACCGTGTCGTATCGGGCCAAAGCGCACTAGAGGGACTAAATATGCACGAATGTAATATTCGATGTCCCGACGTTTTAGAAGTCGTATTTTCGTTTAAAATGCGATTGGTATAAGTGGTTACCTACCAGAAATAGCATGGGTCGGTTTGTGTGATCAAGCCGCTTACCGACACATGTGAAATATGGGTTCTAGTCTAATAAACTTATTTTTCTAAGGGTAAATAAATTTATTAGAAGTTTTATAATCAATAAACTAAATCGGAATTTATTCTTTATGTAGATGTCTTATACTACCGTTCCGTTTTATTCACCTGAGGAATCACTTCGCCTAATTATGGGCAAGTGGAAGCTTACGGGCCAAAACTATCCAGTTTGGAAGTTGCATTTTGATAATGTCTTGCGCGGCCAGGATAAGCTTTATGTGATCAATAAACCACTATCACGACCTAAGAGCAATGCCCCTGAAGAGGAATTTGCTGAGTACTTTAGATTTATGGCTGATGAATCTGACGTGATGTCGATTCTGTCTTTCTCTGCTTCGCCCGAGTTCACGGTCGATCTCAGAGTTAAGTTCTGCCATGAGGTCGTGAAGGGTATAGAAAACCAGATTGGTTTCTATAAGAATTGTGGCAAGTATTTGATCATGAAAGAAATCTTTTCACTGAAGCTGAAAAGAGGCCAATCAGTTAAAGATCATCTCCTGGAGATAAGGAGACTCTTTAAGTGTTTGTCACGACTTGGATACAAGATGACTCAAGAGGAGCTTGTGTATCTGATGTGGTTCTCACTCCCGAAGGAGATTCGTGTCACAGCTAGTGGATACATGGGAGAACCCAGGATGGACGTGGCAAAGGTTCATGAGGATATTTTGGACAGTTTGGAGCCAAAGGAAGCAGGTGCTGATCTCATGGACAGTACTGATTGGATTGATGAGCTGGGAGATCTAAGTTGCCCAGAATGTGGTAGCCAAGATATCTGTGTCCACTCATTCAATGTTGACCAGATGGACATCGGTTTATCCGATGCGCCAGGTATCTTTATGATAGATTGTTTGATCACTTCTTATGAATCATGGGTACTTGATACAGGAAGTGGTAACCACATTTGTAATCATTTACAGGGATTCACTAGAAGGGAGACCTTGAGGAAGGATCGTTCGAACCTACGAGTCGGTGAAGGCACGATGCTTGTAGCTGAAGCCGTAGGATCCTACAGTCTTAGTTTGCCCTCGGGTCTAGTTTTGGAACTCGATACTTGTTATTATGTTCCTAAGATGATCAAGAATGTTCTTTCTTTTGATTTATTGGTAGACCAAGGATTTTATTATAAATACGATTTATAAAATGATTTCTTGCTTTAAAAATGACATGTTTTATTTCAAAGCAACTCCTTCGAATGGTCTATACATATTGAATCTCCAAGAAAGTAACAACGAAATCTATCATATAAGTAAAAGATCCAAAGACATTGAGGATCAAACTTACCTCTGGCATTGTCGGCTCGGACACATAAACAAGAAACGCGTAGAACTACTTCAGAAAGGAGGACTTCTAGGGACTTTCGATTTTAAGCCCTTTAGTAATTGCGAATCTTGTTTGTCGGGCAAGATGACAAAGCATCCTTTCAACAAAGACAATGAAAGGGCCAATGACTTGTTGGAGATCATACACACTGATGTGTGTGGACCTTTTAGTCATGAGGCGAGAGGAGGATACCGGTACTTCATTACCTTTACTGACGATTTCAGTAGGTATGGGTATGTCTATTTAATACGACATAAGTCTGAAGCTTTTGAGAAATTCAAAGAGTTTCAGAGTGAAGTACAGAATCAACTTGACAGGAAGATCAAGTTCTTAAGGTCAGACCGTCGTGGAGAATATCTTAGCCTGGAATTTGACAGTCATTTAAGAGAGTGTGGGATTGTTTCTCAACTCACCCCTCCGTATACACCACAGATGAATGGTGTGTCAGAAAGGAGGAATCGTACCCTGCTTGACATGGTACGATCAATGATGTGTCGTTCCACGTTACCAGTATCATTCTGGGGACATGCGCTCGTAACAGCAGCAAATATACTGAACAAAGTGCCAACTAAATCGGTAGAAAAGACTCCATACGAACTATGGACAGGCAAGAAGCCTAAGTTGTCTTTTCTGAAGATTTGGGGATGTGAGGTATACGTTAAGCGTACAACCTCGGAGAAACTCAAACCCAAATCAGACAAGTGTTTCTTCGTAGGCTATCCCAAGAACACACTGGGATACTACTTCTATAATCCTAGCAAGAACAAAGTATTTGTGGCTCGCAATGGAGAGTTTCTGGAAGAAAAGTTTCTCAGTCAAGAGAACACCAGAAATGATATAGACCTACAGGTAGTAGAGGAAGAAACACCTGAACCGATTGTTGAGCCAGTCACTCAACAAGGTAATGTTGAGACTCAACCGAAAACGGTTGAGGAAGTGCAAACACAGGACCTTCGCAGATCCACTAGGATAAGGCAAGAACCAGATAGGTATCTTGGATTTCTAGTCTCCCAGGACGGTGGAGACCTGAATGAGCCTACATCCTATGGAGAAGCTGTATCAGGCGATGAGTCTGAGCAATGGCAGGAAGCCATGAAGGCGGAGATGCAGTCCATGTACGACAACCAAGTTTGGGAGTTGACAGATTTACCCCAGCACTGTAGGGCTGTTGGGCGTAAATGGGTTTTCAAGAAGAAAACTGACATGGACGGAAATGTACACACTTTTAAGGCTAGACTGGTCGCGAAAGGTTTCACGCAGACTCATGGCATCGACTATGATGAAACCTTCTCGCCAGTAGCTATGTTAAAGTCCATTAGGATTCTGATGGCCATCTCAGCATATTTTGACTATGAGATTTGGCAAATGGATGTTAAGACAGCCTTCCTAAATGGGAAGTTAACAGAGGATGTCTACATGCAACAACCAGAAGGTTTTGTAGATCAAAAGAATCCTAATAAAGTGTGCAAGTTGCTAAAATCCATATATGGATTAAAGCAAGCATCCAGAAGCTGGAACTTACATTTCGACGAGCGAATCAAGGAATTTGGATTTGCCAAAAGTGAGTTTGAGCCATGTGTTTACACAAAGTTCAGTGGGAGCATAGTAACCTTCTTGGTCTTATATGTAGATGATATTCTACTCATTGGAAATGACATACCAACTTTACAGAGTGTTAAAGCTTGGTTGAGCAAATGTTTCCAAATGAAAGACCTTGGAGAAGCCGCATATATACTTGGTATAAAGATCTACAGAAATAGATCTAGGCGGCTTATTGGGCTTAGTCAGGGTACATACATTGATAAAGTCCTGAAACGATTCAGGATGGATGAATCCAAGAAAGGATTTATCCCAATGCAGCATGGTATAGTGCTAAGTAAAGCACAGTGTCCCGAATCTAGTCAAGATAAGGACAAGATGAAATCGATACCATATGCTTCGGCAATTGGATCGATCATGTATGCCATGTTATGTACCAGGCCCGATGTTGCTTACTCAGTAAGTGTAACGAGCAGATACCAGCAAAACCCAGGTGAAGCCCATTGGGTGGCTGTCAAGAACATTCTGAAATACCTGAGGCGTACAAAGGAGATGTTCTTGGTCTTTGGAGGTTCTGAGGATGAGATTAGTGTCACTGGTTATTCAGACGCTAGTTTCCAGACCGACAGAGATGATTACAGATCACAGTCAGGGTACGTTTTTACCCTAAACGGAGGAGCGATCTCGTGGAAAAGCTCGAAGCAAGACACGATAGCAGACTCTACCACCGAAGCCGAGTACATTGCAGCTTCAGACGCAGCAAAGGAAGCGGTCTGGCTCAGGAACTTTATCACGGATCTAAGAGTTGTAGCCAGTATCTCTAGACCGGTGGATATTTATTGTGATAACTCTGGGGCTGTGGCGCAAGCTAAGGAGCCTAGAGAGCATCACAAGTCGAGACATGTACTTCGGAAGTTTCACCTCATCCGAGAGATCATCGGAAGAGGAGACGTTAGAATATGCAAGATTCCGACGGACGAGAACGTAGCGGATCCACTGACAAAGCCGCTAGCTAGAGTGAAGCATGAGACACATGCTAATTCCATTGGGATGCAGTACCTGGACACTAGTAGCTAGTTTTAGTTTTTGATTATTACCGTGGATTAATTTTTGAGACTAAATATCGTGTACGTTTTATTATTTTCACTGTGTGATGGAAATAAGGAGGATTTTTCATGATTGTCTCAAATTAACCAGTTTTTGCATATTTAGTTATCCCTGATTTTATATACAAGTCTTGTAAGTAAAATCTAAAAGTTCCGTAGCTACTTGTTAAGGTGGGAACCTTAGCAGGGTTGTAACGCTATTATGGGTGTTTGGTGGTTTATTCAACGTAATGAGTAAAAGCATAAGTGATGTGGCCAAACATTCATAGATACTCATCAGAGTGTTTGAGTATTGGAAGTGACCAGTTTCAAGTCTGCTCCATGGAGCCTATGTCATGAGCATTGACTTGATGATAGGTTGTCCTTAGACCTGAGATATTTGGTCTGGGAATGTGAGGACTGTTGTACTCTTAGCACGTTCTAACGCTACGCCGTAACAGGGTGGCCATACGGGGCGTGACTAGATGCAGCGGAAGCCATGTGACCAGATGCAGATAGTCAAGAAGGGATTTACACCTCTGTAAAAGGAGAGATATTTCCGGGCCCCTTGACGGTTGAGATTGGCAGAAATGCGTGGCCACGCTCGGATAGAATAACAGTTGTTATTTGGTAAGTTCCGTTACTGCAAGCAATTGAGATCAGAGTCAAGAAAACTTGAGTTTAAGATTGAAGTCCTCCGCTCAATGTCTAAAACTCACTTTAGAGATATCGCGTGTAAAAGGAATGAACCTGTGTACAATTCTAGCGAGAATTGTTTCTCTGGATATAAGAGATCTTATAACCTGGTTAACCTAAGTGTCTGGCTAGGGACCTCCTTAGGCTAATGGTAACAGTAGAGTTACTTGTCTGGCACAAGTGGGAGTCTGAAAGGATTATGTGCAAGACAGTAACAGGTTTACCGTGTCCAATGTTATAAGGCACTAGTGGGTCACACTGCTACACACCCGAATAGAGATCAATTGGATTTACCAGTTGTGTGGAATTAATTAATTGGTATAATTAATTAATTAAGAGAGAAAAATAAATAATAGATAAATCTATTTATTATTTATGGATATATATTAATAGTAAATTAATATATGGAAAGGATTAATTAAAGCCTATCGGGCTTAATAATTAATCGGGATTTTCTATTAGGACATTACCATATTTACTAATATAAATATATGGTAAACCTAATAGGTTTTCTCATTGCAATCTCATTAGTAACTTAGAGAAAAAGAAAAAGCCAAACCTCTTTCTCTCTCTCTCCCAAAAATCGATACACACACATATTCAACCGGGTTTTCGGTTTTTCGAGTTTTTGGTAATCCTAAGGCGGTCTAGCAGCGGTTCTCGTGGTGGTGCAGTAGCGGTGTATTCCCCGTTAGCTTTCCGGAAACCGTTTTTGTATCTGATAAGGTATTATTCTAAACCCCCTCGAAATTGTATCTAAACCTGTTTGGGATGGATCTTCTGGTTTGGGAATTCAGTTTTATTCCGCTGTGCATATTTGTTTTGTCTTCAATTCCCAACACAAAGCTTCATATTCTGCTTCAT
Source organism: Centaurea solstitialis (assembly GCA_030169165.1). Lineage (NCBI taxonomy): Eukaryota > Viridiplantae > Streptophyta > Magnoliopsida > Asterales > Asteraceae > Centaurea > Centaurea solstitialis. The sequence goes on from CM058040.1 coordinate 49,045,649, forward strand.
TGTTCGTGGCCTTGAATTCGCATCGTATGGAGTATACTATATTTCCCCCTTGTGATGATTTTAAGACAATACCTAATCCACATCCTCGTACGTTCGAAGAACCATCAACGTAGAGTATCCAAGGTTTATTGTCTGAAAGCATCACAATTTCTTCGTACGTTGTTGGTTCCAATCCTGGAGAAAGTTCTGCTACAAAATCTGCCAGTACTTGTGATTTAATTGCTGTCTTGGGTTTGAACTCAATGTCGAACCCACTTAGATAGATGCTCCACTTGGCTAGACGTCATGTTAATTATGGCTTTCGAAGCACCGTCTTGAGTGGATAATTGGTCACAACAATGATATGATGCGATTCAAAGTAATGCCTTAGCTTCTTTGCTGCTGTCATAAGACCCAGTAGTAATTTCTCCATGGACGTGTATCTGGTTTCTGCGTCGAGGAAGGATTTGCTAACATAATAAATGGGTTGTTGTCGCTGATCTTCCTCTCGCACGAGTACTGCGCTTGTCGCATTTTTGCTTACTGCCAAGTACAACTGCAAACTTTCACCTTCGACTGGTTTTGTCAATAGAGGAGGTGATGTCAAGTATTGTTTCAGTTCTTGTAGAGCTTTCTCATGTTCGTCCGTCCATAAGAAGCCTTGATTCTTTCTCAGGACATTGTAGAACAAGTGGCACTTATCCGATGATCGTGAGATGAATCTGGTTAAGGCTGCTACACGTCCTGTTAACTTCTGGACTTCTTTGATATTCCTTGGAGATTGTATCTCGGTGATAGCTTTAACTTGTTCCGGACTTGCTTCGATTCCTCGTTGGGTTACTAAGTATCCCAAGAATTTTCCTGCTCGCACTCCGAAGGAACATTTCGTTGGATTGAGCTTCATCTTGTATTGCCGTAAGATGTCGAACGATTGCTTTAAATGTGCGACATGATCAATCGAACGTTCTGACTTCACGAGCATGTCGTCGATATAAACTTCCATCGTTCGACCAAGATGTTCTTTAAACATCATATTAACCAGCCTTTGATACGTTGAACCTGCATTCTTAAGACCGAATGGCATAACTTTATAACAGTAGATACCTTTATCTGTCATGAATGCGGTTTTTTCTTGGTCGTCCGTGTGCATCAGGATTTGGTTATATCCTGTGTTGGGAATTGCAGACAAAAACTAAATATGCACAGTGGAATAAAACAGAATTCCCAAACTAGAAGATCCATCCCAAACAGGTTTAGATACAATCATAAGGAAGTTTAGAATAATACCTTATAGGATTCAAAACGGTTTCCGGAAAGCTAACGGGGAATACACCGCTACTGCACCACCACGAGAACCGCTGCTAGACCGCCTTAGGATTACCCAAAAACTCGAAAACCGAAAACTGGTTGAGAGTGTGTGTGTGGGACGATTTGGGAGAGAGAGAGAGAGGTTTGGCTTTTTCTTTTTCTCTAAGTTACTAATGAGATTGCAATGAGAAAACCTATTAGGTTTACCATATATTTATATTAGTAAATATGGTAATGTCCTAATAGAAAAGCTCGTTTAATTATTAAGCCCGATAGACTTTAATTAAACCTTTCCATATATTAATTTACTATTAATATACATCCATAAATAAATAGACTTTATCTATTATTTATTTTTCTCTCTTAATTAATTAATTATACTAATTAATTAATTCCACACAACTGGTAAATCCAATTGATCTCTATTCGGGTGTGTAGCAGTAGTGCCTTATAACATTGGACACGGTAAACCTGTTACTGTCTTGCACATAATCCTTTCAGACTCCCACTTGTGCCAGACAAGTAACTCTACTGTTACCATTAGCCTAAGGAGGTCCCTAGCCAGACACTTAGGTTAACCAGGTTATAAGATCTTTTATATCCAGAGAAACAATTCTCGCTATAATTGTACACAGGTTCATTCCTTTTACACGCGATATCTCTAAAGTGAGTTTTAGACATGGAGCGGAGGACTTCAATCTTAAACTCAAGTTTTCTTGACTCTGATCTCGATTGCCTGCAGTAACGGAACTTTCCAAATAACAACTGTTATTCTATCCGAGCGTGCCACGCATTTCTGCCAATCTCAACCGTCAAGGGGCCCGGAAATATCTCTCCTTTTACAGAGGTGTAAATCCCTTCTTGACTATCTGCATCTGGTAACATGGCTTCCGCTGCATCTAGTCACGCCCCGTATGGCCACCCTGTTACGGCGTAGCGTTAGAACGTGCTAAGAGTACAACAGTCCTCATGCTTCCAGACCAAATATCTCAGGTCTAAGGACAACCTATCATCAAGTCAATGCTCATGACATAGGCTCCATGGAGCAGACTTGAAACTGGTCACTTCCAATACTCAAACACTCTGATGAGTATCTATGAATGTTTGGCCACATCACTTGTGCTTCTATTCGTTACGTTGAATAAATCACCAAACATCCATAATAGCGTTACAGTCCTGCTAAGGTTCCCACCTTAACAAGTAGCTACGGAACTTTTAGATTTTACTTACAAGACTTGTAAATAAAATCAGGGATAACTAAATATGCTAAAACTGGTTAATTTGAGACAATCATGAATAAAATCCTCCTTATTTCCATCACACAGTGAAAATAATAAAACTTACACGATATTTAGTCTCAAAAATTAATCCACGGTAATAATCAAAAACTAAAACTAGCTACTAGTATCCAGGTACTGCATCCCAATGGAATTAGCATGTGTCTCATGCTTTACTCTAGCTAGCGGCTTTGTCAGTGGATCTGCTACACTCTCGTCCGTCGGAATCTTGCATATTCTTACGTCTCCTCTTCCGATGATCTCTCGGATGAGGTGAAACTTCCGAAGTACATGTCTCGACTTGTGATGCTCTCTAGGCTCCTTAGCTTGCGCCACAGCCCCAGAGTTATCACAATAAATATCCAATGGTCTAGAGATACTGGCTACAACTCTAAGATCCGTGATAAAGTTCCTGAGCCAGACTGCTTCCTTTGTTGCGTCTGAAGCTGTAATGTACTCGGCTTCGGTGGTAGAGTCTGCTATCGTGTCTTGCTTCGAGCTTTTTCACGAGATCGCACCTCCGTTTAGGGTAAAAACGTACCCTGACTGTGATCTGTAATCATCCCTGTCGGTCTGGAAACTAGCGTCTGAATAACCAGTGACACTAATCTCATCCTCAGAACCTCCAAAGACCAAGAACATTTCCTTTGTACGCCTCAGGTATTTCAGAATGTTCTTGACAGCCACCCAATGGGCTTCACCTGGGTTTTGCTGGTATCTGCTCGTAACACTTACTGAGTAAGCAACATCGGGCCTGGTACATAACATGGCATACATGATCGATCCAATTGCCGAAGCATATGGTATCGATTTCATCTTGTCCTTATCTTGACTAGATTCGGGACACTGTGCTTTACTTAGCACTATACCATGCTGCATTGGGATAAATCCTTTCTTGGATTCATCCATCCTGAATCGTTTCAGGACTTTATCAATGTATGTACCCTGACTAAGCCCGATAAGCCGCCTAGATCTATTTCTGTAGATCTTTATACCAAGTATATATGCGGCTTCTCCAAGGTCTTTCATTTGGAAACATTTGCTCAACCAAGCTTTAACACTCTGTAAAGTTGGTACGTCATTTCCAATGAGTAGAATATCATCTACATATAAGACCAAGAAGGTTACTATGCTCCCACTGAACTTTGTGTAAACACATGGCTCAAACTCACTTTTGGCAAATCCAAATTCCTTGATTCGCTCATCGAAATGTAAGTTCCAGCTCCTGGATGCTTGCTTTAATCCATATATGGATTTTAGCAACTTGCACACTTTATTAGGATTCTTTGGATCTACAAAACCTTCCGGTTGTTGCATGTAGACATCCTCTGTTAACTTCCCGTTCAGGAAGGCTGTCTTAACATCCATCTGCCAAATCTCATAGTTGAAATATGCTGAGATGGCCATCAGAATCCTAATGGACTTTAACATAGCTACTGGCGAGAAAGTTTCAACATAGTCGATACCATGAGTCTGCGTGAAACCTTTCGCGACCAGTCTAGCCTTAAAAGTGTGCACATTTCCGTCCATGTCTGTTTTCTTCTTGAAAACCCATTTACGCCCAACAGCCCTACAGTGCTGGGGTAAATCTGTCAACTCCCAAACTTGGTTGTCGTACATGGACTGCATCTCTGCCTTCATGGCTTCCTGCCATTGCTCAGACTCATTGCCTGATACAGCTTCTCCATAGGATGTAGGCTCATTCAGGTCTCCATCATCCTGGGAGACTAGAAATCCAAGATACCTATCTGGTTCTTGCCTTATCCTAGTGGATCTGCGAAGGTCCTGTGTTTGCACTTCCTCAACCGTTTCCGGTTGAGTCTCAACATTATCTTGTTGAGTGACTGGCTCAACAATCGGTTCAGGTGTTTCTTCCTCTACTATCTGTACGTCTATATCATTTCTGGTATTCTCTTGATTGAGAAACTTCTCTTCCAGAAACTCTCCATTGCGAGCCACAAATACTTTGTTCTTGCTAGGATTATAGAAGTAGTATCCCAGTGTGTTCTTGGGATAACCTACGAAGAAACACTTATCTGATTTGGGTTTGAGTTTCTCCGAGGTTGTACGCTTAACGTATACCTCGCAACCCCAAATCTTCAGAAAAGACAACTTAGGCTTCTTGCCTGTCCATAGTTCGTATGGAGTCTTTTCTACCGATTTAGTTGGCACTTTGTTCAGTATGTTTGCTGCTGTTTCGAGCGCGTGTCCCCAGAATGATACTGGTAACGTGGAACGACACATCATTGATCGTACCATGTCAAGCAGGGTACGATTCCTCCTTTCTGACACACCATTCATCTGTGGTGTATACGGAGGGGTGAGTTGTGAAACAATCCCACACTCTCTCAAATGACTGTCAAATTCCAGGCTAAGATATTCTCCACCATGGTCTGACCTCAAGAACTTGATCTTCCTGTCAAGTTGATTCTGTACTTCACTCTGAAACTCTTTGAATTTCTCGAAAGCTTCAGACTTATGTCGTATCAGGTAGACATACCCATACCTACTGAAATCGTCAGTAAAGGTAATGAAGTACCGGTATCCTCCTCTCGCCTCATGACTGAAAGGTCCACACACATCAGTGTGTATGATCTCCAACAAGTCATTGGCCCTTTCATTGTCTTTGTTGAAAGGATGTTTTGTCATTTTGCCCGATAAACAGGATTCGCAATTACTAAAGGGCTTAAAATCGAAAGTCCCCAGAAGTCCTCCTTTCTGAAGTAGTTCTACGCGTTTCTTGTTTATGTGTCCGAGCCGACAATGCCAGAGGTAAGTTTAATCCTCGATGTCTTTGGATCTTTTACTTATATGATAGATTTCGTTATTACTTTCTTGGAGATTCAATATGTATAGACCATTCGAAGGAGTTGCTTTGAAATAAAACATGTCATTTTTAAAGCAAGAAATCATTTTATAATCATATTTATAATAAAATCCTTGGTCTACCAACAAATCAAAAGAAAGAATATTTTTGATCATCTTAGGAACATAATAACAAGTATCGAGTTACAAAACTAGACCCGAGGGCAAACTAAGACTGTAAGACCCTACGGCTTCAGCTACAAGCATCGTGCCTTCACCGACTCGTAGGTTCGAACGATCCTTCCTCAAGGTCTCCCTTCTAGTGAATCCCTGTAAATGATTACAAATGTGGTTACCACTTCCTGTATCAAGTACCCATGATTCATAAGAAGTGATCAAACAATCTATCATAAAGATACTTGGCGCATCGGATAGACCAATGTCCATCTGGTCAACATTGAATGAGTGGACACAGATATCTTGGCTACCACATTCTGGGCAACTTAGATCTCCCAGCTCATCAATCCAATCAGTAGTGTCCATGAGATCAGCATTCGCTTCCTTTGGCTCCAAACTGTCCAAAATATCCTCATGAACCTTTGCCACGTCCATCCTGGGTTCTCCCATGTATCCACTAGCTGTGACACGGATCTCCTTCGGGAGTGAGAACCACATCAGATACACAAGCTCCTCCTGAGTCATCTTGTATCCAAGTCGCGACAAACACTTAAAGAGTCTCCTTATCTCCAGGAGATGATCTTTAACTGATTGGCCTCTTTTCAGCTTCAGTGAAAAGATTTCTTTCATGATCAAATATTTACCACAATTCTTATAGAAGCCAATCTGGTTTTCTATACTCTTCACGACCTCATGGCAGAACTTAACTCTGAGATCGACCGTGAACTCGGGCGAAGCAGAGAAAGACAGAATAGACATCACGTCAGATTCATCAGCCATAAATCTAAAATACTCAGCAAATTCCTCTTCAGGGGCATTGCTCTTAGGTCGTGACAGTGGTTTATTGATCACATAAAGCTTATCCTGGCCTCGCAAGACATTATCAAAATGCAACTTCCAAACTGGATAGTTTTGGCCCGTAAGCTTCCACTTGCCCATAATTAGGCGAAGTGATTCCTCAGGTGAATAAAACGGAACGGTAGTATAAGACATCTACATGAAGAATAAATTCCGATTTAGTTTATTGATTATAAAACTTCTAATAAATTTATCACCCTTAGAAAAATAAGTTTATTAGACTAGAATCCATATTTCACATGTGTCGGTAAGTGGCTTGATCACACAAACCGACCCATGCTATTTCTGGTAGGTAACCACTTATACCAATCGCATTTTAAACGAAAATACGACTTCTAAAACGTCGGGACATCGAATATTACATTCGTGCATATTTAGTCCCTCTAGTGCGCTTTGGCCCGATACGACACGGTAAATTGTTACAAAAACCAAAATAGATCGCACCACTTGAGACTGGGTGTACTTGTCACACCCCTTTCAACTTGGGGTTTGAACGCGGATGTCCAAGGCTTGTTCACTTCCAACACCCGCGTACCTTACGCCAAAAGGGTCTCAAAGTGGGTCGCACTCACGTGATCTAAGATTTTTTAAACCTAAGGGGTTTTTAGCCAGTTTTTCAAAAACCTTAATTTTAAAACTGATTCGAAAAACACTCTGTAATCGAACCTCTTATAGGTTTTTATAAAACATCTCATTAGATTTTAGAAACTACGTTTTATCACAACCACGCAATTAAATCAAACCACGCAATTATATAAAAAACGTAAAACATTGTGTCATAGCTTTTGCCCCTAAACTATTGTCAGTTAAGTGAGCCAACACTAAACTGACGGTCTTTAACCTAAGTGACAAACAACGCACAAGGCATGAAGGTAGAACGCTCCCACTGGCTCCGACATCCTCGGTTGTGTCTCCAAAATCCGTCTCTATGGTTTTCTCCGTCTTCGGCGTAATTTAAAAATACATAAAATAAAATTACAATAAAAGGGTTGTAAATGGCACGCAGGCCTCCCTTACCAAAACAGAGATAAAATAAAATAAAACACAACCATAGGTCTGGGGCTTGGCTATGACACTCGCAACTAACAGTTCAAATAAAACAAACTTGAAATAAAGCAGTTACGATAAACATGATTTAACCAAATTACAAAACTCAACTGGTTTTATAATTATCTAAAATTAATTTTAAAAACGTAAAATTAATCTTATCCGGAGTTTTAGCCTATCTGGTTAAAACAACCCTATCCACACGAAAAACCTATCCGTTACCAATATCGATAGCAACAATAGTAACGAACGGTCTCTAATCGTTACTATCGGTCATCGATGACAACGAAGCCGAAGCCACCGTTGTCACCGATCGTCGGCGATCTACCCAGAACCGCCACCGGCGACGACAGCAGCAACCAAGGTTACCACCGTCGCCGCCGCTAGGCCAATCGACGACAACAACAGCCGTAGCCACCATTGCCGCCATGGCCGGCGGCACCAACAACAACAAAAGCCACCACCACCGTTCGGTGGTGTGGCTTGCCATCGCGGAAACAATCAACCACCACCCCGCCTTGGCTCGGCCCTAGGGCAGCCGGCGGGTGGCCTGGTGGTTCACGGCTGGTCCGGCGACGACGGCCATAGCCGCCGCCACCCTCTCCCCTCGGTCGCTGCCGTTAAGCAACAGCAACGCCACCACCACCATTCTCGGTGGTGCGGCGATAAACAAAAACAACCACCGCCACCGCCCGGCGAGGCCACAAGGCAGCCGGCGGTTGGTGGTGCGCGGTTCGTCTGGTGACGACGGGGACAGCCGCCGCCACCACCGCCTACAGCCCAGCGAACGGCCACGATGGCTAGCGCCACCGCAACCGCCGCCCGCTCTCGATCGGTCCAACGCCGCTGCCATCGTTCGTGGTGGCCGGCGTTCGGATGGTGGTTTCGATCGGCAAACGGCCGCGATTCCACCATCGTCGATCGTGGTTTTTGTGTGAATAACGATAAAAATTCAATTTTAAAACAAACAGATAAAAAATCGAATTTTTAACAAAGCATAATTCAAATAACGATAAACAGTTTATCACAAGTAAACAATCCTGATCTAAACGTTTAGGAAGTGGCTCTGATACCACTGTTGGGAATTGCAGACAAAAACTAAATATGCACAGCGGAATAAAACAGAATTCCCAAACCAGAAGATCCATCCCAAACAGGTTTAGATACAATCATAAGGAAGTTTAGAATAATACCTTATAGGATTCAAAACGGTTTCCGGAAAGCTAACGGGGAATACACCGCTACTGCACCACCACGAGAACCGCTGCTAGACCGCCTTAGGATTACCCAAAAACTCGAAAACCGAAAACTGGTTGAGAGTATGTGTGTGTGGGACGATTTGGGAGAGAGAGAGAGAGAGGTTTGGCTTTTTCTTTTTCTCTAAGTTACTAATGAGATTGCAATGAGAAAACCTATTAGGTTTACCATATATTTATATTAGTAAATATGGTAATGTCCTAATTAGGGCTGGCAATTCAGATCAGGTCCAGGTAAAATGGGTCGTGTTACTTTCAGGTCGGCCATTTTCGTGTTACTTTCGTGTCGATCCATTTTTGACCCAAATCTATTTCGTGTCAGGTTCGGTTCGTGTCTCTTCCATTCGTGTTCGGTTTGGGTCGTGTTTCGTGTCGACCCATTTTACTACCGAGGTAAAAACCGGGTCAAGTTTCGTGTCGACCCAAATCCATTTTGTTTGAACCAACTTTCTTTTACCAACAAACAACAATTCCACTTTCTTATAAATTATAATAAGTCAATGAGATAAATCATAAATCCAAAAATTCCATTCCCTCCCCTTTTCTTTCAAATTGGAAACGAAAACAAAATGAAATTTTCAATTCCCACCACTTTACTCAAATAAATTAAATTAATAATTAAAATATAGATTTAGTAATTTGATTTAGAAATTTAGAAATTTGATTTAATATTTATTTTAATAATTAATTATTTATTTATTTAAATATTTCGGGTTAATCGGGTCATTTTCAGGTAATCAGGTTTTACCTGAACCCGATCCATTTTTTTTCGTGTCATGTTCGTGTCGACCCATTTTATATCCATTTTAATTTCGAATCAGGTTCGTGCCGACCCGTTACGGGTTCGGTTCAGGTCGGGTTTCGGGTTCGTGTCTCAAATTGCCAGCCCTAGTCCTAATAGAAAAGCCCGTTTAATTATTAAGCCCGATAGGCTTTAATTAAACCTTTACATATATTAATTTACTATTAATATACATCCATAAATAAATAGACTTTATCTATTATTTATTTTTCTCTCTTAATTAATTAATTATACTAATTAATTAATTCCACACAACTGGTAAATCCAATTGATCTCTATTCGGGTGTGTAGCAGTGTGACCCACTAGTGCCTTATAACATTGGACACGGTAAACCTGTTACTGTCTTGCACATAATCCTTTCATCCTGAATATGCATCCATGAATGTCAACAATTCATGTCCTGCTGTTGCGTCGACCATAGCATCGATATGAGGTAACGGGAAGGGATCTTTCGGACAAGCTTTGTTTAGATCCGTGAAATCGATACAAACTCGCCACTTTCCATTTTTCTTTTGTACGACGACCACGTTGGCTAGCCAGTCTGGATATTTGACTTCTCGGATCTTTCCAGTTTTGAGCAGATTGTCGACTTCATCGTTGATTACTTTATTTCATTCAGGTGCGAACTTGCGACGTTTCTGCTTAATTGGTTTGAAAGTGGGATCCACGTTCAGTTTATGTGATATAACGTTGGGATCTATTCCAACCATATCTTCGTGCGACCATGCAAAACAATCTGAATGTTCCTGCAAAAAAGATATAATCGTATTTTTTATGTCAGGGGGGAGCGAGGCTCCTACGAAGACCTTTCGATCAGGATGTTCAGGATCGAGAACGACTTCTTCTAGTCGAAGATCATCATTCGATTTCCTCCCATCCTGGCTCTGTAATTGCTAGATGTCCTGCGGCTTTGTTTTCATCGTGATCTTGTAGCATTCCCGTGCGACCTTCTTTTCGCTAGCAATTTCTTGAATTCCCCATGGAGAGGGAAATTTGATCTTCTGATGGTACATCGAAGGGACTGCTTTCATCTCGTGGATCCATGGTCTTCCAAGAATAACGTTATAGGCCGATTGGCAATCTACAACGTTGAACTTCGTTTGCTTGTTGATGCATTTGGCGAAGACGGGTAAGATGATTTCTCCGAGAGTGTTCATCGGGTCTCCATTTGAATCCAATCAGAGTAGTACTTCGTCGTACGATTTCTGATCGTTCGATTCCCATTACTTTAAGAGTATCTGCAAAAATAACGTTAGCTGAACTACCTCCATCGATCAAAATTCTCTTAGTCGAACAGTTTCCGATTGTCAACTGTATGACTAGAGCGTCATGATGCTTATGATGGACCCCCTGAGTATCGTCTTTGTCGAACGTTATTGTCATTGCATCGAGCTCTTTTTCTATCTTCGATTTAACTTCTTCGGGAATAGAACGTTCGTCTGGACCATCCCGCGCATGTCTTTTGGCAGCAGAATATGTAAGTCCGCATACTTCTGATCCTCCAGTGATGCAGTTTACGACCTTTGTGTGAACTGGTGACGCTGGTCGTCCTTGATCTTCTGGGATGACGCCTTTTAGATGTCCCTTAGATTTCAAATATGAAATCTCTTTTTTGAGGCTGATGCATTCATCCGTCGTATGACCATGGTCTTCATGGAAATCACACCATCTGTTTTGATCTTTGTCTTTGCTTGGTTTGTCAGACTTCTTTGGCCATCGTACGTTTGCATCAATCTTTCGTAGCGAATCTACTAAGTCTTTTGATGTACCTGCAAAATTGTAAGTAGATAACTCTGGATATCGTATTTTAACAGTACCTTTGCTTGGTCGAGCTTTCGACTCGTGTCGAGGGTTTCCAATCTTGTTCACTCTTTTGTGCTTAAAATCATGTTTTTGACCAAGAGGTTTCTTTTCAACAGAATGCTTTCGTCGAAAGAGAGCATCGTCCTCTATTCTCATGAAAGCTAGTGTTCTAGCTCGTACGTCATCGAAGTTTTCTGGCAGATATTTCGTCAATTCCAGATATAGTCCAAAGGAATCTTCTAACCCACGTTTGTATTCCTCGATCGCAGTCTTCACATCACAATTCTTTACTTCGATCATTGCTGCATTGAATCTGTTGAAGTAATCGCGAATTGTTTCTCCAGGCTTTTGTACGACATAGTATAGGTCGCTGATTTGTTTCTCCATCTTACGACTGCTAGCAAACTGTCGAGTGAATTGGTTTACCAATTCTGCGAAGGATCCAATGCTTTTTGGCTTTAAGTTAATAAGCCATTGTAATGCTGCTCCTGTTAAGGTTGATCCAAAGCTCTTGCACATGCAGACTTCTTGGAATTGCGCCGGTATGGGAACTGTCCACATGAGTTGCTTATATTGGGCGACATGCTCGACAGGGTCAGTGACTCCAGAATATTTTGTTGCGAAGGCTGGAATCGTATATTTTTTGGGTACATCGAGGAGAGATATTTCGTCAACGAACGGTGAAGCTTGGAATCCAGTTTTGGGTTCGACCTCGACGGGCACTACTGCTCCGGGTAATTTCGTAAGTAACGCGAATAGCTTCTGATTCTGCTCTTCTAGAGACTTCAATCGTACATTTAAAGGATCTTCAATGGCTATTGGAATTGTTGGGATAAAACCAGAAGAGATTCCAGTACTGGGTGGTATCATCGTATGAACAGTAGAACTAGCAGCTGTAGGTATGTGACCAGGGATAGGAATTTGCTGGGATATGTTGTTGAAAGGTCCGAACGTGAATGCGGGTGGGCCTTGAGGCATGGAAGGTGGACCTTGAGGCATAGATGGTCGTACGTTGTGATACTGCTGGTTTATAGTCGATAAAGATACTGAGGCATTGAACTGTGGTCGAAGTGGTGGTCTCAGATGTTGAGGTGGATAAGGAGGAGGAATAGGCATTGATGGACCTTGCGAAGCTCGAAGACGCTGGATTTCGTCATTAGCTTGTTGCAATTGTTGTTGTAGAGATGCTATGAATCCGTTATCCATTATCCTGCACAAATATCTCGAAGAGAACTTCAAAGAAAAGGTTAGTACTAAGGCGCACTTTTCACCGAATGAAATTTTTCTCAAAACGGAGCCCCACGGTGGGCGCCAAACTGTTTATGTAAAAAATTACACAACTCGATGTCGTAAGAAACTTGTGTGAGGCTTAACCGTCGAGAGAAAGAAATTACAATCAATGAGAAGTGCGGAAAGGTAAAATGAGACAAATAATTTGATGACGCAGGAAAAACCTCTCGACGGAGGAAAAAACCTGCGGTCGACTTAGGAAGTAAGTCGACAGTGCACTATGATCACCAAACAGGGGTGATGTCCTTCGAGTATACAGCTTTGATCGTACGATTACAAGAGAAATAACAATGAGATCGAATGTAAATTACAACTGATGATCAAAGAATAGCAGCTTTGAAATGTTGGCTTCATCCTTCTTATATAGCAGCTTTGAAATAACCGTCCAACGGTATTGTTGTTCATCAATGTCCAAATCGTAACTGTCCAACGGTATTGCTGATATTTAATGCTCGGAAAGTAATTGTCCAACGGTATTGCTGAGAGTTATTGTCTAGATTGTAACCGCTGCTAGAATCTTGCTTGTAACGGTCGATCTTGATGTCGTCGGTTTCCATCGAACGATATATAACTTAAGACATATTCGTTGTAGTGATGAACTCCAACGAGCATAGCATAGTACTCAATCTCAGACTTTCTCCAAGGTGGACAATTGTTAGAAATGATAATCAGCTTGCCTGCATCAAAGATGTAAACTTCGTATGTTTATTCGTTAGTACTGTCGTACGACACAATAGGCATCGTTCGTCTTATTCGTTGTATCTGTTCGATGCTTAGTGATCTTTGTTCGACAGCTCTTTTAGGTTTTATCTTAGGACCTTATCTTAATACAGGACCATTGTCCTAACATTTGTCTTACGATTATAGTCGGTCATCGTGCGATTGTGGATTTTTACCCTAACAACCACAGCTCAAAATCCCCTATCTTGTCCTAGCTTGACTTCCTCTGGTTTAGGGTGTAGGCTATCATCCTATGTAGGACTCTATGCTCCGGGTCTACTAGGCCACCAGACTTGGTGTTAGACCGTCGGTACGGTCCGTGACCAAGCTGGCTCCATAACACGCTATAGTCCAAATCCTCCGGTGGGGCTAGGGCGCACTGTCCTATATAATACTCAAAGTAATCCGTACCTACCATCCCAGCAGTGTAAAGTCCAAGGGATACAGCGAACTGTGCTAAAGACTGCCTAAACCATCGGCCACCCAAACGATACTTAATACAAGACTGTCTCACACTCTCTCTTCCCCGCTCCTCATCAAAGGAATAGGTCGCAATAAACTCCAAAGTCAACTCACGGTATACAGACTCATGAAGATCTAAGGCGGTCTTCCAAGCCATACTACTAAGCTCACTCTCGGGCTCACTCGGACCTCTCTCAAAGTACCTCAGAATGTGTCATGTCGCCTGGATACCTTGCAGAAAATCCCAATCCAACGTCCGGCCGATCTCAATGTGGCGACCAAAGGTCGCCTCAAGATCCTTGGTTAACTCTTGCCGATCGTGCTTCGGATGTGGCCCAAAGTGTAGGAACTCATGCTCGCCTGATGCAGTCCTAAGGTTCATGCGGTGACGCTACAAGAACACACATCAGAAAGTTAATGCACATATTGATAGAAATGAAGGAGTCCTTCCCACACTTAGTTATTAACCACGACTTTATTAAATTACTAAAGAGATGGGAACCTACAAAAATTTTAAAAGCCAAGAAATTTTGACCGAATAGGTTCCCACACTTAGAATTTAATCTATCCCCTTACAAAATATAAAATTAAGCAAAAAGGATAATATCAAGCGTTTAACAAGTCATGCAAAAATTGGCCAAAAACATAACTTGCCGAAACAACTTGACAAAAGTGCAGTTAATTACTTAGTGCAAGACGAAAACTCAAAATAAGCACGTATCAAGAAAATACACAATCAAGAATAATTGCCAAAAAGAATAAACCCATCTTCCCACATTTAGCGTTTGACCGTATTTTTCCACTTTGAAAACCAATGGAAACCCATTCTAAAAATAATTTCCTATTTGATTTGGGGTTCCCACACTTAGAATCTTGCAAAATTTGGCGTTTTAAGGATAAGCATAAAACGACGCCAAAAACTCGAATTTCAAAACGAGGTGAAAACTTCAAGATTCTTATATATAAAAGTAGCTTACGGTCAAAACACCAAAAAGTGGAACGATAAAGTTTCAAAACAAACCAAGGCAATAATTCAAGAAATCACAATGAACCAACGAGCACGTTCAAAATCAAAGGTTCATACTTTTTGCCGAAAATAAAGACTACATCTTCCCGTTTAGCCTTTGACCATGGTTTTTATAAACACCAAAGTGACAAGAACCCTTTTTTCAAAATCGTGTAAATTTTAAGGTTTTTCGCAAAGTGGGTTTCCACACTTAAATTTTTTTACCATCTAGTTTTTCAAAACACTTTGACCAAAAACGCCAAAAACTTGTTTAGATGGTAAAATAAGCTTCAAGCACCCTCTTTTAAAAACTTGTTTATTTAGAAAAAATTTGTTAGTGCTTGGAAGCTTGAAAAACGGTCAATGTACCAACGAAGAAGATGACATCTTGAACACGCAAAACATGGCTAAAAACATGAAAACAAGCAATAAAATTTAACAATTACGCCCAAAAGTGATTTTCCCAACAATTACCATCAAAAACTTGTAAGTCCAAATTGGGAAAAACCAACAATAAAGCTTGCAAACATGGAGCTTATCAAAATCCTTTGTAGATTCAACACTTAAACCACAAGATTTAACAATTAAGCACAAGAATTGGTTTTCCCTAACAATCACTTAACAATACTTTATAAAACAAAATTGGGGAAAAACCAAGAGAGCATTCAACGATGGAGTTCATCACCGACAACAACCAATCCATGGAAAACCAACAATAATCATGCTATTAAGTTAAACAACCTAAAACATGCAACAATTAAGCATACACAATTCGGTTTCCCCCACCCATCACACAATTCACACAAAAAGCTCAAATTGGGGGAAAACCACCATGGAAACAACCTTCAAATTCGAAATTGGAGAAGGAGACGAAGAAATCATACCTTGGAAGCCATGGATTTGCAAAGAATTTGAACCTAAGAGAGAAAGAAAACGAAAATCGGGGCTGGAGAGGTTATTTCGCGGCGCTAAGAAGAGAGAAAAGTGAGCAGAAGAACCCTAATTCGCGATTTAAAAATGGGTCTGCTGCACAGCTCGCGGCGCGAGCCTTTTTCTTCGCGGCGCGAGGGATTAAATTAGGGCACGGGTCAGATCGGCTAAGGCTCGCGGCGCGAAGAGTGATTTTCAAAAATTTCAGTTTTGGTCCCTACACTCTCTCGCGGCGCGAAACTCAAATCTTCGCATTAGCGAAAAGACTTCTGTTCGAGGTTCGAAAATTTTTTCACTCAAAAATCGATTTGGTTGACTCCCTTTGACTCTATTGACTCAAACTTAACTAGAACTGAAAGAAAAACTAAAAAACGACAAAACACGGGTTGCCTCCCGAGAAGCGCTTGTTTTTGTCTCGAGTCTCGAGCCTGACTCCGGGTTTAAGCAACCTCGATTGAAACAAAACACCCTTCACTTTGCAATTAAGCAAGGGTGATAGTAGTGGTACATACCTGGGCTTACCGATTTACCTTTGTGTGATCCACCAGGTAGAGCTGCGTACCACTTATCATACCGGTTCTCACTTTGTTGTTTTGCAGACTGAATGTCAGATTCGTGTGAGTTTGGCATCCTTGGAACCAGATCCTTTAGATACTCCATTATGTGTGTTGGTTCATCCAATTGCTTTTGGCAACTGGCTTCCCAAAAAGGATCTTCGTACTGACTTACGTGTGGATTAACCTGACAAAACAAAGGCTCATCGTTAGTATCATCACAATCAGATATTGGGAGATTTACCTTTGGCTGAATGGGGGATAGATTTTCTTTTGGAGTTTCTTCCTCATATCCCTCTTGCTCAAAGTCTTCCTAGAATTCGCCATCCGATTGTTCATCCATTGTTTCATCCTGTAAAATTAAAGAACTGTTAGAATCATCGGACTTAACAAATGGTCGACTTACCTTTTGTTGAGGAGAGGATTGGTCCGGCGAGGATTCTTCGGATAGATCATCTAGCATTAAAACTCCGAGTCCATCTAGGCAGTCATCATCAAAGTATTCTCCGGTTGCATTAACCTGCCATGAAAACTCTTCGTCAGAATCGTCAGAATCAGACCATGGTGGAAGTACCTCATGTTGAATCCATGAATCCTCTATTAGTGGCCAAGGCTTTTCAATAACGGTTTGATCCATGGAATTTATCATTATTGTTGGAGGTTCTTCGATTGGTTGTTTGTCATTTGGTCGGGAATCTTCTTGTAATGAAAGTTCGACACCATTCCCGAACCAAGTATCTTCCACCTCCATCTTTGAGTGCGAAGCCTTTAGCTGTCTGTTGAATTAAGCTACTTGTTCCAAATCCTTCGTCATCCTACAAATTTTTTCTTCCCAAGAAAGTTGATCATATGATCCCAAACGCTCGTCAATCTTCCTCAATGCATCTTTGAGTCTTGGATCCATATCTGCAAAATAAACAAAACAAATACCCGGCGTAGCACGAAAAATATAAAAGAGAAATTAAAGTAAACAAACTAGAAAGCAAATAACTAATCGGGAATAAATTCCCAATCAAGGGTCGATTAATCAACTAAACTTCAGTATTCACCTAAGCAACCGTTCCCCGGCAACGGCGCCAAAAACTTAATGCGGTAGTTTTTATATATAAAAAGCGAAACAAGTTTTAACCTCTAATGCCTAAACACAATTACTACATTCACCGGCAAGCATACATGATCGCGAGTAACATAGTGTAGGAAAGTCCAGGTATCGTTCTTACCACTGGGAACGGTTAAGCTAGATGTCAACTAAAGCTATAATTAATTAATCTAGAAAATTGGGGGTTTTGCTTTTGGAAAAGTATTTTGAAAGATAAAAGACAAATAAATAATAAACCTAACCAAGAAGTGGAAAACTGATGAACAAACATACATCGGAGATAACTGAATTCATTATGGTTTACTTTTCATAAGATATAGATTAATGATTGCTGTCAGAATTTAAGCACATAGCACCCAATCATGAATATCTAAGATTATAAACCAGGTTGGTCTTCCTAGTCCTAATACATAGACTGATTGTCAGGCAGTCTAGTACCAGTCACCCAATTCTATCACTATTGCACGGAATTCTACTATCTAGATGGTCTCGGTCTGAGCTAACCACCTAACACAACTCTCCGTGTTACCGAAGTGAAGGTCAAGAAAGGTTGATTAACCTAATGGAGTCTATCTATCTAGGTCAAACAGATACACCCAACCAACGAGTTCAAATATCTATACAATACGAATCAAACTGGAATCAAAGATAACATTCAACAAACCATTCATCTATTAAATAAAAATCCAAAGTATTCAAACCACAATGAAACAGAAAAGGAATCAGTACATAGACACACTAATCATAAATGCGTAAATAAACCGACTAAAGACCGGTAGGTTTGTCGCGGCATTCCCTCGAATCTCCCCCGTAGTCGTCACATCGAGCCTCCGGCTTCATGGGTTGGAAACCCTAAGCGGCTCCCATCTACCCTAGACTAAGAGAATTACTATTTTCTGAATTTCTGAACTGAATTGGATGCTTTGAAACTGAAGACCCAAGGCTGTATTTAAAAGAAAACCCGTTAGGCCCGTTTCGCGTTCGCGAAACGGCACCTTCGCGGAGCGAAAACATGCTACGACCAAAACCTAATCTTCTGGAAGCTTCCGAGAGAGAAAAACCAAGTTTCGCGGTGCGAGCAGGAGCTTCGCGGGGCGACCAAGTGCCTCGCGGCGCGAGCAATGCTCTTCGCGACACGAGCGTAGCAAAATCAGTATCCAAATTCACCATTTGATTTTCCAGAATATTTCATTGCCTTATCTGCTGGAGATCCGTCTTTTGGAGGAAGCTATCCGTCTTAGGGAGCAAGAAAACCGTCTTAGGAGCCACGAAATATCCGAATTTCCAAAGTCTTCACAAAAGTCTCCTTTTTAACGCTTTTTACCCTCTTTTTATACTTTTACGCACAAGAACCTCCAAAACCTACAAGATTAGGATTTACACTTTTTTAAGTCAAACAGTATCGAAAATACTCTCAAATTAAATACAAAAGTGGGGAATTAGCACGAGTAAAATATGTATAATTTTGGAGTTATCAGTACCTTAATCGACAAATGGATGATGATGTTGATCTCTTCACACACTCAAAACACACATTTTACACACTTAAGGATGTTTCCCAAAAATGGCTAAAATCTAAGGTTTAAGGCTATATATAGCATGGGCTTTGGGCTAAGCCCCTTCCCAAAGTGGAATAATCCTAAACCCATTAAGACTTTCTAAGATTGACACATTTCACCCCTCACTTCTGTTAATGTTACAAAAGTCCAACTTAACGAGAAAATTAACTTAATCATTAACTTTAACAAAACCCCGGTTATTACAGATACACTTTCGGATCTTTTCAGTCTTTGCTTTTGGCAAACATTCTTCCTCTTCTCTGTGATCTCTCCTCTGACACCCTCCTCCCGATCTCTTTTTTCCGGTGACCTTCTTGTCTACTTCTTCTTCCATCGTCATCTCTGGTTTCGGCTCCTACAATTCTTTCTCGACCAATATCCAACCGATTACAAATTGTCGTCTTCTGTGTTTCAGACCTTTCCTGCAACACATCGTCATTTTTGTTTTGGGTACAATTGTCATCTTGGGCCAAGTTAATAATTGGAGATGATGGCCCACTATTCACTTTATTATTATTAATGACATTGAAATAATTTCCAATTCCATGCGATGGCCCATCCACAAAATTATTTTTGTTGGGCCCACCAAATAAAAAACCCTTTTGACTTTGGACTATCTCTTTCTCTCCATATATTGTTTTCGAAATTTCCACTGCATCCGCCGACTTCTCAAGACCTGCCTCTTCAACTTCTCCCTTTTTGGATGTTGTGACATTAATGATGGAATCTCGATCTCCGAGCCCGATGTCTATCCGGTGAACGTCCACCGGTGAATTTTCATGCGTTTGTTTTCCACCGTCGACCACCGCCAGAGATTTTACTCCTTCCTTCTCGTCACTTTTAAGCGGATTTTCATTTTCCCCTTCAAATCTGCTCTCATCACCAGCAACATTTGTATCGCTCACATAATTGTCCTCCGACTCAGATATCCACTCCAATTCCTCTTCCGAATCCTCGCCTTCTTCCAAATCCTTCGCCGAATTCCCTTTTTCCAATATTGACCATGCCTTCCTGCTTGAGTCTTCTTCTTCTTCAGAAATAAAAATCCTATAATAGAATTTCCCCACCTTAATACTCCTTATTGACTAGATTAGGGTTAGAATTGAGGTGCATATCAAAACCCTCCTGCCGGTTAGAATATCGTCTTCCTTAAAGTTACAGTTACGAGATTTCACCACTTTCCCCACTTGCTAGCGATGCTGATGAAAATCTCTTCCTTCCAACCGTGCAGAGGTACACCTTTGATTGTGATCCAAGTTAGTCTTTCTCCTACTCTGTAACCTTCAGACCACCTCCTCAAGTCTTTTACCCAAAAATGTAACTCGTGTTTCTGATTACCCTCCACCTCCCTTATATTTTGCTCCCCTGCCAAATAAATCAGCACTTGTTTTCCTTCCAGATATTTAATCCTACTTCCTTTCCACATGTTTGATGTCAATTTTACAACAGCTTCCAAATTATCTATTGATCCTATACTCCCAACCAAACTATATTTTAAAAACCCAATGTTTACATCATGTTCTTTCCAACCCCCCAGATGTGCGTCTTGAGTCGAGGTCGAATCTTCATCTGTTTTATCTAAGTGACTCCTTTTTCGTCCCATGACACCAATCTTCTGAGCGCCTTCCCGTGCAGCTTCCAAGTAGGATCTATTCCGAGTTAATGTATACTTAGGCTCTATCTCTGAGTATATTCTTCGTTTTCCTTCCTAAACTCTTTGGTTGTCTATATTGGCTTCCTTTCCTCACTTTTTTGCTCGATATACTCTTAATTTATGCTGCCCAATCCACACATTTGTCACTCTTTTGTCAAGGTATGACTTGTCGCTTCCGGCCCTGAACCTGACGAAACCAAATTTCTGGCTGTTTCTGAGTCTCCTTCTTGCCATATAGATGTCGACGACCTCACCAACACTTTTGAATGTCCTCCTAATTGTGATACCTCGCTGCTTTCTGAAAAGTTGAAGAACAGGTAAGACACCTCTTTTGGATTCCATCTGCTACTTGAATATCGATCCTTACGTTCACCGCTATACTCCTTATTCCTTACCCGAGCCCCCTCTAACGTTCTCACTCCCCCTGAACCCCCACCCTCTCTCTCTCTATCTCTCTCCTCTCTCTCTCTCTCTATCTCTCATCTTGAAAGAATTTCCAAAATTAATATGCATACTTCTTGCACTTTATTACTTGCATTTTACTTATTGTCATTTATATTTCTTGCATTTTATTTTCTAGCCCTTTAAATATTTGCACTTTAAATTCCTTGCATTTTAATTTACGTATTTATTTTACCACAATTTAAATTATGTCTTTCATTTCCGTTCTTTACTTTTCTCGTATTTTCATTTCCGTAATGAGTAGCTAAATTTATTAGTGCGGGTGTTGGATAACATGGTGGGTTTTTTATATAAAACAAAGTAGACATTATTTTGGCATCAAAGACGTTTTGTCATTTCATCTCAAGTTTTATACTTCTTGACGAGTTGATCACCCTAGAGGTGTTAAAGTGCCATGGACTTGGAAACGAGCCATTGATATGCACGTCAATTTGAATGACATGAGGAGTAGATTTGAGAAAATTACTTTTTGACATAGAGATTTGTATTTCATGTTTTATAAAATTAATTGAGTTTCAAAGGTCGGTTACTAGTCAAGTGTTAAAGTGGGATGTACTCAGAGATGGGACATTAATCACAAACCAACTTGAATGGTATGAGAGTCGACCCGAGAGAGGGTGAGTTTTTAACAAAGAGATTTGTTAATCATATATTGTAAGGACACCACGATACCATCATTGTTCTTGAAACAATATAGAGATGTGTTGATTGATAGCTAAACAACGGTTAGAATGGTAAAAGTCTGAGAGGACATCCTTACAATAGATGACAGGCCTATTTGGTGCCATATTCCCACACCATTAGTCTACTGGACGTCATATGAAAATCTCATTATAAATCCTTCTCATATGCTTGCTTTCTAGTATCTGTTAACTCAACCAAACAACCCAATCAAAGATTTATTCCTCAAATTCGCCATCTGAAGTTAGTTTTTTCAAACTTGAGATCTTGCAACTAAAGATACCTATCCACGTGGAATACGATACTAGGTTCTTACCATTTTTTTACTTGAAAGGCGACATTATACCTTATTGTATACTTGCTTTGAGGTGTAATTAAGTCTGTGAGTGTGAAAAATATCTTTAAAACTATTCTCTCACCACTTAACCGTTTTTGTTTCATGTCGTGTCAACCCGTTTACTTAGACGGGTTGAAACCTGTTACGCAAACCCGTTTATTTCATGTCGGGTTTTGGGTTTCGGTGAGAACATTAGCTATGGTGAGAAGGATAAGAAGAGATCTTCATCATTGTATCAATGATAACTAATAATTAACACTAATGAGATGCAACAAATCATGGATTGTTTATTATATCATAAGTGAGGGTCCAAATCCCTTATTACGTTTATCTCATTAACTTTTTTCCCCTCAAACGGAGAGGAGAGAGAGAGAGAGAGAGAGAGAAGAGAGAGAGAGGGGGGAGAGAGGAATGTTCAAATGTGAACCACTTTTTCATTGTGAACATGAGGACAAATCTCAGTCACTCATCCGGTCAATAAAGATGGTTTTGATCGGTCCCCCCCCCTTTAATAATCTCTACCCTCCCATGAATCGCGTCAATCCTTCGTGATCGCGTGCACCGTAACCAAAGATGCGTGGCTGAGATTCGTCCTCACATTCACAACCAAAATTGAATTCACATTTGAACGTGAACCTATATATATATACATAGGGTCATGTTCAAATGTGAACCACTTTTTCATTATGAACATAAGGACCATTAAAATCATGTCAGGTGGAAATCTGACTTGTGCGACTTAGCTTTATTTAGTCTGCATAAACCCCGCGGGTTAGTTTTATTCAAGGTTTATTCAGTCTGAATAAAGCTATTATACAAACTGAATAAAGTTTGAATAAAGCTAACACGCACTAAGTCGTCCGCATCAGAGTGCGACTAAGTTTTATTCATTCTGTATAATAGCTTTATTCAATATGAATAAAGCCTAGTCGAGCACGTTTCAAATTGCCATGTGACGCGATTTTAGTGGTTCTCATGTTCACAATGAAAAAGTGGTTCACATTTGAACTTTCCTCTATATACCTACGTATATATATGTATATATAGATTTCCATTTAGCTAGAGAGTCGGTGAAAGGCAAAATACCTAATATTTACAATGCTCTGGTAGTCAAAGGAATAAAATGAAGATAAGCTAGATTCCCCATAAGAAATATCTTTTTGACTCTAGTCTTATCGGAGTGACCCCATTAGTCAATCTGTCTTTTTAATCAACCATAATAAATCCCAATACTATCTCGGTCTCTCTATTATCTTGTCAAAAGAGTTCATTTATTACAACTTTTTTTAGACATTCGTTTGAAGTCGCTTGTTTATGTAACATCCCGTCTTTTGTATTATTATTATTATTATTATTATTATTATTATTTTTTAATTGTTGAAATTTAATTAGTAGGGTTTGAGTTTGGGTGGGTTTCTTGTAGGTTAAGTAAAGAGAGAGAGAGAGCCCACTTAATTTACTTAAAACCCTAGGGTTACAACCCTCCTCCTTTGTATTACTTGAGGCATAAGAAAAGAAAGAGAGGTCTAGAGAGAGAGAGAGACCGGCAGGAAGAGAGGGAGAGTCGCGAGGGAAGGATCGCCGGAGTAGGTGAGTTAGCGTCGCCGGAGTAGGTGAGTTAGCGTCGCACGTAACCTAGTTATTTTTTGATAACCACCGTTTGCGTCGTTTTGGGGTCGGATAGACGTTTTGCGGCCGTCGCCGGTCTTGGCCGGTGACGGTGGGCTGTAGGTTGTTGTTTGGTCGTCGGCGACGGCTGGTAGTCGGGCGGCAGTGGCTATACACGCTGCCGCTGCTGTTTGGCGTCGAGTGGTGGCGGTGGTTGATCACGCCGCCGCTGCCGTTTTCTGTTGGAGTCCGATCGGCAGTGGTGGCTGGTCGCACCACAGCTGCCGCCGTTGTCGTTGAGACCAGCGGTGGTGGCTCCCTTGGTGGCCGCCGCCGCTGTCTTTGTGTGGATCAGCGGTGGTGGTGACTATCACTACTGCCGCTGCCTTGTGCTGGTCGGCGGTGGTGTGGTCGGTCGCCACTGCCGTTGCTGTTGCTAGTGTGAGCGGCCGGCGGTGCTGCATGGTGGGTGGTGCTGCAGAAGCGGTCGCGCCGCGAAGGAGGTAAGGGCAAAGCATCTCGCGCCGCGAGGCGTGGTTCCCGGTGGTTGGTCGCGCCGCGAAGCAGGGACTGTCGTCGCCGCTGCTGTTTTGTGGGCTCGGCTGTAGTACGAGACGGTAACCGATCTGAACTCGGGTGCCGCCGCGTTAGTGTCTAGTGTGACCTTGATAGATTAATTTGTGTTATCGGGCAAATTCTTATAGAGTGTATATTTATTTATAATTTTCAGAGTTGCGGGAACGATTCGAGTTGTTATTTCGTTTGTAATTTATTCGAGACAGGTGAGTGGGTTTTACATGCTTCATATTTTACATGTTGCATGCGATGTTGTTTATGATGGGCCGAGTTGCGGGATGACCCGAAGAGTGAGTAATCACTAAGGCCGGATTGCGGGATGATCCGAAGAACGGGCAACCGTTAAGATGTGATGATTATATGTGGATGGTATGTACTTGTTTTATATATTGTATGTGAAACGTGCTCACTAAGCAGTTGTGCTTACTCCTCATTTATTTCTTCTTTTAGGTGCGAGTTCGGGTGTTGACAAAAGCAAGGCTCCGGCTTGATGGATTCCGACCGACTAGCATTCTGAACCGTTCTTAAAAATTGATTTTTATATATTTGTTACTTCGTTGATCGATACGTTACTTATCATGGGAACTTTTGGGATTATTTGACATTTAATTCGTTTTTATTAAATAAAATTTTATTTCGTACTTTTCAAATCATTAAAAATGGAAATGGGTGTTACAACTTGGTATTAGAGCCCGGGTTTAAGGGAATCAGCACACGCACTCTCGGGTGTTAAACCAGGTGATCTTTGGGAAAAAGAAACGGTTAGGGTCGGAATGGCTAACGGAATCGTCAAGACGGAGGTGAGCAATAGTGTACCTTTAATTATTTAATTGTTATATGCACGTATGCTGTAGTAGTTTCACTTGTGGACACATGCTTATTTGCATAAATGTATGTGGGTTTGATGAGGATGGAATATATGCGATGTTTGAGTTGTAATTGTGATTGTGTGTATATGTTAGTCAATAGGTTGAGGTCTAAATAGGACGGTATCAAAACCAAACGAAAACACCTTGGTATGTTGAGGATGGGTTATCGGGCATGTTCTCGTCTGATTGTTGCCCGGTGATCTTGATCCGACTATCATGAATGGTTGGTTATAGTAATACGGCGCCAAAAATAGTGTTACTATAAACACCTGTGTAGTGTTGGATTTGATTAAGTTCTGGGGGCCTTAACTCATTGACGACGGTTAGGGATGAACATGTTTAAGTTTACGACTGCATGTGGCTGAGTATGAGAATAAATGAACTACTTTGTAACTAGCATGCGCGGTAAGGACTAGTATTAGGGGTTGGCATAAGCACTAGTAATGTAGGGATGCGAAAAGGCATCTCAGTTTTATATTGCACTGTTTCGTTTTAGTCGTAATCTAAGATGTTTTTAAACCTTCAGAATGGTGCAAACCCGAAGCCAGTTTGATGATGGTGAGGCCGGGCAGTCGGATCAGATTGCTGCTCAGATCACCGAAACCCTGCAGCAAATGCTGCCTGGGTTATTCAACCAAATGAAGGATGAGCTGATTCAGACCATGGACCAGCGCATCGATGCGGCCCTCACGGCCCGTAGCTCGGGGTCTGGGAGCACGGGCCAGTCTCAAACCCATGGGATCACTTTCAAAGACTTCATGGTGTGCCAGCCGCCATTCTTCGAGGGGAAAAAGGACCCCGTGGCTTGCTACCGCTGGTACTCGGCGGTTGAGGGGGCGTTTCGCACTTGTGGGTACCCAGAGGGGTCGAAGGTTCTGTTCGCTGTGAACCTTCTTCGCGGTGCGGGAAAAGATTGGTGGGACCTGGTTCTCAAAAAGTATACGGAGGCGCAGATCATCGCTTTGACCTAGGAAGAATTTCGGGCCATGTTTGACGAGGAGTTTGCTCCTCGTATTGAGAAGGAGCGTATAGCAGCTGAGTTCCTGAAGCTGACCCAGACGACCGAGTCAGTGAACGAGATTACCGTGCAGTTCCTGGAGAAGCTGTTGTTCGTTCCGGGTTACGCGAACAATGAGTCGCTGAAGATGGCTTGCTATGTGGGGATCCTGAAGACAGAGATCAAGGGAGCGGTAGCTACGGGAAGGTGTAAGACCTTCAACGACATGGTGGAGGTAGCGAGGGCCCAGGAGCTGGTTCTGGAGGAGCGTCAGCAGGGAAAAAGGAAGGCAGAGGATCAACCGGCGTCGACGAAGAAGTTCAAGGGGGCGAGGATCGATAGTAGGAGCGGGTCCTCCAGTTGTCCCAAGTGCGGACGGTACCACAGGGCGAGTGTAGGCCGCGAGAGTTGTCATGCTATAAGTGTGGCAAGACCGGCCATTTTAGTCGAGACTGCAAGGAGACGACGAAGACCTGTTTCCATTGTTTCCAGCCCGGGCATATCAAGCCCGACTGCCCCCAGCTGAGGAAGGCGCCAGCTCTGGCTCCGGCACCGGCGACGCTCATGATTACTGACGGCACCACCAAGGGGAAGAGCGGAGCTACTACCACTCGCGGACGGGCCTTTCAGATGACTGCCGAGGAGGCGCAGGCGGCACCTGATGTGATTACAGGTTTTTCCTTGTTACGTTTTTATACAATTATCAATTGTAGTCTACCTTGTTGTCAGTAATGTGGATAGTATGCCTATTGTTTAAACTTGTATTATAGGCGTTTTTCCTATCAACTCGAAACCGGCCTTAGTGCTTTTCGACACGGGGGCCACGTGGTCCTATGTGTCGCGTAGATTCTGTAAAGATTTACAGATTGAGCTCGGCAATCTGGATAGTCCTTTGGCGATCGATGTAGCCGCGGAGGAAGTGCAGGTGGTTGAGCATGTGTACCGGGGGTGTAGCATCGACATCTTCGAAGTTCGGTTCAGTATTAATCTCATCCCCATCCCCATGAACGGAGTAGACGTGGTGGTTGGGATTGACTGGATGTTCCCAAACCGGGCGACAACGAACGTTGCGGGACAGCTGGTACGTATCCAGAATCCAAGTGGGGGAGAGCTGTTAGTGTACGGCAAGGGTAAGAGGCTGGGTACGCAATTTTTTCGGTTGCGAAGGCGCGGAAATACATCCAGCAGGGGTGTTCGGGTTTCTTGGCCTACGCGGTGGAGGGCCAAGCGAAGGAGAGGAAGCTGACAGTGGCGGATGTGTCGGTGGTTAGCGAGTTCCCTGACGTCTTTCCAGAGGATCTGCCTGGCCTTCCGCCAGATCGTCAGGTGGAGTTTGGTATCGATTTGGTGCCCGGGGCTGCTCCGATCGCGCGAGCCCCATATCGCTTGGCGCCACCAGAGCTTCAGGAGTTGTCCAGCCTTGCAGGAGCTTTCGGGCAAGGGTTTCATCCGCCCGAGTAGTTCGCCATGGGGCGTGCCAATCTTGTTTGTGAAAAAGAAGGACGGGAGCCACCGTATGTGCATTGACTACCGTGGGCTCAACAAGTTAACCATCAAGAATAGGTATCCTCTGCCTAGGATTGATGACTTGTTCGACCAGCTGCAGGGAGCGTCGTGGTTCTCTAAGATCGATCTTCGGTCGGGTTATCACCAGTTGAGGGTGAAGGAGGCGGATGTTCATAAAACCGCTTTCCGAACCCGTTATGGCCACTATGAGTTTTTGGTGATGTCGTTCGGTCTTACCAACGCTCCAGCCGCTTTCATGGACCTGATGAATCGGGTGTGTTGACCGATGCTCGATCGGTCTGTATTGTGTTCATCGATGACATCCTTATCTACTCAAAGTCAAGGGAGGAGCATGTGGTGCATCTCCGGGAAGTACTTGAGGTTCTGAGGCGGGAGCGCCTCTAAGCCAAGTTCTCGAAATGCGTTTTATGGTTGCAGGAGGTTTAGTTCTTGGGCCACATTGTGAATCGGGAGGGCATTAAGGTGGATCCGGCAAAAATCGAGGCGGTGATGGAGTGGGAGATTCCGACGACACCTACCGAGATCCGGAGTTTCCTTGGGTTGGCCGGTTACTACAGACGGTTCATCAAGGATTTCTCCAAAATCGTGGTACCTTTGACCCGGCTGACGAAGAAGAGCGAGTCGTACGTATGGGGTCCTGAACAGGGCGAGGCGTTTGAAACCTTGAGGAGAAAGCTGTGTGAGGCGCCAGTTCTGACGCTACCGGAGGGAGTGGAGGATATGGCAGTCTACTACGATGCGTCGTATCTGGGTTTAGGGTATGTGTTGATGCAGAGAGGCCGGGTGATAGCCTACGCGTCAAGGCAGCTGAAGCCTCACGAGGCTAATTACCCCACTCATGATCTCGAGCTTGCGGCGGTGGTTTTTGCTCTTAAGATTTGGAGGCACTACCTGTATGGGGTTAAGTGCACCATCTATACGGATCACCGCAGCTTGAGGCATTTCTTGGAGCAGCCGCATCTGAACATGCGGCAACGGAGGTGGTTGGACGTAGTTAAGGACTACGACTGCGAGATCCTTTACCATCCTGGTAAGGCGAACGTAGTCGCGGATGCTTTGAGTAGGAAGCCAGCGCCCACGTCGCTTCGGGTGTCGCACTTGAAGATGGCGGTGACTACTTCCTTCTTAGACTTGGTGCGACGAGGGCAAGAGGAGGCTAGTTTAGAGGGGAACCAGAACGGGGAACGGATTCGGGGTCAGTTAGCCGCGATGGTCAGAGACGATCGGGGTTTGCTGACCAGATATGGTCAGGTGTGGGTCCCTCGTGCGGGTACAGCTCGGCAGACCCTACTGGAGGAAGCCGACAAGTCTCGTTTTTCAATTCATCCGGGGGCGACCAAGATGTATCGAGATTTGCGATCGGATTATTGGTGGCCTGGGATGAAGAGGGATGTAGCTCGACACGTGGAGGCTTGTATGACCTGTCTGAGGGTGAAGGCGGAGCATCAGAAGCCTCACGGCCGGATGCAGCCTTTAGAGGTCCCGGAGTGGAAGTAGGAGAACATCACCATGGACTTGATCACCAAGCTTCCGAAAACCCCTCGGAAGTTCGATGCGATTTGGGTGATAGTGGATCGGCTGACCAAGAGCGCCCACTTCTTGGCTATTCGGGAAAGTTCGACGGCGGAGCAGTTGGCGGAGATCTATGTGAAGGAGGTAGTGTCAAGGCACGGAGTACCAGTGTCGATTATATCGGACAGGGATGTGCGGTTCACCTCTCGTTTCTGGGAGAGGTTCCATTCGGAGTTGGGTACTAGGTTGCATTTCAGCACCGCGTACTGTTTTGGTAAAAAACTACACAATTAAATATCGTAAGATGTTGTGAGGCAAATCCGTCTAGAGAAAGAAATCTAATTCAATAAATCGTGCGATAAAATAAATAAAGAGACAACGTAATTGATGACGCAGGAAAAACCTCGAGGTCGAGGAAAAACCTGCGGTCGACTAAAAAGGGGTTAGTCGACGCTGCACTAAGTATCAACAAGAAGGGGTGATGTCCTCGAGAATTACAGCGTAGATCGTACGATTACAATGAAACAGAATTACAAAGAATAATATGAAAGTTATAGAGAGTGTTTGCAGATTCGTATAGCTTCAAGAGTAATCAGATGATCCTTGAATGTATGTCTTGGCCTTCTTTTATAGTTGCTGAAGAATGTAACCGATATCCATAATTATGTCTTTAATGCAACGGCTATAACGGTGGCTAGAATCTCGTTTGTAATGGTCGAGGCTTGATGAAGAGTGTATCTCGGTCTTTAACGGTTACTTGATCTCCGACATTCGTTGTTTATCTGTTACAAGTAATCATACTCAAGATACATTTAATCGTTAGTGCAATATCGGGTGATATCGTATAATCTCAGGTCACATCGTACGATATCCTATATAAAGGTCATTCGATGATTAGCTACTATCGTTCGAAGGTATACGTATCTTATCTCAGGACCTTATCTTAATACAGGATTATCATCCTGAAAGATTTCTTATAATTTAAGTCGATCATCGTGTGTCGTGCGATCGTAAATTTTCACCCAAACACGTACCATCCGCAGACTGATAGTCAGAGTGAGCGCACGATCCAGACCTTGGAGGACATGCTCCGAGCTTGTGTCTTGGATTTCGGGGGCTGTTGGGATACGTACTTGCCTTTGGCAAAGTTTTCGTATAACAACAGTTACCACTCGAGTATCGGGATGCCTCCGTACGAGATGCTTTACGGGAGAAGGTGTCGTACCCCTATCTGTTGGGGCGAGGTTGGACAGCGTGTTCTCGGTAGCACCGAGGTGGTTCAGAGAACCACTGAGGATATTCAGAGGATTCGGGAGCGGTTGCGAACGGCTCAGAGTCGGCAGAAGAGCTATGCAGATCGGCGAAGGTCGGACTTGGAGTTTCAAGTGGGAGACCGAGTACTACTTAAGGTTTCCCCTTGGAAGGGCGTGATCCGGTTCCGAAAGAGAGGCAAACTTGGACCTCGTTATATCAGGCCGTTCACGGTTCTCGCGCGTGTTGGGAAGGTAGCTTATCGGCTAGAGCTGCCTGCGGTGCTAGGTCAGATCCACAGCACGTTTTACGTTTCTCAGTTGCGCAAGTGTCTCGCCGACGAGACGGCGCACATTCCTCTAGACGATATTCAGGTAGACGAGAGCCTGAATTACGTCGAGAGGCCGGTAGCGGTGATAGATTGGAAGTAAAAAGGTTGCGGAGCAAGGAGATCGGACTCGTAAAGGTACAGTGGCAACATCGAAAGGGTTCTGAGTGGACCTGGGAGCCGGAAGCAGAGATGCGGGAGCATTACCCGGAACTCTTCTCAGACTGATTTCGGGGACGAAATCCTTGTAAGTGGGGGAGAGTTGTAACATCCCGTCTTTTGTATTATTATTATTATTATTATTATTATTTTTAATTGTTGAAATTTAATAGTAGGGTTTGAGTTTGGGTGGGTTTCTTGTAGGTTAAGTAAAGAGAGAGAGGCCCACTTAATTTACTTAAAACCCTAGGGTTACAACCCTCCTCCTTTGTATTACTTAAGGCATAAGAAAAGAAAGAGAGGTCTAGAGAGAGACCGGCAGGAAGAGAGGGAGAGTCGCGAGGGAAGGATCGCCGGAGTCGGTGAGTTAGCGTCGCCGTCGTTGGAAGGTAAACCTCGCACGTAACCTAGTTATTCTTTGATAACCACCGTTTGCTTCGTTTTGGGGTCGGATAGATGTTTTGCGGCCGTCGTCGGTCTTGGCCGATGACGGTGGGCTGTAGGTTGTTGTTTGGTCGTCGGCGACGGCTGGTAGTCGGGCGGCGGTGGCTATGCACGCCGCCGCTGCTGTTTGGCGTCGAGTGGTGGCGGTGGTTGATCACGCCGCCGCTGCTGTTTTGTGTTGGAGTCCGATCGGCGGTGGTGGTTAGACGCACCACTGCTGCCGCCGTCGATGACGTGATCGGCGGTGGTGGCTGGTCGCACCACGGCTGCCGCCGTTGTCGTTGAGACCAGCGGTGGTGGCTCCCTTGGTGGCCGCCGCTGCTGTCTTTGTGTGGATCAGCGGTGGTGGTGACTATCACAGCGGTCCCTGCCTTGTGCTGGTCGGCGGTGGTGGTCGGACGCCACTGCCGCTGCTGTTGCTAGTGTGAGCGGCCGGCGGTGCTGCATGGTGGGTGGTGCTGCAGACGCGGTCGCGCCGCGAAGGAGGTAAGGGCAAAGCATGTCGCGCCGCGAGGCGTGGTTCCCGGTGGTTGGTCGCGACGCGAAAGGGGCTACCCGAGAGGGTTCGCGCCGCGAAGCAGGGTCTGTCGTCGCCGGTGCTGTTTTGTGGGCTCGGCTGTAGTACGAGAAGGTAACCGATCTGAACTCGGGTGCCGCCGCGTCGGTGTCTAGTGTGACCTTGATAGATTAACTTGTGTTATCGGGCAAATTCTTATAGAGTGTATATTTATTTATAATTTTCAGAGTTGTGGGAACGATTCGAGTTGTTATTTCGTTTGTAATTTATTCGAGACAGGTGAGTGGTTTTTACATGCTTTATATTTTATATGTTGCATGCGATGTTGTTTATGATGGGCCGGGTTGCGGGATGACCCGAAGAGTGAGTAATCACTAAGGCCGGATTGCGGGATGATCCGAAGAACGGGCAACCGTTAAGATGTGATGATTATATGTGGATGATATGTACTTGTTTGATATATTGTATGTGAAACGTGCTCACTAAGCAGTTGTGCTTACTCCTCATTTATTTCTTCTTTTAGGTGTGAGTTCGGGTGTTGACAAAGGCAAGGCTCCGGCTTGATGGATTCCGACCGACTAGCATTCCGAACCGTTCTTAAAAATTGATTTTTATATATTTGTTACTTCGTTGATCGATATGTGAACTTTTGGGATTATTTGACATTTAATTCGTTTTTATTAAATAAATTTTTATTTCGTACTTTTCAAATCATTAAAAATGGAAATGGGTGTTACAGTTTATACCCCCCCTAAATAAATAAATTAAATTAAAACCATAGACCTTTTTTGTAGCACTTTTAAAAAATAATAGGTCTTCAAAAAACACATTATCTTATCGGGTTCATATGGTGACATGTGCACCTACAGAGAAAGTTTTTGCAGCCAAGGAGTTGCGTGAACGAGTGACGTGCCAACACTACCAATTAAGTGTGAATATGTAGTTGTGCTGCCAGTAACAAAGGTAACCGACATCGTTCCATCTCAAGTTCAAGACGGGGACATGAAACACTTTCTCTATAACCAACTTTCTCGATCTGCCAAAGTCGTGGGATGTAAAAATACATCTTTAAAAAAAGTGTTTCCGTGTTTTGGTTTCATTTCTAATTGGACGAGTGAGTTCTACTTGAATCGTATGACGTTCTGCACACAGTACCGGAGGGTTGCAAAAGAAAAGAAAACAACCAAAGATGGGGTAAATATCCATAACTTCAGGGGTCTGTTTTGACCAATCATCTTGATCTATAATTTTTCATATATAACCTTATACTGTTCATCTTCGATCTACAACCTTCAAAAAAACTTGAAAAAACTGATCGAAAAGTGGTTTGAATTCTTCTTTAGATGGGTTTGAAGGTTCGATCAGTGAACTGATGTCATTATTTTGGAGTGTAATCCGTCAACTAGCAGAGACTGAAGCCATGGTAATCAAATCAATCATTTTCCCCCTTTTTGTCACTTGTTCTTCCATAACTGTATTCGAAAACCCTTAATTCGATTAACTATGTGCAATTTGTTGATCTACGTGTTTGATTTTAACCTAGCATCGTGATTTTGAGTTTAAGGCCTTTAGTTTTGGAGATGAATTGTGTGTTTTGTGTGTATTAGGGTTTGAATGAGGTAAATAGTTGGAGATGAAGTTTGTTTTGTTGTTATGGAGTGATTAAAGTTGGTAGTTTAGAAGAAGTGGTAGGAATATGGTTTTGAAGGTTAGTTATTACTGTACAAGAGCTCTTTTAGCTGTGAAATTTGTACATTTTGCTAGGGATTTTTGTGAGTTTCAAGTACAGAAAGGGGTCTAGCTTTGTAAATGTGTTTATAGTGAGTGTTTTTGTTCTCAGTAGAACCATGCTGGGCCACTGAAAGAATTTGTGGATTTGAATTTAAAATCTTTGGTTTATACTGAAATCATTTGGAGAATTCCAGGATGGTATTTATGAGATTTATGGTATTTAACCTGTGAGCAGGCAAGAATAGGTTCAAAAGAGTGCAAAATTGTATTTGTCAAATTTGAGCAACTCGGTATGTCGTATGTTATTCCTCGTTCATATGTGGTGGTTGGTTTAGAATATTGTTTTGGGCAGACAAGGTTACATTATATTTTCATCCCAAACAGCTATTTGTTAAACTATATGTTGGTTAGAGACTTAGAGTTAGAAGATGCAATCCTTATAGGAAAAAGATGGTTTAATTTAAGATCCAGGGTAGTGCAGTAAGATTGTTGGAGGTTTACGAGATGCTGAGGAAGAAAGGTAATCAAATCTTATGTTGTAGAATGCCACGTCCTATAAATGTTTCTTATAGGCTATATATTTTATGAGGTTATTGCAAGTTTGCAAGTGTTAAATTTCACCTATATGGCCCAAATGTTATTCCTTTATGTTGTTAGGGGTCATCTGAATTTCACGATAGTTATATTTCAAAAGGAAAAAGAAGAAACAAACCTTGTAAGGCACAAGATACACTTGTATTTGGTGTGGGTCGTAGGTTAGCCGTTTTGTACTTTGTATTTTTCTATCAAAGAGCCTGTTTCTGATTTACAGAATTAAAATGTGGTATTTGTTAAATCCAAATTGGTACACTTTGTTTTGTTTATCATCTCTTAAATCTGTGTATTCTTGTACGTCTTATATAAGTTAAATGGTGCACAAAGTGGCACGGGCTGGGTTGGGAGGGAAATCTTCTTGCACAACTCTCCTTGTGATTGCCATAGAGGTTTGTTTTTAATCTCCATGATTGGAACCCCAGATTTGCTTTGCAACCTTTCGTTGTAGATTTGTAATTGCCAACAGAATTTTTTTCAGTCACTAAAATCCCTGAACTTTTTGTCACACAAGAATAACTGGACATGCTGTCCATGATTTTACCCTTTTTCATATAGTTAAATGTATTTACCAATTCTTAGTAAACAAATAGATTTATATTTGTCAATCTGAATTTAAAGCAATTCATTTGACACTCGAATATCAAATTTAGAATCTGGATTGCTAGTTTCGTCTCCTCAAGTGGTTGCTATTTGCTTAGAATATACTAGAGGTCCTGAGTTTGACTCCTGCGCTTGTGTATTACTATCAATTACAATGTGTCAGTGAACGGGAAAGAAAAGGTACCTCCTTGGGTGTGTTTTTTCAAGTCTTCCGAGGTAGAAAGAAAGTTGACGTGGACACTTTTTTTTTCTTGTGATGGATCATGGATGAAGTATTTGACAATATTATCAAAATATCATATGCAGGCTACTTCAAAGAAGGTAATAACAAGAGACGAGTGGGAGAAAAAGCTTAATGATGTAAAAATTCGAAAAGAAGACATGAACAAATTGGTCATGAACTTTCTTGTCACTGAGGGATATGTTGATGCAGCAGAGAAGTTCCGAACAGAATCTGGCACAGAACGTATCCTTTCCATCTCCTCGATGAGTTTTTTGTAATGTTAATGCATTGGTTCACATTCTTTTTCTTCCTTTATATGAATTTCCTTATAGATGCATAGCAGATATAGACCTCGCAACTATTACAGATCGTATGGCCGTTAAGAAAGCAGTACAGTCTGGGAATGTTGAAGATGCAATTGAAAAAGTTAATGATTTGAATCCAGAGGTAAGTTGCTTCTCTTACTTTCATACTTTGTGAATACTATTAATGGCGAAGGATCGTGTGAGAAATTGAGTTTAGCATGAAAAGTGGATTTGAACCGTTGATCACTTTTAACGTCATGCCCTCCCATGAATTGCTCTTTAGAAGGGAATTGATCCGGTGCATCTTTTCTCGGTGCATCTCATCCTATTGTGCATCCATTTCTCATCCAACGTTTAATAACCACTTCTCACGCTTCTCACGTTAACCTTAACTTCTCACCGGAACCGAACCCTGCTATTAATATTATTACTTACTCTAGCCATAGAAAATGCAACGACTTCTCTTTTGGGATATTTTTATTTGCATTGTTTTTTATTAAGAAATATCAAGCTGAAATAATTTGTTGGCCCAATGTCATTTTTGTCCCCAAAATTCTCCCTTTATCATTATTGATGCCATATATACATCTGACTATTTTCATTCCGATTTTAACGAGCACAATGCTTATAGAATTAAATTTGGCACAATCATGTTTCATTACATCACTATGTAGCCAGGGTGATAAGTGATTACAGAAAATTGCGACTTAGTATGAACTGATCAAGGCTACGTTTAGTCCATTGGCGGATGTTTCTGTAGTGTGGGTCCCGTTTATATGGTGTGAGGATATATGGAGATGGGACCCACAAAGTAGAGGAAAATGGTTTAGCCAATTGAGCCTACTTTTTTATCATCTTCAATTGTTATTGATGCTTTTTTTTATAATAAAAGTGTTGACCATGACAAATATCTCTATGCAGATTCTAGATACAAATCCCCAGCTATTTTTCCATCTGCAGCAGCAAAGGTTGATAGAATTGATTCGAAATGGAAAGATCGAAGAGGCTCTGGAATTCGCTCAAGAGGAGCTCGCTCCTAGGGGAGAGGAAAATGTAACTTCTGAATTTTTTATACTTTTTTACCGAACCAAATAAACCCCATATATCCCACTCGAAGGTAGAGTTTGGGGGTGGGATATATGCCAACAAGTCCTCTACCTCAAAGGGTGCGGTGGCTAGTTCCGAAAATAACCCGCTTGTGCTTTTTATAATCAGTTTTTTTAATGATGATAATTTTCTTCTACTTTTTATCCCATTAAAATCACATATTTTGGACCATTTTCTTTTACAAAATTGAGGGGGTGTTTGGTTAGAGGTATTAATTAGTAATTAATGGGAATGAAAATAAAAGAAATTGTTTGGATTAGATTGAGGGGAATGAAATCCCATTCCCATTTTCATTCCCCATCATTTTCATTTTCATTTTCATTTTCATTTTCATTCCCATGGATGAGCCAAACACACCCTGAAACATTTTCGTTCTTGGTTCAAGTTACAACTTACAATGACCTATTTGCTTGTTATCATCATTAAAAAAGTTGTTGCTATTGATTTTTCATGATTCATGGGATGTCCTTACCTTCTCATTCTTGAAAGATATTTTTAATAGGGCAAAATGCTTCAAAGTTTGGTTTAGTTCCTATTTAGCGTAACAAATTTTTTCTACTTTGTACGCATTTTAACAGGTAACTTGCTAATTTTGTAACATTTGATGGCATGGATACTCTTTTACAAAAGTTGTACAAAAGGCTCATGGTGAAGTGGATGATAAATTTGAGATTCAAGTCCTCAAATGTTACAAGACTAGCAGATTATAGGTCAAAATAGGTTAAAAAAAATAGAAATTTTTGTTACAATGATCAAGAAAAAACATTCCTTATTACACTTTCCTAACCATGTGTTGGGGTCAAACATTGCAATTTTCTTGGAATGAAAGAATCCCTATTAAATCGTGATAAATTCAGTGACACCTAAAAAGCTTACACTGGTTTCATCCATTCATATCTCAATCATGTGGATCCCATCTTCATTTTTCCTTGCATCACATTAATGGAACCTCCAATCGCATACTTATTTTTCTACTACACCATATAAATGGGACCCACAAAATCAAAATGCTAAATGATCATAAAGGAATAGGACTTTGTAACTAGTTTTTCTAAAGATAACCTCCCATGATTGCAGCAAAGCTTTCTAGAGGAGTTGGAGAGAACGGTTGCACTGCTGGCTTTTGAAGATGTGAAAAATAGCCCCGTTGGAGATCTTTTAGACATATCACAACGTCTAAAAACTGCAAGTGAGGTCAATGCAGCAATTCTTACAAGTCAAAGCCATGAAAAAGGTTAGTTTATATCCCATTATCCATGAAAATTCTGTGAATGAATTGAGTTTCTTCAGTTGATATCGTAGTTCACATTGCATTTTCTGGCTCGTTTCGTCTGGTAGTGTTTTCCTCGGGTCCTGCATAAGTTGCTGGAAACTAGGGTTTAGCATTTGGAGTTCAAAACCCATTTGGTCATCATCGATCTTTTAGGAAAGAGTAAAATTCATCAAAATGCAACTTAGGGTATGTTTGATAGCAGCTTATGGGCTTAATGAGATTCACAGAAAGCCAAGTTTTTCCAAACCTGCCCTCTCAATTAAAAAACAAGTTCCTTCCATTTATAAAAAAACTATCCCAAACGAAAGATGCTCAATCTATACCACAGATTAATCACAGGCAACTTTATCCATACAAACTTAACGAAAAACCAACCAAACAGCACCTTAGTTTGCTTTAGTTCTTATTTAGCAACTAATTTTTATTGCTCAATCAATGTAGCAGAGTTTCAAATTTACCTATTTAATGTAAGAAAGTTTCAAAATTTTCTGTTTTACCCATTTTAACTAGTAACCTGCCAATCTTCTGGTATTTGATGACGTGAATGTCAGGTTTCTCGTCCACTTTGCCGTTACCCTTTTCGTAAAAAAATCGTAAACTGGTATCCACATCATCAAATGTTGCATGATGATCAAGTTTTATAGTCTACAAATTGGAAAATTTGAAACTTTCTTTCATTGATTCAGAAAATAAATTTACTTGTTACATCAAATAGGAACTAAACTAAGGGGCTTTTTGGTTGGTTTTCCATTAAGTCCTGTATGAATAAAGTTTTTTGTTTGGATTAATCTGTTTGTATAGATTGGAAAAAAAATTGTTTGGAAGGGTTTTTCATAGTTGGAAGGAGCGTTTTTTAATTTGGAGAGACAAGTTGGACAAAACTTGGCTTTCTGCATAAAGCTCCCTCCTAAAAGTTTATCAAATAAGCCACTTTCTATGTCATTAAGTCATTGCCAAACAATCATCTATAGCTGACCGAATAAGCTACGAGTCCCATTAAGCTGCTAGCAAACAGGTTTATTGCATTTTGTCATTTAGAATAATTAGCTTAATTTCATCTCACGCCATGACTCATTTGTGAATGAAGAGGCCCATGGGCAACATTAATTCCTATCGTGTTATATGAAGCATAGGATCTCTTGAATATAACAATTAAAGATAAACGTAAGGACATACCCGTAATTTGCTAGTGGCATCCACCTGGTTGAACCAATTTTGCGATTGAGCTTGTTTTCTATATCGTTGGTGCGTGCATGTTTGGCAATCTAAAAGTGTGAAATCCGACCGACCTTTTAGCAACTAAATGGGGTCGCTTAAATCGGTTGCCTTCTCTTGTAAAAGAAAAGGAGACACTTCGACCTTATAGGGTGCGTTTGGTACGCAGAACAAGACATGATAAAACAAAAAAAATAACAGTTATCTCATGTTTGGCTCAACATTAGACTAGGACATTATTGAGCGGGACTAAAATGCATATTCAAAAATAGGTGGAACAAATTTCACGGATAAGACAAGATTAGTAAATTACTAAATTACCCATGATAAATTAAAACCCTAAAATCTTCTAGAATTCTTTCACCCATCTACCTCACTCTCGTCCATCCAGTCTGGTCTTGTTGTCTAGTGCTGTCCATGAACCAAACGCACGAAGGTCAATGATTACATTCATGCTAGATTTGGGTCTGTTTGTTAGCAGCGTAATGAGACTCACAACTCATTAGGTCAACTATACATCATTCTTTGGTAGTGGCTTAGTGATATGGGAAAACTAAGCTTTTTGAGGGAAGCTTTATGCAGAAAGTCAAGTTTTTCCAAACATGCCTCTCCAATAGAAAACTAGTTCTTTCCATTTATGAAAAAGCCCTCGCAAATAAAAAACTTCTCAATTCATACAGACAGCCTCTTAAATGGAAAACAACCAAACAATCCCTTAGGACTTAATGGAAAACTAAGGGTTGTTTGTTTATTAAAAAAATACCTCTTAAAACTTCTTAAATCTGAAAATTAAGAAGGTTTGCAGACTTAAAGACTGCTTGTTTTATTTTAAGAAAATGTCTGAAAACCTCTTTTCATCCTCTGAAATTTTAAGAGGATCCACCTCTTATTTTTTGGATGTGAAATCAAACTTTAGACTTCAGACTTCTTAAAAAACAAATGCTACCCAAGTCTTCGTGCTAACCTAGATGTGGGGTTCACCATATACGAAAATTCAGTTTAGTTTTAATTTGAAATTGACATATATAACGATATGATTCACAGACCCGAAGCTCCCAAGTTTATTAAGAATGCTTTTATGGGCTCAAAATCAGCTGGACGAAAAGGCGGCTTATCCACGCATCACCGATCTTTTCACAGCCACTCTCGAAGACCCGTTTGTTTGACTGGTGAATCCGATGTGCGAATTCCGGTTACGGATTAATGGATCGAAAAAGGTCATGTGAAAATAGGGTTAGGGTCTGTGCTTGAAAATGTTTTCATGTGTGTTGGAAATCTTGTAGTTGTAAAGACAAATTCTCTCAGTGATCTTAGATTCAGATGGGTTCTCTTGTTAAATAAAAGAGGAGTTTCAGAATGTTTATGAACGTTATTTTGGTAATTTACTTTTTTGAAAACTACGTTTTCCGTCTCTGTGGTCTGTGAAAAGTGTTATTTTCGTTCTTGTAGTTTAAGACATGTTTTTTCCATTGGCATTAAATTCATTGTTGTTTTCATTTTCCATATTGAACGGCAAACCACTGAAGAATTTGGTCTCATAAAGAAAACAATAATAAGGTATTGTTTGGTAAACTCAAATTGTTTGGTAAACTCAAAGTAGTTTATGAGCTAGCTTATTTTTTGTGTATATGTTTGGATGGACAAAAAGTAGTTTATAAGCTACTTTTTTTATAAGCTACTTGGATGTAGCTTTTTGGAGTTTTTCGTAGGTTTTTTCTAATGATACCCTTATTAATATTGATTATTATATCATAATGTAC
Organism: Centaurea solstitialis; assembly: GCA_030169165.1. Taxonomy (NCBI): domain Eukaryota; kingdom Viridiplantae; phylum Streptophyta; class Magnoliopsida; order Asterales; family Asteraceae; genus Centaurea; species Centaurea solstitialis. The sequence goes on from CM058040.1 coordinate 49,086,312, forward strand.
CCATTTTGGTCATTTTACATACTCATCAGCTAGTTTTTATGAAACATAATTTATTCATAAGCTAACTTATCAGCTACCAGCTAGTTTACCAAACATAGTCTAAGTTAGACCTGACAACAACTGACACCACACACTAACCCAACACGAACTCGACATGAAATAAACGGGTTTGGATAATGGATTTTATCCCGTTTAAGTAAACGGGTTGACACGACACGAAAATTAAAAAAGTAAGATTAGGGTCAAACATATCAACTCGAAAATAACCCGACTAACCCGCTTATACATATATGTGTGTCTGTGTGTGTTTGTGTATATATATATATATATAATGTTTTCTTTTTACCTTTGTACTAATTTACGATTTATTGGATTTTTAATATAATAATGTTAAAAGATTTGGAATAAAATTTAGATTCCTAAATTTTGTGTGAGTTTTTTATTTTTTTATTTTTTATTTTAGTTTTATATATGTTGAACGGGCAGAGGCGGATCTAGGAAAATGTTCTTGTGGTTGCACCATCGCACCCATCCAAAAAAAAATTTTAGCATCCTTGAGCAAAATTAGACTATGTTTGGGAAAAAAATTGATCGCTACATTGTATAAACAGTTTAACTTTAACCAAAAAGACACTAATAAAATTTTGTATTCAAGTAATAAAAAATTCAATTTATTTATACACATTAAATTTTATTCAAAAAAAAAACAAAACAAAAAACAATCAAGGACAAACATCCAAACAAATATGTGTTTAATAATGATTAAATATTGCATTTATCATGCACGCAATATTATCAATATTGGGCTCATTTCGAAGCTATCGACGATACCTTTCTAACGGTATAACTTGTAAAGTGAAAATGCGTAGTTTTTTAGTATATTTTAGCTAATATTTAATTAATTGACTAATATAATATGGGTATAAAATGAAAAATGAAAAAGGGAATGATGTAAACTAAAAACATTAAGCTTTTTAAATGGTGAAAACTATAAATTATCATAACTCTCTCACAATCTTTATCTATAAAGTTTTATCCTATAACCCTTTAAATTTTTAAAGATAATGGTTTCACCCAATAAATTTTATGGTTTCACCCCCCAATAAATTAATGGTTTCACATATATAAACCCTAAAAATTTACACTTAACCCCAAAAATTTATGGTTGCACAGGCTACCATAGTCTAAACTATGGATCCGCCCCTGTGAACGGGTCAACTCGTTTATTGAACAAATCTGGTTAGGGTTGGGATTTATGACTCATTTATTAAACGGGTCGGGTTAGGGTCAAACATTTTCAACTCGTTTAACTTTGAACTTGACACGACACGACACGTTTGCCAGGTCTAGTATAAGTTACAACACATGGACAATATTGTAATTTTTGAAAGTTCAGGGATGAGAGTTGTAATTTTTGAAAGGTTAGGGATGAAACTTGTAATTATTAAAAAGCTACATGTACGATTATTATAGTTTATTTTGGAGTTTTTGGATCATCGGATCTGGCTTTTGGACAAAAAGTGTACAATGAGATGTTTTTTTAATGTATTTGTGTGTTCGTGATACATTGTTTATTTGGTAGGACTATCGACTTTTATCGAATTTTTTTGGACTAGAATGATAAACTTGACCGGATTTTTTTAGACCAACCGGTGTCTATATTTGCTTTTAAATTGTATAAGAATTGCCGACTTTGGGTAATTTAAGTTTGAAAAATACTATAAGGCTATCGGTAGCACAATTCACAAAGCCCACGAACTCATTCTATCACATCAGATTCATCCACAAACCCACAATAAACCCAATAGGCTGAAATAAGAGTAACACTACCCACAAAACCGAATATCCAATATATATATATATATATAGAGAGAGAGAGAGAGAGAGAGAGAGAGAGAGGAAGGGAGGGGGGGGGGGGGAAAGTTCAAATAAAACTCATTTTTTATTGTGAAAGTGAGGAGTACACTATGGATGCTCTAACCTATACCGTATATAAGACTATAAGAGCAAGTTTTAAAAAGAAGAAAAAAAAAGAGCAAGTTTTAAAAAGAAGAAAAAAAGGATTAGTCTGGGCCCAATGGAGGTATGGGGGCTTCGACCCCGGGCTGCATGCTTTCGCAGTCGGGCCTCGGCCCAAAATTGCCGAGGATTAGTCTAGGCCCAATGTAGTTTGGGATACCTCTTCCAAAAAAGAGCAAGTTTTAAAAGAAGAAAAAAAAAGGTAATAAAAACAACCTTTTTTCACTATTTTAATTGTATTTTTGAAAAATATTTATCGATTTGAAGAGTGTTTAAATGGGTGCAAAAAATAGAAAAACAGGGTTTTTAATTTGAAATGGATTCTCTTGCTCCGTGATTCCGTGAATGAATTATATATATTTAAATATTTTATATAATTAAATCTTTAATTTGTTTTTGAAAAATAATAAGAAAATGAGAATATGATTAAAATAGTTTTTATTTGATTGGATTTAATAAAAAAGATTAACATTTGTCAGACTAGGGTATGAAATTCATTAAAAATTGACAAAGATGAAGTAAGGTTGATTAAATGAAGTTTAGAGATAAAAGGTATTAAATTAAACAAACAGTAGTTGTTAAAGGTTAGAACGAAGCTTTTACTTTATTTTTCCAATAAAAACTTAAGAAAAATAATTATATATATATGTATTATGTACATATAATTAACCATACTTTTTTGTCTTAAAATAATTACTTATAATAAAAATGACACATAGTTTCAGAAATGATTAATGATTATGTTTTTTAAATAACCAGATGACAATTTACATTTAGGTTATGTTTGGTAAACTAGCTGATAAGCTAGCTGATGACCGATAAGCTAGCTGGTAGCTGATAAGCTAGTTTTTAAACAAATCATGTTTGGTAAAAACTAGCTTATAAGTATGTAAAATGACCAAAAAGGGCATCCTTAATAAATAAACAATAACAAGTGTTATATAATATAATTAAGACAAAATTTTAATAATATAATTAAAATAAAAATCTTATAATATAATATGTTAAATAGTACAAATAATTAAAAAATATAATTTAATATAACATATTGAAATAATATAGAGTTGATTATTATTATTATATATACATACTATAAATTAAGAATTTTTTTTTTTTTTTTTGAAGAAAATAAATTTAGAATTTATTAAAACAAAGTTTAGAAAAAATCTACATTAACTTATCTTGAATAATTAATAATTCTAAATGAATATAATTAAGAATTAGATATAAATATTTTTTTTATTAAAATATTCAACATATTTTTTTATTAAACGATATATAATATAATTAATAACATTTAAAAATAAATAAAAAATAATATATAATTATAAATTTTATTTAATTAATAATTAATAATTAATTTTAATTATTAAAAATTAATATATAGTTTTAATTGATAATAGTTAATTATTAATAAGGGATATAATTGGAAAAAGTCACAAAAAGCTTCTCATAAGCTACTCAAAGTAGCTTATCAAAAAGCTAGCTTATAAGCTACTTTTGGTCTTACCAAACATGTACACAGAAAATAAGCTAGCTTATAAACAATGCCTTAATAGAAAAAGAAACTTTTTATATCGTATAATTAAGGGTAGATTGTCTTTAGCATGTAGTTTATTAGGCAAATGGACAAATGACATTATTTGTAGGCAGATTAGGTTGCTAATAATAAAGTTGTTGCTCAAATAATTAACATTTGGATGAGAAAGTGAAAACTTTAATTTTAACTTTTAAGATTTAGGCTATGTTTGGTAAACTAGCATCAAGCTAGTTGTTGATTGATAAGTTAACTAGTAGCTGATAAGATAGCTTATAAACAAATTATGTTTGACAAAAACTAGTTTTATATAAAATTACCAAAAAATGGTATCTTTGAATTTAATAACTAATATTAATAAGAATATAATTGTAAAAAACTACAAAAAGTTTTTAAAAAGTTACTCAAAATAGTGTTTCAAAAAACTTACTTATAAACTAGCTTATAGTACATATTTGAATGAACTAGTTTAGGCCATCCGCGGCGCGCACGGCATGGAAACGGTGCAGCTCCCATACCGGCGGTAACACCGCCGAGGTGTGCCGGTATGGGAGCGGTGAGGAGCATGGGCGGTGAGAGCATGCCGTTGCCGATTTTTTTTTTCTTTTTTTTTCTTTTTGACCGTTATACAACGGATATGTATATATATATATATATATATATTTTTTTACTTTTTACATATATATATATAAATCTATTCAATTTTTTACCACTTATCCCTTCCTCAACACTTATCTCATCTCTTCTTCATCTCTTCCTCAACAAACTTATTTCATCTCTTCTTCATCTCTTCCTCAACAATTTCATCTTCATCTCTTTCATGGATTCACATGGTACCCCTTCCGGTTCCCGACGTCCTAACTCGGCATCCCAAACGCCTCCACCATCGGGTGTCTATCGCCCCGCAATGACGAACCCTATGAGGTTTGGAAGTTGGTTGCCTCCATCGGGTTGGCCGCAAACCCCAATGGTCGACAACAATTGGGCGTATGCGAATATGATCGCGAATACCCCTATGATGACGTACACCATGCACCCCCAACAACCGACGACGCAAACCCAACAACCGCCGTCACAAGTGTGGGAACCACGAGATGGAACCAACTTGTCACCGCAATCGTGGGGAGATGACGAGGAGGTACCCGAGACCCAACCGGAGTCGCCGCCACCGCCACCGCCGCCACAACCCAAAGGTAAAAAACGTGGGAAGGGTAAGAACGTAGAAGCGAGCTCGAGTGCGAACCCGACCAAAACTAAAGCGCCTCCTAAACCATGGTCGAGTGAGGAGGAGGTCGAGTTGGCGAAAACGTGCGCCGAAACCTCGGAGGATTCAACCATAGGTAACTATCGAACGGGAGGTAAATAGAAAACCTTTTTTTTAACGTACTTAAGTATTCGCTAATGTGTTTTATTTTTTTCATTTTTGAAGTAGACAATTTTTGGATGGCCGTTAAAAGGTCGTTAGACATACGCATGGGGTACGACCCCAACGTCCGCTCAAGCGACTCCGTGCAAACCAAAGTGAGATTGCTTCTATCGAGGGTCTCGAAATTTGCTTGTATCTACAACAACACATTGAATTCGCGACACAGCGGCGAATCCGACGTTAATATCTTGGAATGAGCTAACGAGCGATACCGACGTGAGTATAATCGAACATTCCCTCACCAATCCGCTTGGAGAGTTCTCATCGAATGCCCGAAGTACAACCCGGTGGAAATGATGAACCCATCGGACATCCGCGCGCCTACAAACAAACGGTCGAAAACGTCCGAAACCCAAACGGACTCCCCCGGCGATTCCGATGCTCGTACTTACACCCACCTCGGGGATGATGAGCAACTCTCACAAACCGAACGGCCACGACCAATGGGTCGGAACGCGGCGAGACGTGCGGGGTCTTCGTCTTCGACAAACGATACCAAAACGGGCATGTCAACCCAAGTAGGCGCTCTCACACATGGTATCACCGGGCTTATGGATATACTTAAAGAAAAACAAAGGATGGCACACCTCCAATTCTATACATCACCGCACGACCATCTCTCGAATCCCATTTTGGAGACCACGTTGCAAGAGAAGGCGCGGTTGCGCGCTGAATACGATTGGCCTCCTTTCGAATAGTTTTTTATTTTTAATTTTAATGTAAAATTTTTAATTGTTATTTTTAATTTTAATTAAAAATTTTAATTTTAATTGTTATTTTTAATTTTAATTGAAAATTTTAATTTTAATTGTTATTTTTATTTTTATTTTTAATTTTAATTGTTAATTTTAATTGTTAATTTAATTTTTAATTTTAAAATGAATTGTTAATTGTTAATTTTATTTAAAAAAACTATACAGGTGGTATGACTAGTGATGCAAACGGGGGCGGATAGTAGCGGGGACTATAATACACGTCCCCGTCCCCGACTTCTTATATCCATACCCGTCCCCATCCCCGCCCCGTCAAATCCCCATCGGAGTCGGGTAAGAAAATCCCCATCGGGGTTGGGGAACCCGATGGATACCCATTTAGTAAATAAATTTCATTTTTTTATAAATTTGAAAACATGGAAGCATAAAAACAAGAATCACAATAACTAAAGTTTCATATAATTCATTTCGCACACACCACAAAATATAAAAAGATGATTACGACCTTAAGTTTGATAAAAACTAAAGTAAAAACCATCAACTATATATATATATATAAACTTACTCGTAAGTTTTATATTTATTGGAGTGGATGCTATAACCTATATCATAAGTATTATATATATGTGTGTGTGTATATATATCGGGTCCTAAACGGGGCGGATACCATTATACCCGTCCCCGACCCATCCCCGCTTCGGGTAAGAAAATCAATCTCCATCCCCGACCCATTACCTGTTAAAGCGGGGATTTCTCTCTCCGTCCGGGTCGGATCTCCGCGGATAGCGGGGATTCCCCGCCCCATTTGCATCCCTAGGTATGACCTGTACGGATGTGGGTGAATGGTATGGTAATGGTAAGGTAGTGGTAAAGCTGATGTGGCGCTGAGGTGGCAGCCTGTGCAGGCGGGTCGGATCTCCGCGGATAGCGGGGATTCCCCGCCCCATTTGCATCCCTAGGTATGACCTGTACGGATGTGGGTGAATGGTATGGTAATGGTAAGGTAGTGGTAAAGCTGATGTGGCGCTGCGGATGGCCTATAAGCTAACTTATTTTTACCAAATCAGAAAATTAATATTTATCCTAAGACTAGCTAAAATAAAAATATTTAAAAAAAACATTACCAAAATATTAAGTGGTCGCTTTAAACGTGCGGACCCCTAAAAAGGAACACTTTTTTCTAAAAGTTGACAGAAAACCACCCTACACTTTAATGACAAGTACCAATTCAGGGTCTCACTTTAAAAGTTGTTATAAAAGTGCCCAATATTCAATGACATGTACTATCATACCCTCTCTTTTATGTTGGCAACCGTGTTGGCATGCATTAATTGTTTGTTAGTACTAGATTCTATGTCATTGGTGGGTAACTTGTACCGACCGATGTTTACGGAATATAAATAATTTGTTATGGACAGATACCGATAATATTTAAGATATTTATAAAAATATGAATATTGGATTGTATAACACTTGAGTGGTTTCAGCTAGGCGGAATATGGTTATGACTTGGTGGAATAAACATGATGTCAAAAAACATATTATACTGGTGTCACGACCATCATATGTCCCATAGGTAGGTAATTGGTGTTCTAAAACGAACCCCTTATTTTTCCTTGATAAGCCTTACTAGAAAGAGGATTTGATGATTATACAAAACCTCTAGTAAAATGCTTCTAGCATTGACTAGTGAGTTAGTTTTCATTAAGTCATTTATAGGCAATGGTGCTAATAGGGATCAAGTAATAGTACATGATCAACTATTATCATTATGTCATTGAACACAATGTTTAATATCTTTCGACAAAGAATCTAAAGAACATCTATCAGTGGATAAGTTTGAAGGATCTGATGCCGATAAGTTTAGCCACTCAATCTTAGATAGACTCCGATGTGTTGAACAGTTGCATTAATATGTGATCTGAAACTTGAGAAATAGACTTGAAGCAAACAACACTACTTTAACATTTAGGATAAAACAAGCTATCAGAAGAATATCTTGCATGATTTCAAGCTCACAAATGTTAATCAACTAATCACTCTTAATTCTCACAACCATTACATCTTTGAATAAAAACTGTTATAGGTTGTTAATCAATAGTTTATCTTGCATTTATATTCCGCAACAATTCGTTGGTTTGCTAAGAAATCCGTTTTTAATTGTACACATTTGATGTCGTAAGATGAATTTTCTAGTAATAGAAATTGATCAAAAGCAAGAAGTTTTCTACTAATTCAATCTAATCAAACCAAGGGACATAAAGTGTAAAGTAGAGAACAATAAGTGTAATAATGTAAATAAATAAAAGTTTAAGGGTGCGAATTGCGAAGAACTAAAATTCCATGGTTTATATCCATACAAAAAAACCTAATTCCTCTTTCCGTTAGTGGGGTACACTAAACCAAATTGACTCGGGTCGGGTCATTGACTAAAACCCACTCTAAAAACCTAAAAAGGTCAAACCAAAAAAACCCATGATGAAAGGATCCAACTATCACTAAAAAGATCCGACCCGAACAACATGACCCAATTAGTACTTGAAGAATGGTGACACTAGGTAGGTGCTACTCTAGAAAGATCCGACCCAAATAACATAGACCCATGTAGAATGTGATTCTTGTCGATTTGGTGGGGGTAGTTTGGTAATTTTGGGATGTTCCACCACTTGATGATGTTGTTGTTGATGATGGTCATGATGGATGCCATCATCAAAGTTGAGAGCATAGCTTGAAGGATCATATTGGAAGTTGAAATGTCTCTTTTGCCCTCCATATAAAGCCACAAGAAATGTTTGGTTTTTGACTGCTTTTTTCATGGCTGCCCTCATTCTCCAAAACAAGCTCCTGCATTGCTTCTTTGAGCATGTGTTCCTCCACACCAATTTCTCAATAAACCCCATTTTCTTGAATAAAAATTGGTTTCTTTTTGATGAACTTTGATCACTACCCACTTCAAGAAATCAAAGATTTTTTTGAAGAAAATCAAAGAGAATATAGTTTGGAATGATACCCACTTCAAGAAACTTGAAATTTAGCACATAGAATGAGTGAGGGTAAGAGTGCAAGAATTCCCACTTCAAAATTTTAGCACATACAAATAGTGAGACTAGTGTGTGTGTGAGAGAAAGTGTGTTTACTAGAATACCCACTTCAAGAAACTTGAAATTTAGCACATAGAAAGTGTGAGATTTGTGTGTGTGTGTGTGTGTGTGTGTGTGTGTGTGTGTGTGTGTGTGTGTGTGTGTGTGAGTGAGAGAGAGAGATTAATGTGCTAGAATACCTATTTCAAGAATCTTTGAAATTTGAGATTAGATGGAGGAAGAGATGATGGTATGCTTGAATTCCTACTCAAAGAACTTGCAAATATTGAAGAAAGCCAAACCAAAGAGAGATTTTAGCAGAAAACCAAAATAAAAAGATGGAGAAATTAGAGTACAAAAACACCCATTACTAAGAATCTTTTAAAGATTGAATAAAGTGATTCAAGATTCTATGATCCCCACTTCAATTTAAGCTTTAACACCCACTTCAAGAACCTCAAAAAACTTGGCAGAAAAACAAAGAAAAAGTAGAGAAATTAAAACAAAGAATCTTTATCCAAGATTCTATGATCCCCACCTCAACTTAAGCTTGCATACCCACTTCAAGAAACCAGAAATTTCAACAGAAAAAACAAAGAAATGGTGAAGAAATTAGAGTGCAAGAAGACCAATTTCAAGAAATCTTGAAATGTTGCATAAAGAGATTCAAGATTCCAAGTTGATGAATTTTTGAAACATGGGAAACAAGAGAGGGGTTAATATAAGATCTTTTTGCATAGGGGTTGGATTGGATTGGATTTGAGGTTTGGGAAGTACAATCATATAAAAGCACAATGAAAAGAAATTAATAATTTTTTATTTTTTTATATATTTTTCATTTCAAAAAAAGTGTTTTATAGAGGAAGCTATCTTATTTCTTCCACGGTGTGTATTACACTCTTCCTCTAAAAGCTACACAAATTTTTTATTTTACTAAATTTCATTTTGGCACAAAATAATTGTGTTAAAATTGTAGTATTTAGTGGGATTTGGTGATATTGATCGAATTAATTATTTTAAATAAACATTTTTGTTTTTTATTTTTTTGGAAATAGGTTCTATTAGGCTATGCGTACCAACACTTTGGTTTGGGTGGGCTCACCCCCAGCACGCTCAACAGGCTGCTGGGCTGTTGGTACAACTCCAGCGGGATGCGGCTCCAACAGATTCTACACGCCGATCAACCGCTCTCTCCTCTCTCATACTCTTTTCTTTTTTTTTTTTTTTCTTTTTTCTAATTGTATTAGGTATTTGGTTTGGATGGTTAAATAGAGAGGATTCCAAATGGCTTATTGTGGTTTATGGAAAAGCTGATGTGACGCAGATGTGATAGTAGGACTCAGAGGGCTCGGAGGATTCTGCTACGCATAACCTTATTGAATGGTTGCGGATTTGGAATTTTTGGTGATCAATTAGTTATCCTAACAATATATTATATACTTATATTATATACTTTTAGCTAGGGATAAACATGGTACAAAATAGATTTGTATAAAAAAAACTCTATATAGTCTTCCAACTAACTATGATTCATATAAAAAAAATTATATATAAACTATCAAGCAAAAGTACTAAATCAAGCTTTATTTGGTATTAAGTTTTTTCGGTTAATATATATTGATATTAGTTTTATACAACATTGCAAACATGTAAAACATCATTTTAGAAATCAATAAGTAATTATCTATATAACGTAGCAATAGAGAACATTTTCCTAGCAACATGGAGAGTAATATTAGCAAATATGCACTCAAATAGGAAGAATAACCTAAAAAGTACACCTTGCTAAATAATTTCGGCCACAAATAAATCTTTTCAAAACAGAAAAAGCTTTGGACTATAATAAAAGAGTTTCAAAAATATATACATGGATGGCAACCACACGAAACAAAACAACTAAACAAGAATATGGAACAATTATAGTTGATAAAAAATCCTCTTGTGAAAAAGAAGTTCGATAATTAAAATATTTAATTAGGTAAAAGTCGGAGATATTGGTCCTAGTCTTGTATATCCACAAAATTTAAATATTTGGTATCCTAGTGCTAATCGAATTAAGTTGGAACCAATTTAATACAAATTATGTTTTAAAAAAATTATTCTGATGATCCCAAAAAAAAAAAAAAAAAAAAAAGTGGTTTAGTCAAAATTTGAATTTGATCCTTAAAGGATCCATCTATACTAATTATCTTAATTTACGGTTTTTATAGTATTTAATGTTCATAGAGTTAACACCATCATTTAGTACTCATTATGAAATTAAAAACAAACCATTATTAGCAAACACAATAACTAATTGTGAAGTAATTCAACCTAACTGTGATTGATCTCTATAAAAAAATCAAAAACATAAACTTTTAATAAAAAAGTTCTATCTCCATTTACAAACTAAGGGGCGTTTGTTTGGGGGTATTGAGGGGTCAGGAATGGGAATGATAATGAAAATTGTTGTTTGGTTTGATGTTATATAATGGAATCATTCCTGCAGATCCATTAATTTCAATTCCTGACCAAACTGGGGGGGAATGAAATTTTTATTTTTACTTTGTTCTTTTTTCCATTCATTGTTCCATCTATGGATGTTAAATGAAATATCTTTTGTATTTTCAAGTTGGAAAAACATATTTTTTTTTAATATGAATCAATTTTTCATTAATTATAGTGGGTTAACCAAACAGCATTAATGCAATGCTCATTCCTATTCCCATTTTCAATTTCATTCTCATTCCCTGAAATGAACCAAACGCCCCCTAAATTTCTTAAATTAAAAAATTAATATTAGATCAAAAAAATCTTTATATTTATTAGAAAACTACTAAATCGGCAAAATAAGTTTTACGTTAGCAATTCAATATAAAAAACAAACAAAAAAAATCATGAAAAATCAGGTATATTTTAAGATGGTATATGCAAGGGAATTGAGGACGTAGTTTACTTCCTAGTGAATTGAATATTTGGCCCCTTGTGGCCTTGTCTATGCCATTTTTTTTTTTGGTTTTCACTCTACGAATTACTAAAGTATATTGTTGATCAAAAAAATGTATTTTATTCAAAATGAGTCTTTCACATTAATGTTATCCAAATTATTTCAGTTGGGTGTGCCATGTGCCCTCACAAGACGATTTTTGGTCATTTTACGTTTTACCTATATTCATCTCCCAAGTCCTACCTCCTTCAACTTCAATTTATGGACCTTGAATTGACAAAACCTAGATTCACCATCACATTCCACCACTACTGCTATCCACCAGCCATCACCACTTTTAGCCACAAAATGGCATTCACCATATCCAACCACCGTCAATTATGGGTTCAATGTTTAGAAAACAAAAAAAATCAACAAAACATAAACCATGAAATTAAAACAAATTTGATTAAGACTAGCATGACCACTAAACCATTTGAAGATACACATGAACAATAAAAAGCCCTAAATCATTTGAAGATAGCACTACAAGAAAAGGTTCTAAATTATTTGAAAATGAACATGGACATTAACAGAAACAAGAATCTACTCCAAACTGACTAAATCTAGTTTATAAAAAGACCCTAAATAATCTAAACTTGAATCCAATTAATAAAAAACCCTACAACCCTAGATTTTTCTATACATGTGAATATGGATTTTTTTAGAACAAATCAAACCTCAATATTAGGGTTCGAAACCATTTGAAATCAAAACCCTACATTTGAATTGTGTTACCTTCATCTTCTATTGACATGTTCATATGAATTATTCAAAACTAAAACCATCGAGTTTGAAATCATAACCAACTAATCTGAATTTTTCGTAAAGTAAAATGATTGTCAATGTAAAGCGAAACCCATAACTGATTCTACGACGAGGGGAAGGTCGAATATAGTTAGAGTTACAAAAAGGTTGGAGGGTGTTCAAGGACGGTCGTCGGAATAATGGGGCTGATCTCGCTAGAGCTACAAAGAAAGGAAGAAGGTTCGAGGAGTTTGTCGAAGCTACAAAGAAAGGCGGGGATTCTAGGAAGCATATTTGATTCTGATTTGTATTCTCATTTTCCTTTTATACATAATATATGAAGAAATTAATTTTTTAGCCATTAAAAAAACCCTTAACACCGCTTAACCATTTCCCCTAAAAAACCTTCAAAATAGCCAACTTCTTCGCTAAAAAATAACTCCGTTAATAGCGAAGAATGGTTGAAAGAGTAAAAGTCTATCATTCATGGACTAAAGGTGTATGTCGTTCAAGGACTAAAAGTGTAATCTTTAAAACATCTCCGCTATTAGCGGAGGTTTTTTTGCGGATGTTTCTTTTTAGAGGATAAGTTGGCTATTTTAAAGGTTTTAGGGAGGGAATGGTTATGAGGTATTAAGGGGGTGTTTGGGATTGCTCTCCAAAACTGCTTATTGATTTATGGTGATAGGAAAATGAGTTTTTAAAAATGTGTTTGGATTATCTTTTGTGGTGATAAAAGTCAATAAGTTAATAAGTTGTATTTTAAAAAATGTTTGGATTAACTTTTATATGTAAAATGACCAAAAAGCCCATTTAGGATTTTTCATCTCTTTAGCATTCAATAAATTAGGGTTTTTTTTTTCTCAAAAAGCCTATTACAGCTACCAGAAGAAGAAGTCGATTGCTTCACCCTCCGCCACCCTCTGCCGTCACCCTCATCCTCCCTCCTTCGCCATCTCCTCCAAAACCTATCCTTGCTAACCTCCGTCATCTGTCCAAGCACCACCGTCCGACTTTAGGTTTCTAGGTGCAATCATCGGCGACTAAACCGGCCGGTAGATTCTGTGTCACACAACGGTTTCTCCTATCTTCTCCATTCAAATATCTATGTAATGAAGCAGATGAAGCAAATCGCCATGGGAGGAAGGGCAGGTCGTCAGAGGAAGCAAATGGGGTGGCCGACGGCGACAGATAGACACAGTGAGAAAAACACACATGGTGTATAAAAAAGGGTTTAGTTCCCCAAAATGTATCCAACTTGTCACCTTTTGCTATTGTATATACTTTACTTCAAAAATTACCAATTAATACATCATACTACCTAAAACCTAACATTTTGATGTATCTGACATGCTATCAAAGGTTACCAGCCGGTCCCCCCCCCCCCTTCGACGACTTTTCCGACCATCCGGTCATCTTCTCCGGCGACCGCCATTTTTCCGGCCACCACCACCATCTTTTCCGACGCCTTTTCCGGCCACCACCATCTTCTCCGGTGACTTTTCCGACCACCACCGTCTTCTTCGACAACTTTTCCGGCGACCACCATTTTCTCCTACGACTTCCCGGCAACCACCATCTTCTCCTACGACTTCCCAGCAACCACCATCTTTTCCGGCGATTTCCCAACGACCACCATTTTCTCCGGTAACGATGCTGATGATTTCGGACAATGTACAACTGTTTTCGGATTGGAGTAAGATGGTGAGTTTGCAGAATAGTTGATGAAGGTCGCCGGAGAAGATGGTGGGTGGCGGAGATTGACGTTGCTGGAGAAGATGGTGGGTGGCGAAGATGGAGGTTGCCGGAGAAGATGGTGGGTGTCGGAGATGAAGGTTGTTGTTTGTGCTAAAAGTCTCGCTGGAAAAAGATGGCTTCTTGCCGAAGGTTGCCGGAGAAGATTGGTTTTTGCCGGAAAAAGTCTCGCCGAAAAAAGTCTCGCCGGAGAAGTTGACCAGGTGGCCGGAATGACCGGCTACCGGGTTTACAAGTCATTTAGTATTTAAAATGTTAGGTTTTTAGTAGTATGATGTATTAAGTGGTAATTTTTAAATACAATATATACAATAGCAAAATGTGACAAGTTGGATACATTTAGGGGAACTAAACCCTATAAAAAATGCGGGTATTTGTGCCATTTGTCATCAAAAAGTCAAAATTGAATCCAAAAGCCACACTTTCCTGTTTTTCCAAAATTGTTTTTCATGTTATGTCAAAAAAACACTTTTTAAAAGTGTTTTTGGTGTTGTCATTAAGTTAATAAGCACTTTTAAAAAAACAATCCCAAACACCCTGTAAGAGTAATTTTAAATAGCTAAAAAAAGTTAATTTATCTAATTCTAATATATATTGCCAAATTTGTTTTATTTTTCAAACACAGGAGAAGAAAACTAGGTAAAACGACCAAAATGCCCTTCACGACATGGGCTCACCTAACATACCCTAGACTAACGACATTAGTAGTCCTTCCTACATTGTGCTACAAAACACAAAAATGGACCAAGGGGTGTACTTCAAGATTCGAGAGACAAATATGATATAACTAAGGGACCAAATAGGTAATTCACTATTTACTTTTTGAAAAATTAAAAAAATAGTATTTTTATAATGAAAAAAAAGAAAAGAAAAGAAAAGAAGCATTACTTTTTAAAGAGGGTTATTTATTTTCATCGGAAGGCTGGAATTCCATCCATGGGGAAATGAGCCAGCCTATTGGTAGTCGTGTCGTTGTCTACCTGTATTCTGTGGGCCTCTGTTGCAGACTACCAAAACTCTTTTTAAGACCTCCTCTCACTATCTCTATTTAGAACAAGAATAATATTTAATGCTACGTATATAGTGAGAAAAATGTTTAAATGAGAAGTTCTAAAAGAATACGAAGTAGAGAAATGATCTTCATCACTTATCCGGTTAATAAAAGTAACTTTTATCGGTTACGGTGGACACGATTATGGGGAATTGACGCGATTCATAGGAGGGTAAAGATTATTAAAGAAAGGGACCCGGTCAAAGCCGTCTTTATTGACCGAATGAGTGTTGAGATCATTTCTCTACTTTTCATTTTTTAGCACTTCTCATTTGAACCTAATACTATATATATATTATAGGGTAAAATATGATTTAACCTATAAATTATGTGTTTAAAATGGTTTAATCTCTAAACTTTTTTAATAAATGTTTTAATTCTTAAATTTGTTATAATAAATATTTTAATCCTTGAACTTGTTATAATTAATTGTTTTAACCCTTAACCTGTTATAGCATGTTACTACACTTTTAAAAATCACTTTAGTCCCTAAACTTTTGGATAAATATGATTTAACCCTTAAACTTTTATTTAAAAATGGTTTAACCCTAAAACTTTTTAACGAATGTTATAATTCTTAAACTCTTTATAGTATTTGATTAAATACCAAAACGTGTTTAACCTAATTACGTTTATCCCTAATATAATCAAATACAACATTCTACTAGTTAAACCGTTACCATCCATTCACGATAGAAAAAACCTTGCATCTGTTCGTCTCCAGTCCAGTTCAGCTTGCAACTCAGTCAAATCGAGCTTCTTCTTTGCTAATAATCTCTTTCTAAAGTTGTTGGTACGTTTCGATTTGTTTTCATTTATGTCATTTTTCTATCGTATTGGAGAACATTTCATTTGATCAAGGGATATCAAGATCAAGGAATGCAAGTTAGAGATATTCAAGATCATGTGTTTCAAAATTACTTCAAAGTAGAGTTAAACATTCATTAGAGATAAAAATAATAAGTAGGTTTGTTAGAAATGGAAAGGGATTGAAAGATTGATTGTATTGAATAATGAAAAAGTATTTACAAAAGAGGTAAACTACCCTATATATACATGAGGATTGGGCCAGGAATGGACCAAGGCCAAGGCCCATGGGCCAATACAATATCTACAACTAACACCCCCCCTCAAACTTAATCAGGGGAGGAACGAGACAGATTGAGTTTGGTAACAAGCTCTCGAAACCGTCCTGGCAGATGAGCTTTGGTGAAGATGTCGGCCGGTTGATCGAGAGTCGAAATAGGGTGAAGGCGAATGGTGTTGCGCACAACGTGTTGACGAACGAAGTGGCAATCAATCTCGATGTGTTTCGTGCGCTCATGAAAAACATCGTTGTGAGCGATCTGGATGGCACTATTGTTGTCGCACCATAATGGAGTAGGCGATTTCTGCGGTGCGCCCATGTCCGAGAGTAACCAGCGGAGCCAGATAAGTTCTTGAGAAGTGTCTGCGAGAGCCCGGTATTCAGCTTCTGTACTAGACCGGGCGGTGAGAGATTGCTTCTTGCTGCGCCATGAAATGAGAGAATCGCCAAGGAAGAAACAATACCCGGTAGTAGAGCGACGATCAGTCATATCGCTATCCCAGTCAGCATCAGAGAAGCCACGCAGGACTAAGGACGAAGTGGAGGAGAAATATAGGCCATGAAACATTGTGCCTTTCAAATATCGCAGAATCCGTAGGACAGCGGCGTAGTGGTCGGAACGCGGAGCAGCCATAAATTGACTGACAGTATGAACAGCGTATGCGATGTCTGGTCGAGTGACAGTGAGATAGACAAGAGAACCCACTAGTTGGCGGTAGCGAGTAGGATCTTGTAGGGGTGTACCGGCACTTGGTGTCAGATGAAGATTGTATTCCAAAGGTGTAGATGCCACCTTGGTATCCGAGAGGCCAGCCTTGGAGAGAAGGTCGGAGATGTACTTTGCTTGACAGAGATAGGTGCCTGACACGTCGGAGAGCACCTCAAGTCCAAGGAAGTAGTGAAGTTTGCCCAGGTCTTTCATCTCGAAAGCAGAGCTGAGTGACTGTTTTAGGGAGGCTATACCAGTTGAGTCACTACCAGTGATAATCATATCATCCACATACAGGAGAAGTAGGATGCTTCCAGCGGCAGTGGTACGGGTAAATAGGCCTGAATCATAGTTGCTTGCAGAGAAACCCAATGAAAGCACCGTGTTGCTGAACTTTTCAAACCATGCACGAGGAGCCTGTTTGAGACCATACAGGGCTTTGCGGAGACGACATACATGGCCGGAGGGAAGAGAGACACCAGGAGGAGGAGTCATGTAAACCTCTTCAGACAGATCGCCATTCAGGAAGGCATTCTTGACATCCATTTGAAACAGAGGCCAGTTTTTGGTAGCTGCGATGGCCAGGAGACTGCGAACAGACGTTACACGCGCAACAGGAGCAAAGGTCTCCTCATAGTCGATGCCATATTCCTGATTAAAGCCCTTGGCCACTAGACGGGCTTTGTACCGATCAATTGATCCATCAGACTTGGTTTTGATCTTGAAGACCCATTTAGAGCCGATGGGTCGTTTCCCAGGTGGTAGCGGAACAGGGTCCCATGTTTGAGCTTTTGCGAGAGCTCGAAGTTCTTCTTGCATAGCTGCTTGCCAATGTGAACTTGAAGCTGCTTCCTTGTAGGAAGTAGGTTCATGATGTGATAACAATGTAGCATAACAGTGATAATCACGAAGATGAGCGGGAACCTGTCTCACCCGGTCGGAACGGCGAACTGCTGTTGACGTCGAGGGTCCAGGATCCGTGGATTCAGCAGGCGACTCAGGTGGAGTCGAGGGAGTTGGAACAGGTGGCGAAGGATCAGAGGTCGTTGCAGTTGAGTCAGAAACTGGAGTAGGGATCGGGGTGGTGAATGGAGTATCCAAAGTGAGAGAGGGGTCAGTAAAGAAAGGGGTATGATGAGTGATACTGGGCTCAGAGTTTGGCATGTCATAAAAGGGGACATCTTCCCAGAAGGTGACATGTCTAGAGATTCGTAGGCGTTTGGAGATGGGATCCCAACAGCGATATCCTTTGTGTTCAATGCCATATCCAAGGAAAAGGCATAGTCTGCCACGAGGTTCAAGTTTGGTATATTCATGAGGTTGCAATTGAACAAAACATGCACACCCCCAAACCTTGAGAAGTTCATAAGCAGGAAGGACTCCATGTAAAACTTCATAGGGCGATTTGTGTTGGAGTACGGGCGTGGGATGTCTGTTGATGGTATAGACAGCAGTGAAGGCAGCTTCTCCCCAGAAGCGTTCAGGGCACTTGGCAGAGACAAGGAGAGTGCGGACAGTATCAAGGATATGTCGATGTTTGCGTTCAGCGCGACCATTTTGGGGAGAGGTACCCGGACAAGAGTACTGTGAGATAGTGCCTTGAGATCGAAGAAAGGCGATGAGAGAAGATTCTTTGTATTCCATAGCGTTATCAGCTCGAAGAATCTTTATGGGTTTTGAGAACTGAGTTTGTATCATGCGGGCAAAGTTAATGTAGAGTTGAGGTAGCTCTGAGCGGTGCTTCATAAGATATATCCAGGTGAAGCGTGTGTGATCATCGATGAAGATAACGAAGTACCTGTGTCCACCCATAGATGGATGTGGTGCCGGTCCCCAGACATCGGAATGGATAAGATCAAAGGCAGATACGGATGTATAATCATTGAGTTCAAAAGGTAGAGCATGGTGTTTGCCAAGTTTACAGGATAAGCAGGAAACTTCATTGGAAGTGACGTTACCTAGAACACCAGAGTTAGCTAAAAGTTTTATTCTGGCCGATGACAAGTGTCCCAAGCGAGCATGCCAGAGATCAAAGGAGGAAGTTGTGGAAATTGGCGCAGCAAGGTTTGTATGTGACGAAGACAAAGGTAAGCGAAGATATACGACTTCAAGAGTCCGTCCAACTCTACGGCCTTTTCCAAGAATCTGCTTAGTCTTTGGATCTTGTATAACACAACCAAAGAAATCAAAAGATATGAGTAGACCCATTTCCTGAAGCTGGGTAAGAGAGACTAGCCCTATCGCTAGTCCTGGTACATGCAGCACATCGGGTAACTGAATCAGGTCAGTGGAATAATTCCCACTGAATAGTACAGGCTTGGGAGTAAGGTCCGCTGTGCGAACAGTAGGATGCGGAGATGGCTGCTTAGTGATGAACCCGGCGGGATATGGTGACATGTGGTTAAAGCAGCCAGAATCAAAAATCCAGAATTGATCCGATGTAGACGATCGCGGAGAATGCATTCCCATGGTCCAAGACATTGGTTGTTGCATAAGTTGTTGACGCACCAAAAATTGCATAAGATGTTGATTCTGACGCAGGAGTTGCATAAGTGCAACTTGTTGTGACGGATTCAGTGACACAGATCCATTTGAAGTGGTGGATTGGGGTTGAAAATGACTGAGGTTGGATGTCATGATTAGAGAGTAAGTAAAACTTTACAAGAGAATCTCAACTCGGGCAGAGTTTCGACTAGGGAAAGCGTATCCCGACTCGGAATCAAAAGATTTCCAACTCGGAATCGGCTCGGGAAAAGAGAAACAAGAAAGAATCCCAACTCGGTTTTTTTTTTTTTTTTTTTTTTTTGGATGTGGAAAACGGATGTGGAAAACGGATGTGGAAAACGGATGTGGAAAACTGGATGAGGAAAACGGATGTGGAAAACGGATGTGGAAAACTGGATGTGGAAAACGGGTGTGGAAAACGGGTGTGGAAAACGGGTGTGGAAAACGGATGTGGAAAACGGATGTGGAAAACTGGATGAGGAAAACGGATGTGGAAAACGGATGTGGAAAACTGGATGTGGAAAACGGGTGTGGAAAACGGGTGTGGAAAACGGGTGTGGAAAACGGATGTGGAAAACGGATGTGGAAAACGGTCTTTTCCGATTCGGAAAACGGGTGCGGAAAACGTATTTTTTCCGATTCGGAAAACGGGTGCGGGAAACGTACTTTTCCGATTCGGAAAACGGATTTTCCAACTCGGAAAACGGGTGCGGAAAACGGTCTTTTCCGATTCGGAAAACGGGTGCGGAAAACGGTCTTTTCCGATTCGGAAAACGGGCGCGGAAAACGGGCGCGGAAAACGGGTTTCCCGATTCGGAAAACGGATTTTCCAACTCGGAAAATAAGAAAATCCGACTCGGATTTGAAGAATCCCAACTCGGGATTGATGAAGGTGATTAAGGAGCCTAAAGCTCTGATACCATGTTAGAAATGGAAAGGGATTGAAAGATTGATTGTATTGAATAATGAAAAAGTATTTACAAAAGAGGTAAACTACCCTATATATACATGAGGATTGGGCCAGGAATGGACCAAGGCCAAGGCCCATGGGCCAATACAATATCTACAACTAACAAGGTTAAACAAGTTTAAGCATTTAATCAAATACTATAAAAATTTAAGGATTATAACATTTATTAAAAAAGTTTAGGGGTTAAACCATTTTTTCAATAAAAAGTTTAAGGGTTAAATTACATTTTATTCATAAATTTAAGGGTTAAAGTAAATAACTTTCAAATTAGTAGTAACCTAGTATAGCATGTGAAGTGACTAAAACAATAAATTATAACAAGTTTACGGATTAAAACACAAACTTTAAAAGTTAAAACATATTAACAATTTTTGGATCTTTTTTTCCTTTTTAATTTATTTCATTGGTTGGCTAAAAATGTTTGCATCAAAAATTAATAAAATTTAAACTTCTTTTTGCTTTCTTAATTTTAAACAAAATTGTAAGGTTTTATATCAAAATATTTGAATCATGTTAGAGAAACCAGATTTTATATTGCATCATCAAATTCTCAACAAAAACATACCAAACATTCAGAGCGTATATCTAGATATTTATTGTGTATCTCAAGATCTTACAAAAAATGTGATTGGTACTACAACACAATATCTCCCACACGTATGGGGGCACACTTATACATGTGTGTGTGTGTGTCGGTGTGTTGTCACGTATGTATGTATGTATGCAGGGGCACGTTTTGTTAGAGACCTAAAATTGATTAGGAACTCGAAAATCACCTCTAATGAAACTCTTGCTCTATGTCCCTCTCTCTCCCTCGTCTTTATCTCTCCTCTCTTTCTCTCTATGTGTGTGAGTGTGTTGGGGGGGGGGGGTTGGGTTCCAATAAGATATGATTATCAACAATTGCATGAGAAATGGATCCATATTTTAGGATAAAATACGTTGAGGTGCACTGAATCAATTATATTCTAAAACGCAATCCATGTGAGGCACGAGGATACAAATGATCAAAGGTTTGAATACAATTCTCATGCTTCTTAAAAAACTCAACTTTTTACATGATTACTCTCATACATATATAGAGTTTAGGGTTTAGGGATAGGGTAACAATACATGCGTCCTAATTAATTTTAGGGGTTAAGTTTCATTAGGGATGATTTTGAGTTCCTAATCAATTTTAGGTCTTTTAACCAAAAAAAATGAATCTACATAGATACATACATAACAACACACACATACATACATACATGGGAGACAAAGAGGTAAAGTTTCATTAGGGGTGATTTCTTAGTTCCTAATCAATTGTAGGCCTCCAACAAAACATGACCCTAGATACATACATAACAATACACTCATACATGTATCCCCCCCCCCACCCCCACCCCGGCTCCCCCGCCCGACCACATGTGGGGGTATATTGTAATACCGATCATATTTTTGTAATAATCATGAAATACACGATACATATCTAGATATGTGCTCTGAATGCGAGAAGTTAAACATTTTACGAGAAAACGAAGAGTATGATATCATATATGATTAAAAACGTCTGTATATTATCAATGTAACATCTTATAAATCATATATAATAGGGGAATTATAAATGAATCCTCCTATGAGATGAATGAGTCATTTATATGAATATATAGATGGATCCAGTATATAGGGTCTACTTTTATGTGAGTGTATTAAAAATCAAAGGAAATCTATATAACAACACCCATATAATCATTAGTATATTTTTGTAAAATGTTTGTTTTTTCTTTTAAATCCATTTATATGTATGTATGTATGTTTGTCATTTGTATGTACATATACCATGATGATCAATCAAATCGACTTCGGTTGTTTTTAACCTAAACTAGTTTGTCTTCAACAAATGGTACATTGGGATTCCTTCTTATATCTTCCTTTTTGTCTTTATTACCCTTCATTATTCTTTATAATCCCATTTTGTCCCACTCTCAAGCCCCTTTCACTTTTATCCATGTGGGTCCTTCTTCCACATGGTGGTCCACACTCTAATTGACCTTTTTACCCTTTTATTTTAATGTGTTCCTTTTATTTGGTTGGATATTAATAAGATTGTAATGTGATAGAGATGGATCAATCTACATCCACCAAACTCTTTACTTATGCTTATCCAACTTTCCCTATCTCAATTAACATTCAATCTTTATTAAATTATTTTATTCAAATTTATTAATTTGTTATTAAAACTTTGTGAAAAAACAATTATATTTAGTATTTATTTGAAAAAGTAAGTAAAACAAATGACTTGATTATGTATAACTTTCATTATATTATCTACTAAAACGACATATATAGATATCAATAATATGTTTTCCATGAATTATAGCGGCTTCTATGTAATTTAAAATGGGTTAGATTAAATACACGTGATACAAGGTTCTAAAATTTCATTTTCAATTACACCACAAAAAAATATAAAAAATGTTAAAGTTTTTGTTTTCAAATCATGGTATCTACAGTTTATTTTTGGATTTTTCCAACTCATGAAATTAATACGAAATGTTTTTTTTTAGTTGAATGAAATAAAAACTCTAGTTGAATGAAATAAAAAATTTCAAATACTCAGATATAAAGCGTCCATAAAAATTAAGTTTAATATTTTTTCGAACAAAATTTGTAAGACAATTATCCACCCTTTGGCAATCGGTTCAAATTTGATAGTTAAAACATCTTGGTAGTTATTTTATAATTGAATTTGTGATTTTTAAGAATGTTTTTATTTTTTTTTACAGATAAGAGGTACTATAAATAAATGTAAACAATAGATAAATAATATTTAATTAAATAATTATAATATTTAATTAAATAATTATAATATTTTAATAATATAATTATTAAAATAGATTAGTCGTTGAATTTAATGTAATTCTGATAATTTTATAAAATTATAGCATAACTATAAAAAATGTTTTGATAAATTTCTTTTGGAACGCAAACTTTAAAAACAAAAAGAGCCAGGACTTAATATGCAAATGTCTCAATTTTACTAATTTGTAATTTGACAAATTTACCCCTAGTGAACACTTTCACTCCATGTCTTTGTTTGATGAGGTGGGTCCCCATGCTTTTCATCATGAGGTGATTGATTGGCATTTTATCCCTAAAGAATTGATATAATCATATAAAATTATTAAACATTTAAAATGGGTTTTTGTAAATATAAAATATTTGTTTTTTGTATCAATTATTACGTGCTTGAAGATCAAAATAGGACGTCTTATTTAAGTCATAACAAAATCCAAAAACAATTATTTATTTACAACATTATGGTATATTCTATTTTTGTTCTTAAAATTATAAATGGATATATTGAACATTTCTAATCATATCAATTTTCTTGTAGCTTCTCAAAATAGAGCTTTTATAAGTATTTTTACTAAAATATAAATCTAAAAAAAGTGTTTTAGATTAACTTAGATATAATTTTATGGTTCATATGTTGGCAAAGTTCACTACACCCTTAGTTTAAGAAAATACTAGAGAGAAGAAAAATATAATTATAAACTAATTGACAGACACGATATAATATATACATACATATTTGATGATTATATATATCATCTCTGATTATAAACTAAAAATCATATGTGATTCAGATTTGTTTAACGCTCTTGGATCGTCAGTCACAAACTCACAATGCATGTACATGTCCCTATGTTAGCGAAACTTGAATTACATGTGATTTTTCTATCTCTAAAACCACAATTAATATTAGGCGTTTTTATGTTCATTTATATGTTCCGTATATTAAACACATACAAAAACAAAACACGTGAACACGTCATCATGAAGTTTATCTTGAAATATAATTCGTTAAATATTTGTAACTTGTTTTTACAAATTTGTAATATCCAAAATGGTTTTTATTTGTAATTGATTTTGTTATATTATATGTGTGTGGTTTTTATATAAAAAGAGCAGGATTTTTGGGCAATTTATTCTTCCACTTTCGCTTGAAAATTTTACATGTTTCCTTGATAATATTTACACTACTTTATGCTTTTTATAAAGCTACTTGTAGAAATATTCTCTGAAAACAATTTCACCAAATTCTATCAACTTTTGGAAAAATGCTTCAAAGATTAATGTTGCATATGGTTTTGTCACAATGTGTTTGCTTCTTTCTTTCTATGGTTATTTTTGGAATCACAAAGATAAAGTCACTTTCTCTCTTTTCATTTTTATTGTCCATTTTATTTCTTCTATAAATTGAATATTTAAATCTATAATTAAAGTGTTAGATGGTCAAATATACTAAATAACAGTTATTTCGTAACCAAATGTACTACAAAAAGTGTATAATATATAAACAAAGAAACGAATAACAAGTTATATAGATAAACTCTTAATCCTATCGGTAAATAGAAGTATTCTATTTGAAATGTATAAATAAAAGCCTTTAGCCAAATTATATTAACAATGTGACTTTGAACCATTCCGTGGAGAAATATCGTAATAATAAAAATTGGAATATCATCTAAGGTGTAAACTTTGTCCTTTTAAACATGCAATACCAAACTAATATCGATAAGGCTAGTTTTATTGGGCCTTGACCCATCATGGGACGGGTCCGAGACAAAAGTATAGGCGTTATCGTGATTTTTGACCCAAATTTTAACTACGCCTCGATTTAGTTTTATGATTGGGATTTAAGTAGCCCAATCACGACAAAATACTCTTAAGGGATTTTTAAGACAATATTTTTAATATAATTTTCATTTCTGAATTTTAAATTAACTTAAAGATAATTTTTTTGTTCCTCATTTCAAATACACTTTTTAATTTTTTGAGAAAAATATATTGATATATACTAATTTTTTTTGTTGATGTCATTTAACAAATAATACACTATATTTACATGAAAAGAAAAACCAAAAATAAGGGCCATTTATTATGGGCTAAAGACTCTACTTTTATGGCTCATTTCAAAAAGAGATGAATTTGGATCTTAAGAAATCAAATTTCAACCCCACAACGATACTTGTTTAATTTAACGATTAAGCTTAATCATATCAAAATTTAATTTAGTTAGTTTGGAAAGGTCAATTTTTCCGTGACGATATGAACCCCTAAAACATATTATTTATCGAGCCAAATATCTTCTTACGTTTATAAATCAAAGAAATAAAAGCATACAAAATTCTTGAGGTTGAATCAATAATTGAGCTTGATCTCGAGTTTGAGGCTATAAACCAGTATTGATCTCGAGTTTAGACATTGAAAAATATTAAAGCTAGGGCTCAAGCCCTACTTTTAAAAGTTCTTTCGAGTTTGAATTCGAGTTTAGTAATAATTTTATGAACTAAGCTTGAATAAATACAACTCATTTTGGTTGAACTAATTAACGCTATTATAAATCTAGAATTTTATTTGTTACTCCTATTTTTCATATAAATTTACTGATAAATATAATTGATGGAAGAATGTACTTCCATTTTGATCCTTAATAGATATTGTTTCTATACTTTAAAACTCAAGTTTTTTGTTTATCGATTTTGGTTCATTATTGGCTGTTAACATTTTTGGTTAAATTCCAATTGAATGAGAAGTATTTTAGTTATTTTTACTATTTTTATTCTATTAAAAAAGACAGATTGTATTTGTAAATTTAAATTGTCAGACAAAAAGACCCAAATAAAATAAAATCCTAAGATGGTAGTGAGCCGTTTTTCTTTTTTTACCATTTAAACTTCAAAAAAATAATTTATTTATTTTTCATTTGATATTAAAAATAGACAAAATAATTAAAATATCTCTTCATTCCATTGGACTTAACAAAAAGATTAATATTTACTTAATTAGAAGGTCAAAACTATTGAAAATTAACAAACATATATAAACAATTAAGCCTAACCTTCTAAGTTTTAAAGACAACATCAATTGCAAATTACAAATCTCAAAGACCAAAATAAACTTTTTTTTTAACAGCGGATAATTCATGCGTACGTTCCGACATAAAGTCGACAAAGTATTCATGATCCATACGGGTAACCCAAACAATTCTCAGCCCATGAATCGAACCGGAGAGGAATGTCATCCACTATTCCTCATAAAGATGTTACCAACTATATGCTATTACCTTGATCAAAATAATATTTATATTAGTTATTATTTATTAGTATTAGCATTAATTAACATTTGTTAGTTTTTTATAATTAATTGTAATAAAATATATAATAAAGTTTATAATAAAAAATACTTTCAACAAACTACTAGATAATTCCCAACACTTTTTCTACAATTTTATAAAATAAAAAATCAAAATACATAAAACCTTTTTTTTTCTTAACGCTAAAAGTTTTTTATTTCTAAATTATTTATCATTATTTATCTTATTAAAATATATATTATATTTAATGTTTAAATAACTTTTATAAAACTTTCGAAGAATCAATTATACATTTATACTTTAAAAATTTACAAGCATATACTAATAGGGTAAATTGCGTCAAAAAAGAACGTACTTTACTCTAGTTTCTGTTTTGGGTAATGTACTTTTAAAATACTTATTTAAGGGTATATAACAAAACTTTACAACCAAAAAGGGGAACCACTTAACAATGTAGTAAGTCAATATTGATTTTTCAATAATTATATTATTTTAAAAATTCTAAATAAGCATTAATATTGTCATGTTTATTAAATAATTTTCATGTCATCCAAAGAAATTCCATATAAATAATGTTTATTACCTACTCCAAGTCTTAATCCTTCTATGTTCTACGATTATCGTTTTTTAATTTAATTTATCCTCCTTAAAAAAATTCTTAAAAAAAAATTGTTTCCGATTTTGTTAGTTTGCTCCAAAAAAACCAAGTTTGCAATTTTGTACGTTTGATGCGTTGAAGTTCTTCACCATCCCTTTGTTTTCATTCTTCTTGAAATAGAACAAAAAAAAAAAAAAACAATGGTTGTTGAGGAGAGATTATTTGAGGAATGAAAATAACGAAGTTTTGGAGTTTAGGAAACCGGTTTTGATTTGTGTAAGGCTTAAAGGAAAAGGGAATTTTTAAGAAAAATAAAATTAAATTAAAAAAACGATAATAATGAGAGATGAATGGATTGAGATTTAGAGTAGGTGATAAACATTATTTATATGGAATTTCTTTTGATGAAATGAAAATTATTTAAGGGACATGACAATATTGATGCTTATTTATAATTTTTAAAACAATATAATTATTGAAAAATCAATAGTGACTTACTATATCAGATTTTTTAACACGAAAAAGTAACGATTTTTATAAAACCCAATTAACTAACAAACAACTTAAACCTGATCTGTTAGGTTTAGGAAGTGGCTCTGATACCACTGTTGGGAATCGCAGGCTACAAAACATGCACAGCGGAATAAAATTGCTCGATTCCCAATCGAGGATCCAATCCTAAACACAGACAGTCACAAACGAGGATGTTCCGAAAATTTACCTCTAGTTGTGAAATCACCGGATCGCAAGCAGGGGATACACCGCTACTGACACCTTCACGAGATTAGCTGCTAGACCACCTCCGGGATTGCCTCAAATTTCGATGGAGTGAGAGGGAGAGAATAAGGGTTTCAGGTTTTCTCTAGGGTTTTTCTTTTAGACTTAGTTTTTGGAATGAATGATAATTGATTAGGTTTACCATATTTATAATCATAAATATGGTAATACCCATAAAAGAAAAAGCCCGACCAATCTAAAAGCCCGTTAAGCTTTTTAATTGATTTAAACCTTTTATTTAATTAATAATTATTAATTAAATAACTTAACCTTTTTAATTAATTAACTATTAATTAATCCGATAAAATATACCAACTGATATTTATATTAACTAAATAATAAATAACTATTTATTATTTATTTCTCACTCAAATAATTAATTTATACTTAATTAATTATTCCATCAAACTGGTAAATCCACTTGATCTCTAATTGGTGTGCAGCGGTGTGACCTACTAGTGTCTTATAACATTGGACACGGTAAACCCTGTTACTATCTTGCACATAATCTTAACAGACTCCCACTTGTGCCAGACTAGTAACTGTACTGTTACCATTAGCCTAAGGAGGTCCCTAGCCAGACACTTAGGTTAACCAGGTTATAAGATCTCTTACATCCAGAGATACAATTCACGCTTGAATTTGTACACAGGTTCATTTCTTTTGCACACGATATTTCTAAAGTGATTTAAGACATGGAGTGGAGGATTCATTTCTTAAAATCAAGTATTTCTTGACTCTGATTCCGATTGCCTACAGTAACGGATATTACTAAATAACACCTGTTATTCTATCCGAGCGTGGCCACGTGATTTCTGCCAATCTTAATCGTCAAGGGGCCCGGAAATATCTCTCTTTTGAAAGAGGTGCAAATCCCTTCTTGACTACTTGCATTTGGATCCACGGATTCCGCTGCATCTAGTCACGTCCCGTATGGCCGCCCTGTTACGGTGCAGCGTTAGTACGTGCTAAGAGTACAACAGTCTTCATGTTTCCAAACCAAGTATCTCAGGTCTGAGGACAACCTATCAAGTCAATGCTTATGACTGAGGCTCCATGAAGCAGACTTGATTACTGGTCACTTCCAATACTCAAACACTCTGATGAGTATCTATAAATACTTGGTCACATTACTTGTGCTTTTATTCTTTTCTTTGAATAAATCATCAAGTATTTATAATAGTGTTAAACTCCCCATTGAAATTCCCATTTCAATAAGTGGCTACGGAATTTTAGATTTCATACAAGACTTTGTAAGAATCACGGATACATTTAAATATGCGAAAAATAGCTAATTTGGAACAATCATGAAAATAAAACCTCCATTTATTTCTAACACACTTGAAATAAAACTTTACATGATTACATTGTTTCAAAATTAAACTATAGTAATAATTAATAAACTAAGAACTAGCTACTGGCTTCCAGGTACTGCATCCCAATGGAATTCGCATGTGCCTCATGCTTTACCCTTGCTAGTGGCTTTGTCAGCGGATCTGCGACATTTTCCTCTGTTGGAATCTTGCATATTCTCACATCGCCTCTTCCAATGATCTCTCGGATAAGGTGATATTTCCTGAGCACGTGTCTTGACTTGTGATGCTCTCTCGGTTCCTTTGCTTGCGCCACGGCTCCAGAGTTATCACAGAATATATCGATCGGTCTCGAGATACTGGCAACCACTCTGAGATCCGATAGAAAATTCCTTAGCCAGACAGCTTCCTTTGCCGCATCAGATGCTGCAATGTACTCTGCTTCTGTAGTTGAATCTGCAATCGTGTCCTGCTTCGAGCTCTTCATGAGATCGCACCTCCGTTTAGGGTAAAGACGTACCTTGATTGTGACCTGAAGTCATCTCTGTCGGTCTGGAAACTAGCGTCAGAGTATCCGGTGACACTAATTTCATCCTCAGATCCTCCAAAGACCAAGAACATTTCTTTCGTTCTTCTCAGATATTTAAGAATGTTCTTGACAGCCACCCAATGAGGTTCACCCGGATTCTGTTGATATCTGCTCGTAACACTTACTGAGTAAGCAACATCGGGCCTAGTACATAACATGGCATACATGATTGATCCAATTGCAGAAGCATATGGAACTGTTTTTATTTTGTCCTGATCTTGACTAGAAACAGGACATTGTGTTTTACTTAACACTATGCCATGCTGCATCGGGATAAATCCTTTCTTGGATTCATCCATCCTGAATTTCTTCAGAATTTTATCGATATACGTACTCTGACTAAGTCCGATAAGCCGCTTGGATCTATTTCTGTAGATCTTTATACATGTTAGCATTATGTGCATAAGTTGACAAACCGTTTGATCGCACATCCAACGTTATAAGTCACTTGAGGGTCACACCTGTGAGGACCTATAATTCGGATAGTAAATTAACCCCAGTTTGGAGAGTTTAGTTTTATAATAGTGAATTATAAAACTGTTGGGTGTTTTCTGTATAAACCCCAAAGTGAAAGGTTTCAGATAATTAATTAAGGTTATATATTTATTAGTTAAATAAATATATAATAAGTAATTAATTGGTTTATAATTATCTAGATAATTATTATATGGAAATATAATAATAGTGAAATATTCTTTCTTGGAGAGAAAGAAAGAATAAGATAATTATGGAAATTATTCTTTCTTAGAGAAAAAGAATGAATAAAGGCTATCTGATACATGGAAGGTTTTCCATATAAATAGATATGCCAGGTTATCAGAATTCAATTGAATTAATTCAATCAACTAAGAAATCTTTCTCTCTCCATCTCTCTCTCTCTCGTCGATCTCACCAAACAAGAAACCAGATCCGGTTTCGTTTTTCGTTTGATCGTGTTCTTCGCGTACCGTTTGTTCGTGAGGTGTTCGGGGTTAGATCCAGCTAGAGGGAATTCCGTTTGGTCGTTTACGGGTGGATCTATCTCAAGCAATCCAGGTAATAACCCTAAACCTACATATTAACTGTAATAAGATAAACAAATAAGATCTGTGATGTTTTCGGGATTTTAATCGTTATTGCTTCCGCTTAATCAAACCAGTTAGGTTTGATTGTTTAAACCTTTTGGAACAGTTTGTTTCATATGGTTTTGTCGTGTATCTCAAACCAGTTAGGTTTGAGATCACAGTTTTTCTCGTGTCAGTTCGATACGAGGATCTCACAAAATCCCAACAATACCAAGTATATAAGCAGCTTCTCCAAGGTCTTTCATCTGGAAACATTTGCTTAACCAGCTCTTTACACTCTGTAAAGTTGGTACATCGTTTCCTATGAGTAGAATGTCATCTACGTACAAGACCAAGAAGGTTACTATGCTCCCACTGAACTTAGTGTAGACACACGGCTCGAACTCACTTTTGGTAAAACCAAACTCTTTGATTCGCTCATCAAAGTGTAAGTTCCAGCTTCTAGATGCTTGCTTTAATCCATAAATGGATTTTAGCAGTTTACACACCTTATTAGAATTCTTAGGATCTTCAAACCCCTCTGGTTGTTCCATATAGACGTCTTCTGTTAACTTTCCATTCAGAAAGGCTGTCTTGACGTCCATTTGCCAAATCTCGTAGTTAAAATACGCTGAAATGGCCATAAGAATTCTAATTGACTTTAACATGGCCATTGGTGAAAAGGTTTCATCATAGTCGATACTATGAGTTTGCGTGAATCCTTTTGCGACCAGTCTGGCCTTGAAGGTGTGTACATTTCCATCCATGTCGGTTTTCTTCTTGAAAACCCATTTGCGTCCAACAGCTCTACAGTGTTGTGGCAAATCAGTCAACTCCCAAACTTGGTTGTCGTACATGGATTGCATCTCAGCCTTCATGGCTTCCTGCCATTGTTCAGACTCATTGCCTGACACAGCTTCTCCATAGGATGTTGGTTCATTCAAGTCTCCGCTGTCTTGAGAGACTAGAAATCCAAGATACCTATCTGGTTCTTGTCTTACCCTACTGGATCTGCGAAGGTCCTGTGTTTGCACTTCCTCAATCGTTTCTGATCGAGGTTCAACATTCTCATGTTGAATTTCTGGCTCAACAATTGGTGTAGTGTTTTCTTCGTCTACTACCTGTAGATCTACATCCTTTCTGGTGTTCCCGGAACTGAGAAACTTTTCTTCCAGAAATTTTCCATTTCAAGCAACAAAGACTTTGTTCTCTTCAGGGTTGTAGAAATAATATCCCACGGTGGTTCTGGGATATCCTACGAAGAAACACTTGTCGGATTTGGGTTTGAGTTTTTCTGAGGTAGGTCGTTTGACGTAAACCTCACAGCCCCAAATTCTTAGAAAAGACATGTTGGGTTTCTTACCCTTACAAATCTCGTATGGAGTCTTTTCTACCGACTTTGTTGGCGCTCTGTTCAGTATGTGTGCTGCTGTTTCGAGCGCATGTCCCCAGAATGACATTGGCAGTGTAGAGTGACACATCATCGTTCGTACCATATCAAGTAAAGTACGATTTCTCCTTTCTGACACACCATTCATCTGAGGTGTATACGGAGGTGTGAGTTGCGATACAATCCCACATTCGATTAGATGGTCCTCAAACTCTGTACTAAGATATTCGCCTCCTCGATCTGACCGTAAAAACTTGATTTTCTTATCAAGTTGATTCTGTACTTCATTCTGATATTCCTTGAATTTCTCAAAGGTTTCAGATTTATGTCTCATCAAGTAGACATAACCATACCTACTGAAGTCGTCAGTAAAGGTAATGAAGTACCGGTATCCTCCTCTTGCCTCATGACTAAATGGTCCACACACATCTGTGTGAACTATTTCTAACAAGTCAGCGGCCCTTTCATTCACACTGTTGAAAGGTTGCTTTGTCATTTTGCCAGATAAACAAGACTCGCAGTTATCAAAAGGTTTGTAATCGAAATTACCAAGAAAACCTCCTTTTAGGAGTAGTTCAACGCGTTTCTTGTTTATGTGGCCCAAACGACAATGCCAGAGGTAAGTTTGATCCTCAATATCCTTGGATCGTTTACTTATATGATAGATTTCACTACTGTTGTCTTGTAGATTTACTGTGTATAGACCATTTACGGGTGTAGCTTTAAAATAGAAAATATTATCTTTAAAGACTGAAATCATTTTATAATCATATTTATAATAAAATCCTTGGTCTACTAATAAATCAAAAGACAAAACATTCTTAATCATATTTGGAATATAATAACAATTATCCAGTTCCAAAACTAGACCCGAGGGTAAACTAAGACTATAAGATCCTACAGCTTCAGCTATCAGCGGTGTGCCTTCGCCAACTCGTAGGTTCGAACGGTCCTTCCTCAGAGTCTTTCTTCTAGTGAATCCCTGTAAATGATTACAAATGTGGTTACCACTGCCTGTATCAATTACCCATGATTTCATAAGAAGTGATTAAGCAATCTATCATAAAGATAACTGGAGCATCGGGTAAACCGATCTCTATCTGGTCGATATTCATCGAGTGCTCGCAAATATCCTCGCTGCCGCACTCTGGGCAACTTAGATCTCCCAGCTCATCAATTATATCAGTGTCCATGAGATCTGCAGGTTCGGGTACTGGCTCTAGACTGGCCAGAATATCTTCATGAACTTTATCCACGTCTTTCTTTGGTTCCTTCATGTAGGCACTAGCTGTGTCTTGAACTTCTTTTGTGAGGGAAATGTTAGGATTATGTGCGAGACAGTAACAGGGTTACCGTGTCCAATGTTATAAGACACTAGTAGGTCACACCGCTGCACGCCAAAATGAGAACGTTTGGATTACGTGAGAAAAATAATTAATTGATTATTAATTATTTAAGAGAGAAATAAATAAATAATTAGTTAGATTATTTATAATTAATTAATCAGATAGATTAATTAATAGATAATTATGGAAATTATTATGGAGATAATTACCAAAGAGTTTATATGGAATAAAACTCTTATTAAGTTTTATCCATATAAATAAGGGGTTAGGGGTGTCAGTTTATTTGATTCATTCAGTCCAAAAACCCAGAAAAACTCTCTCTCTCTCTCCCTTGAAAACCGGCGCCAAATCCAAGTAACAAAAGGGTTCGCGTTCGTTTTTTCGGGTAACCATCGCAAACCCCGATTGGGCAGCGGTGGTGCAACGATGGTGGTGACGGTGTTGTTGCCCAGTAGTGGCGGCAGTAGCGTGGAGGTGGCGGCGGCCTTGGCCATTGTCACCAGTTGAACCACGAACCACCGAGCCAACCGCCGGCTGCCTTACGGCCTCGCCGGGCGGTGGCGGTGGCTGTTTGTTGTTTCCCGCAAGCGCAGGCCACACCACCGAACGGTGGTGATGGCGTTTGTTGTTGATCGCCGGACCAAGCCACCAATCGGTGGAGGTCACGATAGGCGGTGGTGGTGAAAGCCTTGCCGCTGGCTGTTGTCATCGGCAGCGATGGCGGTCTTCGCGGCTGCTGTCGTTGCGGTGGTAGGTGGCGGCGATCAATGGAACCGGTGGTGGTGGTGACGATTTTGATTGTTACCATCATCGCCGGTAACTGGTATTTTTTCCCAATAAACCGATAGTAACGATCTCAATTGATTGTGGCTATCAGAAAGGGTATTGGATAAGGTTTCGTGTTGATAAGTTTCGTTTTAGCCAGATAGGCTGAAACTCCGGATAAAATTAATTAAAATTAATTTTAGATAATTGCAAAACCAGTTTGGGTTTTAGGTTTTTCAGTGTTATTTAACTGCTTATCGTGGTTGTCATAGCTAAGCCCTAGACCCGTGGTTGTAATTTTATTTGCTTGTTTATTTATTTATTTAATCGTTGGTTATGGGAGGCCTGCGTGCCATTTGCAACCCGCTTTTATAATGTAATATCAATAAATAAAATAACCAAAAGAAACCGAAGACGGAGCACGGAGTCAAAGATGGATCTTGGAGCCAGTGGGAGCGCCGAGAAGTTCATGCCTTGTGTGTTGCTGTCACTTAGGGTCAAGACCGTCGTTTTGTGTTGGCTCACAAAACGACAATAGTTTTAAGGGTTTTTGCTATGACATGTCTTTTAAAACTGCGTGGTTGATTTTATATTTAATTGCGTGGTTGTTTATATTTAATTGTATAATTGTTAAATGACCTTTTTTTTAAAAAAAAAAATAAATATAAACCGAATGTTTTAAAAGGACAAAAAGGGATACAAATACAGTTAGTGTTTGGATCCAGTTTTTCAAATTTTTGGAAAAAGAAAACTGGCTATTTCGACCCTTGATAAAATCATAGATTAGTAAGTGCAACCCACTTTAGGGGCACTTCCGGTGTAAGGTACATAGGGCGTTGTAAGTGCACACACTATGAGCGCCCGTGTTCAAACCGAAACTGGAAGGTGATAAAACTCTGCGAATTATCTCCGGGTGGTACCGGCCAGAGTTTGTCCAGGTCCCGGGTGGTGCAATCTATTTTGGTAATTATTTATTCACTGGGTGGTACCAGGCCAAAATGCACTAGAGGGACTAAATATGCACGGACTATTAATATCCGATGTCCCGACGATCTAGAAGTCGTATTTTCAGATAGGAATACGATTGGTATAGTTTTACCTACCGTAGATCGCATGAGTCGGTTTGACATGATCACATGCTTCCCGACACATGTGAAATATGGATTCTAGTCTAATAAATTTATTTTAAGGGTAATAATTTATTAGAATTATATAATTATAAACTAAATTGGAATTTATTCTTCTGTAGATGTCTCCAATTAGCATTCCGTTTTATTCACCTGAGGAATCACTTCGCCTTATTACGGGCAAGTGGAAGCTTACGGGCCAGAACTTTCCAGTTTGGAAGTTGCACTTACAGAATGTTTTGAGTGCCCAGGGTAAGCTTTATGTGATCAATAAGCCAATGTCACGACCCAAAAGCAATGCCCCAGAAGAGGAATTTGCTGAATATTTCAGATTCATG
This sequence comes from Centaurea solstitialis, assembly GCA_030169165.1. Lineage (NCBI taxonomy): Eukaryota > Viridiplantae > Streptophyta > Magnoliopsida > Asterales > Asteraceae > Centaurea > Centaurea solstitialis. The sequence continues at coordinate 49,122,304 of CM058040.1, forward strand.
GCAGATGAATCGGATGTAATGTCCGTTCTAGTTTTCTCTATGTCACCCGAGTTCACGGGAGACTTAAGAGTGAAATTCTGTCACGAGGTCGTAAAGCATGTAGAAAACCAGTTAGGTTTCTACAAGCACACGGCAAGCTTTTGATCATGCAAGAGATTCTCTCCCTAAAGCTACAAAAGGGCCAGTCAGTTAAAAACCATCTTATTGAGATGAGAAGGCTTTTTAAGTGTTTATCACGTCTGGGGTACAAGATGACTCAGGAAGAGTTAGTGTACCTTATGTGGTTCTCCCTCACAAAGGAAGTTCAGGACACAGCTAGTGCCTACATGAAGGAACCAAAGAACGACGTGGATAAAGTTCATGAAGATATCCTGGCCAGTCTAGAGCCAGTACCCGAACCTGCAAATCTCATGGACACTGATATAATTGATGAGCTGGGAGATCTGAGTTGCCCAGAATGCGGCAGCGAGGATATTTGCGAGCACTCGATGAATATCGACCAGATAGAGATCGGTTTACCCGATGCTCCAGGTATCTTTATGTTAGGAATTATGAGCAGAAGTTGACAAACCAGTAATCACACATCCACTGTTACAAGATACTTGAGGGTCACACCTGTGAGAACCTATAAATCGAGTAAGTTGAATAAAACCTAGAAATGGAGAGTTTGGATTTATAATAGTCAATTATAAATCAGTTGGGTAATTTCAGTCAGAAATCCCAAAGTTAGAGGGTTGTTAAATTAATTAAGATAATTATATATTTATTAGTAAAATAAATATATAATAGATAATCTAATTAATTAAGGTAATTATCTAGAAAGTATTTTCTTAAAGAAAAGAAAAGAAAAGATAATTATTAAGGAAACTGAATCAGATAAGGATTCTCCATCTGATTAGCTATAAATAAAGGCCTTAGGGTCCATGGTTTATTGTCTCAATCAATTACCAGTTAAATAGTTTCCACCAAAAATTCCCTCTTCTCCCTATCTCTCTTTTGGCGCTGCCCACTTCCAAAACCAGTTCGGTTTTTCCGGTTGCTTGGGTTTTTGAGTTCTACTAGAGGAACGCTCGTAGGGTTGATCACCGGTGGATTATTACTCAAGCAATCCAGGTAAAAGTCTTACCCTTTTAAATGTTTAAATAGATTAGAACGAACGATCGTGGTTTTCGGGTTTTTATCCAAAATCGCTTCCGCGTACTTAGTGTTCTTCGTATCAGTTTGATTCGGGGATCACAGAAAAACCCAACAGTGGTATCAGAGCCACAGGTTTACTTATCGTTTATCTAATTTTGTTTAAAGATCCGTTATAAAATTATTTTAGTTATATAAAAATTGGATTTTTATCAGTTGGTGTAAAGATCCGATTTTTTATCAGTTGGTATAAAGATTAGATTTTTATCAGTTTAGATAAAAATTCGATCTTTATCAGTTTTGTATAAAGATTGTTTTTTTATCAGTTTAGATAAAAATTCGATCTTTAACAGATTCGTATAAAAATTTTTATATCAGATTTTGTGTAAATTTTATCAAAAACTTATTTAGAATAAAAGTTTTTTATTAGTTGGTTATTCCGATCATCGGATTTTTATCACCACCGAAAACCGCAATCGAACCGCCAATGGGCCGATGGCCGAACCGTGGCTTGATCAGCCACTGAGCCGTGGCACGATCAGCCATCAGGCCGTGGCACGATCAGCCACTGAGCCGTGGCTTGATCAGCCATCAGGCCATGGCACGATAAGCCATCAGGCCATGGCACGATAAGCCATCAGGCCATGGCACGACAGCCATCAGGCCGTGGCTTGTTCAAACCACTGAGCCATGGCACGACAGCCATCAGGCCGTGGCTTGTTCAAACCACTGAGCCATGGCACGACAGCCATCAGGCCGTGGCTTGTTCAAACCACTGAGCCATGGCACGACAACCATCAGGCCGTGGCTTGATCAGCCATTGAGCCATGGCATGACAACCACCAGGCCAATGCTTGATTCACCACAGCACCGTGGCTCAATCAGCACCGAACCATGGCACAACCACCAGATCGGTGGTTGGCCGGGTGTCGTGAGACCACCAGTAGCCGCTGTCGCGGCGGTGGTCGACGGCGGTGGTTGTTCCCGGCAGTCGAAGGGGGTGGTTGTTCCCGGCAACCGCCAGCCGCCTTGGGGCAAACCCTAGGTGGCGGCGGCGTTTGTTTGTTTTAATCGCCGGCATCGACGGCGTGGCGGTGGCGTATTGCTGCTGCTGACGTCGACAGGCGGAGGCGATGGTGGTGGCGCGTTTATGCTACTGCTGTCGTCACGTCGGTAGCAACGGTGGTTTGTTGTTTTATTACGACGCGAGCGGCAGTGATCGACGGCGGTGTTCGAATCTGCCTAAGCCGTGGCTGATCCACCAGCGTGGTGGTGGCCGAACGATGGTGTTGTTGTTGATCGATCGCGGATCGTCGACCACTCGTGAATCGCCACCAGTTTGGAGGTGATCGATGGCATGATTCGATGATTGCAACAGTTTCCGATAGAATCCAACTCAATCACTTTTTCGAGCCCAAAGTTATCAGTCTGATAACGGGCCCAAACCATGTAATTTTTGGGCCACGTTCTTGGCCTAATAAGACTTATTGGGTGTTTAAGCTTTTAACCCAAATTAGATAATTATTTAAATAGTTTTTTATCTAATTTAAATTAAGGAATTTTATTTTCCTAGTAAAATTATTAAACTAAGATATTTGACCCGTTTCTTGGTCAAATTGGCCCGATATCTTTTTCGACCGGTTGATCGAATCAAGACACAGATCACGGGCTGATGTTCCGACTAGTTCGTTCGGAACAGTCAGTTTAATTAAGTTAATTAAAAGCGGATATTTTTGGTGAAATTGATAGTGGCTTATAGTTTATAAATCTAGAAATTTTATGAAAAGCAATTTGATTTTAAAATATCAGTTTCGATTTATAAATCAGTTTGATTTTATAAATCAGTTAAAATCATGGTTTGTGATAAAATAATTTTAACGGATCTAGGAATTGTTTATATGCTTATAATTGCTTATTTATTTCAAACTGCGTGGTTGTGATTATTCTGTTTTCTCGTGATTATTGATATTACATGCCTAGGTCTTATCAAACGTTTTTTAAATTAGGTTTTAATTTATAAAACTAGATTAAATCACGAGATCAAGTAGGTTTTAAAAATCAAAGTCACCAGCTTTTTCCAAAACCTTTTACGGTAGATTTTATTTTGAAACCTATAAAATTGTAAATAGATTGTTTAAAGGCAAGTTGATAAAACAGTTAGTTTTGGGCAACGAGCATGCCATCAAAACAGCTAGTTTTGATTAGCAAGTGTGCTTTTAAAACAGTTAGTTTTAATTAGCAAGAGTCTTTTGAAACAGTTAGTTTTAAAACAGCGTATGTTTGAAACAGTTAGTTTAAACATCAGTTTCTTTTTTGTTTAAACAATCAGTTTTCCAAAGTTACAATTTTTCTAAATAACTGGACATTAAAAGGTTTTTCAAAAATTATTTAAAAACCCCGATAAATCATAGATCAGTAGTGCAACCCATCTAGGGGCACCTCAGGCGTAAGGTACGCGGGCGTTCTAAGAAGAACACACCTTGAGCATCCGCGTTCAAACCCCAAGCTAGAGGGGATACTACGACTCTGCGAATTATCTCCGTGTTGTATCGGCCAGAGTAAAAGTGTCCAAGTCCCGAAATGGTGAGATCTGTTTTGGTTCTCATATGTTTACCGGGTGGTACCGGGCCAAAAAGCACTTAGAGGGACTGAAACATGTACGGATAATTACCGTTGTCCCGAAAAGATCTAGGAGTCATGTCAGTTAGATGTGATTGGTAAAAGTCCTTACCTACCGAAATAATACGTGGGCCTGGTGGAGCAAGAACGTTACGCACATCAGGGCGTATGAAATAAGGATCCTAGTCCAATAAAATGATCATTTTAGGGTTTATTGATATTTATTGGAAATTAGTCTATTCACAGTTGTTAAAAACCAAAGTTTTAAAATGTAGATGGCAAACACAGTAACCAACACAAACAACCTTTCCCTCCGCTCCATCCTTGAGAAGGATAAACTCACTGGTTCCAATTTCCTTGACTGGGAGCGCAATCTGATAATTGTGCTCAGACACGAAAGGAAATGGTATGTCATTGAAGAGCCTCTAGGGGACCTCAGTGAGTGACCATGTCATGAAAATGAAACGACATATGAATCACCTGGAGAGACTCAGTCACCCAGTTCCGTTGCAGCTAGCAACGGATACTATACTCAACTCACTGTCAGAGGATTACAAGCCTTTTGTAATCAACTATAACATGAATAACATGGAGAAATCAATAGCCGAATTGCACTCCATGCTTAAGACTGCTGAGTTGAATATGGGGACCAAGAACAAAACCAAGGATGTGTTGATGGTGAGGGACGGAGAAGTAAAGAAGAAGCATGGGCATGGAGGCACCAGCAAGGGAAAAGGTCCAGTTCAGACCACCCAGAGTGCACCCAAGGTTCGTGAAAAAGGCCAAGGCAAGGGCTAGGGCAAGAAAGTTAAAACCTAACAGAGTAATGACCGAGAATTAATACTTCAAGTGCCATGAAGTCGGTCATTGGAGGTATAACTACCCGAAGCGTTACGAAGCAGGTATAAACACCTCAGGTATTCGTGACTACTTAAAATGAGTTGACACCTAGAAGTAAATGTTTAATTGCAGGTGGTCATTAAAAGTGAAGTGCCCAGATTGCAAGGATCAGCATACAAGTTTACTTTTAGATATTATCAAGACAATTTTAAATTTTTATAATTTAAAACAATCTTGTTTTTCCAAAATTTGGATTTTTGGGTTTTAAATATCGGTTTTTAAAAATTTAAAATTATAGTCTTGATTTAAATATCTTTATGCATGATATTTTGAATCTGTATAAGTCAAGTTAGACTTGATTCAAAATAAGATCCTAGATGTTGCCTATTACACTAACAGTATTACTTTAATTAAATAAAGTAATGTATATGAAAACAGTCAAAACACACGAAGTACTATAATGTGTTTTGAATAAAACATTTATGAGTAAAGGATTATGAAAGTATTTTCTGATCAGAATTAATTACTCATATGTTTTAAGGAATTTAGGATATTATCTCTGATATAGTTGATAATATCAGTGTTTATAAAACTAGAGAAAATTCCAAGTTTTGGAATTAGGATTTAAATAAAGTCCAGTTAAGTTTTATAAATGTTAAAATTCTCGTGTTCATTACTTAAAATAGAATTGACTAAATAATCAAGTTTTGACTAAGTCAATAGTTAATTTTAAGTAATAGTTGGTTTTCATATAGGTTAGTGGGAGCCCAGTTTATTCTCTATCTAGTCTATGATAAAGAATAAAAGATAAAATTATTGATTTAGTATATCTCGGAATTCATGATCCAGGTAGGATGTAAATTCATAAGATATATGATCTACTTTTCAGTCAAAAGGATAGAACATAAGTTTCAAAGACTTTGAAACAAAATAAAGTCATACTTGACTTTTGAGAAAAATCAATAATTAAAATGTGTTGGAATAGTTATTAAAGATAGTAATTATCTTTTAGACTAGAAAGTGTTGTAAACACTAGAATAAATTTCCTGAAATTTGCCAGTTTGGTAAATGGAAATTTTATCTGATTTCAGGTAGAAATCATTCATCTACACAACAATTAAGGAAAGTTGCAATTTAACTTTACATATTCAGTGAACTCAGAGTTAGTCCAGATCTCCAAGTTCAAGGAAATATGGTAAAGTGAAGCCTAATTTTTGTTTTATGGTGTTTGCAAAACAAAATTAGCTGATACAAGTATAAAATCAGTAGATTTTAAACTTGTAACATTTTTGGTTATCACTTTGATTAGACCGGTAAACATTAATTAAAGGATTTTAAACTGAAGTTAGGTGATACTTCAGTTGAGATCAGTATTTAACAAACGTTAAATAGACACAGTAAAAGGTAATTAAGAGATGCTATTAATTTTAGTATTATTACAGAGCGTAATATGGACTATACGAAAATTAGTCTCTTAAATTCGCTTTTAAACTTTGCATGTTTTGTAATCCAGGAATGAGACTAGTTCCCAGTCTTTCATTCGAAAATTGTCCGTGACAACTTATTGTGGTGGGAACCCAATAGGGTATTAAAGTCATTGTGAACTTCTGGGTAGTTATGATCAGGGGTTGAATAACAGCTACAAGTGTTGTAGACCAGAAGTTGCACAGATATTTGATAGAGCAGCAAATATCGGACGTGATCCGCGGTTGAGAATTACTTCTTGGATTTTTGTCATAAGTAAATCTCACAGTGGTTGTCCCCATTACCTGAGGTATCTGGTTTGATGTCATGAGGACTGCTGGATACTTAGTGCGTCCAACCGCTACGCCATAACAGGGTAGCTATAAAAGGCGTAACTAGATTCAGCGGAAGCCGTGGTGTTAAATGCAGATATGCAAGATGGGATTTGCACCTCTTCTCAGAAGAGAGATATTTCTGGGCCCCTTGACTGACTGAATAGACTGATGAAGTGCATGGCCATGCCCAAACGAACTGATTAGTTCTTTGTCGTTTACCTATCAGTAGAGGTCGGATAGTCGAGAAACAGAATCTTGAGTATTAAGAGTTGACTCTATCCAAGCTCATACTTAAAGATGGAATATCGTAATGCAAAGGGAAAAGCCAAGTTATACCTAATTTATGAACAGTTGTTTCATAAATGTTATTCCCTTACGGAAATGTTTAAATCACCTATCTGGGTATAAGAGTTCTTGTAACCTGGTTAGCCTAAGTGCCTGTCTAGGGGCCTCCTTAGGTCCGTGTGAACAAGGCGGTATTGCCAACTTGCACAAGTGGGAGTCTGTTAGGAATTATGTGCAGAAGTTGACAAACCAGTAATCACACATCCACTGTTACAAGATACTTGAGGGTCACACCTGTGAGAACCTATAAATCGAGTAAGTTGAATAAAACCTAGAAATGGAGAGTTTGGATTTATAATAGTCAATTATAAATCAGTTGGGTAATTTCAGTCAGAAATCCCAAAGTTAGAGGGTTGTTAAATTAATTAAGATAATTATATATTTATTAGTAAAATAAATATATAATAGATAATCTAATTAATTAAGGTAATTATCTAGAAAGTATTTTTTTAAAGAAAAGGAAAAGAAAAGATAATTATTAAGGAAACTGAATCAGATAAGGATTCTCCATCTGATTAGCTATAAATAAAGGCCTTAGGGTCCATGGTTTATTGTCTCAATCAATTACCAGTTAAATAGTTTCCACCAAAAATTCCCTCTTCTCCCTCTCTCTCTTTTGGCGCTGCCCACTTCCAAAACCAGTTCGGTTTTTCCGGTTGCTTGGGTTTTTGAGTTCTACTAGAGGAACGCTCGTAGGGTTGATCACCGGTGGATTATTACTCAAGCAATCCAGGTAAAAGTCTTACCCTTTTAAATGTTTAAATAGATTAGAACGAACGATCGTGGTTTTCGGGTTTTTATCCAAAATCGCTTCCGCGTACTTAGTGTTCTTCGTATCAGTTTGATTCGGGGATCACAGAAAAACCCAACACTTTATGATAGATTGCTTAATCACTTCTTATGAATCATGGGTAATTGATACAGGCAGTGGTAACCACATTTGTAATCATTTACAGGGATTCACTAGAAGAAAGACTCTGAGGAAGGACCGTTCGAACCTACGAGTTGGCGAAGGCACTCCATTGATTGCTGAAGCCGTGGGATCTTATAGTCTTAGTTTACCCTCGGGTCTAGTTTTGGAACTGGATAATTGTTATTATATTCCAAATATGATTAAGAATGTATTGTCTTTTGATTTATTGGTAGACCAAGGCTTTTATTATAAATATTCTTATAAAATGATTTCAGTCTTTAAAGATAACTTTTTCTATTTTAAAGCTACACCCGTAGATGGTCTATACACTGTAAATCTTAAAGACAACAATAGTGAAATCTATCATATAAGTAAGCGATCCAAGGATATTGAGGATCAGACTTACCTCTGGCATTGTCGTTTGGGCCATATAAACAAGAAACGCGTTGAACTACTCCTAAAAGGAGGTTTTCTTGGCAATTTCGACTATAAACCTTTTGATAATTGCGAATCTTGTTTATCTGGCAAAATGACAAAGCAACCTTTCAACAGTGAGAATAAAAGGGCTACTGACTTGCTTGAAATAATCCACACAGATGTATGTGGACCTTTCAGTCATGTAGCAAGAGGAGGATACCGGTACTTCATTACCTTTACTGACGACTTCAGTAGGTATGGTTATGTCTACTTGATGAGACATAAATCTGAAACCTTTGAGAAATTCAAGGAATATCAGAATGAAGTACAGAATCTACTTGACAAGAGGATCAAGTTCTTACGGTCAGATCGTGGTGGCGAATATCTCAGTGATGAGTTTGACAATCATCTGATGGAGTGTGGGATTGTATCCCAACTTACACCTCCGTATACACCTCAGATGAACGGTGTATCAGAAAGGAGAAATCGTACTTTGCTTGACATGGTACGAACGATGATGTGTCATTCTTCGCTGCCAATATCATTCTGGGGACATGCGCTCGAAACAGCAGCACACATACTGAACAGAGCGCCAACAAAGTCGGTAGAAAAGACTCCATACGAGTTGTGGAAGGGTAAGAAACCCAACATATCTTTTCTGAAAATTTGGGGTTGTGAGGTTTATGTCAAACGACCTACCTCAGAGAAACTCAAACCCAAATCCGACAAGTGTTTCTTCGTTGGATATCCCAAGACCACCGTGGGATATTATTTCTACAACCCTGAAGAGAACAAAGTGTTTGTTGCTCGAAATGGAAAATTTCTGGAAGAAAAATTTCTCAGTTTAGAGAACACCAGAAAGGATGTAGATCTACAGGTAGTAGACGAAGAAAGCACTACACCAGTTGTTGAGCCAGAAATTCAACATAATAATGTTGAACCTCAATCAGAGCCGATTGAGGAAGTGCAAACACAGGACCTTCGCAGATCCAGCAGGGTAAGACAAGAACCAGATAGGTATCTTGGGTTCCTAGTCTCTCAAGATAGCGGAGACTTAAATGAACCAACATCCTATGGAGAAGCTGTGTCAGGCAGTGAGTCTGAACAATGGCAGGAAGCCATGAAGGCCAAGATGCAATCCATGTACGACAACCAAGTTTGGGAGTTGACTGATTTGCCACAACACTGTAAGGCTGTTGGACGCAAATGGGTTTTCAAGAAGAAAACCGACATGGATGGGAACGTACACACCTTCAAAGCCAGACTGGTTGCAAAAGGATTCACGCAAACTCATGGCATTGACTATGATGAAACCTTTTCACCAGTGGCTATGTTAAAATCAATTAGGATTCTTATGGCCATCTCAGCGTACTTTAACTACGAGATTTGGCAAATGGACTTCAAGACAGCCTTTCTGAATGGAAAGTTAACAGAAGACGTCTATATGGAACAACCAGAGGGGTTTGAAGATCCTAAGAATCCTAATAAGGTGTGTAAGCTGCTAAAATCCATTTATGGATTGAAGCAAGCATCTCGAAGCTGGAACTTACACTTCGATGAACGAATCAAAGAGTTTGGTTTTACCAAAAGTGAGTTCGAGCCGTGTGTTTACACTAAGTTCAGTGGGAGCATCGTAACCTTCTTGGTCTTATACGTAGACGACATTCTACTCATAGGAAACGATGTACCAACTTTACAGAGTGTTAAAAGTTGGTTAAGCAAATGTTTCCAGATGAAGGACCTTGGAGAAGCCGCTTATATACTCGGTATAAAGATCTACAGAAATAGATCTAGGCGGCTTATCGGGCTTAGCCAAAGTACGTATATCGATAAAATCTTGAAGAAATTCAGGATGGATGAATCCAAGAAAGGATTTATCCCGATGCAACATGGCATAGTGTTGAGTAAGACACAGTGTCCTGTTTCTAGTCAAGATCAGGACAAGAAGAAATCGGTCCCATATGCTTCTGCAATTGGATCGATTATGTATGCCATGCTGTGTACTAGGCCCGATGTTGCTTACTCAGTAAGTGTTACGAGCAGATACCAACAGAATCCGGGTGAACCCCATTGGGTGGCTGTCAAGAACATCCTTAAATATCTGAGAAGAACGAAGGAAATGTTCTTGGTCTTTGGAGGTGCTGAGGATGAAATTAGTGTCACCGGATACTCTGACGCTAGTTTCCAGACCGACAGAGATGACTTCAGGTCACAGTCAGGGTACGTCTTTACCCTAAACGGAGGTGCGATCTCATGGAAGAGCTCGAAGCAGGACACCATTGCTGACTCAACTACAGAAGCAGAGTACATTGCAGCATCTGATGCGGCAAAGGAAGCTGTCTGGCTAAGGAATTTTCTATCGGATCTCAGAGTGGTTGCCAGTATCTCGAGACCGATCGATATATTCTGTGATAACTCAGGAGCCATGGCGCAAGCAAAGGAACCTAGAGAACATCACAAGTCAAGACACGTGCTCAGGAAGTATCACCTCATCCGAGAGATCATTGGAAGAGGAGATGTGAGAATATGCAAGATTCCAACAGAAGACAATGTCGCAGATCCGCTGACAAAACCACTAGCAAGGGTAAAGCATGAGGCACATGCGAATTCCATTGGGATGCAGTACCTGGAAACCAGTAGCTAGTTCTTAGTTTATTAATTATGACTATAGTCTAATTTAGAAACAATGTAATCATGTAAAGTTTTTATTTCACAGTGTGTTGGAAATAAATGGAGGTTTTATTTTCATGATTGTTCTAAATTAACTATTTTTTGCATATTTAACGTATCCATGATTTTACAAAGTTTTGTATGAAATCTAAATTTCCGTAGCCACTTATTGAAATGGGAATTTCAATAGGGAGTTTAACGTTATTATAAATACTTGATGATTTATTCAAAGTAGAGAATAAAAGCACAAGTGATGTGACCAAGTATTTATAGATACTCATCAGAGAGTTTGGGTATTGGAAGTGACCAGTAATCAAGTCTGCTTTATGGAGCCTCAGTCATAAGCACAGACTTGATAGGTTGTCCTTGGACCTGAGATACTTGGTTTGGGAACACGAGGACCCCTGTACTCTTAGCGCGTACTAACGCTGCACCGTAACTGGGTGGCCATACGGGACGTGACTAGATGCAGCGGAAGCCGTGGATCCAAATGCAAGTAGTCAAGAAGGGATTTGCACCTCTTTCAAAAGAGAGATATTTCCGGGCCCCTTGACGATTAAGATTGGCAGAAAACGCGTGGCCACGCTCGGATAGAATAACAGGGGTTATTTAGTAATATCCGTTACTGCAGGCAATCGAAATCAGAGTCAAGAAATACTTGATTTTAAGAAATGAATCCTCCACTCCATGTCTTAAATCACTTTAGAAATATCGTGTGCAAAAGGAATGAACCTGTGTACAAATTCAAGCGTGAATTGTATCTCTGGATGTAAGAGATCTTATAACCTGGTTAACCTAAGCGTCTGGCTAGGGACCTCCTTAGGCGAATGGTGACAGTACAGTTACATGTCTAGCACAAGTGGGAGTCTGTTAGGATTATGTGCGAGACAGTAACAGGGTTACCGTGTCCAATGTTATAAGACACTAGTAGGTCACACCGCTGCACGCCAAAATGAGAACGTTTGGATTACGTGAGAAAAATAATTAATTGATTATTAATTATTTAAGAGAGAAATAAATAAATAATTAGTTAGATTATTTATAATTAATTAATCAGATAGATTAATTAATAGATAATTATGGAAATTATTATGGAGATAATTACCAAAGAGTTTATATGGAATAAAACTCTTATTAAGTTTTATCCATATAAATAAGGGGTTAGGGGTGTCAGTTTATTTGATTCATTCAGTCCAAAAACCCAGAAAAACTCTCTCTCTCTCTCCCTTGAAAACCGGCGCCAAATCCAAGTAACAAAAGGGTTCGCGTTCGTTTTTCGGGTAATCCTCGGTGGTGGTCTAGCAACTATCTCAACCGGTGTCAGTAGCGGTGTATCCCCTACTCGCGTTTCAGAGTCGTTATACAAAAGGTAATCCTCTAAACATCCTTAATAGTATCTGAATGGTTTAGGATTGGATCCTTGTTTGGGAATCAGTTTTTGTTATCCGCTGCGCATGTTTATGCTTCCGGTTCCCAACAGGAAAACCACATGAGATACACTAACTCTTCCTGAGTCATCTTGTACCCCAGACGTGATAAACATTTAAAGAGCCTTCTTATTACAATGAGATGGTCTTTAACTGACTGACCCTTTTTGAGCTTCAGGGAGAATATCTCTTGCATGATCAAAAGCTTACCAGTATGCTTGTAGAGACCTAACTGGTTCTCCACATTTTTCACAACCTCGTGACAGAATTTGTCTCTTAAATCTCCCGTGAACTCGGGTGACATAGAGAAAATTAGAATGGACATTACATCCGATTCGTCTGCCATGAATCTAAAATACTCAGCAAATTCCTCTTCAGGGGCATTGCTTTTAGGTCGTGACATAGGCTTATTGATCACATAAAGCTTACCCTGGGCACTCAAAACATTCTGTAAATGTAACTTCCAAACTGGAAAGTTCTGGCCCGTAAGCTTCCACTTGCCCATAATAAGGCGAAGTGATTCCTCAGGTGAATAAAACGGAATGCTAATTGGAGACATCTACAGAAGAATATAAATTCCAATTTAGTTTATAATTATAGAATTCTAATAAATTATTACCCTTAAAATAAATTTATTAGACTAGAATCCATATTTCACATGTGTCGGGAAGCATGTGATCATGTCAAACCGACTCATGCGATCTATGGTAGGTAAATCTATACCAATCGTATTCTAACTCGAAAATACGACTTCTAGATCGTCGGGACATCGGATATATATAGTCCGTGCATATTTAGTCCCTCTAGTGCATTTTGGCCTGGTACCACCCAGTGAATAAATAATTACCAAAATAGATTGCACCACCCGGGACCTGGACAAACTCTGGCCGGTACCACCCGGAGATAATTCGCAGAGTTTTATCACCCTCCAGTTTCGGTTTGAACACGGGCGTTCATAGTGTGTGCACTTACAACGCCCTATGTACCTTACACCAGAGGTGGCCCCAAAGTGGGTTGCACTTACTAATCTATGATTTGAACAAGGGTCAAAATTGCCAGTTTCCTTTTTCAAAACTTTGGAAAACTGGATCCAAACACTAACTGTATTTGTATCCTTTTATTTTTAAACAATTGTTCAAAAAGGGCAATTTATATTTAATAGCAATTACGTAAATTAAACAACCACGCAATTTAAGTATAAAAAGCACAGTCATAGCCTAAACCCTTAAACTAATGTTGTTTTGTGAGCCAACACAAAACAACGGTCTCAACCCTAAGTGACAAAAGTCTTCGTCTTCTGGCACTCCCACTGGCTCCGAGATCCATGGTCGTCATCTTGTCTCCGTCTTGATAATTAAAACTAACTATTACAAATGGGCTTTTAATGGCACGCAGGCCTCCCAACTAACTAATCAACATAATTAAAATTACAAAAAGGGTTGTAAATGGCACGCAGGCCTCCCTTATAAAACAGATAAAATTAAAACACAACCACGGGTCAAAAAGGGTTCAGCTATGACTCAATATAATTAAACGAATTAAAATACAACTGGATTTTAATCGGGTAATCATAAAACTAAAATTAATTTAAAACAAATAAATCAATTTAATCCTGAATCGTTTTATCCTTATCTGATTAAAAACGATCCCTACCTTGAAGTCTATCCGGAAACAAATCCCAACCGAGACCCGTTAACGATAAACAATCGAAACGAACTACGACTTCGAATTACCACCGATCCGCCAAAACGTGGCCGTCGATCGGCGGTTTCTCCATCGCCGGCGACGACGATGACACGATCGCCACCACCGCCGCCCGTACCACCATCGATCACCGGCGGCAGCAACGGCTGGAAAGCCACCACCACCGCCCGCAAACGATCACCGCTGCCACCATAATCCACCGGCGACAGCAGCGGATTTCACCACCATTGCCGCCGTGGTCATGCGGCGGATAAAAACAGCAATCGCCGCCACCACCGCGACTGGTGGTGCGGCGGATTAAGGGTTCGACGGCAAACGGCGATCGCCACTGCCATCGTTTGCTACACGATCGATCGCCACCGCCTTGGTGGTCGATCACCATCATCCGCCGCCTGTCGGCGGTTTTTACGTTCAATCGACACCACCGCCACCACAATCGGTGGCGCGGTGGTGGTTCCTATCCTCGATCGACGCTGGCCGACGCCACAGCCACCAAGCGGGTGGTGTGGCCGGCGGTTTCCGATGCAATGACAGCCCGCGGCGGTTTTCGTTCTCCGACGATCGGCCTGGAGGTCCGGTCGGCTAACTGCCGTCGTTCCACCGCCGATCGTCGTTACGTTAGGTTTACTAAAAATCAGATTTTTTAACACGAAAAAGTAACGATTTTTATAAAACCCAATTAACTAACAAACAACTTAAACCTGATCTGTTAGGTTTAGGAAGTGGCTCTGATACCACTGTTGGGAATCGCAGGCTACAAAACATGCACAGCGGAATAAAATTGCTCGATTCCCAATCGATGATCCAATCCTAAACACAGACAGTCACAAACGAGGATGTTCCGAAAATTTACCTCTAGTTGTGAAATCACCGGATCGCAAGCAGGGGATACACCGCTACTGACACCTTCACGAGATTAGCTGCTAGACCACCTCCGGGATTGCCTCAAATTTCGATGGAGTGAGAGGGAGAGAATAAGGGTTTCAGGTTTTCTCTAGGGTTTTTCTTTTAGACTTAGTTTTTGGAATGAATGATAATTGATTAGGTTTACCATATTTATAATCATAAATATGGTAATACCCATAAAAGAAAAAGCCCGACCAATCTAAAAGCCCGTTAAGCTTTTTAATTGATTTAAACCTTTTATTTAATTAATAACTATTAATTAAATAACTTAACCTTTTTAATTAATTAACTATTAATTAATCCGATAAAATATACCAACTGATATTTTATTTAACTAAATAATAAATAACTATTTATTATTTATTTCTCACTCAAATAATTAATTTATACTTAATTAATTATTCCATCAAACTGGTAAATCCACTTGATCTCTAATTGGTGTGCAGCGGTGTGACCTACTAGTGTCTTATAACATTGGACACGGTAAACCCTGTTACTATCTTGCACATAATCTTAACAAAAACCCCATGAAAAACTTCATAAAAAACCTCACAAAGAAACCCCATTATGAATGCTCTAAATACACACCTTCTCCTCGTTAGAGATTTTTTAGAGAATTCGTTATGTTTAAGATTTTCTCTATATTTATCATTTGGATATCTAGGCAAACAAAAAATAATTTTTCCAATTTTAACAAAGATGTCGGTAATGCTTAAACATTTTTACCAAATATAATGAATACCTCAAAACTAATTACTAAATAGAAGCATCAAAGCTTTAGTACCTTAGTGGTCGATAACATAGAAAAGATAATGGATAGCATTCATGTCTATCTAGGTTCAATTCATGGGCGAATATGTGGCGATACTCGGACCATATGTCGACTTTCGTGTTGGTTCATCGTCACCGATAATTAATTAGGTACCCGTATAGATCCCATATACCTTGTTGACTTCATGACGAGATATGTGTGAGTTATTTGTCATTCAAACAAAACATTAACAAATAGAAGCTTAAGGCTATGTTCGACAAGCTAGCTGGTAGCTGATAAACCAACTTATGCACAAATTATGTTTGGCAAAAACCAACTTATGGGTATGTAAAATAACCAAAAAATGTATTTTTGAATTTAATAATTAATATTAATAAGAGTATAATTGGAAAAAGCTACTTAAAGTAGCGTTTCAAAAAGGTAACTTATTAGTTAGCTTATGGTGCATGTTTGGATGGACTAGCTTAAGTTATGCGTACCCAACCCTCTCTACCTTCCCAACCCCACTGCCAAGGGCGAATCTACCTTGTCCGTAGGTAGGTCCCGGGACCTACCTAAAATTTTCATTTTTATTAGAAGTTATATAGAAGTTTTTCTGGGACATACCTTTAAAAAATTAGAGGAACTACCTTAAAATTTTATTTCGCAGCATAAAAACAACAAATACATTATTCGCTTGATGGAAAACACCTAGTTTTGTGTATAATAGGTCACGGGTTCTGCTACTACACATTGTTATTATTATTATTGAAACTTTTTGTTTAAGGTCCAACAATTTTAAATATGACCCAAATATCAAACAAAAAAAGCGACATCAAACAAATTAAAACTTTTTGTTTAAGGCCCTACAATTTAAAGCTTGGCCCAAATACCAAACAAAAGAATCCACACCAAACAAAAAATTGGCTTTAATGTTTGATTTTTAATTTTAATGGTCGGGCCCGACAAAAGTATAGTTGAAAATTTTATTTTTTTTGTCTAAACTTAATTAGGGAACCACGTGGTTTTGTGTTCTAGATTCACCACTGCCCACTGCCAACTAGCTTTCACATCAGTTTTTCCCAACCCAACAATTAACCCTCTAGAACCCTCTCTGATTAGTATTCAACTCTCTAACCCTCTCACACACTACACACACAACACACACACACACACACAACCCTCTCTGATTATCATCGGCTTCACCAAACCGTTGTCACCTTCAACCCGTCGAACCCGCTAGACAAGTAGCGATAGCCGCTGAACCCACTGTGCCCGACGAATTCGAACCTACTAAACCCAACACACCGTTACGCATAGCCTTAGGCCATCAGTAATGGCTCGGTCCAAGGCCGGTACCGCCGGTAACACCATAAAGGGTGGATTGGTACCAAACCCGTACCAAGTAGAACGACATGGTTGTGCGGTTGCTTACCCACCCCACCCCCACCCCACCTTTCTCTATCTCTCTTTTCTTTCACTCTTTTTTTTTTAATTAATTATTTAGAGGGGTATGAAATTGGTACAATTAAGGAAGGTATGGTATGGTGTTTGTAAGCTGTTGGTAAAGTTGATGTGACACTGAGGTGACAGCTAATTTATAAACTAGCTTATGAACTAACTTATTTTTGGCAAACATAACCTAAGGCTATGTTTGGTAAACTAGCTGATAAGCTAGCTGATGACTGATAAGCTAGCTGGTGACTAATAAGCTAGCTGGTAGCTGATAACCTAGCTTATGAATAAATCATGTTTGGTAAAAACTAGCTTATGAGTATGTAAAATGACCAAAAAGGATATCCTTAATAAATAATCATTTACAAATATTTTATAATATAATTAAGACAAACTTTTAGTAATATAATTAAAATAAATTTATAATAATATGATACGTTAAATAATACAAACAATAAAAAAACCTATATAACATAATATATTGAAATAATAAAGAGTTGATTATTATTATTATATATACGCACTATAAATTTAGAATTTGTTAAAATAAACTTTAGAAAAAATCTACATTAACTTATAATTTAAATTACTTTTAAGGATAATAAAAATAAAATTAAAATTGATCAACTTAACATATCTTAAATAATTAATAATTCTAAAAAGAATTAGATATAAATATTTATTAAAATATTCAATATGTTTAGTTAATAACATTTTAAAAATAATTATATTTATGTTTTTGATAATTAAACATATTAAATAATATATAATATAATTAATAATGTTTAAAATAAAAAATATATAATGTATAATTTAATTAATTAATAATTAATTTTAATTATTAAAACTTAATATTTATTAACAATTAATAATTATTATTTATTATTTATTAATAATTAATATATAATTTTAATTGATAATAGCTAATTATTAACAAGAGATATAATTAGAAAAAATCACAAAAAGCTTCTTAGAGCATCTCCAACAGCTTCCCCAAAATGGGGAAAATGGAGAATATGGGGATTTTAGGCAAAAAATTTGCTCCAAGAGATTCTCCATAACTATCTCCAAAATGTAGAAACTAGGAGAGAGTAAAATTTTCTCCAAATATGGAGATCACTCCAAAAATCATTACACATTGTGAGAACCAATAAGAAACCTTGAAAACAAAAAGTTAGAAAGAGAAATAGTATTTTAATAGGTAAGATAAATATTTTAATATTATAATTAGTGTTAAAATCTTCAAAATGGAGAATTTCTTGGAGATGGTTAGAGCATCTCCAACAGCTTCCCTATAATTTCTCCAAAATGGAGAATCAAAACTCAAAATCTCTTAAAGAAAACTGCATCCATCTCCAACAGCTTCCCCATTTTGGAGAGAAATCAACAATGATTATAATAATAAAATATTACATCTACCCAATAAAAAAATATTTTTTTCTTTAAATTCTTATTTTCAAGATTTTCTATTGGTTCTTTTAAGTTGTAATCATTTTTGGAGTTTTCTCCATATTTGGAGAAAACTTTCTTCTCTCTCCTATTTTCTCCATTTTGGAGAAAGAAATGGGGAATCTGTTGGAGCTCATTTTAAACCAAAATCTCCATTTTTCTCCATTTTCCCCATTTTAGGGAAGCTGTTGGAGATGCTCTTACAATTTCTTTTGGAGATATTGACTTTTATTTCTCTATTTTGGAGAAAATATAGAGACTCTCTTGGAGATGCTCTTATAAGCTACTCAAAGTAGCCTATCAAAAAGCTAGTTTATAAGGTAGTTAAACTAGCTTATAAGCTACATTCGGTCTTACCAAATATGTACATAGAAAATAAACTATCTTATAAGTCAGCTTATAAACTAGCTTATTTTTACCAAAACAATGCATAAATATAAAAAGTAACTTATTTTTTTCCAACCAATGGCCAATGCATATGTAAATAGAAACAGTGTAGATAATAAATAATAATAAAAAAATAAACATTCCGGTGGGGGTTGTGTCACGTGAGACATACCTTCCTTATAGGGGCAGAGGCACGCGACCCCTAAGACCAAGCACCTGACACGCACGTGCTCGGTCAATGTTTTCAATTAGTTGACTTTTTGTTGGGTACGTATAGATAATCTTACTTTCAGATCGTACATTTTTACTATTTTCTTTTCACTAATTTACCTTTTCAGTACCTATATTTTGTTTAAAGTTGCGAATTTAACCATTGTGGTTTTCAAATATTAATTTTAACCCTTATAATTTATAATGGACTTTTTAAATTATAGGTCTTACGGATAGGTTTAAGTAGTTAGTGACCAGGAAAAGTTTCAAGTAGAGAGGTATGAAATGATCTGAGTGAAAAAATGGGAAATTTAGCGTTAAGTATCCGAACTACTGCGCCCCCACCACCTATTGGCCTCATAATCATGCTCTCTATTATTTAGTATCTCATACCTATGCAAGTCCGTTAAACGCTTCGTTTTAACGGACCCAATACATAAAATACAAAAAAAAAAATGAAGGTTGACCATTTAAAGGAGTTGGTGGTTCGTTTAAAGGACCTAAACGGACCTGGTTATTTGTACGTAACAAACCTAGGTACTCTAAATGGTCAACCTTGAATTTCTTTTTTGTATTTTATGTGTTGGGTTCGTTAAAACGGACCATTTAACGGACTTACATGGATATGAGATGTGAAACGGTAGAGAGCATAGTTAGGAAGTTAATAAGGTATGGGGATTTAGGCACTAGGAATGATACAGTATGTGTTGCCATTTGTGTTAATATTATGAATGAGTAATAACTTAATTAGCTATTTTAATTATATTTCCTTAATTTTCTTCTATCGTATATCAATATCAATGCATATTTTTTTAATTGTTAATACATAACTAATAAAAAAAAGGGTGATGAGAGAGACACCCCACTCTATATCACCCTACTCTAGTGTAGGCTTTTTAATACCCTTCATTAATTAATTATAAATGTAATCATTACATCATCATTAAGTGATTTTATATTTTACTTATATTTTATATTTTTATTATTTTTCATTTCATATAACTTTTTTATAAAATTTTTATTTCATGTAACCTTTTATTAATAATTTTATAAAATTGTACGAATATTATGTTAAAAAAATTATTATCATTTGTATTTTTTTATGTATTAACATTAGAATAAAGTATATTTTTTTTAAAAAGAAAAATATATCTATAAAAAGTAATATGAATAACATTTGTCTATATATATTTATATGTTTCTTGCTTCTTAATATTAATAACACTTGTCTTTGTATTTTTCTTATAGGAATATTACATCTTACTAATAATGGGAAATGGAAAATCTATATATATATTAAAAGAAGGTTTTTGCTGATGTCATCAAAATGAAATTGAGTGATTTCATTGGTCAATTAAACAAATCCTATGAAATGATGATGTCATAATCTATTTCCATTTTTTTTTACAAAATTTACATACCTAAAATTTCTCATTAATTTATTAGTTTCCTTTTTATAATTTACATTTTGTATCCTTATAATTATTTGATTAAATTACTTATTACCCCTTAGTTTTTCAATTTTCAATTTTCAATTACTTATTACCCCTTTTTATAGTGTATATGAATTAAAACCATTTAAGTTTTTTGTTTTTCTTTTTTATAAATTACACCCTTATAATCGTCTTGACGATACTTTCAAAATAAGTATAATATTGAATATTTTTTTAATTTATTTATATTAGTAAATATTAAGAATAGATATAAATTAAGTTGTTTACATTTTATTACAATTCTATCGTTGATATTCTTAAAATTCAAAGATTCCTATTTTTAATCTAAATTTTTTATAGATTATTTATAAATAATAAAAGTTTATTTTATTTAAAACGCTATTGTTGATGTTCTTGAAATTTAAAAATTCCATCATTTTAATGTTACTAATTCTATAGATCATTTATAAATAATATTTTTTTTAAAACCCTACAAATCAAAAACACTATATAATTTATTTCATAATTCCTCCCGTTTTAGAATCATTCACGAAATCCAAATCTTTCAACAAAAGAATTTCAGATATTTTAACAACTATTAGATGACTAAAATATTTAATAATAAAGTAAGAGTAATTTTTTTTCATTTAAATCGTTGATTAATTAGAATTATTTTAATAAATAATAATTCTCTACTTACTCAATTTCAAAGAAAGCTTTGAATAAAAAAATGAAAGAAAAGTAATTTAAATGTTATATATATAATTTCCTAAATGATTATGATTAAACTAAATCATTAATGTTTCTTTTATCAATTAGCTAAGTCATATTTATATTGTTAATTGGATATTACGTTTGGTTTGTGGTGAATTATTTGTGAACTTTATAATGCAAATATACTTCTTATTAGAAACTAAAACAATATGTTTAAATCGTCCGTGTATTACACGGGCCATTAACTAGTATGATTATTATAGAATTCTTAAAAATGGAAAATATAATAACTATTTATGAATTTTTAAGATTATAGAATGATTGATGATATATTCTATCAAATAAAAATAAAATAAAAAGTATCAGTTACTATTTTAGTTTTTAAATAATATATTCTATTATATTGTGCAAACCATATCTATACACATACTGAAATGTGTAAGGTTATAAAATAAATTATATGTTCTTTATACAAAAGAAAAAAGATATTTGTCTTTTTAATTTATTTATATAAATTTTATTTTATTTTTATTTATGATTAAGATAATAACTACTATACATAAATTATTATTAATATTTATTAATAAAAAAAAGAAAGATAAGAACAATATAAGAGAGAGAGAAAAAAAATTAAATGATAATGCAAACTTTTATGCTTTGACTGAATTAAATGATGTAGAGTAGGGTGTATTGATCCATAGGGTAGGGTGTGGGAATCCATACCCTAAAAAAACTAGTTATTCTAATTAGGGGTCGTATCCGTTACAAACCGTATAGTTTATACAAACTATACAAACCAATCTCCACCGTACATGTACATGATTAATGGTGTGGATTAATTCAATTTCCTAGATTTTCTCTCAACTACATTTCAAAATCACCTAAAAGTTAGGAGATAAACAAAATCAATGGTTAAGAAAACAAAATCAATGGCTAAGATTAGGTTTGTATAGTTTGTACAATCTACATGGTTTGCAACGGATACTTCCCCATTCTAATTATTTTAAAACTTTCCAAATTTCTAAAAAGTTCGCTATCCAGTGACCTCTGCTATTGGTTAGACTTCGCTAGGTGACTTAAATTTGCACACTAAATTTTTTTGAATGTGATAAAGTCCGCTTTTTGTACAAAAAGATGGTTTAAATTCATTAAACTCCGTTAATTGCACAAAGAAGGTGGGTTATTTTTCCAAGTTTCGAAGATTTCCATCAATGGCGATGTGATTTAACTCTAATTTAATTATGAAATTAAAAGAGATACATTCATCGTGTTTTTTTTAAGAGAAAATAATTAAAATAGCCAATTCCAATAAACCCTTTACCCTCCTACCCAATCTCTTCCTCCGGTCACTGAAATACCCACCCTCCCGCTCTCCGGCGGCCGCTCTCCGGCGAATGCAGCCGCTCTCCGGCGAAGAGGGACTGTTCCGGCAGAAAAAGAGTTGGGCCGCTCCCAAGGCAGCCGCTCGGAGCGGCCGGCGTGATGTTGCTACTGTTGTTGCTCTGTTCCGACCTCCAATGGCCTCTTAACGTAAGTTGCAGGTTCATCGGCTGCCATTGAAGAACTTGATGGCAGGAGTTGCAGGTTCATCGGCTGCCATGAATTCATATAGAGAGAGAAAAAAAGAAAGTGGGAGAATAGAGACATTGGAAAGCATGCTTCAACAGAGAGAGAAAAAAAGAAAGTGGGAGAATAAAGACTTTGGAAAGCGTGCTTCAAATCTGGGCTCTCTGTTACCTATTTTCTTTTGATTTTGTTTCCATCTTCTTCAACTCCATTAAAAAGGTTCACTGGAATTTAACTAAAAGCTGGGTCGCTCCGAGCGGCTACCTTTGGAGCGGCCCAACCCGTTTTTGGCCGGAAAATGTGCTATTCGCCGGAGAGCGGCTTGATTCGCCGGAGAGCGGCCGGTGTGGAGCGGTCCGGTGGGTATTTCAGTCACCGGAGGGAGAGATTGGGTAGGAGGGTAAAGGGTTTATTGGAATTGGCTATTTTAATTATTTTCTCTTTTTTTAATCATTAATGATTATGGGCTTATAATAGTATAATCAATATGCGAGCACTTTCAAATCATTTAATGTGAAAATTAAATGGTTATTATAATAATATCATATGATAATGAAAAAAGATATATAATTATTTTGATAAGAAACATTGATGGGATGACCATCAAATCTAATTGGATATGGTACATGCGTCTGCATATAGGGTTATGGTGAGTACGCACGCCAGGCACTTATTATTTCTTTCGACTGCGTTTGACCAACAATATGGGCTGAGATCAATTTTATTTTCAAAACAAGCTAGAATTAAAATAAAACTTAAGATTTTGGAAGAAAATTATATTTAATATAGACATAATTTCTAAATTAATCTTACAAACTATAAAGTCGAATGGAACATCTCCAACAAATTCTTAGTTAATATAACAAAATTTTATTATAATCTTTATTAATATAAAATTACATATGTTAATATAATAAAAATATAAAGTAAAAAAAAGAAATATGAAATAATATAAAGGAATAAAGTGCGATTTAAATATAAAAGTAATTTTATTTTTAATTATGATGTTGTACATGAAAAATGATTGAAATTTATAAGAGCATCTCTAATGGGTAACACTATTTTTTACACCAAATGTCAAAAGTAGTGTAAAAAATAGTGTAAGATTTAGTATTGGTAGTAAATCTTCTCCAATGGGTAACACTATTTTTTACATCAAATCCTTTTACATAGAAAAGTAGTGTTAAAAATAGTGTAAAAAATAGTGTTACACCAAATATAGTGTGATACTATTTGATGCGGGCCGAGCTGTGGACGAGATGGCGTTGACGTTTCTGGAGGCCCATGATCGGTCCAACGTCAAAAGGGAATAACTTTCGCTCTGGTTGTCCGTTTCGGGCCTTAGACACGCTGTTTTTAGTGTCGTTTTGGACTTTTTCGTGGTTTTCGCTCTGGTTGTCTGTTTCGAGCCTTAGACACGCTGTCTTAGTGTCGTTTTGGACTTTTTCGTGGTTTTTTTTGTTTTGGGCTTTTTTGTTCGGTCTGTTACTTTTGGGGTAGGCCCGATTCGTTTGGTTGCTTATTTAGGTTTAATTTCGTGTTTTGCAAGACAATTAATCAGTTTTTACAGAAGTTTCTTTTGTTCCCAATTCTTGAATTCCCAATTAGGGTTCAGGTTTTGAAGCCTAGGGTTTGGTATTCTTCGAATCAACAAACTTTAGAAGAGGTCGGTATTCTTTGAATCAACGTATTTGATCTGTGTTTATCCCATACACGCTACATCAGTTGGTATCAGAGCCGAATTCCCGGTTCCAATGCCTCCAAGGAGACCCCCACCAGTTCATAGACTCGATGAGGCCTATGAGCAAGAACTGGAGGATCGTTTCATGAGAAGGATGGAAGCACGGCTTGATCAAGTAGTGGATCAATTGACTGGTCGGATGGCAGATCTGATCAACAGGAGGCACACCGAGGAAGATTTTGTAAACGAGTTTGGCAGTGAAGATGAACCGTCTACCGTTTCTGCTAGGCATCTGGACAGGCGACCCCGAGAAAGCGATAGGCGTTGGGAGAAGGGGATGAGAATCGATGTTCCAGAATTTGATGGCGAGAGTTTGAATCCGGAGGGTTTTATAGATTGGTTGGCTACGGTGGAGGAAGTGTTTGAGTTCAAAGGGGTTCCCGAGGACAAGCGAGTAACGTTGATTGCTACTAGGCTTCGGGGAAGAGCCTCCGCCTGGTGGCAGCAATTGAAGCAAACCCGAAGCAGGCTGGGAAAATCAAAGATTGTGACATGGGAAAAGATGAAAAAAAAATTGCGGACCAACTTTTTACCCCATAATTTCCAACGCGTGATGTACCAGCGTTTGCAGAATTTGAAGCAGGGGGCAAGATCTGTGGATG
Source organism: Centaurea solstitialis (assembly GCA_030169165.1). NCBI lineage: Eukaryota > Viridiplantae > Streptophyta > Magnoliopsida > Asterales > Asteraceae > Centaurea > Centaurea solstitialis. The sequence goes on from CM058040.1 coordinate 49,147,386, forward strand.
ATTATACAACCGAGTTTTACAAGTTGATAGCTCGTAATGATATTCAGGAGTCGGAGGCGCATCTTGTGTCTCGGTACATTGGAGGGCTGCGGGGTCAGATCATGGACTCCGTGAACCTGTTTGATCCGATGACTATCTCAGAGGCTCATCAAAGGGCTTTGGCTTTTGAGAAGCAGAGCCGTCGGGGGGGTTCTTATGCGCCTGCCAATATTGGGGGTAGTTCTGGTCAAAATAGCCTCACGCCGCGTGGTGGTCCAAACCCTAACCAGAAGAATGTTGCGGGTGGTAATGCGGGGCCGATTCCAAAAGGGCCTAGTAGCAGTGGGTTGAAGTGTTTCAGTTGCGGAGAGTCGGGACATCGACAGTCGGAATGCAAACGGGCTGGAAAGAGGGTTATGTTTGGCGAGGTTGAAGATTGGCAGGATGATGACGGCGAAGAGGAGTACCACGAGGGCCCTTTGTATGACATCGAACCCCAATACAAAGAAGAGCTTGTCGATGGAGATGTAGGGGTGAGCCTGGTAGTGAGACGTTCTTGTCTTACGCCAAAGGTCACTGACGATGATTGGCTCAAACATAATATTGTCCAGTCGACTTGTACCGTTTCGGGAAAGGTGTGTAGCTTTGTCATTGATTCGGGCAGTTGCGACAATCTGATTTCTGAGGATGCCGTTCGGAAGTTAGCTTTGAAGACAGAGAGTCATCCTAAGCCCTACAAACTCCAGTGGTTTAAGAAAGGTGGAGAGGTAACGGTCTCTAAACGTGCTCTCGTTCATTTTTCTATTGGTACTAGATATAAGGATGATGTTTGGTGCGACGTAGTCTCCATGGATGCTTGTCATTTATTGTTGGGTAGGCCGTGGGAGTATGATCGCAATGTAGTGCATGACGGGCGAGCTAATACTTACAGTTTTGTATTTGATGGTGTTAAGATCACACTTGTTCCTAGTAAGCCAAAAGAGTTAGTTGTCAAACCTTCGGGTACTCTTTTGACCCTTGCTCAGTTTGATGAGGAACTTGGAAGTGCAGAAAGTGTTTTTGTGTTGATAGGTAAGGAAGTGGCTGAGGAGGTCAAGGTCCCGGATTCCATGGTTCCTTTACTTAGGGAATTTGATGATGTGTTCCCGGAAGAGCTACCAGCTGGTTTACCACCCTTACGCGATATTCAGCACCATGTTGATTTGGAGCCTGGAGCCCAGCTTCCCAATAGACCACACTACAGGATGAGTCCAGCAGAACATGAGGAGTTGCGTCGTCAGGTAGAGGACTTGGTTTCTAAGGGGCATGTCCGGGAGAGCATGAGCCCTTGTGCTGTTCCTGCTTTGTTGACTCCAAAGAAGGATGGGACGTGGCGTATGTGTGTTGATAGCCGTGCGATCAACAAAATTACTGTAAGGTACAAATTTCCCATTCCTCGGTTAGATGATTTGCTTGATCAGATTAGTGGTGCCACCATTTTTACGAAATTGGATTTAAAAAGTGGGTACTATCAGATTCGGCTTAGGCCTGGTGATGAATGGAAGACTGCGTTTAAAACTCGTGAAGGGTTGTACGAGTGGTTGGTAATGCCTTTCGGATTATCAAACGCACCCAGTACCTTTATGCGTGTGATGAATCAGTTGTTCAGACCTTTTATTGGTAAGTTTGTAGTTGTCTACTTTGATGACATACTCATTTACAGTGCTACTTTTGGTGAGCATGTGGACCATGTCCGTCAAGTGTTGACTTTACTTCGTAGAGACAAGTTTTATGCAGCCATTAAGAAGTGTGTGTTTATGGTTCCCAAAGTTCTGTTTTTGGGATATGTTATTTCTGGAGAGGGGATACAAGTGGATGAGTCTAAGGTGACGGCTGTCAAACAATGGCCCACGCCTAAGACTATAACTGATGTTCGTAGCTTTCATGGCCTCGCTTCATTCTATCGGCGGTTTATTCCCATTTCAGCTCCATTATGGCACCAGTGACTGACTGTATGAAAGGTAAGACCTTTGTCTGGACCGATGCGGCTGAGTCGGCTTTTCAGTCAATCAAAGAAAAGCTCACAACGGCACCTATTCTGGTACTACCTGATTTCTCTCAAGCTTTTGAATTACATACTGATGCTTCCAAGGTTGGGATTGGGGGAGTGTTGAGCCAAGGAGGACGACCCATTGCTTATTTCAGCGAGAAACTGACGGTCCGAAGCTACGGTATAGTACTTATGATGTGGAGTTTTATGCGGTGGTTCAGGCTGTAAAGCACTGGCGACATTACCTTTTTCATAAGGAGTTTGTTCTATTTACTGATCATGATTCCTTGAGGCATTTGCACAGCCAAGACAAGGTCTCACATAAGCATGGGAGGTGGATTGCTTTCCTAGAGAAGTTCGCTTCTGTTGTGAAGCACAAGTCTGGGGCTTCTAATCGGGTGGCGGATGCGTTAAGCAGGCGGAGTAATATGTTGGTTTCTATGAGAGTTACCGTGCCAGGCTTCGATACTCTTATGGAGCAACTCACTATCGATCCCTATTTTTCTGTTGTTTTGCAGGATGTTCAATCTGGGCAGAATTCGGATTTTCTTATACATGATGGTTTTCTTTTTAAGGGGAATCAGTTGTGTATTCCAGATTCTAGCCTTCGCCTTCAGATCATCAAGGAGTTACATGGCGAGGGACATGTTGGTCGTGACCGCACCTTACAGTTGGTGCAATCTTCCTACTTTTGGCCTACTATGCGAAAGGAGGTGGATCGGTTCGTAAAGAGGTGCAAGATTTGTCAAGTCTCTAAGGGAACGGCCACCAATGCGGGGCTATATCTGCCTTTGCCTGTTCCGTTACAGCCGTGGGTGGATATTAGCATGGATTTTGTATTGGGATTACCGCGTACTCAACGAGGTAATGACTCTGTTTTTGTGGTCGTGGACCGTTTTTCTAAAATAGTGCATTTTATTCCCTGTAAGAAGACGACGGATGCGGTTAAGGTGGCTCAATTGTTCTTTCGTGAAATTTATCGCTTGCATGGGTTACCATCTTCTATCATGTCTGATAGGGACACTCGTTTTCTGAGTCATTTTTGGCGTAGTCTTTGGAACATGGTGAACACTAAGCTTAATTTCAGCAGTGCGTACCATCCTCAGACGGATGGGCAGACTGAGGTTGTTAACAGGTCACTTGGTAACCTTTTGCGCTGTTTGGTTGGTGATCATGTTAAGGCATGGGATCAAAAGTTGTGTCAAGCTGAGTTCGCCCATAATCATGCTGTCAACAGGAGTACTGGTTTTAGTCCTTTTCAGGTGGTTTATTCTGTTCAGCCTCGTGGACCGCTTGATTTGATGTCTCTTCCGGTTGCTGGTTCTGTTCCAAAGAAAATGGAGGATTTCGTGGATGGGTTACATGAGGTTCACAAAGCTGTGTATGACAACTTGGTTCGTGCTAATGCCAAGTATAAGCAATTCGCAGATCAGACTCGCAAGCAAGTTGATTTTGAGGTTGGTGACTTTGTTTGGGCGGTGTTGACTAAGGATCGGTTCTCGGTCGGGGAGTACAACAAGTTGTCAGCCAAGAAGATTGGACCGGTAGAGATTGTCGAAAAAATTAACCCTAATGCTTATCGTCTGAAGCTACCAAGTCATATACGTTGTGCGGATGTTTTCAATGTGAAACATTTGCTCCCTTATCATGGGGATTCTTCGGATGATGAAGTCGCAGGGAATTCGAGGTCGAATTTTGTCCACCCAGGGGGGAATGATGCGGGCCGAGCTGTGGACGAGATGGCGTTGACGTTTCTGGAGGCCCATGATCGGTCCAACGTCAAAAGGGAATAACTTTCGCTCTGGTTGTCCGTTTCGGGCCTTAGACACGCTGTTTTAGTGTCGTTTTGGACTTTTTCGTGGTTTTCGCTCTGGTTGTCTGTTTCGAGCCTTAGACACGCTGTCTTAGTGTCGTTTTGGACTTTTTCGTGGTTTTTTTTTTATGTTTTGGGCTTTTTTGTTCGGTCTGTTACTTTTGGGATGGGCCCGATTCGTTTGGTTGCTTATTTAGGTTTAATTTCGTGTTTTGCAAGACAATTAATCAGTTTTTACAGAAGTTTCTTTTGTTCCCAATTCTTGAATTCCCAATTAGGGTTCAGGTTTTGAAGCCTAGGGTTTGGTATTCTTCGAATCAACAAACTTTAGAAGGGGTTGAATACGGTATTCTTTGAATCAACGTATTTGATCTGTGTTTATCCCATACACGCTACATCACTATTCATCACACTAAATTTAGTGTGAAAAATAGTGACCCCATTGGAGATGTGAATAGTAATATTTACACCAAATTTAGTGTTTAGTGTAAGATTTGGTGACCCCTTTGGAGATGGTCTAAGATAATATAAATATAGATTAGTGTGTAAAATAAAAAACAGGAATGTAATAAATATAAAATAAATTAATTTTAATATATTTTTGAGTAATTATGATCAAATCTATAAAAAAAACTCTATATTAGGCTCATATTGAAAATATTGTCAATACAATTATAATGATATAATATGTTAAAAATAAAATTTTAATACATTTTAGTTCATATATATTATTTATGTTAATATGATAAGTATGCAAAATGAAAAATGAAAACTAAGATATTGAAAGTAATTTAATTAACCAATTATAACGACATAGAATGTAATTTTGAATCTTGAAATGTACAAAGGAAAAAAAAAAGTAATAGCCTCTTTGGAGCATCTCCAACAACTTACTAAAAATTTCTCTAAATTGGCAAAACTACGCTAGCTTATAAACTAGTTCATCCAAACATGTATCATAAGCTACTTTTTTGTGACTTTTCCTAACTATACCTTTATCAATATTAATTTTTAAATTTAAATATACCCCTTTTGATTGTTTTACATACTAATAAGCTTCTAACTACCTTATCAACCAACAATTAGCGTATCAACTAGTTTGCCAAACATACCTTAATACTCAAATTCTTTAATATAAATTGTACTCATCTCCAATAGATTCTTTATTTTGGGTTTAGATTAACGTTGAAATCTTTAAAATAGAAAAACTGCTAGAGTAAAATATAATTTAAATTAAAGACCTTGACTTTTAGTTATTTATTTTAAAGAAATTACAGATAATATTTTGGAGAGACTCTTACATTATTAGAATAATTTATACATGTAACAAAAATATTTCTTATTAATGAAATTTAACTGAATTATTTCTTATTGGTTAAGTATAATAAAGAATTTTGTTTCTCTATCATAATAATCTATTTTTGATAAGCAAGAAAGGTTCAAAAGAGAACAAATTGATTTTACCTTAACATTAGAATATTATAATATATTAAATCACGTATGTTACTATACTTTTTCACATCCGTGGATGACCTTCTGTGCAACCTAGGTTGCTGGGTAAGTCACTTTCATGCTATTGAGCTATCTCAAATGTATTATCACATGTGATAAATGTGTTTTTAGGTCTTTATAAAATATAGATGTTCCTGTTTAAACCTCCTGTTTAGATGAGTTTCCCAAATACTTGATCATCCTAAATCTTAATTTTATTTATTTATTCAGAAATTATTATACTAATCAAAATTCCCATAAATTCAATAACCATCAATGTGCCTACTTATGACTTGCATGGTGGCTAATTTATAAATGTTTTTTATTAACTCATTAAAAAAATATAAGACTTGTTTTAAAGAAAAACACCACCAAATTATAACTTGCATTGGCCCATTTTTGTAAAGAAAAAAGTTTTTATAAATTATAAAATCAATATCGGGTTTTTTAAATTTTTAACTATATAATACATGCAAGGCCCAATATGTGAATAAGAAATTTGGGCTTTTGCTCATTAACTATTTTGGGCTTCTTTTGGGCGTATAAATGGTATACAAATGGGTGATTTGTGAATGTGGAATTGTGGATGGAATGAGAACATTGTTGTCAAATTCGATTCTATTCTTCAAAATATACGAAAAATCTATTTACAAATTTTTAAGTATCGGAAATATTAACTTTTTAATATATTCATTTTACAATTATAGGTAATATATAAGTTATCTAATAGGAAAAATTCAGAAAAAAACCGACAAACTATTTGATTTTACATATCTAAGTTTATGAGCTAAGTTTTTTAATGAAAAAACCTTTCTTTAAAAAAACACCATTATATATATTATTTATTTTAAATGATGCTCTCACTAAATATTTTTGGACAAAACTATCATTACAATTTTACACTTTTGGAATTTTTTTTACCTTTTAATTTTTATACTTGAGAGATTTTAAGAAGTAATTTATAAAAAAAAAAAGGTGTACAAATCATTTAGAATGAGAATGTTTAATGGTTTTTTAATAAAAAATTAGTTTAGAATCTTAATTATTTAAAATGAAATGGTTTGTTAGTCTTTTATGAAGTGTTTCTATCTATAAACATAAAAATAAATTGACAAAATTGTTAACGAATCAACTTAAGTTCTTTAAAAATTAGATTTACCTTGCCCATGTAATAATAATTTATTTAGCATCTTCTCAATTGTTTCTTTTTTAAAATTAAAATTATTTTGTAGAAACAGTTTTATTATTATTATTTAATTGTTACTAATAAATAATTTTCCTTTTTAAAGAAGAGATGCCCATCTAAGTGTTGGGCTTATACAATCCGACCCATCTTAATTTGTTATATATTTGGTTTTCAAAATTTAATGAAGAGTAGGTGAATTAGAACTTTTGGTAAGTCCATAAATCATCTACTTTAGTTTGCATGTTACTCTGAAAATAGGGAAATTGGCACAAATGGTCAATTAAAATTATGGCATCTACCTTCTAGTTAGACTCCTTTTCATTTTGCACTTCATGACCAACCATTTCGTTAAAAGAAATATCTGGCTTCATTAAATTTAGTTGACTCGGCTAAAAGACAAAAAAAAAAATTTGACTTCTCAAAGGTCGGATCATGGTTATGTCGCAAGTTAACTAAATCTAATGAATCTAGGTCGTTTTTATAGGATCTGGTTCTATTTTTAACTATCTGTGGTCATTTTTCACTAATCGGCTAAATTTAGCGGACACGTTTCAATTTTTAACGGAATGGTTGGCAATGGAGTGTCAAATGGGAAAGATTTTGGTAGGGCACAAAGACCTTATTTTCAAATGGTCACTGATACCAACTTTCCCTGAAAATAACATCACTTCACATCTCCGTTGTAAATTGGACGACATAATTTGAAACTTGCTTCCAAAAATAGGAATGAATCTAAAAATGGTAAACTTGCTTCCAAAAATAGGATCAAATTTAAAAATAGTTTTATTTTGGTACATTTTCTTCTACATGCCAAAAAATCGTACATTCGTGAGGTATAAACTTCCCCTTTAGTTATAAGTGGGTCGTCTTTTCTACTTATCTACTTCCAATCAGTACAAATAATTATTAATTTATATTGGTATTCAAAGTCTTATCATTCGACTAGGTACAAAGGACATTGCCAAATATACTAGTCTTTATGTATCTTGGGACCCTGACAAGTGATCCACATGCATATCAACATTATTGATGCATACAATACTTTTGTAACGTAGAAAATTACTTGGTAAATTCTTGATTGTTCAAAAGCAAACACACAAATGCACATATGATTTTTTTTTGGGGGAAAGGTTCATTTAGGCTTTGCCTGGGCTATGTCCTTAGCAATTTGGTAGTAGTGGGTATCTGAGACTAAACATAACCATAGGATGCTAGCGTTTGGACTCAAACTTGATGTAGATGGGCTATTTCATCATAGTCCACTAGCCTCTTGCCAATATATAGATATGTTTCCTAGTTGAAGTAACCACATGATACTCACGTTATATTCAAAGTGGATAACTTCCCTCTATTAACACCATGACATAACTTGACATATATTCTAAGTGTCCAAACCTACCACAAAACGTTAGAAACAACTTGCCTTGAATGAATACGAAAATTACACAATGTTGCATCGAACAATTGGTCTGTGTGACTTTTTATTCAACTTCAAACCTACTTACATTCTAGCTTTTACTAAAAATAACTTCACACAACTTGCTTACTGAACCAACCACATGTTCGTGCTATGCGAATTCCAAATTACTTTCATACACCATTATATTCAGGTTCTCGTATACTACTCAACATAACGCTAACTTTGCAACCAAACCCAATTGGATAAAAACATAAGTTTTCGACTTCATTTGTGCTTAAACTGATTGATCAACTTCTTGAACTTGAAACAACTTCAAGCAATGCCTTCTAATGCGATTTTTCTTTGATCGCTTCCTTGAGTTTCTTGCTTGGTTGGTTCAAATATGAAAAAGAACGATTGATATGTGAATCTTCTTTTCTTATCATTATAATCCAAATCTTTTTTTAGTCTTACATGCATAATTTCTTCTATTTATAATACAACATTTTGATAATACTACATCCTTTCAAATAAATATGGTATTGTGATGCATATTGTGATGGAAAATTTTGAATGCAACATTACTTAATGGAGATAATGTCAGTTATTCAACTGCTATTGATGGTTTTTGTTTGGTAAATCAATTCAAAATTAACATGAATGATAAAATATCTTACTATCTTACCTAAATTTTAATTCAAATTTTGAATTAGAAGAATATAAATGGAATACCATGTGTATCTATTTTGTCTTTTATCATGTCCCTTAGCACATTGGCATTCAATTGTATAATTCCAATTCCCTTTTCTACAAGTAATATGTAGACTTGACCTTCCATAAATGGCATCTTGTTAAAATTCATCTACCTCATTGGCCTCTTGATAACAACTTCACATTTCTTTCATTTAATTCCTTATTTAGTAAGGTACAACTTTTATTGCATAATATCCAAGTAATAATTGTTCTCTTGAATTGTCATTGTCGTCCTCGAGAAAAGGTTTAATCATAAGTTGACAAATTCAAGACTAACAGCACAATATAATTACTAGAATTTAGACGTACAAGATATTCTAACACGATGTACTACAAATGGTTTTCATAGTTGTAATTACCCGAATTCAGACGTACAACAAATTCTAACACAATGTATCACAAAAAGTTTTCATAGCTCGAATTTAAAATCGACAAATTAAGATAATACTGTTACACAATTCGTCTAAAGGAGTTAACTTAAGTGAACTGTATATCTTCTATTGCATACAATGTGAAACTTTATAGCATTTTACTCTAGGTTTAACCATAAGTAGAATATATGTGTATACGAACATTCAGTAAATTTATGTTGAATCACGCTAAATGAACTTCCTGTTTACTAATTGAGTTGTCAATCAATTTTTTATATACAAATGTAAGTATCATGTTTTTTTTATTAACAATGTTTGACTTAAAAAGGTTAAATAAATATGTTGATTCTAAAGGGATTTTGAACGTATTTTCAAACTAGTAAAAGTGAAAATTTTGAAGTTTTAATCCATGTTTTTGCTCCATTAGGTTCTAAGAAACACGTTATGCTCTTGTCGAAGGGTTCGGCAAACCTTTGGCTTCAGTAACTTCATTCGGCAACACCATTTCCTTCCCTTCGGCAAACCCCCACCCCCTACATCTTCGGCTTCTCCATGCCGACGGCAACCCCCCCGCCCCCCCCCCCTCTTTTTTTTTATTAGAATAAAAGTGTGGGTAAAGATTGAGTTGGGTATAACTTATGTTTTGGATAATTTGGGGTAATTAGTGGAAAATTGATGTGGCGCTAATGTAGTATCAGATAGTTTTGAGTTGAATGACAAGTGTAACTCATGGTTTAAGTGATAGAGATAAGGTAAAACCTAAATGATTTGAAGAATCTTCCGAAATTATATGTTGGTAAAAAAGAAAATTACCTTTTTGGCTAATTAAATATAAATTATTGTTGAAATATTATATGTAATGAATGTTTAATAAAACAATAAATGAGTACTAGAATGGAAAAATTGTAAAGGTTAGATTAGAGATGGCCAGGACCAGATCGGGCCTTAACCAGTCGGAAACAATCACATCGGTTATCAATTTCAAGGCGGTTACGGTTCGACTCTAAAAATGATTAACCAATCCTTTGTAACCGGTCACTGCTCACACCCTAAACCGGTCCTTGGGCCAACATTTTTTTTTAAAAAGCAACAAAAATTTATAAAACTAATTTTATTTTATAAAACTAAAAATATAAGTCAACATAAATTATAAAACTAGTTTTATTTTTATAAAACTAAAATTATAAATTATATAATTGGTATTTGGGTTACGCAAATATGCTAAAAAATACGTTTATTATAACAAGATTTCGAGCATTGTAAACGTTTTTTTTGTGTGTGTTTTGTAACTTGATATCTAACAACAAACCTCAAATATCTTATTTAAACTAATGGGAGGGCATGAGCCTGTTTGTCGAACATCTTATTTATACGCAAAAAAAGGGGGCTAAAAATGGGGAAAATAGGGGCATATGACTATTTTCCAATGTTCCCAACGTTAAATTTTAAAAAAATAATTATAAAGAAACCGGGCTTGGACGGGCCTTGGTCGTAAGCAGTCTCGGCTATAACCGGTCTATAGTAATCCACAAGCTCATAACTGGTCCTCAAGTGGTCTTTGCGTGACCAGTTGGCCGGTGGTCCCGTGCCGTAACTAGTCGTAATGGTCATCTCTAAGTTAGATGTATAATATTTGTATATGAAAATTCACTAATTTTGATTTTTTGTATTTTGAAAAATTATAGAAACATCAACAATAAAAAGCTCTTAGGCCATCCACTGTGGGAGTGGATTTGGCCATCGGGTAGTAGAGATGGCTTCTCAAACCGACGGCTTCTCAAGTGAACACCACCGTGGTAAGGCGGGTAGGAGAGAGAACGGTTTACCCAAACCGAAGACTCCCACCCCCACCCCACCCTCTCTCTCTCTTCTTTCTCTCTATCTCTCTCTTCTTTCTCTCTCTTATTTATTTGTTTTTTTATTTTACTTTTAATTAAATAATAATGGGTTGATAGTGGATGGATTGAGTAGTTTTGGGTAAAATAGTGGAAAGCTGATGTGGCGCTGATGTGGCAGTTGAAACCATTGGGTAGTAGTGGGTCGACAACGAATGGCCTTATGAACAAACTTATGTTTTTACAACATCTTTAAAATTTCGTAGGTTAGGATATTTTGGGGCAATGCTTTTATAAATCATTATTATTGATTTGACCACAAATAAGTGTACAAATTAGGCCAAGTAATACAATTATCTGGTTTTGTGGTTTTACATTCACATCAGTCATGTCAGCTTTCCACTATCCTACCGTCAAACCATCACCAACCTTTAAAATCCCGTAACACAACCTTTCATGCTCTCTACATTTTTTTATTATTCTTATATATAAACAAGGAGAGAGAAAGTGGGGTTGGAGAAACCGTTGGAGGGCATATCACGGGCGGCTTGAGCCTGCCGAGCCCACCACCAAACCGTCCCATACCACAGGTGTGGTATGCTTGGCCTAAAAACAAGCTAATAAGCTAATTGTTAGCTGATGATATAACTAATTAATGATAAGTTAGTATGTAGTTGATTAAAAATTGTATTTGACAAAACTATTTGATAAGCTAGGTAAAGAAAGTCTAAGAAGAACATCTAAAAAAATTAGTCAATTACAACTTTTCATGATATGATTATAACAAATTCTTATAATATAAAATGTTAAACAATCATAATGGGGTATGTAATAATTATATCGTGTACCAAACAACTCTAATTTGTATCGATTTTTTTGGTAGGTACATGTTGGTACGGTCTTGTACCAACATCTAAGAAGTTCATAAAGTAACTTAGAGTGTTTTTTTAACAGCAGATAACACACAAACACGTCCCGTCACGAAGTCGAAAAGGCATTCAGGATCCATACGGACACCCGACTAATTCTTGGCTACTATGAACCAACCCGAAAGTAAACCCATGGTCAGGTTATCGCCACATGCTCATCCCATGAATCGAACCCGGGTAGACATGGATGCCATCCACTGTCCCTTCCAAGAATGTTATCGACCACTAGGCTAATAATGATTTGATAGAAATTTGGAGTGTTTAAGGTTAAATTCACGAGCACCACCACCACCAACAACCACCTCCATCACCACCGCCACTAGCTGCAGCCACCTCCGCCACCACCAGTAGCCACCTCGGCCACCACTACCTCCGCCACGTCAGCACCATGTTGTTTGAGTTTGAAGAAAGAAAAATGTGTGGCTGAGAATCGTCCTCGCGTTTTCTTAATTGACATCATTCTCGTATGAACCCACCTATATATATATATATATATATATATATGTAGAGGGACAATAAAATACACACTAATTAATTCATACACACTTACACACCAATCATAGCCCTTGAAAATCAATAGAACTTTTGTATTTTCAAATTCTTTCCAAATTATACAACTAATTAGAAGCTAATTTCTAAACTTAACATTTTACACTAGAATATTATGCACCATTAGATTTGATTTTCAAGGGCTATGATTGGTGTGTAAGTGTGTATGAATTAATTGGTGTGTATTTGATTTTTACTCTATATATGTATATATATATATAAGTCGGCACGATACAATATTACCGTGGTAGACGATCTTCAATATCATGTAAAAATTATATAATTTAATTGGTCCAATTTAGTTGATATCAGTTGCATTGGTACGATTAGTAATACAATTGGTTGGTTTGTTATAATACAAATTTCACACCCTTAAAATAAATTGTAGGGTTGTGGATTATCTTAGAAACTTGGGATCGTGTGAGACTAAGGTGGCATTTGGTTCACTGGAGTTCAAGGGAATTAGAGTGAATTGGAATCCAATTCCAGGGATTACTGCATTTGGTTCACCATATGTAAGATGAAATTAGAATCATTTGCACCTAAACTTTCCTTCATTTGAGAGAATTCATATTCATTCCCTCTCCCTAAGAAATTTAGATTCTTCCAACCACTACACCTCTCCTTCACCCGATTGGGTGTTAATCGAGTCAACCCGGTTGGTTTTTGGGTTCATCGGGTTTAAAAAAAATAATCTTCACCTGAAACTCGAACCTATTAAGCTTCAGTTGAGGTTATATGGATTTTAGGTTATATGGTCGGTTACAAGTGAACTTAGATAATCCAACGACCAGATTCAAGTTTGGGTTAATCAGGTATGGTGTAACATCCCGCCTTACCTCGACAACAATATTGTCCGCTTTGCCCATGGATTGAACCAACGTGTAGCGCACGGATTTATTTTTGGCAACTTGGTGAGAAACTTCCCAGGGGTCACCCATCCTGGAACTACTCCTACCCAAGCACGCTTAACCTCAGAGTTTTTAGAACCTAACGTGCTTGTGACCCCAAAACGCGTTGTTGTTAGGAAGGCCAAGATATTACTTATAATACCCAGCATCACTATTGTCCACGACCGATATGGGATATGCCTAAGGTGTTACAAACACCCCCTTGGGACTATCGTCCTCGATGAGGTTTGCCCCATATCCCGAACGACACAAGAGCGGCTCTGATACCATTTATAAGATTGTAACATCCCGCCTTACCTCGACAACAATATTGTCCGCTTTGCCTCTGGATTTAACCAACGTGTAGCGCACGGATTTGTTTCTGACGACTAGGTAAGAAACTTTCTAGGGGGTCACCGATCCTGGGACTACTCTTATCCAAGCACGCTTAACCTCAGAGTTCCCATAACCTGACGTGCTTGTGGCCCTAAAATGCATTGTTGTTAGGAAGACCAAAATATTACTTATAACACCCAACATCATTCCTGTCCATGGTTGATATGGGATATGCCTAAGATGTTACATATGGTTATTCGGGTTTGGATTGATTGTTCAGGTTACCCGATTTATAATTATATTATCCGATTCAGGTGATGGGTAGGAAAAAAAATTCAATTTGGTTCAACACGAAACTTAAACCGTATTTAATTCAGTTACCAAGTATAAGTTTAATAGATCAAAAACCGATTTAACCCTAACCAAGAAACCCGAAACTCGAACAACCTGATCGAAAAACACCTATAGGTGGTTGTGGGGTGATGGAATTACATTTAAATTCCAATTCCTAATGACACAAGTCACACAACCAAACACAAAAGGCAAGAAATTGGATTCAAATATTCCAATTCTTTTACAGATTCCAAATCCATTGGAAAACTTTCTTCAAACCAAACTCCTCGTAAATTGTTTTCGTGAAACCGACACATTTTTACCTAAAAAACTTTTATAAAAAAAAACAATGTATTTTCATAGTAGTGTAACTGTTAAAGTTAATTTTTTATCTTTTACAATATTTTGATTAAAATTTAAATATAAAAGTATAATCTCGAAATAATATGTTGGTTTTTTAGATCTCGTAATCATAAGAATCAAATATTCAGAAAAAGCACCTGCTGTAAATAAATTATTTGTTTGGCCATGTTTGCAGAAGATCACATACATTCATTTGGATACCAAGAACGGAAAGTTTGAATCCAATTAATGTATTTTCCAACTTATTCTCTTTATTTAATAATTTGTATAAATAAATAAATTTTTGGGTTAATTTATATGTCCTTGTTAAAGCTTAAAATATCATATTTACCCAACCTAAACTATAAATATCATATATACCCTTCTTAACCTATCAAAATATCATATTTACCCAAATATAATTTTTTATCAATTTTTAATTATTAGATAAGTTTAACTCATAAATATTAGATAAGTTCTTTTTTAACTATAAATATATCATTTTTATTCAAATAACTATTTTTATAAATTTTAAGTCATTTTAAAACAAAACAAAATTTGAATGCCATCAAACTTTATTAATCAAAACCTACTATACAATACTAAAACACAACTTAGAAACACCTAGAGGAACATATATAGTTCAGCAACCATTCTTATCTTAGCAGCAGTTCATAAAAGGAGACCAAAACAAAATCAAAATCCCTAGAAAGTTAGAAACTAAAAGCATAAAACAAAATCCATACATAAAATATGTTAAAGAAACCTACTACATAAACAATATCAAATAATCCAATGCTTCTAATCTACAAAATCCATACATAAAATCTGTTAAAGAAAAAAATCCAATGCTTCGATTAAACTATTATGGGTCAAATATTAGTGGGATTTTCAAATCATATTGTCAAAAAAAACGAACAGATGGTAGTAGCAGCATATAAAGAAGGAAGATAAACCCATTGTTAATCTTGTATATATTGCAATATATCATGCTTATTCACCCGCGTTGGTCGGCAAAATCAACAAGTAATTAATTAATTAGCATTAGCAATAAGAGAAATCCATTATTGTTAACTATGATTATTGATTGGCAAAATCAACAATTAATCGATTAGCAACAAAAGAAAACCCACTATTGTTAACATAGATTATTGATAACCAAGAATAAGCAAGAATTAGCAATGAGATAATAGGTTTTAGAAATTGATAAGCAAGAATCGATTTTGAAGATTGATAAGGAAGAATCAAACTTTGGAATATAAAAGAGAAACCCAATTGATTTGGAGAAGAAACTCATGCCCTAAAGTTAGAAGAGAAACCCAAGCTTTGGAGAAGAAGAAACTCTGTAAGAACAATTAAACTCATTTAACTTTGAAGAAGGGACAAATTTGTCAATTCATTAAAATTTATAATTATAAATTATTAAATCTAATTAAAAATTGATAAAAATTGATATTTGGATATATATGATATTTTGATAAGTTAGGAAGGGTATATATGATATTTGTAGTTTAGGTTGGGTAAATATGATTTTTTAAGTTTTAATAAGGGCATATATGAAATTAACCCTAATTTTTTAGAAGGTTTATCTGGGTGACTACATCCTTGACAATTTTACCGAGAGCTAAACATGCTCATTTAGAATTAATACTCAGTGACCACCAATTGCACACACATGGATCGAACACACATTGGTTACATGAGACTAAATTGTTTTCGCAAAACAGGTAATATCCAGAACTTTACACACGAAAATTCAGAACAAAACACTGTGAATGTAAAAAAAATCGAGCATTCATAGTGAAAAATATTGCAAAGGTAAAAAGAAATTCCAAACGTCTAAAGAAAAACGTTGTGAATGTAAAAAAATTCAAACTTTCACAATGAAAAATACCATAAACGTAACGTTGAAAGTGTTTTCACTATGAAGGGTTTGATTTTTTTTTATCTTTAGTGTTTTTGTTGTAAACTTTAAATGCAAAAACTTGGTTTCACCGGTCCTACAGTCTTGCCTAAACTTGGTCTCTAGGTTAACCATATAATTAAATTGCATGAATATATCATATAATATAATAAAAATATTATACCATTTAATGGCAAATAGTTATTTTTATTTCTGTGTCAATCTTTGGTTATAAATCAATTAATCTAATAATCCTATTCAACTGAGGTTCTTTTAAAACATTAATCTTAAAAATATTATATATGACATTTTTCTGCAAATTTCCAATGTATTTTTGGCTTCATTATTTATATCAGCATATAAAATATGAAAATTTATCGGAAATTGGAGTACCGAATCAAATTACTATGTTACCCTTAAAACATTACACAAAATTACAACTCTAACCTTCCTTTTTCTAAAGAAAAATAAAACACTCCAAGGACACAAGTGGGTTTTCAAGTGATTCATCGTTGTTATTCGGAGGCCACCTACCCTCTTCCCTGACCCGACCCGACCGAAAATCGGGTTTTCGGACCCTCTCATTCAAATCCGATACGACCCGACCCGGAGACTTCCCGGATCTTCTGGCGGATAAGCTTCTTCCAATCTCACTCCTGCCTCCAAACTCGCCACCTCCAGCCGCCGTACGGTTCGCCGGAGACCTCGACCGACCCGCCGGAACCTCGCCGGAGCACGGCCGTTGCCGGCCGGCGGACCCAAACCCGTTTCCACGATTGGTTCTTTCGGGTAAGGGTTTGACCCGATTTGGGGACTGTTCTTTGGACCTCGCCGGAGATTTTCGGGTCGGTGGAAGTTCGCCGGAAAAGTGGCGCCGGGATCTGGACTTCGCCGGAGATCGGTCGATGGTTTTCCGGCGGTGGTTGAAGTCGGTTTCGTCGGTGGAAGGGCATTCGCTCATGGTGCTATCGATCTCGGAGTTGGTATTCGGGTCATCGGGAAAGTGGGTTTGGTTTCGGGTTCGGATCCTTTTCGGGTCGGGTTCGGGTTTGGAGAAGGGGTTTGGGGTTGTTGGGGTTTCGGAGAGGACTTCTTTGACGGTCTCTACGTCCACCGGCGGCGGAGCTCGGTTTGATCTTGATGGATGGTGGTGGAATTTGGAGGGTTTGGATGGTTTATTGGTGCTTATGAAGCACCCCATGATTTGGGGATTGAAAATGGTGGGATTGATGGTGGTTGCCGGAGGCCGGTGGTGGTGGTCGGCGGCGGTGACCGGCGGTGACACGGTGGTTAGCGTTGTTGTGTGGGTTTAATGGTTATATATCAAAAACCCATTATCCAACACTTGAAAATGATGAGATTATAGCCGTTGGTGGTGGTGGCGGGAGGTGGTGGTTTGTGGTGGCCGGGAGGTGGTGAGGTGGTGGTTTAGGAGTGTTGTGTTGGTTTAATGGTTATGTCTCAAAAACCCATTATGAAACACTTGAAAAAGATTGGAAAATGATGTTATTGTAGCCGGTGATGGTGGTGGCCGGAGGTGGTGGTTTGCGGTGGCGTACGGTGGTGAGGTGGTGGTTTAGGGGGTGTTGTGTAGGTTTAATGGTTATAACAACAAAAACCCATTATCCAACACTTCAAAAAGATTGCATCATTGGTAAACAAGATTTTTCTTGTGGTGATTTGCGGCGGATTTGGGTGGCGACACGGTGGTTTTATGGTGGTTAGTGGTGGCACAAAACCACCATTACCTATATATCCTTGGAAAAAAAGATTGTAGTTTTTGCAAAGAATGAAGATTTGAAGTGAATGGAGAGATGAGTGTTTTGAGGTGGTGATGGTGGTGGAGGTGGAGAGTTGGTGGTGGTTTGAGGTGGTGGCACGGTGGCGTTGACGGCGATGGTGGTGGTGGTTCAGAAATTGAGGAGGGGGACAGAAAGGTGGGTGAAGAGATATTGGTATGGGGAGTGGTGTATTTATTGGTGGGAAGCAAATGCATGATAGTAACATGAAAACCAAATATATTGGAGAGAAAAATTCTTTAAATTAAACAAAATATTTAATATCTCCATTAAATGTTTTGCTTTAATTTATATTCTATCTTTTAAGGAAATTTTAGTTTAATTAGATTTTTTTAAGGATGGTATAGAATTAAGATAAGGTGAGAGTAAATAAAAGAGTAAACTACATATTTGGTCCCTCTAATTTTAAGAGAATTTTGAACATGTTTATATTTTAGTTATGTTGATGTTAATTGTGTTGTGTTTTGCATTTGGTTATGAAAGTGGTTCTTTGCCCTAACAGTGTTAGTCAAATAAGCATGTGTATGTCCTTTTAACTATTTGCTTGGAAATTCGTATTAGACTTTTTATATTATATTTTAAATTTTAACCTATTCATAAAGTTTATATAGTACAAAACCTCCTCCCTCCCCCTATTCGCTAACGACCTTAGTTAGAAATCGACAACGATGAAAATTGACCCCCTTCCTAACGATCCCCTGTCCTTTGGTTATTAACACACGTGAATTCAGATGACCTTACACATCTAGTGATTTTACTTTGAACCACATCCCTTAATCTCATACAATACAACCGTCCTCCAAAAGAAGGAACACATGTATGTGTTGTGTGTGCAAACCATGCCTTTTTATATGTGTTTGTTAGTGACTTGTGTTTATGGATGCGTTTTGGTACATATCTATGTAAAATTAGTTTTATGGTTTTTTTTTGAAACTGGTTTGTGGAATCAACTTTTCCTGGTTTTGGGGATACCGGGGCTAAGGGAAGGAGATGACAAGGCAAGATCTTGGTGGTAGACGACGAAAGGGTTCTTTTCGGGGTTAGGTTTATGAATTTATTTGAAAGTGGTACTTAAAGATTCATAATTCCATAAATGGTCCTCCATGTTTGGATTTTGTTTTGAAAGTGAGACTTTACAAATACACACAAATACAAACCTTGCAATTGCTATAAACCTTACAAAGCAATCAATTGACATATTTTTATAGAAATGATTAAAGTTCATTTATTATGATTTAATAATTTATTGAAAATGATTAAAGTTTATTAATTACGAGCAACGTCTTACAATAAGAAACAATCAATATATTTATGAAAGCAGATATATATATATATATACTAGTTAATGGCCCGTGTAATACACGGATAATTTATAAAATATTGTTTTAATTTCTAATAAAAATTGGCATCTACATTATAAAGTTAACAAATATTTCACCTGCAATTAACAATATAAATATGACTTAATTAATAAAAGAAACATTAATAAGTTAGTTTAATCATAGCCATCTAGGAAAACTTTTGTTCCAGTCTTTTATTCAAAACTTTATTTGAAATTGAATAAGTAGAGTATAGTTATTTAGTAAAAATAATTCTTATTAATCAACGATTTAAATGAAAAAAATTACTCTTGTTTTATTACTAAATATTTTAGTCATCTGATAGTTGTTAAAATATAAGAAATTGAAAAAGGTTCGGATTTCCTGAATGATATTAAAACTGGAGGGATTCAGAAATAAAATATGTAGTGTTTTAAAAAAGTAATTTTAAGAATGAAAAACTAAAGGATAAAAAGTAATTTAATCAAATAATTTTAAGGATACAAAATGTAAATTTAGGTAGGTGAATTTTGGAAAATATTTTTTCCATATTTGTTAGTTATGTATTTTTATTGATTTTGTTTAATTGACCAATAAGATTGCTCAATTTCGTTTTGATGACATCAGCAAAATCACTTTATTTGAAATTGAATAAGTAGAGTATAGTTATTTAGTAAAAATAATTCTTATTAATCAACGATTTAAATGA
Source organism: Centaurea solstitialis (assembly GCA_030169165.1). Lineage (NCBI taxonomy): Eukaryota > Viridiplantae > Streptophyta > Magnoliopsida > Asterales > Asteraceae > Centaurea > Centaurea solstitialis. Next base: position 49,167,351 of record CM058040.1, read on the forward strand.
AAAAAATTACTCTTGTTTTATTACTAAATATTTTAGTCATCTGATAGTTGTTAAAATATAAGAAATTGAAAAGGTTCGGATTTCCTGAATGATATTAAAACTGGAGGGATTCAGAAATAAAATATGTAGTGTTTTAAAAAAGTAATTTTAAGAATGAAAAACTAAAGGATAAAAAGTAATTTAATCAATTAATTTTAAGGATACAAAATGTAAATTTAGGTAGGTGAATTTTGGAAAATATTTTTTCCATATTTGTTAGTTATGTATTTTTACATATTAATAGGGCATTAAAAAAAATAGAAATTCTTTATGACATCATCATTTGATTGATTTTGTTTAATTGACCAATAAGATTGCTCAATTTCGTTTTGATGACATCAGCAAAATCCTTCTTTTAATATATATATAGATAACACTAGATGGATGATTGAGATTTTTTTTAAAGTGGAAATGTTGTTATTACCAACCGATTACTCTTACAAGCTTTTCAGGTTGCAAGACACAACATTGATAGGCTTCTTACAAAACAATTACAATTACCACCTAATACTAGGTCCAAGCAACCACACTCGCGAGACTTAAACCAAAACCACGACCGCCGAACCACACCTGAACCGAACCCACAACGACCGAACTAAAACTAAAACTAAACCTACAACTACCGAACCAAAACTTGAACTAAATCCACAAAGATAAATGATTGATATTAGTCTTTTAAGGTTTGCAATAATTGCAAGGTTTGCATTTGAAAATGACATGGATCTAATTAAGCTTTTTTAACAAAGTTACTGGTCAAGTTCCACTTTCAAAGCAAAATCCAAACTTGAAGGAGCATTATTTGAATTATGAAACTTTATGTACCATTTTCAAGTAAATCCATAAACCGTAAGGACTAAAATTGTAGTTTACTCTAAGTACTATAATCATTTTTATTATATCTCAACATCAAAAGGAAATAATTCAAATAATCATTTTTGGTTAAAATGTCCAATCATGGTTTAATGTTAGTCAGCACTTTGCAATTGACTCAAAGAAATGTTATGGGTTTTCTATTATTTCATGTAAATGATACAATATAGTAGATATTCATTAATTACTAAGACTAGGTGTTGTTTAATTTTCTTCATTCATTAATTATTTTTCCACTCAGCTAATAAAATATACTTGTCAATGAAAAATATAATTTAATGAATAGATATTTGAAACAAAGAATAATATTTAGTATTTTTGCAGAAGTAATATTTTTAAAAAGGCTGTTGACATAATATTATATTTGTACTATTACGATAAATCTTATGTTGTATGGGGATAATCAATTATAACTATTAATAAAAATTATTGATTATATTTTATTTACATTATGAAAAAAATATATGGATACACAATACTATTTCTTAAAAATAGATGTTAAAAATAATCAATATTGTGAAATAAAATATATCTTCATATGCACTGTTAAAAAGCATGAACTAGGAATCTAAATGAGTTAAGTTGCTTGCAATTCGAGCTCTATCGTTAAAAGCTCTAAATAAGGCAAGCCTTAACGAGTTTGAGCTCGAACTCAAACCTAGATTAAAGCTCATTTAAAAAACGAGCCTAGCTCAAGCTCCAAAACCTAGGCTCGTATAAACTTGGGAGCCTAAATAAGCTCAATATATAATATATATTTTATATGTTTAATTTTTAATATTTATATATATCTTTTTTATAAAAATATTAATATAATATCTGATCCTAAACGAGCCTAGCTAGCTTAAACGAGCCTAAACGATCCGATCCCGAGCTTCATAAATCTTAAACTAACCGAGTTCGAGCTCAACATCACGAGCTCTAAACGAGTCGAGTTCGAGCTTAAAAACTCCTAAACGAGCCCGGCTCGATAAGTGTCTGGCTCGGATCCACTCGGTTCATTTACTTCCCTAGCATGAACCAACAATTTTACGTTATACTAGAGTTTTAATGGGATCCACCATATGTGAGATTAAATTGTTTTGAAAAGAAGAAAATTCATCAATAATAGTTACTCAAAATATACTCGAATTGTGTAACTTTTTTAGTTATATTTTAACTATTATTTAAATAATAATTTTTTAGCCTAGGGTAGTGTAAAATAATGGTAGATCGATCTATAATATTTGTCGAATTGCTCACGTGCATCTCACGTGAATGTATGTCGAGCTTGAATTTATAAAATATAATAATAACGACCATATGGAATTTGGATAATTGTTTATCATGCTTGTATAATTTACAACATTTTGTATGAAATCGAAGGTTTTAGCAAAATAATGTTCGAGCCAGTTCTACGTACCTCCATTAACCTTATGGACCGTAGAGATCAGAAAACAGCCAAAAAGATCTTCAAAGGCTTTAGTGTAGCTAGAATTTTTCTTTAAGGAAGGCTGAAATTTCTCAAATTTAGTTTGTCGATTGAGGTTATTTAAACTAGAGGTTATATGATATATGTAATTGATGTTTGTTCCTCTAAGTCTCGTGAGATTTTGACAAGAAATTTGATTTGTTATATGTTTAGATGAAAAAAGTACTGTTTATGTAAAAAATTACACAACTCGATGTCGTAAGAAACTTGTGTGAGGCTTAACCGTCGAGAGAAAGAAATTACAATCAATGATAAGTGCGGAAAAGTAAAATGAGACAAATAATTTGATGACGCAGGAAAAACCTCACGACGGAGGAAAAAACCTGCGGTCGACCTAAAAGATAAGTCGACAGAGCACTATGATCACCAAGCAGGGGTGATGTCCTTCAAGTATACAGCTTTGGTCGTACGATTACAAGTGAAATAGCAATGAGATCGAACGTAAATTACAACTGATGATCAAAGAATCACTAATAGAGAATTTTTGAGCTTCTAATAGACTTCGTCCGTTGCAATGCTGGCTTGATTCTTCTTTTATAGTGGCTTGATAATAACGGTCCAACGGTATTGTGGCTCATCAATGATTGAATCGTAACCGTCCAATGTTATTGTCTTTAATTAATGCTCGGAGAGTAACTGTCCAACGGTATTGCTGAGAGTTAATGTCTAGATTGTAACTGCTGCGAGAATCTTGCTTGTAACGGTCGATCTTGATGCTGTCGAACGATACATAACTTACGACTTTGTTCGTTGTAGTGATGAACTCCAACAAGCATAGCATAGTACTCAATCTCGGACTTTCTCAAAGGTGGACAATTGTTAGATATGATAATCAGCTTGCCTGCATCAAACATATAAACTTTGTATGTTATTCGTTAGTATCGTCGTACGACAATGTGCGTCTTATTTATTGTATACGTTCGATGCTTATTGATCTTTGTTCGATAGTCCTCTTAGGTTTTGTCTCGGGACCTTATCTTAATACAGGACTATTGTCCTAACATTTACCTTACGATTATAGTCGGTTGTCGTGCGATTGTAGATTTTTACCCTAACAATTTGCCCCCAAGATTTAGAAAATAATTCTAATTTTATCTAAATCTTTAATTCGCTGGACAAGGAGTAAAAATACGTTGTCTAACGGTCGAATTAACGTTGAGAAAATAGCCGTTATCTAGCCGTTATCTTGGACGCGTGTCTTTCTAACGGCTAATTGCTGATGCGTGGCGCGATTATCTTGGATTACTCGTATGATTTAGTTGCTATAAATATAAGTATTCAGAGGAAGGAAAGATTTTACAAAATCTTCTCTAATTTTTGTTCCGATTCACAAGATCGTAATCCGACTATTTTTGGCAAAGATTTCGTGCGACTTAGGCTTTATAAGGTATTCCTTCTTCTCTGTTTCATGCGTCTGAAATCGATAGCATATAAGAGTAATAGAGGTTTAGATAATCTTAGGTTCAACCGTTTGAGAAATAGTTTAGGTCGATCGGAGTTCATTATGTCGAGTGAAGTTAGGAGTTCTATTACAGAAAGTCTAGAAGTAGGAGAGTTGAGGGAACTGGCAGGGCTTCCTGAGAATGCTCTGGTGAGGGTGGCCGGAGAGATCCGTCCGGCGGATGCTCCGAAGGGCTTTTTTGCTCTTTTCGAGTATCCGTTTAAAGTCGGATTTCGATGGCCATACTCTCCTTTGGCGAGGTCGTTCATGACTCGCTTCGATGTGTCTCCGGGACAATTGATGCCCCAGTTTTGGCGCGTCGTTCATGTAATCGAACGAGTGACCAGAAATTGGGATCGTCCACCGTTCTCAGTCGACGATCTTCTCTCGGCGTACAATGTGATCCGTTCTCCCTACAACCGTTTTGGGTTGTTTCCAAGGGGAAGAAGCGATGCCATGTTGGTCCATGGTACCCAAGTAAACGATCGAGGATGGAAGGCGAGATACGTCTTTGTCCAAACATCCTCGGTCATAGGCGAGGAATCGTGGGTCGTTCCTGAATGGAACAAAGGCGGTAATATAGCTTGCTTTTCTTGTCTTCTTTGATCCTTGAATTATTTTCTCTTTATTAATCATTTGTTTCCCTTTTTGCAGCGATCGACTTCTCGTTCGAGGAGACTATTGAAGCGATCGAACGCTTCTTGAGCTACAGTGTGACCGATCGAAAGTATCGAACGTCGAAAGGAGGTGACGAGAGCGACGTCGAGCCTGAAGTACAAATAATCGAGGAAACAGATATGGAAGGTAGATATCGTACATCAGTATTTTTGTTTATAGTAATTTATTTTGATTCTAACTTCTCTTTTCTGTATAGGCTCAGCTTCTAAGAAGGCGTCAACGATGGAAGCAGCTGCTCGTGCTGCTAAAAGGAAGGCTGCCGCCCAGGAAGGTTTGGTGGCTAAACGTACGAGGTCGTCGTACGTTTCTGTGGATACCCCACCTAAGGATGCCGCACGCAAGGCTGAAGGTGGGATAGAAGCTATTCCTCTTAGCTTTGCCCCTCCTGCAAAGGGAGCAGGTGCGTCGAAGGCTGACAAGGGGAAGGAGAAAGAGGGATCTGGTCTTACGACCATGACAATCCAGATACCCTCTGACTTCATGGTGGATGATGTGATTAGGACGGCGGCTACTTTTCCAGTCCTTGAGCAGTTTCACGTCCCTGCTCAGAAGGCGCGCATGGAGGAGGCCGACATCGAAGACCTTGATGCCTCCATCGCGGGTATCTCCTTCTTGGTAAGTCTCTGTCGTACGTTTGCTTTCACTTTACTTTATTTGTATAGCTTCTTCTAATCTTTTTTTTTTTTTTTTGTATAGGCCCTCCAAACTAGTCTTAGCCTTCATACGCGAATGGCTAAGATCAAGGAGGAATTAGCGTCGAACCAGGACGACGCTAAATTGGCTAAGAAGGAGGCCGACAAGGCCAAAAAGAAGCTAGCCCAACTGACCGACGAGATTAACGCTAAGTCGGTCCAGATTGGGGATTTGGAATCCAAGCTGGAACTCAGCGAAGGGTTTCAGGTCCAACAGCGAGAACGGCTGAAATTGGCCTTGGACCATGCGAAGGAGCTGGAGAAGGAGTTGCTGGTCGTTCGACGGGAGAAGGCTGAGAGGGAAGAGGCGTTATCGTCCAAGATCCAGGAGTTGGAAGATGATGCCGCCTTAGTTCGCGTGGTCGCACGTACTGCGGTCATGCGTCGTGTAGCTGCTGGGACCATGACTTCTCAGATGGCGAAGGACGAGGTGGCTTCCTTCGTTCAAGTAATGGGCTCTGAAGACCTTCTCGATGAGGAGGATCTTAAGAATTTGGACGAGGATAAGCCTGCTGAGGTTAAGGACGCAGGTGTCGAGGAGGAGGTTCCTGAAACCTCTGGATCCGTTCCTGCGCATCCTGAAGAGACCCCTGTCGTAGATCCACCTGCTACCAACGCTCCTTTAGAGTAGTTTTAATCTTTGTAATCGTAGAACTTCTTTCTTTTCTTGTATTCTGCCATTTTAAGGCAGAAAAAATGTTTAATGAAAGAAATTTTGATTGAATATCGTGCGTTATCACTATTGTGTTATTATAACTTATATCATGCGTTTTAGCTCGTATCATGCGTTTTAGCCTGTATCGTGCGTTTTAGCCTGTATCGTGCGTTTTAGCCTGTATCATGCGTTATAGCTTTTATTTTTGCATGCATTTGTTTTAAAGTCCTTAGACTTATTATAGAAACGTTTCTTTTGTACTCATGAGAGTATTCGTGCGACTGGCGAGTTGACTTGCGCTCTTGCGATATAATCGTGCGTTATAGCGGTTTTCTTGCGATCCATGCGATTTTTGTCGTGCGATTCCTGCGATAAGCATGCATTTAAGTCGTGCGATACTTGCGTTAATCGTGCGATCCATGCGATTTATCGTGCGATACCTGCGAAAAAGGATGACTAAGGGGTGGCCGTTGGCTTAGCCAACGGCGCTCCGATGCTTAAGTCAGTAATGGATAAGGAATAAATCGTATGTAAATAGGTTTAGAAATAATACCTTTTGAGGTGATGGGCGTTCCAGCTTCGTGGGATTTCCATACCTTCCATAGTCGTAAGTCTATATGCTCCGTTTCCAATGACTTTGGAAATTATGTATGGTCCTTCCCATTTGATGGAAAGTTTTCCAGCGTTTGGCTCTTGTGTGTTTTGAAACACATGTCGTAAGACATAATCTCCAACTTGAAAAATTTTTGCCTTTACCTTTTTGTTGAAGTGTCTTTCGACAATTCCTTTCTGTGCAGCCATCGTTCGTAGTGCCTTCTCCCGGAGTTCTTCTAAAGCGTCAAGGTCGTAAGATAAATTTATTGCATTTTGATCATACGTGCGACTTCTGGCAGTTGGTATTTGAGCTTCGATTGGCAAGACTGCTTCGCATCCATATACCAGAGAATATGGAGTTTGTCCAGTTGATGCTCTAGGTGTCGTACGATTTGCCCATAAGACAGATGGCAATTCGTCTACCCATTTTCCTTTTGCTCCTTTCAACCTCTTTCGGATTGAATTGATGATGACTTTGTTGCTCGATTCAGCTAACCCGTTAGATTGTGGATATCTCGGAGTTGAAGTGATTAATTTGATTCCTTGCTTTTCACAGAACGTACGAGTCTTATCACTTATAAATTGTGAGCCGTTGTCGCACATGATTTCAGCTGGTACCCCGAATCTATAAATGATGTTTTTCTGAATGAAAGATATGACTTCTTTATCTCGGACCTGTGAGAAAGCACCAGCTTCTATCCATTTCGAGAAGTAATCGGTGAGCACGAGTAGATAGACTTTTTGTCCAGGGGCTGGAGGTAATTTTCCCACGATGTCCATTCCCCATCGCATGAAGGGCCATGGAACTAGAACAGAATGTAAAGGTTCAGATGGTCGATGGACCATACTCGAATGTTTTTGACATGCGTCGCATCGTTGGACGTACGTTATGGCATCTTCTCGTAGAGTGGGCCAATAGTAACCTCGTCGTGAGATTCGGTTAGCAAGACTTCTGCCCCCTGTATGATTCCCACATTCTCCGTCGTGCATCTCTTGGAGAATTTGATTGATTCGTACCTTACTTGTGATGCATCGTAGGAGAAGTCCTGTCGTGGATCTTCGATAAAGTTGATCTTCAAAAATTGTATATCTTGAAGCTTTCGACCTTGTCTTTCGAGCTTCCATTTTATCTTCGGGTAGTTGGTCGTGCTTGAGGTAGTTCCATATGTCGAGCGACCAATTGTAAATTTCTTCGTTCATCTGTACTTCATCGTTTGCCGCAATTGTTGGTGTTGTGAGATGAAGTATTGGGATATTTTCCATGAACGGATCATGAAATGCAGATCCCAGATTAGCCAGTGCGTCCGCTTGCATATTTAGATCTCTTGGTATTTGCTCGATCAGGAACTGTTCAAATCGTGCGATTCGATCTTTAACGGCTTTGAGATAACTCATCATTTTTTAGTCTTTTGCTTGAAAATCTCCATTTACTTGGTTTACGACCAGTAAAGAATCGCTTCGAACGTGCAATTGTTTTGCCCCCAGTCTAAGAGCAATATCTAGTCCTGCGATCAAAGCTTCATATTCTGCTTCATTGTTTGTGGCTTTGAATTCGCATCGTACGGAGTATACTATATTTCCCCCTTGTGATGATTTTAAGACAATACCTAATCCACATCCTCGTACGTTCGAGGAACCATCAACGTAGAGTATCCAAGGCTGGTTGTCTGAAATCATCACAACTTCGTCGCACGTCGTGGGTTCCAATCCTGGAGAAAATTCTGCTACAAAATCTGCTAGTACTTGCGATTTGATGGCCGTCTTTGGTTTAAACTCAATGTCGAACCCACTGAGATAAATGCTCCATTTGGCTAGTCGTCCTGTCAGTTCTGGTTTTCGAAGCACCGTCTTGAGTGGGTAATTGGTCACAACAATGATATGATGTGACTCGAAGTAATGCCTTAGCTTCTTTGCTGCCGTCATAAGACCTAGTAGCAATTTTTCCATTGATGTGTACCTGGTTTCTGCGTCGAGGAAAGATTTGCTGACATAATAGATTGGTTGTTGTCGTTGATCTTCTTCTCGCACAAGTACTGCACTTGTCGCATTTTTGCTCACTGCCAAGTACAACTGTAGACTTTCTCCTTCGACTGGTTTTGTCAGCAGTGGAGGTGATGTCATATATTGCTTCAGTTCTTGCAAAGCTTTCTCATGTTCGTCTGTCCACAAGAAGCCTTGATTCTTTCGTAGGACATTATAGAACAAATGGCATTTATCCGATGATCGTGAAATAAATCGGGTTAAAGCTGCCACTCGTCCTGTTAATTTTTGGACTTCTTTGACATTCCTTGGAGATTGTATCTCGACGATAGCTTTGACTTGTTCTGGACTTGCTTCGATTCCGCGTTGCGTCACTAAGTACCCCAAGAATTTTCCTGCTCGTACTCCGAATGAACATTTTGTTGGATTGAGTTTCATCTTGTATTGTCGTAGGATATCGAAGGATTGCTTTAAATGTGCGACGTGATCGATCGAACGTTCTGATTTCACAAGCATGTCGTCGATATAAACTTCCATCGTTCAACCAAGATGTTCCTTGAACATCATGTTAACCAATCTTTGATATGTTGATCCTGCATTCTTGAGACCAAATGGCATAACTTTGTAACAGTATATGCCTTTGTCTGTCATGAATGCAGTCTTCTCCTGGTCGTCCGTGTGCATCAATATTTGGTTGTATCCTGAATATGCGTCCATGAATGTTAACAATTCATGTCCTGCTGTCGCATCAACCATGGCGTCAATATGAGGTAAAGGAAAAGGATCTTTTGGACAAGCTTTGTTTAGATCCGTGAAATCAATGCAGACTCGCCATTTTCCGTTCTTCTTTTGTACGACGAGTACATTAGCCAACCATTCTGGATATTTGACTTCTCGGATCTTCCCTGTTTTAAGCAGATTGTCAACTTCATCGTTGATCACTTTATTTCTTTCAGGCGCGAACTTGCGACGCTTCTGTTTAATGGGCTTGAAAGTAGGATCCACATTCAGTTTATGCGATATAATGCTTGGATCTATTCCAACCATATCTTCGTGCGACCATGCAAAACAGTCTGAATGTTCCTGCGAAAAAGATATAATCGTATTTTTTATGTCAGGGGGGAGCGAGGCTCCTACGAAGACTTTTCGATCAGGATGTCCAGGATCAAGGACGATTTCTTCTAGCCGAAGATCGTCGTTCGATTTCCTCTCATCCTGGCTCTGTAATTGCTAGATGTCCTGCGACTTTGTCTTCATCGTAATCTTGTAGCATTCTCGTGCGACTTTGTTCTCACTAGCAATTTCTTGAATTCCCCATGGAGAAGGAAATTTGATCTTCTGGTGGTATGTCGAAGGAATTGCTTTCATCTCGTGGATCCATGGTCTTCCAAGAATAACATTGTAAGCTGATTGGCAGTCCACAACATTGAATTTTGTTTGTTTGTTGATGCCTTTGGCGTAGACAGGCAAGATGATTTCTCCGAGAGTGTTCATCGAATCTCCATTGAATCCAATCAGAGTAGTACTTCGTCGTACGATTTCTGACCGTTCGATTCCCATGACTTTAAGAGTATCTGCAAAAATAACGTTAGCCGAACTGCCTCCATCAATCAATATTCTCTTAGTCGAACAGTTTCCGATTGTCAACTGTATGACTAGAGCGTCATGATGTTTATGATGGACCCCCTGTGTATCGTCTTGGTCGAACGTGATTGCCATTGCATCGAGCTCTCTTTCTGTCTTTGATTTGGCTTCTCCGGGGATAGGATGTTCGTTTGGACCATCTCGTGCATGTCGCTTTGCAGCTGAATATGTAAGTCCACAAACTTCTGATCCTCCAGTGATGCAGTTTATTACTTTTGTATGAACCGGTGACGCTGGTCGTCCTTGTTCTTCTGGGATGAGGCCTTTTAGATGCCCCTTAGATTTCAAATATGAAATCTCCTTCTTTAAACTGATGCATTCATCCGTCGTATGACCATGATCGTCGTGGAAGTCGCACCATCTGTTCTGATATTTGTCCTTGCTTGGTTTATCAGATTTCTTTGGCCATCGTACGTTTGCATCAATCTTTCGTAGCGAATCCACCAAATCTTTTGATGTACCTGCAAAATTGTAAGTAGATAACTCTGGATATCGTATTTTAACAGTACCTTTGCTTGGTCGAATTTTTGACTCGTATCGAGGATTTCCAATCTTTACTCTTTTATGCTTAAAGTCATGTTTTTGAGCACCAAGGGGTTTCTTTTCTGCGGAATGCTTTCGTCGGAAGAGAGCATCATCTTCTATTCTCATGAAAGCTAGTGTTCTAGCTCGTACGTCGTCGAAGTTTTCTGGTGGATATTTCGTTAATTCCAGATATAATCCAGAGGAATCTTCTAATCCACGCTTGTATGCCTCGATTGCTGTTTTCACGTCGCAATTTTTTATTTCAATCATTGCTGCATTGAATCTGTTGAAGTAGTCGCGGATTGTTTCTCCAGATTTCTGTACGATATAGTACAGGTCGCTGGTCTGCTTCTCTATCTTACGACTGCTAGCAAATTGTTGAGTGAATTGGTTCACCAATTCTGCAAATGATCCAATACTCTTTGGCTTTAGGTTAATAAGCCATTGTAATGCTGCTCCTGTTAAAGTTGATCCAAAGCTTTTGCACATGCAGACTTCTTGATATTGCGCCGGTATAGGAACTGTCCACATAAGTTGCTTGTACTGTGCTATATGTTCGACCGGATCTGTGATTCCAGAATATTTTGTTGCGAAAGCTGGTATAGTATATTTCTTAGGAACGTCAACAAGAGCTAATTCATCAACGAACGGTGAAGCCTGAAATCCAATTTTAGGTTCGACTTCGACGGGTACTGCTGCTCCGGGTAGCTTTGTGAGTAATGCGAACAATTTTTGATTTTGTTCTTCCAGGGACTTCAGTCGTACGTTCAGAGGATCTTCAACGTTTATTGGGATTGTTGGAATACAACTAGAAGAGATTCCGGTACTGGGTGGTATTGTCGTATGAACGGTGGAACTAGCAGCTGTGGGTATATGACCAGGAATAGGAATTTGTTGGGATACATTGTTAAAAGGCTCGAACGTGAACATGGGTGCTCCTTGAGGCATAGGAGGTGGACCTCGAGGCATAGGTGGCGGGCCATGAGGTATTGGTGGTGGAACCTGTGGTAAAGACGGTCGTACGTTGTTGTATTGTTGGTTCACAGTTGAAAATGGCATTGAGGCATTGAACTGTGGTCGATGTGGTGGTCTTAGATGTTGAGGAGGATATGGAGGAGGAATAGACATTGGAATAGACATCGATGATCCTGGCAAAGCTCGAAGGCGTTGAATTTCGTTGTTAGCTTCTTGCAATTGTTGTTGGAGTGATGCTATGAATCCGTTATCCATTATCCTGCGCAAATAGCTTAAAGAGAACTCAAAGAAAAAGTTAGTACTAAGGCGCACTTTTCACCGAATGAAATTTTTCTCAAAACGGAGCCCCACGGTGGGCGCCAAACTGTTTATGTAAAAAATTACACAACTCGATGTCGTAAGAAACTTGTGTGAGGCTTAACCGTCGAGAGAAAGAAATTACAATCAATGATAAGTGCGGAAAAGTAAAATGAGACAAATAATTTGATGACGCAGGAAAAACCTCACGACGGAGGAAAAAACCTGCGGTCGACCTAAAAGATAAGTCGACAGAGCACTATGATCACCAAGCAGGGGTGATGTCCTTCAAGTATACAGCTTTGGTCGTACGATTACAAGTGAAATAGCAATGAGATCGAACGTAAATTACAACTGATGATCAAAGAATCACTAATAGAGAATTTTTGAGCTTCTAATAGACTTCGTCCGTTGCAATGCTGGCTTGATTCTTCTTTTATAGTGGCTTGATAATAACGGTCCAACGGTATTGTGGCTCATCAATGATTGAATCGTAACCGTCCAATGTTATTGTCTTTAATTAATGCTCGGAGAGTAACTGTCCAACGGTATTGCTGAGAGTTAATGTCTAGATTGTAACTGCTGCGAGAATCTTGCTTGTAACGGTCGATCTTGATGCTGTCGAACGATACATAACTTACGACTTTGTTCGTTGTAGTGATGAACTCCAACAAGCATAGCATAGTACTCAATCTCGGACTTTCTCAAAGGTGGACAATTGTTAGATATGATAATCAGCTTGCCTGCATCAAACATATAAACTTTGTATGTTATTCGTTAGTATCGTCGTACGACAATGTGCGTCTTATTTATTGTATACGTTCGATGCTTATTGATCTTTGTTCGATAGTACTCTTAGGTTTTGTCTCAGGACCTTATCTTAATACAGGACTATTGTCCTAACATTTACCTTACGATTATAGTCGGTTGTCGTGCGATTGTAGATTTTTACCCTAACAAGTATGAACCTAGATAGAACAATAATGAAACCCAGATTTGGTTCTTAATCAAAACCTAGATAAATCAAACAAGATTTGGTCCTTAATGATACAAATCATCACCAAAATGATACAAATCTGATGAAGATGATACGAATCTGATACAAATCATCAGCAAACAAAACCCTAACACAAAATCCTAACAAACCCAGATTTGGTTAATCTTCATCATCAAGAACAAAACCTAAACCCAAACAAAACCCAGATTTAGGGGAGAACGATTTGGGGGTTTTGGGTTAGAACCCTAAATCTGAAGATGAAACCCTAGAAGATGAAGAGAAAGGAAATCAGACCTTCATACATAGAGAGGAAATCGGACCTTCGATTTTCTGTTTGCTTCGATCTAGAAATCGGAAGGGCGACAACAGTGGTGAAGGGTGGTGGCTTCAACGGCGGTGAACGGCGGTGGCTTCAACAACGGTGAACGGCGGTAGCTTCAACAGCGGTGGCTTCAACAGCGGTGAACGGCGGTAGCTTCGACGGCGGTGGCTTCAACAACGGTGAACGACGGTGGCTTCAACGGCGGTGAACGGTGGTGAAGGGCGGTGGTTACAACAGTGAGCCGTCGGAGGGGGAGGAGATGTTGACGGCTGTGTTCAAACGAAGAAGGTACGGCGATGGCGCCAGCGTGAATGGCCGCCGGATGTGCAGGTGGTGGCGCCGGCAAACTCGCCGGAGGTGGTGGCAGGTGGAAGAAAAAGTTGGGTTTTGGGGTTTCTGGAAATCTCTCACGGGAAGAAGAAGGACATTTGTTTTTTTTTAATTTTGTTTTTTTATTTCTTTTGTAATTATTTTAAAATACAAAATATACATGTCAGCACCCACATCAGCGCCACGTCATTAAAACCGGTGCCACATCAGCGGGTAACCTGCTATAATAAGTTGGATACATTAAAATGCCACTTTTTAAAGTATTGATACGTCAAAAGGTAAAAACGTAAGTACAATACATACAATAACTTTTCTTGACAAGTTGGATACATTTTTATGAAGTAAACCCTTTATAAAAGCATGCCCGACTCACTTCGCGATTGCGGAGCTGCAGCTTCGCGGTGCTAAACACTTAAAGTACCCTAATTTTCCTTTTTTGCTCATTCTGGAATCTTCCATAGAGGGTCTTCACTTACTTCGCGGCGCTAAACTTCTGAACTCCAACGCGAAATCAGCCAAAAGTAGGAATCTTCTAGAATCTTCACATCTCGCGGCGCGAAAGTATGAGGCTCGCGGACGCGAAACCTCTCTGTTTCCAAATTGCATTTTTTCCCGTTTTTTTTACAACTTTTCGTACTTTTCCGTTCAATGGCCTCCAAATCCTATAAAACCAAGATTCAGTAGCTTCCGTGAGTAAAACATCCAAGAAATGGCCTAAAATGGGGTAAAACATTATAAACCGAAACGACCAAAACATGTATAATTTTGGAGTTATCACTCATATTCACAAAATGGATTGTCATAGAGAGAGGCAAGTTAAGGGTAACCTCCCACATGGCATGTTTCTTGAAGCCCCAATGGAGATATTTGTTGGTTCAAGAATAAAGATGTTGACTCGTTTATATAAAAATGTATCTTTTGTATTTATAAATACAAATCCTTTTTAGTATATTTGATTCATGTACTATATATCAAGGTTGATATAAGCTTGACAAGATGGTTAATCTCGGAATTGGATTTTGAGTAGCATGCAAAAAAAAATTAGATACAATGAAACTTCGGTCAAAAAACTTCAGTGATCATCTTTTGCATTATGGTAAAAAAAAAAATTAAGTATATTGTATACCTAATATCTATTTATTGGATCATGATGATGAAAATAGGAAGGCAATACAATGTGAATTGAAATGGACAACGAATTGGTATTGTTTAGTTAAAATAACATGAGCGATGAAAATTTGTTTATATAGGATTTTAAATACATATATATGTTATGTGCAACTTGAAAATATACAACACGTTTCACTCAATTTCGAGAGATTGGTCACGTATGAGAAAAGCGGATTGCACGGAAATAACGATTTCATTTCTCCTTAATGTGGTCAGGTATAAAAAACATTGTGTTTCAGATAATTGGTCAAATATATTGTATCAAACACAAACCACATTTTATTGGGAAATTGACCAAGATAACCATCCTGACCAAGTGTTTATATCTTTTAGCTCATAAGGATTGTTTGTTTACGTTTGAACAGTTATATTAAGAGGCATCATTTGAATCGTTAAGAGGTAAATCTTGTTTGGCAAAAAAAAAAATCGTCTTTTAATGGTTCTAAAAGCATCTGAATGATTTTGTATATTGAGCCTCCTTTAACCACTCATAGCCCTGATTTTATTTTCAACAATTATTAGACAACCATATTTCATTATGCACTATATCATAAGAGTTTTTAAATTATTTTAACCAGTTAATTATCCAACACCAAGCCATTCAGCAAGTTGACGACCCATTCATCTTCGAGAATTATCAGAAGTGACTATGTCTGCAACTGTCATAGATGCTGCAACTTCCAGAACGATCTTAAAAAGAAAAGTTAGCAGGGGATTTCCCAAGCTAAGACCCAGTAAAAAGTGCTCAAAATTATGACAGGTGGGGCATTTTTGCAGTCTGGGAATGTGTCATTGGTAGAACCCTCAATTCGATTATTTTTAAATAAAAGGTCCTTAAGCAAATTGCGACTCTGACATTTGCGGGGCAATGGCTTTTGGATAGTTTTTGGAGAGAAACCGATTTAAGTGGCGAAAAGAAACTTTCAAAATGGTTACTTTGTTCGATTTACCCTTTAATGTTTTAATATCTGAAATCCGAACATGTTATGCAATATCTAAAGTAATTTTTTGTGTGTTTATAAATAAAAGAAATACTAGTTATTTTCGACTAAAAGGAAAATATTATAATTTTATCTTGCAAATAATTATCTTATTGTTATATATTATATTCAAAAAATCAAATAATTATTGTAAACTTCCTTGGCTTGACATATTTCAGAAATATAGAAAGTAAAAAAGTTCCATCTTTATAAAGGCAATAAATCATAGGACAACATGATGAGAATGTTGTTTTTTTGAAATGGGTGATGATTGATAAGTTAAATATTTTGTTGGAATTTTGTTTGTTTCAAAAGACCAAAACATGTTCTCTTTATCCATGATGCATCACATGATACTACAAGTTACATGTGACATTGCCTCTTTCTATGATGATGGATCCCATCATATATTTAATATCTATTTTAATCAAACATGGTAATTTTGACCCAAAAGAAATACATTAAAATATAACAAGTATCATTTTAACCATTGTTGAGTGTAACTATGAATTTTGTATTTTAGGTGTAAAGGTTATTTGTTACTTGTTTAGGGGATGTTTGAGATTGTTTTGACTTCTTTAAAAACTCTTTATATGCTGGTTAACACCATGATAACGGTTTTAACCAAATACTCTGTTTATTTGTTATTCCAACCAACAATAAGTACAAATGGAGTTTTAATAAGCAATCCCAAACATACCCTTAATAAGCTTGATAAGACTTACAGGTTTTCGATTAGCTTAAGTAGGGGTGTTTGCGGTGCAGTGCGGTGCAGATTAGAGTCAAACCCACAAACCAAACCGCATATGCGGTTTAGACATTTTTCAAACCACAAACCAAACCGTGCATGCCCCAAACCGCAAAATGCGGTGTGGTGCGGTGCGGTACAATACGGTTTTGCATGTTATATCTAATATGTTGCATGAAAAATAACAAACAAAATTTCATAAAAAAATACTTCATAAACTAAACATCAAACAAAATACTTCATGGAAATATGAAGTATAAAAATTTTCAAATAATAAATCTCAAGAAAACAATAAAAACTCCAAACAATGATTGAGCTCCATCTTTCAACTTTGATCAACTTCCGACTCTTGAGAATTTAAGATGAACTAGATGGAGACGGCGTATTCCTTTTAAGGTTAGAGAATCATAGTAGGCATTTTTATGACTTCCTATTTTTGTTTAATCTTTTTATAATTACTTTATTAAAAGATGGCATTATTGAACTATTTAAATAAATAATACCAAACTTTATTATATATATATATAATAAATAATATAACTAAAGTGCGGTGCGGTGCGGGTTGAACTGCGGTTTAGACAATTAAAACCCGCAAACCAAACCGCAATGTACTGTATAAAGAACTACAAACCGTAAACCGTACCGCAAAGGCTCCAAACCGCGCGGTTTGGTGCGGTGCCGTGCAGTTTGGGCGGGTTATGCGGGTTGGGCGGTAAAATGAACACCCCTAAGCTTAACTATACATGATTGTTTCTTAGTGACTTAATGATATAAACAATAACTTATCAATGAACTTTAGTGGTGATGAGAAGAAAATACAGAACAACCATTAAGGAAGGTGTAACGACCCATTCCACATGGATAGAGAGTATAATTTGTAAGCTCCTTATAAGCCTCAAGTCATAATCTAATAACTTCCACTACAGTTTTAAGTTGGACTTGAAGTTATTGGGCTTTGGAGTGTTACAAAATGGTATCAAAGTCGATCATTGTATCATCGGGATTAAGGGTGTAAACAAGTCGAGTCGAGCTCGACTCAATAGCTCGACAAGCTTTCATATTTCAAGCTCGAGCTTGACTCGTGAAACATACATTATAGGTCGAGCTCGGCTTGAAAAGCTTGAAAGATACATATTTAGGTCATTTTGATATTATGTCCCTTATATATACATAATATATATGCTATACAAGGCTCAAAAAGCTCGATAAGAACTTATGTCGAACTCTTAAAAATTCGAGCTTGGTTCGTTAAATATTCGAGCTTATTTTTGGGCTCGAACTCGATAAAGTTCGACTCAAACGAGCCGAGCTCGAGCTTGAGTTACTCGATAAAAGCTCGACTCGTTTACACCTTTAATGAGATAACATCTTAGGCAAATCCCACATCGCTGATGATAAAAAAAAAAGTTATTTTATTAATAATAACTCATCTCACATGAATAGATTTAATAACTTATTAAATATATTAATAGAGTAATTTCTCAAATGAAAAAGTTCTAAAATTAGATGCAATCTTTGTAAAGATTTAAATTCTGATTCTATATTTCATAAAGAAGTTTTTGAGGAGATGCTCTAAAATATATTAAATAAATAAAGAAACTTTAAAATATCATATATACCGGTTATTTTAGCTTGAATAGGTTAAAAAGACTAAGTAATAATATAAATCAAACAATTGTGCATTGGATACTTGACAAATGGGGTAGGAGTTGTCCGATAAATTATATATGTTGTTTTTTATTATATTTTTTTTAAAATTTTAGATTGAATACAATGAATAAGTAATTTGGTTGTCATGTGTTATCATGGTGAACCGGTTTTAGAATTTTCCCGTCTAAACATGTATTTGGACGCGTCTTATTTTTTCAGTTCATTTAGGCTTATCTGATTAACACGTGTCATTTTTTTTAAAAACAAGATAATCCCACTAATTTAGTATTCTTAAAAAAATAAGATAATCATTAAGTTATAAAAAAATACAATTAATTAAATTATAATTTGAATTTTCAAGTTAAAATTTGTATGGTAAAATATAAAAGATTATCAAGATAATTATTGAGTTTTAACAAAATTATTTTGATTAATTAATTTTATTTTGACATTGTTCAAGTCAATATTTGCATTGCGTATAAACTTATAAAACCATAAAGTTGGAATCAAGTGATAGAGAATAAAACTGACACGAAACAAGATTATTTATTGAAATGTTCAATTGCATAAGATGTTTTGTGCGGCATCGCACACATACATATTTAGTTGTTTTAATATTTTTTAAAATTACATATATTTGTTTTAAAATGTCAAGTTTTATAATGTGTATTAGTTTTTCCAATGTAAAACCTACAAAAGTTTAAAGAAAGGGTTCAACATGTATTTTGGCCCTTGAATCACAAATACAAGTGAAAAACATACCTTGGATCATAAATCTTTAATGAAGAAAATTATGTAAAAAATATTTGTTTTCAACATTATTACATCTTTGGCCGAGTTTACTTATTACTGATTTATTGATTCAGCTAAGTTGGTCAAAGGTCTAACACATTTAATTTACTCATTCATCTAAGTGTGTGTTCTGCCTACTGACTACGTCAACATTAACACCGTCACAAACTAACATTAAAATCTTATTTACCCGATAAACTCTTACCCAGATCAAATCTGTTATTCAAATATTATTGTAACCCAGTAATCGTTTATCTAATCAGTACTAATAAAATAAACCTAACAGTGAAGTCTTACGCCAAACAAATTTTAAAATAATGTATATAAATTACATGCAAAATGTATAAATTTGGTCCAAAAACGAATATTTTTTGGTCCCTTTGGAAATCGATGTTGTTTGTGATACGGGTCAAAACCCGGGTTAGTTGTTGTGGATCGGTGAGATGACTTAATTAGTTTATTTCGTATTGGGCTAATTCATTTTCATTTGGGCTTGACTTTACTTTTAATGGACCACTAATTTATATTGGGCCTACATTTAATATGAATTTACACATGTATATTTTTATTTCATGTAACTAGAAACGTACCTGCGCGCGTTGCAGCGCGAAGTATGTATCAATTGCCCGATTTTTATATACATCATTGTAAACATCAATTTAATCATATGTGTTCAATCAATTAACCTCCTGATGGTTTATTGAATAGTCAATTTCGAAAATTGAAATAAAAGTATTATCTTTATATAATAGAATATATAATATAATTGAATAAAAAATATTCAGTATTGGGCTTATTTCGAAGGTATTGACGAGACGATTATGATGATATAATTTGTTAAAAAAACATAATTTTAATATAAATTTTAGTTCATAATATATGATTAGTTAGTTTATATGATAAGGGTTTAAAATAGAAAATGAAAAAGTAAAGGACTAAAACACGATTTAATAACTAACTATGGGGGTACAAAGTGTAAATGTGTAAAATGAAATGTTGAACAAAAGAAACTGTCATATTGAGTTATTTGCTTTTATATATAGTTAGATGATGTAAGTTATAAGTTATAACTAGAGATGGTTAAATGGGCCTCACCCGACTTCTGGCCGAGACTGATTTGGGATTGGTCGTGAGTTGAGCAGATCCCGGTTTATGCCTGTTGGTTATGGCGCAATTACCATTTTTATTCAAAAGACAAGACCTAACCTAGAACTGGTCATAATAAGTCCATTTATTTTTTGATGTTTTTATAGACTATATATCAGGTTTTTCAATATTTTTACAAGAACTTGAAGTTCTCTTTAAGTATTCAAATTCTTTTTGACGTTTATTAAGTTTTTGTAAGTGTTCCAATACTAAATCTCAAAAACCGTAATAATAAAACATTTATAACATTTTTATTTAAAAATGAATTAAAAAATATTTTTAAAATGTATTTCAACTACCCAATTAAAGTTTTTAAAGTATACCTTGATAAGATTTTTCCAAAAAAAAAAAAAAAATTCAAACACTTTTTATGTTAAAAATTGATTTTGAAAAAAAAAATATATCTTCGGGACCGGTTTGGGCCAGGTTGGTGACGAGTTACAAAACACATAGACCGGGCCATGGGTTTTTAGTCAGAATTGGCACCGATTACGAAAAGAAAACTTGGGACAAGGTACGATTTATATCTGGTCCACAGCCAATTTGTTGGTCATCTCTAATTATAAGTTTATGACTATCCATTCGTCGTTGTTTTTTTTTTTCATTTTACATATGTATATTTTTACTCAAATGATTGTTAAGCATCTCTCCAATAATATTTTTATTGTTTTTTTCTTTAAAATAAGAATAAAACTTTAAAATATCTAAAATAAAAATACATTTTACTATACTATAGCCGATAACTCATTGACGGATTTTACTAATAATTTTTAAAATTTAATGACAACACGATCTGTTGGTAATATATCACTGAATGATTGTGATCCTTAAATTATAATGCTAACATGTGGAATATCGTCAACCTACCGTTGGATTATTCATAGACGTTTTTACCGACATATTACCATTGGCTCTACCATTGTAATACTAATATGGGTGAATGGTTACTTTTTTTTTACTATGGTTTATCAAGTAACAAGGGGTTTTAGGTACAATATACATATTAAGACTCCCAATAACTTATTAAGTCTTTAAAAATCATTAGCAAATGTAAGAAATAGAAACATGAGTATGTCAGTAACAGTTGATGAATCTTCATCGCCTAATAGTTGTATTCTGAAATCAAAATATAGTCTAAATAAAAATAAATCATTAATAACTCGTTGATAACGTGTATAAATTATCGACATATTATCGATGGATAATAAAAATCAAACAAGGCAAATAAAAATATTAAATAATATGATTTTTTTTTCTTCACAAAAGGTACTTTTGTTGATAAGTTAGCAATGATCCCCTTTTGTCATTAACCCTCATTAATCTGGTGCTATTTTTTTTAGTTGTGCTTGTTATTTTCTCTCGGTTAATAAATTTTGTTGGTGAACATGTCTTTTTTAATTCCAATAAAGCTCAAGTTACTCCTTAAAAGTCCAACTCGGTTGAGTTGTCATGCTTTCCTTTTTAAATGTTCACAAAATACGACATATTCTAAAGAAAGGACAATGTTTTCTTTGCTAAAAGCACTATTCTAACCTTTTTTTGAAACATGACATGGTTATTTTCTACGTAGAGGAAAACTGGAGATTCTAATTATTGTATTTTGTTTTCAATACTCAAAGGATTATTTTAATAAATGTGTCTTGTTTATGAGGAATTAAAAGCGTACTTCATGGTGAACCATACACCATCTATGGTAAACTCCCTATGAATATGTAAGAAATATGTCATATTCTTGTTTATTTTCTAGTTCATAGTAGAAATAAACTTCTGACTTTATCCTTATTTTAACGTATATGGTATATGTGTGATTGTAGATGTGTATATAATCATATATCATATATTGTCTGTGATATGGTTTATGGTGTGGAGAATGATTATATATAAAATTAGGCAAGACTTAATGATGAAGAGTTTGCTTCAAGAGATAAGTGAAGAGTTGGGTGATCCCATCATCAAGCCAACATTCCACTATCCACTTTTTATGCTAATTATGCCCACTTTTTCAATCAAAGTTACTTACTATTTCATTTATACATATTATATTTATTGAAAATCCTAGAAACATAGCCTTAATTTAAAACATATTATATTTTAGGGAAAAACCTAACAAAATTTCCTATTTTCTATGTTCAGGTTTATTACAATTTTAAGCTTTTACAATTGGTCAAATACATGTTTTATAGGTTGATATAGAAAACTATTTAAAAACACTAACAAAACCTGTTCTTAAAACATCTATAATACTTATGATAGTTTAAGAAAAAAATATTAAAATATCATATTTTAAAATCTCCAAAGTAATTATTAATAGCTACTCTATTTTAACAATTGTAACATTAATTATATTATCAAGCTATATGATACATTTGATAGAAGATTATTTATTTTTTTATACATTTAATTTAATACATCTTATTAGTGAGAAAGAGTAAAAATATTAGCTTTTATCTATTAGTTACACTGTTTTAAGAGATTTTTTTTCCCAACTTTGTAGATTTTCATAAATGTTTTGCTATTTTCTTTATTTTGACATATATTTTTATAAAGGCTATTGTTATATTTGAAAATTAAAAAAAGAAATATCTTAATATACATTTTAACATGTTGCAATCTTTAAAATCTTTATTTTAACATAGCATTGAAGATATCTCATATTTTAAGAGATTAAGCCCCTAATATTTTCTAAAAAAGTTCATCAAATATTTTTTTAAACAAAATATATAATATGTTAGAGTTCAAATATAATTTTTCATTCTTTTTTGATTTTTCACTCCCTATTTTAGTACTTATTAAAGAGATCATAAAAAATTATAATATTGTTTTTTCTTTAACTATAAATTATGTTATATTTTTGCTAATCTTAATTTTTAATCATAGGAAAAAAAAAAACAACAAAAGTCTTAAAGTTTGAAGCACATAATCCGTCTTTCTTTCCCCCACTCAACGGTCTAGTATTACAAAATTATCCAAAGAGTAAACTTTACTTTTGGTCCTTAATATTTGTAAATTTCAACACATATTACCCTTTTGAGCTCTCATATTTGCCATATCATAAAAGTCTTGGTCTCTTCTCCTAAGGGTGCGTTTGGTACAGAGAATGGAATTGCAGAGAAATGATTCCTGAGAATTCCAGAGAATGGAAATGCAGAGAAAAGGAATTGGTGTAGAGAATAGGAATTGGCTCTTCTGTTTGGTAGCACAGAGATTTGAGTTGAGAAATATAACAGAGAATCATTTCTCTTGTTTGGTACAATAGAAAAGTCAATTGAGAATTGTACCAACGTTATTATTCGCACCCATAATTTTTTCATAAAAATCATTTATTCGAACCAAAAAAACATACAAAAAGACATAATTAATAATTAAAATCCATTAATTAGATCAAAACAATGTTCCATCTAAATACTAACAAGGTTGTCTATACATATATGAATTATATTCATGTTCCATATAGTGCTTTGGGCCTTCATCTTCCCATATGCAGCTCATTCAAACTCACCAATTTCTTGGATTGAAACTCAAATGGACCGTGTGATTGCATTCATCCACAGCTTCAAATAAGAATTTGATCGTCTTATACTTGTCATCCACCAATCCACGCAGCAAATGCCAATAAGGTTTCGATTCGGAGTAGGAAGTTTCGATTTAGTGAATCAAACACCAAAATCTGAAAATTTAGTGAATCAAACATCAAAATTGATTTTGAGCAATTTCATCAATTTGTGCTTAATCTAACATATATATATATATACATACATATACACATACACGTGTGTGTCATTGTGGATGATGAATGCTTAATCTTCAAATCAATCAATGAGAACTCCCAAAGTATACAAACGATCTGTATGAAATGAAATCTCTTAGAAATCCATAAATCGATAAAGAACATGAGATTTTTCAAATTGTTTCACAAATGAAATTAGAAACGAGATACCTAAAATCAGGTAAACTGAAACCAGAGACAAAAACCAGATAATGAAGCGAGACAAAGATATAGAGCGAGACATTACGTTCGCCGGAGAAACCGCAGCCAGAGACAGAGAGAGATCGATACAGGAAAAGAGAGCAGGGACAGTCGTACCTAGCCGGAGCGTCGAAGCGGCGGTGGAACCCTAGCCGTCAAAGAGGCACACCAGAGAGAGAGAGAGAGCAAGAGTTCGAGAGAGGGAAAAGCGAGCGGGGATGGACGTACCTAGCCGGACCGTCGAAGTGACGGTGGAACCCTAGCCGTGGAAAAGACGCACGAGAGAGATAGCGAGAGAAGGAAGAAGGGACCTAATCTTTTTTGCTTTTTCTTTTTCTTTTTTGTGTATGTTTTCTCAACTCTCCGCGTGCTGTGTGTTTTTTCTCCAGGGAAATGATATTTCCATTTCTTTGCATTTCTCCACAAAAACAAGAGAATTGAAAATACAAAGAGACCCAATTCCAGAGAATTGACAATTCTCCGTTTTTTTATTTCTCTGACCTACCAAACAAGGGAATTTAATTCCATTTCCATTTCTCTGGCTTCATTTCTCTGTACCAAACACCCCCTAATATTCATTAGCTTTTTTCGTTAAATCAAACTTAATAAAAGGTATTTCAATTCTTTTAAACGTTTTTTCATTAAGTCTATCAACACCAATTACATGAGGGGTATTTTAACCATCCAATAAATATTCAAAATAACTAGAATACCTCATTTCATTGAACTAATGAAAAAACTAACGACCTTTAGAAGGAGACCAAAACCATTGTGAAATAATAAATGCCATGGGCAGGGTCGCAGGAATGAACTTATTTTTTTTTTCCCGCATGGTGGCACCATTTTACCATAAGAAACAATAAGGGGAACTTTTTTAAACAATGAAACTCAACTTTAGGCTAAAAGAAAAACCTTATAAACCAACCCTACCAATAAAAACTTGTTTTTACTGTAGTTTCAAAATATATAGGATGATACACAATAAATAAACACGATGACACTTTTTATTACTCTATTTTTTCTACCCTAGAGCAGATAAACAATACAGTAGTACGGGTTACAAGATGCTCTGAATCACTAAATCTGGGTCCATCCCTAGCAAGGGATCAAAACCGAAATTTCGGTACTTAAAGAATGATATCTTTTAAAATCAACATCAAACAATAAGGACCAAAAAACAAAATTTTCACTTGTCCAAACTTAGCATGGTTCTTGCCTTTTTATCATAAATTTTCTTGAAATAAAAAATATTTGAAATCAAAATCTTTAAAACCAGGATAAACATCAAGCTCCATCTCCTTTATGCCCCAATAAACATCACCACCTTTTCTCTCTCTCTCTCTCTCTGAATCTCTCCCAATCTCTCTCTTGCTTCTTGAACTTTTTAGGGTTCATCTTTTTCTTCTCTTATATACTATCTGAAACACCCATATAAATTCATGGGTTTAATTTCTTTTTTGATGTATCTTTCTCACTTTTGACTAATTATTTTTTTGGTCAAACCCCCTTCAAGATTTTGCTTTCTGAGTGCGATTCTTGTGCTTTTTGTATCAAAATTTCCCCCTTTTTTACTTTACTTTCCATACTCATCTTTTTTCTGTTCATAAGTTGGATTCTTTCATAATTTTCTTCCAAATTTTGGATTCTTGTTTTTGGGTTTTTGTTTGCATTGTGTGTTTCTTGATTTCCTATAAATTAATTTGTGTAATTGTGTTGCATGTTGTGGGTATTTGCTTGTTTTTTTATCTCAAGAAAATTGGATTAATTTTTGTGGGTTTTTTGGGTTTTGGGAAATTGAAATTACCTTTTTCAGCTGGCTTGAAAATTTGAAGGATTTGAATTAATTTTGGGGGTTAAATTGGTGGTTATGGAGTATTCAAGATTCAAGATTTATATGTTGATGTTCATCTTCACTGCTCAGATTTGCTTTGGAGATACTGATCATCGTGATAGTAAGTTCCTAATTTTTCTTTTCAACTTGTTTGATTTATTTATTTCATTTCAATTTGTTTGATTTTAAAGTTTAGAACTTGATTAATTAACATTTTAATTGAATCTTATTGTAATTGGTAACTTATTTTGATTTATGTGTAATGCTTTTGTAATTCCATAATTTGTGTTATTTGACACATAAACCAAACTAAACAACCTCCACAATTAGGCTGTGTTTGGCAAATTAGATGATAAGCCGGTTGTTGTGAGTGATAAGCTAGCTAGTAGCTGATAGCTTATGAATAAATTATGTTTGACAAAAACTAGCTTATGAGTATGTAAAATGACCAAAAAGGGTATCTTGGGATATAGTAGTTAATATTAATGAGGGTATAATTGGAAAAGGCTAGAAAAAAACTCCTGAAAGGCTACTCCAACTAGTGTTTTAATAAGCTAGCTTACGGTCCATCCAAACATGTACTAGCTAATAAGCTAGCTTATTTTTGCCAAACATAGCCCTAGTAGGGTCGAGACTCGAGACTATGGGGCCGTATGTGCTTACCGGTCAAAATCAGCACTCTTAACTTAATTTATAGGGTAAAATTGTAGTCCATTAAAACGGTATTGTGTGCAACAATCTACCCTGTAAGAACTTACCGGTAAAAATCAGCATTCTTTAACTTAATTTTACAGGGTAAAATTGTAGTCCATCAAAAAATGATACCGTGTGCAAGTTGCACAGTGCAACAATTTACCATGTAAGCGCTTACTGGGCAAGGGTTATCACCGTCAATTACTGGATAAGGATAAGTTTCTCAGGCCTTGCATGTTTATTTGGTAAGGTAAAGGTAAGCACTTAACGGGTAAGCATTTAGTAAACAACCCCTACATGTCTACCCGAGTGGTAAGAGGGACTCTTTGGGTGTGCGTGTGTGTGTGTTTGGGGGGGGGGGGGGGGGGGTTCTTCTACTACACACACAAGGTCGAGTTAGGGGAAAATCACAAAAAAATTGGAGAATAGAGGAATACTGTAATAACCATTTATTTGCTTGGTATGCACATGCGCATAAAAGTTATTCGTCTGTTATGCATATGTCAGTTACTTTTATGCACATGTGCTTATTGGACAAATGAATGGTTTTCAGGGTGTTCATCATATTACCCTTTTCTTTGGGTTTTCCCCCGAAGCCAACCCGGTGTGTGTGGGTATGTATATGAATGGTTGAGATTGGTTTGTATAGTTTGTACAAACTATCGGTTTGTAACGGATACGACCCCTATATATATATATAGAGGAAAGTTCAAATGTGAACCACTTTTTGGTTGTGAACGTGAGGACAACCGAGAATGCGACACGTGGCCGCTTTGAGTGTGGTCCCCCTCTTTAATTCAATGCCCTCCCATGAATCGCGTCTAGTCATCGGCCGTGGATCTGAAATGTAGTTGAGAGAAAATTTAGGAACTTAATTAATCCACACCATTGATCATGTACATGAATGGTTGAGATTGGTTTGTATAGTTTGTACAAACTATCGGTTTGTAACGGATACGACCCCTATATAGGGGAAGTATCAAATACAAACCAAGTAGTTTGTACAAACTTTACAAACCTAATCTTAACCATTGATTTTCCATTGATTTCCTTTGATTTTGTTGATCTCCTAATTTTTAGGCAGTTTTGAAATGTAGTTGAGAGAAAATTTAGGAACTTAATTAATCCACACCATTGATCATGTACATGAATGGTTGAGATTGGTTTGTATAGTTTGTACAAACTATCGGTTTGTAACGGATACGACCCCTATATATATATTAATGAAGTCATAATCCTCTTAGCTCGAATGATTGATGAATAGGTAGCTAATCCGAGTTAAAAATGGTCCATAGATCCATAAATGTGGTGCTTCGAAGGGTAGGTTATATAGGCAACGTAATATTAATTAAAACGGACAAAACGCCCCCTTTAGAAATTGTTGTGTTTCATGTGACTCAAAGCTTCTAGTGGTTTTCAAGATTCGTTTTCTAAATATTATTTTGTATTTCAGTATTGGCGATAAATAGTCTTTATGCCGCGCTCGGCTACCCACCTCTTCCGGGATGGTTGGTGTCAGGGGGAGACCCGTGTGCGGAAGGTTGGCAAGGTGTCCAATGCGTTAACTCCAACATAACCGGAATGTACGGTACATGATTCTTTAACAAATCTTGATTTTCAAAGATACGTTCTTTTAACATGTCGTTTTTTTTCAAGATTTCTTTTGTCCAAGTTATAACTTTTTTTTATGTATGTAGCATTCTTAATGGTGCCAATTTGGGAGGTGAGTTGGGCGAGAATTTGGGCGCTTTCGTTTCCATCATACAAATGTAAGTTTGTACCTTAGAAACATAAAGGTCGTATTTTGAGATCGTGTAAAAATGTTTGTAAGTAAAGTTATAACGGGTTCTCGTGTTTTTTGCTTGCAGAGATTTAAGCAATAATCGTATTGGAGGCCCTATACCGTCAAACCTTCCACTTACCATCAAGATCTTGTATGTTTATCCAATTCAAAAAATTTGTAATCCAAGTTCGTAAAATTTTAATATTCTTGAAATTTTGTGTGTGTAAACAAACCATGAAAAGTACTTCCTTTGTCTCAAAATAAGTGTTCGCAATGAAAAAGGGAACAATTTAAGAAATTTGTAATTCTTACACTTTTAAATCAACCCAATGACAATTTTACTGTTACAGATGGAGAATTCGTTTTCTTGATGGAATATCTATTCTTTTTTGTTAATAAAACCCGTTATAGTTGAAATAAAATTTTTGTTTGGTTTTTCCTCTAGAACGCTTTCAGGAAACCTACTCACGGGTAGCATACCGGACTCCATTTCCAATTTAGGCCAAATGACGGATTTGTAAGTATCCCACTCAAATATCGTGTTTTTTTAAGTATATTATAATTTTATATACAACAAACCTCACACACACACACATCTTCGCCTTTCGTGAGGTTTGAACCCATAGGCCCCCAAAGGAGGTTGGGCTCTACTACTAACTCGAATACAACCGGCAAATGACCTTTGGTCACTCAAATATCGTGTTGATGTAGCTTTTGTGTTATCTTTTCTAACAAAGCTTCGATTTTTCTTAGATCTTTGAACAACAACCATTTAACGGGACTAATTCCGGATTCTTTTCAGCTACTTATGCCATTAGTGAATTTGTACGTTGTCCTTATCCTTATTTTAAGATATTTGTTTTCGTGTTTTATATATATGTCGGGTCATATTCAGGGGTCAAAAGTGGAAAACTGTGTAACACCCTGATAACCATTCCCATACAGTATGCACATGTGCATAAAGTAATTGATAATGGTTCTTGGTTTCTATGCACATGTGCATAAAAGTGGTTTGTCTGGTATGCACATGTGCATAGAAACCAAGTAACATTATCAGTTACTTTTATGGACGTATGCATACAGTACGAATGATTGGTTATCAGGGTGTTCTTTGTTTCCCTCTCTCTCTCTCTCTCTATATATATATATATTAAAGATTATACGTGTTGTTGCAGGGACTTCTCTGCTAATAACTTAAGTGGTCCGCTGCCTCCTTCCATGGCGAATTTGGCATCACTCACCACATTGTGAGTAGTTTATATATGCTCTTCTATAAAGAGCACTCTATTTGTCCCAAAAAGAAGTTCACATTTGACTTCCAAGAGTCAATCAAGCAAATTTTAATTTTCAAAATTAACAAGATTTATTTGCTTTTCCTACAAGATATCGGCAGCCACTTCTAACTATAACAGAGAGTATACCGAGAAAACAACATTTTTGTAGATTAAAAGCTGAAAATTCATTTCAAATTAGAGTTTCAGAAAGTGATTCGTTTGACTTTTTACAATGCTTTCTTTGACTTTTGTGGATCGATTTGCAGGCACTTGCAAGATAATCATCTTACTGGGCTTCTTGATGTGTTGCAAGATCTTCCCCTTATAGCTTTGTAATCTTCTTTCAATATCAAGTTTTTCTTGAGATTATAGTTTCTGAGTGAATTACGTTTTCCGTCCTTATGGTTTGTTAAAGCTTGTGATTTTCGTCCTTGTGGTTTACAAATTGCGGTTTTAGTCCCTATGGTTTGTAACCCATTGCTATATTCGTTCTGATAATTTACAATTTCATGGTGTTTCGGTCCTGTGGTCTAAAGTTCTTTATTGTTCTGTACTTGAAGGTAGGAATTAGTCCAGGGATGAAAATAGCAATAAACTGCAAACCACAAGGACCAAAATCGCAATTCTTAAACCACAGGGACGAAACTCGAAATTTCTAACAAACCACGGGGACGAAAATTGTAATTTTATTTAAAATTTTATGTTCTTATGTATTTTATAATAATGTATTGTAGGGATGTGGAGAATAATCTTTTCTCGGGACCGATACCCTCCAAGTTGTTGGTGATTCCGAATTTCAGGTGAAGTAAAAAAAATGTACTTTTTAAATACATTTCATTAAGGGACTGTTTACCAAACACTCATTTGGT
This sequence comes from Centaurea solstitialis, assembly GCA_030169165.1. Lineage (NCBI taxonomy): Eukaryota > Viridiplantae > Streptophyta > Magnoliopsida > Asterales > Asteraceae > Centaurea > Centaurea solstitialis. The sequence continues at coordinate 49,197,764 of CM058040.1, forward strand.
AAGTGCTTACCCAATAAGAGGCATAGCAAAGATCGATAATCTTACAAGTTAAGTGACAGAGAAGGCTCTTACCCGGTTAACGCTTACTGATAAAGTGATAATCCATTTTGATGGTCGAGAATGTTACTCAATAAGGTAGGTATCAGTGGTGACTCTTTGGCTAATAAGCGCTTACCCAATAAGCGTTTGGTTAATGGTCCCTGGATCTTGATATAAAATATTTTCGTCCCAAAATACATGTCCACAATGAAAAAAAACTCGTTTGTTTAGAGATATTCAATTATTACACATTTACACTACTTAATGAACTAAATGACGATTTTACCCTTGATTATCGAGGGAGTAATGAATTTCTTCATCTCATAATTAAGGGTAGTATTCGAAAGTAGATACTTATTTTTGGACATGTTGAAATCGACACTTATAGTTCAACTTCATAAAAGATTGGGCCCTCAAAATCCACGTATCTTGTTGTCAGTGAAGGGTATTTTAGACATTTGACTAGCATTGAACTATGCATCTAGTCGGTATTTCGATGGTATAAAGGGGTTATTTCTGCATATTATTTGCAAAATTTTATTCTATACTAACTTAAATTCATCCTATAATGTTCAAATACGCAATGCAGAAGCACTGGAAACCGTTTAATACGACGATTATTCCTTCTCCACCCGCGTTATCCCCCTCACCATCGTCGTTTGCACCACGACCGCCGGAAATCGGCCCCGGAATTCAAGTATTCGGACAACCGCCGCCCGAGCCGTCGCCACATTCTCCTGGGAAACCAAACTCCTTTTTGAAAAATAAAGTCGTTTGGGTTGCAATCGGTGGATTCTTGATCCTTATCGTACTGGCATCGGGACTTTGCATTTGTATCTCGAGATGCCGCAAAGAAAAGTCAACGGTCAAAGTTTCGAAGAGAGAACCGGTTAACGTCTTCAAACCATCGGAAAATCGAGAAAACCGTAAGCTCGCATCAAAAAGAGCGTTGGTTCCTTTTTCAGTGTAACAAAGATTTTTTTTAATTAACGGGTTTTGACCCGTTATTGATGACCCTTTTCGTAATTAACGGGTTTTGACTGTTAATTAACGGGGTCAATACCTAATGGGTTTTGACCACCGGTGATTAATGGGTTTCTTTTTGGGCAAATTACAATTTGGTCCTTGTGGTTTACACTTTATTGCACTATTGGTCCCTATTTTAAAAAAGTTATGGAAAAGGTCCCTGTGGTTTACACTATATTCAGTATATTGCATTGTTGGTCCCGATTTTGCCAATAGGGTTAGGGACCAATAGTGCAATATACTGAATATAGTGTAAACCACAAGAACCTTTTCCATAATTATTACAATATAGAGACCAATAGTGCAATAAAGTGTAAACCACAGGGACCAAATATGTAATTCACCCGGTTCTTTTTTATTAACGGTTTTTGACCAGTAATTAACAATTTTTTTTATGATCGGGCTTTGACTGCTATTAACGGGTTTTGACCAACGTCATTAAATGTTACAAAACCAACCTGGTCAAACCTGGTGCAAAATACGAAAATTTTGAAACTTTGTTACATCGATTCAAAATAAATTGCTTGTTACGCTAAATAGGAACTAAACCGAACTTTCTTTGCATTTCTTGACGCATTTTGCCCTTTTCATGTCTAACACTGACATCGAAATGTTACAGTTACCGGAAGCAAGGATCCGTTAACGAGGTCCCGAGAGAAAATCGAGACGGTTTCCAAGCGTAACGAGGATCATACGATCGACATGCCGAAGGTCGGTGCCGGTTCTTTTCCGACACCGACCCTGCCTCCCAACCGTCTCCTCGTGAACGGGTCATCGTGAAGCCGATCGTGGTCCGGCGGTTGACCCGCGGCCCGTTCTGAGAAAAACCGTGAACTCTGCACGGTTTTTCTCGATAGCGTCTCTTCAAGAGTACACCGATAGCTTTTCTCAAGAAAATCTCGTTGGACGTGGTTCGCTGGCTACGGTTTACAGAGCGGAGCTTCCTAACGGAAAGGTACAAACACTTATAAATTTACTCTTATAGATACTACCCTTAATTATAGATACGAAAATCACAATTTTTAACAAACCACAGGGATGAAAATTGGAATTTACTCTAATACTTATTTACATATAATCCCTGTAATTATCATACTTACACTTTTACACATATTTTATAATTATTCTTTAAGAGAAATTATTTAACATTTAAACATGACTTTTCCGGATTTCTTTATAATGGAAAGTATTCAATTGTGTGCAACCCTATAGGTTTACATACTCGTTGGTAGTGTTTCTGCATGACACCTGTTGTGGGCTTGTAATAACTTACATACAGTTTTTGTAAAAACGACGTTGGTTTCGTGGCAACGGCTCATTTTTGCATAATTTGTGACGTTTATTGGGTTTTTACGATCTTTTTTAGCAATTGGCAATCAAGAAACTCGATGACACGACTTCTAGGAAGTGGAGCGATGAACGTTTTATGGAGTTGGTGATGAGTGTGTCGAAGCTTCGGAATGAGAACGTGGTCGGGCTCGAGGGATACTGTGTGGGACACGGGCAACGGCTTTTTGTGTACGAGTACTGTGAGAATGGGACGTTGCATGAAGCTTTGCATCTGAATGACGAAATGCACGAGAGGCTTTCGTGGAATTCGAGAGTTCACGTGGCGCTTCACGTTGCAAGAGCCCTCGAGTGAGTACATATTGCATATTTTTATGTATTTTTCGCTTCGTTTTTTATTATATTTTCGATAAAAAAAGGGTGTTTTATTTTCAAAAATTAGAACTTCTCTTTGTCACATTTGTTTGGATTGAATCATGTGATGGTTAGAGATTTATTCTCGCATTCTCAAGTTTTTCGTCACCCCCTTTTAAACCTCCCTTTACGTGTATGTGTCATATGATATTTTTGCATGTAAGACTAGGATTTAGATTATTGATTAACGTATATTTGTTTCAGAATGTGTTTGTCTCATATGTACTCGGTTCACGTTGTGCACATTTTTTTACACGTTTGTGCAACAAAGGATGCACGTAATTTTTTTTCACATTATGAACCAAATACATATGAAACAATCATATCGTGAAACAAATATATGTAAATCAATACATTAAGTACTATCCTTATACGAGAAAAAAATCATGTGAAACAAACCGTAAGGTAGAAGTTCTCATGAATCTCACAAATTTTGGAGTCTCAAATGATTTAAGTATAGATATATATACGTAGACGAAAGTTCAAATGGAAACTCAAATTTGATTGCGGAAGTAAGGACAACCAAGAGCGCGCCACGTGGCATATTCAGTCTGAATAGTACATAACTATTTGAGACTGAATATTATTCCTTATTCAAGGTGAATAATACAGTATTCATGTGAATAATGCTAAATGTTGTATTATTGAGTCTGAATATTGTATTATTCATCTTGAATAATGCATAATATTCGGTCTGAATAATCCTGTATTATTTAGATTTTAGACCAAATATAAGCCGAATAGGACACATGGTGCGCTCTCGGTTGCCCTCGTGTTCCCAATCAAATTTGAGTTTCCATTTGAACTTGGCCCTATATGTGTGTGTGTGTGTGTGTGTGTGTATTCAGTGGAAAATCGCAAAAAATGAAAATTTGAGGAACTTGTAACCATTCATGTGCACGGTATGCCATGTGAATACACGTAATTTGTAATATGCACATAGCTTCAGTTACTTGTGTGCACATGTGCATATGGTTCTTGTTGAACCGTTACCAAATTGTTCCTTAGTTTTTCTTTTTTGGAGGTTTTTCCCTCAACATCTCTCTCTCTCCTCTCTCTCTCTCTCTCTCTCTCTCCCTCTATATATATATATATATATAATGAAAAAATATACATTTTGATGAAGGTACTTGCACGAGGTTTGTCAACCGCCTGTTGTTCACCAAAACGTGAAGTCCACGAATGTTCTTTTCGACGATGAGCTGAATGCACGTGTTTCGGATTGCGGTTTGGCTCCGCTACTACCATTAAGCTATGCTAGCCAGGTAACCGGTTCCTTAAACCATCAAGTACACCGTTAATTTGTTTCTGTTAATTCGATGGATCTTGACACAAATATGTTTTAGCAGTTGCAAGGCTCGGGATACGGTGCCCCAGAACTCGAGTCAGGAAGTTATACTTACCAGAGTGATGTTTATAGCTTTGGGGTCATTATGTTGGAGCTTTTCACCGGCCGAAAAGCTTTTGATAGGTCATCATCTTTTTTAAATTTGGTTTTTGAACGGGTTTTTTTCTTCTCATGAATTGGTTTTCTCGAGAATAGTTTGTATAATTAAATGAGAATGACAAGAAGGTTGAGAACCGTGAGAACCATGGATCATGTTGAATGTAGAGTGTTGTTTCACCGTGAAAAAAATACTAAAAATAGACGTTATAGATATTCACATTGTGAAACAACACTTTATTGTCATACGCATTGTTTCACAATGTGAACCACCACATGGAAGCTTGTTTTCACAGTTCTCAGCCTTTTTGTGGTTCTCACTCGATTAGTTCCTTAAACACACACACACCACATAGACAAAACTTCGGGTGCAAACTCATTTTTCATTGCGAACGTGAGTATAGTCGAGAGTGCATCACGTGTCACATTTAGTTTGAATAATACAACATTATCAAGGTGAATGTTCATGCATTATTCATGGTCAACATTCAAACTGTATTATTCACCTTGAATTATCATGGTGAGTAATGCATGAACATTCACCTTGAATATTGTTGTATTATTCAGACTGAATGTGACACATGTCACGCTCTCGGATGTCCTCACGTTTGCAATGAAAAATGAGTTTTCATTTGAACCGACACACACACACACACACACATATATATGTGCGTGTGTGTGTGTGTGTATATATATATATATATGTAGAGTTGAGTACTTTTGTAAACCAGTAAAAGGTTGTAAACCGTGTAAACCATCGATTTCATAAGTTAAATCAATGAAATTGGTTCATGCAATTGTTTAATATAAGAAATTATATTATATGATTCATTTTTTGATGAAATTGTTTAATGTTTCAGTGTTTTTACGTAAAAATGCAAAAGTTTCATGCACTTTTTTATTCTGATGAAACTGTTTCATATATTTTTCTTATTCTAATGAAACGTTTTCATTTTTACATAAAAAACACCGAAATACGAAACAATTTCATCGAAAAATGAATCATATATATTAGACAATAAATTTATTTTGTAATAATTGTGTATTTAAGTGGGTGTAATTTTTTGTTTATAAATATCTGTCACCACCCTTATTGGTGTGTGCATATCATAATTGTTTCATGGTATCAAGAGCCTCATAACCTCCAACCCTCTCCTCTTCTTCTTCCCACCCATCGGTTTTCCTTTTCTTTGGAATCCATGGATTCTCCTCATGATAATCACCTACCTATGCACACTATTCTTCACCTAATCACCATATGGTTATCTTCCTCAAACTACCTTCTATGGAAGAACCAAAGACCCCTCTCCTCCTCTCGCTCCAAGGTTTGTACGGACATATAGATGGTTCCTCTCCGATTCCAGCCACCGAAATTATCGTTGATGGGAAAAACGTCCCAAATCCGGCTCTTCCCATCTGGATCGAAAAAGACCAACGTGCCATCATTCTCTTACAAGCTTCGTTAACCGAGGAAGCCTTTTCCAAAGTCGTTGGCCTTTCCTCTTCTTGTACTATTTGGCTTGCTTTCGAGAGTGTCTATGGGAACTCCTCTATGGAACGGGTTCAAAATCTTCGAGATCGACTACGACATCTCTCTAAAGGTAACGATACCGTCTCTGACTTTGATCGGAAGTTTAAAAAATATTTGTGATCAACTCTCGGCCATTGGCCACCCGGTAGCCGACACGGATTCTGTGTTAGACATGACTGCATTAATTTTTTTTGAAAAATTGTTTCTGTAACTTCTGGCTCTAACGTGGGTCCATAAATAATTTTATATTAATTAAATATATTTTTAACATTTAATCAGTTTATATATACCCTGTCATACATATAAGTTAGAAGGTCCACGAAGACCGGTCAAAACAACATTCCTTATCATCCCTATCATTGTCGATATTAGGCGGCGGTATCATCAACTCCTCCGACGTGTAATCAAAAAACTGAGGCATCCCAAAAATTGCCTCCTCATCCATATATAACTCATTTCTAGCCACCTCCTCCCTTTCTTCCACCTCTACCACCTCATGCTTCCACCGGAGCGTTCCCGGCCCGTGGAGCGTGAGGTGGTGGAGGTCGAAGAAAGTGAGGAGGAGGTGGCTGGAAATGAGTTATATATGAATGAGGAGGCGATTTTTGGGATGCGCCAGTTTTTTGATTACACGTCGGAGGAGTTGATGATACCGCCGCCTAATATCGACAACGATAGGGATGATAAGGAATGTTGTTTTGATTGGTCTCCTTCTAACTTATATGTATGACAGGGTATATATAAACTGATTAAATGTTAAAAATATATTTAGATATTAATATAAAAATATTTATGGACCCACGTTAGAGCCAGAAGTTACAGAGACAATTTTTCAAAAAAAATAATGCAGTCATGTCCAACACGGAATCCGTGTCGGCTACCGGGTGTCCAATGGCCGAGAGTTGATCACAAATAACTTTAATCTTCTGACCAAAGTCAGAGACGGTATTGTTACCTTTAGAGAGATGTTGTAGTCGATCTCGAAGATTTTGGACTCGTTCCATAGAGGAGTTCCCATAGGCACTCTCGAAAGCAAGCCAAATAGTACAAGAAGAGGAGAGGCCAACAACTTTGGAAAAGGCTTCCTCGGTTAATGAAGCTTGTAAGAGAATGATGGCACGTTGGTCTTTTTCGATCCAGATGGTTAGAGCCGGATTTGGGACGTTTTTCCCATCAACGATAATTTTGGTGGCTGGAATAGGAGAGGAACCATCTATATGTCCGTACAAACCTTGGAGCGAGAGGAGAGGGGTCATTTGGTTCTTCCATAGAAGGTAGCTTGAGGAAGATAACCATATGGTGATTAGGTGAAGAATAGTGTGCATAGGTAGGTGATTATCATGAGGAGAAGCCATGGATTCCAAAGAGAAAGGAAAACCGATGGGTGGGAAGAAGAAGAGGAGAGGGTTGGGAGGTTATGAGGCTCTTGATACCATGAAACAATTATGATATGCACACACCAATAAGGGTGGTGACAGATATTTATAAACAAAAATTTACACCCACATAAATACACAATTATTACAAAATAAATTTATTGTCTAAAAATATGATTCATTTTTTGATGAAATTGTTTCGTATTTCGGTGTTTTTTATGTAAAAATGAAAACGCTTCATTAGAATAAGAAAAATATATGAAACAGTTTCATCAGAATGAAAAAGTGCACGAGACTTTTCTATTTTTACGTAAAAACACCGAAACATTAAACAATTTCATAAAAAAATGAATCATATAATATAATTTCATCATATTAAACAATTTCATGAACCATTATCATTAATTCAACTTATGAAATCGATGGTTTACAAAAGAACTTTCCTCTATATGTGTGTATGTATATATGCATGTATACACGTGTGTGTGTGTGTGTATATAGGCGAATGATTGTGTGAGAAGTGAATTTGAACCGTTGATCACTTTTACTCTCATGCCCTGCCATGGACTGCACTTTAGAATGGAATTGATCCGCCACATGTTGGTGTATCTTATCTCCGTGCAGCTCATCCTAATGTGCATTCAATGGTTGTTAACCACTTCTTACCGGAATCTAACGATATATATACCCAAAAACTAAAGAACAGAGGAACTTTTTGGTAAGCTTTCATCTTGACGGTATGTACATGTCCATACAAGTAATTTATAACATACACACCTGTATAAAAACCAAAAAAACTATTTCAGTTTCTTGTATACACATGTGCATACTGACCAGATGAACATTTACCAAGGTATTCCTCGTTTTTTTTTTCCCAGTTTTTCCTGAACCTGACCCTATGTGTATAAATATATATGTTTTACTCACGATAAATACTTGACTTTTATAGCTCGAGGCCGAGGGGGGAGCAATTTCTAGTAAGATGGGCGATTTCTCGGCTACACGATATAGAAGCGTTGGCGGGGATGGTTGATCCTTCATTACGTGCTACGTGTTCCTCAAAATCTTTATCTCGGTTTGCCGATATCATCTCTCTATGTGTTCAGGTCGGCATCAATAATTTACTCGTTTTCAAGATTTTATTTCGTCATTTTTTATTTCCCGACCCAACTAAAACCTGGTCTATACTGAATCTGCAATGTTTGACTTGATACATCATTTGATATAAACCGTTTTGTTTATTTTTTTTATAGCCGGAACCGGAGTTTAGGCCACCGATGTCGGAAATTGTGGAGAGTCTCTTGCACATGATCCAAAGAAATATTTGAACCATTTTTGTGACGAAATGTGCTATATTTAACGAACTGGTTTTTAGCCCAAAATGGTAGCGGAAAAGTCGGGGTGATCGATTCGATGTTTTAGGGTTGCTCGGGATCCCATTTTCGAGCTTTTTGGGTTCGTGGATAAATTTTTGGTTTAGACATTGATGTTCAAATTTTTGTTTAGTTATTTATAAATGAATTTTGTTGGTTTTAGGTTTTGTGATGGTTTTTAAATGTATTTATTTCATTTATTTTATAGATCAGGATTGATATTGATGGTGTTTTTTAATTATCAGATATATGCAAATTATAGCTGGTACATATTTTTTAGTTTATACATAGATAGGCATATTTGTATGATAGAGGTATAAAATTTTAAAAACAAAAATGTAAAACAAAGTATTTAAATGATTATAAAACTATAAAATGTAGTTCTGGAAATAATTCTTTAAGTAATTATAGTCTTTACTATCTTATAAAGCAAATTCATCATTGAAATTAGGAGCTAGAAAATAGAAAAAAATATTCAGTTCTATTTTTCACATTTCATTTTCTTTACTCAATTTATTTCTAAATATCTAATTAAATGAACTAAAATTACATAATCTTGTGAAACCTGAAACTTTGTGTATTTATCGGATTATAAATGTTGCTCGTGTATTTATCGGATTATAAATGTTGCTCCATTTAGGAGATGACATTTATTTAGGACATCCATTTATATTATGTCAAACCATATGAAGTCTGTTTAATTCATTTTAATATATATCTTATAAATGGTCTGGAAGATGAATAGCCAGGAGCCATTTGTGGTATTCTTTATTTGACCTTAATATGAGAATGTAGACGATAGTGCTTGAACATTTTAAGGGGCGTTTACTAAGCACTTATCCGAGTAAATACTTATTATACAATCCTGGTTAATTGAGCATGGAACCCACTGAGAATCTTACTCGGTAAGAGCTTATAACAAGACCGAGAGTCTTGCCTAACAAGTGATAGAAATGGTTCTTACCTGGTAAGGGTTGAAGACGTTTACCAACAATCAGTTTTGATGGTCGAGAATGTGAATTAAAGCAAAAGCAAAAAAGAAGGAAGAGTTTTGATTAGTTAAAGCAGCTTGTTGTGAAAGGTTCAAAGTTTTCAAAAGCTGGAAAGATAGTGACTTGTGCTAGATACAACCACATTGGACACAACTCCGGACTTGCAAAGAACAGGGAAAGGGAAAGGCAAAGGCAAAGGCAAACTGATATGAATTTCTATGTATCTCGAGTTTGTTTTGAAGTCATATGTATCTCCTCTTTTGGCTTTGTTAACATTATGGTTGTATGAACTTTTATGTTAAATCCTTTGGCAATCTGCTGGTCATTTGTATTTATTGTAATGAACAAGTAGAAATTATGGTCATATGTCTGTTTGGCTATGCTGAAACTATGATAATTTGTTTTTCAGTAGGTATTTTTTTTGCCCTATTTATACAACCCTAATTAAAATACTATCCTTTTTATACCCTTTTTCCAAAATATACCTGAAGTTCGCTTAAAAGTTCTATGTGGAGTTCGCCTCCCAATCAAGAGGCGCCACGTAGCATTTCTAACAGAAAAACCTAATGGGTCCGACAATTTATGACACAGACGACTGGGAGCCGACACGTGTAGTTCGCCGGTCCCACGGAGTTCGCTCGAAAGTTTGCCTAAAGGTTCGCCGGCCACAAACCGATGTGATGTGACTAGACCACTTTTTATATTTTTAAAAATTTTAAATTAATTAATAAAATCTTTTATATATATAATTAATAAAATTTAAACATTTTATAAAAAATCGTATTATATTTTTAAAATTTATAAGAATCTTTTTTATAATAAGAAAAAAATTATTTGAAGAAAAAATTGTTAGAAACAAAGTTCAAAAAATTTTATTATTATAAATTTTATATTTTTAGCATTTATCGTAAAAACATACTAAAAAACAATGTCGAAAAAAATCAAAAAAAGGTAAAAATGCGAAACGTTCACAAGTGAGAACAAACTGTTATATTTTTAAAAAGTTATAAACTAATATATAAAATCTTATGTATATATATTAGGGTTAAGTTTTGGTGAGAACAACTGTTTCCGTGAGATTGGTGAGACCAACATATTTTACATTTGTTCTATTTTATTATTAAGGGTTATTTGTACACATAATGTAGGATTGTTGTTATCATTTGTTGTGTTTTATGAACTCATGTGTTTTATTAAAAACATTTATTTCAAAAGTACGGTTTATGACTTCATGAGTCTACAACTGCTTAATGCACAACTACATTTCAACATTAAAGATAAAAGATTTCATTGAAAGCATGATAACATGGTTAAGATGCACATTTTAAATAAAACAACAACAAATACAATGCATCCACACTAACCATTAAAGGTTAAAATACCCTACCCTGGTTATCTTCTGGATAGATCTCTTTCAACTCGTCAATAAACCGACCTCTATCAAGGATGAACTCCTCAATGTCCGGGATAAAAGCTTTGATCACTTCTGCCTTTGCTTCATCTGCTCGATTTTCTTTATTCAACTCTCGTATAGAGGGTATGTAAAAGAGGATGGACGGGAAGTTCCAGCCATTTTAAGTTTAACATGAAGTGATTAACAAAGAAAATTACAAGTTTCCAGAAAAGGTAGAAGATATTGTAAGTTGTAAAGTTTAACTTCATGAGCCACCGTATTTATAGGGTAGCTGAGGCACATCAATCGGAGAAATGATGGAGACGAGTCAGGAGGTGGCAACACACTGCAGGGGAATCCTACTCAAGATTTGTTGTCATAAGTTCTCTGATGGAGACAGGTCACGACGTGACAACACAATGCAGAGGAATCCTACACAAGAGATTTCGTCATAAGTTCTCTGATGTAGACAGGTCACGAGGTGACAACATACTGCAGGGTAATCCTACTCAAGATCTGTTGTCATAAGTTCTCTGATGGAGACAGGTCACGAGGTGACAACACACTGTAGGGGAATCTACACAAGAGATGTTGTCATAAGTTCTCTGATTGAGACGGGTCACGAGGTGACAACACACTGCAGGGGAATTATGTCAGTAGATTTGGTGATAAGGTGATAAATTTGTTTAAATTTTCTATAAAAATTCATGAAATTAAAAAATCATATGTCTATAAAACTCAACGTCTACGACGTTTCAAAAGCACCCCAAATAAACACACAAGTTTTAAATTTGTTATCTGATGGCAACCAACGAGCACCACATATGGACCTTTCGGAGTATTCCTTATCAGCTTGACTCTTGGATTTACAAATTTTATGGTTTGACTATATAATTTTCTTGTTTTTACTTGTGTTATATTTTGTATAAGGCTAATATTCTATTCATTCATGTACAGCTGACTATCCAGAATTCTTTTCCATGAAATTACACTACGACGGCTACTTTACTGAACCACCGACAAGGCAATACCTCCATGGATTAGAAGTTTTTGTTGACACTTTAGAAAGAGAAGCTCTCGACATGGAACATCTTCACATAATCATGAAAGAGCTAGGATACGATGAACCGAATTATTATAAGTTATTCTTTAAAAACCGGATGAAGATTTGTGCACTGGGTTACAAGCATTGTCTACTGATGATGATGTAATGATGATGCATGGGTATATCAACGGTCATACCCTCATTGAAGTGTACTGCGAGAAGCTGGAGCTTCACACTGCTAGATGGTGTCACCAGAGCATATTCGAACCCGAAAGGGGTTATGTAAGAAACAAGGATCATGTAGCTGTAGGTTGTCATTTAAATGATCGTGTAGTCTTAGCTTTTCCTAATCTATTGAGCACTTCAATAAGTAACCTAATTTTGAAGTCGATTTTTAATGAATTTAACGCTCTAGTACGTTTGCTTTAATATAGTAACAAAATATGACGAATAAAATACCCAAGTGATTCAATTATAATACCCATTAAAACTTACACTGAGTAATCGAAGTATACAAGATAGTAAAACGTTACCAAAATTACATAAATAAGGACATAAAAGTTAAAGACAGAGTTAAAACATTAACAACAACAATTGGCGCTTACAACCTTTAATCGCCTAAATTATAAGTACCGAATACATCCTCTTGCTGGTTTTCATTCTCATATGTGGTACGGCTTTGAGATCTGTTACGTCTACTTGACGATCCAGGCAAAGAGCTAGGTGCCGGCATAGGTTCTAGAAAATTTTTTTCTAAAATGCCCTCTCTGAGTACATCGACTGCAATGTTTCACTATCGGTTCCTCGTCTCTTGACGGGATACAATCGCGGACGCGTGGTTTTCCAGAGTTTCTTTGTTCCTTGCAAGGAGGGAAGACCGTCATGCGTTCTAGTGGCAACTCGTACTCCAACGAGGATGGAAGAGGGTTCACCTGGTATCCCCATGTCCTTCGATAAGCATCTTACGTAAAGCAGCTAGATTCCCACTGGTAGTAGTCTGTATGGTTTAAACTCCAGACAGCTGCTTAAGGTGACCACATGGGATGCTAGAAAGTTGCCACTTCATGCATGTACACGCCCATTCCCGCAAATAGACTTTTTCAGTCTTGTAGCCCTCATGCACTTCAAACTTTATTTCTGAAATGCCATACACCCTCCAATTCGCACTCTTATGGATCATCTTCTCAATTTTGGCGTGCGCCCATAGAGTGAGTGGATGTTGTTCTTTCCCTATAAAACAAAATATGGTTACTGTGCATTTGTATTGAAAGATGTCAAACGGTAAATATAAATTCCAAAAACACTATGTTTGAATAATACTATACATGCAATAATTCCACGCTTAAAATACCAATCTTGTAATGTTGAACGATAATATTCGACCAACATGGTAAAGGGAAGGTAACGTGCGAATCGAGTTATTGAGTTAATGGACTCGGCACTGTTGGAAGTCATCGAGCTATATCGCAATCTAAGAAACAGTGATCTAGCCCATCTTGGATAACCAACATCTGCAAGATATTCGGCCGCATCTGGTAGACTATGTCTCATCAAATCCATAGTGGCCTGAAAGTCTGACACTTTGTAAGTTTTGCATGCCTCCCAAAACATCCATTTCCGCGATTTATCTCTCTTTGAGGTCAGACGCAGATTCACGACCAAATGCCTTGCACAAAGTCCGTGATGGGCATTGGGGAAGACCATTCTAATTGCCAACTCAACTGCAGGCGCCCTGTCGGTTACGAATGTTAGATTGGTTGGTTCACCAATACATCTTCTTAACCTCCTTAAAATTCAAGTCCACACTTGACCACTTTCTGACTTTCCCACTCCCATAGCAATTGGACAGATCTGGTTGTTTGCGTCCATCCCTACAGTAAGAACATTGACCCCACATAGTCACCCTTCAGGTGGGCACCAACCATTATCAGCAACGGACGTAGACCTTCTCGAAACGAGCGAATCTACAGATGTTTCAAGTCACGCGTTTGAACAATAATCAAAACTAATAATACAAGAAATATTAAGAAAACGAATATTACCGAGCATCCAAGCGCAAGGAACAACATATCAAACCGCCCCGTTGGGTCTAAAGCTATTTCGGTGACAGTGCGAGATTGTGTTTCTTTGGACTGTGGAAGTAAACCGGGAGTTGTGCGAACGATGATTTTGGGCTTCCTCTCAATAGGTTCGGGGCATGCATTTTTCCCATCCACGCTTGATTATTGGAGATGCCAATATTCATCTGTTGTTCGATATCATTGATGATATCGTATGGACGATAGTCCCTCTTGCAGTCCCTTAATTCCCTTTCAATATATGTCACAAGACTTGAGGTGTGGCATTACGGTTGTTTGCTTGGATTTGGGTTCTTGAACACGTGTGAACATCGTGAAATCTCCGGACTTGCAACATAGCATGACCCTTCTCAACAACGGTTGCCATCAAACGCAATTCACACCCTCGTTGACATAGATTGCTTCGTACCTTTCCTTGTCAGCTTTTTTCACCTTAACTTGGAAATTCTCGTGTACACATTATAAACCCACGGCTAACCTCAACTCTTTTTTGCTCTCGAATGTTTGAAAACATCTTCACATGCGATGTAGGCTGGTATGATAAATTGGTTCTTGGTATATCTAGGGGTGGACAAGGTAAGGGGTCAGGCATACCCCAAAACTCGTTCCTTATCCCGTCTTCATCATCGTTTGAATGATCATGATCGTAGTCATTGCTCGGAAGAGAAACATCCAAATGAAAGAAGAGACACAATACAAATATCCATTGTTTTTTTAAAAGATTCATCTACTTTCTGTATTATAAAGTTGAATTTGTTTTCAATAGTATTGTCAAAAGGATTATAAAGAATGAGGAAAATCAGCACATGACAATATTATCTAAATAATCAAATATGATAGCTTGATATTTAAATCATTTATAAAATATATTTAAAATGTGATTTTTTTCCCTTTATACATTAACGAAAATTAGCACATGCCATATATATACATATATATAATTAGGTAGATATAGATGTAATTAAGTTAATGTACCGTCATTTATGTCAAAATGTACTTCACTAGATGAAATGGCGGCAATGGACGTAGATCATGGACGACGACAGTAAAAAGGGTGGACGATGTCGGTGGCCGACGGAAGTGCTCGGTGGCATTGGTCAGCGGAAGTGCTCAGAGAGTTATGTATGCATGTGCTAATTGGTGGTGGCCTAATGGCCCCCCCTCCTTTTATAGTGAAAATTCGATTGTAGTATTGGGTAAAAAAAATATATGTATTGCTAGAAGATAGTAAAAAGTTGTCTACTCTAATCAAATAGTAAAAAGTTGTCTAGTCTAATCAAATAGTAAAAAGTTGTCTAGTCTAATCAAATAGTAAAAAGTTGTCTAGTCTAATCAAATAGTTAAAACCTGTAATTAACTTACTTTATACATATAGATAGACTTAGGATCAGGTGAGACCAACCTGTTTCTGTGAGACCGCGTGAGACTATATCCTAACGTATGAAACTTCACAAAAGAACACCGTCAAGCTAAATAAAACTCGAATACGCATACCTAACAATAACTTTCGATACAAAAATATCCAAAACAACGTAAAAACACAACCTTCACAGCTCAAATGTGTGAATGTTACAAATAAATAATGCGATTTTATTATAAACTTTTTATAATAATAAATTTTTATAAATTTTTTGTCTAATAATTTTTAAAAATATAATAAGATTTTATTATAAAAATTTATTATATAACTTTTATAAACTTTCTTATAATTTTTATAACTTTTTTTCTTACGTATTTATAAAAGATTTTATTAATTATATATATATATATATAAGATTTATTTATTAATTTAAAGTTTTTAAAAATATATAAAGTAGTCTAGTCACATCACATCGATATGCGGCCGGCGAACTCCTAGGCGAACTTCCCGACGAACTCCGTGGGACCGGCGAACTACACGTGTCGGCTCCCCGTTGTCCGTGTCAGAAATTTCGGACGTATTTCATATTTCTAATAGATAACGTCATGTGGCCCTTTTGATTGGGAGGCGAACTCCCCGACGGACTTCCAGGCGAACTTCGGTATATTTTAGAAAAAAAAGTATAAAAATGAGTATTTTAATTAATACATTATAAATAGGACAAAAAATACCCCGTATTTCAGTGATATGTATCTCCTATTTTGGCTATGTTGAACACAATGGGCTTTATGGTCATTTGCATTTGAACTGTTATGGTCAGTTGCATTCAATTTTATGGTGAAAATTATGTAACATGGTAAGATACATTTGTATTTAATATATGTTGGACAACAATTCATAGGATGAAAAACCATTACATTACATGGGTTAAAAGATACATCAACCAAAACACCATTACTAATAGTCTACTAGCAAAAGAAAAAACAACCATAAACACCGTTACTAGCTCCAACTACCGCCATTACTAACTCCAACTACCACCATTAGTCCAACTGTTTCACATTGAAAACCACATAGTAGCCAAGTTGAGACCCATGCAGTCTTGCTTGTTGATCAATAGTGAACTCCAACCAACCATTAGCGCAGATTGTGGGCTTGCTTTAGGTGCTTAATATCGCCTCTAACAACAACATGATCAGGAATCATGGTATACCTTCTACTATCCCCATGCATAGACATAACCATATGGTGTCTAATTCCATCAATTACCAGCAAACACTTATCAAACACCTCCAACCTGTGCATTCTTACAAAACTCGCATGAATAGTCTTAAAAAAGAAGTACATGAACAAAACATTATGCCTGTTTGTTCAAGATTAACCCAAACAACTAAATGAACCTAAAGAACTAAATGAACAAAGAGTAAAAGAACAAATATAAATCTGCTTACTAAACGTCCATTGTTTCTTGTGTGTTTTCAAATTGAAACAAGAAATACTCATTACGAGGTGCCATCTTACTATTTATGTGGGTCGGAAGAAGGATATGAGCTCGTTTTATAGCCAAGTCAATTGAAGAAAGAGAAGAACCATCCCCCATTGAATCTAGACTTTACTATTAGCATAGAAAATTAAAACTTTGACCTTTGACCATTACAGTATTGCCAAAGAAAATCAATCTAACATATACAATTCACAAAGAAATCAACACAACTTGCCAATAACTTGCATTGGAAAATGTTAAAGTGATGGTTACACAATATGCTCAAGATCTATTTTTCTACTTAGTTTACAAGAAACAAATACATTACAAAAAAACCCAACTCTTTAACACTAATGCCTTCATACTACAAGCCTCCACAAATTTTCTAAGTAATTGTTTTTCAAGTGAATTTTTTGACCTCAATAAACCGAGTATACCACTAATGGACAAGCACACATAGGTGGATCAACCCACCCAACAAACCTATAAACGTTTCCCTGAAAAATAAAAGGAATGAGGAAGAAGAAGAATAAATTTAATTAAAGAACAAAAGGGGTGATTACAAGAACAAACTTATAGGTCGTAAACAGGAGTAGAATCTTCGACCTGGGTTTGAATTCGTCCATCACCATTTTAAGTCGATTTTAAGCTTCGGTCTTTAAAGCCCTGTGTTCTTAAATCTAGGTTTTAAAGATAAAGACAAGGGATTGAGGGTTAATAACGGTACAATAAGGGGAATATGTAAACTAACGGTATTTACCCTCGTATGAGATGCAGATGAGGTGGATTAAATGAGGGTTAACGGCTTCTTTTTTATATCTGTTAGTCTCAAGGACCAAATCCGTAGCGATTTCCGTACCTCGGTGACCATTAATGTAATAAATGAAGGTTAGGGACCAAATCCGTAATGGATAACAAACGTCAAGGACCAAAACTGTAATTAGCTCTTTAAATTATAATACAAAATAGGATAATTTTGTGGACGACATGCTAACTAACAAACAAATAGGAAAATTTTTAATTAAAAAGTTGCCAAAAAGAAGAATGTTGGAGAAAGTACTACATTTTAGTAGAAACTATGTATGTCTCCTCAATATGTTGAGTTGAGAAAAGATTATGTCAAGTTCAAACGATAACAAAAACCATTTGAGAGAATAAGAAAATGGTCATATCATATGTGATTACGCGACTTTGGTTGCGACGTGAGGCGCGGGCCACATCTCCTGCACACCCTGCGTTGACCGTTAATGTAGAATCACGTGATTTTGTAGGTAACTTGGCCGTTTTCATGTTCTCTTATTTAGTTATTGTTCTCACTTAAACTTGCATTTATGTGTATTGTGTGTGTACAGATACTCAGACACACACACACACACACACACCACTAACACTAATGAAGTGGAACTAATTGCATGTCATAGCTTTACTAGAAAGTTTGAAAAAGATACTTAGAAAATATGTATGCATGTTCTTATGATGTATGAATACGAGTATATCAACTGAATACAAGGTAGCAATGTACAATTTAAACAAATTATAACTCGTATTTCGTAGTCTTTTAATTTCATACATGATATATTCAATTAATTTAGATCAATTAAACTTCTTTTCAGAATCATATGCTATGATAATTGATTACTAATCAAATCAAACAAGTAACCAATGTAGTCAAATTCTAACGTTCTTACCACTTTTAGCCTGTGCATCTTCTTGTTGTTCCTTCCTTATCTTTTTATCTTCATCATCGCTCTTGTTTTGTTTCTGACTAGATCACACACAGAATAGATCAAGATTTGAAGAAACACAAAAAGAAAGAAAGAAAAACATATATTTTTTCTCAATAATACAAAAGATACCTTTAGTTATTCCTTAAGATCAAAAAGATCTTTCTCCCAAAGATCCTTGATGGGAGTTCCTTTAAGCTTATCATACTCTGCCTGTTTTCCCTTGAGTTCAACTTCCATCTTATTCTTATTCAAAATGGTAAGTGATCTTTGTTCTATTGACAACATGTAGTCGTATTTTGTTTTCGGATTCGTTACCACCTTAGACGTCTTCTCCTCTTAAAAAGCCTCATCATCAAGTTCTTTGCTTAGTTCAACATGATTCTTCAGCTCTTGTGCAATCAATTTTTTCAAGGCAGCTTCCTTTGCTAAAGATTTATAACTGTTATGCTTAAGTTGAGCAACAGACACTTCCTTTAGTGTTCTTCCATTGAGATATGCATCAATGAATTTGACTTTGTTTTCCAGTTGCATAGATGCCTTCTTAAGCTCTATAAGCAACGTCTACCTACTGTAATCCATATAATCATATAGGGTTAATAACATGGGTGTGTATCGAACTTGTCACGTTTTATCATTGTATGTACTCAACTTCTAAACTTACCATTGTATGTATCAAACTTGCTAGAGTTGCCATTGTGTGTATCGATTTACCTTCTAAGAAGGTAACCGGTCAAAATGCCACATAGGCTGCCACATAGGATGCGAACTCATATTATGTTTGAGTAAATTACAAATTCATCCCTCTAGTTTACTTATAAGGTTCAAGGACCTGTTTTGCCATATTAATATAATGCCACCTCCACCACCACCATACCCACATTGCCACCACCACCACCACACCACCACCACAGCCACCATCTCCACCACCACCACCACCATCACCACACCCACAACCACCACTCCCACCACCGTCCATACCACCTTCACCACCACTACCACCACCACCACTGCCTCCAAACCTCCAACACCACCATCGCCGCCGCTCTACCACCACCACCGCCGCTGCCCTGCCACCACCACCGCCACCACTCCCACTACCATCCATACCACCTTCTCCACCACCACCACCATTGCCTCCAAACCCCCAACACCACCATCGCCGCCGCCCTGCCACCACCACCTCTGATGCGTGCCTCCAAACCAACCACCACAACCAAATAAAAAAACATCAGATCTTGTAAAACCGGATCTGGAGGTCGCTAGTCTGGAGGTTGATGAACGAGGAGAGAGAGAGAGAGAGAGAGAGGGGGAGAGGAGAGAGAGAAGAGAAGAGGGAGAAGAAGAGAAAGACGAGAAGAGAGAGAGAGAGGAGAGAGAGAGGTCGCTGGAGGGTAGAAGATTGGAGGTCGCCGTCGCCGGATTTGAAGGTCGCCGTCGCCGAATTTGGAGGTCGATGAACGAGAGAGAGAGAGACAGAGAGAGAGGTCACCGGATCTCTCTCAAGGCCACGGTTCCTGGCCTGAATCTGTGTGGATTCTTCACGCCTTCGGTGGCCGGAGCGGACTTCCTGGCAGCCTTAGTGGCGAGCTGCTTCCTTGGAGCCTTTCCTCCGGTGGATTTCCTGGCGAAGAAGAAGATGGGTTTGTGTTTGTGTTTTGGAGCCTTCGGTAGGGTTAGGGTTTGTGTTTTGGAGAAGAAGAAGATGGGTTAAGTACAAATGTAACCCTTCCACTTTCATTTTTGTTTAAGAAAAGTTCAGGGACCAAATTTGTAGTTTACTCTTTGTGAAAATAAAAAATTAAATTCCATGTCAGATATAACTTGTTCCACGTCAGCATTTTGTAGGTAACAAGTTATCTGATACATACAATGGCAATTTCTAGCAAGTTTGATACATACAATGGTAAGTTTAGAAGTTGAGTACATACAATGATAAAACGTGACAAGTTCGATACACACCCATGTAATTAACCCAATCATATATTAGTTGTCGGTGAAAAATTAGTTTATATAGGTATATAATAAAACTTGCCTTTATTTTCTTATAATATTTGAGCAGGGCCGACCCCGAGGTTTCCGATACCCATGGCGAAAAACCAACAAAAGACCGATGTACTGGTTAAGGCTTATGGGGGATGTGGCTCAATAACCCATCTACCCCGGGTTCAAATCCAGGCATTAATGACTTGTATCTACTTAGGAATAATCTCAGCATTGCACGCTTAGCAATCAATAATTGGCAGGAATTAGTCTAGGTAAAATGCTTAGAATATCTTTTAAAGAAAATTATAAAACCGATGGGACATACACCAAAAATTCGAAAAACAAAACATATAATATATCACCTAAAACGATGTCTTTGTGCAAAGCAAACATAACAATCGTATCATAGCCATCATTTACAATTTTAATTTACAAAAAAATACATATTAATTGAGTCATTTTGATTTGGCTTTGATCATGTAATTTTTTGAACCCTGAAACATAGAATTAAATTCTATAATGTACAACACAATATCATTATTAAAGAGATTTTGGTGCAGCTTTAAGGTTCCAACAACCAAGATTCAGAACTTAATCACTATTATTTATATAACTTAATTACAATTATTTATCTGAGAGTGCTAGATGAAATCAAATGATCCTCATACATTTAACTTGAAAGATGGCTTATAAAATGAGGAATTAATATGCATACATAAAGTTTTCATCTCTCAGGCTATGCGTACCGCGAGCCTTGGCTCAGTGGGCTCGAGCCCGCCGGGCTGGCCGGGCTGCGGTACGCAACCTTGGATCTCGGCGGACTCGGTGGTGGGAGGGCTGTGGTAGTCGTTGGACAACAACTATTTTTTTATTTTTTTAAAACTCTATAAATACTCTCATAGACCAACTCATTTTCACCCCAACTTTCATCTCTTCTTCTCCGTACACTTCTATTTCTCTATACACCAACTTTCATCTCTTCTTCTCCATACACAGTATGGCACAACCCGATTACTCGACTGGGTCATCATCCACGAATACCGACGAGGAATGGGAACGAAATGCACAAATGTTTACGGCGTTCGTTCAACATGCGACCGCATCACTGTCAATTCCCTGTTCGAGGGCCCCTAACATAGACAGGGGTTGGGTAGATGCAAACGCACGGCTAATGGCGGACTACTTTTGCGATTACCCGACGTACACGGATGAAATGTTCAAACGACGTTTCAGGATGAGGAGGGATCTATTCCTACGAATAGTTGATGATTTAAGCACACGGTATCCATATTTCCATCAACTAACCAACACTCTAGGGAACCCGGGTTTTCTCCAATACAAAAGTGTACGGTGGCAATTAGGCAAATGGCGTACGGAATATCCGGCAACGCATTTGACGAGTACGTCCGCATGGGAGAGAAAACATCACCCGATTGTGTAAACAACTTCTGCACGACAATTATTGAAGTGTATGGATAACTATATTTACGCAAACCGAGTTACCAAGATATTCAGCAGTTGTACACCACGCATGAAGCCCTCCATGGACATCCTAGCATGCTCAGTAGCCTTGACTGCATGCATTGGGATTAGGGGAATTACCCGGTTGGATGGCAAGGTCAATTCAAGCAAGGCGATAAACCGTACCCGTCAATCATCTTAGAAGCAGCGACCTCACAAGACAAATGGATCTGAGACGCATTCTTTGGTTGTGCCGGTGCTATGAACGACCTCAACGTACGCGGTCAGTCACCCCTCTTCGACGATGTGTATGACGAAAAAGCACCCGAGTGCCATTTTCAAGTAAACGGAGTCACCTACAAGCATGAATATTATCTAGGGGATGGGATATATTCGGAATGGGCTATTTTTGTCAAATCTTTTTCGTTTCCTGAAGACGTTAAACGAATTAAGTTTAAGAAAGCGCAAGAAACGGCACATAAAGATGTCGAACGAGCTTTTGGCGTGCTCCAAAAATGTTGGAGTATAATTGTACAACCGGCACGCAGATGGGAGATAGCTAGATTGAGAAACATTATGTACGCATGTATCATATTACACAATATGATACTCGAAAACAAAAACAAAGCCATTTGTGTTGTCTCGCATTATATGCCGGATCCACCTAACCTACAACTCACTGAGGATGAACGTTTAGTGAATGGTCCCGCAGTGAGAAATAGAGAGACTCACCATAATATTCGGTCGGATTTGGTCAAACATATTTGGCCTCTCAATATAGTTTTTAATGTTTAATATTATTGTTTTGTAATTTTTTATTTTAAATGTTATAAAATTTTAATTTTAATTTTAGTATATAATATATATATTCAATTTAATTGTTTATTTAATTTTATTATTTATTTGTATTAAATAAATTAAAAAGTGAAGAGGTTGGGAGGGTTGGGGTACGGGTTGTAGAGGGTTGCAGAGGGTTAAGAGAGGGTTGGAGAAAAGCTGATGTGGCAGTTAGGTTGGGAGGGTTGAGGTACTGATAGCCTTACAAATAATAAAGAGGTTATTTTTTGTTAAAGTTTATTGCTTAAAATAATTCAGTAGCATGAATAAATTATAGTTATTAAATAAAATAAATAATATTATTAAAAATAATGAAATTAAAAATTATTAAGAATATAGTTTTCAACTACTCCTATGTCTAAATCCTTTTCTTTTCAATCTTATGTGGGATTTGTTGCATAGAATCTAGATTCCCCAAAAAAATTGGTGCCCCTTTGCCCTTAGTTGCCCATGTATTTGAGACAATGGGGAAAGAACTCCTCAAGGGTTGTAAGCGAAATAAAACCAAAAAATAAATATAGATCGAACAATTATTTGCAAATTGTCATGTTCGATAGCATTTTGTCAATCGTACTTACTTTTTCTAGGCTTTCTGATGTGGAAAATATTTCTTTTGTTATAAAAACTCAGAAAATACCCTTAGACCAGATAGAGTCAACAAGCAAGTATACTCGTCGAAACTATGTCGCCTATTCAAGTAATAAAGTGGTCGTAAAACCGAATATCGTCCTCAGGGATTGAACTAAAAAGTTGTCCACAAAAGTGTGTTAAAAGAAGAGATTTCAGATGGCGAATTTGGAGAAAATATCTTTGGATTGGTTGGCTACTTTGAACTTTGAACAATAATTAAAAGAAGCATGGGTGTAAGACTTGGGATGGGATCTTAATACAAATTTATATAGGTTCATGCTGCAGGAATGCTGTAGCATGCTTCTGGTAACAACAAGTTTTATTATTTGTCATGAAAGTATTCCTCTCGGACTTTCATCATGTCTTTATAAACTAGTTTTCAACCCACATGTCTGTGTGATATTCAACCTAGTAAATAATTCAATGTGATTTTCAAAACATATGGACTAATAAATGTCTTTATTATAATTCGGTCTTTTGCACCAAATCCCATATCACTTTAAGTAAAATTATGACTAGTGCCTTATCTCTAAGTGCACCTCATTTTAATCTCAACTAATGTTTTACCATATGAGACTCAATCAATTTTAAGGAATGACAACAACAATGATATTAGTCAAAAAGTAATTTTCTCAAACCTACTTCTTATGTCATTCGAAATTGATGTGCTTATCATGGCTCGTATCCAAGACCATGGCACTTTAATATCTCATACGATAATCCATTTGGTAAGAAGTTTTAAAAAGACAAATACTTAAGATGAAATAATAAAAACCATTGTTACCAAAAGTTACCTACTTCCTTTTGATCAAAATTCCCATCTTTTGTCCCACACCCAAGCTAATGGAATTAGCTACTCATAACGGAATTAAGATGCAAATAATTATAAGAAAGCATAATAAATTGCAGGGAATGTAAGACGATAAAATAAATTGCGAGAAATAAAAGACGATAATATAAAGTGCGATAAAAGTAAATCTAAATTAACCGAAAGCGATAAATTGCAAGGAAAGTAAAGGATGATGGTCGATACTTGAAGTAAAGACCTTAATGCAAATGTAACAGAAATTAAAGATGGAATTTAAATGACTATAAGTAAAGATGCAAGTAAAAGAAAAACTTTTGAAATGAAGAACAGTCTTTGAATTGCTGTAGCAATTCAACAGAAAGCTTTGAGTTTCCGGAAAATAATACTTAGATTGATTTCAAGAAGAAGAAGTTTTGAAAGGAGAACACAACTATTCAGTAATTGTGGGATGCCAAAATGCCTTACCCCAAGCTCTCTATTTATAGGAGAGGAGGGAGGACCAAAAGTATAAAATAACTAACTTAAATTATATAATTAAATAATAAACTAATTAACTATTGGTTGCTTGCAAAGGATGACAATCCAAGTTGATGTGGTACTCAAAAGTCAACACATCAGGAGTAAAAAATTGTTTTTAATATCCAATGGACGAGATTCCCCTTCCAACTAGCAAGACTTGCTCTCCAAGTTTCATTTTCTCTTTTACTTCAGTCCCCTTTTATTGCTGCAGCATTCTCCTTTTTCTGTAGTCTTCTTTCATTGCTACAGCATTCTCCTTTTTGCAAACAATCTATTATCAAAAAGACTATAATTAGTACCATTTTTATATAAATCAAGCTCATCACAATTCCAAAACTACATTTGACACAAAGATGCACAAAGATAGATATTTTGACGCAATTTGGGATACTTTTAACATAAATCATATCTAAACACGACACTTAGATGTGTAAAAAGCACTAAATAATAGTGCTTATCACTTTCATACTTCGTTATTTACCTTCCGGGTTAAAAAGTTACATGTTTCTTGTCTTTAGATTGGAATTTAACTTGAACTTTTTAAGAAACCCCTTTGCCCGTGCTTTCTTCATGTGCTCAAACATCACTACTTCAAAATGTACACTTGTATCATCATTCCGAACAATGTATTCCTGCTATACGTAAGCTTTCGATAACTTCCAATCACATAATCATTGGATTTACAGACATGTACATGTTACAAAAAATTGTTTAAAAAAACCAAAAACTAAAAACAAACATAATATCGTATTTATAACACCCCAAAAAAATTGAATACTACCAAGTAGGTTCTATAGACCACCCATTTTTATCCAACAAGTAACTTAGAGTAAGATCATCGGACATGAAAAAAATACGTCGAGTGATCGAAGATAGCCGAGTGTAGTATATCTCCCATTGGCAAAATTCTTTCTATCTTGCAAAGAAATAAATAAATTAGGTATATGTATATGTGTGTGTATATGTGTGTGTGTGTGTGTGTTTATCTCACCATATGATGGGTGCCAAACTGCGTGTCTAGGTATAACAAGTTGATATTGTTCTTGTCCAAGTGAATTTGTGTCATCCCAATAATGGTACTAACAAGATTTTCCTCCCCATGATGATAAGTAGAATGCTCAACCACATAACCACTAAATAGAGCAACTTTTACTTCTTCAAAAAAGGGCTTCTTGAAAGCACAAAACAAAATTTTTCTTTGTCCTTGTTTCAATCAATCAACCATTGATGGTATTGATCTTTGTTAGAGATGGCAAAAAACCCCGAACCCGATGGGGAAATCCGAACCCCGACTATGTTCGGGTCGGGTACGGCGAATTTTTCGGGGATTTCTTCGGGTATGGGTTTGGGGACGGGGCAAGGTATCCCCGCCCCGCCCCTCCTCGCCCCAATATATATATTATTTAATATAAATAAGATATTATATATATAATATAAAACTATAAATATATATATTTATGTTGTTATTTAACAATAAACTTGTTTAAATTTAGGTAGTAACTAATATCAAGTTATTTTTATATTGTTTTCCAACATTTTTTATCTTGGATTTTATTTTTAGTGATCGGGTCGGGATAGGGGATTCCCTATCCGGTCGGGTTCGGGGACGGGGCATAAAAAATCCCCGACGGGGAGCCCCGAATAAAACCCAACGTGGAACGGGGCGGGGACGGGGATGTATTTTAGTTTCGGGGACGGGGACAGGGAATGCAAAACCAGCCTCGTTGCCATTCCTAATCTTTGTATAAAAGCCTCAGAAAAATAGAATGAGCTCCTTCTTGATGAAGTTACAATATTGGATGTCATTCTCCTTTGGATCAAAATGAGTATCAGCCTCCTCCTACACAACAAAAAGACACAAACTGTAACAAAATGTTCTCCTTAACTCCATGGCTTGACAAAAGTTGCAAATAGAAAAACAAACCCGAAGTGCTTTGAGTCGGTTCTTCCTATCTGCGGAGTTGGTCTTACTAAAAGACATTTGTATTGCATCACCATCATCCTTACCATTTTTCCAAACAAAAACCTTCTTGTGCTTTTCAAAGGCAACAAAGTATTCTTGCCCCTCTTTACTAGTACTTGCTCCCAACCCCTTTATAGCAGTGTTTAAAACTTTTATTTAGTTGTAGATGGTAAAAAATTGTGATAATCAGTTATTGTATAAACAAACCTGAGAATACTTTATGTTGTATTTGCTTGCTCCGTGCCTCGGGTTTTCCTTTGTAACGCCCCGTTTTCATTTTATTCGGTTCTTATTTATTTTCGGGTTCATCTATTCGATTTCTCTTGTGGGTCTAGATTATTTAGTTGGGCCTAGTTGGTTGTTGGGCTAGTGAGAGCTAAATGGGCTTGGCCTAGTGTATAAGACTTAGAGGGGAAGCTTTGAGAAGGGAGTTAGCAATTGAAAGAGAAAAGAGAGAGCGAGAGAGAAGCGAGAGAGAGGTCGAGAAAGAGAAGGGGCGACGAGAAGGGAGAAAGAGAAGAAGAAAGCCAAGGGTTCGGGATTAGCGTAGCTTCGTTGTCAATCTCCGAAGGTATTGTATTCGTTCCTCGTTAGATTCATTACCGTAAACTAGGGTTTGATAGATCGTTCGTTTAGAAATCGTTGTTGTTGAGTCTATACCCTAGATTGGTTATTGTAGCCTCGTAGAGCTCGAAAAATCGAGACTAGGGCAAGTTGAATCGGCCAAAACGGAGTTCATATGAGTGAGTTATGAAAAAAATCGCGTTTTTGGTCGAATTTGGAATCAGCCGCCGCCTCGCGCCAGTGCTCGCGCCGCGAGCAGTGAAGCGAAGGGTGCTGTCTAAAATCCGATTTTTCAAGTTGGTCATTTTCAGGATTTGACCCTGGGCTACTGTTAGGCATGTTATAGGATGACTATAGATGAAATTTGAGGGCAATTGGACTAGTGTAGCTAGGCCTAAAACCCTTGTTTCGGTATCGAGTCTTCATGTAAATTGTTTGGTTTGTGATGAGTTGTGTGCTTGCATTGTTTAGGTGAGCTAGTACATCATCTCAGGGTTACCGAGGACTTACTTACGCTGCCTTCAGGTGAGTTTTCACTGTATATGATTTATACTACCATGTGTGTATGTATGCGTAGTAGTGTCGTGTAAAGGGAACCGCATGCCCTTGATGAGTTGCAGGGGCAAACTCGTGTCCTAAGTCTGGCGAGCGAATAAAGGGAACCACATGCCCTTGATGAGTTGTGGGGGCCGACCCGTGTCCTAAATGACGGGAACTTTAATTATCGATCTCATGAGAGTCGAGTGATGGTTATGTGTCGTGTGATATGTCTACGTTGATATGATGTGGTGGTTGACCCATCGATGTGATTATGTACCTATTATGGATATGCATGTATGAGATGTATGATGATGCAAGTGTGTGTGGTACCTATTATGGGTATGTATGCATGTGTTAGTGTAAGTTATATATAGTGTCTGCTCACTAAGCGTTTCGCTTACCCGTTGTTGTTTCCCTTTTTCTCAGGTACCGGTTCGGGTACAGATAAGGGCGAGGCCCCGACTTGACTCCGAGAGCGATGACAGTTCCGACCAGATCTTTGACGGCAGTTGATATAAAACCGTTTTATCCGTTTATTTTGAGGCGTTAAGTTAAATGATATTTTTGTGTTGTGTGAATCATACTCTGACTTTTAATTAATGACTTATGAGTTTTGGCACTTAAAATGGTTTTATTTAAGATTAATTATTAAAATCGGTATTTTGGATATCTGGAGCGGAAGATGTTCCCTACGTTGGTAGTGGATTTGAATGTAGTTGTTGATTCTTCTTGGAAGAATAGATAGGGATCAAAGGAGCTTAGAGTCGTGTTTTGGATGGGTTAGCATCCTCAACCTGAGATTACTCTAAGTAGTTGCTTAGAGAACAGTGCTTGTCGTTTATAGAGCTTATAGCCAAGAAGATCCAGGAGGTAGAGAATGTCTGCAAGGAGTACACCATAGAAATCTGTTGGGTTTTTCTGTGATCCCGAATCAAAACTGATACGATGAACACTTAAACAAGCGGAAGCGATTTTGGATGAAAACCCAAAAACCATGATCGTTCCTTTTAATCTATTTAAGCGTTAATCTAAGAGGAATTTACCAGGAGAGCTTGAGTTATAATCCACCGGTGATCAACCCGACGAACGTTCCTCTAGCAGAACAAAAACCCGATGGCCGGAAAAACCGAACTGGTTTGGTGAGACAAAGGGGGGGCGGCGCCGAAAAGGAGAGAGAGAGGAAAGGTTTTTTGTGAAAACTAATTAGGATTAATTCATCTGATAACTTAAGCCGAAAGGCTTATTTAAATGGAAAAAGATTTCCATTTAATTTAGTTTCCTTAATTATCTGATTCTTTCTTTTTCCTTAAGAAAGAATCTTCTAGATAATTACCATTTAATTAATTAGTTGTTTATTTATCTAAATAAATATGATTCATCTAATTAATTAATAACCCTCAAACTTTGGAATTTCTTGCTGAAATTACCCCACTGATTTATAATTAACTATTATAAATCCAAACTCTCCATTTCTGGGTTTTATTTAACTTGTTCGATTTATAGGTTCTCACAGGTGTGACCCTCAAGTGTCTTGCAACATTGGATGCGTGATCACTGGTTTGTCAACTTTTGCACATAATTACTAACAAAATCTTCGAAGTCGAGTTCCGGATCAATCTCATACCAATCCCCACGAAAGAAATTTGTGTGATGATTAACATGGATTGATTGAGTCGGAACTAAGCAATTGTGGATTGTGCAGGCCAGTTGGTTCGTGTCCAAGGCCCAAGTGGGGGATAGTTGGTCGTGTACGGCGAAAGAGAGCGAACCAAGACGGCAATCTGTTCAGTTGCGATGATGAAAAGGTACATGCCGCGTGGGTGCATGGGTTATTTTTGGCTTGCGCCCAGTCGATCAGTTTGAGAGGAAGTACTGGTAGTCAGCGAATTTCCGGATGTGCCTTCGAAAGATCTATGGGGATTTCTGGCCGGTAGACAGATTGAGTTAGGGTTGACGTGATACGCGGATCAGCACCAGTTGCGAGGACCCCAGTCCTCTGGCGTCACTTGAGCTCTAAGAGCTATCAAGTTTGCATAAGCTCCCAGAGAAAAGGGTTATCCACCCGAGTAGCTAGCATTGGGGTGCGCCATCTACGGGTCGTGAAGAAGAAGGACATGAGTCATCGCATGTGTAATGGCTAGTAGAAACTCAACAAGGTTACCATCAGGAGCAGGTATCGTTTACCTAGAATTGGTGACTTGTTTGAGCAGTTTCAGGAAGCGGCGTGGTTTCGAGTTTGATTTTCTCCAAGTTAGCACCAGCTTGAGGTGAAGGAGGAAGACATCCACAAGACAGCGTTCAGAGCCAGATGCGGGCACTATGAGTTCTTAGCGAGGCCTTTCGGCCTCGCTGCTGCCCAGTTACATTGGTGGATATATGAACCGAGTCTATAGGTCGATGCTGGATAGATCGATGATAGTTTTCGAATGTTACTGTAGTAAAGCATGGAACGGACGCTTGTTCGTGCGAAGTTGTGTTTGTTACAATATTTGAGGTTGGAAGAAGTTTATGTACGGGGGATTTGTGTTGGTCGAGTTTTGGTCCAGACTAGCCTTACTTGACGCTTGTGTTTCCTGCACTGGTGGTTACACTCGTAGGCTTCAAGGGTCAAGTGGGGACTGTCGGGATTAGGTGTTTGGGGTGCGGATCAGGAATCGGCATTCGAGATTTGCAGCGAAGTTGTGTGAGGCGTAGATTTTGATGCCTCCCGAGGGCATCAATGAGATGAAGGAGTATTGCGACGCGTCACCTTTTGGTTTGGGTGGTGTTGTTACGTGGAGAGGTCGAGTATTAGCTTACGCTTAGAAACTGACAGGAGACAACTCGACGTGGTCGAAAATTTTGACTGCGAGATCCTTTATCATCCGAGCAAGGCCAACGTAGTGGCCGATACGTTGAGCCGTAAGCAAAGTAGTGTGTCCCTTTCGGATAACGCTCCTTAAGGTGACCATGACTATGACATTACTTGAGATGGTTCGTCAAGCACAAGAAGAAGCTAGTCGAGGCTGGAACCAAACAAGGAATGGGTTATAGGTCAGTGGCCGTTGATGAACAGAGATAGCAGGGAGCTTTTGGTCGAGATGTGATCGAGTGTGGGTTCCTCTTGCAGGCGGTACTCGGCAGACACTGTAGGAGGAAGCTCATCAGTCGGGGTTTTCCATTCTTCCCGGGGCCACGAAGATGTATAGGGATCTGAAGACGGATTACTGGCGGCCAGGAATGAAGCGTGACGTGGCGCGATATGTAGAGTCGGGTTTGACCTGCCTAAAGGTCAGGGTCGAGCACCATAGGCCTTATGGCAAGATGCAGACTTTGAAAGTTCCGAGGTGGTAGCGAGGCACGGAGTGCATGTGTCGGTCATTCTGTTAGAGACTCGTTTGACCTCGCGATTTTGGGAGCGATTGATTTCGATTTAGGTACTAAATTGCACTTTAGTACTGCCTATCTTCCGCAGACCGGTGGGCCAGCGAGCGGAAGATCCAGACGTTGGAAAATATGCTACGGGCAGGTGTTCTTGTTTTCGGAGGTAGTTGGGATACATACTTGCCCTTAGCCGAGATCTCGTATAGGAGCAGCATTCACCCGAGTATTGAGATGCAATCGTATGAAATGCTTTGTGTGAGGAGATGCCGAACTCCGATCCATTGGGGCGAGGTTGTCAGCGTATTCGCGGGAGCACGGAGGTAGTACAACAGACCTCTAGGCATCCGTAGGATTAGGGAGCGGTTACAGACCGTGCAAAGTAGGCAGAAGAGCTACGCGGATAGACGGAGATTGTAGTTCCAGATTCAAGTTCTAATCAACATGCACACAAGTAGAGAATGATTTGAAAGCCATATGTCATTGATTCTTGGATGAATTGATTACACACACTAATACACCAAGAACACACACACTTAAGCACTAGGCTTCTCTCTTCACTCTCAATTACACGTTTTACACACACATGCATGTCACATTGAATCACACTTACACTTTGGGTATTTATACCCAAACACTTACAACCCTCACACTATTGAACAATTACACAATCTACCCTAAGTAAGCAAAACTATTACAAAGTACATATAAAGCAAGTAACATATAAAGCAAGCTTTGACTTCTTTGACCACTTTGACTTTGCCTTTTTCTTCACTTTGAGCACCAACTTGTGATCTCGGATACAATCCGATTTTGCATCCAACAATCTCCCCCTTTGGATTCGAGATCACAAAAAGAATTAGGCAAACGTCTTCAAGAAAGCATCAACACTTTGAACATCAACAATAAGCTTTCTTGAACAATAAGCTTTGATAATAATCTTCAAGAATCATCCAAATCTTCATGAAACTTTAACAAACTTTGAACACGAAGCTTTAACGAACGAAGAATCTTCAAACAATCTTCAAACTTCAATACTTGGAATATTCTGATCATCTTGAAGTATCTCGTAATTATCTCTCGACTTCCTCAAAGTATCTTCAAGAATCATTTCTCAACTTTACATTTCAGATCCATCTCCCCAAAGTATCTTCAAAAACATTTCTAAACCATATCTCCCCCTTTTTGATGAAATATGAAATAATCATCAAAACTCGAGAAATGTATGATCAGATCAATCGTCTCGTAAAGATACAAACATGTGAACAAACCACCAAGGATATCAAAAACCATCTTACATAACCATCTCCTCCTTGTTACTCCAGAATTCCCCTTATTACTCCAAAGAAATACCGTCAATTCCATAAAGTAATCCAAATCTTTTCAAATTCAGATTGAAGTAGGAAAATCCTGAAACAACACATGAATCAGTTGGAATGCCTGTGAGAAGCACAAAGCAACTCAGTACAACAAATGCACTATATAAAGAGCTTTAGTGATGATCACTCCCCAGGGCTTCCGTTCAATCATCGCAAACACTAAACGTATTCCTATGAACGTTCCGACAAAGAAACGAATTCCTTGTGTGTATTTGTGATGAAAGAAAATAGCAACAAGTGCTTTCATAAGGCTCAAAATGTGAAAACATTTCACGACTCGATGTGTAGAAATGAAGTTCGAAGGCAGGGCAGCTTCCTTCTTTTTCAATATCGATTTTCCAAATGAAAACCGGATAGATTATGTGCTGCGTCCCCGTGATGAAATGAAACATCTCCTTGTTAAGAAGGAAATGAGTAGCTAGTGGGGTAAAAATGAGAGTCGGCATTGGGCTTTGCCTTGTTTCAATATCGGTCACCAAAGAGCGGGAACCAATAGATTATGTGGTTGCCCAGCTTAGAAAAGGTTGGTGCAGAGTTTTATTTTTCTTTTAACTCTGTTCTCACACCCTCCAATTCTTTTAAGCATCCTCACATCTAACCAAACTCTCATTTTTTCGCTCAATCACTATGAGAATAACTCGACCACCTGATTTATCTCCGCCACTCTTTGATGGAGACCCCTCACTCATTTCTCAAGGATAACTTCTTGGGTAGGATTGCCGGTTCTAGAAATCCATAGAAGTTCTGTTAAGCTCACACATCCCATGAAATAAGTTTCCTAAACATGAAAGTATAATGATTCATCGAGTGAATCAATGAGCCAATATGAAGCATGCTCGAACAAATATATATATATATATGAACAATATAGGAGCATCAGAATTTTGTCAAACAAGTATATGAAAAGAAGAACATGAATGATATAAACTTGTTTGAGAAAACTGATTCATCATATGATGTGAGATATATTCTTGAAAAACTGTGGTTCACAACAAAATGGATATGATCTATACGAACGAGATACAGATATAACAGTGAAAAACGTATCCAATCAAAGAAACAATGAAGTACAAATAGAAGATAGCAAGCGAGTGTATTACCACCGAAAAATATGAGCATATAGAGACGTGGTAATAATAAAAACAAAAGAAGCTAAACCGGTGTGTATGAATACTTGAAAACTATATGAAAAGATAATACGCAAGTATTAAACTTTGGAAACACACGGTTAGAAAATATCCGTCAACTCATCATGATATGAAAACATGTAAAATCACACTTCTAATTCGAAAAATCATTTGAGAATCGAGAAGTGAGTTTGAACATTTAAAAATAGTTTTCATACCTGAAAGTTGTTCATCTTTCAAATATGTAAGCATTAAAGCTTGTTTGAACACTCCCCCTAAAAAGAATATCACTTTTAAGAACTCCCCCTCAAATGGATAATCTGCAAAACAAAGTAGAAATTGGTATTCATTGACAATGAATCCTTAGATGTTAGTCAGATAGTATCCATTCCAGAATAATTAAGCAACTCCCCCTTAAATTAAGATGCGTAACAGATTTAAGTAGGACTAAGCATGCCAAGCTTGCTAACCAAAAAGTTAAAACGCTTTTCATCTAAAGGTTTAGTGAAAAGGTCAGCAAGTTGGTAATCTGTTTGAACAAAGAACATTTCGATATTACCTTTCTCCACATTATCTTTGATAAAATGATAACGAATGTCGATGTGTTTGGTCTTGGAATGCTGAACCGGATTTGATGTTATGGCAATGGCGCTTTCCGAATCACAGTAGATAGGGACTCTCTTCAACTTGTAGCCATAGTCTAGTAGTTGTGTCTTCATCCAAAGCACTTGCGAACAACAACTTGCGGCGGCCACATATTCTGCTTCGGCCGTAGAAGTGGAGACGCAATTTTGCTTTTTCGAAGTCCAACTCACAAGTTTATCACCTAAAAACTGACACGATCCAGAAGTGCTTTTCCTATCCAGTTTACGACCACCATAATCTGAATCTGTAAAAGATATTAGCTCAAAACTAGAATCTTTCGGATACCAAAGACCCATTTCTGGAGTGCCTTTGAGATACCGTAAAATCCTTTTGACTGCCGCAAGGTGAGACTCTTTAGGATTAGCTTGAAACCTGGGCACAAAAACATGTGGCGAACATAATGCCGGTCTAGTCGCAGTGAGGTACAAAAGAGAACCAATCATGCTTCTGTAAATCTTTTGATCAACGGATTTATCGGCTAAATCAGGACCCAAAAGAATTCCAGTTGGCATTGGTGTTTTAATTGGAGAACAATCAGTCATGTGAAACTTTTTCAACATATCTTTAATATATTTTGACTGATTTATAAAGATGCCATCAGGGTTCTGTTTGACTTGAATTCCTAAAAAGAAATTCAATTCACCCATCATGCTCATTTCAAATTCGGTCTCCATGATTTTAGAAAACTTTGTACACAACTCTGGATTGGTAGAACCGAAAATAATGTCGTCAACATAAATTTGAACTAAAAGCAAGTCATCACCTTCTTTCTGTTAGGATTGTGTGCGAGACAGTAACAATGTTAACCATGTCCAATGTTATAAGACACTAGTAGGTCACACCGCTGCACACCTAATTGAGAACATTTGTGTGTAAGAGATAATTGAGAAGAGAGAAATAAATATATAAGTTAATAATTATTTGTTAGATTAATTAATCAGTAAATTAATTAATTAAGTAATTAATTAATTAAGGAATTAATTAATAGAGATAATTATAAAAGGAATTATAATCAGATACAAACACTGCCTTATATATATATCTATAAATAAAGGCTTAAAGGTTTAAAGTGTTTTTATCAGTTGATTAATCCCACACAAAAATTATTCTCTCTCTCTCTCTCACATAGCCGCCGCCGGCCCTCCTCTCTCACACAACGACCGGAATTTTTCCGATCAGTCACGGTGGTCTAGCAACCCTCTCCGTGGTGTCAGTAGCGGTGTACCCCCTGCTCGCATTCCGGAGTTTATTCGCTTAAAGGTAAACCATCAAAACTCTCTTGATTGTATCTGTTAGGTTTAAGTTGGATCCGGCTTTTGGGAATCGTTTTTTTTGTTATCCGCTGCGCACCGTTTGTGCCTACGGTTCCCAACAGTGGTATCAGAGCCACTTCCTAAACCTACGGATCCGAATTACATGTAAGATGGTTTAATTAGGTTTATAAAAATCATTGCCTTTTATTCAGTTTGTTATTAAAATCAGTTTTTTTTTTGTAAACCTAGCAAACCGACAATCGTCGGTGGAACACGGCAGTTAGCCGGAGGACCACCGGGCCGATCATTGGCCGTCGACCACCACAGAACCACCGGCGATTCACCACAGTTGGTGGTAACCGCCGGTCTCCCTCGTGGAACAGCCACCCGCCGTACCATCGAATGTGGTTGCGGGCAAAGCTAGGCCAAACATCGTGCCACCAGCGTCGGTGGTGGTGTTATTCAAAGCAGCCGCGAAGGCCGACCACCACAAGGATCAACCACCGCACCACCGTTTGTGGTGGCGGTGGTGATCGCTTCGACCACCGAGGCCGAACCACCAAGCCGATTCATCGGCGGTGGTGGCGGCTGCGTGGTTTAATTGGGCCGCGCATCACGGCGGCAATGGTGGCGATCAGCCGCTGTTGTTGCGGTGGTGGCGAAGATGGTGTTTTTTGTTGTTCAATTCGCCGGGGAACGGCGGCGGTGGTGGCGATTTGCTGCTGCCGTCGACGAATCCCCACCACTGGCGACGATGCTACGGTAACAACCAACCACCGCACCACCGTTTGTGGTGGCGGTGGTGATCGATCAAACCACCGGGCTGCCTTACGGCCTCGCCGCGGGTGGTGATTGTAGCCGGACAGTCGGCGAAGGCCGAACTACCAAGCCGATCAATACACGGCGATGGTGGTGCGGCGTCTTTGTTGCTGCCGTCGTCGATCGAGACGATGGTGGTGTCGGGTTGTTAATCGCCGAAGCGGCGAAGGTGGCCGATTGGCCGCGACGTCGCGGCAATGGTGGTGTTGTTGTTTTGCACGGCGGTGGTGGTGGCACCAAGCCGCTGCCATCGTTGGTTGAATTGGTGGCGACGTGGTTGTTTTCGGATCGAAACCAGTACGGTTAAGCGATAGCTGATAACGGTTTATCCTAAACAAGATAAGTTTAAAAAACCCTAGAGATCAATTTTTGTTATTATTAAATTAAATTTAATTAATTTAGTTTAATAAGTTGTTATTGTCATAGTCAACCCCTTTGACCCATGGTTGCGATTTTGTATGTTTATTTTATTTTTAGTATTAGTTACGGGAGGCCTGCGTGCCATTTACAACCCGCTATTGAATTGTAATGCTTTTAATAATAAAATAATAAATAAAATTGAGACCCGAAGACGAGCCAAGGAGATAGCCATGGAGCTTGGAGCCAGTGGGAGCGCCGAGAAGATTTGTCCCTTAGGAATAAGACCGTCGTTTTGTGTTGGCTCACGAAACGACAATAGTTAAGGGTTTTTGACTATGACATGTTTTAATTGTGTGGTTGTTTAGATACGTAATTTCCTTTTAAATTAAATATAAACGTTTTTGAAATTAAATGTTTTAAAAAGAAAAAAAAATTGGATACAAATACAGTTTGTGTTTGGATCCAAGCTTTTGAAAACTGGCAATTTTAACCCTTATCAAAATCATAGATTAGTATGTACAACCCACTTTAGGGGCACCTCCGGTGTAAGGTACATAGGGCGTTGTAAGTGAACACACTATGAACACCCGTGTTCAAACTGAAACTGGAGGGTGATAAAACTCTGCGAATTATCTCCGGGTGGTACCGGCCAGGGTTTGTCCAGGTCCCGGGTGGTGCAGTCTATTTTGGTAATTATTTATTCACCGGGTGGTACCGGGCCAAAATGCACTAGAGGGACCAAATATGCACGGATTAAATATCCGATGTCCCGACGATCTAAAAATCGTGTTTTCGAATTAAAATGCGATTGGTATAGTTTTTTTACCTACCATAGATCACATGAGTCGGTTTGACATGATCACATGCTTCCCGACACATGTGAGATATGGATTCTAGTCTAATAAATTTATTTCGAGGGTAATAATTTATTAGAAGTTTTTTTATAATTATAAACTAAGCTTGGAATTCTATTCTTTATTGTAGATGTCTTTTTTTGTAATCCCGTTTTATACCCCTGAGGAATCACTACGACTCATCAATGGAAAATGGAAACTTACAGGACAAAATTTTCCAGTTTGGAAAATGCACCTTGATAATATCTTGCGTGCACAGGGTAAGTTTTACGTTTTAGAAAAACCTGTATCACGACCTAAGAGTAATTCTCCTGAAGAGGAATTTACTCAGTACTTTAAGTACATGGCGGATGAATCGGATGTCATGTCAATTCTGATTTTCTCTATATCATCCGAGTTCGCGGATAAATTAAGAGATAAATCCTGCCACGAGGTCGTAAAAGATATAGAAAGCCAGTTAGGTTTCTATAGACATACAGGTAAGCTTCTGATCATGAAAGAGATACTTTCACTAAAGCTGAAAAATGGCCAGTCAGTTAAAGACCATCTTATGGAAATGAGGAGGCTCTTTAAATGCTTGACTCAGGAAGAGTTAGTGTATCTCATGTGGTACTCGCTCCCGAAGGAGATATGTGACACAGCTAGTGCCTACATGAAAGAACCAAAGACTGACGTGGCAGTATTACATGAGAACATTCTGGCCAGTCTAGAGCCGAAGCCAACACCTGCTGATCTCATGGATACTGATAGGATTGATGAGCTGGGGGATCTGAGTTGCCCAGAATGCGGGTAGCAAGGATATTTGCGAGCACTCGATGAATATTGACCAGATAGAGATCGGTTTACCCGATGCTCCAGGTATCTTTATGATAGATTGCTTAATCACTTCTTATGAATCATGGGTAATTGATACAGGCAGTGGTAACCACATTTGTAATCATTTACAGGGATTCACTAGAAGAAAGACTTTGAGGAAGGACCGTTCGAACCTACGAGTTGGCGAAGACACTCCGCTGATAGCTGAAGCTGTAGGATCTTATAGTCTTAGTTTACCCTCGGGTCTAGTTTTGGAACTGGATAATTGTTATTATATTCCAAACATGATTAAGAATGTTTTGTCTTTTGATTTGTTAGTAGACCAAGGTTTTTATTACAGATATGATTATAAAACGATTTCTGTCTTTAAAAATAATATTTTCTATTTTAAAGCAACACCTGTGAATGGTCTATATACAGTAAATCTACAAGACAATAATAGTGAAATCTATCATATAAGTAAACGATCCAAAGACATTGAGGACCAGACTTACCTCTGGCATTGTCGTTTGGCCACATAAACAAGAAACGCGTTGAACTACTCCTAAAAGGAGGTTTTCTTGGCACTTTCGATTATAAACCTTTTGATAATTGCGAGTCTTGTTTATCTGGCAAAATGACAAAGCAACCTTTCAACAAAGAAAATGAAAGGGCTACTGACTTGTTAGAAATAATTCACACAGATGTGTGTGGACCATTTAGTCATGTGGCAAGAGGAGGATACCGGTACTTCATTACCTTTACTGACGATTTCAGTAGGAATGGTTATGTCTACCTTATGAGACATAAATCTGAAAGCTTTGAAAGATTCAGAGAATTTCAAAATGAAGTACAGAATCAACTTGGCAGAAAGATCAAGTTTTTACAGTCAGATCGCGGAGGCGAATATCTTAGTGATGAGTTTGACAATCATCTGATGGAGTGTGGGATTGTATCCCAACTCACACCTCCGTACACACCTCAGATGAATGGTGTGTCAGAAAGGAGGAATCTTACTTTACTCGACATGGTACGATCGATGATGTGTCACTCTACGCTACCAATGTCATTCTGGGGACATGCGCTCGAAACAGCAGCACATATACTGAACAGGGCGCCAACAAAGTCAGTAGAAAAGATGCCATACGAGCTATGGAAGGGTAAGAAACCCAATATATCTTTTCTAAGGATTTGGGGTTGTGAGGTTTACGTCAAACGACCTACCTCAGAAAAAACTCAAGCCCAAATCCGACAAGTGTTTCTTCGTTGGATATCCCAGGACCACCGTAGGATATTACTTCTACAACCCTGAAGAGAACAAAGTCTTTGTTGCTCGAAATGAAAAATTTCTGGAAGAAAAGTTTCTCAGTTCTGGGAACACCAGAAAGGATGTAGATCTACAGGTAATAGACGAAGAAAACACTACACCAATTGTTGAGCCAGAAATTCAACGTGAAAATGTTGAACCTCAATCAGAACCGATTGAGAAAGTGCAAACACAGGACCTTCGCAGATCCAATAGGGTAAAACAAGAACCAGATAGGTATCTTGGGTTTCTAGTCTCTCAAGACAGTGGAGACTTGAATGAACCAACATCCTATGGAGAAGCTGTGTCAGGCAGTGAGTCTGAACAATGGCAAGAAGCCATGAAGGCCGAGATGCAGTCCATGTACGACAACCAAGTATGGGAGTTGACTGATTTACCCCAGCACTGTAGAGCTGTTGGACGTAAATGGGTTTTCAAGAAGAAAACCGACATGGATGGGAATGTACACACTTTCAAGGCCAGACTGATCGCAAAAGGATTCACGCAAACTCATGGTATCGACTACGATGAAACCTTTTCGCCAGTGGCGATGTTGAAATCAATTAGGATCCTGATGGCCATTTCAGCGTATTTTAATTATGAGATCTTGCAAATGGACGTCAAGACAGCCTTTCTGAACGGAAAGTTAACAGAATACGTCTATATGGAACAACCAGAGGGGTTTGAAGATCCTAAGAATCCTAATAAGGTGTGTAAACTGCTAAAATCCATTTATGGATTAAAGCAAGCATCTTGAAGCTGGAACTTACACTTTGATGAGCGAATCAAAGAATTTGGTTTCGCCAAAAGTGAGTTCGAGCCGTGTGTCTACACTAAGTTTAGTGGGAGCATAGTAACCTTCTTGGTCTTGTACGCAGATGACATTCTACTCATAGGAAACGATGTACCAACTTTACAGAGTGTGAAGAGTTGGTTAAGCAAATGTTTCCAGATGAAAGACCTTGGGGAAGCCGCTTACATACTTGGCATAAAGATCTACAGAAACAGATCTAAGCGGCTTATCGGACTTAGCCAAAGTACGTACATTGATAAAATCACGAAGAAATTCAGGATGGATGAATCCAAGAAAGGATTTATCCCGATGCAACATGGCATAGTGTTAAGTAAAACACAGTGTCCTGTTTCTAGTCAAGATCAGGACAAGATGAAATCGGTTCCATATGCATCAGCAATTGGATCGATTATGTATGCCATGCTATGTACTAGGCCCGATGTTGCTTACTCAGTAAGTGTTACGAGCAGATATCAACAGAATCCAGGAGAACCTCATTGGGTGGCTGTCAAGAACATTCTCAAGTACCTGAGAAGAACAAAAGATATGTTCTTGGTCTTTGGAGGCTCTAAGGATGAAATTAGTGTCAACGGCTATTCTGACGCTAGTTTCCAAGACCGACAGAGATGACTTTAGATCACAGTCAGGGTACGTTTTCACCCTAAACGGAGGCGCGATCTCTTGGTAGAGCTCAAAGCAGGACACGATTGCAGATTCAACTACAGAAGCAGAGTACATTGCAGCATCTGATGCGGCAAAGGAAGCTGTCTGGCTAAGGAATTTTCTATCGGATCTAAGAGTCGTTGCCAGCATCTCTAGGCCGATCGATATATTCTGTGACAACTCGGGAGCCGTAGCGCAAGCAAAGGAACCCAGGGAGCATCACAAGTCAAGACATGTGCTCAGAAAATATCACCTCATCCGAGAGATTATTGGAAGAGGAGATGTAAAGATATGCAAGATTCCAACAGAAGAAAATGTCGCATATCCGCTGACAAAGCCACTAGCAAGGGTGAAGCATGAGGCACATGCAAATTCCATTGGGATGCAGTACCTGGATGCCAGTAGCTAGTTTTAGTTTATTAATTATTACTATAGTTTAATTTTGAACAATTCAATCATGTAAAGTGTTTATTTCACAGTGTGATGGAAATAAATGGAGGTTTTAATTCATGATTGTTTTAAATTAACTATTTTTCGCATATTTAACATATCCATGATTTTACAAAGTTTTGTATGAAATCTAAATGTCCGTAGCCACTTGTTGAAATGGGAATTTCAATAGGGAGTTTAAGGCTATTATAAATACTTGATGATTTATTCAAAGTAGAGAATAAAAGCACAAGTGATGTGACCAAGTATTTATAGATACTCATCAGAGTGCTAGGGTATTGGAAGTGACCAGTATCAAGTCTGCTTCATGGAGCACCAGTCATAAAGCATAGACTTGATAGGTTGTCCTTAGACCTGAGATATTTGGTTTGGGAACACGAGGACTACTGTACTCTTAGTGCATTCTAACGCTGCACCGTAACAGGGTGGCCATACGGGACGTGACTAGATACAGCGGAAGCCGTGGATCCAAATGCAAGTAGTCAAGAAGGGATTTGCACCTCTTTACTAAAAGAGAGATATTTCCGGGCCCCTTGACGATTAAGATTGGCAGAAAATGCGTGTCCACGCTCGGATAGAATAACAGTTGTTATTTAGTAATATCCGTTACTGCAGGCAATCTGAATCAGAGTCAAGAAATACTTGTTTTTGAGAAATGAATCCTCCACTCCATGTCTCAAAAACATTTTAGAAATATCGTGTGTAAAAGGAATGAACCTGTGTACAAATTCAAGCGTGAATTGTATCTCTGGATATAAGAGATCTTATAACATGGTTAACCTAAGTGTCTTGCTAGGGACCTCCTTAGGCTAATGGTAACAGTACAGTTATATGTCTAGCACAAGTGGGAGTCTGTTAGGATTGTGTGCGAGACAGTAACAATGTTAACCATGTCCAATGTTATAAGACACTAGTAGGTCACACCGTTGCACACCTAATTGAGAACATTTGTGTGTAAGAGATAATTGAGAAGAGAGAAATAAATATATAAGTTAATAATTATTTGTTAGATTAATTAATCAGTAAATTAATTAATTAAGTAATTAATTAATTAAGGAATTAATTAATAGAGATAATTATAAAAGGAATTATAATCAGATACAAACACTGCCTTATCTATATCTATAAATAAAGGCTTAAAGGTTTAAAGTGTTTTTATCAGTTGATTAATCCCACACAAAAATTATTCTCTCTCTCTCTCACACATAGCCGCCGCCGGCCCTCCTCTCGCACACAACGACCGAAATTTTTCCGATCAGTCACGGTGGTCTAGCAACCCTCTCGTATGGTGTCAGTAGCGGTGTACCCCCTGCTCGCATTCCGGAGTTTATTCGCTTAAAGGTAAACCATCAAAACTCTCTTGATTGTATCTGTTAGGTTTAAGTTGGATCCGGCTTTTGGGAATCGTTTTTTTTTGTTATCCGCTGCGCACCGTTTGTGCCTACGGTTCCCAACACTTTCTTCAGAAAAAGAATAGTATCGATCGTACCTCGTTTGAATCCTTTGGATAAGAGATGATTAGTCAGAGTTTCATACCATGCCCTTAGAGCTTGTTTTAAGCCATATAATGCTTCGTCCAAGATGCATACATGATCGGGAAAATCTGGATCGACGAACCCTTCAGGTTGCTCTATATAGACCTCTTCATGCAAGACTCCATTCAAGAACGCAAATTTGACATCCATTTGAAATACCTTGATGTTCTTGTGAGCTGCATAGGCCAGAAAGATTCGAATTGCCTCGATCCGCGCTACCGGTGCAAAAGTCTCATCGTAGTCAATACCTTCTTGTTGAGAGTAACCTTTAGCAACCAATCGCGCTTTGTTTCTGACAATCAATCCGGATTCATCTTTCTTATTTCTGAAGATCCACTTAGTTTTAATGATTGATTTATCTTGCGGTCTCGGAACCAAGCGATACACTTTGTTTCTTTTGAATTGTAGAAGCTCTTCTTGCATTGCTAAAAGCCAATCAGAATCTTCTAATGCTTGAGAGACATTCTTTGGCTCAATTACGCTCAAGAAACTTTTGTATAGGCAGTAATTTGCAGATGCAGATCGCGTTTTAACACCATCATTGACATCACCAATCACATTGTAGAGTGGATGTGCTCTTGTCCATTTCAACTGAGCAGGGAGAATTGCAAGATCATCTAGATTGTTCTGACTATCATTTTCATCAATGATTGCAGGAATCTCTAATTGATCATCGGGGGTTAACTCTGATTGCTCAACACTTGGAATAGGTATAGCCTGATCAGAGGTGGAAGTAGAACAAATATTCTCCGATGGTCCGGAATCATTTACGCTTGAAGGTTCTAGGACATCGTGAATATCAACTCTTGGATTTCTGGAAAGAATGAGATCTTCATTATCTGCACAAATATCCAGAAAAGCATCCATAAACAGTAAATCGAGTTCTGAACTATTTGGATCAGAAATAGAATCAGAAGTCGTAGTAGAAGCTTGACTATGAATTCCGAGTTCTGAACTGCTATGTTCAGAAGTCATCGACACGGTTTCATCAAAGGTCACATAAACGGTTTCCATAACCATCTTGGTTCTTTTGTTGTAGACGCGGAAAGTCTTTGACGTTAGCGAATAACCAAGAAAGTATCCATCGTCGGCTTTCTTGTCAAACTTACCAAGATTGTCACGGTTGTTAAGAATGTAGCACCTACAACCAAAAACATGAAAAAATTTGACATTAGGAACTCGACGGTTGATTATATGATAAGGAGTTTTCTTGAAGCGCTTATTGATGATGGTTCGATTTTGTGTAAAACAAGCCGTTGAAACAGCTTCGGCCCAAAAGGTAAGAGGTAATCCGGAGTAAGCTAGCATCGTTCGTGCCGCTTCCACTAAGGTTCGGTTTCGTCTTTCTACAACTCCATTTTGTTGTGGAGCATAAGCACCTGAAAAATTATGAGAAATACCAACAGATGTTAGATAAGCATCTAAAGTAGCATTTTTAAATTCAGTGCCATTATCACTCCTAATCTTTCGAACTGGAAGTTGCAAAAGAACTTG
The DNA here is from genome assembly GCA_030169165.1 of Centaurea solstitialis. NCBI lineage: Eukaryota > Viridiplantae > Streptophyta > Magnoliopsida > Asterales > Asteraceae > Centaurea > Centaurea solstitialis. Next base: position 49,242,470 of record CM058040.1, read on the forward strand.
GATCCTCTTGATAAACTTTATGATCAACTCGGGAGCTTCAGATTTCATTCTCAGAAATTCTAGCCACGTGTACCGTGAGTATTCATCAACCATAACTAGAATGCACTTCTTTCCACTAATTGATTGAATTCTCATCGGTCCGCATAAGTCCATGTGGATCATTTCGAGTGGTGATTGACACGAAGATTCTGTCTTTGACTTGTGAGAACTTCTCTTCATCTTTCCCATTTGACAAGCCGGGCATAAAGAATCTCTATCAAATGTCAACTTTGGAAGACCTTTCACCAATCCACCATTAGCTAATTTGCTAATATCTGAGAAATTCTGATGAGAAAATCTTCTATGCCATAGCCAACTTTCGCCTTTTGTTGCCTTTGAAAACAAACAAACTGGTGTCGATGAATCTATCACCGGAAAGTCAACCACATAGAGATTGTAAAACCTTCCCCCTTCAAAAATCTCAACACCATCACTATTAATGATAAGACAGTTGATGATGGAAAATAGAACAATGTTATAACCATCACAAAACTGACTTGCACTAAAAAGATTATGACTTAACCCCTCAACATAAAGTACCTTCTTTATGGATACCTTACCATTTGTAAGAATGCCGTAACCTTTGATGACACCCGTCGCCTTATTCCCAAAACTAACTGTTCCTCCTGGTCGTTCCACAAAATTGTGCAACAACTCCTTGTAGCCAGTCATATGTCTTGAACAACCGGAATCGACATACCACATATGCCTGGCCTGTAGAAACATGTTAGTTCATCTTGGGAACCCATATCCAAATGGGTCCTTTCTTGTTAGTCTCATACATCTTTAACAAATCAGAAGATGAACCTAAGATCTTACAGTTTATACCAGACTTTGAAATTTGTGCATTCGATAAATCTTTAGGAATCCATTTGCACACAAATTTCACATCAACTGATTTATCTTTTGCTTTTGAAAGATTTTTCTTTTTAGCACTAAACACTTTAGCACGACGATTAAACGAGTAAGCATGAGATTTGTCATGAGAAACACCACTAGATCTTTTCTTTTTAACATAACTAGAGTTCAAAGAAAAAGAATCATCATCACAATGAGTACAATGCAAACGTTGCATAGCAAAAAACATCAAGGCAGACTCAAAAGAGTTTTGACACTTATTGAATCTAACATTCCGATTACATTTATTTGCATCGTCAAAAGATGACTTTTTAACAAAACTCTCATTTGTAGCAAAATGCTTTTTCTTCTTTGAATCTTTCTTCTTCCACCCTAGGCCATGTCGTTTAAAACTTTTTAAATCTGTAGAATCAGAAGAACTTGAGTTAATAGGTGTCTTAGGAACTGAACATACATCAGATGAATCTTTTGAAGATGTTTCAAGTGTAGCACACGAAGTACTTCCTACCTCAAAGGTACTTGCATCAAAATTAATTGAACAAGTTTCAGACTTTGACAAAGGGCACGAGGATTTCTCATCTTTGGAAATACCACTATCACTTGAAACATTGGCAACATTTGGTTTAGCTTATATACTAGACTTTGGTTTTTCAAAAACATCACCAAATTCCACATCTGGTAGTTTGAGTTCTGATTTAAGGATATCACCTTCAACCATACTATCTAAACTTTTGTACACAAGATAACCATCTTTGTCAATAACAACATATGTAATTAAATCAGTCACTTCAGGCTTACTACTTTGATCAAAACAAGGTGGAGTATCTTGAGACTCAAACATAGGGTTAGAAATAAAATTTATCTTTTCTTCCTCAACACCCGCTTCGATGTCATCATCATTATCAGAATCAAAACATGGTTTGGTCTCATCAAAATTAGAATCAGACTCATAATCAGAAACGCTTTTATTTTCTGAAAGAGTATTAAGTTGAATAAACTCAGAAAGATTTTCACACTCCATTTCTTTTTCAAGTTCACTTGTCTTATCTTCAGATTTAGGAGTAGATTCAGTAGTCTTTGACTCATTTTCAATATCTTTACTAAGTTTTTCAGATTCAGTTGTAAAAGACTTTTCATCTTGAGAATACAAAGAAACACACTGAGTATGAGAAAACTCGGGTTTTCTTGTTTGATAACTTTGATTTAAATCATCGTATTGAAAATCACATGTGAAATCAAAGTTATTCTTTCTCTTTGGCTTTGAATCTGAAAAACTATCACTTGAGTCATCAACAACTTTTTCTTTACCTTTATCCGAAGAATCAGATAATGAACTACCAGATTTAACAAAGGTCTCATTTAATTTTGGAAAACTTAAGTTATCAAACTGATAAAGACCTTTAGGGGCTTTCTTTAAAACATCAATTTCAGGTAAACCTAACCCCATTTTTGGATTGTAAAATCTAGTATCTTTTAGATTATTTGTCAAAAGCTTAAGCGTCTGTTGAGTCTGACCTCTTTTGATATTAAGATCCTCCAATTGTTTTCTCTTGGCATAAGCCTCAGATCTATCTTGAAAACAAAATTCATATTTGATCATATATTCAGCTTTTTCAGACTCCAAATTTACTAAAGCACTCTTCATCTCAGAAATTTGAGATTCTAGTTTGGCTTTCTCTTTCCTAATCTCAGCCTTTTCAAGCTCACGATCATCAGCTAAACATTTATATAACTCACATTCATTACTGAATTCAATGACTCGAGCTCTTTCAAACTTAATCTTTTCCTTCAAGTCATCAAATTCAGTTTTTAAAATTAAAAGTTGTTCTTCTAAAGAGCATTCTTCATTATCAGACAGATCCGAGTCAGAAGAAGTTTGACTTACCTCATTTGCTACTTCGGTCTCTTTGTGAAGGTTGATGGTTTCTTCCACACTCGCCATGAGATTGTAGTGAACTTGTGTGAAATGAGCAGAGTCCTCATCATCAGAAGTATCATCATACCAACATTCCTCTTCAGCCATCAAGACTTTACCTTCACTCTTGCATTTAGCAAGTTGAGCCTTCTTAGAGTAGTAGTCAAAATCCCTGACTTTCGGCGCTCTACAATCTTTGACAAAATGGCCTGGTTTGCCACAAATGAAACATACATTTCCTTTCTCATCTGTCATGCCCTTTTCATAAGTCTTCCTTTCCGGCCTTTTCTCATATTCCTTTGGCTTGTACTTGTCTCTTTTGTAGTTCTCGAACTTGGGTTTAGAATAGAACTTCTTCTTCCCATACCTTTTGTGGATGGAACTAGACAAAAGAGCAAGTTTATCCGCAACTCTCTTCAAATCAACATCAGATTCTGAGCTATCATCCTCAACAGTTTCCGAATCAGAATCAGACAACTCGGTGACTAAGGCCTTTGAATGACTTTTCTTCTTTGAACTAGCACTAGAGAGCACACTCTTGTTCTTTTCAGTTAGAAGAGCCAAAGAATCAGTAATGCTCTTCTGTTTGGTCAAAATATCTTTGACCTTCACTTCATGTTGACTAAGAATGGAATATAGATCATGTAAGTCTTCTTCCGCCAAGTTCTTGTTCATTTGAAGATTAACCGAGTAATGATCCCATTCTGGATTTAGATTTTTCAAGAACTTGAAATTTATCTCGGAAGTAGACTTTTGCATTCCATTTCTTCTCAGATCATTCAAAATGATGTTGAATCGACTATAAGAATCAGCAAGTGTTTCTACCTCTAAAGCCTTAAAGCCTTCATAAGCTCCGATTGCTTGGTTTAACTTCGCTTGTATTGATCTTTCCGTTCCTTGAAACAGTTTTTCCAACTCATCCCACAACTCTTTTGCCGTATTTCTACTATCAACACGATTAAACAAATCGTTCGGAATCGCCATCGTGAGTAAAGTAAGAGCCTTTTGTTGATCCAGCTCTCCTAAGACCTGATGAAATGATAATGATCCTGAATCTTTACTTAGTGAATAGGTTTTTACTTCTGTTATAGCTTGAGGAATTATCACTGAATCTGTTCAGTGTTATTCCATGTTACTTATGCTGTAACTTAATTTTATAGTAATCAGGATCAGGATCAGGAGACGAACGAGACTGTTCTGCAGTCTACTGATCCTATCCACTGAAGTGAAGACCTCCTGAAGACATTAAGATCATACACAAAGAACCATCAGCGACGTCGAAGAAATAGCTGATGACAGGAACAGCATGCTCGTGATCTGAAGACGGAACTCAGTGATAGCAGGCTGCTCGAAATCGTATGACATCCTGAAGACTCAACAGGATACAAGTGACCCTGAACTTCATCAGTATCAGGACCCTAGTCACTGATCAGTATCCTGATCCTGAAGGATTAGAAAAGTGTCTTAGTCTAATGCACAAAAGGATTATCCGCCTTTACTGACACAAAAGTACATAAGGACAGTCTCTTTACTGTTCCCTCCGTACTTATCAGACCTCAAGGCAACTGTTTACAAACATACTCCTTTTGCACACCATGCAAAGAGTATTTGTTTATAGTAAATAGTACAACAGACCAACTACAGCGTGACACGTCACAAAAGTAGGTTTGCATGCATTTAATGCATGGAGTATAAATTGGACGTGGAGAAGATGTTCTCCATACCTCTTCTGCATCCAAAAATACTCAAGTCCTTTCTTTCTTATTCCCCTCTATCTTTCTTTCTTACATCTTCTCACTTAGTGCATAGTGAAAGAACTTAGATTGTTTAGTTTAGACTATTTGTCTTTTCTATTTTCCGCAACAATCTGTAAATTCATATTGTTAATATAACAAGAATTTAAAAGTGAAAAATTGTGTGATTATATTCATCACCCCCTTCTATAATCCCAAACACTATCCTAGCTTGAAGGTCACCTACTTGGGACCAACAAGTGGTATCAGAGCAGATACAAGCTCTCATTTTCTTCTTAGAAAAATCTTGTGATCCTCCTTTCTATTCCATGGCTCTTCAAGCTAAGGATAACTACTTTGATACCGGCTCTGCTGGAAAGCCTCCTAGGTTTAACAAGGATAACTTCTCTCTTTGGAAAACCAGGATGGAACTCTTTCTCTCTGGTTCTGATCCCCAGATTCCATACTTTCTGGAAAATGGACCACATGTGCCTACACAAACCGTCCACCCCATTCCTGCTGCTGCTGGCCAACCAGCTGTACCTGAAAGGCAGCTGGTGAAGCCCGTAACTGACTGGAATGATGAAGACAGACGCCTGGTCAACATTGACACTAAGGCTAGGTCTCTCATTGCCATGTCACTTCCTGACGACGTATTCCACTCTGTCTGTCACCTTCGCTCTGCTAAGGAGATATGGGACACTCTCTGTGTTCAATATGAAGGTACTACTGTTCTCATGGAATCAAGAAAGATTTTCTTGGTTCGACAGTATGAAAGCTTTATTCATCAAAAGGATGAAACCCTCTCCCAGCTACATCAGAGTTCAACTGTCTTCTGATTGATCTGAAGACTATCGGTACTACCTACTCTAACTCTGAGGTGGTTACCAAGTTCATGGAAGCTCTTCCTGAACATTGGGAAATTTACACCTCCTGCTTAACTATGTCAAAGGACATAAAGACACTCACACTAAGTGAGCTGTACGGTATTCTTCTTAACCGAGAACAACAGAAGAAACTGAAAAAGAATCTCATAAGAGACTCTAAAGACACCAAAAGCAACTCTGTTGCATTGGTCTCTGACTCAGTTCCTACTGTTGCCACTTCTTCTTCAGTAACTATTACTGAATTAGAATCTTCTAACTCTGACATGTCAGAAGATCCTGAATTCAATGAATCTCTTGCTCTTTTAACCAGATCTTTCAAGAAGTTTGCCAAAAAGGGAAACTTCCACAAAAAGAAACATCTTACTATTACTGACAAGCCTAAATCAGACCTTGTTGATAAGGCTACTGCTATCTGCTACAACTGTCAGGGCAAAGGACACTTTGCTAATGATTGCAGGTACAGGAAAAGTCAGTTTGCTTCCTCCTCTGCTAAATCTTCTTCCAAGAATCCCAAATACCAGCGCCTGAAAGAAAAATACAAAAAGATGAAAACTCAGCGTAAAGGCAAAGGTTTAATTGCAGAAGACTGCGACTGGGATGATGTCTCCTCTGATGACTCATCTGATGAGGAAGATACTCAAGTGGCACTGATGGCCATTATTGAGGAACCTACCTTAGCTCTCATGGCTAAGATAGAAGAGGTCCCTGAAGAGATTCCTACTCAGGTTCCTGAAGCCTCTTCTTCTACCTCTGAAGCTTCAACCTCTGCGACTGATTCTTCCAGTCAGGTATCTATTCCTCTCATCCCTCTTGAAAGCTTAACTCAGTTGGACCTGGTCACTCTCGATCTTTACAAAGCCCTTAATGGTAAAACCTCTGCTGAAAAAATGAATATTGATCTTAGAGGACAACTCAAAGAATGTCAAGAAAAAATAAAACAGCTTACCATTTTGGAAGAAAATTATAAGGACCAGGTCACTGTAAATAAAACTCTCTGTATTGAAAGAGAAATGGCTCTTGCTGCCAAAGAAAAAGCCCTTGCTCAATTAAATGCTGAAAAAGTCACCATCAAAAGATGGAGTGACGCTTCTGAAAAAGTTGATGAAATATTAGCTTCAGGGAGATCTGACAAAAGCAAAAGAGGTCTTGGATTTACTCATAGATTCAAGTATGAAGAAACTAAGTATGAAAGTTCCATGCTCAAATTTGGAAAATTTGTTTCTTCTATTCCCATTCCTAATGCTTCTGAAAATATCCCTTCTTCTTCTAACACACACTCTGATGGTGCTCCTAAGAGCAAAAAGAATACAGTCAAGGAAAAATCTAAGACTGTAACACCTTCAAAGACCAAGAGTCCTAAACCCAAGAACAAAGTTCTGGGTGGTGGTCCTTCAGTCTCAGGATCAAAATCTTTCTCTCAAAATCCTGCTCCCAGACTGAAGATTGACCTGAAGCAAAAGACTCAGGAGAAGAAACCAATTCCTCCAATGTCCAATGCTAAAGGCATACTTGGTGCTGGTCCTACTCACCTAAAGTTCAAAAACTTTCTGGACCACACTAAACGCTTTCAATATCGCAAATGTTATCACTGTGGATTAAATGACCATATTGCGAGTAAGTGTCCTGATGCTACCAAAGCTGAAAAATCAGCTAAGGTAAAGAAGGTTCCCAAGACTGAGAAATCAGTCAAAGGAAAGAAGGTTGTCAAGACTGTTCCTTCAGTCAAGACTCCAGCCTCAAGAACTGATAAATCAGTTAAGGCTGCCACTGACTCCACCAGTCCTACTGATAATTCTGGATCCATAGTTCTATGGGTACCAAGAAAAACTTAAACTCTAAATTTTACAGGATAAGGGCATCTGGTACCTGGACAGTGGATGCTCACGACATATGACTGGTTCTAAATCTGTCCTCTCTAACTACCGTGAAGAAAGAGGTCCTGATGTGACCTTTGGCGGAAACGGTAAAGGCCAAACCCGAGGGTATGGCACACTGACCAACGGAGTAACTACTTTCAAAAGAGTTGCTTACGTTGAAGGCCTGATGCATAATCTTCTGAGCATCAGTCAACTGTGTGATAAGAATCACAAAGTTTCTTTCTCTAAGAAAAAGTGCAAAGTCAAGAACAGAAGAAAGGAAGTTATTCTCACTGGTGTTAGACGAGCAGACATCTACATCATCAACATGAACACCTCCACCGACAACTTCTGTTTTGTATCCCGTGCTTCCACTGATACAAATTGGCTATGGCACAAGCGTCTATCTCATCTCAACTTCAAGACGCTGAATCAACTCTGCATCAACAACCTGGTCATTGGTCTTCCTGATTTTCGCTACACAAAGGTGTCTCTTTGTTCAGCATGTGAAAAAGGAAAACAGACCAGGGCTAGTTTCAAGTCCAAGCAAATTTCCTCCATCAGCTCTCCTCTACAACTTCTCCACATGGATCTCTTTGGACCAGTCAACGTCCAATCCATTGCTGGAAAGAAATACACTCTGGTAATTATTGATGAATATTCCAGATACACTTGGGTATTCTTTCTTCGTGCCAAGAGTGATGCTCCTGAAGAAATCATCCTGTTCGTCAGGAAGATGGAAAAGCTCAACAACCTTATTGTCCGATCAATAAGAAGTGACCATGGAACTGAATTTAAAAACAGTACCCTGGAAACCTTCTTCGAACAGAAAGGTATCTCTCAAAACTTCTCCTCTATAAGAACTCCTCAGCAAAATGGTGTTGCTGAAAGACGAAACAGGACGCTGATTGAAGCTGCAAGATCTATGCTGAGTGAAGCCAACCTTGCCACTCAGTTCTGGGCAGAAGCTGTAAATACTGCTTGCTATACTCAGAACAGATCTCTGATAGTCAAACGCTTCAGAAGAACCCCTTACGAACTCTTTCGTAACAGGAAGCCATCAATCGAACATCTCCATATCTTTGGTTGTGTTTGCTACATCCTAAACAACAAAGATAATCTTGGGAAGTTTGATTCCAAATCTGATGATGGAATTTTCCTTGGATACTCATCCATTTCTAAAACCTACCGTGTGTTCAACAAACGTAGACAAGCCATAGAGGAAACGATTCACGTCAAGTTTGATGAATCGGGTCCTACTTTCCCTCATCCAAATGATAATTCTGAAATCAATCAGTGGGCGGATTCTTTCTTTCAAGTCCCTGAACCTCCTATTGCTGATCCATCTCCTCAAGACCTTCCTGATGGTTTTGAAGAAGATCCTCCTATACCACCCACTGAAATATCCTCTCCACCTCTGATTAATGCCACTCCAATTACCCAAATCACACCTTCTGAACCTGATCAACCCACTAACAGTGAAGACTTTTCTCAAACCACTGTTAGTGAGACTACTCCCACTAATCTTCTCCCTGATCCATCAGTAAATGAAGCTTCTACTTCAGGACAGGTGTATCAGCCACCTGCTCTCCGATGGACCAAGGATCATCCCATTGATCAAGTTCTTGGTAATCCCTCCTCTGGCATTAAAACTCGACGCCAATCTGGTAACGTCTGTCTTTATGTAAATTTTATCTCTGAAAATGAACCTAAAGAAATAGATGATGCTTTGCGTGATCCTGCCTGGGTCTCAGCCATGCAGGAAGAGCTAGCAGAGTTCATCAGAAACAATGTCTGGCTTCTCGTCCCTAGGCCTCGAAAACGTACTATCATTGGTTCAAAGTGGATTTTTCGAAATAAACTTGATGAGATTGGTACTATTATTCGAAACAAGGCTCGCCTTGTGGCTCAGGGATACAGGCAGGAAGAAGGCATTGATTACGATGAAACCTTTGCTCCTGTTGCTAGGCTCGAAGCAATTCGACTCTTCCTAGCTTTTGCAGCACATATGAACTTCAAGGTTTATCAGATGGACATTAAAAATGCCTTTCTGAATGGAAAACTTAATGAAGAAGTCTATGTGGCTCAGCCTCCTGGCTTTGTAGATCCTAAGTTCCCTGATCACGTCTACAAGTTAAACAAGGCTCTCTATGGGTTAAAACAGGCTCCTCGTGCCTGGTATGATACTCTCTCAACCTTTCTTCTCTCTAAAGGTTTTGTTCGTGGAAAGATTGATAGCACTTTATTTCTAAAGAAATATCCTAAGCATATTCTTCTTGTCCAGATATATGTTGATGACATTATCTTTGGATCCACGAATCCCAAACTCTGCGAAAAGTTTGAGTTGCTCATGAAATCTGAATATAAAATGTCTATGATGGGCGAACTAACATTCTTTTTAGGACTTCAGATCAAGCAATCTTAAAAGGGAATTTTCATCAATCAAGGTAAATATGTACATGAGATGCTGAAGAAATTTGATCTCACATCTTGTACACCGATGAAGACTCCAATGGCTCCTCCTCTAACACTTGACAAGGATTCCAAAGGGAAAGCTGTCGATGTGACTCTCTACAGAGGAATGATCGGCTCTCTGCTGTATCTTACAGCTAGTCGCCCTGATATCATGTATTCTACATGTCTCTGTGCTCGTTATCAGGCTGAACCCAAAGAATCCCATCTGACCGCTGTAAAGCGGATCTTCAGATATCTGAAGGGAACTCCTAATCTGGGTCTTTGGTACTCCAAGGACTCAGGGTTCGATCTAACAGCTTATTCTGATAGTGACTTTGCAGGATGTAAGATTGACAGGAAAAGCACCACTGGTGGTTGTCACCTGCTAGGTGGCAAGTTGGTGAGCTGGACTAGCAAAAAGCAGAACTCTGTGTCCACATCAACTGCTGAAGCTGAATATGTTGCAGCAGGAATCTGTTGTGCTCAAGTCCTGTGGCTGAGAAATCAACTTCAGGACTATGACATACAACTTTCTAAAATTCCTATCTACTGTGACAATACCTCAGCAATAGCCATCGCCAATAATCCTGTCTTACACTCCAAGACAAAGCACATTGAAGTGAGATATCACTTCATCAGGGATCATGTGATGAATGGTGATATTGAACTCCATTTTGTCCCTACTGAATATCAGCTTGCTGACCTCTTTACCAAACCACTGGATGTGACGCGTTTTAATATGCTCATCAGTGAACTTGGGATGTTAAATCCTGATGATTGAAGTTTATCAGGACAAACAGTTGTTAAATCCTATAGAATAATTATTCTCAGGACTCTTTCTTTAACAACTCCTGAACTAACTCTCATCAAAGGATGACTCTATTCAGTACTTACAAAATCTTTGTTCAATATCCGAATACTGATGATTCTCAGGTAAGTATTTCTTCCCTCTGCTCCTGAAACCTTATCGCATTAAATGTGATAAGAGGATTTTCCCAAAACAGTACTTATATGATAAGTACTCTGATTCCTATAAAACATATCTTTCACCAAAATGGAATCATCCACTGAAAAGGCGGTTTTTATCTTTTCAAATAAAACAAACTTTTCATCTGCACTGACACGTAATGGGACGTTTCCTGTTCCCCACTACGTGTGTCAGGCGCGTGAACGCACGTAGAACCTCCTTTATTCATCATTACGTTTGAATTTAGCCGCTCTTTTCTCTCTCATCCATTTTCTCTCTCCTACCACGAGGTATAAAAACCTCACTCGTAATCCTTCACACTCTTTACGCTCACAAGATTCTCTCTAAGCAATCTAGCAAGAAAAAGCAAGAACTGTTTTCTCTCAAGAACACCAAGAACACACTCACCACTCTTCTTAACAAGATCATCGTAAGTGTTTCTTTACTCTTGTTCTTTCCACATTTTAAGTTGGTATTCTTCATCTAAACAACTTATTTTGATAAACGTTCTTCCAAAAACCCTAAGATCACTTCATTTGATCTTAGTTCTTCCAAAATCTTCTAAGATTTTTGTTAAAACATTTTATGTGATTTTCTTATTTCTTTTAAGAAAAATCATAAACTCTTATTTTGATATCTTCTCATCAAAATAAAAGTTTCTTTTTAATACCAAAACACATTCCTTTTGTGAATTTTGGTATCTAATCCACTCCAAGTATAAAGGATTTCACCATTTTTATGAACATATTCTGTGTTCATTGAAAAATGAAGAAAAATGCATATTTTGGATCTTTAATCATCCACATATGTTATTTTTGTGTTTAACAGGATGGCGGCTACTACTTCCTCCTTGGACGCCCAACTCTCTTCCGAAGCTACACCTCTGCAAACCGCCACTGAAAGCCTGCCGATCGTAATTCCGCAGCATGACGTACAGTTCAAGCAGAACAACGTCATTGGCCTGTTTGACATCCCCGATAGCAAGGATTATCTGCTGCCTGCAAAGCACTTCCTCCTGAGCAGCCCTCTGAGAACGGCTTTCACAATTGACCCAAAGCCGAACAAACCGATGCTGCAACAACTGTGGTCTACTGCCACTGTTGCAAGGAAAGGAACGCCAAGGGTGTCCTACGGGAGGTCATCAAGTTCCAGATCAAGGAAAATATAATTTCCTTTGGTTTCGGAACTCTGAGGAACGTGCTGAACTTCCCAAAGAAGAAACGCTTTCCTCCTGCTCCTACCTCCGACGAAATCATCGAGTTCTTGGACGCCATTGGCTACAGATGGCCTGTGAAGGATGGCGTCATGCTTCCCAAGACTGCTGCTACTGTCCATAAGACAGGCCTGAACGCTACATTCTATTATATATGGAATACGTTTGGCCTGTGCTTATCTGGCAAAACAGGAAGCACGGAGCAGTTCCCCACTGTAATTCAGCAAATGGTCTTCTCAGCGATCAAAAATCGCGAGTTTGACTATGCTCGCTGCATATGGGAGGACATGGTCAGAAAGGTCAGGAACACGAAACGGGTCGTCAACGTGGCCTACACCAGGTTCTTCTCAGCAGTCCTGGAACTGCATATGGGGCCAAACTACCCCAAAATCGGGAACTCCAACAACTACGCCCTCGGGCCCAAGTTCCTGGATCAGGTTTCCTCAAAACCTGACGACGTCCCTCTCTCCGCCGTTCTGGTTGTTTCTGAACCAGTTCAGGAGGATGAAGAGCACTCCACCTCTCCCACTGAAGGTATGTACTCTCTCTTCTCTTCCAAACCCCATTCTTCTATTTCTCTGCATGCTATGTCAGTAGCTAACCCCATACTGACTTCCCCAGCTGCAAACACTTCATCTGCGCTCCAGAAGCGCCCCCAACCTTCTTCTGCCACTCCTCCACCTCCTCCAAAACGCGCCAAGTCTACGGCGCAGAAGAAAAAGAAACAGGCGGCTGGTAAGAAATACTATATTACCCTGCCTCAACTCTTTAATAAACCATCTCCTTTATCTAAAACTTCTTCACCTGCAGATGCTTCCATCTCTGCTCCTGTACAACAAGAACCTGAGGTTGTTCACCTCGAACACTCAGAGAATATGGGGGTAATCGCTCTGATACCCTCCTAGCCTCAGGTAATACTTTTAAGCAAAATATTACTGTCTCTTCTTTTATGAAAGCTAATGAGTCTTCTAGTACTCACTTAGCTACTCTGACTACAGGTTCTTTAGGAGCAGCCTCTGAAGGGCATCCCCAACTTCATCAGGATGACCCCTTCAATGACTTTGTCTTCACGGACGCCGAGCGTCAGCTGAATGCAGCTGAGCTACGTCGGCAGTCCGCTGAACGACAATTGCAGGAGGCACGCACAGCTCTCCAACAGAAGGAGGACGAGCACCAGACACGCCTCCAGGCGTTGGAACTGGAGCTTGCCGCTGCAAAGGCCGCTGCCAGTACCGCTGAAGCCGCCGCCGCCAATGCCGCTGCTGCCACCGTCGCCGCCACTCCGCCGCCTACGGCTGTTACCCTTACGATTCCTTGTCTGGATAACATCCATGACAAGGTCTCACAAGTGGCCACCTCCTCCAACAACCTTCAGGCATCTATTGATGACCTGAAGGCCTCTGCTCTGCCTGCACTCTCCACCACCATCAACAACAGCACCAACTCTCTCACCACTTTCCAATCAACAGTGGTTCAGAGGTTGGATGCTCAAGAAGCAGCCTCCGCGCCCTCCAGGAGCAGGTGACTGGCCTCACCACTGCTGTCAACGCCCTCACCTCTGCTCCTGCACCGCCTCCGTCATTCACCGCGGCAGACAGGGATGTTTTGCAATCCCTGATCTCATCTTCCTTCATCTCACGCAAAGTCCTTAGTGACATGGCCTCTCTCCTCCAGAGGAACTTATCAACAGCCGCCTTACTCCAGGCACCTGTTGAGGGGGAGAGACAGCCTAGAGACCAGTCCGTTTATTCCCCCTCCACCAACTGGAGAACCAACGAACAAGGGGGAATGAACGAGGAAGATGAAGATGATGATGAAGACGACGATATCTTCGTCGAGAAGGCTGCATCCCCAACGCCCACTCCAGGGCCTGCACAATCTCAGGGGAGAACCTCGGTGCACCTGGTACGTTACTATTACCATCCTCTCCCTCATCCTCTGATAACCAACCAATCTCTTCTTTCCTTAAACCTAAACCTACACCTGAAACCATAACCCTCGACACCTCCTCTGATGACTCTCCAATAAACAATCTACAAATGGTTATCTACCAACCACCAAAACAACCTACCCCTGAACCAACACCCCATTCTTCTCCTAAACAAGCCTCTGAGCCTGAAAACCAAGAAAACTCTGATTTTCAGGATGTGAACTTTGGCTCTGTCACTGGTGAGATTATTCGCCTTATGGAGAATAGTCCATCAGAACAGACAAGAGCCGAATTAAGCAGAATGACTTTCAGAGTAACTCCTCTTAACCCTGAAACCATTCCTTCTAGACCAACCCGCTTTAACCCTGAAGCATCCTCTTCTAGAACCCCTGAAATCCGAGCCCCTCCTGAAACCATTTGCCTCTCATCAGATGATGAATTCATCTCTGATGACTTCTCTACCCCTGCTTCTTCTCCCAGATCTCCTCCCTCTAACTCTCCTAGATCTGAAGGTGAGAATTACCCTGACAACTCTGCTATTGTCAACAGGGATGGGCGTTTAGACGCCGTGATAGAGCGACTCGAGAGTACAAGAGTAAAAATTCCTCTTCGTACCTCTTGGGACTCCGAGTTCGCCTATCTATCACAAGAGGAATACAACGCTGCTGTACAGGCTCAGGAGGAGCATAATAAGAAGCAGAAGGAAGCCTTCCTCTCCGCTCAAGCCGCTCGAAGGCTTGCATCGGATTTTGTTGAAGAGGACGCTGAAATAAGTGCTGACCCTGTTCTAGCACAGAAGGCCGTGCTGAAGGTCTTCAACAGAAATGCTGAAGCTCGGTCTGAAGAAGTTAACACAGAGCTTGACTGGTGCAGAGAACCGCCTTCACCTCAGAAAACATGGTGCTGCTATCTCTGGAATCCATCTCAGCCGAACTCGCGGCAAAAGAGCAAAAACATGGATCACCGTCAAACGCTCAGGAGTCAAGGACGTGCAACACACTCTGGACAAGTTAGATCGTTACAACTTGTCAGAGTGGAACGAAATCAGATCCCTACTTCCCAAAGCCAACAAGAACTATCGGGCTGAAGTAGAAGAAGTCATCGAAGGACTTATTGCACGCATCAGAAGGACAACGGAAATTCCTGATGACCTTCTCCAGCCTTCTTCAGCACTGCCTCAGCCACCTGTTCGAAGATCAGCCGGTGCTTCAACAAGGAGACCAACTCCTTGCATGCCCAGAATGGTTGTCAAACCACTGGACCTCTCGATGCTTGATCTTTCACTCCCTCTAGGAGTCTCTCTCTCTGAGGGACAAGTCATCAGAGAACCTGTTCATGGTATTTGTGTTAAGCGACAACTCCAAATATTACGCTTTCAGCGTTTCAACGAGCTACACAAAGCACCATATGAACACTTGGTTTCTGTTCTCTTCACTGCTCAAAGAGACAAGAAAAACCAAGATAATAAAGAGATTATTCGAACTGTCAGAGCTATACTCGATCATCGACTCGCCTTCAGCAACACTCCTGTTCCAATCGTAGTCAAGACTGAAGAATTTAGCGAAGACTCTGATAGTTAGAATATTTTTGTAAAGTTTTCTTTCAGTACTTTATTCATGTACTCATGTATTTTTTCTTACTCTTGTAACCTTTATTAAGATTAATGAAAATGCATTTCAGTGCATTGTACTTCACTCCATCATAGTACTGAAAAAGATCCCTCAAAACAGTAAATGGGACATGTACCTTTATGAGTTCTATTTCCTACTGTTTTATCTAGAATTAGAAATTTTTTTCTTTCTAGACTTAGACAATTTCTCTGTTTTCTTATCATTATCATTTAGGGGGAGATTGTTGATCCAGCTCTCCTAAGACCTGATGAAATGATAATGATCCTGAATCTTTACTTAGTGAATAGGTTTTTACTTCTGTTATAGCTTGAGGAATTATCACTGAATCTGTTCAGTGTTATTCCATGTTACTTATGCTGTAACTTAATTTTATAGTAATCAGGATCAGGATCAGGAGACGAACGAGACTGTTCTGCAGTCTACTGATCCTATCCACTGAAGTGAAGACCTCCTGAAGACATTAAGATCATACACAAAGAACCATCAGCGACGTCGAAGAAATAGCTGATGACAGGAACAACATGCTCGTGATCTGAAGACGGAACTCAGTGATAGCAGGCTGCTCGAAATCGTATGACATCCTGAAGACTCAACAGGATACAAGTGACCCTGAACTTCATCAGTATCAGGACCCTAGTCACTGATCAGTATCCTGATCCTGAAGGATTAGAAAAGTGTCTTAGTCTAATACACAAAAGGATTATCCGCCTTTACTGACACAAAAGTACATAAGGACAGTCTCTTTACTGTTCCCTCCGTACTTATCAGACCTCAAGGCAACTGTTTACAAACATACTCCTTTTGCACACCATGCAAAGAGTATTTGTTTATAGTAAATAGTACAACAGACCAACTACAGCGTGACACGTCACAAAAGTAGGTCTGCATGCATTTAATGCATGGAGTATAAATTGGACGTGGAGAAGATGTTCTCCATACCTCTTCTGCATCCAAAAATACTCAAGTCCTTTCTTTCTTATTCCCCTCTATCTTTCTTTCTTACATCTTCTCACTTAGTGCATAGTGAAAGAACTTAGATTGTTTAGTTTAGACTATTTGTCTTTTCTATTTTCCGCAACAATCTGTAAATTCATATTGTTAATATAACAAGAATTTAAAAGTGAAAAATTGTGTGATTATATTCATCACCCCCTTCTATAATCCCAAACACTATCCTAGCTTGAAGGTCACCTACTTGGGACCAACACTTTTTCATCAAGTTCAGCTCTAATCTTTTCAAGCTCATTGAAATGCCGAAAGAGTTTGAACACATGTCTTGGTTCAATTGCGGGAGTAGTGGCAGTCTCGGGTGTACCCGGAACATCAACGTACGGCTTAATCGGACCTTCTTGGATGCTCACCATGAGTGTCTTATCGATATTGTTGAGAAACTGAATCATCCTCACACGCCATTGAGGATACTCGCCAATCTGAAGTACCGGAGGCTTTGACTTTGAACCCATACTCAATAGATCTCTAGACATCTTTGTAGAACTTGAAAATGATCGAAAATTCACTGAAACTGATAGATTTTGTTAGAGCAAATATTATTGTATCCGAGATCTCAAGATGAGGAAATAATATTCAAGTCAAACAATGTCAAAGGATGGAAGTCAAAGAAGAAAGTCAAGCATCAAAGTCAAAAGTCAAAGTATTAATTAGATTAGTCAAAGTCTTAATTAGAAATGTCAATGTAATTGTTAGTGAGGTCAAAGGTATAAATAGTAAGTGATAAGGAGTGTTAGTTGGGGATTTTGATAGAATGAGCTTTATTGGAATATTCATGTGTGTGCTTTAGAGAGAGAATCTAGAGAGAGAAAGTTCATATTGTAAAGATTCAATCATGGGATGAAGAATTTGTTGTTTGATCCATTGTTTCTTGCACTTACAATTGGTATCAGAGCTATGGCAGAAGATTTGGTGCACAATTTGATGAAGATTTGAAGAAAATTGAAGAAATTTTGAAGAAATGGGTTTTATAGATTTTTGTGTAGATTTGTAGATTTTTCTTGTAGATCTTGTAGTTTTGTTTGTGTTTTTGTGTTTCTAGTGTGTTCTTTAATCATCTCTAATCATTCTAGATCAAATTTGCTTCAAAATTTGAGTTTTGATTTTTGAAGATCTTCAAAGTTCATCAATGGAGGTCATGAGTGATTGTGAGATTTAGTATGTTTTTTATTTGTTTTTGAGTGGATTTGTTTCTAAAAAGTGTTTTTGGACATTGATGCGGTAAATATTAACTATAAAAAGCGTAACAAGTTTTAACCTCTAATGCCTAACCACCTATTACCACATTCACAGGCAAGCGTACCTGATCGATAGCAATATAGCGTAGGAAAGTCCAGGTATCGTATCTACCACTGGGAACGGTCAAGTAACAGACTGGTAATCCTATTAGTTTAATTAATCTAAGGCTATGGGGGGTTTTTGAGAAAATGATTTGAAAACTAAATTAACAACTAAAGAACTAGAAAGCAGAATAAAAACTGATTTAACAATAATAAAGAAAACAGTAGCACTTATCATGGCATAGTGAATCCCCAAGTGGATAATTAAGTTACATAAAAGTATGATTGATTTGGCTATTGTAAGGATTTAAGTCTGGGACACCCTAACATGCAGATAATATGATTGTCAACTAGAATGGTCCTCCTAGTCCCAATACCTAGGCTGATTGTCAGACAACCTAAATATCAGTCACCCAATCCTATCTCAACTAACCGGTGTTTTACAATCTAGTTTCTCTCGGTCCAAGAAACCACTTAACCTAATTCTCCAAGGTCTCGAAGGATAAGTCAAGAGAGGTTGATTAACCCAATGGAGTCTACTTTTTTGGTCCAAAAGCAAACCCAACCAACGAGTTCAAACACACGAAATAGCATGAATCAAATTGGAATCATAAAACCACATTCAATTAACCAAAACAAATCAATAATCATTAAAACCATAAAATCATATCCACATGGTTCATCTACCACGATAAGTACTACATAGAAAACTACTCACTACTCATAGCTAGGAAAACAGAATAAGTATAGATAAAGACAGACATTCTACCGACCATACAGCTACAGATGATTAATCGAGTATCCGTATCGGCGCAGCGTCTCCTCTCTCCACACTTGATTCTCCCTCCAAACCACTAACCAACTGGTACAACTGACCCTTTTTCTGTATTTTTCTGTCTAAGAATGCATATGGAACTGAAGGCTGAGAACAGTATTTAAAAGAAGGTCCGGAAGCTGTTTCGCGTTCGCCAAGTAGGCGTTCGCGGCGCGAAACACTTAAAAACCCTACTCCTTCTATTTTTGGCAAATTCTGGAATCTTCTTGAGAGTGCAAATGCCAATTTCGCGGCGCTAAACTTCATCTTCGCGGCGCTAAGTTGATAAAAGGCAGGAACCTTCTCGAATATCAGTCTTGGCGGCGCCAAAACCTTCACTTCGCGATCGCTAAAACTTCCTGTTTTGTACTTTTCCAAATTTCGCACAATTTCGCCTATTTTCCGCACTTTTTAGCTCCGTGTTCTCCAATACCTTCAAAAGTAACAAACATACCAATTCGTGAGTAATTAGGTGAGAATCAAGTGATAAACGGGGTAAATTCAACCAATTAAGCACCACCAAAACATGTATAATTTTGGTGTTATCAAAATCCCCACACTTAAGCTTTGATTGTCCTCAATCAAAAGACTGAAAGATAAGAAAGATGACACCAAAATTATCTCCACCCAAGATCATCCAAGAAGACAAAGAATACTCACATAGTCAGACACAAAGACAAGACATATCAAGCAATCGAATACCAAGGTGGACCTTTTACCCTCACATAGTATGAATAATAATCTGAAGTGTATCTCTCGGGGGTAAAAGTGTAAAAAGTGATCTCACCAATACTCGACCAATTCCCTCATGCATAAGCTTGGCACTGAATCTAATCTTCACCACTGAGAAGTTGTCAACCGTCAAGAGGACTTAGGGGTTGTAATGTTAGGCTAAGGTTAAGGGTAGGATAAAGGATATATGAGTGGCTAAGGATATTGCAACAAAAACTTGAAAACTCAATTTGTAATGATCCAAACAGTAAAGCACAAAATCTGATTCTCAAACAGTGAAACTATCGGGATGAGCATATCTCTCTCTCTTCTCTTTTTTTTTTCTTTTAGAATCGGCCTAAGCCTATGGCTTATTTGTGGCACAAATTCTTTTTCACACTTTTAAGCTCACTCTTTTTTTTCTCTCGACTCTTTTGATATTTTCTTTTCTTTTCTTTGAGTCTCATCTTTTCTTTTTTCTTTCTTTTCTCTTTTTCAGAGCAGCAACTATGTTGCTTTTGGCTCTTCTCTCATGCTCTTATCAATCCCATAAAAACTATCAGATTTTTGAAAAACTGGATCAAACATCTCAAGTATCAAATTTAAGTTACGGCCAAAAGATAGATAAAACAATTAGGCTCAAGGGTATATGGTGAATTGGGTAAAGAAACGAAAGGCTAAGGCTCAAAAAATAGTTTCAAGGGTGAAAGTGTTATAAGTGAACACCTTTTCAGAAATTGGCTAGGCAAATTAAATAACCCTATGATGAGGTTATCTAACGAAGGCTAAAAGGGTTAGAAACGAAGGCCTCTATCAGTGCAATGGTGATAAATACTTCTCTTATGTGGTCTCGACAAGAATTCTAGTGACAAGTTCTACCTTGGGTCAAAGTCGGTATTCCTCACACAAATGAATTAATTAGGCTCAATCTCTCAAAGGAATCGGGTGAGGCACTCATGGTAGTCGGTATTCCAAGGTATTCTCCTACTCAAACAGTCTCATCTCATGTCCTCCTAAACAAGCAACTCAGTCTAAAAAACAATCTCAGATTTTGAAAAAAATTGGGGTCAAACTTCAAAGCTTTCAAAAATTTGAAAAACGACAATCACAAGCATAAAGTGTACCCAATAAGCAAGCAGACAAGTCAACATAACCCCCTCCCCACACTTAAAATTTGCAGTGTCCTCAATGCAACAGTTAAAACAATTAAGGAGTAATTGGGAAAAAGAGAAACTTCCCGAGTTATTTGACTTGTTCTGATCTGAGAGAGATTATTCCGGAAATCGTACCCGATGCAGAATCATAAACAGCTGTATCTAAAAACAAAAAGAAAAATAAAAGGTAAAAAGAACAAAATAAAATAAACCAAACTAAGCAAACAATTAAAATCCTAAACAATCCAAACAAAAAAATAAAAAAAATAAAAAGAGTAGCAAGTCAACCACAAACAAAAATAAAATTGTTTAGACAACCATATCGAGTAGAGAGATAAAAGAGAGATCAATAGGGGCCTCGAGGTTGGTTACGCCAATCCTCGAAAGTGGGATAACCGGGCGGTGCATCGTCGGAGAATGGCCAAAACTGCGATGCAGCAAAAGGAGTCGCAGGTGCAACACCAAAGTGGGAGGCCATTCGGTTCATCAATCCACTTTGCCAGTTGGCTTGGTGGAGAGCCTCCGTGGTGTTATACTCCATACGCTGATGATGTCGGCCATAAGTAAGCTGCATCTCCGATAAACGATTACTCAGGTCTTCATAACCCGAGTGCCCCGCTTCATCCATCGGTTGTTCGTCCTCGTTCGCCCCGCGCGCTTCACCGGTTTCTTGGGTACTCCTCGTCCTCCTTCTTGGCTCGTGTGTTTGTGGATAAGGGATCCACGTGAACTGATCTCCGCCAACCAAGTGATCTACCGCAGCTGCCCCCATTCCTCGGAGTTGCTCCATGTCGATCAAATCCATCTCCCCGAGGCTCGTCATCGAGGCAATAGCATCATCGGTTAGAACCCCGTAATGCCTAGCCAAACGGGTGACATATTGGCCACCGGCCATCCGGCTACCCTCGCGATAACCGCCTCCCTTCATGAGTTGCATGGCGACGATATAGGGAGCGTTCGGGTATTTGTCATCCGTGGTGAGTTGCTCGAGAAGCCAAAGATCATATGTCGAGATCTTCTCCTCACTCGAGGAACGTGCATTGACCGCATTAACAAGCATCCGATGATAGAGTCGGTCCGAAGAAGAGAGAAGGCTTTTGACCTTGAGATTGCCACCATAGTTGCCACTTCCGAGAACTGCCCAAGATAAACTGGGATCGAAGTCGTCCGGCCTCTTTCCGCTGGCGAACATGTACTCCGCGAATCCGGGAGCCTCCACCTCGGCTTGGGTATATATCCCCAAAGCCACCGCCAAGTCGACCAAAGAGATCGAATGCCAAACACCACCGAGTCGAAAACTCATGCACGGCTGGTAAAACTCATCGAGGGCTTTCTCTTCCTCAAACCGAAATGTAGCCACGAACTCCAGAATGAGCTCTCGGTAAAGGGTCTCGGCAAAATCAAAGATGCGCTCCCAAGCATGGCAAATAAAGTACTCGGAGCCTTCCTCATCGTACGCATGCTTCTCCAATTTGGCTCGGATCTCATTTCTCATTCCCATAACTTGGAGAAGATCCCAATCTACTCTCCTCGGGACCAGGATTTGACGGGACGCGAGTCGGTCGACAATCTTTCGGTAATGCTCACGCCTTCGATCATTCAACGTTGGATCGTTCCCAAAATAGGTGAAGACGTGACCTCCACCCGGCGCACGAAAATTAGGGACCGATGAGGTTGACGAACGAGTTCTTTGTCTCTACAAAATCCAAACAAACAATGTCTTAGTCCAAGTGTATCCAATATGATCAAGACAAAGTTCATATCATTCAAACCAATGAGACAAAATTCCAAGGCTAACAATTCAAGCTAAACGATACATGTATTGCGATTCAAAATGAATGGGGATGTGTAACATCCCCACACTTGAGCTTTTAGCCAAGGTTCCACTAACACAATCTAGTAAAATCAAAAGATGGGGATTTTGGGTGCAAAATCCCCACACTTAGCATTCAAGCACAATCCAACTAAATTCAATAACCCATTAACTAGCATGCTATAATGAAATCACACTCTAAGAACGAAGCATGCATCAATCAAGAATTCTAACCATCAATGGTGCACTCTAGAACAATTCCAATTCCATACAATTCACCATTGAAGGTCCAACAAGCTAGATTCAACAAGCAAAACACATGCCAAAACTATTTTTCCATCAAAAATCATAGCATGCAATCCAAATCAACAATTAATTACACAATGGGGTTTCAATTCAAGATAGAATCTATGAAAACCTAGAACCACCATTGTTGCCCCAAATCATGAATTCACTACACCAAATCGAGCTTAACCAACGAAATCAAGTTAGGAAACATACCTTTTGTGCCATTGTGGATGAAATTGAAGCTTAAGATTTTCGAACTTGGCAAGGACGTGAGAGGATTTCGCGGCGCCGAGAGAGAAATTAGGTTTTTTGTGTTTTGAAAAAGTGAAAAATGAGGGTTTAAAAACCGTCAGGGCCGACTTCGCGTCGCTAAGCCTAAGGCTTCGCGTTGCGAAGAGGCGGTTTCCAAAAATTCAAAATTGTAAAATCGATTCTCGCGTCGCCAAACATACCACTTCGCGTCGCCAAGTTCAAAAATTTTACCTGATGTTGGTCTGGACAGACTTCGCGTCGCCAAACTAAAGGTTTGGCGTTCGCGAAATCTTTCTGTTTCCACCTTTTGAAAAATTCCGATTCGTGTCGGTTTTCGTCGATTTTGGCTTCTATCCCTTCTGAATGGTTACCTAAGCAATACAAAACAAAAACATTAGTAAAAACTCACACGAAAAACACTAAAACTGAAAATAACGAAAAATGCTCGGGTTGCCTCCCGAGAAGCGCTTCATTTTTGACTGGGTCTAGAGCTCGACCCCGCTTTCGGCTCATTTCTTGGCTCGTCGGGCTGACGAACCCCCTTTCTTTCGATGTTCCTTCTTGGAGGGTCCCGGATTGGTAGATATCTCCTTTGGTTGTATCGGATTCGGGTAGTCCTCCGTCTTCTTTCGGCCCATTTGTTCATGAGGTAGCAGTGGGCGGTTCGGGACCTTCTTATAGGTAAGAGAAGGATCTTCATAAGGCTCATCGAGGTGTCTAACCGGCTCTCCGTTGGGATCAAAGTACAAACGGTTTTCTCCATACCCCATGCTCGTAACTTGATTTCGCATGTCCGTATTAACTTGGGCGGTATGCAGAAAAGCTCTCCCGAGAATGATAGGGATCTCCGTGTCCTTCGGGAGGTTGGCTATGATAAAGTCCGTATAGTAGACGAAATTTCCGATTCGAATCGGAACTACTTCCGCTATCCCCAACGGTTTGGTCATGTACCCGTTAACTCCTCGATATTGATAATCCGTCGGCTCGATCTTCTTAATACCCATTTTCCTACAAAAACAAGAAGGCATCATGTTAAGTGCGGCACCTGAATCAATTAAAGCAAGACCTTTGTATTTAGAACAAGAAATAGGTAAACTGTAACTTCCCGGGTCATGCTTGATTGGTGCGATATAGATGAGCTCTTCCTCGTCCGGTTTCTCTTTCTCCTTCTCTTTTCCTTTCTTTTCTTTCTTTGGTATCACGAACTCCGCGTATCCACCTTGCTTTCCATCCTCATCCTCGTTCTCGTCATCACTTGATGTGTCCGAATTATTAAGCTTAAGATGCTCGAACGAGATTGTGAACCCCTCCGAATCGTAATCCGTGGCATAGTCGGGCTCACTTTCACTGTCGCTATCCACGTACTTTTTGTTGTAAATATCTGCCCACGCCTTCTTTGACTTCGTTCCGGCCATCATGAGCATCGGCTTTGCGTTTTCCACCTTTGGATTGACTTGGGTTTGCGTCGGAAGTTCTCCTTGGGTCCTTTCGGTTAATGTTTGAGCAATGCGTCCAACCTGCAATTCCAAATTTTGAATTATGCCCTGATGGTTACGCAAATATGACCCTACCTCATCATTGATTTTCTTTTGCGCGTCCATGAACTGGATGAGTCGGTCCTCGATAGAAATGCGTGGCTCTCCCTCCGTGCGTTGGTTCGGTTGATTTGGTGCAAAGAATCCGGGAGGTCGTGGATTGAAGTTACGGTTGTTGTTCCACCTCCCTTGGTAATCGCCCCGGTTAAGATAATTAACTTCCTCCGGTGTCATCATCGGGCGATTCGGACAATCCTTAGTCAAATGTGGACCCTTGCACTCCTCGCATCCAACCTGCAAAGCATGAACAGATTTAATTAGTTCATCTATTTTTCGTTCAAATTTTACCTGTTGGTTTTTCACAGCAGCTATTTCATCCGATGGATCAAAATCGGTTGAGATTTTCCCGGCCATTCTTGGAATTTGTAAGCGCTTGTCCGTCCTCCAATCTATGTTGTGTATGAGCATGTCTTTGAGGAGCTTATAACCTTCCGTGGGCGTTTTATACATGAAGACACCTCCAGCAGATGAATCTAATGTAGCACGTGAAGAGTAAGCAAGCCCACTGTAGAAAGTTTGGACTTGTTCGCTCTTAGTCAATCCGTGACTCGGGCACGAATTTAGAAGGTGTTTGAAACGCTCCCATGCTTCGGATATGGTCTCCCCGTCATCTTGTTGGAAGGATCGGATGTCGGCTTTCAACTTGTCGATCTTAGATGGTGGAAAAAATCGGGAAAGGAAATTGGAACGCAGTCCTTCCCAAGTAGTGATCGAGCTTGGCTCTAACGAACGCAGCCAAGCTCTAGCTTCTCCGGCGAGTGTGAGAGGAAAGACTCGGAGACGAATCGCATCATCTCGGCCTTCCTCGGTTTTGAACAGATCACAGATATCCACGAAGTTCTCCAAATGCACGATAGGATTGCTATCGTTTTTCCCGTCGAAGGTAAGGTCCTTGATCATGTGAAGGAGCTTCCCCGGGATTTCCTTGTTTAGATTCGGCTTCGTGATCGGATTCGTGGGAACAGTTGGAGCGGCCCTCCTGGCGGTCCACATCGGTGCTTCTTCTCCCATCTCAAAAATCAAAGCTCTCGGGCGAACTTTGTTGGCTCTCGTCTTTTTGATTCTTTTTCTGAATTCCCTCTCCGGTTCCTCAAATGGCTCTAACAAATTTGCCGTGACTGAAACCACAACAAACAGTTACGGGCAACTTGCGGGAAACAAAGAGATAATAATAATTATAATAAATAAAGAAAAACTAAAAAGCAAAAGCTTGCAAGGGATGTAATCCCTCACAAGAATCGATTAACAAACTAACAAAGATTAAAAGTCTAAATACTACCGTTCCCCGGCAACGGCGCCAAAAACTTGATGCGGTAAATATTAACTATAAAAAGCGTAACAAGTTTTAACCTCTAATGCCTAACCACCTATTACCACATTCACAGGCAAGCGTACCTGATCGATAGCAATATAGCGTAGGAAAGTCCAGGTATCGTATCTACCACTGGGAACGGTCAAGTAACAGACTGGTAATCCTATTAGTTTAATTAATCTAAGGCTATGGGGGGTTTTTGAGAAAATGATTTGAAAACTAAATTAACAACTAAAGAACTAGAAAGCAGAATAAAAACTGATTTAACAATAATAAAGAAAACAGTAGCACTTATCATGGCATAGTGAATCCCCAAGTGGATAATTAAGTTACATAAAGGTATGATTGATTTGGCTATTGTAAGGATTTAAGTCTGGGACACCCTAACATGCAGATAATATGATTGTCAACTAGAATGGTCCTCCTAGTCCCAATACCTAGGCTGATTGTCAGACAACCTAAATATCAGTCACCCAATCCTATCTCAACTAACCGGTGTTTTACAATCTAGTTTCTCTCGGTCCAAGAAACCACTTAACCTAATTCTCCAAGGTCTCGAAGGATAAGTCAAGAGAGGTTGATTAACCCAATGGAGTCTACTTTTTTGGTCCAAAAGCAAACCCAACCAACGAGTTCAAACACACGAAATAGCATGAATCAAATTGGAATCATAAAACCACATTCAATTAACCAAAACAAATCAATAATCATTAAAACCATAAAATCATATCCACATGGTTCATCTACCACGATAAGTACTACATAGAAAACTACTCACTACTCATAGCTAGGAAAACAGAATAAGTATAGATAAAGACAGACATTCTACCGACCATACAGCTACAGATGATTAATCGAGTATCCGTATCGGCGCAGCGTCTCCTCTCTCCACACTTGATTCTCCCTCCAAACCACTAACCAACTGGTACAACTGACCCTTTTTTTGTATTTTTCTGTCTAAGAATGCATATGGAACTGAAGGCTGAGAACAGTATTTAAAAGAAGGTCCGGAAGCTGTTTCGCGTTCGCCAAGTAGGCGTTCGCGGCGCGAAACACTTAAAAACCCTACTCCTTCTATTTTTGGCAAATTCTGGAATCTTCTTGAGAGTGCAAATGCCAATTTCGCGGCGCTAAACTTCATCTTCGCGGCGCTAAGTTGATAAAAGGCAGGAACCTTCTCGAATATCAGTCTTGGCGGCGCCAAAACCTTCACTTCGCGATCGCTAAAACTTCCTGTTTTGTACTTTTCCAACTTTCGCACAATTTCGCCTATTTTCCGCACTTTTTAGCTCCGTGTTCTCCAATACCTTCAAAAGTAACAAACATACCAATTCGTGAGTAATTAGGTGAGAATCAAGTGATAAACGGGGTAAATTCAACCAATTAAGCACCACCAAAACATGTATAATTTTGGTGTTATCAGACATAAATCTACCTTTTGTTTTTGGTTTTAGAGGTTAAATTTGTGTTTTTAAAATTTTTGAGTTGAAAGTGTTCTTCATGTTCTTGAGTTTTTCTTGGGGAAGAAGGTGAAATTTTTGGGTGTTTGATCCAAAATTTTAAGAATTTTTTGCAAAAATTTGTTTGTGGGTCAAGTTAGAATGTCTCGAGTCTAAGTTTGGTGTTTTTCAAGGCTTTGGTAAGTGGAAAAAGTGGGTCAGACTCGAGATAGAAGTTAGAAACTCGAGTCAGAGCTCGAGTCAGATCCATAAGGCGAAACAGAAGCTCGGTCAGATACATAAATCTCGGTCAGATGCTCAGTAAGCGCTCGGTCAGAGCATTTTCAGTCAGTCAGAAGTCAAATCAGCAGTCAGCGCCCGGTAAGAGGTCAGTCAGCGCTCGGTCAGCGCCGCTGACCGCTTGCTGACGTCAGCGTGACGTCATCATCTGCTCGAGTTACTCAGCGCGTGCCTAGCGCGTGTAGGCGTGTGGAGCTCATATTCAGCGCGTGACGAGCGCGTGCTGGCGCGTGCGCACGCGTTTGAGCGCGTGTGTGGCGCGTGAGAGGGCGTGTTTTTTTTGTTTCGAGCCATTTTTTTCATTATCTCGAGCCATGTGGTGTATCTCGAGTCTTGTGCTTGTTTTTTAGTGTTTTTAAATGTCTTTGAGCTATTTTTGAGCTATTGTGCTTGGAAGAATTATTGTTTTTTTTTTCTTTTATTTCTTTCTTTTTCTTTTATTAAATAGTTGTGTTGTGTTTTCTTGTCATTTTTTTTTATTTTTCACTTTTAGTCCTTGATCTTGAAACTTTTCAAATTTCTTACACTTTTAGTCCGTGTACTAGTGTTTTCAAGTTGTTGTGTCGTTTATATTTCTCGTTTTGTCATTTTTAGTACTTCAAGTTCATTTTTTACCCATTTTCTTCAGAATTTTTGATTTGTCTGACATAATTCGTTTGTGCACTATTCACACTTCTAATCGAAGTTTCTGTTGACGATCCTTATTATCCTCTATGCAGATAACAATGGATTCTGATGATGAAAAACAGTACGAAAGAGATTGGGATAAAACAAAGAGACTTGAACGTGAGAAGGCTAGTCTTACAACACAGCTTGCAAAAGCAGTTGCTCAATTTAAAGAAAAAGAGCTTCATATGAAAAATCATATCAAAGAACAAGAGCTTCAAATGAAAAATCAGATTAAAGAGAAAGAGCTTCAAATGAAAAATCAGATCAAAGAAAAAGAGCTTGATTTTGAAAAACAGATTGCAGAGACAAAGCTTCAATGTAAAAAGCAGATTAAGGAGTCAAGCAAGATAATTCAATTCTTAGATGAGAAGCTTCACAAAATTGGTGTATCTGAACGGACAATTTTTCTAAACAAACCCAATGCACTCAGAGATGTTTATGAGGTTAAATGGGGTTTAGGATATGAGAATCCAAATTTGTTGAAAAAGGCTTTTCAGGAGAAATCTGCATTTTATGATCTTTCGAGTATGTTAATGAGCACCAGATTTCCTTCTTTAAAAGGTTTTGAAATGAAGGAAGAATTCTCAGAGATGCAAGAAATGAAAAAACATGATCCTTTATATTATGATCCTAAATATCATAGGGTCAAGTTTGTATATAATTCAGACACTCTGAGAATCAAATCAAAAGACTCGTCTAATTCTTTTGATTTTCTGGTTTATCCAGATATTAATTCATCTCAAGAATCAGATGTCGAAGCTAAACCTTATGTTCCTACATTGGTTTTAGAAGAGAAGATTGTGGATCTTGAAAATCTTCTCAAAACGACTCAATCTGAGTATGAATCTCTCAAATTCAAAGAAAAGACTGAGCACAATGCTGAAAGAGAGATGCTTCTTGAGCAAATCCAGTCTCTACAACAAGTTGTGCATGAAAGTGAGCATGATCTGGTTAATGAAAGAAACAGGTTTGCAAAAGACAGAGAAGAATATGTTCAAGAGATTTTAGAGCTTCAAAGGACAGTGGCTGATCTTCAGAAATTGTTAGAAGACAAAGGTGGACAGGAGAAGCAAAATGTGGAATTAGAGTTTGCGAAAGAAAGACACATGTTTGAAACAGAAATTGAGAAGCTTACAAAGACTGTTTCTGATCTTCAAAATACTTTAATAGAAGAAAGAAAGGTATTTGATTTGAAAAGTGTTAATCTTTCAAAGAAAATATATGAGTTAGAGAGGAAGATTATCCTAGATAAGAAGAATTCTTTGAAGAAACCGAGTCTTCGTATTGGGAAATATCAGAATATGATGCGTGATTTTGAAGAAGAGATACAAGTTGTCCAATCCGAGAGGAAATTTGATGACAAGAGAAGTATTGGGCTTCAAAAGCAGATTGTTGACTTACAAAATCAGTTATCTGATGAAAGAAGTCAATTTAAACGAAAGGAGAAGGTGCTTCAGCATGAGAAGTCTGTTTTGGAACAGATAATTGCTGAACCTAAGAGGAAGAGTGTTGAGGAAAAGGATTTTGAGAATCAAAAGGTGTTGTTTGAGAATGAAATAAAGAAGCTTACAAGCAAGTTATCTGGATTATCAACTGATATCATGAATGAGCAACGGATGCGATCTGATCAACAGCAGAAGCTTGATGATCTTCTTGAAGAGAGAAACAAACTATCTGCTAAAGTAAAGGAACTTGAAGAGATAGTCTTCAAAGTTAATTTGCTTGAACAAAGAAGTCCTGATGTTATCTTACAATCATCATTTCATGATGATACTAACTCTATTTGTTCTTTCAAAACAGCTCATGATTCCTTTCATGTGGATGGTGCTCCACGGCATAATATAAATTCAAGTGCTCAGATTCGTCCTTCTAATCTCTTCTATGATCGTTGTTAGGACCAAATTGTCCTAATTAGAAAGTTTTATTAAGGAAGCTTTGAGAGGGATTAATTAGCTTTTAATTAGTTGATTAGTTTATTGGGCTTGGGCTTGGGCTTGTGTATTTAGGCCCCATATATAAAGGGGATTAGGGTAGAGAGGAAGGTGTGGAATCATTTCTCATGAGAGTCGATTAAGGTGAAGTGTGTGTTTTCTTGTATGTGCTTGAGAGCTCTCTTAATAAAATACAAGATTTTTCTTCTTCATCTCTTTGATTTCTTGTTATTTCATCTCGTTGTTTGATTGTTTGGACCTCACAAATGGTATCAGAGCCAAACAAATCATTAGATTTGTTTGTTCCTATTGAATCAAACAACTTGAGATGATTTTATTGGGTTTTTGAAACTTTTTTTTTGAAAAGTTTCATTTTTGAGTTTTTGGGGTTTTTGGGGTTTAGATCTTGATGAAGCTGATAAAAATGGGTGTTTGGGTTGTGTTTTGAAGCATCTTTGAGCTTGAAATGATCCATTTTTCAAGTTGCTTCAATTTTTGGATCTGGAATGAAGTTTTGGGCTGAAAATTCATGTTTTTCGAGTTGGAAAACTTGAATATTCAAGTTTTCCGAGTTGGAAAACTCATATTTTCCGAATCCAAAAAAAAAAAAAAAAAAAAAAAAAAAAAAAAAAAAAAAAAAAAAAATCCGAACCGGTGAATAGTGATTTTCCGAATCGGAAAACCACATTTTCCGAATCGGAATAGTAAAAAAAAAAAAAAAAAAAAAAAAAAAAAAAAAAAATTTTTGAATGAATAGTGTTTTCCGATTCGGAATAGTGTTTTCCGAACCGGATGAATAGTAAAAAAAAAAAAAAAAAAAAAAAAAAAAAAAAAAAAAAAAAAAAAAAATTTGAGTGTCTTTTTGTTCTCTTTTCCCGACTCGGAAATACGAAATACCCTTTCGGGTTTTCGAGGTTTTCCGACTCGCTCTTGAGACGAGGGTATGCTCAAATTTTGTTTAAGTCTTGAACTACCTTGCTGTTATTATTTTCCGACTCGGGAAACATGAAATACCCTTTCGGGTTTTCGAGTTTTCCGACTCGCCTTTGAGTCAAGGTTATGTTCAATTTTTGTTAACACTTTCCGAACTCCATTTCCGACTCGGGAAACTGCTTGTCCCGACTCGAGTATCATCTTCAGATAAGCCTTCAAGATCATATTCCGCTGCGATCTAGACCCACCCAAAATTCAAATACATTTGATGTTTCAAAACCCCTGCGCTTAAATTAGCCACCTTTCTTTCCCAATTGGTACGTAAAGATCAACATCAGCCCCGTTTTTAGCCCATATTCAGTTTTCAACCTTGAAAATTGAATTTCTCTCATTTCCCCAACTGCTCCAGATTCTTTGAAGACATGTCAGATTTGTAACGATTTCAGAACGATGGTGATCGGATTCTGCATTTGGTTAGATTACTCAGAAGCCTGACTCTCTGCAACCATTATTCTAGAGTTTTATTAGATGGAATTATTCCTCGATGGAGTGCGAGTTGAGTTTTTCCTCTGGATGCCAGCTTCGGTGAATGGTACTGTTGTAACGTGCTTAATTCCTATCCATTTCACCGTTGTGGAGGTTCGGTTGCGATCTAGAATTTTGAGTGACGGTCGTCATCCATCTGACTAAGAAGACTCGATCTGGATCTGATTACTTGACACTTTGGAAGATTTCAGGAAATCGACTACCTTCTGAGCAGCAGAGAGATCAAAGCAGAGCATCTCGTTCAGCATCTACTCCCAGTTTTTCATTCCATACGGTGTTTCGGTGATCCAAGCTTCAGTGTTTCCCTGTTGTGAGCTTATCAGATTTAAAGCTCTTATGCTGAATTCCTATTCAACAAGGGGTCAAAGACAGAACCTTTACTTTTCTTGCTGATCTGCACGGTAACTCACACATGCATCTATCCCTTTGTTTCTCTTGGCTGGAGATCAACATAATTGGATGAATCAACATGCTCTGGCTCAAGCTGTTGTATTCTGCGGTTATCAGACGTGTCGAGTTATTTACAGGTTGAGCTGTAGTTTGTGCAATCAGTCGCGGTTATTGCAAATTGGATCTGGTCTTTCAGTTGAAACTGAAGATGAAGAGCTACAATCGAGGGGGAGCTTGGAGATCAAAATGTAGCCGAACGCCACTAAAGTTTTCTGAAGAAAGCAAGGGGGAGAAGATCAGAGATGCTTCCTTTATAAAACTTTAGGGGGAGATTGTTAGGACCAAATTGTCCTAATTAGAAAGTTTTATTAAGGAAGCTTTGGAGGGATTAATTAGCTTTTAATTAGTTGATTAGTTTATTGGGCTTGGGCTTGGGCTTGTGTATTTAGGCCCCATATATAAAGGGGATTAGGGTAGAGAGGAAGGTGTGGAATCATTTCTCATGAGAGTCGATTAAGGTGAAGTGTGTGTTTTCTTGTATGTGCTTGAGAGCTCTCTTAATAAAATACAAGATTTTTCTTCTTCATCTCTTTGATTTCTTGTTATTTCATCTCGTTGTTTGATTGTTTGGACCTCACAATCGTCATGTTGATCGTTCAGGTAATCATCATTCTTCAAAAGGTAAGTTTGTTTGGAAAATCAAGGATTCTACTCAAAAGGTAGATCAAACAAAATCTTTTGTTTCAAAATCAACAGTTCATAAAACCATATCATTTCAAGACACATCTTTTGGTAAGTCTAACTTGGTTTATTCTAGCAATCACCATATTAGGCATTTCAAAAGACAATCTTATGGTTCTTCTTTGAAAACAAATAATTTTGTTTGTGATGATTATATAGATGATAGATTTGGAATTTACAAAATTTCTTCTTACAAATCATTTTTGTCTAACAAAAGAGGATCCACATCCAAGTGGATACCAAAATCTGTTTTATCTTGATTTTGCAGGATAGTGGCTCCTAAATAATTCAGTTCAGGACCCGGTTTTCAATGTTTAGTGGCTTCTAAACAATTCGGTTTAGGACCCGGTCTTTAATGCCTGAGCTTGAATGTAAGTATCCTTCTAAACCCTTCGTATATAACTTGCGATTAATTGTGTTTAACCGTGGTGTTCATCATAAGGAACTTACTTGTGTTAGTTTCTTTCCGATTCTAAATTGTTTCACGAATTACCACGTGTTATAATTTTCTGCACATTGTTATTTCCACATCTCATATATTCGTTGAAATTATTCGGTGGAAATACACTCGCTTGAATTCCAATTTGATTTCAATGCACGTTATTTCATTTCAATGATTCAATTCTTATTCAGATTATTAATTGTGAATTGTTCTTCACAGTTAAACTTTCTAATCTTTAATTCATTTCTTGAATACACTGTGCTTACTAAGTCTATCTGTTTAGCGCTTGAATTTTGTTCTTTGGAATTCGATCAAGATTTTTAATTTCTACAATCAATCATCACTTTTTAGAGCATTTGAATGAATTTCTTCAACATATGATCTCATCAACAAATGATGTTCCCCATTTCTGTTCAACATATGTTCCCCATATACATATTGTATCACATATGAATCACCATCATAACACGTTCTGCTATGAAGACTCTCAGAAGTTTCAAAGAATATCATTTCATGATATTAACTATGTGTGATAGGATATAGAAGTTTCTATGATCAATCCAGAGCCGGAGGATCTACCCAAGAAACACAACCCTAGGTTAGACCTAGTGTGTGAGGGTGTGAATGAGGTAAAATGTCCGAGAGCTTGAGTGTAGGGGGAGTTAAAAGAAAATGGTGAGTGTGAGACAGGATCAAAAAGAATAAAAGAAGATCCTTACCAAACTGATACACTTATCCGGGTAACCACATAATCTATTCATTCTCGTTCTTTGGAGATGAATATTGAAACAAGACATGGACCCAATGTCGATAACTCGTGTCACCCCACCAAGCTACTCAAATATCTCTTAAAAGATGTTTGTTTCAATTCTCACGGAGAATTAGCACATCATCTATCTTATCTTCACTCGGAAGATTTAGATATTGAAACAAGGAAGACATCCTCTCCGGTCTCCGAACTTCATATTCTATGCACAAGAGTCATTGATTTTCAATCTGCGTCCCAGGTTGAATCAATATTTGAGCCTAATTGATATGATGATATTTCTTTGACACTTACACGAGTCTTTGTGATTCCAATTGCATATCTTTGTGATATTGCCGGAACAGTCTGAGAACTTAGATTTAGAACTTTGATTCAGTGATGACTGGAAGTCTTATCAGTGCTACCCCGTTGCCAACACTGAACATAGGCCACACAATTCTATGAGTTGTTGTGTTAATAGTTGCTAAATGTGCTTCTATGTTAGCCAATTACCCAGTATTTGAGGGGGAGCAACTTAAGTGTGAAGGGGAGTATTTGTTTGAGGGTGAGAACTTTTTGATGGGCTGTCTTTGATTGTTCATGATGTTCAGGATTCTCCTAATCATCATGAGGGGGAGAAGTTCTATCAAAGACATTTGCAAAAACATGATGAGGATATGGGAAATATGTGCAAGAGTTCAGGATGATATGTGTTGAAGAATTCAAGACATCAAGTATCGTTGTTTGAAGATTTCAAGGTGTTGGTTGTGAAGAAGTTACTAATGATGGTCTTTTCAATACAAGAGATGATATTGTGAAAGAAATGATGAAAGTATCAAGATTCGAAGAGGTAAATAGTTGAAGCAAGTGTTGATGTTGATAGTGAAGAAATTTGAAGATGTACTCAGTTGAAAGTAAAATCTGTGTTGGTTTGAGAAGAAAAAGTGATCTTTGAAGCGAGTATGAAGAAAGTATCAGTTAAGGGGGAGCAAGCAGAAGTTAAGGGGGAGCTAAAGAAAATTCTGAATTTGAATCTTTTGAATCTGAGGTTGAAAAGCCTTGGATTTAAAGGTTGATATCAAGTTGTGAAGATTGATGAGATTGTTGGATTGGTCAAAGATATCAAAGTTGGTTAAGAAGCTTGACAGTGTAGTGGATTGATTCAAGTGATCTATAATGTTTTTGATTCAACAGAAGAATTATGCTTTTCTAAAAGATGAGTTCATGTTTGAAGACTTTGCTCTGAAGATGATGCTTGCATAAATAGGAAGATTGTTTGTTGTATGGCTTTTGTAATTGGAAAAAGTTTGTTTGACTTGAAGACAGAAGATAGTTAAAGCTGAAGCTCATTTTGAAGAGTGATCTCGAATACAAAGGGGGAGATTGTTAGAGCAAATATTATTGTATCCGAGATCTCAAGATGAGGAAATAATATTCAAGTCAAACAATGTCAAAGGATGGAAGTCAAAGAAGAAAGTCAAGCATCAAAGTGAAAAGTCAAAGTATTAATTAGATTAGTCAAAGTCTTAATTAGAAATGTCAATGTAATTGTTAGTGAGGTCAAAGGTATAAATAGTAAGTGATAAGGAGTGTTAGTTGGGGATTTTGATAGAAGGAGCTTTATTGGAATATTCATGTGTGTGCTTTAGAGAGAGAATCTAGAGAGAGATAGTTCATATTGTAAAGATTCAATCATGGAATGAAGAATTTGTTGTTTGATCCATTGTTTCTTGCGCTTACAGATTTTTTCTGAACTTCTGGAGGTATGCAAATCTGAGGATCTGTAACTAATCTGAACACTTCTTTTGATCAAGGAAAAGGTTAGCGACAATAATCAAAAAGTCAACCGAAAAGTCAACCGGTGAATAGTGAAATCCCGAGAAAAAATATTTTTCAAAAATTTGAAAGTTGATTTTGACCGCGAAATTGAAATCTTAGTCCAAAAATGCAACCTCTCGGAAATCACCAAAATCTCGGAAAAACCGGCATTTTTCAGGAAAAAATGACCTTAAAAATGACTGAACTTTTTCACCGTAGAATCAGATAAGAAGTCTAAAAAAGTTTACGTGAAAAAACGCCCAAAAAACGCTTTCAGACTTTTTTTTTACTCTTTAAACAATCCGATTCGGAAAACACTAAACTCCGATTCAGATTTTTCAATTTTCCGAATCGGAAAATGTGGTTTTCCGAATCGGAAAAACAAAATTGACAGAGTTCCGAGATAAATTTCGAGTTGGTATTTGGTCAAATTCCGATTCGGAAAATGTAGTTTTCCGAGTCGGGATTTGATTAATACCAAGTCGGAAAATGAGTAAAACTAACTTCGAACACAATTTCCGAATCAAAAAAATTTCCGATTCGGAAAACTTCAAAATTCCGATTCGGAATTTTTTGTATATTCCGATTCGGAATTTATGAATATTCCGATTCGGAATATATGAATACCAGTTCGGAATTTCGAGCAAAAACCGAGCAGAAGGTAAAAAAACTCAAAAATCACTGCTCAAAACACCAAATTTTGACTCAAAATCACTCACAAACACAGTAAAAACATCATTTTAACCATATACAATCAAATTCACATGCAAACAATGATCAAAAGAAGAACATCAAACCTCAAAATACCTCATTTTCGAAAAACATAAAAAGCTCAAGAAATCATACCAAATCTCAACGAATTTCCAGCTCTGATACCACTTGTAGTTCCAGATTCAAGTTCTAATCAACATGCACACAAGTAGAGAATGATTTGAAAGCCATATGTCATTGATTCTTGGATGAATTGATTACACACACTAATACACCAAGAACACACACACTTAAGCACTAGGCTTCTCTCTTCACTCTCAATTACACGTTTTACACACACATGCATGTCACATTGAATCACACTTACACTTTGGGTATTTATACCCAAACACTTACAACCCTCACACTATTGAACAATTACACAATCTACCCTAAGTAAGCAAAACTATTACAAAGTACATATAAAGCAAGTAACATATAAAGCAAGCTTTGACTTCTTTGACCACTTTGACTTTGCCTTTTTCTTCACTTTGAGCACCAACTTGTGATCTCGGATACAATCCGATTTTGCATCCAACAGAGACCGGGCCTAGAGTTCCAGGTAGGTGACCGTGTTCTGTTGAGGGTCTCACATTGGAAGGGAGTGATTCGTTTCCGAAAGAGAGGATTACCATTTAGGTTCTCGCTCGCGTGAGGAAGGTGGCGTATCGTTTAGAGCTACCAAAAGTTTTGGGTTAGATTCGCAGCACGTTCCATTGATTCAGGAGCATGAGAGCCTGAATTGCGTGGATGGACCGGTAGCGAGTTCGAACGGAAGGTGAAAAGGTTACAGGACAAAGAGAGTGGAACCGTAAAGGTTCAGTGGTAGCTTAGAAGAGGATCCAAGTGGACTTGGGAGCCGGAAGCTGGGATGCAGGAGTTGTACCTGGAGCCTTTCACAGGTTGATTTCGGGGACGAAATCCTTGTAAGTGGGGGATAGTTGTAACCCCCCGTTTTCATTTTATTCGGTTCTTATTTATTTTCGGGTTCATCTATTCGATTTCTCTTGTGGGTCTAGATTATTTAGTTGGGCCTAGTTGGTTGTTGGGTGATAACACCAAAATTATACATGTTTTGGTTATGCTTAATTGAATGATTTAACCCCATTTGTCACCCATTTCTAGTCTATTTACTCACACTTGGGACTTATTATTACTTTTATAGGTTTTGGAGGCCGTGGAACGGAAAAGTACGGAAAAATGCGAGAAAACGTGAAAATTGCACAAACTCAATCCAGTAGCCATTTAGCGATCGTGAAGTTTCAAGTATGGCGCCGCCAAGTTCACTAAGTTCGAAATCCAGGGTTTAACCTAAGTACTTCGCGCCGCGAGTGTGCTGTCTGGCGATCGCGAAACGGGCTCTAATCTCTCCTTTTAAATGCTGGCCTCCTCCTTCAGTTTCCAGAGAGTCGAATTTTGTGTTTAGTTCTGAGTTCTGTAGTGTTAGGGAGAGAGAGGATTATTGTGCCGATACGCTGCGGGGTTCGATTCTCGATCATCCGTCGTTGTACTGTCGATATAATGTCTGTTTCTTCTCTCGTATTTTATGTTTTTATTATGTTTAGTGAGTAGTTTTTAGTATTGGTACTTATTGTGGTTGATGAACCATTGTGGATGATGATTTTATGATTTAATGTTTATTGGTTTGTTTTTGGTTCATTGAATGTATGTTATGGTTCCGATCTGATTCATATTGTTTGGTTATTTGAACTCGTTGGTTGGGTGTATCTGTTTGACCAAGATAGATAGACTCCGACAGGTTAATCAACCTTTCTTGACCTTCCCTTCGTTACCCGGAGAGTTGTGTTATGTGGTTACTCGGACCGAGAGCGACCAGGTAGTAGAATACCGTGCAATAGAGATAGGATTGGGTGACTGGTACTAGATTGCCTGACAAGCAGTCTATGTATTAGGACTAGGAGGACCAAGACCTAGTTGATAGCCATAATATTCACATGTTAGGGTGTCCCAGACTTAAATTCCTACAATAACCAAAACAACCAAACCTTTGGCTAATATAAATCATCCACTTGGGGAATCATTATACCATGATAAGTACTATTGTCTTCATTCATATAGTTTTAATCAATCTTTATTTGCTTTCTTAGTGTCTTAGTTAATTTAGTTGTCTTTTAATTTAATTAAACCTTTTTCATAAAAACCCCCCAAAAGCTTTAGGTTAATTAAACTAGTCAAGATTAATAGTCTATGTAAACTTGACCGTTCCCAGTGGTAGATACGATACCTGGACTTTCCTACACTATATTACTCGTGATCAGGTACGCTTGCCTGTGAATGTGGTAAGACAGTGGCTAGGCATTAGAGGTTAAAACTTGTTCCGCTTTTTATATATAATAATTACCGCATCATTGGGCTAGTGAGAGCTAAATGGGCTTGGCCTAATGTATAAGACTTAGAGGGGAAGCTTTGAGAAGGGAGTTAGCAATTGAAAGAGAAAAGAGAGAGCGAGAGAGAAGCGAGAGAGAGGTCGAGAAAGAGAAGGGGAAACGAGAAGGGAGAAAGAGAAGAAGAATCCAGCCAAGGGTTCGGGATTAGCGTAGCTTCGTTGTCAATCTCCGAAGGTATTGTATTCGTTCCTCGTTAGATTCATTACCGTAAACTAGGGTTTGATAGATCGTTCGTTTAGAAATCGTTGTTGTTGAGTCTATACCCTAGATTGGTTATTGTAGCCTCGTAGAGCTTGAAAAATCGAGACTATGGCAAGTTGAATCGGCCAAAACGGAGTTCGTATGAGTGAGTTATGAGAAAAATCGTGTTTTAGGTCGAATTTGGAATCAGCCACCGCCTCGCGCCAGTGCTCGCGCCGCGAGCAGTGAAGCGAAGGGTGCTCGCGCCAGTGCTCGCGCCGCGAGCAGTGAAGCGAAGGGTGCTGTCTAAAATCCGATTTTTCAAGTTGGTCATTTTCAGGATTTGACCCTGGGCTACTGTTAGGCATGTTATAGGATGACTATAGATGAAATTTGAGGGCAATTGGACTAGTGTAGCTAGGCCTAAAACCCTTGTTTCGGTATCGAGTCTTCATGTAAATTGTTTGGTTTGTGATGAGTTGTGTGCTTGCATCGTTTAGGTGAGCTAGTACATCATCTTAGGGTTACCGAGGACTTACTTACGCTGCCTTCAGGTGAGTTTTCACTGTATATGATTTATACTACCATGTGTGTATGTATGCGTAGTAGTGTCGTATAAAGGGAACCGCATGCCCTTGATGAGTTGCGGGGGCAAACTCGTGTCCTAAGTCTGGCGAGCGAATAAAGAGAACCACATGTCCTTGATGAGTTGTGGGGGCCGACCCGTGTCCTAATTGACGGGAGAGAGGGAAACCACATGCCCTTGATGAGTTGTGGGGGCCGACCCGTGACCTAAATGACGGGAGCTTTAATTATCGATCTCATGAGAGTCGAGTGATGGTTACGTGTCGTGTGATATGTCTACGTTGATATGATGTGGTGGTTGACCCATCGATGTGATTATGTACCTATTATAGATATGCATGTATGAGATGTATGATGATGCAAGTGTGTGTGGTACCTATTATGGGTATGTATGTATGTGTTAGTGTAAGTTATATATAGTGTCTGCTCACTAAGCGTTTCGCTTACCCGTTGTTGTTTCCCTTTTTCTCAGGTACCGGTTCGGGTACAGATAAGGGCGAGACCCCGACTTGACTCCGAGAGCGATGACAGTTCCGACCAGACCTTTGACGGCAGTTGATATAAAACCGTTTTATCCGTTTATTTTGAGGCGTTAAGTTAAATGATATTTTTTGTGTTGTGTGAATCATACTCTGACTTTTAATTAATGACTTATGAGTTTTGGCACTTAAAATAGTTTTATTTAAGATTAATTATTAAAATCGGTATTTTGGAAAATGGGTGTTACATCCTTCAACTTCTTATCTCGGCCACCGTAAAGAACAAGAACACCTCATTACTATTATCGTTAGTAACCTTCAAAATTGATGTAATGAACTCAAGGCAAAAACCTAAAAAATTTAGTAACAATGGCCAAAATTTGTGAAAATAGTTGATCAACAACCCTTTAAAGTGTGAATCATAAGGATCCTACACAACCCTGAAATTTGTTATATCAGCAATTCAACATAATAACATCAAATCAACCATTATTATCATCAAATGAGTACATCACCTACCGGGTCAACCATTATCATTAGTTGCCCATACCTCAAGGACTTCACATCTTCATAGACTTTACCATACTGGAGCCTAAGAATCTTCATCATATTATGAATTTGAGCATTCTCCTGCACTTGCCTATGGTTTGCGACCCTCACATTCAACAATGTACTTCCCAATGCAAATACACCATAGTAATCTTGATCCACCATATATAATCCAGACATCTGCAAACATATTTCCTTTATGATATATAATGAACAAACATACATATGAAAGTGATCATACTTGCGAGAAATGCTTATTGAAAAACAAGACCAACTTACTACAAGAGCTTTGACTGAATCTCCTTCTGTCAATATCAAGGTATAGTCACGGGAAACACTTAGGTCACTAGCATACTTAGCCTCTTCAAGCTTAGGAACTTTGAGCTTTTTCCTCTTGTTACCATCGGTTTTGTTACGGTGATTACGTTGTCCAAATAGTTCCCAATAGTTGAAGACTCTTTCCATGATACCAGATTTGGCCACTGGAAAACAAAGTACATCAATGCCACCTAAACAAACTAAATCGTAATTTCTAACAATGAGAAATGAATGCATACCTTTATTCAAGAAGGCATGTGTAAGTTCAAATGTGGACCAAACACCACTCGGCTCACTCATAAAGTTCTCTTTCTTGCTGAATCAAATGTAGGATTCTTAATAAGTGTATTGACAAATAACCATGTGGTACTTTCAGACGTTACCACATGATTGTTTGTTTTGTTTCCTTAGAACAACCTCAAGTGAAGCGTGATCACATCGGCTATGTGGTTAACATAAATCCCCTTGATTGTGGCAGAGCCATTGACAAAGCTCACCTGATTCACAAAAAATAAGTAAAATAAGTGAGTATTATGCTATTGTAGTAAAATAAGTAATCTCAATAAAAAAACTTATACCTCTTCATCACACCCATCATGAGCCAAACAAACACAGACCTCCCATGTGTTATTAAACTTCATATAAATGACAGATTAAATCAACATCAAAGTAACAATTTCTATAAAGATTAGCGTGGAAGTAAATATTAGCTGTAGAAAGGAACCTTAAGGTCTTATAATTTCACATATTCTTTGAATCCTTTAGTAGAAACAAGTTTTTTATTATCTAGCTTAACTTTCACAATCATTCCTAGGC
This sequence comes from Centaurea solstitialis, assembly GCA_030169165.1. Classification (NCBI taxonomy): domain Eukaryota; kingdom Viridiplantae; phylum Streptophyta; class Magnoliopsida; order Asterales; family Asteraceae; genus Centaurea; species Centaurea solstitialis. The sequence continues at coordinate 49,284,219 of CM058040.1, forward strand.
AGTCTGCTAAATCCACCACTCGCTTTTTCATCAAAGAAACTACATCATCTTCGAGGCTTTCCATGCCAAATCGGGATAAATCAGGCTTAAGTGTGTAATTTTGAACATAGTCCTATATCCACTTTTATATTGTTTAGGGACTTTTTTAATAAATGAACGTGACACTATAGTCCTCTTCGATGCCTATTGAAATTATATTAGAAGACAAAAATAAATACATTTCATCACTACCTTTGTAATTGTACATATGTATCCTTATTATCTCACTTTGTACTTTGTAGCGTAATCAAATGCTTTGGAGTGTCTCTGAAGGTGGAGGTGGCAGTTGCATTGACGACAACATTGCCCTGATACCGTCATTATCACAATTGTCACCTGCACCCGGCCCATCCCACTGACCATCATGTCACTATTGTTGCTATCACAACTACCATCCTCGACCCCCGCCCCTCCCCTCCCCTAAACCCCATAGGAACAAAAACTCGAATAGTCATAATTTTTTAGAGCAAAGTTCACTTTTGACCCCTAGCATTTATAGTTTTCAACATTTCTTGTCTCTAAACTATCAAAACTCATATTTGGTTCCTTATGTGTGCATTTTCACTTTGGTTTTTGTCCCTCCCTCTAACGTTGGTTAACTTTTTTTGTTAAATCCAATTAAATAAAGGATGTGTTCATTTTACATATTTTCTTAATTAAACCAACGCCACCCATCCTCGTCTTCTCCGTCTAACCTTTTTTTGATGACTACCATAGTTGTCAGTAACGAATAACGCAAAATAACGATGGCTTACTGATATGTTACATAACAAATAACGATAAATATCGACAGTTATTTATAAAATAACGATATTTTCTAAAATATAAATTATATATTTATATATTAATATATTACCTTGAAAGTCTCAAAAATCATATATATTATAGAACAAAACATAATAATAAGTGTCTCAAGTCTTAATCTATTATATATATTAGATAACAAAAATACCAAATTGCCCTTGTAAGTCTTAAGTCTTAATCTAAATCTTCATATTCGGGTTCATCTTCATCTGATCCCAACACACACTCTTTATACACCGAAGCGTCGTGTTCTTCTTCACTTTTTTCACCAAAGTCAAAATCGTCTTCATCTACTAAATGACGACCTCTTTTTCTAGATGTTGAAGTCTCGGCACCCTTTCTAACGGGTGCCGCCGATGTGGATGTCCCGACACTCTTTCTTGTCACATAAAGCGGTTCATCCACCCCCATAGCATCCGCAACGGTGGTCCACGTCAAATCTTCACCTTCGTGCACCATGTCATCTTCTTCATCCTCCAAAATTTCCATCAACCACTCATGTGGATCTTGAACATTTGTATCGTCCAAGATGATTGGGTCAATTGTGTCACGAGCGTCATATCTCCTCCTCAAAGCACGGTTATACTTAATGTATACCAAATCATTTAACTTTTGTTGCTCCAATCGATTTCTTTTCTTGGAATGAAGCTACATAAATAAAATACAACTATTAGCATATATTATATAACTAGATTTGATCCCGTGTAATACACGGGGTAATTCTGAAAAAAATTAAATCATATCAAAAAACTAATATTACAAGTATGATTTGGTTTATTTAAACCATTTACTATAATCTAATTTAAATTTAATAGTATTATTATAAACCTTCGAAATTTGTTTATTCCGCAATGTAATCGAATTAATATTGTTTAAAAGAAATAAACGAATGATTCTAACCTTGACAGTAAAATCATCTTTTTGTATATCAAGGTTGTCTATAAGAGTGATATTCTTTTCATCCATTGTTCTGTAATATGGTAAAAATTCAAAAGATTAAAAAAATAAAAAATTAGAACTATTTTTGTAATACAAAATAACACAAAAAGTGTAATCAATGAGCATAAATACAAAGTCACATACGAGAAATCAACAACTCCAAATTGGACTATAAACATGAATAGAATCATCATAATCATATCATCATGTGTAGGAAAAAATAAAAATTGAAGAGCGTTTGTAATACAAAATAACACAAAAGTGTAATCAATGACCATAAATACAAAGTCACCTACGAGAAATCAACAACTCCAACCTGGACTATAAACATGAATAGAATCATCATAATCATATCATCATGTGTAGGAAAAAATAAAAATTAAAGAGCGTTTGATTAATTACCTTTGTGTGTGTATGTGTAATTGATAGTGGCTTAATTAAGAGAGTTGCAGCAATTGATTGAGATTGAGAGATTGAAAGGGTATTTATAGATTGAGATTGAGAGATTGAGATTGAGATTGAGGTGTTATTTTTGGATTAAAACTGTTTGATTTAATTATGTAGAGGATTTTTGAAAGTGGTATTTTTTCTTTTACATTATTTTATTTATTGTTTTCATATTTATCTATAGTTTGGATTAAAAAATGAAAATTTTTAAAGAGTTTGAGTATATTTTTTTGTTCCAAGAAGTTATATGGAATTTTCTTAACAATTAAGAAAATAGGAAAAATAAGATTTTTCAACTTTGGAAAACTCTTAGAAAATTGTACTTTGAAAATAGAGAGAATATTTTTAATTCTTTATATCACCAATGAAAAATAATAATACGTGTATTGATTATATTAAATATTACACAAATATATGTAAAGGATTTTTTAAACCGTTTGATTTAATTATGTATTTTTGAAAGTGGTATTTATCTTTTACATTATTTTATTTATTGTTTTCATATTTATCTATAGTTTTGATTAAAAGGTTTGATTTAATTATATAGATGTTATTTTATTTATTTATTGTTTTCATAACCGAAACCGGCTCACCAGAACGTGACACGTGGCAATTCGGCTCACCAAACCGTTTGATTTAATTATGTATTTTTGAAAGTGGTATTTATCTTTTACATTATTTTATTTATTGTTTTCATATTTATCTATAGTTTTGATTAAAAGGTTTGATTTAATTATATAGATGTTATTTTATTTATTTATTGTTTTCATAACCGAAACCGGCTCACCAGAACGTGACACGTGGCAATTCGGCTCACCAGAGCATGACACGTGTCAAACCAGTTACTCTTTTATTATATATAGATTATAAATAATAATATGTTACAAATAAAATATTACTTACGTGTTCAAATACACTCCAATTACATTCACAACCCGATGAGCTACACGTAAGACTTAGCACCTTGACCGCAAACTTTTGTAGTGTAGGTGTTTCGGCTCCATATTGCGCCCACCACTCCGCCGGTGCAAGGTTTGATCTCATTTTTATTGCAATGAGATTCTTAAAAATCCCTTGTGCGGCTCTATATATAGGAAGCTCGGAATGAATTGCCTCCTCCTCGGCCTCATTCAACGCCAACTTGTGAATGCAAGCAAACAACCCTTTAGTCACCTCATGATCAAAAGCGATATTTGGGTCGTTATAAAACAACGCCGGATTCAAATAATGCCCAGCCGCATGCAAAGGTCGATGTAATTGCAAAGTCCATCTCTTGTCAATGATGGCAAAAAGTTCTTCATATTTATCGACCTTGTTATTAAAAGAGTTGGCAATACACTCCTTTGCCTGATCCATCGCTTCATAAATATATCCCATATGAGGCTTTCTTTCCCCGTCGACCAAACTAAGCACTCCTAATAATGGCAAACCCACTTTCACCGCAATATCTATATTTTGCTAAAAGTTTGGCAACAATATAGTGTTAGCCGTTTGCCTTCCTCCCACCTCTTTCAGTCTTTTGCAAATTTGCTTTTTGTCCACTTTTCGGAAGTGAACATTTTTCGCAAAATCTTTTTGTGAGTCCGAAAGCAATTTAACGTGATAAAAGCCGTGGCAAACCGGGTCTTCGTGGGCCTAACCATGTCCCTTTGCCCAGTGAAATCTCGCATCATATTTAAGAGCAACGTTCGGTTGTAAATATATGTGTTCACCAAAATTGCCCTTTCAAGCGCCTTCTTGAGATGCGGCAACTTAAAGATGTCTTCCAACATCAAGTCAATGCAATGGGCCGCACACGGGGTCCAATAAATGTGTGGATACTTTTCTTCCACGAGTTTACCTATATTATGATATTATCAATTAATAATGATTGTTAGCCATTATCTTGAAGTAACAAACAATAACAAAAAGTTTGTTGTTATTTATAAACTTACCGGCTAAAACGTTGTTACTTGCACTATCGGTAATAATTTGAACAATATCATCCGGGCCGACTTTTTGAATGAATTGGTCAAATAACTTGAACAAGTTGTCACCATATGAGAATAGCTCGAAGCATCAACGGACTTTATAAACATACTCCCTCGAGGAGTATTCACTAAGAAGTTAATAAGTGTTCTTCCTTTCTGATCCCTCCATCCATCTGCCATCAATGAACATCCAAATGTCTTCTTCTCAAGCTCATTTTCTTTCAAAAGCTTCTTTGTATGTTCCTTCTCAAGCTTCAACATAGGAACTCGTGCTTCATGATAGCTAGGTGGTTTCAAATCTACACCATATTCGGCAATTGCTTGAATTGCGGGCTTTAAACTATCATACTTCATCGCGTTGAATGGAATACTCGCATCGTACATCCAACGACAAAACTTTTGTATCGCATTAAGTCTTAGCTTTTTTTGTACTTCTTTGTGTTGGGAGCTTCCTACAACGTTCCCCCTTTCTTTCCCACTTGACCGGACGGCTTGTAGAACAAATTGATGGGCCCTTTCACCTTTGTAAATGTATTCGCCGTTGCTTGCTTCTTTCCTTTAGCTTGAATTTGCCTCCTAAGTTCATCTTCATCTTCATCATCATCCTCGTCCTCATCTTCTAACTTGACAACCTCGTTGAAGTGGGGTATCTTATTCGCCGCTTCTTTCTTTTCCTTCTTTTTCTCAAAAAGTTCTTTGAACATTTGAGATACATCATCTGAGACCTTTTTACATTTCTTTATATTACGGTCATCCCCAACAAGGTGATGTTTAAGTCTAGTAATTTCGGCCGTACAAATTTTACCACAAAAGTGGCATTGGACGCTATTCTTGGTTCCTTCAATAAAAGTCCCGTATTGCCACCTCGGATCATCTTTATCTCTACTCATCTTTATATAATAATCAGAAATCAGAAATTTAACTTAGTTTACAACTTATTTGAACATAAAAAAATCATAAATCAGAAATATAACTTAGATTTTGATAAATGAAAGAATATTACTTAGAACATATATAATATCAGAAATCAGAAATATAACTTAGATTGTTGATTCAGAAATCAGAAACAGAAATATACATCAGAAATCAGAAACATAAATATAAATCAGAAATATACTCAAAAGTAAGAATTCAGATTGTTGATTATTTAAGGTTCAGATAAGAGATTGTTGATTATTTACATTCAAAATTCATAAAAACGAAAGTCAAAATTCATAAAAACGAAAGTCAAAATTCAGTATCTTACCTATTGCCGGAGGTAGAGCAAGCCAGCAAGGTCACCGGAGCAGAGTAGGGTCGCCGGAGGGAGGCAAGGTCGCCGAAGAGAGCAAGGTCGCGAGAGGGAAGGGAGAGGTCGAGGGAATTTGAAATCGGTGGTACTGTGGGTTTTTACTATTTAAAAGTAAATTAAAATAAAAATAAAATAAGATAAAAATACAAAAAAAATAGAAAATCAATCGTTATCGTTATAATACCAATATCAACCCTTTATCGATATCGTTATTTTGCGTTAATTGCGTTATTGACAACAGTGATGACTACCCACCTACATCTTCTCCGACCAACCTTTTTCCCGAACATCTTCTCCAACCAAACCCAAAAACATTAGATTATATTATCAAGATCATCAACAACACAACCCTAAATCAAATTCTCAAAATCAAAATCCCTGAAAACTTAAAGCCCTAAATCAACACCCAATACTAAATCAAACATAATCCCAAATGCAAAACCAAAATCTTCATGGAGGAAGACTGAAATCAAATTATTATTATCATCCATTCAATCAAATTGTTACCATTCATTCAATGAAAACAACATGTTCATTTTCGTATGAGATGTTCCCATGATTATGCAATCAAAGAAAGACAATATGATAGTGGCAACGATGAGGCCTTTCCCGATTCTTTTTAGACATGTGGTGTAACTGGGGTTGACCAATGAGAACTTGCAGGGGATGTTGGGTTGAATGAGGCCAAGGTTGGGACCAATGCAATTGGTGGCTATGCGTAAGAAAAGCAAAGACGGATGTAGTCTAAGACGATCTAAGGGGCATTGTAGTTGGGTTTTTGCAGAAGAGTGACATCCATCTAAAGGAGGGTTGTTTAGTTTTTACCTTTTCTTTTCTTTTCTTTTTACTCTTCATAAAATTATATATAATTTTTTTAACTCTAATTAAAAAGACATGGAAAATGACCATAATACCCCTTATTCAACAAAAGTCAACGAAAAAAATAAATTAACGGTCGTTAGTAGGATGAACCAAAACCAAGTGAAATTACAAACGTAAAGGACCATATCCGAGTTATGTTGAAAAATTGCAACTTTGCAAAGTAAACTTTACTTTAATTTTGAACAAACAACAAGGGCAAAAGCGTAATTTACTCATGAAAGTAGTAAGAAGGGCAAGAAAGTAATTTGACCTCCCCTGTGTTTCTCTTGCCCAAAAACAGCGGTAGAAACCCCTCTTCTACCTGCTTTGCATCTTCAAAGCTTGAAAACACCAGCAAAGTTGCAGATAAAATCGACGAATTTCGACTTCTAACGTTGATCAAAGATCAATCCTAGGTTACGCAATATCGTAAATTTGTCACCATTGGTAAATTATCTTTATCTGATCTTCTCATCCCAATTTGTGCTTAATATGATCAATTGTAGTTCCCCCAATTCTTCTTTAATCTTTACGCGTATTAATTGAGTATTCTTGGTATTACAGTGCTTGAATGTAGTAAGATTGAACTAATTTGATGAACTGGTGTATGAATTTATTTGTTTTGTGTTGTGGAGTAAGTGGAATTTAGTAAATTTATAACCTAGGGTTTTTTCATTATCTAATTCAGCTATTTCTCTTATTATGATCAATTGTAGTTCCTTAATTCTTCTTTTCATGTGTTAGTCGAGTTTTCTTGGTATTCCGAGTGCTTGAATGTAGTAAGATTGAACTAATTGATGTATTGGTGTATGAATTTATTTGTTTTTGTGTTGTGGAGTAAGTGGAATTTGGTAAATTGGTAATCTAGGGTTTTTTCATTGAGTTTCTAATTCACCTATTTCTCTTAATAATATGATCAATTGTAGTTCCCCAATTCTTTTTCCGTGTGTTAATTGAGTTTTCTTGGTATTCAGAGTGCTTGAATGTAGTAAGATTAAATTAATTGATGAACTGGTGTATGGGTTTATTTGTTTTGTGTTATGGAATAAGTGGTATTCAGTAAATTGGTAATTTAGGGTTTTTCATTAATTAAGCGTGGGAAGTGCTTATTTAATTCCGATATTTCTTTTAATATGATCAATTGTAGTTCTCTCATTCATTCCGTGTATGTGCTAAGTTCAATGTCCTCGATTTGATTATACCAGAATTTATTAGTTTTATATTGGGGTTTATTTTTCTAGGAATTTTATTGATTAAGTTGGAGGAAGACAATCGTATCCCAGTAATTTGCTTAATATGATTCATTTGTATATGTTCTACTTTTACCAAGTAATCATGGTCGAGTACTAATTCGAGTTTTTTTAATTCTACGATCTCTGGGTTTCTTAGTATTGTAATGACTGAAGTGAAGTGGATGGATCATCCTTGGTCTTTGACTTATTAACCTAGTTGAAAGCTAATCGAAATGCCTGTCATCCATCTCTCTCTACCTAAAAAACATTAACAAGAGTTGTTGGTCATTTCTGTCTCTGAGTGTTTGTTTTTCATATTGGCCAGTTTCCGCTTAGAAATTTAGTTTGCAATTGCAAGTTTATGCAATGATACTGGTCCGCTTGCTGAGTACCAGGCTTAGGTACTTATGTAAATTCTTGTTGTGTCTTGTGTATCGTCGTTAGTTTATTATGCTGCCCTTTTTCATTTACTGTTTAAACTTGTCGATCCTTCTTTTTTTGTTTCATACGTTATGCATCCAGGCACATATTCCGTGATTTTCGTTACCCTGATGTTATCTTATGTTTCTTTAATCTGAAGGTTTCTACAGTTGAGGCTAATGAATTCTTTATTGATTTCTATAAATAACAAATTATATAGGGGGGATTTATCTTAAGCATTATTGCCTGTTGTGGGTATTAGACTATGGATAGGGACGTGTAGCTAGCATGAATGGGAGAAGGGGAGTTTGGAGAAGATAGAGAGTAAGACAGGGGGATGGGTAGAGCGGTGGCAGTTCGGTTACGAGAACCATACGTTAGATAGCAAGGCATTTTACATTTTCTTAGTGTTCATCTGGTTGCATGCAAACTCTTCTGCAACTTTTCTCACATGTCATGAGCCTCTCCATGTACATACTCGCCTCCCCACCATAGGACCCTACCTCTGCATGAGATATACCGAGTTCGTTTTGTCTGGTTTGTCTGCTGTGGGTGATTTTGTAGTCTACTACCACTAACTTTTAATAGAATATTGCATTGAACTTACTTACAAATTTACACTTTTCTGGTTTTCAACTGTAACATATTAGATTTGATTTTGTAGTTTTTTTTGTAGCTTGCTTAGGATACAGATTACAGATACATACTCGGATTGCAAAAATCAAGGAGGAAAAGTGTATTAGTCTTTCCCTAGTAGCAGACCTAGTGGTAATAACTAATAACAGTATTATTTTAGCTGAGTGTTAGATGGAAAATCATGTAGTGTATGCCATAATATCTCTACAATAATACTCCTTTTATAGAGAACATAGAGTGCACTCTTTGGAAGCATTTGTGCCATTATTCGGAGTCTTTTTATTTTGAGAAATTGACACGCATCATAAGGATATTTAGAAAGTTGAGGGATCTATTGAAAGTCTATGATTATATTTGTGGATATGTTACTCACTTTTTGAATAATTAGGATTCTGAGGTGAATTTTATGTCGATAGGTGTCACATCAGTTTTTTCTTGAGTTACCACTTAGGAGACCTTTTGGTCACATGCTATGCTGATGTGCTATCAATGTCTGGTACGGTTAGTGGACCCTACTTGGCGGGCGGTAACAACAAAAGCCAAGTATTAAGTCTATTTATTATTCTCTATCTCATGGCTTATGATATTTCTGGGGTGTTTTTATGCAGGTTGATCTAGGCTCATGGTTTAGTATAAGATACTTTTTTTGAATTTATTTCATAATTGTAATGGATCATACACGGTCAAACTCTGGCACTGCTGAGGATAATACTGGAATTCCTGATGATTTGCGGTGTAAGAGATCAGATGGTAAACAGTGGAGATGCCATGCCATGTCCATGCCAGACAAAACAGTATGCGAAAAGCACTACATTCAGGCCAAGAGACGGGCTGCAAATTCGGCAATGAGAGCCAGCCTTAAGAAAGCAAAGCGGAAATCCGTAGGTGAAAGTGACAGTTATTTAGAGAGTAAGAGCGACGATATGGATTCACCTCTCGTGGATTTCCCGACCTCCTCGGCCTTGGGGAGTAAAAACAAGGAGAAGTTGCCAAAGAAGCAGATTAGTTATTCTCCTGAAACACCTTCCTTCAAAAATTCATCTGTTCACATTTCTTCAAAATCAAACGACGATCCACAAAGAGATTTGGCAGAGTCTGAAGAGACACCAAGGGCTTACAGGACACCATCTTCTGTTGCAGACTCGTCAAAGAGCAGATCTGATAAGATGCATGGTGCTAGTGGCATGACGGTAAGCAGATTTGTAATTTTGCATTGTTCCTGATAAAAATTTAACAATATTACTGCAAAGTATTAATTAGCTTATTAGTACTTCATGATTTGCGCATAGTAGAGCGTTCTATGAAATGATCCAAGTGTCTTGCTTTTAATCAATAGATTTTTGACGCTATATCAACTTATGCGACAAAGCATCAACACTGACTGGTTAATAGCTTAACTGGTAACAAATTGCCTTAATGGAATAATTTGGTGGTAAATTGCTATTTCCCATAAATAAGAAAAAGTAACTTGCTATGCATGAGAATTGAACAGAAGTACGATGCTAGTTTACGTATTTTCTCCAAAGTTGCCTTCAAGTCAAATCTATAAGTGCATGTGGAGAGAAACACAGCAAGATCAAGACGGCACAAATTATTTTCAATATTTTGTATTTTCCTTGTTCAATCCTTATAACCATGTATTGGTTATAGTGATACCAATGAATTCTGGAATTACCAGACAGCAAAATCCTCACATGCCTTAAATGGAATTAATTGGAGTTGAGATACTTCCTTTCACCATGTTGATTTACTAAAGTTTAGTTTGCATTATAAGTTCTTTAATATTTATATACAATTTTTATTTGGCTCGTTTTCAGGAAACTTCTGATGGAAGCTCAGAGTCCTCTGAGGATACAGGTGGACAAATTTGTCATCAATGCCGGCGGGATGACACAGAGAGAATTGTCTGGTGCCTCAAATGCGATAGGAGAGGATACTGTGATGAATGCATCGCCACATGGTAAGGTTGACTGTGTTGGCAATAGTGCATTTTTTTGGACTGAAAATTTTACTTGATTTCACCCTCTTTTTACAGGTATCCTGACATTCCAGCTGAAGAAATTCATAGAATTTGCCCAGCATGTCGAGGCAGCTGTAACTGCAAGATGTGTTTACGTGGAGATAATATGATAAAGGTAAGGGATTTCTGTTGAGTAGATCAAATAAAAAACAATGGAAAATTAAGTGATAGAATAAACAGCTCAGTGTCACTGTCCCAGAGGTGGGTGGTGAGAACCATTGGCTTGCTGAGCTTTTCTGATTGGGTTTCTCATCGTATGAAGATGTTGTTCTCCCTAGGGATGAGATCTGGACCGGACCGGTTGGTACCGATTGTTTTGGGACTAAAAAGTGGTACCGAAAAGTATGTATCGGTTTGGTTTTGGGACGAGAAAATCGGTATAAAATTAGGACCACTTAGGAGTTAGAAAATTTTAAAATGTATCAAATGTTTATGAGTGTATCAAAACCAATAGCAAACCAAAATACCTTCATAATGTTTCAAATGCATTTCAAAATCAATCCTGAATCCCAAGTCCATTGGTTTTTTGATGGCGATTAAAAGACTGGAGACAGAAACTTCATTTAGGAGAAAACATAATTGGATTAGGAAAACATGAACTTTATTTAGGAGATGATATGCGCTATCAAAGAATTTAAATGGCACTGTCTTTTAAAATCCCGGTACCGAATACCGATTTTGAGGATATTTGGAACCGAAAACCAGACATAATACATGGTATTGGTACCGGTTCGGTTTGGGAAAACGGTCCTCGATGCTCATCACTAGATTTGTCTACATTTGTAATTATTTCTGGGTGCTCATTTGAAGAATGACCAAAATTCTTTTTTAACTTGTAGGGAAAAATAAAGGACATACCTGCCCAAGAGAAGTTGGAGCATCTTTTTTGTCTTTTGTCTTCGGTGCTTCCTGTGGTTAAGCAGATCCACTTTGAACAGTGCTCTGAATTAGAACTGGAAAGAAAACTTCGAGGTAAGATACTTTTGAAGATGGAAAATGCAATTGTGGAGTCATGTAGTTTTAACTTTCTTTAATATGGAGATAATATGTTTTTGCTTATTTTTTCTTTAGGAAACAGAATAGACCTTCCCAGGACGAAGTTAAATGCAGATGAGCAAATGTGCTGGTATCACTTCTTAGCTGAGAAATATCTATATGCATAAAAAACCCGAAAAAAATAATATCAAGACATATTCTATGCTGTTAATATCGATGATATATCGGACCTACATAAAATATTGGTGGTAAAATATTGGTCAGAGTGAGTATTGGTTCCGATAATATCAGCGATATTTGCTGATATTTCGAAATTTTTGGGCTTTTGTATATTTACTTGGGCCTTCATTTAATGATAGTCAATTAGTCTAAGTTAGGTTTCCATCTTGATCTCTTCTACATTTAATTAATGTATATGATATGGTTATGGATTAATGGATGCATACATACATATATAGAGGGAGGTTCATACGAAAAATATAACTTTTTAAGAAAACGCGAGGAGCAATCTCAACCACTCATCTCGGTCAACAAAGGCGACTTTGACCAGTCCCCTCCTTTAATAACCTCTACCCTCCCATGAATCGCGTCAATCCTCCGTGATCACGTCCACCGTAACCGCGAGATGAGTGGCTGAGATTGCTCCCACGTTTTATTAAATTGACATGCTTCTCGTTTGAACCTTCCCCTACATATATATGTTATATATATAATTCTAAGAAATATTATATGAGCCGCTATTTTGGACCAATATAAACCGATATAACCGATAGTTCAAACATTGGTCCTTACCTGTCTTATTTTAATTTGCTTAGTACTGCTTTTTGCAAAAATTTCTGGGAATGCTAATGCTACATGTTGAATACGACCTTGAGCAAAATATTTTCTTTTGTGATGCATGATCTATAAGCGCAAAAGTTTCTTTCACGTGCATATAAAAGATATCTTACTAAGAAGTGCACCGTGGCAGTGACTTCTGCAGATTACCCATAATTGATTATCACCGGCACTGCGGGACATGCTCGTATGATATATGCCTCAGATGCTGCCAAGATGTAAGAAAAGCCTCAAAAGATGGCGGTGAAGCAGAGGTGAGCGGAAATCTGACCGATGGGGGAAATGAAGATACAGATCCCCTTGAAAAGCAAGAGACACCAACGAAACCAAGAATGAGACTATCCAATAAGCTTTGTGATTGGAAAGCCAATACTGATGGAAGTGTTCCATGCCCACCAAAGGAGCATGGTGGCTGTGGTAACTCACCCTTGATGCTAAAACGTATTTTTAAGATGAATTGGGTTGCGAAACTTGTGAAAAATGTCGATGAAATGGTTAGTGGGTGTAAAGTGTACGATATCGACCCTCCTCCAAAGATAGATAGTGTAAGCAATAATGACTACAATTTCGTGTATGCGCCATCCAGTGAAGATATAAAAAGGGAAGGGATCGATGAATTCAAAAAGCATTGGATCAAAGGTGAACCTGTTATAGTGAGAGGGGTTTGTGATGAATCATCGATGTTAGGCTGGGATCCTATGGTCATGTGGAAAGGAATTCAAGAGACAACGGATGAAAGAATGAAGGACGAAAATAATAGAGTTGTGAAGGCTATAAATTGCTTAGATCGCTCTGAGGTACGTTTTTTTACTCCAAATGATAGACTTTGTAGAACTACTTCTTTCTCATTATCTTTGACATTTATAGTTTCTGCTATCTTGGAGCTGGAAGTGGCAAAGTCTCCCCCTCAAACTTCAAAAATAAAATTTTATCAAGTCCAAAACATCGACTACCCGCTTGAAAGTTAATTTATTTATATCAGAAATTTCTTTTTCATCCTTTAAAAATGCCAAGTTTTCTAGTTACTTTTTTTATTACATATTTTTTACGATAAATTTCATGTATTTTCCAAGGGATTTTCTTATTTATGGTTAGCCACCACACATATTATATTTGTTTGTATAATTATAGACATAGTTATGTTGTTTACGTCACCCATATATTTCAACTCTTTTTTATAACTATTTCTAGGATAAATATATACTTAAAAGGGTTTTTTCTCAAACCTCAAAATTGTGAATTTTCTTAGGCATCCCCTAGATAACTGATGACTGCTGATATACATCTTTTTTGCCTATGTCTAATGCCAGATAGATATTGAACTTGGACAATTTATCAGAGGATACTCCGAGGGCCGCTTACGGGAAGATCATCAGCCAGAAATGTTAGTGCTAAAGAACTGGCCTTCTCCCAGTGCCTCTGAAGAGTTCTTATTGTACCAGAGACCAGAGTTTATTAGTAAACTGCCATTGCTCGAGTATATTCATTCCAAGTGGGGCCTTTTAAATCTTGCTGCAAAATTGCCTCATTACTCTCTGCAGAATGATGTAGGGCCTAAGATCTTGATTTCTTATGGAATGCATGATGAACTTGGTCAAGGCGACTCGGTGAACATGCTCCGTTTCAATATGCGTGATGTGGTGAGTTCATTTATCTTTATTTTAGGTTTCTTTTAATGCTTTTTGTAGTGATGATGATCCCGACTTTGAGTAATAATATTGACATGAGATATTCAAGGTTGGGAATCTGTCTTTTTTTGCAATCATCTAGATTTTTCAGCACCCTGAGCTTATGGACTGTCTTAAAAATCGAGAGTGAATATATGGTTAATTTTAACCGAGGTTTTAAAAAGGCGGAATCGTGCCTCAAGGAGTTTTCTCTAGTGAGATGAGGCGTAAGCCCCGAGGCGGAAATATATACACTACAGAAAGTATATGCAATAGATACACACACTTGACACTTGAGTACTAGACACTATATATATATATATATATATCATACTAAATTACTAAAAGAATTTACATATACAAACTACGTTTTTTATGCAATACACACACTTGCAATTATATGCAATACACACACACACACACACACACACACTTGACACTTACGTTTTTTATTTGGTTTTTATGCACAAGTACATTATGCACCTGTGCATATTACAAAGTACGTCTATGCACAAGTGCATACGGTCCAGATGGAGGGCTACGAGGGTGTTCATTGGTTTTCCGTTTTTTTGAGGTTTATATGTATATGTATATATTAATATGCTCACAACACATTAAGATAAAGTATTAAATATCAACAAAGTGTGAGTAAAAGTTTGACTATGAACCTCACACGTAGTAGAGAGTAGAGACTAAATATAAGAGAAGTGCATCCAGTAAATACATATACATAATACTTTTGTGAACCAAAGAGAATCGAAGAAGAAAATGCAACAAAAAAAAAACCCGGCAGAATACTTCATGAAGGACAATAGATGAGTAGCAGATAGGGCTTAGGAGAACCGGAGAAGAACAAGGTTTTCAAAAAAAGAAATAGCAAAAGTTATAGTCATTTTAGTAATTTACGTCGGTATCAAGGCGTACGCCTCTCTACTGCCTCACCGCCTCAAACGACCAAGGGTATGATTTCGGACCACCTTGCCTTGAGGCGTACGCCTCACACGCCTTTTAACACCATGATTTTAATAGGGTGGGGTTAGTTTGGAACAACAGCAAATGGTTTTTATGATAAACTTCCTTGCGCTGTTGGTGCAAATAAAAAAGTTTGATTTATTGTATATTTTTTCCGTTGTAGGTGATTTTAATTTTAGTCCAGGCTAATAATAATACATTTGAGTTATGAATTCATATGGCATTAATAGGTATACCTATTGGTTCATACGTGTGAAGTAAAGCTTCAAGGTTCGCTAAAGACAAAGACTCTGCAGAGACATGGAGGAAGTCTAGGAGAATCTGAGGCTGCGAAGTCGCCAGCTAATGCACCAAACAATTTAAGTGAACAGACATTACAATCACCGATTGCTGAACATAATACGAAAAATAATGGGGAGATAGATTTAGATTTAATGGAAGATGATAGAACAGAAAACCAAGGGGTCAGTACTATTACAACTATCACTGCCACCACTAGCAATGATGAGAAAACGCTTAAATGTGAAGATTTAAACGGAAATTGTGAAGAGAGTATTACAAAAAGTCGTCCAGGGGCAATTTGGGACATATTTCGCCGTGAGGATGTTCCAAAGCTGATTGAGTATATGAGGGTTCATTGGGAGGAATTTGGTATGGCTGACAACGTCATAAATGATTCCGTAAGTCCGATTTTTAATTACTTTTGTTTTATTCTGTTAAATGAGATTTTTTCGATAAGAGGGTCGTTGATCGATGGTACATGATATGTGGATCTTAGGTACCGTGGCCTCTTCATGAAGGAGTGATGTACCTCAACGTTCATCATAAAAAGAAACTAAAGGAAGAATTTGGTAAGTTTTACCATCAAGACACATTTATTGTAAGAGATGTCAGTGGTGGATGCAGGATTTTTTTTCCTAGTGGGGGCACCTTTAAGGTAGATTAAATTCCCGCAAAGTTGTCCCATGTATTTTTAGCAGCCTAAATCCACCGTTTCGAGGGATTTTTAAAGTTTTTTGGTTGATTTCAAGAGATATTTTTGGTTATTTCAAGGGATTCAAAAAAAAAAATTTGGTTGATTCCAAGGGATTTTTAAAGTTTTTTGGGTTGATTTCATATTTAAGTTTCTTTTTGTCGATTTTTCGAGGGATTCTTTTTGGTTGATTTCAAGGCACTTGTTTTTGTTGGTGGGGGTCTAGATGAGAAATTACTGGGGGTAACTTTGGTAGAAAGTTAGAGATTATGTTTTTTATTGTCTATATTTATGTTAATTCCTGGTCAGGTGTAGAGCCATGGTCATTTGAGCAGCAATTAGGGATTGCTGTATTCATCCCTGCTGGATGTCCTTTCCAAGTGAGGAACCTTCAGGTGAGTTCAATGCTTTTATAAAGAACTCATTTCCTAGGATGAATAAAAACTATAAAGTGGATAATTTTATGGAATGGGTGTATTATCAGTTTATCACTAATGATCTTAGTTTTAACACGTGCAATTGATTAGGGTCGTGTTCGAAGGAGAACAACAACCAATAATAAAACACGAGAACGGCCAAATCACATGTGATTTTACACTAGAAATAACTAATGATCTTAATTTAACACATGTAATTGACTAGGGTCGGGTTCGAAAGAGAACAGTAACCAAATAAGAAAACACGAAAACAGCCAAATAACATTTGATTTTACACTAAAATCACGTGTAATCACATGTTATACAGGCTGCCGTGTAATCACATGTGATACAAGTTGCCCGTACCCCTTGAGTTGACCGTGTTTCGTGGTCGCATGTGATTTCAGTGGTAAATCACATGTGAATTGGCCGTTCTCGTGTTTTTTAAACCGCCCTCTAATTGACTACGGCTAAATTGCATTATCTGCACTCTTCTCTTTCGATCTTAATCTTGTTTCTTGCTATTTTTCTTGTGTTTATATGTTTCAATGTTTTTTCTATTCTCTGAAGAGGGTGAGTATATTTTCCTGCATTCATCGTTACTTGTAGTCTGTAGAAATGCTCAGTTCTTTTTTTTAAATGTTTTAAATCCTCTGTTTCATTTCTGGTTATTTGTAACTTTTGCAGTCATCAGTACAATTAGGCCTTGATTTCCTTTTCCCTGAAAGTCTAGGGGAGGCTGTAAGATTAGCTGGAGAAATCCGTGAACTTCCGAATGACCATGACGCAAAGCTTCAAATGTTAGAGGTGAAACATTCTTTCATTACCTATAAGAGAATAAACCCTCCTTGTGTATTCAGTTCCCTCATAGTCCCTTCATCTGCACGATGTGCACCTTTGCATACAAGTAATTTGTAGCGTTTGTAAAAGAAAAGTTAAATGGTTTGTATTTGAAACTCCCTCAGAGCCCCTGTATCTATAGGGGCGGGTTCAAATGAGAACTCATTTTTCATTGTGAACGTGAGGACAATCAGGAGCGCGACATGTGACACGTTAAGTATGAATAGCGAAGGTGAATGTTTTATGCGTTATTCATGATGAATAATGTGACATTCAAGAGGAATAATATATTATTCCTTCACCTTGAATGTTGTGATATTCATCATGAATAATGCATGAACATTCACTTTCGTGATTCATACTAAATGTGACACCTATCGTGTTCTCGGTTGTCCTCACATTCGCAGTGAAAAATGAGTTCGCAGCCAAACTTTCGTCTATATATATGACAACATCATCTTACAAAACAGTGAAAGCTAACTTTACTATTTTCCTTTCTTCTAATTGGTTGTAGGTTGGCAAGATTTCTTTATATGCAGCAAGTTCATCCATTAAAGAAGTTCAAAAATTGGTGTTGGATCCAAAGTAAGACAGTTGGAATCTCTTTTTATTTATATTTATGTTATGCTTTTCCTTTTAAAGGTCATACCTTTTGTGGTCTTTCATGCTTTACAGCCCAATTCCTTATTATCTTATATATTCTTATAGAAATGAAGGCTTTAGCTTTATGGTTTAATTAGTGCCTGTATGGGCTGAGTGTCCCCTTCTTAGAAAGTCGAAGATTCTGGCTAAAAAAAGGATATCCAATAAGCCCGATACCATACTTTTGAGTACCATCAACATCTTTTTTAAGCTGTTTCCGTCCATTCCTCTTCTTTTTCGTGTGTCCCGTCTCAATTTGCTCAACATTATGCAAATGGGACCCCACGAACGAAAAGGAATCGCTGAATTGAAGGAAATGGCAAAAATGGATGGAGATAGTTTTGATCTTTAGATTGATGTCTGAATATCTAGAACCCCATTAGATTAGGTTCCAGCACATATTTAGGATACTTGCTCCAAATCTAGCTGATGCGGACTCTTAAAAGTTAAACAACTATTAGCTAGATGACATGATATATTCGTCGAACGCAACTTCTTTTTTCTTCGTTTTTGGTTGTAATTCATACATGCTCGTGTTTCTTCTCTTGCAGGCTTGGGGCTGAGCTCGCTTTTGAAGATCCGAATCTAACGAAATTGGTTTCAATGAATCTCGAGAAGATGACTAAACAACGGCAGGTTGCATGTGCTTGAACTAATCAACTTATATAAGCTCTTTTCTTTAGCTCCTATGTTTATTTTGAAATAGAGAAATTAGGAGAACATATCTAAAAGTTTAGAGGTTGAAGTGAAAGAATCTGTGTTTATATTATTAAATTTTTTAATAATATAATTAACGTTGGATCTCTAAAATGGAGAAATTATTGGAGTTGAATGTATGTATATATTTTGGGGAGAATTTTGCTTCTGTTTTTCTTTTCTTTTTGGAAAAACTATGGAGAATTTGGTATATGTGACAGGGTTGGAACCTATTTTGGCCGTAAAATCCTCTTTAAAAATCTTTTTTCAGTTTTCACGAGTTGAGGGTCTTTATGGAAATAATTTTTCTACACGGATAGTGGTAATGGTTGTGTAAATATAAGAGTATCTTTAATAACTATGCTATAGTTTTGTTTTGTTTTTTTAATTTTAAATACAACATAAAGAGTCAAAATATTTAAGAAAAATCACATTAAATTTCCATTAGTTATTCTATTTTAGTAATTCTAATATTTAGTATATTATTAAAATATGCAATATATTTAATAAAATATTATCTTTTTCTACTAAATATCTAATTTCAACACCTCTTAAACCAGGCTTGGTGACATTAATCAAGTATAAATCATATAATGATGGTCTTTTAGTCTATGAAACAAAAGAAAAAACCAATGTAACTATATGCTCTTAATGATGATGGATCATGGAATATATTGAATTATTTTTTTAACTAAGTAGGTTTCATTTACTTGAGAAATTAATAATGATATATTATATGTATATATAAGAGTTTAATCATTTGATAAATCTAAAGTTTTTGAATTTTGATATATCTAAAAGCCATCTTAAAGCAGTAGTTTAGAATTATTGATGTTATTGACATAATTGAATGTGTATATAAAGTGAACACAAAACAAACAAGCTTAAACGATCTTTTAATTAGAGTGTTTATAAGGTTTAAATGGTGTTCGCAAGTTGTAGATTTAGATTTATTTTCTTGATTTAGTTGGTGATTAGAATACGTTCACAAGCTATACAAAATCTTGTAGATTTCAAGTGTGTTCATAATGTGTTATGTGTATGTTATGGAGAGAGAAGAGAGTTGAGAGAGAGTGAAAGATTTAAAGTTATGCTGATTTAATTTTCTGATTAACTTTTGTGGTGTACACTGGATCTCATGAATCTCACGAATTAGAGAATTATGAAAAAAAATAATATCCCGATGCGTGTGTGTGTGTGTGTGCAAGATCGATCAATCCACATGTGATTTTGCATTGAAATCAAGTGCGATTACGAAATATGGTCAAAGCATGGGTGCACAGATGACTTGGTCGGCGATTAGGTAATGCGTATTTATATTTGATTTTACACGTGAGTTTGCTATAAAATACATGTGATTTGACTGTTTATATGTTATTTTATTTAGTTTTTGTTATCATTTGATCACATATATAAATATCTTTAAATTTTGATATTAAAATGTGATTGAAACATGAGATGGCCGCATGTGGGGAGTTTGATTCCGATGGTAGACATGATTCAATGCATGTTTGAAGAGTAAAGAAGTAATAATAATATTGGGGAGGATTTAATAAATAAAAAAAAGATATAATATATTAAATTTAGTAAATAAACACAAATTATATAATATTTATAAATTCCTTTTATAACACAATTTTTTTATAACCAACTAATTGTAAGTTTTCACATCTAACATACATCTACCAATTAAACCTTCGATCGATCATAAATGGTCTAGAGTCATTACAAGTGAACCTCTATAACCATAAAAGAAGATAATATTTCTACTACATCCCTCTGAGCCTTGTCGATGCACCATATCCTTGCATAACACAGTTTGCCACTTGATCGGTGTTGGTTTTATGCTTTATTTATATTTAGTGGGTGCATCTTTAAGGTGGATCAAAGATCTGTAAAGTCGTGATTTTAATATTGGGAAAAGTGAATGGGGTTTGACCCATTGTCGATTTAGAGAACGAAATACATTTCTCCAAATGAAAGAATTTGAATTTCTTAGCAAGACATAAGACTACTTCGTGTAAGCCCATGTTTTTTAGCCGAGTCCATCATTTGATAAGGGTTCTTTCTATTTTTGGTCGATTTTGAAAGATTTTTGGTTGATTTTGAGGGATTATCCCAATTATACAAATGATAATCCACTTAGTTACATGATTTCTTTTTCATATAAATAGATATAAGATCTATGAGACAATTACAGAATTACTTAGAATTATATTTTGTGCTACAACCCTTCCTATTTGATAGAAAAGGATTCTATGATCCTAGATCCTTGATGTTCCTTACTTTTTTTAGGGATTTTGGCCATAATGCCCTTAGGGGCACCCCCCATTTTGTTATTTGCCCCTTCTCTCTCTCATTTTGCAGCGTATACCCCCGCCGCGCATTTATAGGTGCGTTATAACGCACCTATAGCTAAAAGACAAAAAAAAAACCTTTGACTGCCAATAGTCAACAAAATAGGTGCGTTAAGCGCTTCTTTAACGGCGCAACTCATTGGTGCGTTATAACGCACCCATAACGGTGCGTTATAGGTGCGTTATAACGCACCAATGAGTTTGACCGTGACCGTCTGTTTTGACCGTGACGAAACCCTAACGGCGTTATAGATGCGCATCTATAGCGCATCTATAACGCACCTGCAGTGTTAAGTGAAGATTTTTCCTATGATTTTATGTATAAATGAACGTCCATTTTCACCCAACTTATGCACTTCAAATTCATCAAAATGAGTGAACACCAAAAACTTTTGTTGTCTATTTCGGGTGGTGGTGGGTGGTGTCCAAACAACGACGGTGGATGGGTATATTCAACGCGCTATGCAAATCGTCGTGTGTGGGTGCCGATTACGACGACATATTCAAATATGGTAAAAAATATTTGTTCTAGATTTGGTATCGAACCTTCTGTTGGGGTCACTAAACTTGCGTACATCGAGTCGGGCAAAGTTTATATTCTAACGTCAGACGAACAGCTAACGACGTTTTTACAATCTGTTGCCGGATTAGAGCCTCCGGCAACACTTTATGTATATGACGATGTGACTACTGAAGAAAATGTTGAAGATAATTCGAACATCGGAGACGAAGACGAAGACGAAGTGACGGCAGGATACGTGCCTCAACATGAAAACCAGCATGGTGTTTCTAATGATTCATATGGTGTTTCTAGCCAATACACATCCACCTCCTATGTGCCCGAAACACAACAACCACCAGAAGACGAAGACGAGGACGAAGATGAAGGCAGAGACGGAGACGAAGACGAAGACGAAGACGGAGACGGAGACGGGGACGGAGATCCTGACAATTATGTATACGACATACCTACTTTTCATGGAAAATCATTTCCTGGAAATGATGATTTTCATGATTTGCCCCCTCACCCAAGGTCAGACGACACTGTCATCACACCCAACCAAGCCATACGGTATACCCGTCGTGAAAAAGTTAAACTACACCAGGTTTTTCGTACGAAACCAGATTTAACACTAGCCCTCGGATTGAAGTTCCTTCAAGAAGGTTTTGAGTTTAAAACGGAAAAATCCGACAAAAAAAGATATGTGGCAAAATGTGTGCATGAAAACTGTGATTGGCGCATATATGCTGCATGTATCGGAGGATCAACCATGTTTCAAGTTCGGACAATGAATGATGTTCACACGTGCTCGAGGACGCAGCTGCATCCTGCGCACCGTCAAGCAAACAGGAGAGTGCTGTCACATGTGCTTATGGATAAATCCGGCGATGTTAGAAGGAACCTTCGTGCTGCAGAAATTATGACGGATATGAAAGCGCAACATAAAATAAACATTTCGTACTGGCAAGCATGGCGTGCGAAATGGCAGGCAATAAACATGATTGAGGGTGACCCCGAGGATTCGTTTACCCGACTTCCTCTTTACTTTTATAACGTGGAGCTCAACAATCCTGGTACGCATACCAGGATTGTCGTAGGCAATGATGGACGGTCCGTTTCGTGTTTCTTTGCCCTTGGATGCTCGGTACGTATATTTTTTATTATCGAAACATACGCTTATTTGAAGATTCACACTTTACTTTCGGGTTTTCTTATATTTATCTATACCATTATTTTGCAGATTCGCACTTTCCGTTCCGGTTTGCTGCGTAAGGTGCTTATAATCGATGGTGCTCATTTGAAGGGTCGTTACTCGGGTACAATGTTCTTAGCAGTTGCTATGGATGGAAACAACCAAGTTGTGCCCATTGCTATTGGAGTGGTAAAGTCTGAGAGCGGCGAGCATTGGACTTGGTTTTTGACTATGCTGAGAGAATGTATTGGGGAAATGGAGGGGCTGGTATTCATGTCCGATAGAGCTAGTTCTATACACCTCGCAATAAACACGGTGTACCCAAATGCTCAACATGTGCTTTGTTGTCACCACCTATATATGAACATCAAAGCTAGGGCCAGCAACATCGAAGACAACGATACCCTGTTTTGGAAGACATGCAAAGCTTATACCATACATGAGTTCGACTCAAATGACTGCCCTACGAGCTGCAGTACCATACTCGGGCGAATTGCTGGATAGGATTGGCGCAGACAAATGGTCAAGAGCGCATTTTCCAGGACATAGGTACAACATAATGACCTCGAACAGTGTCGAGTCGATGAACGCACACGCCACAGTTGCAAGAAAACACCCAATTGTGGGCCTGATGGATTACTTTCGATCTTACCAACAACAATGGTATGCCAACCGTCGAAGAATTGCAGGTTATTACACTTACGTTGTACTTAATAAATTTGTGTTTTAACGTTTACTGTAATAATAAGAAAATAATTATCCCAAATATTTGTAGGAGCCATGAACAATAAACTTACCCAGTGGGCGGAGCTGATTGTACAAAGGAGAATAGGTAAGTGTAGTGGGTGGACTACATATGATATTGGCTATGGTTTGTTTGAAGTGAAGGATGGGTATAGGGATGCGAAAGTCCATATCTTGGATAAGACTTGTACGTGCAAGAAATGGCAACTTTCTGGTTTACCTTGCGGGCATGCTATCACTGTTGCACGAGAGATAGGAATGGAAGACTGTGCAGATTTAGCCTCTCCTTACTTCTCCGTGCATAACCTTAGGGAAACATACGCTCCGTGCATATACCCGGTTGGTCCGCAAGAAACATGGGTGTATCCAGATTACCCACTTATGGTCGTCCGTCCACCGGTAATGAAAAAACTACCTGGTAAACCGAGTAGCAATAATCGTATTCCATCTCGTGGTGAAGGAAGCACTCGCCTAAGATGTGGTATATGTCATCAATACGGACACAAACGCAGTCAATGTATTCACGTTCCGTCGGCTAGCCGTCCAACTCAAGCAGCGCCGACCCAACAACCTGATGAAAGCTTTAGTCGTCCTACTATTGATTTGAATGTTGATCTTAGTGGATATTATTGAAGTTTGTGTGTATGTTGTTTGTGTAAAAATTTACTTAAGTTATTATCGTAAGATGTCGTGAGGCAAAATCGTCAAAAGAAAGAACTCTTGTTCGATAAAACGTGCGATAAATGAAAGTAAATGGACAAAAAGATTGATGACGCAGGAAAAACCTCAGAATCGAGGAAAAAACCTGCGGCCGACTAAATAGGATAGTCGACGTTGCACTATTGATCACCAAAAAGGGGTGATATCCTCGAAGTTACAGTTGTATCGTACGATTACAATAAGGAAATGAATGATATCGAACGTAAATACAGAGAATAATGTTGATATTGCTACTTCTCTCTCAGAATCAGTTGTCTTGAGTGTGTAATCTTGAGTCTCTTTTATAGCTGTTGAGCTTGTAACCGTTCGTTCATTATTGAGCCATAAATGCAACGGCTATAACCGGCGCTAGTTTCATGATCGTAACGTTCAGGTTCTTTAATTAAGAGCGTATCTTGTTCAAACGGTCGGATTTAAGCTTGATGGACGATGGCTGTGCTTCGTGGTTATCTTGGATAAGTTTTCCTGCAATAAGAGCAAACTTAAACGTGTATATCGTTAGTTTAATCGTACGATCATATGATGATATCGCACGATCTACTTCTTTTTATCTTCGATGATCACTTGTCTTCGTTTGATGGTAATTATACCTTTATTCCAGGACCTTATCTTAATACAGGAATATTATCCTGGAAGATATCTTACGATTTCAATCGTTCGATCGTTCGATGATAAAATTTCACCTAAACAGTTTGCCCCCAAGATTTAGAAAATATATTAGATATTTTCTGAATCTTACATCTGCAAAATCAATTCGTTAGTATCTCAATTTCATCAAGTGCCAATTATTGAATATGAATCGGTTTTCACGTTAACGGCGTCGTAATTTTGGTTAAGTGATAGCTGTCATTACAACGGTTATCTGGGACAGGTGTCGATGCTTGATTAGACCTTCATTGCTTGGAGAGGAGGTTTGATTTGTATAAAAGACCGAATTTCATCCATAATTATTTCAAAATCTTTGTTTAATTTGAATTTCGAGATCTCGACAGAATCCTCTAGTTTTTGAGAAGATTTAATTCTATCTGCCTATAAGGTATTTTCTCTTCCCCACTCTCGATTCAGTTCATGCGTTTAAAAACTAAGGCCGATAAGAACCCTAGAAACTTTGATTTGCTGCGTTTTGATCGGTTGTATAGAAGTCTAGATCGTTTAAGCTTTAGAGAATTAATGGAAGTTAGGAGTACAATTAAGGATTTATCTGAGGTTTCGACCCTTAGGAAGTTAGCAGGGATGCCCGATGGCGCTATCGTTAAGTTAGCCGGCGAGGTTAGACCTGCCGAAGCCCCTGCGGGGTTCTTTGCGTTGTTCGAGTACCCCTTCAAGATTGGGTTCAGTTGGCCTTACAGCCCGTTGTCTAAAGCTTTTATGACTCGATTCAACTTGTCTCCTGGCCAACTTATGCCTCAGTTCTGGAGGGTGATACAGGTCATCGAACGAGTGACCAAAGACTGGGGTCGCCCGGCGTTCACTGTGAATGACCTTCTCTCGGCGTATAGCGTGAAGGTTTATGAGTATAACCGTTATGGGATCTATCCCAGGGATAGAGGGGATAACGTGTTAGTACATGGTACCCAGGTGTATGATCGTGGGTGGAAGTCCCGGTATGTATTCGTACGATCCTCATCGGTATTGGAGGATGACGGATGGGTTGCCCCTGAGTGGAACTCTTTAGGTATAGGATTTTTAATAATTTGTTCTTTCTTGAATTTTTCTGCTTTTATCGTGCTTGTTCTAACGTTTGTTGCTTGTCATCACGCAGATATTGATTTCACCATCGAAGATATCGAAGAATCCAAGCCTGCTATCGAGCGTTTTTTGGAATACGGCGTCAAGGAGCGTTCGTACTCTACTCAAAGATCGAAAGGTTCTTTGGAGGAAGACGACGAGGAGGTTCTGGTGTTAAGCGAAGAGGAAGAAGGAGAGATGGAAGGTAAGATCGTACGATGTATCTTTCACATTATGTTGTTTAACTTATCGAACGATAGCTAACATATGTTTCTTCTTTTTCAGGTCAAAAGAAAACATCTAAGAGGATGTCCAACCTTAAGGTGGCTAAAAGGGCGGCTGAGAAGAAGAAAGGAGTGGCCACTAGTGAGCCACCGGCTAAGAGGACGAGATCATCGTCTGATGCTCTGAATCCATCGAAGGATGCCGTACGACAGGCTGACGATGCGATAGATGCGACTCCGATTCACACGGCTCCTCCTTCTAAGATGCCGAAGAAGATTCCGCAGAAGCCTTTGAAAGAGAAGGTTGGGGAGACTTCAATCAACATATCCCTTCCAACGGGCTTTCTGGAAGGCGATGTCGTCAACCACGAGGATCTCTTCCCGGCCATCGAGCAGTATCTGCTTCCATCGCAGAAGGCTTTCTTTGACACACGCCGGATCAGCGAGCTTGATGCAGCTGCGGTTGGCTATTCTTTCATGGTAAGTATCGCATGTTTGTCAATTTTTAATCTTGAGACATTTTCCTAACCATCGTTCGTTTTTGGTTTGTAGGCCTTCCAAGCTTGCCTTGGTCTTCACTCCAAAATGGAGATTATTCAGAGTGACATGAAGAAAAAGATGTCTTCTGAGAGGGCTGCCGTAAAGGAGGCTGAGAAGGCTAAGGAGAAGGCATCGAAGATGGCTGCTGATCTGGAGGCCAAACGGGTTGAGGCGGATGATCTGATGGCTAAGTTGGATGAGGCTGAGCACGTTCGATCGGACCAACGTGCAAGGCTGACAGCGGCCAACAATCGTATCGTCAAGCTGGAGGAGGATCTTGCCGCATTGCGCATGGAGATGGCAAATCGCGAGAAGGCCTCATCATCTGACATCCAGGATCTCAAAGATGAGATGGTGTTGTCTAGGATGGTGGCCCGTGCAGCCTTAATACGCCAATTTATTGGTGGCACGTACACCATCGAGGCTGCCAAGGGTGAGCTGGGGGCTTTCCGTGATGCGATGGGATCTGACGATTATCTGGACGCAGATGATCTGAAGGATGTGGAGGAGGAGGAGGAGGATGCTGCGAAGACTAAGGAAGTTGAAGTCACGATGACTGAGGAGGGAGATAAGAATGAAAAGGCTCCTGGATCCGACGTCGTGGATAAAGCTACTGTTGACACTCCTCCTGCCATCGTAGATGATAGCGTAGTTGGGGAGGTTGGCTTAAAAGCCACTCCCAATGTTTAGTTTTTTCTTTGCAATCGTATGATGTAATCGCAGTACTTTTAAGTACTTTTTTAATGAAATTATCTATTTTTGCAATCGTGCGATGTCTCAGTACTTTTTATTTTTGTCCTAAGTACTTTTAATAAATAGATAATCATGCGTTTTAGCTGATTCTGTGTTTAAGGCCTCAATTAATCGTGCGTTTTGACTTGCGATGTTTATCATGAGTCTAAGGCACTTGAAAAATTTTTAGAAACGTTTCTGTTAATCGTGCGTCTGGGGTTTTGACTTGCGCTCTTGCGATTTAAAATTGATGCATCTTTTAAGTTCTATGCGTTTTGAGCATGTTGTTTTATCGGGCGATGTTTGCCATAGATCGTGCGATGTCTGCGATAATCGTGCAATGTCTTGCGAGAATCGTGCGTTACCTGCGAATAAAATTGGCTAAGGGGTGGCCGCTGGTTTGACCAACGGCGCTCCGATGCCTAAGTCAGTAATCGTTCGATAGAATAATAGTTAAGAAAAAAGGGTTTTAGAAATAATACCTTTTTAGATGAGTTGCATTCCAACTACGTGGGATTTCATTACCTTCGATGGTTGAAATCTTATAAGCACCTTTTCCAACGATCTTAGTAATGATATAAGGTCCCTCCCATTTGATGGAAAGTTTTCCAGCGTTTGGTTCCTGTGTATTTGGAAAGACACGTCGTAGGACATGATCTCCAACTTGGAATACCTTGATCTTCACCTTTTTATTGAAGTAACGTTCGACCATGGCTTTCTGCGATGCCATTTTTTGAAAGGCTTTCTCTCTTAGTTCTTCCAAAGCATCGATATCGTAACACAAGTCTATCGAGTTTTGTTCAATCGTACGATGTCGAGCAACAGGAACTTGTGATTCGATCGGAAGGACTGCTTCACATCCATATACTAGGGAAAAGGGAGTTTGTCCAGTTGAGGTTCTAGGTGTCGTGCGATTTGCCCACAAAACAGATGGTAACTCTTCGACCCATCGACCCTTTGCAGCTTTCAACCTCTTTCGAATGGAATTAATAATGGTCTTATTGCTAGATTCAGCCAAGCCGTTGGATTGTGGATATCTTGGGGTCGATGTAATGAGTTTTATCCCACGTTCATCGCAGAACTTTCGAGTTCTCTCACTTATAAATTGGGACCCATTATCGCACGTTATCTCTGATGGCACTCCAAACCTGTAAATAATGTTAGTTTGGATAAAGGAGATAACCTCTTTATCTCTAACCTGTGAGAAAGCTGCGGCTTCGATCCATTTAGAGAAATAATCAGTAAGAACAAGTAAAAACACTTTTTGACCTGGAGCAGGTGGCAATTTTCCTACGATGTCCATCCCCCATCGCATGAATGGCCATGGGATTAAGACAGAGTGTAGGGGTTCAGAAGGTAGATGTGACGTACCTGAGTGTCTTTGACAAGCATCGCACCTTTGAACATACCTTATCGAGTCCTCTTGAAGAGTAGGCCAATAGTACCCTTGTCTCGAGATTCTGTTAGCAAGCTTCTGCCCCCAGAATGGTTTCCACATTCTCCATCGTGCATCTCTTGGAGGATTTGACCGATTTGTTGCTTGTTTACCACGCATCGTAAGATTAGACCCGTTGTGGATCTTCGATACAGCTGATCATCGAAGATCGTGTATCGAGAGCTTTTAAGTCTGACTTTCCGGGCTTCTAATTTGTCTTCAGGGAGTTGGTCATTCTTGAGGTAGTTCCATATATCATTCGACCAATCGTGGTTTTCTTCGATCATTTGAACTTCTTCGATTGTTGGTGACATAAGATGTATTATTGGAACGCTTTCCAATGTTGGTTCGTTGAATGCGGATCCCAAGTTAGCCAAGGCATCGGCTTGCATGTTCAGATCTCTTGGGATTTGTTCTATCGAGAACTTATCGAATCGTGCGATCTTATCTTTTGCAATCTTGAGGTACGATATCATCTTTGAATCTTTTGCCTGGAATTCGCCATTGATTTAGTTCACAACTAGTAGCGAATCACTTCGTACGTGTAGCCATCGTGCTCCTAAGTTATATGCCATATCCATTCCAGTGATCAAGGCTTCATACTTCGCTTCGTTGTTGGTGGTTTTGAACTCGCATCGTATCGAATACACCATACTGCCCCCATGTGATGATTTCAGGACAACTCCCAATCCTGATCCTCGTGCGTTAGAAGCTCCGTCAACGTGCATGGTCCATGGTTCGTTGTCGTGAATCATCACATTACTGATTTCATCGTACGATGGCTCTTCGATCCCAGGACTGAATTCAGCTACGAAATCTGCTAACGCTTGAGATTTTATCGCGGTTCTTGGTTGATACGTTAGATCGAAGCTGCTAAGATAAATACTCCACTTTGCTAATCGTCCTGTAAGTTCAGGCTTGCGAAGTACGATCTTAAGAGGATAGTTAGTAACAACGATTATATGATGCGATTCGAAATAATGTCTTAACTTTTTAGCTGCAGTCACGAGGCCAAGTAAGAGTTTTTCCATAGACGTGTACCTTGTTTCGGCATCGAGGAAAGACTTACTTATATAATAGATAGGTTGTTGTTGTTGGTCACCTTCTCGTACGAGGACTGCACTAACAGCGTTGTTGCTCACAGCGAGGTATAATTGCAAGCTCTCTCCCTCGATTGGTTTCGTCAACAGTGGAGGTTGGACATGTATTTCTTTAAGCTTTGTAGGGCTTCCTCGTGTGCCTCTGTCCAATCGAAGCCTTTGTTCTTTCGAAGCACGTTGTAGAACAAGTGACATTTATCGGATGATCTTGAAATGAATCTGTTTAAGGCTGCTACTCGTCCAGTAAGCTTTTGTACCTCTTTTACATTCCTTGGTGACTGGATTTCCAGGATTGCTTTGATCTGCTCTGGGCTCGCTTCGATCCCTCGTCGCGTAATCATGTATCCAAGGAACTTGCCCGCACGCACTCCGAAAGAGCACTTGGTTGGGTTGAGCTTCATCTTATATTCTCGTAATATATCGAACGATTGCTTTAGATGCTGGATGTGATCTTGCGATCGTTCCGATTTCACGAGCATATCGTCAATATATACTTCCATCGTACGTCCGAGGTGATCTTTGAACATCCTGTTTACGAGCCTTTGGTACGTTGATCCAGCATTCTTGAGACCAAATGGCATTACTTTGTAACAGTATATGCCATTATCGGTCATAAATGCAGTCTTCTCTTGATCATCTTTATGCATTAGAATCTGGTTATATCCGGAATAAGCGTCCATGAACGTTAGTAACTCGTGCCCCGCTGTTGCATCGACCATCGCATCGATGTGTGGCAAAGGAAATGGATCCTTCGGACAAGCTTTGTTTAGGTCTGTGAAGTCGATGCATACTCGCCACTTTCCATTCTTCTTTTGTACTACCACCACGTTGGCGAGCCAATCTGGATACTTTACTTCTCGAATTTTTCCCGTTTTGAGTAGATTTTCCACTTCCTCGTTGATCACCTTGTTGCGTTCTGGTGCAAACTTGCGTCTTTTTTGCTTAACGGGTTTAAACGTAGGGTCCACGTTCAACTTGTGCGATATGATGTTAGGATCTATCCCCACCATATCCTCGTGTGACCACGCAAAACAATCCGAGTGTTCCTGCAAAAAAGAAATTATACTATTGTTTATATCGGGGGTTAGAGTTGCACCGATGAAGACCTTACGATCAGGATGTTTGGGATCTAGCACGACTTCCTCTAACTGAAGATCATCGTACGATCGTACTCCATCCTGGCTCTGTAATTGCTAGATATCCTGCGGTTTGGCCTTCATTGTAATCTTGTAGCACTCCCTTGCGATTTTCTTTTCACTTATGATCTCTTGTACGCCCCATGGAGATGGAAATTTGATCTTCTGGTGGTACGTTGATGGTACGGCCTTCATATCGTGGATCCAAGGTCTTCCGAGTATAGCGTTGTAAGCGGAAGGGCAATCAATGACGTTGAACTTGGTTTGTTTGTTTATGCCTTTAGCGAAGACTGGTAGTATGATCTCTCCAAGCGTACTGGTTGCATCTCCGTTGAATCCGATTAACGTCGTTGTTCGTCGTACAATGCTGGATCGATCGATACCCATGATCTTGAGTGTTTCTGCGAATATCACGTTTGCTGAGCTGCCCCCATCGATCAACACCCTTTGGTTAAACAATTACCGATGGTTAATTGAATGACCAAAGCATCGTGGTGTTTTTGATGAGCGTCTGACATATCTTCGATATCGAACGATATCTTTGTTGCATCGAGTTCTTTATCATCTGTAGATCTGGATTCACTTGGGATTGGATGTCCTTCGGGCCCTTCACGTGCGTGCCTTTTTGCTGCGGAATAGGTAAGACCGCACACGTCTGATCCTCCTGTAATACAATTTACCACCTTCGCTGGAACGGGTGATGTTGGTCTTTTCGAGTCATCGTCGAGAAGATTTTTAAGATGCCCGTTCGATTTGAGGTAAAGGAGTGGCCACTAGTGAGCCACCGGCTAAGAGGACGAGATCATCGTCTGATGCTCTGAATCCATCGAAGGATGCCGTACGACAGGCTGACGATGCGATAGATGCGACTCCGATTCACACGGCTCCTCCTTCCAAGATGTCGAAGAAGATTCCGCAGAAGCCTTTGAAAGAGAAGGTTGGGGAGACTTCAATCAACATATCCCTTCCAACGGGCTTTCTAGAAGGCGATGTCGTCAACCACGAGGATCTCTTCCCGGCCATCGAGCAGTATCTGCTTCCATCGCAGAAGGCTTTCTTTGACACACGCCGGATCAGCGAGCTTGATGCAGCTGCGGTTGGCTATTCTTTCATGGTAAGTATCGCATGTTTGTCAATTTTTAATCTTGAGACATATAGTCGACGTTGCACTATTGATCACCAAAAAGGGGTGATATCCTCGAAGTTACAGTTGTATCGTACGATTACAATAAGGAAATGAATGATATCGAACGTAAATACAGAGAATAATGTTGATATTGCTACTTCTCTCTCAGAATCAGTTGTCTTGAGTGTGTAATCTTGAGTCTCTTTTATAGCTGTTGAGCTTGTAACCGTTCGTTCATTATTGAGCCATAAATGCAACGGCTATAACCGGCGCTAGTTTCATGATCGTAACGTTCAGGTTCTTTAATTAAGAGCGTATCTTGTTCAAACGGTCGGATTTAAGCTTGATGGACGATGGCTGTGCTTCGTGGTTATCTTGGATAAGTTTTCCTGCAATAAGAGCAAACTTAAACGTGTATATCGTTAGTTTAATCGTACGATCATATGATGATATCGCACGATCTACTTCTTTTTATCTTCGATGATCACTTGTCTTCGTTTGATGGTAATTATACCTTTATTCCAGGACCTTATCTTAATACAGGAATATTATCCTGGAAGATATCTTACGATTTCAATCGTTCGATCGTTCGATGATAAAATTTCACCTAAACATATGTCTATGTTATGTTTGTTGGTAATAAATTTTAATTTACTAGAACATCTAATTTGTTACTGAATTATTGAGGCACGCTGTATCAAAATGACATAAAACTTAATTCATTTAATTGAAAGCATCATAACATAGTTGAAACACTAAACTTAAAGAAACAACAACAATAACAGAGATACGAAACTACAATAGAACTAACATAGTTGAGATCTACTACAACAGATTCCCCTAGTTATCATTCGGATAGAGTTCTTTTATCGACAAAATCCACGCTTCCTTAGCATCGATTAGTTGTTGCATCTGTGGATACCATGGTAGATACTCCTCCTTCAAATGTTTTTCTTGGGCTCGAATCTCCTTTTGAAGTTCTTTGACGAACTTCTTCTTGTTTTCGATTTCCTCTTCAATTATATCTTGTTCGCCACGCTTACGCACCCATTCTTCTTTTATCGCCGTTATCTCCCCTTCCTTTTTGGCTATTTGCCTACGTAGTGTTCCAGGCATAATTTGAGTACAAGGAGGGTTTTCAAATTGAGAAGAATCAGGGTTTTCAAATGTAGAAGAACGAGGGTATCCAGACATTCTTTGAGAAGGAGGGTTTGATGATGAGGAAGGCAATTTGTCAGCCGTTGTTGCAATAAGAACTAGATAAGAATTGTATGAGAGGTGTGAGTATTTTGGTCATGTGATACACCCTTTTTATAGCCATGTTTTCCCTTTATTTTACTAAATTTATTTTTAACAGTTTTGAGCTTTTGTCTTTATTGCTTTTATCATTACTACTTTTTTCAGTGTTGCTTTTAACAGTTTTGAGCTTTTAACGTCTATAAAAGGCTGATACGTCTGTGATGATTGACGCTTCTGCATAAGGCTGAAGGGTGTGGTACACTATTGCTTTTATCTTGAAATAAAGAATTCAAGATTCAAAATCAAATTGATATAAATTCTATTTAATATCATTATATTATTAAATATTCTGTAAATTGTAAATTGTATAAGATAATAACAATAATTTATTAATATCAGTAAATTGTAAATAGATTCTAATATCATTATTATTAAATACATTATGTTTATTTTTTTTAATTTATATACTTTAAATTGTATAAGATAATAACAATAATTTATTATTATTAAAAAAAGAGTTAAATGCAAATTTGGTCCTTATGGTTTACAAAAAATAATGACTAAGGTCCCTCTAAGAAACTTTTAACTAACAAGGTCCTTGTACTTTTGTTTTTTATAACACATATGGTCCTTCTTATAAAATACTTTTAAAAAAGCTAGAGTTAATAAAGGGTAATTTTGTCCATTCACTTTTCCTCTTCCTTTAATCTTAGTGTATAACATGTTTGGTCCTTCTTTGATTAATATAATAATTTAAATTTGTTTGTTTTTTTAAATATATTATACTATTTTTATGTCAAAACATGTATATATTGTTTTATATTGAATAAATAAATTTTAATACCACCCCTAATTATATCTATTTACTTTACAAGTTATACAAATATAGTTTATATTTTCTTGTTATTGTTATCATTTATTTGAAAGAGATTGCAATTTATGATTAATTTTGAGCTATATTATTGAAAAGATATTCATCAAATAAAAAAATAAATATAAATCAAATATGTAATTAAATAGAATTAATATGTTTTCCTCATAAATGTTAGCACATTTATAATCTCGTATGATCATTTGGTATCGAATTTACCATGTTTTTTTTATCGCTAGTGTTATTTAAGACATGATGTTGTGATTGTGTATGTTTTTTCTTGCAGTGTTTATTATGTATGTTTTACTCATTTTTGCTATTTTCATACTAAAATTTAGATTAGTGATGTGTTTTTTTACTAAAAATGTTATATATTTATTTTCTTGTAAAGTATAGGGACTAAGTATAATTTTAACTCATTATTTTTAATAAATAATGTAACATGTAACATCCCTATGGTTTACAAAGAATATCGTAAATTCGATACCAAATGATCGTGCGAGGTAGAAATGTGTTAATAGATGATTTATGAGGAAAATATATTAATTCTATTTAATTGCATATATGATTTATATATATTATAATCGGTTGGATCTCTTTTCAATAATATAACTCGAAAATAATCATAAATTGCAATTTGCTTCCAATGGATGATAAAACAAACAAGAAAAATATAAACTATATTTGTATAACTTGTAAAGTAAATAGATATAATTAGGGGTGGTATTAAAATTTATTTATTCAATATAAAAATATATATACATGTTTTGACATAAAAATAATATAATATAATTAAAAAAAAGACCAAATAAATTTACATTATTATATTAATCAAAGAAGGACCAAACATGTTATACACTAAGATTAAAGGAAGAGGAAAAGTGAATGGACAAAATTACCCTTTCTTAATTCTACTTTTTTAAAAATTATTTTATAAGAAGGACCATATGTGTTATAAAAAAACAAAAGTATAAGGATCTTATTAGTTAAAAATTTCTTAGAAGGACCTTAGTCATTATTTTTTGTAAACCATAAGGACCAAATTTGCATTTAACTCTTAAAAAAATGTTGAAAAGTAAAAGGCTGAAACGTCTATAAAAGCATTAACTGTTCAGTCACATGATTTATTAAAGCTTTTTCAGACGAATCAATAATGCCTGTAAAAGGCTGAAGTGTGTAGGCACAATTCTGTAAAAAGCTGAAACGTATAGCTTTAATCAAACATCATTTGCTTTTCAGATAGTTCAGCATGGCTTTAATCAGTCGTCTGAAAAAGCCTTAATGAATCATGTGATTGAATAGTTAATAAAGACCCGTGAACACCTATATGTAGGATACCTATAACTTCAAATAATCACATTGCAACTGTAAATCCTCTCTCTTTTTCACTTCTTACCATATACAAAATGGCAGGATTTATACGAGAGAGTGACCGCAGATCCTTCTGTTCTAAGATTGATAATTTTGTACACCGAACTGGCCGACTAGTAAGTTTTTTTTATTTCAGTTTGAGTTCTATTACTATAGCAAATTCCAGTTATCGTTACTTCATAATTTGGTTATAATTTTTTCAGCAAATTCCATCTGAGTTTGTGAGAATGTGGGCTTTGAACAATCATAATAAGTGCCTGATGAGGGTCTTAGACATGAAGTTTGCTATGGACATGAAAGTAGGTTTTGAGGCATCACCCGGATCTCCTTCTGACCGTGTTATCGTTAAGGGTGATTTTAAGTCGTGGCCTTGGTCTGGCAACTTGGACCCCGATCGTTGGTTGGTGTTTACTCTTGTTGAAGACCCACAAACGCATGAGCTTATGGATGGCTGCAATGTTATTTTCGACGTAAAAATGCTTTAATTATGTTATTTTCCCGTTGTCTTAGTTTCCAGGCATGTTTGTTTTCCGCTATGTCAGTTTCCCGTATTTCTTAATGTTCAATAAAAGATAACTCATCAATTTGCTGAAAAAATTATAACCAAATTAGATGTTCATTTATGCCTGTAAAAGGCTGAAAAGTAAAAGATGATTGACGCTTCTGTATGTTTCGTATTTATGTCTGTATTCTGTTGTTGAGGTTTTATATTTGATTATGTTAAATGTTTCGTAAGGTTTAATTTGCTTAGGCAGATATATAACATTTAAAACATACTAACAAATTCCAGATAAAACTTAAATTTTTACAAAAACCAAAATCCATAAGTAATATATCTATACATCACGGCAGGTCCAAAACAAATCAGCCATGTGATGACGAAAGTCAACGATGGCCTGCTCCGAGTTAGATGAATACCCGGAAAAATCCACACATCTGGTATGTTCGCCCAACAACCTACATACCCACGGACCACAGTCACCTGTAACGCCAGTCTGTTTTGGTGTATCCTTAGCCAGCACAAATTTTGATTGTTGTTGAATCATTTTAACTCTTCCAGGTTCATCGAGCCGAGTAAAACACACTTTCAGGTTCTCAAGGAATAAAGTCCACGCCTCTATTAGGCTCTCTTGTAGCCTTGGAGCACCCAGCGTGTCATGTATTTGGATACCACACTTTTCCGTGTTGAATATCCCGAGCACCCAGTGTTGCTGACCAATACAAATTGGTATGTATGCCTTAAAAAATAAAGGTTAAAACCCCAAATTAGCATTTAAATTAATTATATACGTAAACGTATTATGTATTATGTATATATAAATAGTATATATATAGACTTTATATATATATAAAGTGTATAAAGTACATATATAAAGTGTATATATGTATTATGTATATATAAATACTTACATAATACATATATATATACACTTTATAAATATACTATTTATAAATATACTTTATATATATATATATATATGTATATCTAAGAAACTTATACTAACCGACTCCTCGAACCAACCAACTCCATCTAAGCCAAGGAGCTGAGACCACCAAATCGGGTCTACTGATTCATTGATGTACCTCATTGGGATCCCCCATTCCAACTTATCTGCAAAGTACATCTTAGCGAATTCCGACTCTCTTGCAGGCCTGTATTTTCTCTTCATGTAGGCTGCTTTCTCCGTCTTCCTCTTCTTCTTCTCATTCTCCAAATCCCGAGTATCGCTGCCTGGATGCCTATATGGGGTAATTAAAGCTGCGGCAGGTCTTTTTTCACGCATCCCCTTTCCGAGGGCGGGTTCCTGTACAGGAGTCTCAACGGGCTGCACAAGATGTACAGGAGACTGTACAGGATGATGTACATCTTGTACAGCCTGCTGGCCCAAACCAGAAGGCGTGAACTGCATTTGATGACACGGATATCACAAAAATTATAAAATTAATATGATAGAAAATTCTTATATACATATTTATATATATATATATAGCCAATCATTTATATATACATATATATATATATATGTATTTACATATGTATATATATATTAATATATATATATGTAATATATTTATATACATATGCATATAGGTGAAAGTTCAATTGTGAACCAACATTTGGTTGTGAACATGAGGACACATCTTGACCATTGGATCAAAAAATCAGATTAGTGATCTATGGTATAAAGTAGCGGTGGCAATTTTGTAAATAAACTGACTTCTGATGGCTCGGCTCATAGATATAAGGGCGCGTAGGGGCTTTTTTGGAAATTTACAAATAGGCTTTTTTGAAAACTGTTGAAAACTGATTTGACCATTTTAACACGCTTCGTCTCTTTGTTTCTCTCTCTGTTTCTTTTTCCTCTATTTTCTTATCATCGACTGTAAAATTGCTTGGTTTTAGTTCGTTTTCTTTTGATTTTTAGTCGAAAAATGGCTGAATCAAGCGATAAGAATATGGATAAAGTTCCAATTGCTCTTTCGTTTGGTATAAGTAAGATTTTTCGTTCGATTTTTTTTTTTTTAATGTTTAGTTAGGTTTTTGTTTGATGTTTTTTTAGTTAAATCATTGATTCAATGAATAGTTGTGTATAAAAAAACCCCTACGCATTGAGAGTTTATGGTATTCTGTGTGTTTTTTTGATAGCTTTTAAATGTGATTTATAAATAAAATTTCTATTATTCAGAATGGATATTTAGATTTTTATAAAAAAAATTTGTGACTGTATATAAAATATCAAAAAAGTAGTTTTCATATTCATATTCAGTGTGAATATCTTTACTTGAAGTTTATTTGTTTTTATAATTTTCAGATTTATTAAGTACCACAAAAGAAAGAAGTGGAAATATGTATTTTACTGTGTAATTCAGACTGAATAACAAGAAGTGGAAATATGTATTTAAACCCTTCTACATATTCAGTCTGAATCATAGAGAGTGGATTTTTGTTATTCAGTGTAACAAAGTAATATATTACTTTAAGTTAAGAGAATGGATTTTTTGTTATTCACTCTGAATTAAAGTTCTATTATTCAGAATGGATATTTAGATTTTTATAAAAAAAATTTGTGACTGTATATAAAATATCAAAAAGTAGTTTTCATATTCATATTCAGTGTGAATATCTTTACTTGAAGTTTATTTGTTTTTATAATTTTCAGATTTATTAAGTACCACAAAAGAAAGAAGTGGAAATATGTATTTTATTTTGTAATTCAAACTGAATAACAAGAATTGGAAATATATATGTAAAACATTTCTACATATTCAGTCTGAATCACAGAGAATGGATTTTTGTTATTCAGTGTAACAAAGTAATATATTACTTTAAGTTAAGAGAATGGATTTTTTGTTATTCACTCTGAATTAAAGTTCTATTATTCAGAATGGATATTTAGGTTTTTATAAATTTTTTTTGTGAATGTATATAAAATATCAAAAAGTAGTTTTCATATTCATATTCAGTGTGAATATCTTTACTTGAAGTTTATTTGTTTTTATAATTTTCAAATTTATTAAGTACCACAAAAGAAAGAAGTGGAAATATGTATTTTACTTTGTAATTCAGACTGAATAACAAGAATTGGAAATATATATGTAAAACATTTCTACATATTCAGTCTGAATCATAGAGAATGGATTTTTTTGGTCTGAACTGATTTACTCCAATGTTTTCCAGTATATATGTTGGTAAATGTTTCTGAAAATTGTTCTTTTATATAGTGACACATATTTAGTAGATCACTACATAACAAGTGCAAGAACTCATGAACTCTATTTTGATGAGTTGTATCGTAATTAGAAAGCTTAGTTGGAGGTATAGAGGATCATTTAACACTTTAATAGCTAGACAATTCTAAGCTAAAAGTAACATAGTTTTATCATGCAGTGTTGCTTTTTGCGTCTTCATTATAGCTCATTGAATGATGTCTATCTAAATTGATGTATCTATGAATATCGAACAATTCTTGATTTTTTTGTCTCTTCAATTTTCTGTGTTGAACATTTGATGGTTTTCTATTGAAAGTATTGATATTCAGACTGAATACAACTAAATAATATATTACTTCTTCTTGTTATTCATTCTGAATTGCAGAGAATGGATTTTTGCTTGTTTGTAGTTATTTTATTCTAAAAGTGATAAAAAAACAAATTTACTTCAAGTATATTGAAAAAATTTAGAAAAAGAAGTGTATTCTTCATAGTTAATAAGAGGTTTGTTGTTATTTTTATGATTCTGATTTTTTTGTAAATGTTTATATTGAAAAAGGTTCTGGAGATGGTGCTAGTAGTTCAAGGAAAAGAAAATTTAATATATCTAATGAAGGAGGTACATTTTTTATTTGTTTTTAACTATTTTAATTAAATTTTTAACATATTGACTTTTTTCATGTTTGATTTTTGGAAACTATTAGGTGATGTTGTTGGTGATAAAATTTTTTCAGAGTCAGAAAAGTGTGAGAAGGTAAAAAGTTTTGTATTCAGAATGAATATAATTTT
The DNA here is from genome assembly GCA_030169165.1 of Centaurea solstitialis. Lineage (NCBI taxonomy): Eukaryota > Viridiplantae > Streptophyta > Magnoliopsida > Asterales > Asteraceae > Centaurea > Centaurea solstitialis. The sequence goes on from CM058040.1 coordinate 49,324,434, forward strand.
AAAAATATTATGTAATTTGTTTTTTATATAGAGTTTATGTTAATTAATGTTTTAATAATGTAATTATGTTAATTTTACTTAATAGGAAATATTGCATGAACTTTCTCAAGATTTGATTAAATTGAAAGAAGGAAAAAGAGATTTGGATTTGAAGTTGGTTCAAGCTTTAAATATGTATCCTTCTAGCAAATTGATAAAAGAATGGAAGAAAAGCTATGAGGAGGCGTGTATCATGTATGATATACCATTTGTTGTAAGAGATTCAAGTTTGATGGAGATAAGAACTGAGATTGGGAAGGAGAAAAAGAATGAAATTGAGAAGGAGAAGGAGATGGAGAAGGGAAAGCAAAAGGAAATAGATAATGTCAAGACAGTAGTTGAAGGAATACCTGCAGAAAGTCATAGAAGAAAACGGTTGTATTTGGGATCTTTAAAGAATCAATGTTTGGAAAGTGTACAAGATAAAGGGAAAAGAATTCAAGAGGTGACTAATGAACTTGAAACACCTTTGATTCAATGGGAAGTCAATGATTTTTCAAAACCAACTGATTGAATCAAAGGTTGCTAATTGGATATTTTCTTTTGAAGGAAATAAGAGGTAAGTTGTTAAGTAATATATAAATGTATTTATGTATTAGTAGTGTATATTTGAAATACAAAGCATTTTTTGGTTGTTAACATGAGGACCTATTCAGTCTGAATAACATTAAGTCATGGGTTTTTGGTTATAAGTTGCGTGTGTCATTGAGTTTTTGGTGACTTATTTGTTATTCAAACTGAATAAGCCTTTATTCAGACTGAATAATAGTATTATTTGGTGACTCATTTGTTATTCATAGTGAATAACATTAAAATTTATTCCAATATGTGGCACAACCTTGGTTGTGCTCACCTTCATAACCAAAAACTGCTTTGTATTCATTTTTAATGTATATTTTTATAATCTGTTTTATTTTATTTTATTTAATTTTTTTACAGTGATGTTGTTTTTGAAACAAATGATGGCTTTCAAAGTACGCGATTTATGATGGAAAGCTTGATCCCAGAATCTGAGGCATTTTATAATGTAATTGACACATGGTCAATTTTGTTGAACTATGAAGAAAGATTGAAGACTGAAAACTCTCCAAGAAGATTTTTTTGCACAACAGAAATTATTGTAAGTTTAACTAATTTGTTTATTGTTTTAATGATAATAGTAATGGATTTAAAACATTAATCTAAACATTTTAAGTTTTATAATATTATTTCTTTTTTTTATCAACAGCCAGGGGAAATATTCAAGGAAAACTCTGACCAAGAAAGGAACAATGCATTGTTTTGGAATAATTTTGTTGAATTTCTTGAAAGAAATGGACAAATTGAGGATTTGAAGAAGTTTGATTTGGTATATAATTTGTAATATAAAAATTAGTTATTATTTTTATTTTATATAAAAATTTACTAACTAAAGATATTTTCTTGTAGGTTTTTTTCCCAGTAGTGAGCAGTGTTCATTACTTTCTTATATGTTTTAATCTGAAGGAAGGAAAAACACAAGTAATTGACAATAGTGCTGTGGATGTTTCTTTTTCTGCAAAGTATGGTAATATTCCAATTGCTTTGGTAAGTATAAAATAATCTTTTTATTTATTTTGTTCAGTTACTATTATTAATAATTTGATACTGTAACTAGTTGTGTTTATTCAGACTGAATAAAAGTTAATGAATATGTTATTCATATTGAATAAACAACTAGTTATGCTATAATTTTATTAATTATTTTAGATGTCATTCACAGTTAATAAATATCTAGTTGTTAAGTAAACAAATTTTCTGAACCTGTTATTCAAGCTGAAAACCATATGCAGACATCAAAATACATGGACATGTGGTATCATAAGGATAGATATGCATTTCTTGTTATAAGCTAAATCCATCCAAGTATTAGAAACAATTTTAAAACAGAAAATCGTACCTGATTAAAAGTTTTCAGAAAGTAGGCAAAATGTTATTCATTTGTTTAGTTGTTCTATATGTATGCCAATGTATCAACTTCTCAGATCATGCAAGTATATTGAATTTAAATTATTCAATTGCACTTCTATTGCTTACTAGTTATGAAGTTGACTTAGAACAAAGGAAAAATTTATTTTAACCAATATATACAAGCTCTGCAATCATTGATGAGTCTAAATCAAACTGAACAAAAGTGTATAATATTTTATTTACAAGGAATGAAGAAGTAGTTGTTATTAAAACCATTAGTTGAGTAATGTTATTCATACTGAATAAAATTTACTTATTTATGTTGATTTTTATTTCAAATATTAAATTTATCTTCATATCATGAGTATTTATTATTATTTTATATATTATGCAGCGAAAAGTGTTTGTGAATGTTCTGAAACAACTTGATGATGAAAGAGTTAAAAAGTTGAATAGAGGAAAGCCAAAAAGGGAGAAGATGAGTTGGAGAACATTAAGAAATAAAGTCGATTGTGCGGTTTTTATGATGATACATATGGAGACTTATATGGGACAGGATGTTAAGGATTGGTATTGTGGATTGGCTAATGAAGGTTCAACTCAAAAGTCTCAGCTTCTAAATCTTCGACATAAATATGTTGGAAGGATGCTTTTATCAGACTTGAACATTAAGAAGAATTTGGTAATTGAAGGTATGGGTAAGTTTGCAGAATATCCAATGCAGAAGCAGAAGGAAATTCTTGAGTATGCAAAAACAATGATTTATAACAGGTTTAATCAATTTACAGACTTATAGTTATGTTTGCTGTAGTTTGGGTAATTGTTAGTTACAGACTTTAAATTAAGTTTTTTGATACTTATGGTGATTTATTTTTGAATGTATGTTGGTTATGTATGGTAAAACAGTTTGTTGTTTATGTTTTTTCTTATTTTAATAATCTTTAACTTAAATGTTAATTGTGTTACTTACACTGAAATGAGACTAAGTTGTTATCGTGATATCATATTAGAGTAATATGTAGTGTATGAAAATTTTATAAAAAATTATTGTGAATTTATAGGAAATATCAAAAAGTATTTTTCATATTCATATTCAGTCTGAATATGTTTACTTGAAGTTAATTTATTTTTATCATTTTTAGAATTAACAAGTACCACTGAATCACATGTAGTGTAAAGCAAGAAGTGGAATTATCTATTTTACTCTGTAATTCAGACTGAATAATATGAAGTGGAAATATCTATTTAGAGACATTCAGTCTAAATAGCTTTTAGTTCAAGAAAATTTGGTAAATAGGAGTAGTTATTGTTAGTAATAGTAGTCTTGTTTACTATATTCAGTCTGAATATTATTAAGTTCATTTTTAATTTAAGATGGTCGAATCGTTTAACCTTTTAAAAAAAAAAAGCTAAAAAAAAGTTTCACAATTGAATTGTAACTTCAAAAAAAAAAACTATAAAGTTTTCATTTTTTAATATTTTTAAAAAAAAATTCATTAGTGTTTTTTAATATATTTTATCAATTAATATTCAATTTTTTTAAATGTTTGGAAATGTTATTATTGTCTAATGGAAAAGGATTTGTCTCACTAGTATATAAATTATTATTCTTTTTGTTTTATTCATTTTGAGTAAAAGATTTTTTTATTGTAAATATTCATATTAATATACACTTTTTATAAAAATTTGAGATATTTAATGTACAGTGTCATTTTTGCAATATTAGGTGAAAATTATGACTATAAGTTAAAAAGGTTAAAGGGCGTAGGGGTAAAATGGGAAAGATTAATGTTGTTCAAATCATAATTCACTATGATGAAATGGATGATATTCCTCTGAATAAAAACTTTTGTAATAGGTGATTTTTTTGTATATCTATCTTATAAGTTTAATAATTAAGGTTTTGGTAAATTTTTATCAATAAGTAGTTGATTAGATCGATTAATAATAAGAATCTACTATGTTTAGTTTATTAATATAAGTAATCACTACAATAGTAATGATTAAATGAACTTCAAGTTTGATATAATTAACATTTATATGTTTTGTAATGGTATTATTTATTTTTTAATATCTTATGAATATATTTAGAAAACATTGATTATCATATGAATGTATATTTGCTTATTATTCATTCTGAATAATAAGGTATGTTTATATATATTGTACATTGTTTTTTTGCTATGCATTTTGAATATAAACATTAAATGTAATAAGACTTGATATAAACATTTACTTTTATTATGGTTTGTGCTTTATTCATTCTGAATATAAGTTGTTTTTGTTTTAAATATTCATTTTGAATATTTTTTGAGATATTCAATATAAACCTTATACGGTGGCGTTTTGTAAATTAAAGTGTAAATTATGAATATAGCTTAAAAAAATTAAAGCGCGTAGAGGGTAAAATGGGAAACAAAAAGACTGATCAAATCACAATGCATAGCCACCATTATCAGACTATGTATGTAGCCTGCAAAATTTTCTCTCTCAAAAACCACCATTATCACACTATTTCTCTCTCTAAAAAACCAGCGTCTCTCAAAAACCGCCATTATCGTTTGAAGAAGTAGTAGAAATCATAAAAATGTCTAAAGAAATCGATGATAGTATGGATGATCTTCCACTGAGTAAAAGCTTTGCAAGAGGTAATATTTTTTGAATCTGTATTTTTGAATAGTTAGGGTTTCGATAGATTATTATCATTAAATAGTTGATTAAATAGACTTAAAATAAGAATCTAGTTTATTTAGTTTCTTAAAATAAGTAATAGTTACAGTAATGAAGTTTAAATTAACTTTAAGCTATCATATTTATAATGTTCTTATTATACATTATGAATATAACTGATTATATTATGGTATGAATTTTTTTATAATAGTTTTAACATCTAACAGTTTTGTTCAATAGGTTTGTTGACTAGTTGATTTTTGTTGATTTGTATTTTATTCAAAATGAATAATAATGTATAATTAGTTATATATGTGATTTTAAATAGATTTGCTGATTTGTTTTTATTAAAAAATATTCACATTTATAATATAATTGTTATTCACTATGAATAATAAGCGGTGTTTGCATATGTTTTTTATAATGTTTACTATGCATTGTGAATATGAAATGATTGTTATTCTAAATATGATTGTTCATACTAAGTATGTTGTTTACTATGTACTGTGAATAGAAATTCTATATCTTCTATTATCATGAACTATTATATTATTTAATAGATATTATTTATTTTGAATTTTATTATATGTTATTATGTTGATTAAGTTATACTTTAATGCAATTTCAATAGTATACATACTAATTGCTTGAGATTAAATTAATTAGGAAAAAGAAGAAGCAATGTTCAAGTCTCTGTGAATGAAGATGTCAAAGAATTTTCAGAGAAGGATTATTGTACACAAGGTATTATTATAATTATTTAGATTTCTACTAATATAAGCATTTATAGTATATGTTATGATATAAGAAGTACATTTGTTTATATGTTTTTATATTTCTTTAATTGAAAATCAATTATAGCTTTTGTTTGTTCTGGATTGCTTATAATACGTATTCATAATGCATAACACTTGATTCTGTTAGAACTTAATTTGTATAGAATAACAACTTAATTTGTAGATTATATTTTTATTATTATTATTTAGTAATTGTTTATTTTAAAAATAGATGTTGGAGCATCTGTAAGGACTTACAAAAAAAGGAAAACAAAGCCTGCAAATGGAAAAGGTACTTTTCTTGTTTTTTATATATCATTTTCTTAATAAGTATATTACATAATATTTATATTGGTCGTAATAAAAATATTATACAACCAATATTTGTAGCAGGAAAGAAGGAAGAAGATAAACAGAAGAAGTCAAATAAAAAGCAAAGAGTTATGTGTGAAGGAAGAACACTTTCTATAAGAACTTCACCCAAAAACTTAATGATAGTTATGAGAACGCTAAGACCACTACAGAGGAAGTGGGTTGAAGAAATCGGTTTAGAAAGTATTCTTCATTTACATGTTGACACAATACCATCTAAGCTGGCATTTGGTATTGTAAATGCTTTCGATAGCGAGCAAATGCTGATCAGAACTTCGAATGGTGATATTGAAGTGAATAATGAATCAGTCAGTCGAATACTGGGACTGAAGAATGAAGGTTTGGATATCAAAGCCTTTGAAACAGAACAAAGTTGGTATAGTAAAATAGAGTCTTGGAAAGAGCAATTTGATGACAGATCATGTATAAGAGCACAAGAAGTTCAGATGAAGATTACAGAGTCTGAAAGGGATGATTGGAACTTCAGGCTAAACTTCATCATTTTGTTTATTAACTCTATGGCAGAATCATCGAAAATGGGACTTGTGAATTCAACAATTCTATCACATCTGCCAAGTGAGCTTGATTTCAAAATGATAAATTGGTGTAAGTATATTTGTGACTGTGCAAGGGATGCGAAAAAATGCTTGGAGCAGTAAAGTAAATATGTGTTTTTACACAGGACCCATTACTTTCTTAATGGTATGTAATTGTAAATACATGTTGTTTAAAAATATATTTAAACATAATATGCACTTATTGTTTAAGTAATACAATATGCAGCTGCTATATGTGGATTCAACATCATGTGAAGCTGTTCCACATAAAAGACTGATTCCTGCGATCAGAGAGTGGAAAACAAGTATGCTAAATGAAAGGCAAAGATATGAGTTGAACAACGGTGGATTTGGAAAGTTGAAGTTGAATAACCAACAGGCTGAAGTTTTTCAAGTTAACTTGATTATCCAATCAGAGGAGGTAATAATTATATATATTAACTAAATTATTAGTTCTTTATATCTATTCAGAATGAATATTTCTTTTATTTGAATAAGAATTTGTTTTTTATAAAGAAAGTTTTGAAATAAATTGAAAAAGATGTAAATCATTTGTTTGAATAACAATTGTATAATATATTAGTTTTTTTAGTAGATATTAATTCTGTATAACAGTTGAATCTAAGTTGTCATTTTAACATGTAGATATTAATTCAGTTTGAATAACAGTTTAATTTACTATGTTTGTATTATTCAGTACTAATAACATACTTTTATTCAATCGAATAACAGTAGTATCTAAGTTTTTCGCTTTAACATGTACGTGGACATTCAGCATGAATAACAGTTATTCTTCTTAATAATTTAACATGTAAGATGCTGTGTATTCAGTATGAATAATTGTTACATGTAAGATGCTGTGTATTCACTATGAATAATTGTTATATGTTCATTCAGCATGAATAAAAGTTGTATCTAATAATAGTTGTGACAATGATTTATTTTGCACACAGGAAATTTTGAAAGATATTGATGATGATTTGGATTATTTGTTTGAAAAGAAGAAAAGCTTAGAATGCAAAATCATTGAAAAAATGAAGTTGTTTCCTAATAACAAGGATTTGAAAGATCGGAAGAAAAAGTTTGAACAGTTGTTCAAAATGGATGAGAAGTTAATTCTGTTGGGTGATACAGACAAAGGAAAAGGTATTTTTGTTGAACAACAAGAAGATAATGCAACAGAAGATGAAGAAGAGGGAAATGTTAATCAAAAAGATGTTGTTGTTGAAACAAGTTGTCAGAATAGTGAGATGAATTATGATGATATTGCAACTTCAGTGATTTCAAGTGTTGTTGTTGATATCAATCAAATTAGTAAGCAATTACCTGAAGAGGAAGAAGAAAATGAAAATGAAAAGATGGATCAAGGGTTCACAGAAGAAGATGAGGAAAAAAGAAACGAGCTACAAAAGAAGAATGAAGAGGAAGAGAAAAGAAAGAAAGAAAAGGAACAGGAAGAGATTCAGTTGCATAAAAAGCAACAGGAGGAACAGGAACACAATAGAAGTCAGGTAGAGAAAGAAATTGATATGAAGAAGAAAAAAGAGGAGGAGAACAGAAGAAAGCAAGGGAAGCAGAAAGAGAATGAGTCAGAAAAAGACATGGAGAAGGGTAATGGTGATGAAATGAAGAAAAGAAAGATGATCATCAATTTTAAAAAGGGAAAAGTAGATATAGTTGAAGATAATGAGAAGAGAATTCAGTCTGTATCTGATGTGCTTAAATCACCATTCAAGATCAGGATAGTGGGCATTAACTCAAAACCAAATGCAAATGACCTCAGATTTGCAAATACAGTGTTTGCACTTCAAGGAAAAAAGAGGTAAGTTATACATATAAATTAAAAAGTAGATTTATTTTTTAACATGAGTAGCTTTTTATACTCATATTGAATATGAAAATAACTTTAAATAATTATTACATGTGTCTACAATATACAATATGAATATTAAACTTATTTATTCAGAATGAATAAGAAAAATAGTTAAAATTTAAATCATTTGTTATTCAATATATATATACTAATGATCTTAACTAAATGTTATTTTGATATTTTTTATTTAATATTCATGTATTAACTTTTGTTTACTTAATTATTGAACAGTGATATTCTTTTTGAAACAAAAGAAGGAGATAAATGTTCAAGATTTATGTTGGCTAGTATGATTCCAGGAAGTGAAGTCTATTACAATGTATTAGACACTTGGTGTATTTTGCTCAATCATGAAGAGAGATTAAAGAGCAAGGAATCTCCAAGTAGATTGTTCTTCCCAACAAGCGTAATTGTAAGTTCACTAACAATAATAGATTTTTTGTTAATTTTTAAATTAAGATATTGTTTATATTTATATTAGGTTTAAAATATTTTTTAATGTTGTATATTTTTATGGTTTTTAATAGCTAGGAGAAATGTTTCAAGAGAATCAACTGATGAAAGACGTATTGAACTGTTTTGGACCAATATTTGTGCATTTATGGAGAAGTATACAGCGATGGAGGAGTTAAAGAAAATTCAATTGGTATGAAAAATCATTATATTTTCATAATATATAATATATTTAGAAACTAACTAATAACGTTTTTATATAGGTTTTTTTCCCAATAGTGAGTCAAGATCACTCTTATGTAATTTGTTTTGATTTGAAGAATGGATCATTTCATATCCTTGACAACAGTGCTGTTGACATTCCAGACTCAGCAAAATATGGGAAACTTCCAACTATTGTGGTAACTATTCTTATTTTTTTAATACCAAATTATGTATGATTGTTATATAAAATATTTTAGTTTGTGTATAATTATTATGTATCATGAATACAAGTTTAGCTTAATATCTGAAGTTTTATTTTTGATATAATTTTGGAAATGAATCTGTTATTCAGAATGAATAAACTTTTATATGTTAAATTAACTATTAGATCAAAATGTTAATTAAAATGAATAAATATGTAGATTTTAAAAACACAAGTATATTAATTTGTTTTAATAAGTAGTTACACTAAAATATAAACCTTAGATAAAGACCTAGATGCAACTATTATTTTTTGAGAGAATAAATATGTAGATGTTAATTAAAGAAATAAATGAAACTGTTTTTGATAGTGAATATAAGTATGTATTAGTCTTCATTTAAAATGAATAAGAAAACTACATAATAATTTGTGTATGTTTAATATTAATATTTGTTTTTTTATAATGTTATACATATTATTTATTATACCTTTATATTTTTTTTTTAGAAAAAGGTGTTTATAAAAACCCTTAAGTTCATTGATGATGGAAGAGCTAAGAAGCTGTCAAAGGCAAAACAAAAGAGGGAAAAGATGGTATGGAGGACAACAGAAAACAAGATTGATTGCGGCATATTTGTGATGCGACATATGGAGACTTTTATGGGAGGGAATGTTAGCAAATGGGTCTGTGGTTTTGCACTTGAAGGAGATGCACAGAAGAATCAAATAGAGAATCTCCGTTACAAATATGTTGCGAGGATCTTGCAGTCAACTTTAAATATCAACATAGAGTTTGTTAAAGCAGAAGTTGATACATTTGCCAAACAACCAATAGAGAAACAAAAAGAAGTTCTTGAGGCTGCAAAAAAGATTAAGGATAAGTGGCTTGAAATTGCAGTCGATATTTGATTTTCAGTTTGATACAAACAAGTATGTTTTTATTGTTTGTGGATAATTATGTCTAATACTCTTTTGGTTTTCGTTTTTTTAATGCAGATGGTTGTAAAACTTAGAAATACTTATATTACTTTTTTGTGAAGATGTGCATATTTCTTTATATTAGGCTACATTATATAATCCAATCTAGTTTTACAGGTTAAAATTTTGGAACCAACAAAAAATAAATGTTTCTATAGGCAAAAATGTTGTTTCATGAAATTCATTACACTTGTTGTTCTTAAATTTGCATCTAGAAAAGTATCCACTTAGTTAAACTTAACTAGAATATTAACTCTGAATAATACTAATAAGTTTTATGATATTAATTCTGAATAATACTATAATCTCACTTTTATATTCATAATGAATAATATAGATATAAATAATAACTTTTCACTTATAAGCTAGCTTTTTGAAATGCTACTTTGAATAAGTTATGAGGAGCTTATTGTAGTTTTTTCCAATTATACGCTTATTAATATCCATTATTAAATTCAAATATACCCTTTTTGGTTACTTTACATACTTATAAGCTAGTTTTAACAAATATAATTTGTTCAACATCTATCTTATCAAGTATTAGCAAGCTTATCAATCAACAGCTATCTTATCAGCTATTTGCTAGGTTATCAACTACCAGCTAGGTTATAAGCTATGTTTGCCAAACATAGGCTTAGCATAGAAATGTAGTTTTATTAGAACTTTTTAATAAGATTTTTGTTTTTAATAAGATTTTTGTGTTTTTTTTAATTCAAAATGAATAACATTGTTTTTAAGTACTTTTTAATAAGATTTTTGTTTTTATTAATTTTTTTTTGTTGTTTATTCAAAATGAATAAAATAGAAATTCCATTAAGTAACTTTTTTTTATGTACACTGAGTAATGTACTTTTATTTACACTGAATTTTGTTAGTTTTATTTCAGAATAAGTTATATAAAATAATTCTTAAAAACTAATTAATTTTATATATTATTAATATATTAAATATTTTAAAATAAAAAACTTTATTTAATTTAATATCTATTGGCTTCATTATTTCTCTGTTATTCATCTTCATTTCAAATTGTACTTTACTTTCTCAATTTTCTCTCTCCAGCTGAAGAAAAAGCATTAATAAGTACTTATCATCTTCTTTAATCGAAGCTTTCTCAGGAACAAGGAATTGAAGTTGTAATTATGTCCGAAGAAGAGAATCATCGAACAATGGAAGCTTCTGCATGCAAAAGCTTAATCGGAAGTAAGTTTTCATTTTTCTAGGGTTTCAATATTTAGGCTTTTGTTATAGGTTTATCCTACAAAATGTAAGTTTTTTAAAAATTTATGTAAATTTGACTTTAGTTTATGATTGCTTCAAATAATGTACTATTTATGCATAGTGAATGACATACAATTGTTACTTCTAAAGATGAATATAATTGATATTCAGTGTATGAATTATATGGTTTTTATGTGTGTAGATGGGATTCTTTTTTATTCATACGAATAATATAGTATATTCTTAATATAAGGTTTTGATAATTTTTTTTTTTTTTTTTTGTTATTCAAACTGAATAATAAATAATTTTTAATAAGAAGCCTTCGTTATGGTAAGTTGTTTTCATTCAAAATATGTTTAATTTTTCATGCTAAACATTTTTTTACTTTATTATAATTCAATAACAATGTAACAAGAGTTTACATACTATTTTTTGTTGCTTTAATTATTTTATTAATAATGTTATTATTTATTATGTATATTATTTGTATTAAATTTTTCATTTTTTAATATACAGATAAACGAACGAAAAAGCAATTATTAAATATCATTGATAAGTTCAATACTAAGAAGAATCAATGTGTTGATCAAGGTACTTTTATAAAAATATTTAATATTTTGTTGTTATTTTTAAATATTACATTTATCGATTGCTAATATTAACAATGACATGTATATTGAAGCACATATTGTTGAAAGCTCTGAAGTTTTAGTTACAAGTTCTAAAAGAAAGAAAGTGAGCAAGAAAGAAGAAACAGAAGGTGATAATGCCAAGAAGACAAGGAAAGTTAGAAGTGATAAAATTGAAGGCAAAAGTTTAATAATAAGGACTTCACCGAAAAATTTAGTTACAGCTATTAGAACTCTAAGTCCAATGCAAAAGAAATGGATAGAAGATAATGGCTTTGGAAGCTTTCTTTTTTTTGATATTGCGATTATACCATCAAGGTTAGCATATGAAGTTGTTGAAGCTTTTGATAATGACAAGATGGTGATCAAAACATCAAATGGGGACATCAAGGTGACAACTGAATCAGTTAGCGAGATGCTTGGATTAAGAAATGATGGGTTGGATATCAATGATTGTGTATTAGATAACGAATGGAATCAAAGGGTCACAGATTGGAGACAACAGTATGGAGAAGGATCAATTAAAGCCAGTGATATTCAGAAGAAGATATCTGAGTCTGAAGACAATGATTGGAATTTCAGATTGAACTTCATTGTACTCTTTGTAAATTCAATGGCAGATACATTGAAGATGGGGACAGTAAGCACAAGCATTTTGTCATTTTTACCAAAAATGGATGAGTTGAACAATATCAACTGGTGCAAGTATATTTGTAATTCAGCAAGAAATAGTAAGTATACATGGAGCAATGAGATAGGTTCAAGTTTCTTTACAGGTCCTATTACATTCTTGACGGTATGTTTTAAACTTTTTACATTAGTAAACTATTTTCATATATGTGTTTAATATTCTAGAATATGTTTTGTTTGCTGTATTCATACTGAATAACATGTTAAATTTTTTAGTATATTTTTGCTGCTTCTAATTTAATGTTTGACTGTAGTTTTGGTTGCTATTCATAGTGAATTTTATAAAGTCTAAAGTGTAATTCAATCTAATCTTGTATTTTTAATAATTGTTTATATGATAAAAAAATGCAGTTACTATATGTTGATTCAACATTTTGTCAAGCAATTCCACATAGGAGGGTTATTCCTGCTATAAGAGAATGGAAAACCAAAATGTTACGTAGCAGAGAAATATATGAATTTCAGAATGGTGGTTTTGGGAATCTGCAGTTGAACTTTGAAATACCTGAAGTCCTAGTTGATAACTTAATGTTGCAAACAGAAGAGGTAAAAAAATCTATATTTTTTTATGCAGGAAATGTAGTTTAGTTATCAACTATTTTTTAGACAATATACTTTTTGTTAGTTATTATATATTTAAATTTAAATTATACCAATTTTAATGGAAATGTATTGTTTTATGCAGCAAATCATAAATGAACTAGATAAGGATTTGAATGATATTTGTGCAAGGAAGGAAACTCTAGAGTTCAAGGTGTATAAACAAATGAAGTTAAATCCAGAAAGCAAAATGTTGAAAGAATGGAAGAAGAAGTTTGAAGACTGTTTCATATTTAAAGAGCAAGTTAGTAATTTGGGGAAAACAGACAAACAGTTGATTGTTGAACAACAAGCTGAAGAGGAGGCAGTTGACAGTGAGTCTTTGATTCAACAACAACAAAAACAGAATGAAGAAGTATCAGAAGAGGAGGAAATTGTATTTTTTGAAAATGCAAATGGAGAGGATTGCATTGAACAGTTGAATGTTGAAGGAGACAAACTGAACATGAAGTCTGTTGGTGAAAGTACTGAAGATGTTGCTGTCACTGATAACCGAACTGTGATGATGGAGATGGATGAGAATGATATAGCATCTTTAATGATTAAAAATGTTGTTAGTGACATTCAGATTTCTGATTTTGCTGAAAACAGTGTTTACTGTGAAATGTCAACAAATCAGGAAAAGAGTCACACAGAGACAGATAAAGATGCTGCAACAATCAATGAAAGCATAAATGAAAGGCAAAGACAAGTAGAAGTAAAAGAGTTGGGGAAGGATAAAGAGGTGCAACACAAGTTAAAGGATTTGGTAAATGATATAGTTGCAAAGAAACAATTTCAAAAAAGCAAAGCTATTTTGAAATCTGTTGCTGCAAATGATATTATGCAATTGTACATAAACACCAAACCAGATGCAAATGAATGCAGGGTTGCAAATATGGTATTTGCACTACAAGGAGATAAGGAGTAAGTTTATATATTATATATCATTCTGTATTTTATATAAAGTGAGACTATATAATTTTTGTATTTTTAATAAAGTTATTATGTCTGAATAACAAAAACTGCAATCCATAAATTCTCATTTACCAAGAATATCTTTAATTTAAGTATATATAATTTACTATTCATACTAAATAATTATGAAATAGCTTTGAAAACAAAAAGGCATACTATATCATTCATACTGAATATAAAGAAAAGCTTATATAGTTTTAGTTATATTCAGTCTGAATAATAATATGAGTATAGAATTATAGATGTATTGTCAATATGATGTTTAAAAGTTATATTCATATTATTGTTTAAAGCTAATATAACTTTGTTTTGTATGTAGGGATATTCTCTTTAAAGCAAAAGATGGCCATGAATGTTCAAGGTTGATTATGTCAACTATGAGACGAGGAAGTGTAGTTCATTGCAGTGTGGTAAATGCATGGTGTATTTTACTAAACTTTGAAGAACGGCTGAAGAAAATAGAGTCTCAAAAAAGACTTTTTTTTACAACTGAAGTACTTGTAAGTTCACAATAATTTATAATTATTATATTAGTTTATGATTAGAAATGTTTTGTATAGTTTTTAATAAAAATTATTATTTTTCAATAGCCAAGAGATATCTTTGAAGAAGGTTCAAAAGAAGATACCAATATTCATCAGTTTTGGAATAATGTTTGCTCATTTATGGAAAAGGATGGAGATATTGATGATTTGATCAATTTTGAATTGGTATGAAAATTTTTTTAAAAGTTAATTATTGAAAAATAGGAATCTTATTTGTTAGTTAACTAATATTTTTTTGATACAGGTGTTTTTTCCAATAGTGAATGGATGTGACTATTATGTTATTTGTTTTGATTTGCAAAAGGGTTCATTCCACATATTGGATAACAATGTCACCAATGAGGCAAGTTCAACAAATTATGGAATTGTCCCATATAATGTGGTAAGAATGCAAGTTCAGTAAATTAAAAAGTTAATTCTGATCAAGTAAAATAGTTTTTATTTTGATGATAATATTAATTATGTTTTAATTTGTGTTTTTTAGCATAAGGTGTTTGTAGAAGCTTTGAAAATAATTAAAGATGAACGAGCTAACAAGTTGCTGAAAGCAAAACAAAAGATACAAAAGATGAGTTGGAGAACAAGTAATCAAGTTGACTGTGGTATCTTTGCTATGAGACATATGGAGACTTTTATGGGTGGGAATTTGTTGAAATGGCATTGTGGATTTGATCAAGAAGGAGACAAACAGAAGTTGCAAATTGAGTACCTTCGTATCAAATATGTTTCAGAGATTCTACTATCAAATGTAAACTGTAACAAAGAGTTTGTTACTGCTGAGGTAGAAAAGTTTGAACAACACTCATCAGAAAAGCAATTGAAACTTCTTCTGGCTGCTAAAATGATGAAGGACAAATGCTTTTAAAATTTGAAGAAGCGTTTGATTATGTAATAAAAACAATTTGTCTTTCATTTTTGTACTTTAATGGTTTGTTTTATGCTCGTGTTTGTTTGTAAAACAATTATCGTTGTGTTTTTAAGGGTTAATGTTTGTTTGTTTTGAATTCTGTGTTATATTAAATTTTGTACCAGAGTTTCTAGTTTGTTTCAACATGTTTATTTTAGATATTCAGAATGAATAAAGTTATTTTTTATGTTAGTCAGGAATTATTCATACTGAAATTTTCAGCATTTATTTAAGCTTGAATAATATTACATAATATACTTTGAATAGTAGTACATAATTCAGTTTGACTAAAAGTACATAATTCAGTTTGAATATAATTGTACAATTCTAATTCTGTAAAATGTACATAATACATTTTGAATAAAAGGTATAGTTTATCATAAATGAGATTTTAATAATAGATAGACTGGATAAGATTTGAATAATAGAAACTAAACAAAAAGAAAGATTAGAAAAATAAAAAAGATTAATGTTTATTTATTTTTTCAAAATTTTATACATTATGTACCTTTTATTCATTATGAATAAAAGATAAATTATTTACACTGAATGAAAAAATTGCATTCATTTTTTAAGAGACTTAAAATATCTATTTATTATGTATTAAAATTACATTAATGATTATTAAAATTTTTGGTATAATTTTAATAATTATATAAAATTATACAAATTAAATATATAATTTGTTATAATTAAGTTTTTTTTATTATTATATTTATTTTTATATTTTTATAATATGCATTATATAATTTATTTTTATAATATGTATTAAATTTTTTTGGGCGGGTAGGTTTATAGAAAAAAAGAAAAGTTTTCATTAATGTTGTTTAAAGGGTATAGCTTCATCATTACTCTGTTTTTAAAACAGCTGGAAAAACATATTTCACATTACAAAACTTTTCTCCAAAGCTTAAGAGAAAAGCATCTCATTTCTGAAATACCTTTACTGATAATGTCTGAATCAAACAATAATCAACTCAATGATCCTACAAAATCTATATCGGTGTTGCCAAGTAAGTTTTTAAAAACTAAACATTCATATTTATAAGATTTAGGGTTTCATTACAGTTTTTTTAATCAATAATGTTTAGCTATACACACTTAATGAAATCAATGTTATTTAGATATTATAATATCTTATTTGTATGGTTTAAGATAGGTAAATTTCTATGAATAAGCCTTAGAAATAAGAAACAACAAATAGATTCATATCGTTTATCTGTTATTGTTACTTTGTTACTTTGTTATGTCGATTGGATTAGTGAATAACAAATTTTAGTTACTTGTAAAGATTTATATAGTTATTCAATGTAAATAAAGAAGATTTAAATGTGAATATAAATATTTAAATGTAGATTGTTACAAATCTTATGGAGATTTCAATGAAATATTGGATATTGATCTGGTAATACCTTTATAAATTAAAAGAAAATATTTCATTTTATTTGTATGTTTTAATTTATATAGGGTCTGTTGAAATAAAACCGAGACTGCACCATGAACTTTTGCGACTTTGTTGTTATTCATACTGAATAACGCTTTTATTCAGACTGAATAAATTGTTATTCAGTATAAATAATATTAAGTTGTTGAAAATTCAGTGACACATGCGATTTGTAACAAAAAAGTTACGACTTAGTGTTATTCAGTCTGAATAACAGTGTTATTCAGTCTGAATAATACTAAGTGGCACAAAAAAAATTTAGTGTTATTCAGTCTGAATAACAGTGTTATTCAGTCTGAATAATACTAACTCGCACAAAAAAAATTTGCTGTTATTAATTGACATTCTTCAGGTATGTTGAGTTGTTATAAATAATATTAAGTTGTTGAAAATTCAGTGACACGTGTGAGTTGTAACAAAAAAGTTCACACTGTTATTAAATTTTTTTTGTGCGACTTAGTGTTATTCAGTCTGAATAACACTAAGTCGCACAAAAAAAATTTAGTGTTATTCAGTCTGAATAAAAGGTCTGGATTGTATTCACGTTCACAATGAAAAAATGCTTTGTATTTGTAATTTTTCGTATAAATATATTAATAAAAAAAATTCAATGCAGGTGTTCTTTCCGGTGATTAAAAATGAACAATTTTATGTTATTTGTTTCGATATGAAACATGCAACATCTCATATCCTGGATGACATTGGAATTCATGATGATGATGAGGAAAGATATGGAGCTTTTCCAAAGTTATTGGTAAGTAATTTAAACATTGTTCAAACTGAATAAATATGGTAAACATATTAAATTTTCATTGTTCAAACTGAATATTTGAAGTATGCATAATATAACATACTGTTTTTTGATAATCATTATGAATATGAAAACTTAAGTATATTTTGGTAAATATTATTTTCATTATTCCACTGCTTTTTATTATTATATCTGTGTTATTTTTTTCAAAATTTTCACATGTTAAAGTTGTTTCTGGTATGGATGGTTGAGATAGTTTCTGGTTCTCAATTCTCATAAATATCAAGTTGTATGTTGTTTTTTACTTGTATACTTAATTGAATTAGTATCTTTTGGATAGAATTGGATATATATTGACTGCAATAAAAAATCAATCCATGTATGCTAGGAAATATTGCTTTGGAGGCTGATGATGTGTAAGTACCAATTGTATTATTTTATTTAATTATTGAGTGATATGTAGGAATTATTAGTAAATGACTATTGGAATTTTGACAAATCCATTGGATTAACTAAGGATCATACATGTGGAGTTCGTGTATTTTTACTGTTCGGTGCCTTTGCTACACTAGAAAGCCTCCTAAATATGTGTCTCATTTGACTAAGTAATTGGACTAACCATGTATGATGCCGGGGAGTATGTGCTATTTGATTTTATTTCTTTTGCATAGAGTTGTATGTCCATCAATGGTTTGTCATTTTTTTGGATTATCAAAACTATCTTGCCAATATCATTTAAAAATCAACTTCTGTAGACCTTTTTTAGGACGCATTGATTTTTTATGGAGCATGGCAAAATGTCTTGTCATTTCTGTTTGCATTAATTTGGTTCACTGGTTAGGTTAGGGGGCGAAGAAAATGTTTAGGGAGGTGGATTGATACTTAAACAGATGCGCTGTTTACGCTATCTTTTTGAAGTATGCATAAAAAAATAATTATATTGTTTTTTTATAATCATTATGAATATGAAAAAAATATGTTTTTTCTTATTCAGTTTGAATAAAACCTATTATTGATACTAAACATTGAAATTTTTATATGTATTCAGCACAATATGTTCATCACATGTTTATATCACTATGGAGACAAAAGAACAATAAATTTTGAAGATATTGGCCCACAAAGAGTTATGATTAGATGGGGAAAGACGGAAACTCACAAAGATCACATCATTTTCATGATGAGGCACATGGAAACTTTCCATGGTGTGCATGGTAAAAAATGGGATTGCGGACTGCATGAACAAGGTTATACACAATATTGGCAATTGAAGATGTTGAGGTATAAATATGTGACAAAAATCCTCTTGACAGATATCAATGAAGTCAAAGAATGGGTTGTGAGGAATGTAATAAACTTTGAAAAAACACCTCTGGAGGAAGTTATTGAGATGCATAAGGAAGCTGAGAAGATTAAGGAGGTTCGTTTGAATAAGTTTTTTTCATCAGATGAATAGTTAAAAAAAAATGATTGTAATGTTTAGTTTATGAATTTATGATCAATGTAAACAATTTTTGGTTCATTTATGTACTATTTTTTTTACTTATTATCTCTGTTATTCAGACTAAATATTATGTGCTTTAGGTGAATATGCAGACTGAATATGCAGAAGGGTTTAAATACTTTTAAGTTATATTCAGTATGAAATAGTTTTCTTGAAGTAAATTTGCTTTTCTATCACTTTTAGACTGAATAACTACCAAAAAGCAAAAATCCATTCTCTGCAATTCAGACAGAATAACAATAAGAAGTAATATGTTATTTAGTTCAATTCAGTATGAATTGCTTTAATTGAAGTTCATGCAGAAAGGTTTAACATAAATACATTCTCTGTCATTCAGACTGAATAACAAAAATACATTCTCTGTGATTCAGACTGAATATGTAGAAGTACTTTAATAGTTTTTAGTTATATTCAGTATGAATTGGTTTAGTTGAAGTAAATTTGTGTTTCTATTACTTTTAGATTGAATAACTAACAAAAATCAAAAATGCATTCTCTGTAATTCAGACTGAATAACAAGAAGAAGTAATATATTATTTACTTGTATTCAGTATGAATTTCTTTTCTTGAAGTTCATGCAGAAGGGTTTAACAAAAATTCATTCTCTGTCATTCAAACTGAATAACAAATACCATTCTCTGTGATTCAGACTGAATATGCAGAAGGGTTTAAATAGTTTTAGGTTATGTTTAGTATGAATTGCTTTACTTGAAGTAATTTGTTTTCTATCATTTTTAAAATAAATAAGTACCAAAAATCAAAAATCCATTCTTTGTAATTCAGACTGAATAACAAAAATAAGTAATATATTATTTAGTTGTACTCAGTCTGTTTTGTGTATGATGATACTTCAGAGTAAGATTTTAAAATCAATAAGAAAGTGTTTTATTTGTGATATAAGAATCTATTTTGAAGTCTTATTCATTATGAATGCTATAGAATATGCAAACTAAACAGTGTAAAACAATAAAAGAATAAAAGTAAATCCTTTCTCTATTCTTCTTCTTGTTCTTCTTCTTCTTCTTCAGCTCTTGAAGGACAATTTCGCGAATCATGAAAAGCATATTCTCCACACAACCTACATAACCTTGCTACCTTTTGCCTCTTCTCAATTGCTTTTTCTTTACCGCTTTTGAGTCTTTTACCTGTACCACTCCCTTTGTTATTTATATCTTTTGGGTTACCAACAGCAACAATATCTGGTTTTGACACTCCAAGCAATGACTCCATTATCTTTTCTTTACCTTTCTGAGCAACAGTACATCCAGCAGCCTCCAATTCAGTTTTCAAAGTTTTCATTTTTGACACAAAAGCTTCAAATTTCTTGATGTCATTAACAACTATACCAAGGCAATCATCAAATATAGACTGAGCATCATTTTCAAGTTCTTTCAGATGCTCATTTCCCTCACCATCCCAATGCCGCTTCTTCAACAATTCTGAAGAAATAAGGTCTTTTCTCCAACGTTTCATTATATACTTTGTTGGTATCTCTTCTATGCCCAGGTTCTTGAAGACACAAAAAATATGTCGACACAGCAAACCATAATGATGAAAAAACAAGCAGCTACAATGAAAAGAAGCATGTTCTTTATTGTGAGTAACCTGCATTAACAGAATAAAATTTGTTTGGAATACTCATAAGTATTTTAGTATATAAGATTTTAATTGTTAATAAAAATTATTAATCAATGTGTATTTATGATTATGTTGATTAAAGTCTTTACTATTAGTGTCTAAATAATTTTTTTCTTCTATTGATTTTGTTTAATATTCATAATGCATAAGTATTTTTAGAATTGCTGGAAATAGAAAAAAAAAAACTAACCTTTTGCTCAATTGATTTTATATATGAATTAGCATTTGCAGTATCATCATCTGTTGATTTCTGTTGTATCTTCTTCTTCTCAACAATAACAATAACATCAGAACCATCAACCAAAGTCATAGAAGATTGGAAGCATGACCAAACAGATTGGTATATCTCATTCTGAACATCTTTGAAAACAGATCGTGTGTAAATCTTGGAAGCATGAACTTCAATTGGAAGAGGCGTTAGTAACTTTGGTAGTGTAGTTTTTATCTTATGGTTAAGCAGTCTATGATTATTCCGTTGCTTGTCCATAGCTGAATCAAATGAATCAATAAACTTCATCAGCGTTGCACCATAATGGAAAAACTGTGAGAAGAATGAATTTTCGCTCTCAGATCTTGATGTTGTTCTCATTAACCGAGCCATAGGTATATCCCTATAAAAAGATGGTATCCATCTGTGTCGGTTTTTGAACATATATTTCAACCATTTGTGACCTTGAAGACTAAACTCAGTCATTAATGAAGTCCATCTTTCCTCAAACTCATTTGCATCAATATTTTCATCCCATATAAGACAATGAAAACGTTTCTTGAAATCACCATTTGAAAGAACATTATGTTTAACCTGAAAGAAAGCAAGTAAATTCATTCTTATTTTCAAAGATAAAATGTTATTCACAATGAATAGATAATTAAAATTACCTTTGCAGGAAGTTTTTCACTAATGTGCCACATGCAAAAACGATGCCTTGACTCTTTAAAAATTTCACGAACAGCCTGCTTAATAGCTGGACACTGATCCGTAACAACCAGCTTTGGTTGTTTGCCAAATGATTTCAAAAATGCTTCTAACAGCCACTTAAATGCATTACCATCTTCCGAGTCAAGGATTCCAGCTCCAAGCGTTACACAATTTTTATGATTATCAATTCCAGTAAATGGAACAAATACCATACAATACCTGAAAATATATAAGTATTACTTATTCTGAATAGCAGTATTCATTTTGAATAATAGAAATTTAAATTCAAAAACAACGACATAATTAAGTTATTCAGTTTGAATAAGAGCAGTGTTAGAACATAATCAAGATGTTCACTTTGAATAAACACATAATATTTTACTATTAAAAGATAATCAAGATGTTCGCTTTGAATAAAACAAGTAATAATAGTATAATATAACTTTGAATACCTTAATAGAAATCATATTGTACAAGTAACAAATATTTAATTTATTCAATTTTGAATAAGATAATTAAGTTCTTTAGTTTGAATAATACATTATTTTTTTTTTCAAAATTTATTATTTGGTTACAAAATATATGTACTATTCAGAATGAATAATACTTTTACTAATCAAATGAATTCAAAGTTAAACAGATATTCAGACTGAATAAAATTTATAGGTACTTACTTATTTGTACGGTATGTTGCATCGAATGAGACGATATCACCAAACTCTTGAAAGTTTTGTTTAGCTGTATCATCCGCCCAAAAAGCATACTTCAATAAACCCCCATCAGAATTATATTCGAATGAAAAGTTTGGAATGTATAGCTTTCGGTTATTCATCTTTCTAACAAACAAATTTGCATCTGAGTCTCCAATGTAGCAATTACGATCCCTTTGAAAATTTTTATATTCAACCTTTGTACCTCCAACTCTATCATAACCCCCTTTTAGTTGGCAAATAATATTGTGTGCTTGCGTTGCGCCTATGTTTGCATTTGACATCTTTAGGATGAACCTTTGCTGTGAATAGTCAAGCTTTCTTTTACTTTTCAACATATGTTTTGAATCTTCATCAAAAAGGCAATGGTTGTGTTTCTCTTCAAAGTCATATAATATGAATGACTTTCCATCACTGCAGACTTTAAACTTCACACCTGCTCCACATCCAGTTCTATGTATACTTGTCATCCTTACTTTTTTCTTTGCTGAATCTAAAGTGTTTTTTTTGGATTGGTTCTGGTATCCCTTCTCTATTGCACACAACATATCTCAGAATAATATCTTTCAATTTGTTCTTCTTGACACATGATAACCTAATATCAAATCCGGCGTTAACTGCATATTTCTTGTACATTTCGATGCCTTTATCCAAAGATTCAAACATTTGACCAACAACAGGTTTTAAACCATCTGGAACTTCAGGTGTCCATAGTTGCAAACTGTTAACACAGTCTATTTCAACCCCTGATGAACTAGTTTCATCTCCTGTATTATTTTGATCTACAAACACAAATGATAAATTATTAGAAAAATCTGTTATTCATTATTATTAAAATATTTCAATATTTTTTGCTACTGAATAACAATGATTAAAAAACATCAACTAGTTATTCAGTTTGAACAAACAGAAATTATAGTGAACAACAATCTTTATAATCCACTTATTCACTTTAAATAACAAAAGTCATATATTATAATGGAACTCGTAATCAAGTTATTCACTTTGAATAAGAGAAATCATATTGTACAACAAACTTGATAATCAAGTTATTCACTTTGAATAACAGAAATTTTATTGTACATTTTATAATAAACACATATTTAAGTTATTCTCTTTGAATAACAGAAATCATATTTATTAATAAATATACAATCAATGTATTCACTTTGAATAACAGAAATCTTATTGAATAAGTACTGCATAATTAAGTTATTCTCTTTGAATAACAGAAATGATATTAATTAATAAGCATATAATCAATGTATTCATTTTGGATAACAGAAATCTTATTGTATAACTACCACATAATTAAGTTATTCTCTTTTAATAACAGAAGTCATATTGTACAATAAACTTTATAATCAAGTTATTCACTTTGAATAACATAAATAATATTGAATTTTATAATCAATTTTACTGGAAACTTACAGCTTGATGAATCAACCTTTGATGAACTAGAAGAAGTAGAAAATTCATCGTATTCATCATCTGTGGTACTAATACTTTCAACGTCATCAAAGTTTTCCAGAAACTCGAATTTTTCATCAACAAAAAGTGTAGAATTCTCCACAGCATCTGAATCCATTGAATACTCTGGAAAATATAACAAAATTGAATTTTATTCATCAAAATTGGAGACATTTATGTAATGTTCTATACAAAATCGAAATCGAACAGTAATTTGAGAATAATTGTTACTTTCAACTAAGAATTGATAATTGTAATTGGAAAAAATTTGAATAAAAATCTAACCTTCAAGAATTGTTGTTGAATCAGAGAATGAAATTGAAGTTTGAAATCGAAGAAATCTGATTGATATCGAATGCTGAAATCGAAACTTGAAGCAATCGAATTTGAATCAGAAAAATTCGTTTGAACACATAACCCTAATTTCGCTGAATAGAAGATTGAGATCGTAATTTATAAATTCGATTGAAGATTGAACTGCTCTTAATATGGAATGCGTCTGCTAATTTGAAGCCTTCCAAAAATACCCCTCCAGCTGATAGCTCTCATCGGCTTGGAAACGGCTTTGATCTATGGTCAAGATTTGTCCTTATGTTCACAATCAATTTGTGGTTCACAATTGAACCCACCCTATGCATATATATATATATATATTTATATACATATGTAATATATATATGTATTTACATATATAAATATATATATATATTAATATATATATATATATGTAATATATTTATATACATACCCAGTTGGTAGAATCCAATAAAGTGTTAACAAAGTCATGTCCCGCGTTTGATGGCTCCTACGTAAAAACACGATACGTTAAGAATAAATTTAAAACCTCGTTTATTAATAAATTTAAATATTTACCGGTGGTGGGGCGGGGAACGACTGCGCATAGCTGTACTGGGGCGTCGAATCTATCAAAGTGGTCGGCTGCTGCTGGGTGTATTGCTGGAACGGCGTCTCAGGGGGGGCATTGCTCGTCGACTCCCCGAACAGGCTACTATAATATGAAGCAACTGACGCAACAGGTTCCTGACCACTTTGTATCGCTGTCATCTACATACAAATATGAAATATAATTAGTTGTTGCAATAATATATTTGTACCGTAATATTTTTAAGTTTTGTTATATTAACTAATATTCTTACCGACAAATTTTAAAACCGAGCATATAAACAATCGTAAACACCCAATCGACCCTTCAAACTTTCAATTTCTTCCTGCTGGGCCATCCAAGAATTATGAGGATTCCAGTCTGCGTGCGGGATGGACTCTGTCCCCCTGTAGGCTGCACTGGAACCCCCATAACGAGGGTTGGGTTCCTCATCCATGTACGTCTGATGACCCCCATCATAGTCATCATCATCGTCATCATCAACCTCATTATCACCCTCAGCATCACCCTCATCACCGTCACCATCGTCATCATCATCATCGTCGGTAAACCACTCTACACTATCTATATACCATTGTGCTCGTCGCTCAGCTTCTGTCGGCACAAGACGAATGGGCGATCCCTATTCAATCAAATTACAAATCGTTATCATCCTATATAGAAAACAAATTGCTATATGTTTATATATATATATATATATGTATATTTATAGACTTAGCAAAAATAATATAGACAACAAATTATTATTTATGATAAACTAAACTTACCTCATTACTCAACGCTAAAATGGCGTATGCATGTTTCCGGTACAGAGTGCTCTCTTTATACCAACAAACACCCCTCAGCTCCCGATCGTAGCGTGTAAAAACTTTTCTCGCTACCGGAAATGTCTCGACGATCCATATCTGTCATTATAATAACAAAAATAATTAGTTACGAACATTCAATGCAAATAAAATATATTTAGTTGCTTTTTATTTCAAGTAACCTTTAAAATATAATTATTTACTAACCTTTAATGCAAATACAAATCCACATAAAGTCATTGCTTCCCTGTTGACGCCGGTCGTTCGCTTCGCTACCGCGTAATTAATTTGGGGAAAAGTGTAATCCCAAATATAAGAACCCCATGGAAAGGAGTTCCATAACTCGAGATCGTCTAAAAGAGCTAAAATGACCTTCGGTACTTTTTGGCGGTCTTGATGACCAAGGAAAAAACGTTCAATCATGAGCAACAAACAAATACGGACCGCGTCGTCGTCCGTAAATTCATCTTCTAATTCAATCAACTGAAACTTCTGTCTGATTTGCCCTATAGTTATCACCGTATTTCCAAACACACGTTGTACAAACGCGCAATCATAGTTCTGGATCTCGGGTTGTAGTCCAAATCGAAATCCAGTAATCAGACAAAAATCACGTCGTGTGAATCGAAGTTTATAATCGTTCACGTCAAACCATAACTCCTCTTCTTGTCCATTCGGTGGATCGATCTGATGCTTCATAAGCACCAGACAAAGTATCGGGTCAGCAGTTTTTTCTTGATTTTGTAACCACGGTCCAAATACCGTGTTTTCCAACAACTGCAGTCGAGCTGGTGACAACCGCGCTCTGATTTCGGATACGAGCGGTATATAATTCTTTAACGAAATTCTTTTTTTCTATACAAAAATACATATTTCCAAGTTAAAAACCTTAAAAGAAAAAAACAGTAGGTGCATTATAAACAGTGTTCTATTAGGTAAAAAACAGTAAAAGAAAAAAAAACAGTAATAAAACAATCTTAAGCTAAAAACAGAAAAGGAAAAAAAAAACGTTGGTGCGTTATAACGCACCTATAACGGTGCGTTATAGGTGCGTTATAACGCACCTACGGTTTTCACACACTTAATCGACGACACTTAATCGACGGGCGGTGGTGGCGTGGTGGGAGTTCCTAAATCAAAAGGCGAAGGGCGGTGGTGGCGCGGTGGGAGTTCCTAAATCAAAGGGCGAAGGGCGGTGGTGGCGCGGTGGTGGCGCCGTTGTGGCGCGGTGGTGGCGCGGTGGTGGCGGCAGTCCTAAATACAAGGTGTGGTGGTCCCGTGGTTGGTTATGGTGGTGGTAATTGCGTAAATAAATAATGAAACAAGCACGTGGGAACAACTAACCTTGTCGTTGCCTTCGTCATCATCCATGTCGATACGTTACGAACAAGCACGTGCGAAGATCTTCGGGATTCCAAACACGATCGTGACGTCAATGGTCCCAACAATCCTTGTGGCTCACGGGTTTGAAAGGGATTTTGAAAGGGATTTTGGTCAAAATGGTACTCATAAAGAAGGGCCGTATAAAAGCAATAATCACGGGTCACTTAACACTGCAGGTGCGTTATAGATGCGCTATAGATGCGCATCTATAACGCCGTTAGGGTTTCGTCACGGTCAAAACAGACGATCACGGTCAAACTCATTGGTGCGTTATAACGCACCTATAACGCACCGTTATGGGTGCGTTATAATGCACCAATGAGTTGCGCCGTTAAAGAAGCGCTTAACGCACCTATTTTGTTGACTATTGGCAGTCAAAGGTTTTTTTTGTCTTTTAGCTATAGGTGCGTTATAACGCACCTATAGATGCGCGGCGGGGGTATACGCTGCAAAATGAGATAGAGAAGGGGCAAATAACAAAATGGGGGGTGCCCCTAAGGGCATTATGGCCAAAATCCCCTTTTTTTAGCATCTCAAAATAATATAACACTTTAAGTAAAACAACCCCTGAATGTGAACAAATAAAGACCTCTAAATATATAAAATGAGTAATTAGATTAAAGAACACACAAAAAAAATCTTTTTAACAAGATTTCAAGATAATAGAGTTGCAAGAAAAATGTGCAAATTATAATGATTATAGTAAAAAAATTGTATTTAAAAGTTTATTGAACAAGGGATGTGATGAATTCTACTTATAGTTGAAATAACTTTGGATCAAAATGTATTAAAACACTAGAAGATATTATTTTTCTTCTTCTGTTTTTTAATTTTTAATAATAACTGATCATTAAATATGATTATAGAAACTATCTTTATTAAATAATTATGTTTTTTATAGGATAATTTAAAAGGTTATAAGTGTAACACCCAAATTTCAAAAATACATTTTAACAAGAAAAGTAACCAACTTTATTAAAAATGCGGAAGTTTGTCCAAACATTTGATTTAAAAGTAACATCTAAACACCATGAGGTGTCAAACCAAGTTTAATCCATAATACGGATACATTGATTAACCATTTAATAAAAACCAAATTCAAACCCAAGTACAATACATCAGTTAACCGTTTAGGAAAAACCCAAGTTGATATTTCAAACTAGCAAAATAATTGTTTGTGCACCACTAAGGCCAAACCACTTTCTCTCCAAAACCATTTCTTCATCTTTCTTCTTGTAGACTGAACTAGCGGAACCCGGAGCCTCAAACCTGAACTTTTCCCTTTCGGGAAGTGCCTGCAACTAAAAAGAGTGAACAACAACGGGATAAGCATAAAGCTTAGTGAAAACACACCTAAACCATCTACCATCATACATCCACAATCACATATACACATAATCACGTACGTGCCATCTTTGCACTATCTCCTCTTCGGCTAAACCCGAAACAAATAGAGAATTCCCTATGGGTATTGCTACCACCATAGGTACTCTACCCAAGGAGTATTACTACTACCTTCGGTCCACATATCCCCGAAGGGAACATACATCATCATCATCATAACATAATCACATGTAACATAATCATGCACATACAACAATACATAGCTAGGTAGTGAACTCACCTTAGCAATGATCACAAATAGCTCAGAAACACGTACAACCATCACCTCGTACCACCTAACACATTACACGTACATACACTTATCAAAACATTCTCACATTGGACACTAAACATTCGATACCGAGAAACACGTCGTAGCCATAGCTAGACTAGTCCAATTACCCTCAAATTCCACCCATAGTCATCTCATAACATCCCTAAGGAAATCCCAAAGCCAAAACCCCAAAAGAACCGCAAACGAAAAAAAAATTGAAAACACAACAGAAAGTTGCGCCACGTGTCCCCGTGACCTCAGGTCGCGGGGCCAGGTCACGGGGTTTTTCTGATGTCCCAAAAAAACGCGACTTTGCTTCGAAAAACATGCCCAAAACCTCAATTTCGTCCAACACAATCCAAATTACGACTTCCCCACGAACTAGGGTCGATAACCATCGATTACATGCGAGTAATTTGACCCCAAACATACCAATTACAACAAACGATGACTCTATGATCATCATTCTAACATCAATTTCACAAATATCAAACCACAAGATGATTAATTGATCATCCAAATCGACTCACAACAAAACTCACAACTCTACTAGGAAAGACATCAAATTAAACACTTCAAGAACATAGTAATCGTACCTTGGTGCCAAATTGATGAATTTCCTAGGCTAGATGCTTCACCAAAACCTTCAGTTTCACTCTTTTGCCTTCTTCTCCCAAACCGTCTATCCTCCCCTCAATACGTAGTCTGGAAAAACTGATTTCAATTGAAGAGGAGTGGAGGTTAACCCTAGTTTATGTATTTACCACACACACCATGCACTTTCAGAATTAACACCTTAGCCCTCGACTCCTACAAAACATAACAATCAAGGTTCCACTTTAACTCATAACTCTATTATAACTTAACTTTGAAAACGGGGTGTTACAATAAGCATATAAGAATTCCTCATTTGCCTTCAACTCACTGACATGTTTAATATATCTCACAGTCTTTTTATGTTAGCTAATTTTTTTTTTTAATTTATCTGTTAAATATGAAATAAATTGTCTCTAACATGTCAGCTCAGTTAGTAAAGCATCGAGACGAGTTTGTCCAAATATAAGTTAGGTCTGGGTTTATTTACGAATCCTCCTACTAGCCTCAGCCGTTGAGTCAATATAAAAATCACATCACATTAATGTCTTTAAAGATAGGTTCATGTGAAACCATTTACACTTTGTATATAATTGATTTTTTGTTAAGTAAAAAATAACTCCAATTCAAATAAGTTTTAAATAATTAAATTATTTAACTCTTTAATCAAATCTTATATGGACATTTTAATCCTGTTGTGCTGCACTCGTTTATTTTATTGAGTAAAAGAAAAGAATGAGAACAAAGTGACAGGTTGCCTCTCATGAGCCCTTTCTAGATAACTAAAAATAATTAATAAAATAAATTTAATGCTTCTTAAATTAATAAATAATTATATAGTTTTTCAAATGTAAACAACTTTGACTTATAATATTATTACAAGGAAGGAGGTTCTTGGTAGACAAAAGAAAAGAATAAAAACAAGAAAGTAACATGCCTCTAGATTTTATATTTTTATATGAAGAATATTCTTTTTTCAAAGAAAAAAAAGGATTACAACCCATTATTTAATAAATGATGTTTTATACTAATAGATTATACTTTAAAAATAATTGAAATATTATGTAACCTAACTTACCAAATAGCTTAAACCGTTAATTCGAAGGCTGCTTAACAGAGGTGATGGTCATGTCGAAACTTCTACCTGATGTGTTTTGTTCTTTTTGTTGTCTTTTGTTATCCAAAAAGAGCGTTAATTGATGAAAATGTTTTAGATTATATATTGTCTAATAAAGGCTACATAAGGACACTTTATCAAACACTGGTTTTTTTAGCCAACATCATTCTCACTTATCTTATGTGGTAATACTTCCAACCATTAAAATAGATTGTTAATAAACATTTACTAGGCAAGATTCATCTCCTTTACTTATCAGGTAAAATTTTAATCTTTGTTATATTTGTTACCGAACAAGATCTTTGAACCTTCTGATGCTCACAAGGTAGACAAGTGAAACCCTGTAATGGTAAATCTCCACCCAATAAAAGTTTGGTAAATGACTCCTAATTAAAACGTAATAAAAATTTTCAATTTTCAAATTTATAGTTTACTTATAAATTAATTATTGTATTGGTTAAAGTGTTAAGTTTAAAAACTAAACTATATTAGATTAAGACGTGTGGGATGTTTAGTTAACGATAAGAAGTGGATCTGAACTGTTGATTTCTTTAAATCTCATGTCCTTCCAATTATGCTCTAAAAGAAATTAATCTGGTGCATCTCATTTTGATGTGCATCCAACCTTTGATAATTAGTTTTTACACTTCTCGTGTTAACCTCAACTTCGCGTAAATTAAATTAAAGTATTTTTATCATTGTACATATAACATTATTTAAAATAAGCATAAAGTTGTTTAATATTTATTTATTTTACTATAACTTCTTACAAATTTCATTAAAAACGAACTCTTAGTAATAAATATAATGCCACCAAATAACTTAGGGTTATACTTGCCATTTACAAAGTGCACATGAATCTCTTTTAGGGTTATATTAGTCATTTTAAAGTTATACTAATTTAGTAATTTAGGGTGTGAAACACTCTTTTACTGTAATAATAAAGTTAGAAAAGGACCTACCACCATATAAAAAATTCATGTTTAATAAACACCGACCTCTAAATCTTTAAAATGTTATATATATTTTTAGGTACATAATATTTATATTACTGTAAATAAATTACTATATATATATATATACAACGCTTTGACCCGCCAGCGCCCGCGCCCGCACCCGGCCCGCAACCCGACCCGATCCAACTGTACTCTCTACTTTTGACCCAAACCCACCCTTGACCCGCCCATGACCCACCCGTAATCCCCCATATGACCCGCGCGTCTCCTCAATCTATTCCATCACCACTTTTACAATTTTGGTCCCTGAACCTAAAATGTTTTTTCACTTTATACCTTTTACTTTTCAATATTTTATTTTACATTTTAGTCATATATCGTGTATTGGCTAAAAGACGTTAAAAAAATACGTTTTAATTTTAACAAATTACGCCATTATATTCGTGTCGTCGATACGATCAAATTGAGCCTAATATTGAATATTTTTTTACGTAGTTATTTTATTATATACTATATATACGTTCAAACTTCTAACCGACCGAAATCCTATATCTATTTTCAAATTTACATATTAGCCTCCTAAACTTAGAACTTATAAGATTTATTCACTTTACACATTTTACTTTTCAATATTTTATTTTACGTTTTAGTCATATATCGTGAATTGGCAAAAAGACGTTAAAAATACGTTTTAATTGTAACAAATTACACCATTATGTTCGTGTCGTCGATACGATCTAAATGAGCCTAATATTGAATATTTTTTGATGTGACTATTTTATTATATACTATATATAAGCTCTTACCAACCCGAATCCTATACCCATTTTCAAATTCACACATTAGCGCCCTAAACTTATAATATTTATTCACTTCATACCTTTACTTTTCTATATTTCATTTTACGTTTTACTCATATATTGTATATTGGTTGGAACATGTTAAAAAATACGTTTTAATTTTAACAAATTACGCCATTATAACCGTATCGTCAATACGATCTAAAGTATGATAAAAAATACGTTTTAATGTTAACAAACTACGTCATTATAACTGTATCGTCGATAAGATCGAAATGAGTCTAATATTGAATATTTTTTCATGTATTTATTTTATTATATATGATATATATGCTACAACCGACCCGAATCCTATACCCACCTTTAAACTTACATATCAGCCCCCTAAACTTATAATAGTTATTCAGTTTATATCTTTTAGTTTTCTATATTTCATTTTACGTTAAAATATGTTAAAATATCGGTAGCTACTGCTCATGAACCCGGTGCGAAGCCCGGGCTTATCAACTAGTTTTATACACATTCTTCATTTTTAGTAAATTAGGAACCATCATCTCTAGAAATGTTGAGTTAACAAATAATGTTATGTCCAATGCTTTTGTTTAAAAAATACAGATCATTGATTATAAAAACACAATCACTCTTTCACTCTCAACTTCATTTACAGTTCAATTGGTTGATTTTCTAATTTGCTTCATATCTTACAGCCAACTGCAATGATTTAAATTGTTACTCAAATAAAATGTGACAAATGATATTTGATGGTATACGAAAACTCGAGTTAATCCCTGACCCAAGGACCAACGTGTAATTAGATGTGCTTGCAGTTTGACCTGTAAAATATACAACACATCTTTGATAGTTGCACCATTGTGGATTCCTCTCGATCTGCTAGCCTTCAAGACTAGTACTATGTTACAAACACATAAGTGCGCAATTGTCTCATGTACACATGCATACATATTTCATATCTTATACCATATCAGCTCATTCATCGGTAAATGATTTATCATCTACTCCATTTCCAATGTATTTTTTAGTAAATTTAAACATATCCATATTCATTAACACAAAGGGAACATCATAGATCTTCAACTGAAATGTATTTCTATGATAATTTTTTTTTTTCCATGAGTTACAATAACATTTACGTATAGTATAAGAAGATTGCCTTTTTCTGTATGTCTATATATATGTACATATATATACCATCTTTCCTGTATATTTCTTGATGTTATAACGTCGTAATCAGATATAATTATGAAAATGAGTTTGATTTATTATCGACCAATAAAAGAAAGAATGTGGACCATGTATTTGCCACTAGATTTTGTGGTTACAACAAGAAGCCTAACCATGTGTTATTTTTGTTGTTTCCTTTTTAAGGTATTCACATAAGTGACATATTTGTATTCTTATCCACACGTATTTTCTGTTTTAATTTTGTATTTCTAGTTTTAGAAATTTTATATTTATATTACCTTTACACCTACATCTAATTTTTAAGTGGCTTTTGAATTTGAAAGCAAATGATGGTTTTTATATTAAATTTTCAAATAAAACAAATCCAACTAATAAGAAAGTATGTATGTTTACAATGGATCTTAATAAAAAAATTCTTTGGAATGGGATATAAGACCTACATTACATGTTCAAAATGATTATTTAAGTAACTCTTCAACATGTTCAACAAAATTTTTAAATAAAAATTTGTGAATGTCTTTATTCTAATAAATCCTTCAAAATAGATAAAGTATATGAAAACATGTATAAAGTTTTTAATTTGAGAAAATTCCAAAACATTTTTACCATGAGTGAGAAATATTTTTTTATATTCCCACCAATAAGTATATTAAAGTCAAATGTTTAAAAAATATAAATAATATTTTATAAATGTATAAAATGTTTTAATAATATGATCAATATTTTAATTTTCTAAACAAACAATAATATGTTGGGTTCATACAATAATACTTATAAGGTATTTGGATGTAAATTTAAAAATAATTATATGATATTTGATCAGGAAAATCCATTATAATTATACCTGATATACGAAATAATGTTTTCATATGTTTTGGTTGCTTAAAGTAAGAATAATTATTTTTTATGGTATTGAACGTCTTGGAGACTTAATTATTTCAGCAAGTATATAATAGATCGAATTAAAGGTAATGTATACTTTTAGTTTACCATTATTGACAAACTGATTTATTGCTTTAACTATCAAACTAATTATATACATTAAGATAATTGACCTCTAAATAATTATGCAATCATAAACAAAAACATGCCACATAAACACTATAGACTGATGATTACTTATAAAACACGCATCTAAACACTACTTGTTATGATTAGTTTCAATTTTCTTCTTTAAAATTACATGTATTAAAATTAAAATTAGTAAATTATCATGAATTTGTAATTTAAATAACCACATAATTAGAAGTATCTTTTATGAAAAGGAAAAGTTTAAAAATATTAAGTGAATTTCGATTTTTGAGCAATTAAGTCTTGACAAAAAAATTTAACAAATAAATCTTAGAATTTTTTTAAACCTATGATCCATAAATTATTAATGTGATAAAATCATACAAAGTCTAGAATAATACATCATTTCATATTTTGAATGATTATATAATTGAGAAATTGAACAAATAAATCTCTATACTTTCTAAAACCAATTAAATAGAACATTATTATAATTATAAGTAATAAAATAAAAAGTATACAATTTCCATCAACTATTTCAAAACATACCAAAAATTGTGTCTAAAACATAAATAAATGCATACATTGTGTAACTTTAAAATTTTGGTAACATCTTCATGCTTTTTTTGTATTTTAAAAAACATAACTATTTACATATCAGTTTTATGGGTCAAAATCATTTGATTAATCGATTTTATATCCATTTGTTAAAAAAAACTATATAAGTATTCAATTGTTCAAAACCGGAGGGTAATTGATTCGTATGCACAAAGCCCCACCCCCACTTTGCACAAATACCCCTAAAAGGCCGTTATAAGGGCCGTTATGCACATTTCAGTCAAATAACGGGGTTTTGGGCCGTTATAACGGCGTTTTGGGCCGCTATAACGGCGTAACGCACCGTTATATCGCCGTTATAACGGCGTAACGGTGGGGGTATATTGTGCAAAGTGGAGGTGCGTTATGGGCATACCTGCAAATGGCCCAAAACGGACGGTAGGTAAAAGTACAAATCCATCTATCTACGCACTACCTAACTAAGAGAATGTTATTTACTAAAAGAAGCAGTAGGAGGAGTTAGATTGTTATTGTCCTTTTTTACGGTTGAGATTGGAAAATGGAAACTATGAATATTGAACTTTTATTTTCTTACTTAAACTCATAACTCGCTCTATTTGTGGAAGTTGTACATAACTACAACTTTTTATACGTTAGGTTTTTTGGAATTTTTTCTTGTTTTAAAAATATATTTACCCATATAACTACTTATGGTTTTATAGGTTAAAAAATTTATATTTATTGAGTTTTAGATAGTTTGATAATCTATCGGTTTAAAATAAAATTGTCTAATAATTTAATTGTTTAAAATAAGAAAATGTGTAGGTTTTTTTCTTTCAAACTTTTCCTTTTACCAAACTCTATGTCTATTTTTTTTGAATTAATAACCATTTTAAATTTAAGATCCAATATTAAAATACTCTTTTTTTTTGAAAATAAATATAATTTGATTACTTTTTAACTAAATCATCAAATATTAGACACACCCACAAAATGAAGAACATGTAGATCAAAAGCAATGTCATAAGTTTTTTTTTTATAAAAGCTAGTAGCTAAATAAAATGGTAAGCTTTTGACATATCACCCAAAAATAATTTTATTTTTAGAAAATACTTAAAATACTCAGATTTTTTAATTTAATAATTAGATATTTTTTAAATGACAATAGTTACTTTTTTTCATCATATTTTAAAGTCTTTCTTTTATAAGATAACTTTTATAGTAAAAATAAATTCTACCAAACACATGTGACAAGAAATTATAAATAGAAAAACCACAATCTTGGTTCACCTCTCATGATCCAAATTGGGGTGAGATTGGATTGCTTATTTTTTACTTTTGAAGTACCTTTTTTGTTTTATTTACAATCTTACTTTAGAAATCATCAATATAACAAGCTAGGTACTTAATACATTTAGGCTACCTATACCCAACCTACTGAACCCACTCACTTTTTGATTGTCACGTCAGCTTTATCCCAAACCTCTCTTTACCCTCCCAGAATCCTCTACAACACACACCCAACCCTCCCAACCCTCCCAACCCTCCCAACCCTCTCACTTTTCAATTTATTTTATTTATTTCATTTATTTTATTTAATTAAATAATATAATTAAATAAATAATACTGTTAAAAATAATTTAAAAATTCTAATATTAAAAAAATTACATAACATTAATAAAAAAATTAAAATCAATATCGAGGTTCCAAATACGTTCCACTAAATCCGCCCGAAGATTATGGTGAATAGTTGAGTTTCTCACTTGGAAAATATTCACCATATGTTGCTCCTCAGTGAGTTGCGGGTTACGTGGATCCGGAAGATCGTTCGGGACAACACAAATGGCCTTGTTTTTGTTTTCGAGTATTATATTGTGTAATATGATACACGCGTACATAATGTTGCTCATCGTACGTCTCTCCATTATGCGAGCCGGTTGTTTGATTATACTCCAACGTTTTTGGAGAATGCCGAAAGCTCGTTTGATATCTTTACGTGCCGCTTCTTGCGCTCCCGTAAACTTAATTCGTTTATTGTCTTCCGGATAGGAAAACGCTTTGACAAAAGTAGCCCATTCCGGATATATCCCATCCCCGAGATAATATCCGTGCTTGTAGATGGCCCCATTTACTTGAAAAGTTCGGTCGGGTGCGATTCCGTTATACACATCTTCGAAGATGGGCGAATGATTGAGCATGTTTAGGTCGTTCATGGCACCGACACAACCAAAGAATGCGTGCCAAATCCATGCGTCTTGGGAGGCCGCCGCTTCTAAAATGATTGACGGATGCGGTTTATCGCCTCGATGGTATTGACCTTGCCATGCAACCGGACAATTCGCCCATTCCCAATGCATGCAGTCAAGGCTACCGAGCATGCCGGGAAATCCGTGACGCTCTTCGCGCGCGGCGTACAACTGCTGAATATCTTCGTAAGTCGGCTTGCGTAAATATACTTTTCCATACATTTGTATAATTCCCAAAACGAAGTGGTTTAGACACTGGCGTGATGTTGAGTCTCCCATGCGGACGTAGTCATCAAATGCGTCACCGGTTATTCCGTACGCCAGTTGCCGAATTGCCGCCGTACACTTTTGGTATGGAGAAAAACCCGGCAACCCCGTAGCGTCGTACTGTTGTTGGAAATATGGGTACCGTGTGTATAAATCATACACTATTCGTGTGAATAGATTTCTCGACATCCTAAAACGTCGCTTGAACATCTCCTCCGGGTACGTCGGGTTATCGGAAAAGTAGTCCGCCATTAACCTTGTGTTACCTTCTACCCGACCCCTGTCTATGTTAGGGGC
The DNA here is from genome assembly GCA_030169165.1 of Centaurea solstitialis. NCBI lineage: Eukaryota > Viridiplantae > Streptophyta > Magnoliopsida > Asterales > Asteraceae > Centaurea > Centaurea solstitialis. Next base: position 49,362,269 of record CM058040.1, read on the forward strand.
CTTCGAACGAGGAATCGATGATGATGCGTTTGCTTGTTGGACAAGATGCGCAAACATTTGCGCATCTTGTTCCCAGTCTTCGTCGGTATCCGTGGATGATGAATCGTTCCAATAATCAGGTTGTGCCATTGTGGATGTATGTAGAAGAGAGTAGTGGTGTATATTGAGATGAAAGTGTGGCGTATATTGAGATGAAAGTGTATGTAGTTGAGATGAAAGTGTGGTATAGTTGGTATATTGGTATATATATATATATATGATTTGAAAAAAAAATAAATAAATAAAAGAATTTGACCGTTGGAAGAGCCGTTTGACAACGGCTCTCCATACTCGCCAAACCCCAGAGCCGCCGGCTCTCCAAACTCACACACCCAACCCGCTCTTACCCCGCGGGCTCGGCGGGTTTACCCGCGTCTGCACCCGCTCACCGGTGCAGACAGCCTTATACATATCTAACTCGTAAATTAATCAAAGTCCCGTTTTGTTAAAAAAATCCCACCACAAAAGCCCAACTTGTAGAAAAATAAAATCGTAAAATCGATTTTAAGTTAATTTTTCAAAACAAAACTGATACATGTAACAAACACGAAAACTAAAAAACGTAGAATGTAATTCACTTAATAATGAAAGTTTCCTAAAATAGTCTTCCAGCTCTGTGGCGGATTGGTTATCGTTCGAGGGTTCATAGCGTCATAATCGAGTTCGAGCCTTCCCGTACACATGCCTGAGAACATTTAAGTGGGGGCCATGTTTAGTCCTCAAAATGCTGAAATTAGTCGGGCTTTGGTCCGATCACCCCTCAAAAAAATCCCTTAAATATACGTATTTTGTATAATATTTCTTGGTTTAAATTTTAAAATAAAAACTAATATTTTGTTCAATCAAGATTTAATTTCAGAAAATAAAATATAAAATCAAAAATGAAATAATTATCCCTAACAAAGATTCTCCATAGCCAAGGAAACATCCCTGCAAGACCAGGCCACATGTTTCCTTTGTCCTTTTTCGTAATTTCACACCTTCAAGAAATTCAAACAGCATGTTAACAAACCCCAAGGGTAGTTTCGTCCTTTTACACAACTAAATTTCCTCTCAAATCAACAATTATGGTCTGAACTCTGAATAGAGACTTTCTCTCTCTACAAAACACACACTCTCTCTCTCACACACTACACACAGTGAGCACGTCATCTAACAGACAAAAAGCTCTCAAAAATTGCATAAACCTCCAATCTTCTTCTTCCAATGGTGAATTTTGTGCTACAAATCCTCTGATTCGTGACTTCAGAGTGTTGGATTCGAGTGTAGAACGAAGAATTTTGGTGAAATTTTGTGAGAAGTTATGCATATGAAGACATTTTAGTGTATGTATATGTATATGTATGTATATACCTTCATCTTCTTCGTTTTCAATCCAGTTTTGTTTTACTGATTGTTTGATTCGAGTTTAGACGAAGAATTTCGTGAAATTTTATGCATATGGAGACATTTTAGTGTATGTATATGTGTGTATATGGCTTCATCTTCTTCGTTTTCAATCCAGTTCTGTTTTACTGATTGTTTGATTCGAGTTTAGACGAAGAATTTTCTGAAATTTTGTGAAAATTTATGCATATGGAGACATTTTAGTGTATGTATATGTATGTATATAGCTTCATCTTCTTCGTTTTCAATCGAGTTTTGTTTTACTGATTGTTTGATTCGAGTGTTGACGAAGAATTTTGTGAAATTTTTATGCGTATTGAGACATTTTAGTGTATGTATATGTATATATATAACTTTCATCTTCTTCTTTTTCAATCGTTTTGTTTTACTGATTGTTTGAAACTTCAGCAGCTTGATAAGAGCACCGACACTGGAAAAAGCTAGTTTTGGATCCATTGTGACTTCAGATGGCGAAACGAGGATATAAATTACGTATCCCTTTAGTTGTGAAGTGTGAATTTTGAGATATTTTGGTTGAATTTTCGTTTTGGATGATTGTTATATGGTTCAATCTGTGTAGAGAAGTAGCATCGGAAGCTCTAATTTTTTGTTTAGCGAATAAATCTCCAGCTGAAGAGAAGTCTAATAGCTCAATTTGGTTGTTTTATGGCTATCTTCTCTTCCTACATTTTTTTTTCGGATTTTAGTAATTTTTTGATATCATACCAAAGGAGATTTTCTACCTTTTGTGTTGATTAAGTCTATCAGTAATTTTTTAGAAGATTGGGGCTATATACAAACTCAAGACTGATTGCTACAGTATTTGATTTCTTCTTGTGTAAGATTTGTTACAGTGTATTAAAAGATAGACTCTAGCTATTGTTTACACAAAAAGAACTACCTTTTTTTTTATACGGAGTGCACAGCATTTTTGGTGGAAATGCATGCTTAAGTATTTAAATTTTGAATGTGTGCTATTTTTCTCTCTGATATGTTCAAGGATGGTTGAAAGTTTGTTGACTAAGGTTGGTGTTTGTTATGTCTTGACTAAACTCGATATAGAGGAATTTGTGGCCCATTCGGCAAATGTGAACTGTATAAAGATTGGGAAGAAGACGCATCGAAACTTTATTACAGGAGGTGATGATGAGAAAGTGAATCTTTGGTCAATTGGGAAGCCATCGGCTATAACGGTTAGTAAATTTACTGTGAAATTATAGCAGTTATGTTTGAAGATGTGGTACAATCTTGCTAGTTAGATTTCATGGCTTATTTTGTGTATCTGGCACATGGTTTTCTTGAAACAATGCCACTCAAGGCCGTGGTAACTTTGTATAAGAATCTACCATTTGGACTACAATGTTACTAGCTCAATCCTATGCATGCCTTAGGGTACTAAGGTATTAGGATCTCTGGGATGAGACTTTGCTATTCCACTTGCTTGTAACTTGTAAGCATTTGCAGTCAATTCAGTTGGGCCCAAGGTTAATATGGGAACTTTCTATTTGGCCATAGACATACGGGTTCCTGAAGAAATGGATTTATTGGGGAATTCAGAAGAAAGGTTCAAAAACCTTTTGTGCATAGACATTCGGGTTACTGACAAAATTGAAAAACATGGCATTTTTCTTTACATCTTTAGATTTCACCTAATTCCTATAGGATACATTATGGCTAAACTAGGAGATGTCTTTCACTTATTCTTCATAAGTATAGGATGAGCATGTGAGCCTTCTAACAATTGGATTGTAGTCAATTTCAGTCTAGGCCATTGAACAGTGGCAACAGGGAGGTTGCCACTTTAACAAAGCTGAGGTGCATTTGTTTAAGCAGAAAAGAGAATCACGTCAGATTTTGAAACACACCGAATTACCTTTAGCTGTATGGTGATTAATGAGAAGATCCATCACTTACCGGTTGGATATAGATATAACTAGGAATGACATGGTTTTTGATATAGTTCAACCAGAAAAATATATGTTCCTACTTCCTATCATGAAGAACTCACTACTCCCTCCATACAAAAAGAAAACTCGATGTATGACTTGGCAGTTAGCATGTAGTTTAAGCAAATATGTTTTGACTATTGATCAGATGTCTCAAATCCCCCTTAATAAGGAAAAAAGTAAAGAAAACTAGTAGACTACAATCGAAGTTATTAATTTCAAGTAATGATTACTAAGGGGCAAAGAAGTAAGGTAAATTAAAAAACTTGCCCAAAAAGGAAATGCTGCATGTTTCTGGAACAGCCCAAAATGGAAAATGTCATGTTTCTATGGAAGGAGGTAGTAGAATTTTTTATACCATATCTTGTGCCTAACTATGAAGGGTAATCTTCTTTGTGGTCTGATGCAGAGCCTAAGCGGTCATACAAGCCCCATAGAATCTGTTGCTTTTGACTCAACAGAAGTTTTCGTGGCTGCTGGAGCTTCTTCTGGCGTGATAAAACTTTGGGATCTGGAAGAGACAAAGGGTAAGTTGATTAATTGTTTATGGATTACAGGAAAGCTGATGTCATTAATTGCAATCAGTTATGTAATTATTAGCATGTAAAAACAGATACATGCATGTTGAAACAGAATGTTGTCATTGGATTTCACTGATTGAAACACTTCATCTGGTGGTACCAAGGTTATCGATGGTAGTTGAATTTCGAGCTCAAATTGTTCAGTTTGTTTTTGAAATTCTGTGTTCCATGCTTTTTCAGAAATACATAGAATCCAAAGTGCTTTCTTCTATTCCTAACTCTTTCTAGAAATGCAGTGGTTCGTACACTTAATGGACACCGATCCTATTGCACTGCTGTTGAGTTCCATCCCTTTGGTGAGTTTTTTGCATCGGGTTCCATGGACACTAATCTAAAGATATGGGATATCCGAAAGAAAGGGTGCATACACACATATAAAGGACATAGGCGAGCAGTTAGCACTATCAGATTTAGCCCTGATGGTCGTTGGGTGGTATCCGGGGCACTCGATAATGTTGTAAAGGTACAGATTCTCACTCATGTCAGCATATCGAGAATCATTATTGCAGTTAACTGTTGTTTTTTTTGACAGATATGGGACCTAACAGCTGGAAAGCTTTTACATGAGTTCAAGTTTCATGAAGGGCACATTAGATCGATGGAGTTTCATCCTCTTGAGTTTCTTCTAGCAACAGGTATGTGTATCTAGTGTCCGTCCATGCTTACTTTTCTTATTCTTTGTTTTTGTTTTCGCCTATATATATGCATGTGCACATGCTGTTAATCAACAGATGAATTTCTATATGATGGTTTTGGGCGGTGCTGAAACCAATACCAATTTTTTTTGGTTTTAATTTTAGTTTCAATGAGGAAACTAGATATACTATATATATGATTAGAGGAAACTATCTTTACTGTACAACCCTTATTGAATTATGTTTTGCCGATATAGAACTCCATGGCTAATTTAAGTTCCTTTTGGCAAAACATTAAGTTTGTTCCCCAAATAGTAGATGGAAAATTTTGCTGTTACTATTTTAGTTTCATCAGCATCATAATATTCTTTAAATGTGATTCGTGTTAACAAAAGAACTAATAAAAATCACATGGGTTAAAGTGTTTGTAGCATGTTCATGTGCTTCATGTTCAGCAATCAGCATTACTTTCTTAATTAATCATAACTTGGCATTCGTTTTCCTTCTTTGTTGGCAAATTATACTAAGACAAACACTTGTTTCAGGTTCATCAGACAGAACCGTAAAATTTTGGGACTTGGAGACCTTTGAATTGATTGGATCAACTCGACCAGAGGTACCAGTTGTTCCATGCTCCCCCTCTATATAAATTAATATATAGACTTGGTACCAGCTGTTCCAGCTAACATATATAGCTTGACCTCTGGAGCAACATATACTATATTAACTGGTACCAGTTGTTCCAACAATATAGCATTGAAGGAATCATGTATATTTGTCAGATTTTGCTGCTTTCGGAGAACCACTGCTTTTATTCAGTGCATTCATGTATAGATTTGCTAAATAAATTTCTATTTTCTCTTAGTATTCTAGATATTTGTTATTCAAGGAACTGCTCTCTTTTGCTTCAGGCAACAGGTGTACGATCAATTACCTTTCATCCAGATGGGAGAAGTCTGTTTTGCGGGTTGGACAACAGTTTAAAGGTTTTAGTTTTTTCCCATTAAATAAGGTTTTTTGCTTTCTAAGAAGATTTAGTTGACCTATATGTCCTCCATTGAATTTCAGGTCTATTCATGGGAGCCTGTTGTTTGTCATGATGCCGTTGACATGGGATGGTCAACATTGGGCGACCTCTGCATTGACGACGGAAAGCTTTTGGGATGTTCATATTATCAGAACTCTGTTGCAGTTTGGGTGGCGGATACTTCGGTAGCTATCTCTGTCCTTCTGTGATCTAAACTTCATAATGCTTCTAATATATATATATTTTTTTCATAATCAAGCATTATATGGTTTCCATCTTAAAATGTGTACTTTTCTTAAGATGACAAATTGGAAACCTGATGAATGATGATTTGCATGTGTTTTGGTTTGTGAAGCAAATTGAACAGCATGGGCATAACATCTTAGCTGAGGACGACACCCATGTGCAGCCGAAAATTAGTCTTCAGGAAGGTCTAACAGAGAGAGTTGGGAATCCCAGAAGGTCCACCATGGTTCCAGATGATGACCCAAAGGATATAAAGAATATATACGTGGACAGTAAGTGCCATTTTATGTAGCTTTTCTTGATTATGTTACACGATTCACATGTGTGCATGTGTCACTCCTGTAACTCACACAGATTGTGTGCGTGTGTGTGTGTGTTTTTTTTTTTTTTTTTTTTGGGGGGGGGGGGTGTTATTTTACGATACTTATGGTCTCACATAACGTGTTACCTCCGTTCCAAAGGATGAAGAACAAGGGAAAGTAATCCCGTACCTTGACTTTCTTAGTCTAAGGAAACTTGAACTTATTTACATTGAAAACATCTTGAAGGCTATATTAGCATACCAACCATACAGTTCTACTTGAATAACTCACCAAAGACCACTCAGAAAGTTAAAAGTGGGATGCTTATTCAGAATAAAAGGAGAATTTTGTTAAATACTCTCTTGGTCTCTCCATGCCAACAATTGCGATGTTTGACTGAGAGTATAGCTTAATGAAACTGTTTGACTATTACTTAGAAGCCTTAAATGCCCTTGTAATATGAGAAAATCTTGTGTATCAGAATGAAATCGATAAGTTGTAATTATGGTAACCAGAAATTGGCACTTCTAAGTTAAAGAAATTCCCAACAAAGGAAATGTTGCATTTTTTAATGAGATTATGGAAGTAAAATTTTGAAATATGGTTCCAGTGGAACAAATTGTTGCCATCCTCCCATTAACAATACTGGACATACAGCCATTACTTAATCGTTTGTTTAGTAGTATACTTCACTTTGCTTCTGTGTTTATGATTTTACTTTCTGTTACTATAATTTGCTGTTTAATGTCAAGCTACAGGTGTGACTCCCGTGGCTTCAAGAAAAACCGGGTCTTTACCACCGGTTGTGAACTTATCAAACCCCAAAGAGATCGATGATTTGACTACCCATAAACAAGTTCCTGCATCCAAGATCATTGGGCAGGCCAATGGCAATCCCTTCTTCGTGCCTGGTGTTGTGCCTCAAGACAATTCTGCAAAAGACTCCGCCAAGTGTAGGCCGGAATTAATTGTCCATGAACAAGATACCACTGCTGTAACACTTAAGCCACCTCATAGGCGCAGGCCATCGACTACCAAATTAGATATAGAAGGGCTATCAGTAACTGTAGAATCCGGATTGAAAAGTGGAACAGATAATACTGCAGCTACGAACTTTCAGAGAAAGCTTGTGGCAGATGCTGCTGCTAAAGATTCTCCCAAGGAGAAACCCCCAACCTCCACAGGTGTTGTGAAAGAGTTCCAAAAGGCTTCAACTCCAAGTGCACTTCCACAGGAAAACCGTTAAGTTCTCTCGTCACCGATCACAACATTTACTACATTTCTTTATTTGTTTTTAATTGTTACCCTTAGATAACAATCCATGCCTGGTATTTCTCATATCTAGTATTTGGGGACTGCATAACTTTTCCACTTACCTCAAGACTATTGAGTTTTGAGTTCTGTACCTTCCTTGTGTAGAGTAGTTTTCTGGGTAAGTTCATTAGCACCTTTAAGACATCTATGGACATATATCGTTTAAAAAAAAACTAACCTAGATTCCTAGAAGACAACTGAAGATTGACGCATTTAAGACTCGCTTAAGGTTGCTATTCACAGTTCTCTCTGTCCTCTTTTAGCTGTATTTAGTGAACTGATATATTACCTTCTGGGTGTTTCACCTCCATTTGAACACAACTAGACTCTTCTTTCAGTTTCTTAAGTAAATTTCTTCACTAATAACTTAAAGAAAACTTCTTATGTCTCCCAAAATATTGCTCAGTTTTGGTGAAGTATGGTGCCAGAAAGACATAATTGGTCAGCAGTCCTTGGTACAAGCTGTCATTTATAATTGTGCATGTCCGCCAGCTTTTCTTTGTTGACCTCTTGATGAAGAAATGATACAAAATAAAATAAAATGTCAGCTAAGATTGATCTTAGTGGTATATTATTCTCCAGATAAGGGTGTCTAACTGTTATCCATCTTAACCAAGAAAAGTACTAGGAAAAGAACTTTCAGGGCTATGTGTCTCAAGAAATTCAATCTCCAACTTTGCATGTTGCATGTATTAACATTTATAAGCATCTTACTCTTAATTCAGATGTTGTATGGAGTCTTTTTGCTTCATGTTCTTTAGTTTCTTGTAATGGATAAATGTGATGCTGACTTGCAATGTTTGATCATTTCAGGTGATGGGTCTGTTGATTCAAACAAAGAGTCAAAAACTGTTAAATACGTTAATGGAGGTAGCTATCCAATATTTGTGTCACTTTTGCAAATAAACAATTAGGGATTTTAACGGTCCACCATTTCTTTCCTTTATGCAGTGGCAGTCGTTCATGGAAGGACTCGCAGTTTGGTTGAGAGATTTGAAAAGCGAGAAAAGCTGAACACTGATGAAAGTCAGACGCCTGATCCAGCTTCTCATATATCAACTAACACAAATAAGCCCACCCCAATGGTAAAGCAGACACTCGATACCGTGCCTTCTGCAACATCTGAGGCTAAAACATCTCCAGTGCGTGAAAAGACACCTGATGTGGTCCCTTTTGAAGAACCCAAAGCTAAAACATCCGAAATCAAAGTAAAGTTACCTGATATGGTACCTCGTGAAGAACCTGAACCTAAACCTAAACCATCTCAGATACCCGTAAAATCACCTGATATGGTGCCTCGTGTAGAACCTGAACGTAAATCATCCCAGATGCCTGTAAAAGCACCTGATGTGGTTTCTCGTGAAATACCTGAACCTAAAACATTTCAGCTGCCCAGAAAAGCACCCGATGTGGTTTCTCGTGAAGTACCTGAACCTAAAACATTTCAGCTGCCAGTAAAAGCACCTGATGTGGTGGTTCGTGTAGAACCTGAACGTAAAACATCCCAGATGCCCGTAAAAGCACCTGATATGGTGGCTCGTGAAGTACCCGAACCTAAAACATCCCAGATGCGCGTAAAAGCACCTGATGTGGTGGCTCATGAAGAACCTGAACTTAAAACATTCACCGTGCCTGAAAAAAGGCCTAATGTGGTCTCCGTTGCAGTAACTGAGGCTAAACCATCCTCAAGGGTACAGAAACCTGATTCGGGCCCAAAAATAAAATCCGAAGAAGCTAATTCCTCCCCTGTGGTGGTTTTACAGAGACCTAGGACTGCCCCTAGTATGTCACCTGAGAAAGGCAAGGCCTCACCCATGCAGAGATCTGCAAGCACTCGCCGTCTAATACCTGAGAAAGTTAGATCGTCTCCAATGATGGTAGCACGGAGGTCCACTGCTTCCGCTCGCGTAATACCTGAAAGAACCAAGACCTCACACATGTTGTTTGCTCAAAGGCATGATACTCCCAGTCGCATGATACCTGAGAAAGCTAAATCGTCTCCATTTCTGGTAAGTATCTTTATCAATTGTAACGATCTTGTTTCGTATGTCAAGGTACGAAATTGTGGCATGTGAATTTGAATTGATATGGACACATGTATCGTAAGCAAATACGAATAATTCATAGAAAAAGTAATAGGAATTAGCCCTAACACAACCACAAAGGTTGTGGCGTAGTGGTTGAGGCTCTGGGGATGTGGTGAAATATCCCATCTGCCCAGGGTTCAATTCCAGGCGTCCACAACAATTGTGGCGGCCACTGAGTTTATCAGAGCTAATGTCTTACATGGGCATAGCCCAAAACACCCTTCTAGAAAGGAAAAAAAAGTTAGACCTAACACGATTCCGAAGAGGTTCACATGGCACCCGTCTTGGTAGATCCTATCCTTTCCCTTGCTAGTAAATACCGTACTTGGCTTGATCCTACCTTCACACACACCTCCGTTACTCTTTAGGAGGCATCCATCCCAGATAAATTACCCACCTCGCAGTCCCCCCCCCCCCCCCCCCCCCCTCCTCCCATGATTAGGGTGGCAGTTAGGCATCGTTAGTCGAAGAGTTTGAGCTCTCTTATATCCACATGTGCCCCAAAGTGACATCCATTTTTTAGGTAATGGGTATCAAGAAAAAAAGATTTGCAATTCGACCTACCCTTCTTACTTTGCCAAAGGCATTCTTCAACATATGCTTAGAGATACCAGGAGCCAAAGCGTGGCACATATGAACATGTTCCTTGCATTGGAAGTTATATTTGCAAAAAAAAAAAAAAAAAAAAAAAAAAAAAAAAAAAAAAAAACAGGTCCTTTCTCTCGCAAAAAAGTTGTAATAGCATCGAGGATCGGAACCCTGCCCATGGGGCAGTGCCAGGAGTTACTCAATGCTTATGTTATAGTCAAATGGGCCAAGCGCTTACTAAGTGAGCGCATTGCAATATCTTTCTAGAAGCAAGGATGCTCATGTATACCCTATCTGTTTCTTACTGGGATCTGCAAGTGTGTATATATATTATATGTACTTTGTCTCTGAATTAGATGTATGGCATTTTTTGTCACTACAATGTACACGTTTAGTGACATTGTGTACAATCGAGGTAAGAAAATTAATTTAAAACATTGGCAATTGGCAGGATGATAGCCCACAGACTACTGGGAGAGGTTTGACATCTAAGAAAGATGATGATGTCACGGGAGAGTTGATGCTAAATCATGATGCATTTTTAAGCAGTCTCCGGTCCCGGCTGACAAAGCTTCAGGTAGATTTGATTGGCCCAAAAATGATTGCTCTTTTATATCCTTACAAGCAAATAGTGAATTTTTTGTTAACTTTTTCAAAATATTCCATATAATGTTTTGGCTATCTGTGAACCATGAATATTTTTACACTTTGAAGGTTGACATTGTAGCATGATAAAATTTATTTAGAACAAATCTAAGAGCATCCACAATGGTGGACTTTCCCGTTAGAGCCTTTTCTACTCTTACCCAAAAGTGGGACCCCGCAAGCGGAAAAAAAACACGCTTATTTAAAGCTTGTAACTGCACTAGAAAAAATGAGGGTTTTTCCTGTTAGTGGTTTTTTCAAATGTCTAGGTTGCCAAAAAACTTTATATAAGCGTTCTCTAGAAAAGCTCCATTGGTCATTGGAGGTGCTCTAATGCTTCATGCTCTAGCCTGTCACTGTTGGTAAAGTTGTCTGCATGTAGGTAGGAACTTTCTTCTTGCCTGAAGCCATTTCTAATGGTTTTTGTTACTTAAAACTTAGTTATCATTCCCTTTCAGGTGGTACGGCATTTTTGGGAGCGAAGTGATGCGAGAGGTGCTATTGATGCTTTGCGGAAGTTGCCAGATCATGCTGTGGGTATTCATTGCATAATTTTTAGGGTCTGTTTGGCTCAAGTTGAGCAGTGAAAATGGGAATGAGAATGAAAATGAAAATGACAGAAAAAAAATGGGAATGAATTTCATTCCCCCAGTATAATCAGAAATGAGATTTTGGGCTTATGGGGGAATGAACCCATTATATTACAGAAAACCAAAACAGATTTTTTTTTATTTTCATTCCCATTTAATTACTGCTCAATACCTCTAACCAAACACCCCCGTAGTGTGTTACTATCTGATGGTCTGTGTGGCTAATTCACATCTGCAAAATTTGTTTTGTCTTGTTCCAGGTCCAGGCAGACGTTGTGAATGTTCTGACAGAAAGAATGGAGTTTTTCACATTGGATCTCTTTGCTTGCTTGTTGCCTGTGCTTTTGAATTTGCTGGATAGCAACACAGAGAGGTAATTTGTGGTTTTCGGATTCTAAACCTATATTGCTATGATCTTGTGTTTGGTGACAACTTAGGGTCCGTTTGTTAGCAGCTTAATGAGCTTAATGAGACTCCCAGCTTAGGCTGTGTTTGGCAAGCATAAGCTAGCTTATAAGCTAGCTTATAAGCTAGTCCATCCAAACATGTATCAGGAAGCTAGCTTATAAGCTAGCTTTTTGAAACGCTACTTTGAGTAGCTTATGAGGAGCTTATTGTAGCTTTTTCCAATTATACCCTTATTAATATTAATTATTAAATTTAAAGATACCCTTTTTGGTCATTTTTACATACTCATAAGCTAGTTTTTGCCAAACATAATTTGTTCATAAGCTAGCTTATCAGCTACTAGCAAGCTTATCAATCAACAGCTAGCTTATCAGCTATCAGCTAGCTTATCAGCTACCAGCTAGCTTATAAGCTATGTTTGCCAAACATAGCCTTATTCAGTCAGCTACAATGATTGCTTGGGTTTGCTTAATGATATAGAAAGCGACTTATTCAGTAAGCTTTTAGGGGGGAGCTTTATGCAGAAAGCCAAGCTTTTTCCAAACCTGCCCTCTCAGTTAAAAAACAAGTTCTTTCCATTTATAAGAAAACCATCCCAAACAAAAAACTTCTCAATCTATATAGACAGATTAATGCACACAGGACCAAACGGAAAACCAACCAAACAGACCCTTAGACCGGGATTTTTCAGGCTTGCGTCAGGGGCATCCAAGCCCGTCCTCACTAAACCCAAAAAAGCTAGGGCTTTTCGGTTGAAAGAGGACCCGATTGGGCTTTTCAGGCTAAGCCATCATACTATGTGTAGATTATAGAAATATGGTGTGATTGGTAGGGGTAGGTTCTACTGAGAATCGTAAAAAAGGCTGAGAACTCGGGTACCAACTATTCATGTATTATACATGAGGAGTGCCATGATAGATATTCATACGGAGAACCATGATATTCATGACGAAAATACATGATGTTCATAATGAAAATGCATTATCATAAATAATGAGATTGCATGATCAATAATATTCATGATGTTTATTCATCATGAATAATAAATGAAAGTTGGTTCCCATATTTTCTATAAATTTATGGTCTATTGATTAGATGGAATGAAGAGCATTTCTATTTACATTTTACAATTTAGCGGCTAACTTTTTTGGCGAAAATTACAATTATACGCAGGCATATAAGTGTATCACTAGAATTGTTAGTGAAGCTTGTGGCGGTCTTTGGGCCTGTAGTAAGTTCGACGATTTCAGCACCTCCAACTGTGGGCGTTGATCTTAGTGCAGAGAAAAGGTCCGTTTTTTTGGTGATTCTATCTTTGTGTTTTACCGTTTCTAATAAAGCAAATTTTAGTTTGTAAATCTTGTTGCACACTTATGATATGTGAAATCTTAATGACAGACTTGAATGCTGCACTCAATGCCATATTCAGCTCCAGAAGATCCACAAATGTCTCCCAGCTATTATAAGGTAAACATATTATGAAAATTATAAATATAAGTAAATGAGCTTTCTATTAATCAGAGTTTTTTTTTAACATATTTTAAAGCATTATTACAAAAAAAATAAAAATAACCCAATGAAATTTCACGAAATACCGACCACCCCCATGGGATTTCTAAATCCCATGTTTGTAGGATTTTTTATTGAAATTCCAAGATTTCAATTCTGGACTTTTCTTTAAACCAAATGCAGGATTGGAATGGACAGTTATTAATTAGTTTTTAAGTTTTATTTGTTTATTATTAATCGTTAGGGTTCGTTAACCGATAAAATCTTAATTTAAGATAATGTTTGTTGAAAATCAATTTTTATCAGACCCACCACTCTACTTCTGAAAGTAGCCAATGCCTCGTAAAACAGTGAGCATATGTAAATGTCATATGCAAACGGTATCTAAGGGGTTCTTTGTTTACCTGTAAATACTTTCATTAAAAGGCAACCTCTAAATCGCTAATAGGTGAATCTTGTTTGACAAAAAGAGTCTGCTTCTCAATGATTCCAAAATCCTCTTAATGATTTTGTATCTTGGGCCTCCCTTAGCCATTCAGTGCCCTAATTTCATTCTGAACAATATCCATATTTCATTTGCACAAAGAGCCTCTTAATCATTCAGACCACTTAATCATTATGCGCTAACCATTCAGCAACTGCCAAACAGCTCCTAAGACTCTTAATCTTTGTTTTATATAGGCGGGGTGGTTTGCCAGCTAGATGTGCTCAAGAACTAAATGTTATCCTCCAACAATCATGATTTCTTCTAAGCTCCCTTACAATTTTGTCTCCGGGATTTCTTTTTTGTCACGATATCTTGGCCGCAAGCGAAATCGACAACGGCTTGTGGATAATCGGAGGAAGCCTGTTTATTATAACGGCTAATTGGGATCGAAACTTGACCTCTAAGCCAAAAAGTAGCATAGCCATATGTAATCAATCTTATGTGTAAATTAAATGTAATTTGCAAGTAGTGAAAATAAGGACAAGTGTAGATGGTTATTTACGTAGTATGGCAACAATGGAGCATGTTCCTTTGGACAATCATGCCATTGGGTTATCTTTGTACTATTTATACAAAATTATGATTAATGTTATATATTTTCAAGTTTTTCTCTTTATAGAGGTTAAGATTGTAGTGGAGGTTCAGATAAGAAAGTTGAATATTTGAGAAGGTTAGGTTCATATCTGAATCATAAAAAAAGAGAATACCTTCAAGAAATGGAAAACTAAGGAAATGCACATGCATAAAAACCAAAAAAACAACTAAGGCTATGTTTGGCAAACGTAGCTGATAAGCTAGCTTTTGATTGATAAGCTTGCTAGTAGCTGATAAGCTAACTTATGAACAAATTATGTTTGGCAAAAACTAGCTTATGAGTATCAGAGTATGTAAAATGACCAAAAATGGTATCTTTGAATTTAATAATTAATATTAATAAGGGTATAATTGGAAAAAACTACAATAAGCTCCTCATAAGCTACTCAAAGTAGCGTTTCAAAAAGCTAGCTTATGGTACATGTTTGAATGGACTAGCTTATAAGCTAGCTTATTTTTGTCAAACATAGCCTAAATTTGTTTCTATGCACAAATGCTTACGGTTGAGATAAAGGGTGTGTATGTTGCAAGTTACTTCAATGCATAAGTGTATGTGGTCCAAGTTAGAGCTATGAAGTTATTCCTCAATTTTCCCTTTTTTTAGGTTTCCTTTTATATTCAAATAGAGATTTTTTAGTGGTTTACATATGAGCATTTTCTCAACCTTCCATTTTTATCTTCACACGATATTTAATGTTCTTGTATGTAGATGCTCGTATAACTAATTAAGGTGCTGTACTTTAGTAAGGATGTAAATAAGTTATAAAACGGAGGTTTGCTTATGTTGTATTGTTGTGTCCTTAACTTTGACCCAAAAAAAAGAGAAGAGAAATGGATGGAAAAAAGAAATAAAAGAAAATTGTTATTTTTATTTGTGTAACGAAAGAAAAAGAAAGAAAATAATTTTCACGTTTTTAAACAACAAAAACTACCTTAAATAAAATGTATACTAATTTATAAAATTTCAATCAATATCAGACCACATTAGACCATTTACCCTCTTAGCCCACTAGTACCCGAGCCTTTGAGCCCTCCGAGCCCTCTGTACCATATCAGCGTCATATTAGCTTTTTCATAAGCCCACAATAAGTCCTCTGGAGCCCTCTTTGAGCATCTCCAACAGCACTCCTAAATTTTTTTCTAAAATAGAGAATGGAAATCCAAAATTGCTAAAACCTTTTCTTTGCATCTCCAATAGGTTTTCTATTTTAGAAAATGAATCATTACTTATATTATTATTATATACTATATATTTAGTATTTCAGTAAAAAAATTTAAAAATTAAACAAATAATTATGCTATTGGTGAAAAACATTTAAATAATATTTTTCTCTCCTACTTTAGAGATTTTAGAGAAATCTCTAAATTTAGAGAAAACCCAAGTTTTTTCTATTTTAGCAATCCTTTTAGCAAACCTGGTTGAGCATTTTAGGAAAAAGAAACATCAAATTTTCTATTATAGCAAACCTGTTGAAGATGCTCTTAGTACCTAAACCCTCCCAACCCCCTCACTTCTTTTTATTATTTAAATACACAACACAGACACGCACCACACACATAGACACCGTGGTTTCCTCGGCTTCCCCATGTATTTGATGCCGGAGCCCACCAGCCTGCCAGTAGACGTAGCGGAGCTACCACCAACGGCCTTAAAAAAAAACTTAAAGTACGGGGTTGTGTTGCAAGCAAAAGTCGACATGTATTGTTTCCTCCCTCTATCTCAAATGGGGAATAAGCTTGATGTGTCAGTTATTGATGCCAAATAAAGGACTTTTTGGTCATTTTCATATCAAAAGAGAGAGATGTGAATCTAATCAATCCTCATTTGTTTCAAAAAAATTTAACAAGAATTTGTTTTACTTTGAATATAGAACAAGATTAAATTCGAATCTTGAAGCGCTCTGTTGATCAGAAGAAGGTCAAGTTTGAGGAAAAAAATTTTAAAAATAGAAACCTAAAAAACGTCCTCAAAGCTCTTTACTTGAACCACATACGCTTGTATATAGAAATAATCTGCAATATGCACACACATATAAAAACTAAAAAAACAACTTAAGTAGCTATGCAAAAGTGCATAAGATCTAGATGAAGGCTACCACGATATTTCTTAGTGTTTTCTTTTAGGTTTTCTAATAAATCTCCCTTTTTAAAATTAAATGGTTAGATAAATAATAATCAAGGTTTTCAAAACCAGTTGTCTACCGATTCACTGGTTCAACCGGTACCGTTTTAGAGAACCAGATGATGTTATAATTATTTTAAAAAGTACTAGAAATTTGTAAATAAGTTTAGAAATAGTTGCAACATAAAAAATACTTAAATACGACATTTCGGAAGTACGTTATCTTCATCATTGTTTTCATTTCCTAGAATACCAAATATAAAAAGATGTAACAAAAATGTAGCATACTAATATATCAAAAGTACGTCATATAACTATATTAATGAAAATACTAACATTGCATTTGGGAAGTAGATGAAAAAAAGAAGTAAAAGTAGGAAAAAGAACGGTTTAAAGCGGTTCAAAACAGTCCGATTTAGCGATTCAACTTCCCGGTTCAAACGGTTCTCACTGGTCCAATGCGTAGCGGTTTGATCGGTTCTATCGAACCGGTTTTGCTACCGGTTCCCGGTTGAACCGGTCGGTCCGGTTTTCATAACCATGATAATAATAACCTTTTTCCATAAAGAAACAGTTATATCAATGAAGATCTCAAAATATTAAGAACTTGTTAATTACATATATAAATGTTAAACATCAAAATGATGAATTAGCCCTTAGTATTAAAAAGTAGGAAAAAATGAAATTTTTGATTGGTTGATTTAAGTTTAGATGGTGTTGGGTTTTAAAGCTTATCAGATATTATTACTGCAGGAGATACAAGGTGGATAATGCTGCTGAGAAGTCAAGAAGTAGAAATTGTTATTGCTACTATCTATAAAGATTAATGTTGTTGTAGAAGAACCATAAGTAGTATTGGTTATTAATGCTGAAGGAGTTATTACTGCTACTTTTATTACTGCTAGTTCAGTTAATTAATAATGCTAGTTAGTACTTCTAGTTGTAGTTAATGTTTCTTATGTTTTACTACTGTTTTGGTTTTGCGATATGGAAAGGATTCAGTTGGAACGATAAGGAAAAGATTGCGCAGATCATGGAAATTAGTTGTAGATTCGTTTCCTTATTCCTTATCTTGTAATCTGTGATGATAGATAGCTTAGCATATTATCGATTGATTAGTTTTCGTTTAGAGAGAAAAGTTTAGCCTCAAGATAGTTTGTGATCCTTGCATTAGAGAAGTAGTGCGGTCTGTTGAGTCTGTTTAACAGATTGATGCTTTGGTTGTAATCATTAGATTTCTAATCAATACACAAGTGTTTAGCAATTCATTGTGATTTTCAAATTAATTGTTAGAGTGTTTTTCCGCAACTTCTTTAATAATATATCTAAATGTGTTTGAATTCTTGTTACGAATTCGATCCGACAAATAGTTTTATACAAATGAAAAGATTTACAAATAATCACTTCTCTATAATATAATATATACAAGCTACATGATTTTTGAAACAACTTGAAAAAGTGTATCTATTTTTCTTTAAGAGCATATGTTGTTATATTTTTTTATCAACATATATTACAATAGTAAAATAAGTATTAAAATTATAATCTTAAAAAAGAAATTATATTTAACTTTAGAGGCTGCTTTATTTTTGTAATTATAACAATGATCGTATTATTACAATAT
The DNA here is from genome assembly GCA_030169165.1 of Centaurea solstitialis. NCBI lineage: Eukaryota > Viridiplantae > Streptophyta > Magnoliopsida > Asterales > Asteraceae > Centaurea > Centaurea solstitialis. Next base: position 49,380,399 of record CM058040.1, read on the forward strand.
TTAATAAGATATACATGTATTTCTTAAATATTTATTTTTAATATCTTTTTAATAGGATTATTAAAATAGTTTTTTTTTTTAATTTAAAGTTTTTTTAAATTTATAGATTTTCACAACCTCTCAACTTTTTCTTCATTTGAACATAAAATATGTCAACTATTAGAGTAAGAAATTGCTAAAACCTTTCCTTTTAATTTTAGTATACTTAAAGCATCTTTAACAACTATATATAAAATTTAAAGGTTTAAAAGATTACTTTTGTTCAATGTATGCTAACTTATAGAAAAAAAGGGAGAAAATATTATAACATAAATTACATTAATGAAATCTGTTTAGATAAACAAAATTTGAGATTTATAACATTTCATATTTTATTTTAATTTTACTAAAATTTGTTTAAATATTAAGGTACGTTTAATATCCGGATAGAACATAGTGGAATAAAATGGAATACAAAATAAATAGTTGTTCAATATTTGGTAGAACAAAACTAAATAGAATATAACATATAAAAATAAAATTATCAATTTACTTCTAATGATTATTTATATATTTTAATTAATTCATGATAAAACAAATATTTTCTAATACAAAATATAACATTAATTTCTTTTTTATCAAAATAATTAAAACAACATCAAAATATGATTTAACCCCTAAACTTTGCACTTAAAAATGATTTAACCCCTAAACTTTTTTTGTGAATGTTTTAATCCCTAAACTTGTTATAATGAATTGTTTTAGCCACTTGACCTGCTATAGCAGGTTACCACACTTTTAAAAATCACTTTAATCCCTAAACTTATTGATATAATATGATTTAACCTTTAAACTTTTTACTTAAAATGGTTTAACCCCTAAACTTTTTTTAATGAATGTTATAATTCTTAAACTTTTTATAGTATTTGATTAAATACCTAAATTTGTTGAGCCTAATTATGTTTATCCCTAACATAATTTAATATAACATTCTGCCGGCTAAACCCGTTACCATTCATTCACGATTGAAAAAACCCTGCATCCATTCGTCTCTAGTCCAGTATAGTTTGTAACTCGGTTAAATCGATCTTTTTCGCCAATAATATCTTCCTAAATTCACTGGTACATTTCATTTGATTTCATTTCTGTCATTTATGTGCTTGATTTATTTCGCATTTGACGTTCGTCGTGAAATTTACGCATTAAATTTTAGGTATATTTGCATCACGATGAACAAAGAATCACCAAACGTCTTATGATTATTTTTTTGTTAAATTTTTGGTTAATTTGATTCATTAGTCTATTGTTGCTTCATACCCTAAATTTTATTGATTACATCCGATCAAGGGGTATGAAATCAAGAAATGCAAGTTAGAGATATTCAAGATCATGTGTTTTGGAAGTACTTCAAACAAGTGTTAAACATTCATTAGAGATTAAAAAAAATAATTAGGTTAAATAAGTTTAGGTATTTAATCAAATACTATAAAAAGTTTAAGGATTATAACATTCATTATAAATTTTAGGGGTTAAACTATTTTAAAATAAAAAGTTTAAGGCTTAAATCATATATTGTCAATAAATTTAGGGATTAAAGTGATTTTAAAAATGTGGTAACCTGCTATAGCAGGCCAACTGGCTAAAACAAACAATTATAACAAATTTAGGGATTAAAACATCTATTATAACAAGTTTAGGATTAAAACACTCATTAAGAAAGTTTAGGGGTTAAACCATTTTTAAGCATAAAATTTAGGGATTAAATCATATTTTACCTTTTTTTTTTATTTCTATCTTTACATAGAATTTTGTTTCAGCAAAAAGTTAGAGATTCCAAACTTAAAAACCTCTGCTTTAATATGACCGTCAAAAATTAATTTTTTACTAAAAAAAGATACGTAGATATAATAAATGCTCGTATTTCTTTGTTTCACATTTTGCCCATTTATAATATTAAAAAAAAATAGCCGTTTCAAATTAAACCATTTTAAATATATATATAAAAATTATTTTTTATTGGGACAGAATAATATATTTTTGTAACGGTAGACATCACAAACACACACGTTTTGACACGAAGTCGACGAGATATCCGAACTATACAAACACCCGACTAATCCCTAAGGCTGCGTTTGGTACGTGGGACAGGACGGGACAAAACTGTCTGTCCCACGTTTGACGCAGCATGAGACAGAACAGGAATTCACTGTCCCACGTTTGGTGCGACATGGGACAGGACAGAAACTGGGACAAGGTGGGACAACATGGGACAAAAAAGACTGTTTTTTTGTTCCACTAAAATAGGTGGAACAACATGGGACAGAAATGAGACAGAAACTAATATATTACTAACTAACATTCGTTTGATATATAACTTCAATATGGTATTTGTTTTCGTGTTTACCACCACTAGTCGTGGCCGCCGCCGCCATTGGTAGCCACTATCGGCCACCTTCACCTTGTCTTACACTACAACAACCTCCTCCACCTCCCCTTCCTCTACAACAACCTCCTTCACCTCCCCTTCCGCTACAACAACCTCCTCCAGCTCCCCTTCACCTCTACAACTGTCAACAATTACCTACCACCACCTTTACAACTGTCCATCTCCACCGCAACCACCACCACTACCCACCATCTTCACGTTCTCCACAACCACCACCACCACCACCGTCATCACTAGTATTACCGACAGTTTAGTTTATATGTGTTAATTATAACTATTAAGTAATAAATAAAATCATCAAATAATTTTTTAAGGGAACTTGTCTAGTTCTGTCCAGTCCAGTCCAGTCCAATCCTAGGCGTACCAAACACAAAACAGACATTTGTTTTGTCCAGTCCTGTCCCGTCCCGTCCAACCCTGTCCTACTCTCTTGTCCTGTCCTGTTCAGTCCTGTCCAGTCCTGTCCAATCCTGTCTGCGTACCAAATGCTACCTAAGGATCATGAACCGACCTGAAAGTCAACCCATGGTAGAGTATCGTCACATGCTCACCTTATGAATAGAACCCGGGTAGACGAGAATGTCATCGACTGTCCATCCCAAAGATATTAGCAACGACTAGACTACTAATACTTTGATATTGTGACAATTAATTACAAATTATATACTAAGAAACATATATATAAACGAAAACTCGTCAAATTTCTTTGCAAATGTGTATATAGCTGAGAGCACATCACGTGGCATATTCAGTCTGAATTACACAACATTTAGTATTATTCAGACTGGATAATACTAAATGAAGTATTATTTAGAAGGTGTTTGGGAGTGTTTATCAGCAAAAGTGTTTATCAGTTTATCAAGTTTTCTAGAAAGTCAAAAACAACTTGTCTTTCTAAAAACTGCTTATAGCTTCTCCAGGAAGCCATAAGCAGTTTACTGAAACACTTCAAAACTGCTTAATGCTTTCCCAGGAAGCTAATAAGTTATAACTTATAAGGCCATCCTTAACGCCTTTGGTGGGGGATTGGTACCGCCACCGGCACCGGAGGTAACACCGCCACGGGTGACCGGTAGGCGGCCGGTACCCGATGGCTTCGGTACGACCACACCGAGCGAAAAAACCACGCTACCCCACCCCCATCCCAACGGCTATATTAACGGCTAGTTTTTTTCATTTATCTATAAATATACATCTCTATCTCAACCCTTTTATATCATTCTCATCTTACACTTCCTCTTATTCTCCTCTTATTCACCTCTTATCCTCCTCTTATTCTCCAAAAATGTCGGATTCCGATAACGATGATATAAATCTCGTCGTAAATCAGATTGTTATGAACAACATTAAAGCGATGGAGTTGGTTAGTGAATTTGTCCAAAACCACCTTATGCAAAACGAGGTTGCAAAACCGTCGAACAAAAGACCGAGAGGGCCGACTAAAGATAGAGGTCTGGAAGAGGGATACGATAAACTTGTCGCCGACTACTTTTCTGATAACCCGGTGTATGACGACGGCGACTTTAGTCGACGGTTTCGTATAAGTCGTCGATTATTCTTAAGGATAGTGGCCGATCTTGAAAGAGAGCTTGATTATTTCAAGCAACATTGAGATGCAAGAGGCGTGAAGGGGTTTTCTCCGCTCAAAAGTGTACGTCCTGTTGGGTTTTGTGGGTTCCCTCGGGTCAAACTGACACGAGGACTATCATGGATCACGAAACCTTACTGGTTCGATAAATCCCACTAGTCTGATAACCAAACTGGTAAAAGACCTATATGATCAAATCACACTGATTTGATCTTATGCGGAAGCGTTTAAGCTAAAAACCCTAAACTAGCTTATGGATCTTAATCAATTAGTTTAATTAATTCTAACAGTTATAATGGTTTACCTGGATTGCTTGAGAATTGATCCACCCGTAAACGACCTACGAATTGTTCCTCTAGCAGAACTGAAACCCGAAAACTGGAAAACCAAACTGGTATCCGAGGGAGAGAGAGAGAGGCGGCGCCGGTGGGAGAGAGAAACTGAAAACTGATTATTGAATTAGATGGATTGAAAACTTAATCTTTCCTTAAACCCATAAGCCTTATTTATATGGAGGAAAAATACAGTTTGAACAAGATTCAGTTTCCTTATTGTAATTATCTCAATCTTTTCCTTATTTTTCTGGAAAAGAATTTGCTTATGATAATTACATAAATATATATATATATATTTATCTTATATATATAATTCTATTAATTAACTATTATATATTTATTTTATCAAATAAATATACAATATACTCAATTAATCAATAACCCTCCAACTTTGGGATTTCTGACTGAAATTACCCAACTGATTTATAATTGACTATTATAAATCCTAACTCTCCATTTCTGGGTTTCATATAACTTATTCGATTTATAGGTCCTCACAGGTGTGACCCTCAAGTGTCTTGTAACATTGGATGTGTAATTACTTGGTTTGTCAACTCTGCACATAATTACTAACAGACTCCCACTTGTGCAAGTTGGCAATACCGCCTTGATTACACGGACCTAAGGAGGCCCCTAGACAGGCACTTAGGCTGACCAGGTTACAAGAACTCTTATACCCAGATTGGTGATATAAACATTCCGTAAGGAAACAGCATTTATGAAACTACTGTTCATTGATCGGGTATATCTTGGCTTTTCCCTTTGCATCACGATATTTCATCTGTGAGTATGAGCTTGGAAAGTGTCAACTCTAAATACTCAATATTCTGTTTTCTTGACTATCCGACTTTTACTGATAGGTAAACGACAAAGAACTAATCAGTTCGTTTGGGCATGGCCATGCACTTCATCAGTATATTCAGTCAGTCAAGATGGGCCCAGAAATATCTCTCTTCAGAGAAGAGGTGCAAATCCCATCTTGCATATCTGCCTTTAACACCACGGCTTCCGCTGAATCTAGTTACGCCCTTTATAGCCACCCTGTTACGGCGTAGCGGTTGAGTGCACTAAGTATTCAGTAGTCCTCATGATATCAAATCAGATACCTCAGGTGATAGGGACAACCACTGTGAGACTTACTTATGACTAATTCCAAGAAGTAATTGATAACTCCAAAATTATACATATTTTACTCGCATCAGTTCCCCACTTTTATGCTTATTTTGAGAGTAATTTCGATACTGTTTGACTTAAAAAGATGTAAATCCTGATTTTGTAGGTTTTGGAGGTGCTCGTGCGTAAAAGTATAAAAAGAGGGTGAAAAGCGTCAAAAAAGAGACTTTTGTGCAAGCTTTGGAAATATGGACTTTTCTTGGCTCCTAAGGCGGTTTTCTTACTCCCGAAGACAGATAAATTCCTCCAAAAGACGGATCTTCAACAGATAAGGCGAGAAGAATATTCCGAAAGATCTCGGAAGCTGGAACTACACTACTCGCGCCGCGAAGAGATTGGCTCGCGCTGCGAGGACCATGCTCGCGCCGCGAAGGGAAGCTTCGCGCCGCGAAGAAGGGATTTTCTCATCGGAAGCTTCCAGAAAATTAGGGTTGTTTGATAAGTGTTTAGCGCCGCCAAACTGGCCGTTTCGCGAACGCCAAATGACCCCTGCCGAGTTTATTATAAATACAAGCCTAGGGTCATTCAGTTTATGCATTCAGATAATTAGAAAATTCTCTCATAATTAGTTTAGGTTAGATGTTGGGAGCCGCTTAGGGTTTCCAAGCCGAGAAGATGGAGGCTCGATGTGACGACTACGGAGGAGATGATTCGAGGGGATGCTACGCCAGATCGACCGGTCTTTAGTTGGTTTGTCTAAGCATTTGTAATTGACATGTCTATGTGTTGATTCCTCTTGTGTGTCTATTATGGTTTGAATACTTTGAATTTTAGTTTATTAATTAGATGCGTGATTTGTTGAATGTTGTCTTTGATTCCGTTCTAATTTATATTGTATGGCAATTTGAATTCAATCGGTTGGGTGTATTTGTTAGACCAAAGCAGATAGACTCCGAAAGGATAATCAACCTACCTTAGCTTGACCTTGGACCAATAGGTTGTGTTAAGAGGTTACTTGGACCAAGAGTAACCAGATAGTAGAACAGCCATGCAATAGAATCAGAATCGGATTTCCGGTGTTAGGTTGCCTGACAAACACCTAGTATTGGAGCTAGGAGGACCGAGTCCTAGTTGATAATCTTAGATAAACATGTTTGGGTGCATTATTGCTTAAATTCTGACAACAATCATTAACCTATGTTTTATGAAAGTAAACCATAATGGATTCACTTATCTCCAATGTGTGTCTGTTCATCAGTTTTCCACTTCTTGGTTAGGATTATTGTTTATTTGTCTTTTATATTTCAAAATACTTTTCTAAAAACAAAACCCCCAAAAGCTTTAGGTTAGTTAAACTGATTCAGATTATTGGTCTATAAAACTTGACCGTTCCCAGTGGTAGATACGATACCTGGACTTTCCTACACTATATTACTCACGATCAGGTACGCTTACCTGTGGTAAGACGGTGGCTAGGCATTAGAGGTTAAAACTTGTTACGCTTTTTATATACGATAATTACCGCATCAGTAATCTCAACTGCGGATCACGTCCAATATTTGCTACTCTATCAAATATTTGTGCAACTTTTAGTCCACAACGCTTGTAGCTGTTATTTAGTAACTGATCATAACTACCTAAAAGTTCACAATGACTTTATCACCTTATCATGTTCCCACAATGATAAGTTGTCACGGACAAGTTTCGAATGAAAAACTGGAAACTAGTTTCATTCCTGGATTATAAAACATGCAAAATATAAAAGTGATAAAGAAATTAATTTTGTATAGTCTATATTACACGCTGTAATAATAACAAAATTAATGACTTTTCTTAATAACTTTTATAATATCTATTTAACGTTTGTTAAATACTGATCTAAAATGAAGTATCACCTATCTTCAGTTTAAATCCTTTGATCAAAGTTTACCATTTTGATCAAAGTAATAACCAAATAATACAAGTTTGTATTGATATTGTCTACTTGTATCTGCTAATCATTGTTTTGCAAACACTTTTAAAACAATAATTAGACTTCTATCATATTCCATGAACTTGGAGACCTGGAATAACTACCAGTTCTTGAATATGTAAAACTAAACTGCAACTTTCCTTAGTTGCTGTGCAGATGAATGATTTCTACCTGAAATCAGATTCCATTTTACTTTACTGGTAAATTCACTGGAACTCTATATTTAATCCAACACTTTAATTATTGATTTAAAAGTCAATCATGTCTTTCCTTTGATTCAAGGATCTTTGAAACTTTTATCCTTTTGACTACAAAGTAAATTATATCTTATGAATTCTTATCCTAACTGGATTATGAATTCCGAGATATATTGAATCAATAATTATATCTTTCATTCTTTATCTCAGACTAGATAGAGAATAAATTGGGCTCCCACTAACCTATATGAAAACTGATTATTACTCAAAATTCACTATTGACTCAGTCAAAGCTTTGATTAGTCAATTCTATTTTAAGTAATACACTTGAGAATTTTGTTGTTTATAAAACTTAACTGGATTTTGTTAAATCCTAATTCCAAAACTTGGAATTTTCCTAGTTTTATAAATACTGTTATTAACCTTGTCTAAGTTAATATCCCAGATTCTCTTCTTAACATTTGAATAATTAAACTTGATCACAAAAATATTATTCATAAATGTTTCATTCCCTAAAACACATTCCTATAGAATTTCGTGTGTTTTGATAGTTTTCATATAAATCACTTCAATTTAATAAAGATTATTGAAGTAACTATAACAGGCAATAACTAGGATCTTATTAAGTCAAAACTTGACTTTGCCAAAATCTTCATGCATAACAGTTATTTATTCAAGACAATAACTTATAAAATTTAAAATTATTCAATAAATTATAAGTATTTAAAAGTAACTATAAATAAAACAACTGTTTCATAAAATAAAATTGTCTTGAAAAATAAATGTCTAAAAAAAGAACTTTCATCTTGATCCTTTGCAATTCCTGGGCACATCACTTCTGACCACCTGCAATAGTCATTTGCTCTAGGTATCAGTACACTTGTAAACTAACAAGTAAGAAGTGACCAACTAAAGCAATCATAAATATCTGAGGTTTATATACCTGCTTCATGACGCTTTGGGCAGTTCTGCCTCCAGTGACCGACCTCATTGCATGTGAAGCAGCGGTTCTCGGTCCTAGCTTTATTTGGCTTAACCTTCTTGCCCTTGCCCTTGCCTTTGCCTTTCTTGGGTGCACTCTGGACGGCCTGGACTGGTCCCTTCCCTTTGCTGGTGCTAGCATGCCCATTCTTCTTTTTCACCACTCCGTCTCTTACCATCAAGACATCCTTGGTCTTGTTCTTGTTCCTCATATTCAATTCAGCTGTCTTAAGCATGGAGTGTAATTCTGCTGTTGACTTCTCCATGTTATTCATATTGTAATTGACTACAAAGGGCCTGTAGTCTTCTGACAGTGAGTTGAGTATAGTATCCGTTGCTAGCTGTAACGGAACTGGGTGACCAAGCCTTTCCAGATGATCCAAGTGCCGTTTCATTTTCATAACATGGTCACTTACTGATGTCCCTTTAACCATCTTGCATTCATTAAATGCTTTTGTGGCGTCGTAAAGTTCTGTACGAGCCTGCGTCTAGAACATGTCCTTCAGCTGGCGGATCATGTCATAAGCATTTGTGTTTATGAGCCCTGCTTGCAGATCTGGGCTCATAGTTGCAAGCATGAGACAGGCAACATCCAGTAGATCATCTGAATGCTTCTTGTGGGCATTCCTAGCAGCAGCCGGAGCTGTTGCCGGAGGAGCCTCCCCAAGAGGCTCTTCAAGGACATACCATTTCCTTTCGTGTCTGAGCACAATCATCAGATTGCGCTCCCAGTCAAGGAAATTGGAGCCGGTTAACTTGTCCTTTTCTAGGATAGAGCGGAGGGAAAGATTATTAGTGCTGGTAACAGTGTTTGCCATCTACACACATTAAAACTTTTGGTTTTTAGCAACTGTAAATAGATTAAATTCCAATAAATATCAATAAACCCTTAAATGATCAATTTATTGGACTAGGATCCTTATTTCATACGTCCTGATGTGCGGATTGTTCTTGCTCCATTAGGCCCGTATTTATTTCGGTAGGTAAGGACTTTTACCAATCATATCTAACTAACATGACTCCTAGATCTTTTCGGGACCACGGTAACTACCTGTGCATGTTTCAGTTCCTCTAAGTGCATTTTGGCCTGGTACCTCCCGGTGAACTTAACAATACCAAAATAGATCTCACCATTTTGGGGACCTGATCACTATACTCTGGCCGGTACCACCCGGAGATAATTCGCAGAGTTATGTAACCCCTCTAGCTTCAGTTTGAACACGGACGTTGAATGTGTGATCATTACAACGCCTGTGTACCTTACGCCGAAGGTGCCCCTAGATGGGTTGCACTACTGATCTATGATTTTCGGGGTTTTGAAAAATTTATTACCAGGTTTTTCAGAAACATAATTCTGAAAAACTGATTGTCATAAATGCTACTGATGTTTTAAACTAACTGTTTCAAACATGCATGCTATTTTAAAACTAACTGTTTTAAAATCACTTGCTAATTAAAACTAACTGTTTTAATAGCATACTTAGTTGATTAAAACTAACTGTTTTTGTCAACTTGCCTTTTATATGAAACAATCATTTATAGGTTTAAAATCTACCATTTTGAAAAAGTTCGAAAAACTGGTAATTTTAAATATAAAAGCCTATATGCTTTTGTGATATAACCTAGTTTTAAAATAACCTTTCTATTTAAAACTACTATCATGCAAGATATCACAAATAAACATTCAACCATGCAATTAAATAACAATTAATCACATAATAGCTAATTATAGTTCTTGCCAACGTTTGTTTCCTAGGGACCAATAATGACCTAATTTTTAAAGGTTTCAAAACTTGCGTAGCTCCCACTGGCCTTGTCATCTTCGTCTGGACTTCTGGAAGGAAGAGAAACTCCAATAGCTTCCACTGGCCTCACCATCTCGTAAGTATAAGAGGAAAAAATAGAGCTATCTATCTTATGGTCATTATTATATAAGGGGTTGTAAATGGCACGCAGGCCTCCCCGTAAATGTGTCAAGGGTCTAAGTTGGCAAACACTATAATAGACATATATATATATATACTCAAACTGAGATGCATATATAGAATTCAAACAATCACGCAATTATATATAAAGCATAAATAAGCAATATAATAAAAGCAAGAAATAAACCTAGATCCGTTAAAATTATCTCGTCTCAAAAATCGCAAAACTTGGTTTTAACTGATTTATAAAAACAAATTGTTTTATAAATCGAAACTAATATTTTAATCTAAAATTAGTTTTATTTATTTAATAAAATTACCCTTTTATAAATAAAACCGATTAGCTAAAATATTTGCCTTTTATCCAAATTTATATCAAACCGGGTTTATTGATCAAATTTTAAAATACCGGCCTTTGTGTTTTAATTAATTAGTAAAAACACGATATTAGGCCTATTTGAAAAACTTAATTTTTATAAAAGCTTATCAAACCGGACAATTCAGTCCAACTGGTTTGATAAAACAAAATTTTATTATAAAATTTTCCCAAATAAACTTACCAAAAATTAATTTCGGATAAAAAGACTTAAAACCAAAACAAACCCCTTTTTGGGCCACAACTTAGTCCAAAGAACTGGGCTTTGGGCCTGATAACATAACTTGGCCCAGACTGACGAAAAACCCTAGATCAATCTGCAGTCGTGTTTGCGCTGCGAATAAGACGTTCGCGCCGCGAAGCACGTATTAACAATGGCGATCGATGTGTGTTGCTTGCGCCGCGAAGGCTCATCGTCCTCACCGATCATTACCGCGGCCACTGCCGCGGCCGTCGGCCACCATCACCGTCGCCCTTTTGCAACCACTGCTAATCGGCGATGCGTACGATGGCTTCCATGCCACCTTCGCCGCCGTTCATCGTTTAAGACCGTCGATCACCCACTAACGCCTTGCTGGTGGTCCGGCTGGGCGATCGCGGAATTGCCGCCACCACCTCGCTGGTGGTTTGGCCGGGCGGTCGCGAAATCGCCGCCACCACCTTGCTGGTGGTTTGGCCGGGCGGTCGCGAAATCGCCGCTACGCCATCGTCGCCGATCAATACCGTCACCGCAACCACCATAGTGGTGCGGCCGGTGTCGCTCACTCCTTGTGGTTGCCGGCGAACAGAATCATCGTCCCATGCCATCGCTACCACCAAGTAACCGTCGCCGCCACCACTCATCGCTGTGGTGCGGCCGGTTGGTCAGAATTTCACAGCCGCCGCCACTACGGTGATCGATTAAATAGCAGCCGCTGGCACCGCCTTGTGCGGATTGGCCGGCGATCGCTGGTGGTACGAGACAGCTAAGAACACCGCCATCCACCACCGCACTAAGCGGTTTCTGGTGGTTGCGGTGTGGCCATGGCCTGCTACTACACCCACGGCCACCACCTCTCGCCGCATCCACCATAGTGGTGCGGTTCGGTGGTCTGAAAAACACGGTAGCCGGACGCCGCCACCGCTATGCGCGGTGCGGCCGGCGATTGAATGAATCATCAATGCCGCCACCACTTGCTGTGGTGTGGCTGTGATTTCCAGCGGACAAGAACCACCACCGATCTGGTGGTTGGTGATAACCGATGCCGTCACCACAATCGGTGGTGCGGCTGGGTTGTTTAGGATCCACGGTCAAGAACCGATTCGGCCTCCACCGGTCTGGTGGCAGCCGATTGATCAACCATGTCTACCACCTTCGGGTGGTTCGACCACGGTTTTGAGGGTGGTTCGACCACCACCACCGAACTGGTGGCCTGGTGGTTTGGTGATTTTTCGTTCGGTGATTTCTCGTACAATTGATAAATTGAAAAACTACGAACAAAACAGATTAAAACTTGGAGAACAATTTTAACGGGTCACACAAGAATAAATAAAAACAGAAACGATTTGACCAGAAGCTCTGATACCACTGTTGGGTTTTGTGGGTTCCCTCGGGTCAAACTGACACGAGGACTATCATGGATCACGAAACCTTACTGGTTCGATAAATCCCACTAGTCTGATAACCAAACTGGTAAAAGACCTATATGATCAAATCACACTGATTTGATCTTATGCGGAAGCGTTTAAGCTAAAAACCCTAAACTAGCTTATGGATCTTAATCGATTAGTTTAATTAATTCTAACAGTTATAATGGTTTACCTGGATTGCTTGAGAATTGATCCACCCGTAAACGACCTACGAATTGTTCCTCTAGCAGAACTGAAACCCGAAAACTGGAAAACCAAACTGGTATCCGAGGGAGAGAGAGAGAGAGGCGGCGCCGGTGGGAGAGAGAAACTGAAAACTGATTATTGAATTAGATGGATTGAAAACTTAATCTTTCCTTAAACCCATAAGCCTTATTTATATGGAGGAAAAATACAGTTTGAACAAGATTCAGTTTCCTTATTGTAATTATCTCAATCTTTTCCTTATTTTTCTGGAAAAGAATTTGCTTATGATAATTACATATATATATATATATTTATCTTATATATATAATTCTATTAATTAACTATTATATATTTATTTTATCAAATAAATATACAATATACTCAATTAATCAATAACCCTCCAACTTTGGGATTTCTGACTGAAATTACCCAACTGATTTATAATTGACTATTATAAATCCTAACTCTCCATTTCTGGGTTTCATATTGTAACACCCGTAATTTTCGGATGTAATAATGGTTCTTTGATAAATTATGGGATTTAGAATTTTGGATCAAATCACGGATTTTCGTTCCAATTGCCTGTTTTGGACCTTAAAAGCGCTGTCATAGTGCCGTTTTGGACTTTCGTTCCAGTTGCCTGTTTCAGACCTTAAGAAGCGCCGTCATAGTGCTGTTTTGGGCTTTCGTGAGCTGTGTCAGATCAAGAACAGGTTAAATACCCTTCTCTCTTCATTTTATCATAACTTCCTCATTTCTAACCCATTTAAGCTGATTCTTTTTCCTATATTCTCCTCTTTCCAAGTTCTTCAAGATCCCATTAATGGATTGATAGTTAAAGTAGCAAGATTTGGAAGTTTGATCTTCATCATCTTCATCTTCTTCACCTCACTTTCCACCTCCATTGTTGCTAGAGTTGAGTTCTTCAAGATCTAGGATTTTCTACTCAAGTTTTGGCTGGGTTGTTCACATATTTGACCTAAATCTTGGATTTGGGGTTTTGGTTACAAACCCTCAAGGTGAGTTCTCTATATGGTTTTAAGTATAGATCCAGTGTTGAATGATGTAGTTATGGAACTAATCCAAGGTATTAACTCCTTATCAGTTTAGGTGACTACTCAAGCTTTAAGCTAGGGTTTTGGTGAAAATTGGGGCTTTTGGCTTTACAAGCCCGAGGTGAGTTGCTAAAACCGTTTTGTTAAAACTGAGAGCACATCATCTTCATGTCTTGCTTGATATTTGTGGATAACTATGTGTTTGGATGAAATGCCTAAATTTCTGGGTTTAGGATTTGCCATGAAATGAATAAGTGATGATTCTCGTATGTATGGCTTAAATTGGATTATCGTATACATGAAATGATTCATTGTGTGCTACGAATACATGAGTTACATCCATGTGATTACATGATGAATGTGTTTATGAGAAATGCGGGTTATTAAGTATGCCATGGATTGATGCAAAGGAATTGAATTCCGAACATGTTGATTTATATGAAATGAATGAAAGTATTGAGATTTTCGATAATGCATAAATTGTATAACTAAAATGTTATGGATCGCCGCTAGTCAAAAAGCGGGATGCTATTGGTCACTAGTCAAAAAGTGGACCGGGATGTCACTAGTCAAAAGGTGAGTACCCATGTTTTCATGCAACGTAAATTGGACAATGTGGCACTAGTCAAAAGGTGTACACTATGTCGTTTTTTGGAAATGAGATTGATTTAAAGTGGCACTAGTCAAAAGGTGTGCACCTATGTCCCTCGCCATTCGTGTGGCCGCGAATGTGTCTGGCCTCTGAGGTTGCCTATTCGAGTCTTCGCAGGAGGACGGCAACGGGGTGTCTCGACTCTGAGGTGTAACTTGCTTGGTGAAAGTGGGTCGCTCCCACGGTTTTCAAAGATAAAAGATAAACCGGTTTAACATGGTGCATTTTGTTGTTGATACACTTTCGTATATCCTATATGGCTTAACATGCTTTTATATGTATGATGTTTATTTGATACAACTCACTAGGTTGCTTTAGCCTAACACTTGCTTGGTGTCGATGTGTCTCTCAGGTACAAGGGACGCCGTTCCTAAGTAGGTGCCGGGATTGAGAGTGAGTTTTGGGGAAAGTGTGAAGAGACCGGTCATTTAGACCGCGCAGGCATTGACAGATTGACAACCCTTTTTGTAGTCTCTTTCCTAGATAGGATTGAGACTAGATGGTTGTCACATTATTTATTTAGATTACAAACATTGTAATTATACACTACTATTATACCCCTGTTTTTGGGAAGAGCTCACGCTTTGGCGTATAATTGTACTAACACCTTTCGTAAATGAAGGTTTTTGTTTACTCCAATTTTTGGGGTGTTACACATATAACTTATTCGATTTATAGGCCCTCACAGGTGTGACCCTCAAGTGTCTTGTAACATTGGATGTGTAATTACTTGGTTTGTCAACTCTGCACATAATTACTAACACGTCCGCTATCCGACAATTGGCGTACGGGTCTGCTGCGGATGCTACCGACGAATACTTGAGGATGAGCGAAACGACGTCAAGGGATTGCTTTGAGAATTTTTGCAAAGGTACTATTCACTTCTATATGCGACAATATTTACGCAAGCCAACTACTAACGATATTCAAGTTATATACGCATTGCACGAATAAACACACGGTTTACCCGACATGCTTGGTAGCATGGATTGTATGCATTGGGACTGGAAAAATTGTCACCTCGCATGGAGGGGTCAATTCCATAGAGGTGATCATTCTGGACCGACGGTTATTCTAGAAGCGGTCGCGTCGCAATATCAATGGATCTGGCACGCATTCTTCGGGGTTCCGGGTGCGACGAACGACATAGTCGTTGTAAACCAATCATCGGTTTTCAATGATTTATTCGAAGATAAAGCACCCGATAGTTCGTTTGTAGTGAATGGCACACACTACAAACACGGGTATTATCTCGCCAACGGGATATATCCGGAGTGGACGACTTTCGTCAAAGCATTTAGGTACCATCGGACGAGAGACGGGTCGAGTTCAAGAAACGTCAAGAATCGGCTAGGAAATACATCGAACGGACATTCGTCACGTTTAAAGATAAATGGCACGTTGTAAAAAGACCGGCGTTGGTATGGTCACAAAGGAAATTACAAGAAATCATGTACACGTGTATAATTTTACACAACATGATTCGTGAAGACGAAGGCTTTTCACATTATCCTTTTGATCCAACGGAGGTTTTACCGGAAGATATTGAAACAAATATCTCCAACAAGACCGAGCAAGGAACGTCAGCCTAGTAAAAAACCGAGAGAAGCACGCCAACTTTTGCGCCGATTTATCTCAACACGTGTGGGACTCTATGGTGAACGCTAATAATTAGTTTTATTGTATTTTTTTAGTTTTAATTTTAATGTAGTTTTAATTTTAATTTAAATTATTGTATTTTTTTATTTAAATTTTAATGTAATTTTAATTTTATTTTTAATTTAAATTTTGGTTATTTTAATTTAAAGTAAATTATTTTAATATTTTTTAGTATTTAAAAAATAAAATGAGGGGTATGAGGGGTACGGTTAAGGATGAAAAGGTATGGAGTTGATAGGGTAGTGGTAAGATAGTGGAAAACTGATATGGGAGCTGATGTGACAACATGTACGAAGGGTATGACTCGGTTAAGAATAGCCTACACAGTTTCAAATACACACTCCAAAAACACCCTTCATAATAATAATGAATGCAATATTATAATACTAAATAATATATTATCTATCTGACTGAATATTTTGATTCAAATTTATAGAAGGAAATGCAAAAAAGCAAGAAAACGAGTATTTTACATCCTCAGGTCTCTCCGACCATCGTCGTAAAAACACATGCAACAAATAAATCTCCCACCACAACACAAAACTTTCGGATTCCGCCATTTTCGACCTAGCTTCTCCGATCTCTCTAAAACCTCCATACGCATATCTTCAAATCAATCAATAAAGGCAAACCTAATTTCAACACACACACACACACACACACACAATTAATCGCCGGAAACTCTCATTCTAATCCACCGGTGGTGAGTTGTTTCTCGGCGGATATCTTCACAAAATTGCTCTATTGATTACATTTACAGGTAGTAGTAGTAGTTGCATTGCAGCTAAATTTTGTCTACAGATTCGTCTGCAATAATAATCTCAGAGGTACCGTTTCAAATATCTCTAATTAATCATCTATGTATCATCCTTTATTAATTTGCCTAGAAATTGTAGCCTAGGATCTATTTCTATTTCTATTCATTTCATTATATATATAAGCATTGTGATCATGACTGGCTTAATTTGCTTCAAATTTTCTGTTACGAAATTTTGATTGATTGATTGTCGTGATACTTGTTTCCCAAGGTTTTGCGTTTGATGTTTGCGATCGTTTTTTTTCTGTTTCCTTTTGTGTTTATACGGAGGAATTTTCAGGAAATTACTGTTGGATACCTATTTATCCTTTTCTGCTTATAAAAATTTGTTGCCTATTTGCTTGATTTGCATACATATACAGACATGCAGATAGATATATTATGTGTGTTTTGAGGTATTGCAGGGGAATTATGTTTTGAATTTTTTTTGTCATTTTAAAAAATTTCACATATTGAGTACAAATGTACAATCAATAGCTAGCAAACCAATTGAATTTTCTATTTTCCGTAATCAGCTGCTTCTCTTGTTGCTTTGAAAAACAGTTTGAGCAACGGTAGCAACTATCGTGGAGGACTACGTTAACCTCTAAGGATATGTTTGGCAAACTAGCTGATGACTATAAGCAAGCTAATGAATAAGTTGTGTTTGACAAAAACTAGCTGATAAGGTAGCTTATGACTGTAAAATGACAAAAAAAAATGGACATGTTTAAGAATTGGTAGTGTAAAAAGTAGCAAGGGTATATTTGGAATAAAAAAAATAAAAAGTCTCATAAGTCACTAGATACTACTCTCCTTAGCTTTTCAAAAAGCTAGCGTATGGTCCATCCAAACATGTACTAGCTTATTTTTACCAAACAATGCCTAAATCTTACCATTTCTAAATTGAACTATTATGGGAAGTTTAGACTAATGACTGTTTGTGTGGTACATATGCATCTAGTGCTAGGACAGGAGCAATACCAATGGTGTCCATTGTGTTATTGTCATGTAAATAAGCCAGTTAAGCTGGAAAATTTTGTGTTTATCTTTTTCTCTTTTTGGTTCCCCCAGGTGGTTGTGGGTGGGGTTGGGAGGGATATCCTCCCTCTTGGCTCTTTTTTGTATCATATCAGACTGAAGTTTGAAATGTTGTCCAATAGCACATGTAGATACCTTTCTAATGCAGCACACTAGTTTTTCTGTTCGCTTTCACTGATGTGATATGTATTCTAAGTTTTAGCAGGCCTTAATTCTATACCTATTCTCTACAGTCATTTCTTGTCCACTTATCTTCAAATGAGATTAATATTTGTTCTAATTTTGATGACTGCAGTTTGGTATGAAAAGGCATACATGAAAAAGATTGTCTATGAGGGGGTTTAGATCATGGAGGAATCTTGCAAGGAAAAGGCAAACCCACAATGGCTGGGTAAGTGCATGTGATAATACTAGTATCTAGGCTGTTTCTTTGACACATTTTGTTGATCTACATTATTGAGATCGTTAATGGATCCTAATCAGGATTGTTTATAAACGCAGGCACTTTGTCAACCAAAGCAGAAACCGTTCATGGTAGTTGTCTGTACAATAATGTTGTATATTGCATGTAGAACAACTTACCAACATTTACACAAAAAGGTATGGAACCGCAATAGTGACGGGTTAAGTGCTTTAATTAAAAGTCAACTTGCAGATCATCATCCAACGCTGTTTTGTCCCAATGTTATAATACTATAGGAGCAATGAGAACCTGAATTTCATTGCGACCCGGGGGACCAACGAGAGTGCCCCATGCACTCAGGACATTCATCAAGAATGTTGTAAAAGTTTCACGTCCATTATTCATGATGAATGGGGACACATGTCGTGCTCTAAGTTGTCCCCTACGTATATAGATATCAAATATAGATTACCTTCTGAACCTTGTTGCAACTACAAAGCATATCGCAAAGTGGCATCGACTAAGTTCAGTTATCGTTGCCACTATGCCACAAAAGCTTGTGTTTTACGTAGATTTGACCAAAAGCTGGGTAAACTGTGGGGAATGAGAGAGTGTTTGCAGCTGTAAATACTGCTACAAGCATCTCAATGATGCCATTCTGTGGCAGTTAAGAACTGCTACAGATCCCATAATGCTATCATGTTCTAGATTGAATCTAATATCCTTTCCGTTGTATGATTGTAAGATTTTTGCTTCATTATGATAATCTATTCATAAATTGTACTGATCCAATAGTATGTTGTTTGGATATATACTAATTAGTGGGGGTGTCTCACAAGCTTCAACATGGGTTAAGAACTAAAGATGCTTAATAGACTTCCAATTTGTCTGCATGGCTTCACTAACATGTACCCTTTTATGTTCCGTCATCAACTAGACTCAAAGTTCTGTCCATTGCAAACTCAAAGCTACATTTTAAAGTCACTGTTATATCCTGGTTGGCTTGTATGAAAAAATAGCATTTGAAGTAAACTTATCAACAATCTGTTTCTTTTTGTTTAGGGCTGATTATAGCATGAAACTAATGTGCTTTTCTTGATCTTCTCTAGCTATTTCCATTAGCTTTCACAGGCTTGAAGGGTTTGCCTTATGGTATTATTCAAGCTAAATCCGACTTGGAATTAAAGCCTTTATGGTCAGCAAGTAGCTCAAAATTGAAGGTGACTTCGACTAATATGGTCATATAATCATATATGCAAATGTGCAATTCTCTTCTTACCAGCAAGGCTGTTCATATGCTAAACCTATTTTATGTTTTCTTCACCGATCTACCCTTCAGTTAGGCTTACTCTACAGAGCAATAGGGCATAGTTGTACAATTTTTAATTTGCAATATGTTACATATGACAGGCTAAAGTTCCCAGTTCTCATAACTTGCTGGCAATGCCAGTGGGTTTGAAACAGAAGGATAATGTTAATACCATCGTTCGAAAGGTATGCAGTAGATAGTATTTTCATATTAACGACTCGATATATATATATATATATATATATATATATATAGGGTCAGGTTCAAATGGAAACTCAAATTTGATTGTGAATATGAGGACAACAGAGAGCGTGCCACGTGTCCTATTCAGCTCATATTCAGTGAGTGAATATGATGCATTATTCAAGGTGAATAATACAATATTCAGACTGAATAATACAATATTCAGTGTTATTCAGTCTGAATACTGTTTTATTCACCTTGAATAATGCATAATATTCAGTCTGAATAATTCAGACTGAATATGTCACGTGGTGTGCTTTTGGCTGTCCTCACGTTTGCAATCAAAATTGAGTTTCCATTTGAACTTTCGTCTATATATATACATATCTTAGATATTCATTACATGAAGAATACTGAACCAGCTCAATTAATGTTTTCAGTTTCTTAAAGAAAATTTTACAATTATCTTATTCCATTACGATGGAAAAATGGATGGATGGTGGGACCTCAAGTGGTGTAACAAGGCCATACATATTGTCGCTGAGAACCAAACAAAGTGGTAAGGTTCAGTTCTAAGTTCTACCAAACAAAGTATTTTAATTGTTAGAATGTAAGCACTATGGCATCTATTCTATGTTACATAATATAGTAGTCCTTCAGCTGTTCAACATGTCAGACAAGAAAATTTTCTTCAATTCAAACAGTAATGCATCTACAGCTATCTATCATCCAACTCTCATCCATGTTCAGTAAAAGGCAATTGTGATGAGTAGATGGTATGCATGCGATGATTTACCTCCCCCATGATGACCGTGGGACCGGTGCGGTGGGGGCGCCCCAGAGGGTGGCGTATACCCCCCCCCCCCCCCCCCCTCTCTCTCTCTCTCTCTCTCTCTCTCCTACAGGTTGTTAAGCCTAGATTATGGTCATTTGTTGAGATCACACATGTTGGAACTTTACTTAGGAAGTAATAGTCCCATAAATTAGGAGCTCCTTGTTTAGTTGTTACCATAAATTGTCTAATTGCTCGTGTATCTACCGATGGCTCAGGTGGTTTGCAAAAAGGTTTCTGCATCCAGCTGCTGTTTCCATTTATGACTACGTATTTCTTTGGGATGAAGATCTAGGAGTGCAGCATTTTAACCCCAGAAGGTCCACAATAAATCTACCTGTTACATCCATCATCTGTATTTATCTTTTTCCAGTTGTTTGTATTTCTCTGATACCGTCATTTAGTGAAAGAACCCCTTCCTATCACACAAGGGTTTTGGCGTACTGGTTGAGGCCTAGGGGCTAGGGGGATGTGGTGGAATATCCCATCTGCCCCAGGTTCGATTTCAGGATAACAATTGTGACCACTGATTAAGTCTGAAATTAAGAGGTTTGTAGGATTAAGATTGTTTGTTTTATTTTTAAGAAAATGTCTGAAAACCTCTTACCGTCTTCTGAAATTTTAAGAGGTGCACCTTCCACCTCTTATTTTCTAGATGTGAAATCAGGATTCAGACCTCTTAAAAAACAAACGATACCTTACTGTAGCAATTTTCTAGGATTAGTTTGAGCCTAGGACACCCTTCTAAAAAACACAATTGCTACAAAAGGAGGAAATCAAACCTGTTGTGTTCATGTGGTTCAACAATTTTCCTACTCGCACGATTGTTAGGCTCGCCCAATAACTTCAAATTCAACTTAAAACCATAGTAGAAGTTATTGGTAGCCCACAACTTGACTTCTATAACGAGCTCATAGAGCTCATTTAATATCCATGTGGGACTGTTTGTTACAGTAATGCTTTGATGTACGATCAAAATCAAGCTTCATTTCTAGCACCATTACCAATTGCATCTTTTTTGGGTCCTTTTGATAAATGACCATGGCGGTTCCAGGGTTTTTCTCTAGGGGTGCACCTTTAAGATAGATTAAAAGTCTGTAAAATCGCCCGATATATTTTTAGCCTAATTCCATCGTTTTGAGAGATTTTTAAAGTTTTCTTGATTGAATTTAAAGGATTTATAAAAAAATTTATTTTGCGATTTCAAGGGATTTTCAGTTTTTTGGTTGATTCCGAGAGTTTTTTTTTTTTTTTTTTTGGGGGGGGGGGGGGGGGAGGGGGGGGGTGATTTCAAGATACTATTTTTGGTTAATGGGGTCCCATATAAAAAATATAAATTGGAGGTATTACCATATAAATTAAAAATATATATATGATTTTTACCTTTAAAATTTGGATTTTTAAGATTTTGAGTGGGATCTTTTCCCCCACTCCCAATGGCATACATCCGGCCCTGATGAAATGAGTTTTCAATTAGGAGCTTGATCTATATTTTTAGCCCAATCATGTTCAAAACAGTCTACTCCGGTAAAAACTTAGAAAAAGGGTAGGCGCCCCCACCACACCGGTCCCACGGTCATCATGGGGGAGGTAAATTAGCGCATGCATCTCATATGCAGAGGTGCGGTGCCAATTGTTTGAACTCGGGACCTCACACATATGGATTACGCCCACACCTCTACAATGGGGACTAAAAACTTACAAAATACACTAGCGGTTTAAATTCTTAAATTCAGATTTTAAGGTACTCAGCTAAATAACCCCTTTTTATAATATTTGCAGATACTTGGATGTTGTTAAAGCAGAAGGACTGGAGATATCTCAACCAGCTTTAGATCCAAACTCAACAGATATACATCATAGAATCACAGTACGGAAAAGAAAAAAGAAGTTCCATAGGTAAAAAAATCGAATGTGCTCATGCCTGTTCATATAATATGATCGTCTTCATTAATTAGTTTCTCCAAATGTTAATGCCCATGTACTTGTTTATATACAGAAGGCTTTACGACCCTAAAGGCAGCGTAAAATGTTCGAGTACTAGCCTGGGGCCACCATGTAACGGGTAAGTAACATACATGCAATTCCTACATAGACTTTAGTAGCAACTTTATATATTTGTTGTAAGTTGTGCCATAAGGAACCCTTATGAGGTTTTCTTGCACCTGCTCGATTTGTATAATCTATTTTTTGTTTTCACGCCCGAAGGTTTTCATAGAAATAGTTGCTCTACTCTTTTAGGTAAAGAACAAGTCTGTATACATCCCACCCTCCAGATCCCATTCGGTGGGATATTATGGGCTCATTTGGTTTGTATGACAATATGTGGAACCTCATATTCATCTCCAAAAAAACCCTGTAACGAAAGAAAGTAGGTTCCAACATATATAGAGAATAAATGGTTCAAGTCTAACCGATGTGGGATTCTGACATGCTCGCTCCAACCACTTGCAGATTTGCAGTGTGTGTGTGTGTGTTGTTGTTGTTGGGGGGGGGGGGGGGGGGGGGGTGGGAGGGGGGGAGTGGGCCTCATTAGGGAATTATGGTAAAATCAATTTTGTAACTCTTTCATATAGTTCCCCTAGTGATTTCTCGTTTGGGGCGCATAAACAAAAAGTGCCTTGAAATCAACCAAAAAAAACAAAAAAAAAATCCCAAAATCAACGAAAAAAAACTTAAAAATCCCTTGAAATCAACCAAGAAAACTTTAAAAATCCCATGAACCAGTGGAATTAGGCTAAAAACATATCGGAAAACTTTGCAGACCTTTAATCTACCTTAAAGGTGACCCCAATAGAATTTTGGATCCGCCACTGCCTCCAACGGAGGCTAGATGGACACAGATGTTGAGAGGGGCCAAATGAGTACAAATTACCCCAATATGTCAAGTCCCTAGAGTAGTAAATCACGACTCTCATACCATGTATGTGGCACCTCATATTGATCTCCATAAGATCCTTTGAACTCAATAAAATGCTCTGATTAACAAGAAAAGAAAAGGAGAACAAAGATAATGAGATTTACGTCTAACCACAGATTAATCTTCAAAAAGAGCCCTTGAGTAGAGAAGAAATGTTCCAACATATATTTATAAAAAAAAAAAAAAAAGGTGGTCCAAATCTGGCCTATGTGGGACTATGACAATTTGGTTTGGCTTGGTCCTCATGATGACCATCAAATCCCTTTCTAAATTTACTATAATTGCTCAAAATTAAGTACAACTATTAATATTTTTACAACCTCTTTGGTAATATGTCCTTTGAATTTTTAGATTTGTAGAAGGAATGGCTCCAGTGTTCTCTAAAGCTGCATGGCATTGTGCTTGGCATCTTATTCAGGTTAATTTTGTCATTTTCTTTGAGCATTGGTATCTACTCATGTTTTTGTGTTTTATTACAAGACTTTAAGTTCTCTCTTTTGTCACACAAATGATACTTATTGTTAGGGAAATGGACCAAAACTAGTCATTTTGTACAACATTTCTTTACTAGTTAGCCTACTTTTTCTTAATTTGACCAAAATAGTCACTATTTCGCAATTGTCCATCTCACAACTCGTGGAGTGTACTTTTTCTGAAGTTAAATATTACTTTAGTGGGTCGGGTTGTGAAATTGGAACAGTTGCTTGCAGAATGTTCTTTTGGCTTGCAATATATATTTATTGTCTTACGAAATGGCCCACCAGAATCATATTTTATTCATAAAAAGAACATTATGCAAGTTGCAAAAAATGGACACTTAAGAAATTTTGACTATTATGGTTCAAACATGAAAAAAAAGTTGGCTAAAAAGTAAAAATGTTGGTTCAAAATGGCTAGTTTGGTCAAATTCTTAATTTAACCAACATGAATGGTATAGTTGTTTTGTTCTTTGATCTTCATTTCGTTTTGTTGTCATTTTGTGGATCTCGTATAATTCCCTTCATGTACTTCCAGAATGACCTAGTTCATGGATGGGGAATGGATATGAAACTTGGTTATTGCGCACAAGTAAGTTCTACATCTTGAAATCTACGTCTAATTTTAGTATTTTCAAAATCTTTATTTTGGTATCTTAAATGTGACATTTAGAACATTTATGTAAAGATATTTGGATCTAAATGTTTAAGATATCATATATCAGGTACTAAGACTGAAGGTTTTGAAATTATGGCCAAGGCCTCATAATGATATAAGATCATTTTCAAGATATATTTCACAAATGATTTTGTATTAAGCTTATCATTTGTTTTCTCCAAAAATAAACAACCATTAGTGATATTTTTAATTGTTATGTTTTTGTTTGTGTAAGTTCTATAATACATATTCATCTCAACTATTTATTCTATTGTATTTAATACTTATTCTCCATTTTGTTGAGATGAAACTCGAAAAATAAAGTTTGAAAGGTTTAAAGAATTACTTGATTGTATCCAAAACTTCTTTTCATACCATTTCTTTAAGTTTTATCTTTCATTCTTACTTTTTATCTTATTTTTATTTATTATTAAATTACATTTTGTTTGTTTCACTTATTTTTGAAGATTTTTATGTTGTTGTTATGTATTGTGATGTTCTATTTATATTTTTTTTTAAATATGAATCTTAATGTGAAAAAACTTAAAAAGAGAAGAAAAAAGGTTAGGCCTATTTGAATGGTTTTGGCCTAAGGCCTACTTTAAGCTTGAGAAATGACTATGCACCTTTGCATAACCAATTTTCTGTATCTCATGAATTCGGGGGTTTTTAATATTTTTTGTTTGGAAACAAGTTTTAAAAATTGAATGATCAGTTGATAAAATACATTGGTCTTTTCATATTTCAGGGGTTGAAAAACGTGGGAATTGTCGATAGTCAATTTGTATTACATCAGGGAATACCGACGTTAGGCGGACCTGCTCCTAAAAAGGTTCCTCCTTCTTCTTTAGTGTCGTTTAATTTACGAGTGTTTGGTTTGTGGTACCAAGGATGGAAACGAATATAGAATCACTAATAGCATCCGTTTCCATGCAATGGAAATGAGTTATTATTTAGAATTTTAGATACCCGGTAATAAAGCATGAGTTGGGTTCAAACGAAAAGTCGAAAACAATACATATTTAAAAGAACACAAGAACCAATAAAATTATACTCCCTCCGTCCCAAAATTATTGTCCAGTTTTGACTTTTTAAAGTCCTTTTTTTCGACTTTGATCTTAATTTTTTTTTTTTTTGTGTTATATAATACTTGATGCAAAATATATGAATGAGTTGTGTTTTTAATGCATTTTCATTGGCATAATTTTTATCAAGTCTTGTATAACACAAAAAAAAAAATTAAGGTCAAAGTCGAAAAAGAAAGACTTTAGAAAGTCAAAACTGGACAATAATTTTAGGACGGAGATAGTATATGATTTTGCATAAACTTTCGAAAAAAGTCACGCAAAGTTGTATGAATCATATATGATTTTGTTGATTTCCGTGTTCTTTTAAATATGTATTGTTCTCATTTGATCCTCCTTCAGTAAAACATAACTCACAATAGGAACCATCAAATTCAGCTTTTCATTACAAACAAACGGTATTCTTGTTCAAACACAAAATATATTTGTCTTATTGTCATGAATTGAAACGTTTGCATTCAAAATATTTTCCCATTTGAGATGGGACTTCGATAAGAGCATCTTAAACAAGAATATCAGATTAAAACGAAATAGAGATTTTTAAGCTTTTTTTTTTTATAAAGGTTGACTCTAACAAAACCTTGAAATCATTCTCCATATGAATGGAAAAATCCTCATATTTGAAGCATCAAATATATTGATTATTTATTAATATAAGAAAGTGTATCCAACTTGTCACAAAAAGTTATTGTATATAATGGACTTTCAAAATTACCTTTTAGTGTATCAAAGTTTGCAAAACTTACCATTTAATGTATTTTAGACAACTTTTCGTGAAAAGATAGATATACTTGTACACAGTAAATAGTAAGTTTTGCAAACTTTGATACACTAAAAGATAATTTTGAAAGTCCAATACATACAATAACTTTTCGTGACAAGCTGGATACACTTTCGTGAACTAAAGTCTATAAATAATATTAGAGTAAATTACGGATTTGGTCCCTGTGGTTTGAGGGGTTTTATGGATTTGGTCCCTAAACTTCAGTAATTATGGATTTGGTCCCTGTGGTTTGCAAAATCTTTTGGATTTGGTCCCTGAAACCTAACATCTGTCAAAGTGGTCCGTTAACTTAGAGGGTATTATTGTCATTTCACTATGCTTTTTTAAAACACACTTTAAAATTTGACAAGTGTCCTATGACTCTTAGCTTTGACCGTTGACCCACCCACCCCTACCTTCTCCTTCCCTCATCTATTTCATCTTCTTCTCTTCTTCAACCTGCAGATAGGTGCATATGTACACACCTACATATTCATATTATATATATATATATATATATACACACACCTGCAACTAATGTAAACATATACATTTATATTTACACACCTCACACACACACACAACATATAAAAAAACCCACCTCTCTTTTACCTAATATATATATATATAGGATGAGAGAGAGAGTAAGCGTGTGTGTATGTGTGTTTCTATATATATATATATATGTATGTATGTATTAAAACTAGATCTTTGAAAGATGAAGAAAATGGGTCTTGAAAAAGTAGTTGCGGGTTTATGGAGGAAAAGGTGAAAAGAGGAAGGAATGGTGGTGGTGGTGGGTTAATGGTGGTGATGAAGATGGTGTGTTTATGGTGGTGGTGGTGAGTTAATGGTGGTGATGATGGGTTAATGTTTGGTACATAGGGACAAATCTTATATACATATAAAAGGTAAAAATCTTATATATATATATATATATATATAAAGAGAGGTGTTCTAATTGGTGTGTAAAATCACAAAAGGACAAAACAATTTAATCCATTTAAGAAAACAAAAAACTGAATTAAAAATATGAAAAGACATTAATACCCTTGAAGTTAACAGAAAGAATAAACAGATGTCAAGTTAAGGGACCAAATCCAAAAGAACTTGCAAACCATAGGGACCAAATCCATAATTACTGAAGTTTAGGGACCAAATCCATAAAAACCTCTAAACCACAGGGACCAAATCTGTAATTTACTCATAATATTATAATACTCCTGATGAAGATTTTGTTAGACGCTTATATGCAAATTTTGATTTTTTTTTGCATCTTCATTTATGAAAAATTACAAAAAAACTATTGAAGATACTTTAATCATCCTTTGCAAGTTGAACATAAATCCGTGTTACAAAATAATCTGTCACCATGGTTTGCATTGCAAGTTTGCAACTATGGCAGTGTGTCAGTTATTTTCATAAATAACAACAAAGATGTTGTTTTTAAGTACAACCCACATAGTTGCTGAATAGTTGTGTAGATTAATGTATAAAATACATCTATCTTAATATAGAAAAAATTCTTGTTACAGGTTTCTAGCAATGTCAATTTGGCGAAGGTATTTATTCTTCATTTGATTTATTTCATGTAATTACGTTTGGAGATTGCTTTATGTTGTGCTCATGTTTCCATTTGTTCTATTTTTTCTCAGACTCACCGTGCCCATGATATGCGAACGGAGGTGAGCCAACTAACATTATATCCAATGAATGATAAATTTCTTAAACTGTGGATTTCAATGGAATGAAATGGATTCCATCAAGTTCATTTCGGCTGCGTTTGGTACGTGGGACGGGACAGGACAGGACGGGACAAAGCTCACTGTCCTACGTTTGGCGCAGCATGGGACAGAACATGAATTCACTGTCCCATGTTTGGTGCGACATGGGACAGGACAGAAACTGGGACAAAGTGGGACAACATGGGACAAAAATGGCTGTTTTTTTGTTCCGAACAACATGGGACATAAATGAGACAGAAACTAATATATTACTAACTAACACTCGTTTGATATATAACTTCAATATGATATTTGTTTTTGTGTTTACCACCACTAGTCATGGCCGCCTCCACCACCGGTAGCCACTATCGGCCACCTCCACCTCCTCTTCCACTACAACAACCTCCTCTACCACCTCTACAACTGTCAATGATTACCTATCACCATCGTTTTCCACCTCTACCATTGTCCATCGCCACCATAACCACCACCACCACCACTATCCACCATCTTCACGTTCTCCACAACCACCACCTTTACCTCTACCATAACCATTAATAGCAGTTTAATAAAAATCATATATGTGTATAAATATATATGTGTGTGTGTTTATGTTTATGAAAATTGCGTAATCTTTTTATAAATTATATAGCTTAGTTTATTTGTGTTAATTATAACTATTATGTGATATATAAAATCATCAAATATTTTTTTGGGAGAATTTGTCTAGTTCTGTCCAGTCCAGTCCTAGGCGTACCAAACACAAAACAGACATTTGTCTTGTCCAGCCCCGTCCCATCCAGTCCTATCCTACTCTCTTGTCATGTCCAGTCCTGTCCTACTCTCTTGTCCTCTCCAGTACTGTCCAGTCCAATCATGTCTTGTCCAATCTTGTGTGCATACCAAACGCTACCTTCATGAACCAAAATCACTAAGGATTTTGGTTAAATAAATGTCATCAAATTCCTTTACACAAGAATGTTAACTATTTGTGAAAATAAGAAAAAATTTGTTGATTAACAAAACCATATATGATTCACGCGACTTTACCCGCGACTTTAGGTCACGTTCATTTGAACTTTCGTGTGTGTGTGTGTGTGTATTATTAATACTTTCAACTTCAATCATGGAAAAAATGTTCTCTCTTTTTTTCTATATTTTGGAGAACAGTATAGAAAATCTGTTACAGTAAACATCACATCCACGCAACGATCAAGCTTGATTGCAACTAAAACTTTCAATGTTTTTGTCACGAATTCAGATAAGAAGGCAATCAACGGCAGAGCTTGAGATATTCAAGCAGCGATGGGAAAAGGCAGTCGAGGAGGACACAAACTGGGTGGATCCATTGTTAAACGTAAAGAAAGACGAGCTCCCCCAAGTTCCGACCCGTGAATTCTGGTGGCAATGCAGCTCTGATTTTAGGTAAAAAGCTGTGTATTACTTACAAGTTAGTTGTTATGTGGTCTTCTTAACATGTCTTAAAAGACCCATTTGATATGTTGACATCTTTCTTTCTTGGTTTTGCTCCACAATTATAGGCTCAGCAGTACTTAGACTTACCATTGGCCTCATTGGAGGTCATGGGTTCAAACTTCAAAAGGTCATTGGCCAAGTGGAACCCAAGCTACCTGCTTGGCATATGTTCCCTTAAACTCAAAGGTGTGAGGAGCATATCCAAGTTTTTACCATATAAGTATTGGGGTTAGATCAGTGGAGAACGCTAAAGAACTAAAAGCTAAAAAACCACAAAAAAGAAAAAAGAAACGGATAAAAAGTATACCATTGAGGATGTGAAATCAACGAGAAAAATATGATTTTTAATGTGTTTTTTCTGCTCGAATTATGTTAATTTTGTCTTTTTTTCGAATAAAAAATTAGGGAAGGGAGGGTTTGTTAATTTAAGAAAATATTGTATCATATGCATTAGATCATCTAATGTATATATCGATAAAGTGTTTTTTAGTTTTCATTTATTTAGACCCTAAACCACTCTCACAAGTACTATATACTTAAAAAAATTCATTCGGGCGTACTCGTATATTGCACCTCTAGTGCCTAATCTATTTTTAGTGTTTTGGTTTTTTTTTTCTCTTGATAGGAGGGGCCTCCTCCCTCTAACTAACCCTCCAATTTATGTTGCACATCAAACCTATTAGGATAGGATATGTTGATATGTGGAATCCCTTTTAAGTTATGTTTGAAGGTCTTATAGGAAGAGGGCAGTTTTATTAGACATGTGAGGCTGCCACCTCAAATGGAGACTAGGGCTATGTTTGGCAAGCGTAGCTTATAAGCTAGCTGGTAGCTGATAAGCTAGCGGATAGCTGATAAGCTAGCTGTTGATTGATAAGCTTGCTAGTAGCTGATAAGCTAGCTGTTGAACAAATTATGTTTGGCAAAAACTAGCTTATGAGTATGTAAAATGACCAAAAAGGGTACCTTTGAATTTAATAATTAATATTAATAAGGGTATAATTGGAAAAAGCTACAATAAGCTTCTCATAAGCTACTCAAAGTAGCGTTTCAAAAAGCTAGCTTATAAGCTAGCTTCCTGGTACATGTTTGGATGGACTAGCTTATAAGCTAGCTTATCAGCTAGCTTATAAGCTAGCTTATGCTTGCCAAACCAAGCCTAGATGATGGTGGATTGGTGGCCCCAAGAATGAAAGGTCTTGCTAGAACAAAAGTAAAACCCTTTGACCATGCATACCATTATGAATATTGTGCTCAACCTAATACCTAACACACGTCCACGTCAGCTTTCCGCTATCCTACTTTCAAATCATCACCAACCTTTCATATCTCGTACCACCATGAAAATCCGGCCCACCCAGTTCATACCCTTTATGTATTTGTTATTAATATATATATATATATATATAGAAGAGAGAGAAAGAGAGGAGAGGGGAGAAGAGAGAGAGAAACCGAGCTCGGGCTCTCTTGAGCTCGAGGAAGAGCCCGAATGCCTTGCCTACCTCATGCATACCACGAATGGGCTGAGCCCGAAATCACCCTCCCATGCCCGAAATGGTGCCCGAAGCCGTGGTACTCATGGCCTATGAATTCTCTATAAAAGAGCCCTTGTAGAAAGAGAGGTTGCTATGTATACATTTTTAACTATACATATACAGTGGGATTCTAGCACGCCTTCTCAAACGGATGTTAGGATGATGACCCTAAGAACATTAAGTGGTGTTAGACTTAAAGCTCTCATACCATGTTAGAATATATGAAACCCTTTTGAATTCTCTCTAGAGAAGCCTTGTAAAGTGATATTAGAGGTATGGTCACTTTGTCTCCTCGAAAGAAGAATAACCCCACGGATATTTTTTCATTTGTTAAATTAATTGTTTGTCTTAGTAGAAGATATTATTCTTGTTGAATTCTCTTCAAGGCATAATATGGAGAATGCTCATTTACATATATACATATATCTAGCCAACATGTTACTCCCAACAAAACGACCACAATTCATAGTTCCCTTTTCACTCTTTCCTTCCATAAATATTAATACAGTCTCTACCACTGGATCTCCTACAAAAATAGCAACAATCTTTCTTCGACAAGCTTTAACTTAAAATAATATATTCATATATAAAAAGTTAAAAAACACGTGATTTTCTCTCTTTACTAGATATATACTTTATAAGATTGGGTTCAGATAAAAAGTTAACCTAACGTAAGAAGTGATTAATAATCATAATCATTGGATACATATTAAGATGAAATTGCATAATTCATAGGTGGGTCTAATATTAAAAGTGATCAAGGATTCAGATTAATATTAACTCAATTTCTCATTTGGTAATAACTAATCATTTGGCCAAAAATATTCTACTAGCTAAATCTTGTAATTTTCACTCGATAATTACAATATATAAAAAAATATGAATTTAAATCGGCGTTGATAATTCTTTATAATGACAATTGACGATACGTTATTTTAGTTTTCTTTTTCTCATGACATGTTATGATGTTATATAATAAACTGTGTCGCATTGCTTTCTCGTCTTTTTAATAAAGTTGGGATGCTCTCAAGAGGGTGATGGCATTACCAAAGCTCTCTTCTTGATGTTCCCTTTCCTTCGCCGTTCAAAAAAAATAAACTTTGTTACAATTTTGTGTATAAGCTAATAAGCTAATACACAAATGAACCATAAACTAACTTATGAGAACGCCAATATGTGGCATTCCAAAAGCTTTTTATATTTTTTTTCTTCTAATTATACTCTAACTAGTATTAATTATTATATCCCAAAATATCATTTTTAGTCATTTTACATGCTTATATATTAATTTTTACCAAACATAATTATAATTAATTTATAAACTAGTTTATTAGTCAACACCTAGATTATTAGCTATCAGCTAGTTTGCCAGAAACAGCCCAAATGTTGTTCAACAATTACAAAACAAAAGAATCTTATGAATCCAAAATCAACAACAATTCTTTACACTGGTAATAAGTGATAATCAACAATAGGTAACTTTAAACTTAAACCAGCGTTTTATATTGCAATTTTCACAACACATCTTAAAAAAAAATTAGTAGAAATACTCATGATACAAATGTCTATACGTTTTAGTCATAACAATAATATCAGCAATTACTCGGTTTTACCATAAAATATGTTACGAAAATAACAAAAAATTTCATTTTTGACAACCGTTTAACATAAATCAATCCATTTATCCACAATCATCGTACAAAACCTCTTTAAGTCTAAAAATTAAGAGGTTTGCAGACTTAAGAAGCGTTTGTTTTATTTTTAAGAAAATGCCTAAAAACCTCCTACCATCCACCTCTTATTAGATGTGAATTTAGATTTCAGGCTTCAGACCTCTTAGAAAACAATGGATTCACAAGATTTTCTTATTTTATCATTACTTTAGAATCATTTGGTATTTTGATTAGTGAACAGCAACCCAAAACCAGAAATATCAGAAGTTGCAAACCTAGATGATTTACAAAAATTTTAACAAAGCAACAAACTTCATATAAACAGAAACACAAGAGTAGAAAAACAAATTTGTAAACAGGAAATTTCTCCAAATAAAAACCCGATAGCGAAAAAGACTCACGGGTCGGTATTATTATTCTTATTATTATTCTTAACTTAACTAATAACGACCCACCAACATAAAATCGTCATCCTCGAGAACCCGAACGTCTTTCTCTCCTACGAAATTCTCCCGCCCAATCTCGTTCACTATTTTCACGAACTCCATCCTTTTGGCCAAAGGGAGGGGTACATACGGCAACCTAAATATCGGTCTCACGACCCCTAACTGAGCTAAAGCCGTATTGACCCCTATCGGGTTCGGTTCGCAAAAAAGCCAATTTATCAACGGTAAAAGCTTCTTATTAAGGGAAGGGTTCTTACCTTTGAAGAGAAGTTCCCGCATTAATCCGGGAACCAAATTGCTAGTGACAGAAATGACCCCCATGGCTCCGTGGTCCCACCGTGAGTCGTGGCACTCGTCGTCGTTTCCGCTCCAGACAGTGATACCGGTCTCGGTGTAGTCTTTCACGCGATCGTGGCCCACACACTCCTTCACGCCGGCGAAGTTGGGGCTGGCGGCGATGGAGCGGATGACGGGCGGCGGGATGTCTTGGCCGGTTCGGGAGGGTACGTTGTAGATGATTGTGGGACCCATCGGGAGGACAGATTGGAAGTGGGCAACGATGCCCTCTAGCGAGGTTTTACCGTAGTACGGGTTGATGTGGAGGGCGGCGTGCATTCCGACGGCGAACCCTTGTTCGGTTGCGTGGACGGCTTCTCGAGTTGAGTTGCTTCCGGTGTTTCCGATGACCTGAGATTAACGTGGCAGATGGGTGGTGAGATAAGGTATGCGCAAGGTTCAACCCCATTCCACTACACCCCACCAGGGACCATATTTTTTCATATGATTTTATCGACGTGTCTTCATCTTTTTACCAATGTTCGATATCACCTGTGTTTAGCCTAATTCCACTGTTTCAAGGGATTTTTAAAGTTTTTTTGGCTTGATTCAAGGGAATTTTAAGTTATTTTATCGATTGTGAGAGACTTTTGGTTTTTTCGGTTGATTTCAAGGAAAAAATCGGTTTTTTGTTGATTACGATATATGATTGCACCTTTGACAAATCTAAATTTTTTTTACCTTATGGGGGAGGAAGAAAACAATGATACGTGCCACCATTGGCACCACTAAAGGTCCGCCATTGGTTGAGGTAGGTTCTGGAGGTAGGATGTATGCAAACCTTGTCTACCCAAAGGGTAGAGAGGTTGTTTTGGCAGAGACCCCCGCTTACAAACAAAAAGAGTAATTCACGGTTGTGGTCCATTTGTTTTAAAAAGATCAAGGTTTTGGTCCCTGAACTTCATTTATTACATAAAAGGGCATGTGGTTTGCACTTTGTCATGGTCTTGGTCCCTGGACCAACTGGTTAACATAATTAATGGATGATAGTTTGGTTCGAGGACCAAAAAACATGACAAAGCGCAAACCATAAAAATTGAGGAAAATGGCAAAACAATTAAGGAAATATTAAGAAAATGCCGTCATAGTTAACGGAGATAATGGATGCTTGTTTGGTCCAGGGACCAAAGTCATGATGAAGTGCAAACCACAATCCCCTTTATGTAATAAGTGAAGTTTAAGGATTAAACCCGGGATTTTCACCAAACCACGGGGACCAAAACCGTAATTTACTAAGATTAAGTAAAACAAGCGAGCAGGCTACAAGTGAAAGTGTGTAAACGATCAATGGGTACCGCAGATAGAAAATGCATCAAATAAAAGGTTAAGATAATAAGGAGTAGTGTTCCGGTGACCTTAATGGAGGAGCCAAAGCAGTTGATGGTGTGGCCAATAAGCATGATGTGTTCATCCCAACTCATCAATTGTCCTTCACCGGTTGTCCCACCAACAATCACACCCTCGGCTCCATCTTCGATTTGCATGTTTATCAAGGCATCGTAAGCCTCTAGATCAAACCTCCCATCAGGTAAATAGGGAGTTTTAATGGCGGTTATCAACCGTAGTGACTTGATATCATCTGTAGAAGTCCTGGTAACACAAGGGAATGAAAATGTGGTTCACATTTGAACCTAACCCGATATATATATAGGGTTAAGTTAGTTTGTTAACCCATTAATTTGTATTAACCGTGTTAACCATATAATCACCGTTGATCATTTCAATCAATGATTAAGATTGATTTCCCAAATTAGAGGGAAGTTAATTAAATCCTAAAATAAAGGAGGTTGACCCACATATGCAGGAAAATAGAGAAATTAAAGAAATCCTATTGGTTCATTTTTGGTTAACACGGTTAACACAAATTCATGGGTTAACAAAATAACTTTCATCTAGATGGTACGCACATATGCATACCATCTAGAGAGAGAGAGAGAGAGAGGGTGTGATAGAAAGGTTCAGGGGATAACCCCAAAAAGAAAATAAAAACTGAGAAACACCCCAGTAACCATTCATCTAGATGGTACGCACATATGCATACAAGTAATTTAAGTTGTTTTCTGGTTTTTATGCACGTGTATATGTTATATACATGTGCATTCCATCCAGATAAACAGTTACAAGAGCGTTTTTCTGTTTTTCATCTTTTTGCGGTTTCCCATGAACCTGACCATGTATTCTTAAAAGCCTTTCAAAATGGTGCATTTATGCCCTGTACCATGTGACAGGACTTTTTCCTCATTCTATTGAATCCAAATGTATGCACAAGCCCTATTTATATATTGTAAACTTATAACTAATTCTGAATCAATTGAAGAAAAAAAGTGAAAAAAAGGAAAGATTAAGGATAAAGGTGAAAAAGAAAAGAAAAATACCATATAATCAAAAGAAAGTACAAACGAACAAAGCAAAAGTAAGATAGCAACACATCCCTTGGTCCGTTGGTCGATCTTATGCATGACATAGGGACGGGTTCGAAGGATACCTGTTCTTCACTTCAGAACTGCGCATCGGTAGGTGAAAATTGGGAATTATAGCTGCAGATGGCGACGTCCATCTTGTACTCCTTAACAACATTGAACAAAAAATACTTCATTAGCAGCCAAAAAAGATCCTGTATGAATATAGAAATAGAAGCATAAAGTTTTGACATGAAAAAGAGCAGGCCATGCCTCCATTGAAACAATATTTAATACACTTAATACCCTTAGATAAACTTCATTGATAAAACAATTCACAATAAATATATTTCTCTCTCTTTTCACAATCAAATTTGGAGCCATCCAAATTTGGCTATTTTTAGACTCCCTCCTAAGTTCCCATGTTGGAGAAGCTTTCAGATAATCTGTTACTGTTAGATCATATTTTAATATCTTTTTTAAATGACAAGAACTTCAAAATCTCCCTTTCCTCTATTTTGGATAATCTGTTGGATTGCTCACACAGTCACACTAATCACAAGGTTCAACTTTAGGTACGGATTAGCAACTTTCTTGTAATCCTTAGACCATCTCCAAAGGCGATGCTACAATTTTTCTAAAATAGATTCAACTCCAACGGCTACTCTATTTTAGCAATTCTACCGTTAATTATATTATTAAGATATTCAATATCTTTAGCGAAATATTATTTCTCTCTAAAACATTAATTTAAATGTCTCTTATTCTCTTACATGTAGAGTTTTAGCATTTCCCCAAATACATAGATTTTTGCCTTCTCTCATTTTACCTAAAATCTCCAAAATCTCTGTTTTAGCATAGCTATTGGAGATGCTCTTAGGTACTGTGTTCTTCAACTTTGAGCTCTGTATGCCACATGCTTCTCTATGGTTACAAAAACCATATCAAAACATTACAATTTAGAAGCGAACTTAGATTATATCCAATTTGATATTTGTCCTAATGAACATCCAATTGCCTGATCTCAACAGATTATAAAATATCAAACAAGTAGCCATTTTTGGAACCTTAAGTTAACAATAGCCAATCAATAAACAAATATCCATTTCTGAAACCTCATAATCACTACAGATTGTAAAAACAAAACTAAAATCAGCAACGGATGAACGAATTAGGTTTTCAAATCGGTACCTATTGCGTGTAATTGCAGAATTGGAGCGCACAAATTGGAAAGCAGAATCCTCTCGCCACGAACTACAGCTCCTAAAAGCAGAAATTTGCTGAAATGCAACCGACATCCTTCCAAAAACTTACAAAACTAGATGATCTGAAACAGAAATCGATTGTACGTAGATCGTAATTTAAGCTTTAAATCCTTTTATAGTCGTCGAATTGCACTCGGTGTAGTGATAATGAAAGCCGTGATAGTTGTGGTAATGGCGGTGGCGGTGGTGGTGGTGGTGGTGGTGGTGGTGCGGAGGATTTCACCGGCGAGGTGGTGGAGCATGGCGGCGCTTTTACGGTGAGTGAAACCCTAGGGATAATGGCGAAAAACGATGGCTGTATGTATAACAGTGTCTGTATGTATAACAATGGCTGTATAATTTTCAAGTAGAAGATTTTATGGTTGCAAAATGAGATTACAGTTTTGAGAAATTTTTATTTTGCTCCTTATATTTTGGGAGAATATCATTTTGATCACAAAGTTATTACATGATCACGATACATTTCTTCTAAGTTTGTTGAGATTAGGTTGAACACGGATCGCCTGTTCTAGAAGCATGAACGTTTTGTGAGGCTTTTGGGTTTGGTTTTTGTCCAAATGTGTCAAAAAGGACCTTTCGTGTATAATATTGGGTGATCTAGAATGTTCTTAAATTCAATACTTAAGACCATATAAGAGTATGAAGAGATGAATTAAGTGTGTTGAAGTCAAAGAATACTTTGATATAAACAAATTTAAAGAAACTCAACAAGTCTTACATATATGTCAATATGGACTTTAGAAGGTGGTTTACATGTTGTCTTAGGGGTTCTCGAGTTTTTTTAAAGGAAGGATAGGAAAGGATTTCTAAGGAAACTAACAAAAGCGTGTTCTCGAGTTTTTTTAAAGGAAGGAAAGAAAATGATTTGGGGGGATATGTGTGTTCTTGAGTTTTTTAAAGAAAGAAAATGAAAGGATTAAGAGGGATAACTCTTCCTTTTTTTCCTCTTGAAAATTATCCTTCTATTCCCTCCCCAAAGTGGGATGATTTGAAAGGGTAACTCTCCCCCTCCCTTTCTTTTCCTTTCCTCTCCTTCCCTTTCTCTCCCTTAAATTTTAAACTCGAGAACAAGGCGAATGATTAAAGATGTATAAGGCCCGAGCTTTTTCGAGTCCAAGACTAGACTTCCAGGCTCGTTTTAAGTAAGCAAAAAACTTGGAGGTTTTACAAGTCGGCTTGACTTTGTGTGTAAACCAGGGTCAATCGGCCCATTTCAAATCGAGCATTCCAAGTTTTTTGAATCAGGCCTTTTAATTGAGTCCTGGAAAAAAAATCTTGTGAAAATGTTCATTTAGATTCTGCTTAAACTACATCATTGGTAATTAAGATACAACCGTCTGAGACTAAGTCTAACTACAAGAGTGCATAGACTCAAACTCGTGGTAGATGAGATATTCCAGCACATCCCTTATGGCTTTTGCCATTAAGTACCAACATGATGGTTAAAAATTATGAAAACAGGTTGACCTGATCAAACTTTAAAGTTGGGCATAAGTTTGGCTTGGGCTTGGACTTTTTTGTGCATCTACATCTCATAAATACATGCCTCGTCACTAAGTTTGTTATGTCTCGTCTTGTTGAATGCAACGAACCATACAAAATCAAGGACACTGATTCTTGCAAAATTTATAGCAGTTCATGTTAATGCTAAATTCAAAGACAATGTAGTCAAAAAGACCAACTTCTTATGATACACCAAATGTACCAAAACCCAAAGTCGATAATTTCACTCAGTAAAATCGGCAATTTGAATTATACTTATTTATTAATGATAAAATGTAGCAATAGATCATAAAATAAGAACGACCAAGTGGTTCAAAAGTCTGTCAATGTATTAAAATCTTTACAAACTCCTAATTCATTTGTCCGTGTTGAATTGTTTTAGTTAAAAAAGGACGAAGTTTATACAACACGATATCAACTTCAATCTGAACCTGTTCACCTTACTATAAGAGAGACTACCGGTTACCTTCGTGTCATGGTTGTAGAATCGGTTCAATGGAGAGATTTGGAGGGCAACACATACCCTTTCTTGACAAATCCTAGTTCATTTTACTAGATATGTGTGTGTGTGAGCGAGCTTGGCTCAAAGGGAAAACACAAATACACTCGTATCAACAACTAGATTGATTGATTCAATTGATGTGACAGTTACAAGAATATTTTTTAAAAAAATTACAAAACCTCACTTTCCATATATTTATTCTAAAGAACGAAATATAAATAAAAAATGAACAAAATAAATTACAACAAAAATAAACAAATCATTTTTTTAATTCAACATCCATGATGATAATTTTTTCATCAAAAAGATTCATGGTTTCCTGGTTTTCTTTTATTTATTTACTATTGTAGTTTTTATAATCAAATGATACATTAGTTATTTAGAGCATCTCCAATGCAAGGTTCTTACAAGCAAAAAGTGTAGTGGCTTGTAAGAACTACCATTGTGGAGAGTTCTTATAAGAACCCATTTGCTTCTAGGTTCTTAAATAAGAACCTTGGTTCTTACCTTGCTCTTTGGTATGAAGTGACATGTTACTAGTTTTCATTTTTTTTTCTCTTAACTTTATAATTATTAAAATTATGTGTTTAAAAAATGCATAGGGCCCACAAAAGAGGTTCTTGTAAGAACTACAAGAACTACCATTGTGACATTTTTTATGAGTTCTTGTTTTAATTAGGTGGAAATGAGGTGGCAATGAAAAGTGCAAAAAGGAGGTTCTTATAAGAACCTCCATTGAAGATGCTCATAAGATTATGAAAAGGGGACAACAAAATGTTGATGAGTCACCTCAATCTGTCTTAATTTGAACCCATTTTGACTTATCAACTCATTTTAATATAAGCAAAAGAAAACAAGGAACTAAAAGCTTTTTGACAAATAATGCAATTTCATTGATAAATCAAGGGCCACTTTTGTCATTTATCGAAAAATATTATATTTAGAGAGCATGTGCACCATAAAAGGTCCATAACTAATAAAGTTAGTAAACGACTAAAATGTCTTCGTCGCATTTACTTCTTTTAAAAAAGTACATGTTTGGTCCTCACATTATTAAGAAAGGATGTATGTGTAGATTATTAATCTATCTGATTAATCAATGTTTTAAAAAAAGGTGGTATCGGAAACCGATGAAAAGGACCACGTCAAACATGACCAGTTTTATGACTATTTAAAGACCGGATTAAACCGGCCTGGTTTAGTGGTTGAACTGATAGATCAAACCGTAACACATCCGTTGACCCAGTTAAAAAAACAGGTCCAAAACTTGTTATCATTTTTTTAAGAGTTTTTGAATTAATGTAAAACTTATTGCAATGTGTATTTTAATGTTTTTAACTTGTAGATTATCAAATTATTGGTTATATATATATATATATATAGGAAAATAGAAAATACATAAAAATGTTTGGAACCGGTTGAACCAGTCGAACCGCAAACCAATCACACCACTTCAACTAAAAACCTGAATTTAAAACATTGGTATTAATTGAGACACCATGCGGATTAATCTACTTGTATTAACTGACCTTACTGTTTGTTTATTGTATCTCTCATTATATATTAAACACTGGTTAACATAATTGATTGGTAAATTTGTTGAGTTATTGATTTTAAACAATAAATATTATCAGTTTAAACAGTTTTGAAATAAAACAACTTCATCAAACAAAATTATATGAATTCATTAAAATAATCACAATTCACAACAAAAATTAATGAGTAGTAGTTATAGTAAGAATAGAAAAAAACATAATTTAGATACAAGTCTATTTGCAACAAAATTAATAACTACCGACCAAACAAAATGCTAATATCTCAATACATATTTTATAAGTTTAAGCATTGATAACAACAGGGTTAAATTATGTTTTATAACTCATCTCTTAAAAAGATGAGTAAATTATGTTTTTCGTCCTGATTGTTTATTATTAATTTCAACTTTGATCCATATGGTTTATAAGTTAAGATCTTTATCCTAATAGTCTGCAATTTGTTACCATTTTCGTCTATGGATTAATTCCTAATTTTAAGTTCAACGAACCAAAGTAACAAAAATAATTCCTGTCCAGTTTCGATTAATAGGGTGACCATGTAGCGATACCCTAACCATGGAAAAAGTCATTTTCGAGCAGGTCAATGGTCGCCGATGATTAGTCGGGCCCCCGTATAGATCCCGAATACTTTGTCAACTTTGTGTCAGGACATGTATATGAGTTAATCTACCGTTCCCCAAAAAAATAATAACAAATTACCAATCATAGAAACGAAACCACACAATTTTAAAATGGAAAGGACAAAACTTGCAATTTTTAACAAACTATAAGTAGGGTTGTAAACGAACCAAACGAACACGCACGAAGGCTTGTTCATGTTCTTTCGTTTACTTAATTGAACAAACGAATGAACACGAACGGTAAACGAATGAAATATTTTATGTTCATGTTTGTCCATTAAGAAATTTTGTTTGTTCGTGTTCGTTTATATTCGTTCATTAAGAGTTAAACGAACTTAATGAACGAACGAGATAATTGTTCATGTTCGTTCATTTAACTAAACGAACAAACTTCCGATCAAACAGTTCACGAATGGTTCGCTGGACGTTGAGTTCGAAATGGCTCTAACTATAAGGACTAAAACCGTAACTTACTCTAAAAAAGATAAAACAAAAGAAAAGCAAAAGAAAAGAAGGAGAAGGTGCACCAAAACCAAACGAGAAGTCAGTCGTCGTCCATTGTTAACACCTTCTCTCCATCTTTGACCGCCATAGCCAAATCCAGCTACTTAATTCACACAGGTTTTCTTCCATTTTTGCTCTAGATTCAACCTCTTTCTTCTTCATATATTCTCATCTAATCTCACAAAATCACTTATTTGCTGCTTAATTTCTGTATCTAGAAGTCTGTGCTTATGGCTGGCCGTTTTGATCCTAATCCGTTTGACGAGGGCGATGAAGTCAATCCGTTCGCTGTAAGTTGTAAAATTATAGTTATAATAAGTTATAATCGGTGTGTTTTGTTTGATAGATGATGTGATTTGATGGATTTATAGTGTAATTTAGGGTTCAATATAGGGTTTTGATTTGTTACTTTTACTTGCTTAATCGTTGATTTGTGTGTTTTCTTTTGATGAACTTTGGATTCTGGTTTTGTTGAATGTGTTTGTTGTTAGTTTTTTCGTTGACCTAAAATTGTGGATCTGCTTTTTGCTGTAATTTATGTTTGATGTAATCAAGTTGTTTAATTGCAATATAAAATTCTGTGTGTATTGTTATGGAGCTAGTTTGTGAGATTTGATAGTCTATTGGGTACAAAATGGTATTTTTGGCGGTCATACAATTGAAGTATTGTAGATGATTAACCGTTGTTTGTTCTTGTGATTAGAAGAGGTTGTGATCATTTCTGCTTTCCCAAAATTTGATTCAGGAAAGTTGAAAGTTAGTAAATTAGAACTAATTAATCTTCCTAATTCACTTTAGGTTGCTTATAGGTTCACAAATCACATGTACATGGTAGTATATGTAGGAAAATATAAATAAAAGAGACAATAATTCCACCAGTGTATCAATATTTCCACAGTTGTTGATAGGATTCTGTAATATAATATGTGAATTTGTGGTACATATGTTAAATAAAAGGCTAGCTCCTTTTTTATAAGGTCTAAACAATATCATTCTAAGTTGCTAACTGCTTAGATGTTGACAGTTTTCTTAAAGAACTTAGATCTTGAGTTTTAGTCGAGGTTAGGCTTTATAGTAGGCTGTTCATCTTGTTGATGCTTTACAAGTAGGAATTTTGTATCCTTTCTACATGAAGTAGGTGATGGCATGAGATCATGTGAGAAGTGTTATTTTGGCGAATAGTACTTTTAAACCGTTGACCACTTTTATCAAATACCCTCCCATGAATTGCGGCTTAAGAGGGAATTGATCCGGTGCATCTTATTTCGGTACATCTTGTCCTAATGTTTGTCCATTTCTCATCCAACGGTTGATAACCACTTCTCACCAAATTTGGCACTTTTCACCGGAACCCAAATGGCAGTAGATCTAGTTGAATGCCCGGAATATAGTTGGAAGAATTAAGTTTGCATGCATCAGATACATGGAAGAATGGAAGACTATTGTGACAAAAAATGTGGTTTGGTGAGTTGCATGGTGGAGAGGCATTGAAGAATTTAGAAAGAAGCATTGACCTCCTCTAAACTTTATTTATAAACACATATGTTAAGGAGAAACTCAAATGTTGTCCTATATATGTTACAATTTCTTTTAATAATTGATACCTTTGTGAAATGATATATTCACATAAACAGGATCAAGGAGCTGGGGGCAAAGGAGCTGGCAAGACAAATTATACTGGAGGTTCATTCTACACATCAGTAAGTATACTGGTTCTTCTTGTTTGTTTTTATTACTTATGACCATCATGATAACCTTTCATGTTAATCCAACAAAGTGTTGAATTGAAATATGTTGTTCTGAGTATGTTCATATCATCAAAAACCGGTCGGTTTATACTTGTTTATGGTTTATGCATGTGGATGGTTATATGCTCTTCTGTAAGGCATCATGTATATGCAGTTATGTTTTGGTGGCACCTTTTACATGCATTTGAAACTCTCTCTTTTTTTATGATATTGTTGTTTTCATTTAACCCAATGTCATATATTTTTCCACAAATTTTCTTATATATGGAGGTTTTGGTTTACGACTACATGTGTAAGCAACTTTTTTCTTCATATTTGTCGTGTAATTTTGACTGCGTATTGCAGAGTGTTCCTTCTGCTGCAAACTCTCGGCTATCACCTCTTCCTCACGAACCTGCAGATTTCTATGATAGGAGTGCCCCAGTTGACATCCCTCTTGATTCAGCTGCAGTAAGTTTAACAGTTTCATCTTAT
This sequence comes from Centaurea solstitialis, assembly GCA_030169165.1. Lineage (NCBI taxonomy): Eukaryota > Viridiplantae > Streptophyta > Magnoliopsida > Asterales > Asteraceae > Centaurea > Centaurea solstitialis. The sequence continues at coordinate 49,424,719 of CM058040.1, forward strand.
TGAATTTACTGTAGTGTTCTCTAAAACGTGAACTGGAACTAGGAGGTCGTGGGATTTTTTAATGTTTAATTGCCAAACTGGGGATTAACTGGTTTCATTGCGACGCATGAAATAGAGTTAAACAGCCCTAATTGTTTCTTTTCACTAACTACTTTTGCTCTCTATGGTCACTTTTGAAGGATTTGAAGAAGAAAGAGAGAGAGTTGCAATCCAGGGAAGCTGATTTGAGGAAGAGGGAAGAGGTACTTTTTCTAATTCCCCTGGTGTAAACCACTGCAGCATTAGGAAGTAACTTTTATATAGAACTTTATTTATTATATATTTTGAATTGGAAGGAGCAAGTATATAAGAACCTACATTTCAGTTTGTATTGGTTATCTTTAATTTCTCCTATGGTAGTAACTAATTTACTGTTTAGAGGAATCTTTCTCCGAAAAAGCTAATTGTTGTATTTGACTAATGCTATACACAGATAGTAAAACGGAAAGAAGAAGCAGCTGCGCGAGGTATGTTGTGTACTTTCATTTTTCATCCAGATTGTCAGTTGCTATTGTCATCAAGTAAAACTTGAAGGATCACCATTATTTGAAAACGTTAACTGAAAATGATGGTATCGTTCTTGAGGAGAAAACGCTAACTGATCCCTCTCTCATAATGCAGCTGGTATCGTTCTTGAGGAGAAAAATTGGCCACCATTCTTTCCCATTATTCATCATGATATTGCAAATGAGATCCCGATTCATCTACAGAAATTGCAATATGTTGCATTCACAACATACTTGGGTATGTTCTTATTCTCTTATCAAGATAGAAGCTTTTTTTTTATTAATCAATACAATATTTTCTGACACCGTGTCAATTGGGCCTGGTAAGTGGGCCGAATGAATTGGATTCAAGATTTGTATAACTCACAATTTTAAGATAGTGAAAGTAAGCCCCCTCTAATAAAATACCATTTTTTTTCACGAGCAGGATTAGTGCTCTGTCTTCTGTGGGAATATTATAGCCACAACAACAGCTTGGATTAAAGGAGAAGGTTTGTGCTCATCGGTTTCTTTTGTAACTTTAAGTTCATAATATATGTTATTTTTTCTTAAAATTGGGATATTATTCTTACTCAAAAATTTCTTCTGCTAGATCCGAAGATTTGGTTTCTTGCTCTAATCTACTTCATCTCGGGAGTTCCACTTGCGTACGTGTTGTGGTACCGGCCTCTTTATCGTGCATTTAGGTAAATGCCTAGTCTCTCAAATAATTTCTTAAATAATTTGTATTTTGTAATGGGTAAAATTTAGTTTGAAAATTTATGGGAAAAAGGCAAAAAATTGCAATTGTGGAACATCCCAAAAATGGAAACCGGTGCAAATTTTATGATACAGATAATGAGATAAACAAATGGAATTGTATTCTTTTTTTTTGGTTTAGGTCCCTTAGGTTTTGTGGTATATACTTTATGTGATTAGAAACTAAAATAAGATCCATAAAATCGGAGAACAAAGGATGAAAATGGTATAAGCAAATGGAATCTTACTCGTTATTTAATATTGCAAATTGTATTGCAGGAGTGAAAGTGCATTGAAGTTCACTTGGTTCTTCTTATTTTACTTGGTAAGATTCTTGTGTCATTAGCAATTAATCCTTCCGTCTCAAAACAAGTGTCCACGTTTCTATTTTATTTTGTCCCAAAATAAGTATCCGCATTTTTATTTTATTTTGTTCCAAAATAAGTGTCCACTTTCCAATTTTACCCTTAACTGTGACATGGGGAAATTGATTAGCTAAAATTGTCATTTAGTTAATATTAACTTATTTCGAAAACCGTTTGCCTTCTATTTATTTTGGGGCGGATGGAAAGTATTGGTTGGCTATTATATCTTTATGGATTGTCTGATTCTTTAGGTGATTGTATTTGTAGGTTCATATTGGCTTCGTCATCTTTGCTGCAGTTGCCCCTCCCGTTGTCTTCAAAGGAAAATCTCTTGCGTGAGTTTCTCATCTCACTTGCACTTTTTTTGTTTGTTTGTTTGTGTGTGTGTGTGTGTTTTGCTATTGTAAAACCAAACCGTAATTATAAGTTTGATTATGTCGAGATGTCATACAATAATGTTTAACTTCTTTTCCTTTCATTACCACAGAGGGATTCTACCCGCAGTTGATCTTGTAGGCAATCACGCTTTGGTTGGGGTAAGTTTTTCTTGCATTATGTCATTTTTGGTAGGGTAACATGTATCAAAATGCAACGAAGTTTGTGTTGGTTCCAATTTAGTGTAACAAATTTCAAAGTTATATATTTAACATAACAAAGTCATAAACTTTGTTAATCTTTTTTAATCATTTTTACTGGAAACCAGCTGATTTTGTTCTTGTAAAATTTGATGGTGCGAATGTCAAGTTTATCGTCCATTTCGCCATAACCTTTTTCGAAAACATTTCGTAAACGGGTACCCCTGTGATAAAAAAGTTACAAGATAATAGGTTACCTGTAGTTTTGGTCATTTCATAAATGGGTATCCATGTCATAAAATGTTACGAGATCAGCAGGTCACCGGTCAAAATGGGTACAAAAATAGAAATTTTGTAACTTCGTTAAAAAATTATTTGTTATGCTGAATAGGCACTAAACCAAACTTTGTTGCAATTTTGATGATTTTAGCCCGTTTTGGTATTCTTTTCTCTTGATCGTATTAATTTTCTTCCTTTTTTGGTAGATTTTCTATTTTGTTGGATTTGGGTTGTTCTGTCTCGAGTCACTGCTCAGCATCTGGGTTATTCAGGTCAGTTCCGTATTCCCTTTTTTCTTTGCGGTATAATATTGCAGCGTTTGACTTGCCACATGGTAAAATAGAAGTTGTATGTTACAAGTTTACAATGTTGCCTGAAAAATCTTATGGTAAATTCGTAAAAGATAAAATAGGGGTACCAAAATCCATTATGTTTATTATTTTAACAGTGGTTATGAGCAAATATTTTTCAAATGAGAAGTTACAATAAGAAACAAGCATCCTAAACACCTTAAATGTGTTTGGTATGCGGGACATAACAAGACTAAACAAAACAAAATATCGTTGTCCCACGTTTGACCCAGCTTTAGAGAATTTAGAGTGGGAGAATTTGTTTTTGTAAATCAGGGAGATGTGACAAAATGGGTAAATTACTAAAATACCCATGTCAAATTGAAACTCTAGAATCTTTCGCAATGCTTTGACCTGCCTACCTCACTTGTTGGTCCTGCCTCGCTGTTTACTAAATGCTTCTAAAATGACGAGATTTGAGTACCAAAGTCGTGGAAGAAGGTTTTCGGTACCCTTTAGAGCACCCAGGGTGTAAACGAGCCTATAGTTGAGTCGAGTCAAGTCGAGAATTAATTAGGTTGATCGAGTCCAGGCTAAAAAATTTATACTAGGCTCGAGCTCGATTAACTTTTTCAATGTAGCACTTGAGCTATGAGCTTGAGTATTTTTTGAGTTATCGAGCTCGAGCCAGATGCTCGTTTATGGGTTCAAACTTGAGCTCGATAATTTTTATATTTTGATTATATGAGCATGGTTGGCTCGAAAAACGGTATGCTCGGTTCGGTTCAGCTCGACTCGAAAAGTTTAATGGAGTTTTTGAACAAGCCGAGTCGAACATTGGTGTTATAAGGCTTGACTCTTTAATGTTAAACGAGTTCTATTTTGTGTTTGAGATCGATTTGAGCCCGAGTAGCTCGTTGAAAGCTCAGCTCGTTTACACCCCTAATATTCTTGAGGACCAAAAAAAATAGTAACATATTAAGGGGCTGTTTGTTTTTAAAAAATACCTCTTAAAACCTCTTTAAGTCTGAAAATTAAGAGGTTTGCAGACTTAAAGACTGTTTGTTTTAATTTAAGAAAAGATCTGAAAACCTCTTACCATCCACCTCTTATTTTTTTAGATGTGAAATAAGACTTTAGACTTTAGACATTTTAAAGAATAAACGCACCTAACAATGGGAAAGTTTGCCGTTTTATCTTGGAAATTTGGCAAAAAGAAACGATTAGAAAATTGTGCTATTTTTCTGGGAAAAAAAAATACTAGAAAAGTTTTGAGCTCGTTATCGTTTTTTCTCGTTATGCAGCAAGTATACATGTATTTCCGTGGAAGTGGCAAAGCAGCAGAGATGAGACGTGAAGTTGCTAGAGGCGCCGTGAGGGCGGCAGTATGACGGGACTCGCTATAAAAACTCGACACACGGGTTATTCGGAGGTCGGCTGGGCAAACGTGATGTTAATTCTAAAAAAAGCTTGTTTTTTGGAATGTTTTTTTTTTTTAATTTATAAATATTATGAAGATTTTTTTTATATGATGTAAAAGTATAGGAAGATGGCAAAGTTTGGTAGATAACCTCTGTAAATCTTGTGTTATATGATACCTTGATTGTTCTGTTTTTCATATTATGTTTTTCCCCACAAAATATTGGTTATGCTTGTTTCTTGGCAGAAAATTTAGGTTTTGCTTTTTGAAGAAGTTAAAATATATCAAAATGCAAAATTATTTCTTAGTTAACAAGATTTGTAACAGATTCTCTATAAAAAATTTTCTAAATAGAGAACTTAACGCCAATCTATAAAGAGATCTACATTTTAAGTTTAACTTTTATAAATTATCTATTTTAAAGATTTGAATATCGAGATAAATTTTATTACATTTTGATTTATTTTGCCCTAGAAAGGTAAGATCGGAGGTAAAAGTCCGCATTTTGTCATGATTTGTTGCTTATCCGGTAATCCATGGCACGATTGCATGATCATTATAGTTGAATAGTAGGAAAGGGCAATATGGTCGGCTAGTGACGTTTGGGTTTGGCTTTTGGATGATGTCGTTTTTGACAATGAATTAACTTTTAAAAAATTTCGACTGTTAATGGGATGCGTTGGTGGATAATATACAAGTTCTTAATCGGAAACAATTACTAAACACCCTATGTTATCATGTGAGTTCATTTTAATTATTTTGAATGAGATACACATGGATGTATATGTTTCAATATGATTAAAGTGTTGTGCAAGCATGATAAGTTTGAACTTATACATAGTTATTATATTTAAATGTAGTACGGATTGATAAATATATGATGAGCATGCTATGTTATGTTATGGAAGCAAGACATGCTATACACGTTAATTGTTTTGTGATATAGTTAAACTGTTAAACGTTTTCTCATATGGTTATTCTATATGAATACATATGGGTTATGTGTGTGGGGCTTGTATTGAGCCAGTAATAAATCACGAGAAACAACATATAACAAACAATAATGAGTACATGTATTGAAATGAACCTCTAAGATTGTATTATGGGACGATAGTCAAAACATGCTAAAGAGCACATCTAAACCTGACCAATGATGATAGACGAGATGGCAAAGACCTCTCCATGCCAAATGGACGTGCAAGATCTCAAATGTGATGTCATAATGCACAAATTATGCTTTTTCATGAAGTCTATGATTTTTTATAATATCATTATAGTATGCTTTATTTGAGTATGATGGTTTTACAAAATCATTAAAGTATGCTTTATTATGAGTATGATGGTGTTACAAAATCATTATGATGTTTTTAATTATATTTCCAAATTACATTTTGAAATGATTCACGTACTACTGAAATTATGAACTTACAAAGCGTAAAAGTGATGCCAACATTCATCTTAGCGCCAATTAACGCTAAGGGAGGTCCTTGTAAAGGTCATATACGTCATGGTTAGCTTAGGTTAAACTTTGTTTATATTTGGAAATGTTTTTAAAGGCCCAATTCATTTTAATAGGTTCATCGACCAATGTGCAGACGCCACGTGAAACTTAACAATTTGGTCATAATCGGTTAATCTTAACCTGTCTTTCAGTAATCGACCCCTTACTATGTCATTTATTTGATAAGGAGCAATCGGTTGTGAACAATCCCTCTTTAAATTGTCACTCACAATCGGTCATGATCCAGTAGGATTATTCACCAACACAAACCAAATAACTTTTTTAGACAAGAACCACCACTCTCATATAACATCCAAATCATTACATTATCATAAGTATAAACATCTTGTATCTGATAAATGTTAACAAGATAATCATCATCACTTTTACCAAGTAAGATTTTTAATTAACAAAATAACAGTTATAAAAGCGGTGGTAAAGACCACACCATCTTTTCACATAAAAGACAACCAATATTTAAATAATAAACATCTATAATAATTTCCCACTATCGTAATTGGTTGGGGGAATGCTACCTATACCCTTTAATACTTATCCATTAGTGGAAATAAAATAAATGAGCTTTTATATATCCCAAAAAGGCACATGCGATATTTATGTGATATAAATAAGCCATAAGTGACCTTTTTGATAAGAATGGTAGATTTTTGGCTTTTGGGACTGTTTATAACTTATTAACATGAAAAATAATAAGCTGTTTTAAAATATTTAGATAAGATGTTTATAATTTTTTAAGAAAGTAATAAGTAGTTTTTTAAGAAGATAAATTGTTTTAACTTTCTGAAGAAGTTGATAAGCTTATAAATGATTATCATCGAAAGCATTCTCAAACACCTCTTTAGAAATGTGTTTTTATATCGTCGTACCTTTTTATGAAATGTGGCATAGAAAAGAATTCATCCGGTCTATCTCGTTGCATTTTATCCTAATGTCCATTTATTTTTTGTCTGACAATTAATAACCACTTCTTATCAGATTTAAAACTTCTTACCAAGACCCAACCCATATAAATATATATAAATTATAACGATCACACAAATATTACAAACTTTCATTAAAAATGCAGCACATTCTTAATTGAAAGCAATACATTCCTACAATGAGTAAGCAGTTTTCCGGCCACCGGCTATATCTCAGCCGCACGACGCCATCTCCGCCACATGAGCCACCACCGGACTCCGGCATGACACGTGTCTATATATATATATATATGTATATATAGTTATAACTATAGAGTCACGTTCACGTAAGACCAACATGTTTTCATAAGACTAGTGAGACTAAATTTTTATAAAACTTTATAGCAAAACACTGTGAAGGTAAAAATAATCTGAACCTTTACAGTAACAATACTGAAAGTTTCACAGTGTGTTTACCGTGAAGTTTAAAGTGTAAAATTTTGGTCTCACGAGTATCATAAAAACAGTTCGATCTTACATGATCTCGGTTCTATAGTAATAACTTATAACTATAATTATATATAAAATAAAATTTAACAATAAGCCACACACTTCTTGCAATCCATGGTACACCCACCTCCGCCGCCGCCTCCGCCGTACCCCTTGCCGGAACCGGCATAGGCGGTGAAGCATTTGGCCGGACACGTCAGCTTCTTCTTGTAACATGGTCCCTTATCTTTACACACCACGGTGGGTCGGGTCACCCCGCTTTTAGAGTGACCACCTTTCGGGCCTCCATAACCCGACCCGTACCCGCCACCTATATTTCCACCGGTACCTGGCCAGTTGCTTCCAAACCCGGGTATATTGAACCCGGGTCCTCCTGACCCGGGTCCGAAAAACCCGCCGCTACCATCACCACCTCCCTTTTTGTTGTGTGGTTTGTTGTTTGTCTTTGGGTCGGATCGGGTCGCTATGGAGTGGTGAGTAGGAAGAAGATCAAGAAGAAAGGAAGAATGAGGTTTTTCATGGTGAAGTTGAATAAGAGGAAATGGTATTTTTTTTAAAATTAGAAGGTGGATGTTAGGGGTATTTATGGTGGTAGGGGTGGGGTAGGGGTGGGTATGGGGGTAGGAAATGAGCATTTAAGAAGATGGCAATTGTACGGTTGGATATTTAGTGGTGGATTCAGAAATTTTATTAGTTGTCGGGATTTGAGGAAGAAAAGTTCTTGGTGGAGTAGGGACGATGGTTTTGGGTTTAAAACGAGTATTTGAGGATACTCTTTTAGGGTTTGAACATGTGGGATTGACTTCTACTCAGCTAGACGGCTACTCAATACTCATCATATGGATACATCGTCGAATAAGATGTTTAGAGTTGTTTGTTATGTAAATGGGATATGATTGGAAAGAGTTGGAGATGATGGGTGAATTGAGATAGGTGGATGAAAGAACTGTTAAAGGTTTTAGGCTTTCTATGCAGGTATTTAAAGTATTTTTATCAATCTTGATGAGATAAACGAAATACCTTCTTGCTATTCACTCAGTCACGTCTTGTTTCAGTTTTAAATCATGTCAAACGTGAGACGACACGTTTTTGTTTTTTCAAGTCATATTTTGTTTTACTTATCAAGTACATCTTTAAATGAGGTTTGAAGCCTTTAAAGAAAATGAAGTTTGAAGGAGTGGATTGAATGAAAATAATATTATCGGCATTTTATCCTTATTGAATCTTACATTGTTCGTTCCTTGTAAATCAACCTATATTTAAAGATAACGTTTTACACGAATTTCATTGGCTAAAAGAACCCAATATATTCATATTATTGTACATGTTAAATTATCGGTAAGATATTTTTAGTACTTTACACAAGTAAATTAACAAACAAAAATGTATCCGTATCAATTCATAGACAAAAAGACAGATGAGATTAAAGACGATATTTTAAGGTTATACTAGTCATTCAACCAAAATTTATCTAATGTCACATCAACGTCACATCAATTTTCTACTACTTACCCAAAATATAAGTTATGTCCAACCTAATTTTTACCCACACTTTTTATTTTATTAAATAATTAATTAAAAAAAGAGAAGAGAGAGAAAGAAGAGAAAGATAGAGAGAAACAAGAGAGAAAAATGGGGGTGAGGTGGAGGGGTGAGGTGTGGTTGTGGATCAGCTTCTGGAACCAGGAACATCACCAAGCCGAAATCGGCAAGGTGGTGTTGTCAAAGCTTGCCAAGGAAACCGAAGTGAAGCCGAAGCTTTCGGGCTACACACAACACGAGGTCTAAGCATTACTTATAAGTTTTAAATACGCTCATACAAGTTACATTACGATGTATATATCGTTTATATTTGTCGGTGAATATACAAAATTAATAATATTAAACGTGAATTCAAATTGTTTAGAAAAATTAGTTGGACGATAACATGGACTACCAACCTTAGTTAATATATGATTTAAAATAAATAAAATTAAATAAAAACAAGAGGAAAAACTTTAATTCTCCCAACTATACTTTTATCATTGAAGTCAAATATGAAATAAAGACACTCATCATGAATGCATGTGTTTTTCTAATATTTCTTCATTGACAAATTTATGTAAACGTTTCTTTTAGCTTAAACTACATTTTACCTCCATGTGGTTTCTCAAAAGTCGCTATTTTAGTCCCTAAGCTTTCATATTGACATAAATCATCCACGTGGTTTGCAATTGTTTCATTTTTCGTCCTTTAAACTAGCTCTGTTTATTTTTAATCATGAACTCAGGAGGTATCTTGGACTTTTTACTGCCAAATTTGTTTTTTTATTGAACATATAGCACACCCCACCTTACCTAACTTGTAACATCCCAATTCCGTATTTATTTAATTTAATTAGTAGTTTATAATTGTTACTAATTAGGAAAAAAAAAATTGGGTTAGGATTAGTGGTGGGCTTAATTTAGTTAGACTTAGGCTAAAAGAAAAGTCCGACCCGATTAGTATATAAACCTTAATCCCCTCTCTTTACCTCATTATTCACATTGATTTCTTGGAGAGAAAGAAAGAGAGAGAGAGAGAGAGAGAGAGAGAGAGAGAGAGAGAGAGAGAGAGAGAGAGAAACCAAGAGTGATCAGCTGAGAAGGAGAGAGAGATCGGAGTCGGAAAGAAGCGGCGTAGAGTTCGAGTTCCGATCGCATAAGGTAAGGTTTCTAATCCCGTTGTTAATCGATTTCGTAAGATTAGGGTTTTGATTTGATGATGTTTCGAGATTGTTTATGGTTGGGTTTTCGATGTAAATCACATCTAGGACTGAGTATTGTTGGGGTTTTGCTTTGAAATCGATTATAATGAATTTGGGGTTTTTTTCGAAATTCCCGTCAGGATTGCGCAGTCGTGGGAGATCGGCTCGTTCTACTTCGTTAACCGTCGGATCGTCGTGAAATTTGGACAGCGGCTTCACGACTCATTGTTCTTCAATCTGACCGGAGGGATCGAGCATCGGAGGCTCCAGTAAGGAGCAGCAACCAGTCGAAGTTGGCTGATTTTCCAAGGAAGTGAATTCGGTAATTTGGGGATTTAAGCGGTGTGTGTAAGCGATTCTCGAAGGCAAACAACGGATAAGCAAGTGTAGTTTGTTAATAGATCTCAAGGTATGAATTGTAAACCCCTCTTTAATCATTGGATGGTGTAGTCATCACGATTTAGGTCAAGTATGAGAGTTAGGGTTAAGTTTTGGGGAGGTAATTGCATGAACACGGATTTGGGTGTAATTGATTAGTGTTTTGGTGTAATTAATGTCATGTGATTGTGTATAATCGTGAGACGACACGTTTTTGTTTTTTCAAGTCATATTTTGTTTTACTTATCAAGTACATCTTTAAATGAGGTTTGAAGCCTTTAAAGAAAATGAAGTTTGAAGGAGTGGATTGAATGAAAATAATATTATCGGCATTTTATCCTGATTGAATCTTACATTGTTCGTTCCTTGTAAATCAACCTATATTTAAAGATAACGTTTTACACGAATTTCATTGGCTAAAAGAACCCAATATATTCATATTATTGTACATGTTAAATTATCGGTAAGATATTTTTAGTACTTTACACAAGTAAATTAACAAACAAAAATGTATCCGTATCAATTCATAGACAAAAAGACAGATGAGATTAAAGACGATATTTTAAGGTTATACTAGTCATTCAACCAAAATTTATCTAATGTCACATCAACGTCACATCAATTTTCTACTACTTACCCAAAATATAAGTTATGTCCAACCTAATTTTTACCCACACTTTTTATTTTATTAAATAATTAATTAAAAAAAGAGAAGAGAGAGAAAGAAGAGAAAGATAGAGAGAAACAAGAGAGAAAAAGGGGGGTGAGGTGTGGTTGTGGATCAGCTTCTGGAACCAGGAACATCACCAAGCCGAAATCGGCAAGGTGGTGTTGTCAAAGCTTGCCAAGGAAACCGAAGTGAAGCCGAAGCTTTCGGGCTACACACAACACGAGGTCTAAGCATTACTTATAAGTTTTAAATACGCTCATACAAGTTACATTACGATGTATATATCGTTTATATTTGTCGGTGAATATACAAAATTAATAATATTAAACGTGAATTCAAATTGATTAGTGATTCTCGAAGGCAAACAACGGAGAAGCAAGTGTAGTTTGTTAATAGATCTCAAGGTATGAATTGTAAATCCCTCTTTAATCATTGGATGGTGTAGTCATCACGATTTAGGTCAAGTATGAGAGTTAGGGTTAAGTTTTGGGGAGGTAATTGCATGAACACGGATTTGGGTGTAATTGATTAGTGTTTTGGTGTAATTAATGTCATGTGATTGTGTATAATCGTTATGAGATGTTGTATGAACTTGATTTCGATGGTTTCGGTCGAAATTGGAGTTGTAGGTAAAAACCCTCGTTGGTAGTCGCAACCCGCGACTTTCGTTTTGAGTCGGTTTTAAACCGTTTGGTCGAGGTAGCTTATGGGACTTCTTAGGAACTTATTTAGGCAACTTTTAGGGCTGTTTCAAGGTCCTAACTTTAGTTGTAAATTTTTACAAACACAGGATGTCGGTTTGAGGGACCGTGCGAGTTGCGTGCTTTTGATATCTTTGCGGTCCAGGTGAGTTACACTGTGCTTGTTTTATATTGTTTCGTGTGTATGTATGCATGATTGTGTGTGAAGAGTGGGTAACCACTAGGGCCGGGTCGTGGGACGATCCGAAGAGTGGGTAACCATTGAGGCCGGGTCGTGGGACGATCCGAAGAGCGAGTAATCGCTAAGGCCGGGTCGTGGGACGACTCGAAGAGTGGACAACACTAAGGCCGGACTGCGGGGCGGTCCGAAGAGCGGGAAACCGTTAAGATGTGGATATGAGGTGATTGGTATGTGTGATTGTGATGGCACCGGTTGTGATATGTGCCCACGTGGCAGTGTGAAATAGGTATAGTGCTAGCTCACTAAGCGTTTTCGCTTACCCTTTTGTTGTTTACCTTTTTTCCAGGATCTGGCTCAGGTGGACAAGGGCAAGGCCCCAGCTTGATTTTTCGGTGGAGGACGGTTCCGGTGACACCTTGACATCTTATGTTTTGGGTTTTATCTTAAGAAATAAATGGGATTTTTAGTTACTTATTTTTAGTTGACATTTATTGAGCCGGTTGGCCGTGAAAACGTATTTACTTCGTAATAAATTTACTTATTAAATTGTTTTTATTTAAAATCTTTAAAAATCCCGTTTTTGAAAATTGGATGTTACATAACTACCCCTTCCTCACCAAACATAAGGCTGAAGGCTCCTTCTCAGACCAAACAACAGGCTCCTTTTCGTTGAACTTTATCATTGTCGATTCTACGACCATCTCCAACGATGGTTAAGTAGGGATATTAACTAGAGGTTTCTAATAGTATGATTCTATTTGGTGTATGTTATGTTTTAAAGCATTTTGTCCAATGTAATGGACTATTCTTTTTGAGGTCGTTTGCTTTTGCAAGAGTTTGTGAATTTAGAGAGATTTGGATTATATTTCATTTTAATTATTAATTTGATTTGAAAAAAGTTCAGAATTGAAGTATATGACTTTCAATAAAATCTCATAAGTATCGGATTTAGAAATCATATGACGATAGTTGGAATTTCATAAGACTCATAAATTTTGTTTGTAAAAATATCTTAAACTCTGGTTTTTAGTCTTGTGCAGCCCTTATTTGTCTTAGGACGTTGTCTTGGCCCACCAAGATCGAAAGGGAGTGATCGCACTACTAGTCATATGTTAAAAGTAACCATTTTGTAATGATCAATTTGATAAAAAATATATTTATTTTTATAATTGTCTACTTATAATTTCCTTTTTATATAAATTATCTATATAGGATAAAACTCATTTTTTATATAAATCTTACAAACCAAATGCATCAAATTATTCCTTCTACAAAATCGAAGCTCCTCAAAAACATTTCTCAAACCAGACGAGCACTTTGAGCATCTCCAATGGGTAACACTATTTTTTACACCAAATGTCAAAAGTAGTGTAAAAAATAGTGTAAGATTTAGTGTTAGTAGTAAATCTTCTCCAATGGGTAACACTATTTTTTACACCAAATCCTTTTATATAGAAAAGCAGTGTTAAAAATAGTGTTACACCAAATATAGTGTGATACTATTCATCACACTAAATTTAGTGTGAAAAATAGTGACCCCATTGGAGATGTGAATAGTAATATTTACACCAAATTTAGTGTTTAGTGTAAGATTTGATGACACCATTAGAGATGATCTTAGGTGGTGTTTAGTTTTGACTTCTGGGAAACTTGATTTTGTGGAAGAATTTGGAATTAAAAGAATTTAGTTTTTGAAGGTTTAAATTTTTTGATATGTTTTGCTTATAGGCTTTTATATTGGATTGAATTTCATTTTTTGTAAATAGTTATAAGATAGTAAATTGTTTTTTAATTAGTTATATAAAACAAATATTTTAACGTATTTTCAAACACTTTTATATACAAATTCTATAAAATCCTGTCAAATACCAAGCACTTCGTGAAATTTCAAAATTTATATTTGTGGGATTTCGTTACATTTTAAATTCGAAATTTTTTTTCAAACCAAACATCAAATTAAAAAGAAATTTACCTTTTCAAAATTTTCAAATCAAATTCAATCACACAAACAAAATTTAGAAGAACAAACACTCAAGTTCATAGCATAAGTCAAATGTTGACCCACACCATTAATAGGTTCAACCGCTATCATGTTAAGAAAAGTCAAAATCATAACAGTATGGATGTTGTTCTTCATTAAATATATATTTTTCGACTTCACATTAAATTCATTCTCATTTACTAACTAATTTCTTTTTAATTATGATTGCGATATTTTATTTTCGATCTGTTTGATTTTGACCGAAATAAAGGACAAGAAGATGGATGTTCTTACAAAATTTGTTTGAAGGTTCATTTATTTGATCATAGGGTGATTATTTTTATGAAACCCCTTGCTTGTGTGAAATTTCGAGCATATGATGATAGAAGCACAAAGAAAAATAGGTAAAAAAAGATAGATACACTGAAAAAGTACAAAAGGATAAACACGTACACAACACACGAATAACAATAAAGCTAAATAAAACATCTCTAGTTCTCCACGCCAACTTGACCAACTTCCTTGTGCCCAACCAACGTGATTTACCCTGAAGATGATTATGTCAACCCGGTATTCATTTCGGCTCTGAAAGTGGTTTGGGATTAGACAAAACCCAAACAACTTTCAGTTAATTCTAACCAGAATCCATTTAAATGTAGACTCCTAACTATGAAAATAGATAAACCATTTCATTACACTATTAAATTCATTATATATAATTTGGTTTTATGTTGGGTTAAATTTAAAACCATCCAATCCGAAAAACAAACCCAAAAAATAGAACATAAAGATTTGAAGTTCACTTTCATTGTCTATTTAAACATTAAATTGGTTTGTGTTAGCCCATGAAGATTTGAATATAGTGTTGGGTTTTATACAAAAGGATTGAGCCAATGGCACAAGAACCATGTGATGGGTTTGTTAAAGGTGATGTGAGCCTAAAATGGGCCCAATAATAACTACTTAAAACAAATTGACATCATCACATTACCAAACCAAAACCTAATCTTCTATTTAGGGTTCAACTTAATAGAATATCAAAGTTCTTTTTTTTTTCTTTAATAATGTATGCCAACGCTTAATATAATTTAATTGGTATCAATTCTTTTGATTGGGTAGTGGTTTTATACCAACTTCAAATTAAATGTATAAATACTTGTTAATTTGTTCAAAATTTTAATTAATGTTTTGACTTTCCACATAATACATGTGATGTGTAAAGATCTTTTGTAAGGAATAAAACTTACAAGCAATCAAATATTTAAACCAAGTACTTAAAGTATAATGTTTAATATATAAAAACACACAAAAAATAGTATGTAATTAAATAATTGATACCATGATACTACCTTGGTAAGCAAGTTTCTCATATACCGATCGACTGTAATTGGTATTAATTACCTTGGCCGGTTTGGTTTGATACGTAATATCTCTTTCCATTAGATGAAGAGTCTAATGATGAACGCGTGTATTTTTTTTCTTGTATCTTAATTCTTAAAGGTTAAAATAGTTGTTTTCATAAATACAGTAGGAATTAAACTCGAAAAGCCATAATCAAACACATTTTTTTATAGAATGAAGAGCAAACTTTATGTTTGATCCTTAATGTTTGTTCGTTTCAAACGATATTTCTCCTTAAATTTTAAAAACTCGGATTTCGTTCATCATGTTTGTAATTTCATAAAGGTTTTGAACCTTTCCTTTGAATGTCCGCTAACATATTCTGTTAAGTCAATTAAATGGGGGATATTCTAGTCAACTGTATCATTTTTCTATTAAAGTTAAAAAGCAAATTTATATATTGGAAACCACACATGGGATTACTTCCTAACTAAAATGACTAAAATATTACTCATTTAATTGAACTTAACAAAAAAGGGTTAGGTCTTTGTTCCCAACATTTTTTGGGCCCTGAGCGAGATGTAAATAAGGGTCCTGCATAAGTTAGAAAAATATCATTGATATATCGTTTTTCTCACAAAAATAGCATTGAATTTAAGAAATACTAATAAATCATGTAAAACCATTTTTCGCAGTATTCCTAGACGCACAATCAATCAATAATTATTTTGAAATAAATATAATATACCATATCAATGTTTACATAACATCGTCAAAAACATCCTATGATAGACCTTTACTACTTATAAGGTGACTTATAAGCTAACTTATAAGACTATAAGTCACCTTATTTTTACCAAACAATGCCTATATAGATTGACACCATTTAGGGTCACAATGTTGAATATTCAGAATAATACTTTATGTAAATCAATATAAATAAAAAGGTGATAAAGTTTCCTCGACCTTGAATGAAATCGAATGAACCCAAATCCAAGATCCATGATCCAAGATCCAAACCCTAGTACGATTTCTCCATCTTCCATCCACACAGTATGACTTCATCTTCAAGAGTTCGATACTGTTGGGTTTTGCGGTTCGGATAAAACAAATACAAACATATAAACGCAACGGATAAAAACTAAAACCCGAACATAGATCCAACCGTAATTTAACAGATACAATTATGAGGGTGTTTTCTCGCGTTTACCTTTAGTGATACGAACTTTTCTTCGGAAGCTAGTGAGGGATACACCGCTACTGCACCACCGTGAGACTGGCTGCTAGACCGCCTAGGATTGATCGGAAAAACCTCCCGGTGTGTGTGTGTGTCGCCGCCGACAAGAGAGAGAGAGAGAGAATGGGTTGGGATTCTTGGCGAGAAAGTAACTATGAAATCAGACTTATTATTCTATTACCCTAACCCTATATTTATATAGGTAATTATGGTAATCTTATTAGAATCCCAATCCATAAATAACTCTCCATAATAATTACCTTAATTAACTCAAGCTTATCAATTAAGTAATTATATTTATCTGATAAATAATAAATAAACAATTTATTATTTATTCTTTTCTCTCTATTAAATAATTAAACTTAATTAATTATTTCCACACAATAAACCCAATAGGTCTCGGGTTGGGTGTGTAGCAGTGTGACCCACTAGTGTCTTATAACATTGGACATGGTGATCCTAATTACTGTCTTGCACATAATCCCTTCAGACTCCCACTTGTGCCAGACAAGTAACTTAACTGTCACCATTAGCCTAAGGAGGTCCCTAGACAGACACTTAGGTTAACCAGGTTATAAGATCTCTTATAGCCAGAGATACGATTCATATTTGAATTGTACACAGGTTCATTCCTTTTACACGCGATATTTCTAAAGTGGGTTTTAGACATGGAGCTGAGATTGTTCAATCATAAACTCAAGTTTTTCCTGACACTGATCTCGATTGCCTGCAGTAACGGAACTTCCAAATAACCACTGTTATTCTATCCGAGCGTAGCCACGCATTTCTGCCAATCTTAATCGTCAGGGGGCCCGGAAATATCTCTCCTATGTTGGAGGTGTAAATCCCATCTTGACTACCCGCATCTGCAACCATGGCTTCCGCTGCATCTAGTCATACCCCTTATGGCCACCCAGTTACGGTGCAACGTTAGAGCATGCTAAGAGTACAACAGTCCTCATGCCTACAGACCAGATATCTCAGGTCTAAGGACAACCTATCATCAAGTCAATGCTTATGACAAAGGCTCCATGAAGCAAACTTGAAACTGGTCACCTCCAATTGTTAGGAATTATGTGCAGAGTTGACAAACCAAGTGGTTACACATCCAATGTTACAAGACACTTGAGGGTCACACCTGTGAGGACCTATAAGTCGAACAAGTTAGATGAAACCCCGAAATGGAGGATTAGGATTTATAATAGTGTATTATAAATCAGTTGGGTAATTTCAGTCAGAATTACCAAAGTTGGAGGGTTATTAATTAATTAGGATATTATATATTTATTAGATAAATAAATATATAATAGTTAATTAATAAGGTTTTTATATATATATAGATAAATATATATAATCATAATTATCGTATGCAAATTCTTTTCCAGCTAATTAAAAAGGGAAAGGATTTGAGATAATCATAATAAGGAAACTGGATTCCATACAAACTGTATTTTTCCTCCATATAAATAAGGCTTATGGGTTAAGGAAAAATAACAAGCTTTTCAATTAAGAAAACCAGTTCTCAGTTTCCCTCCTCCCTCTCTCTCCAAAACCGGCGCTGACCCCCCCGGTCGAATCTCAGTTTTTGTTCGGGTTTCATACAGTCCTACTAGAGGGACGTTCGCTGGTTGATCATTGGTGGATCTATTCTCAAGCAACCAGGTAAATTGATCTAAACCAAACTAATAGGATTAAAACTATAATGATTAAAAGATCATTAGGCTTAATGGGTTTTTAGCTTTTATCGCTTCCGCACAAATAAGATCAAAACAGCGTGTTTTGATCACGTAGGTTTTATCAGTTTTGATTAACCTATGAGATATATCAAACCAGCGAGGTTTGATAGATCTGAGATAATCCTCGAGTCAGTTTGATCCGAGGATACCCACAAAAACGCAACAGTGGTATCAGAGCCATTGTTAATAGTCGTTTTAGTTTTATCAGATTTATCTGCTTACGTGTGATCCGTTAAAATTGTTTTTTTTTTAACAAATCTAAAAATCTGATTTTTATAAGATCTGTTATTCTAATTGTTTCATTATCATCATGTAAACACCAAACCAATGATCGGCGGTGGAACGGCGGCAGTTAGCCGACCGGACCGCCAGGCCGATCACCGGTTACGAAAAACAAACCAAGCACCAAGCGAGACCACCAGATCGGTGGTGATGGCATCGGCCGCTACCACAGACCACCAAGCCGCACCACCAGATTGGTGGTAGCGGCGTTGACCGTCGAATGAAAACCACAGGACCAAAACCACCAGATACGGTGGTGGCGGTGATTGATGTGGCCACAAACCACAAAACCACCAGCGAGGTGGTAGCGGTGCCTGTTGGCAACCACGGCTGCCACGTCGAAACGGCATACCACCGCCAGAGCCGCCACAGATGGTGGTGACGGACGTCGTCGTCAACCACGGCGGCGATCGGGGCCGTTTGCCTCTTCTGAACGAGGCTGTGGTGGTGTCAATTAAGAACCACGGCCGCCACACGGTGGCGCCGGCTCGACTGAATAACAGCCACCACACCACCGTATGTGGTGGTGGTGGCAATGGTGGTTTTGTTAATCGCAATCACGGCAGCGGTGGCAGCCCGGAGCTGCTGCAGTCGCCGGATGATTGAGGCGGTAGCGACGATGGAGCGGCGATGGGGGTGGCTGTGGCTGCTGCTGTCGTCGCATCCACGGTGGCCAAGACAAGGCCACACCGCAACCACCAGGTGCCGCGACAGCGGTGGTGGATGGCGGTGCCCTTAACCGTCGACGCCGGTTCTCGCAATCGCCGGCCAAACCGTGCAAAACGGTGGCGGCGGCTATCGATTAAAACGCGGCTGACCTAAACCACCGTGTTGGTGGCGGCGGCAGCTGATGGTGGTTGTAATCACCAAACAGAGACCACCAGAAACCACCTTGGTGGTGGTGGTGTGCGAACCGGCCACCGCTGGCTGCCTCATGGCCGCGCCAAGCGGTGGCGGTAGGGAATGAACCGGAAGGAACAACTGCCAAAAGCCATCACGATGGTGGTAGTGTGCACTCGAGGAAATCACGGCGCAAGCCGCGCTTTCACGACACAAACCAAACTTGTGATCGACCTAGGGTTTTTCGTATTGTTAGGCCTAAATGATACCAGGCCCAAAGGCCCAGTTTTTGGACCAAGTTATGGCCCAAAAGGAGATCTTTTGTTTTAGGTTTTCTTATCCGAAATTATTTTTCCAATAAAATTTATTCAAACCAGTTGAGTTTCGGAATTAAATTTTTACCGGTTTTTCAAATAGGCCTAATTTTATTTAATTAAAACACCAAGGGCCAATATTGTAAAATTGGATCTTTAAAACGCGTTTGATATAATTTTTGGATAAAATAGTTTCAGTTTTTGTAAAATAAGATTTATTGTTTGTAAACCACAGTTTTAGGTAAAAACCTTTTTTTTTGGTCTAAAAGGGGTTTGTGGTTCATAAAACAGTTTGTTTTACGAATCAGTTATAAAACCAAGTCTTGCGATAATTGAAACAAAATAATTTTTAACGGATCCAGTTTTATTTCTCGTAATTATAATTTTGCTTTTGTTATATTGCATATTTATATATTTACATAATTGCTTGAGCTCGATATATGGATTTCAGTTTGATTTTACATATATATCTATTATAGTATTTTGCCAGCCTAGACCCTTGACATATTTGCGGGGAGGCCTGCGTGCCATTTACAACCCCTTATGTAATAATGACCCTAGGATAGAATTTCCTTCTTTCTTTCGGATGACGAGGCCAGTGGGAGCTGCTGAAATTCTTCATCTTACCGGAGTACTAACAAAACATGGCGAGGCCAGTGGGAGCTACGCGAGTTTTGAAGCTTTTAGTAGAATAGGTCATTATTGGTCCCTAGGAAACAAACGTTGGCAAAAACTATAATTAGGTACTATGTGATTAATTATTGTTTAATTGCATGGTTGATTAATTATTTGTGATATCTTGCATGTTAATAGTTTTAAATAGAGTTGTTACTTTAAAACTAGTTTATATCACAAAAGGAATATAGGTTTTAGTTTCGTTAAAAACAATAGTTTTTGATTTAAAAACCTATAGGTGATTGTTATACATAAAAGGCAAGTTGACAAAAACAATTAGTTTTAATCAACTAGGTGTGCTGTTAAAACAGTTAGTTTTAATTAGCAAGTAATTTTAGAACAGTTAGTTTTAAAATTACGTGTATGTTTGAAACAGTTAGTTTAAAACATAAGTAGCCTTTGTAACAATCAGTTTTTCAAAATCCTGGAAGTAAATTTTTTCAAAACCCCGAAAATCATAGATCAGTAGTGCAACCCATCTAGGGGCACCTTCGGCGTAAAGTACATAGGCGTTGTAAGTGATCACACATTCAACGTTTGTGTTCAAACTGAAGCTGAAGGGGTTACATAACTCTGCGAATTATCTCCGGGTGGTACCGGCCAGAGTATAGTAATCAGGTCCCCAAAATGGTGAGATCTGTTTTGGTACTATAAAGTTCACCGGGTGGTACCGGGCCAAAAAGCACTAAGAGGGACTAAAACATGCACAGGTAGTTGCCAAGGTCCCGAAAAGATCTAGGAGTCATGTCAGTTAGACATGATTGGTAAAAGTCCTTACCTACCGAAATAAATACGGGTCTGGTGGAGCAAGAACATTACGCACATCAGGACGTATGAAATAAGGATCCTAGTCCAATAAATTGATCATTTAAGGGTTTATTGATATTTTATTGGAAATTAATCTATTTACAGTTGCTAAGACCAAAAGTTTTATTTTGTGTAGATGGCAAGCACTGTTACCAGCACTAACAATCTTTCCCTCCGCTCTATCCTAGAGAAGGATAAACTGACCGGCTCTAACTTTCTCGACTGGGAGCGCAATCTGATGATTGTGCTCAGACATGAGAGAAAATGGTATGTGCTTGAAGAGCCACTTGGGGAGGCACCTCCGGCAAACGCTCCGGCTGCTGCCAGAAATGCCCACAAGAAGCACTCGGATGATCTCCTTGATGTCGCCTGTCTGATGCTAGCAACCATGAGCCCAGATCTGCAAGCAGGGCTTATAAATACAAATGCTTACGACATGATCCGCCAGCTGAGGGACATGTTTCAGACTCAGGCTCGTACAGAACGCTACGATGCCACCAAAGCATTCAATGAGTGCAAGATGGTAAGAGGGACATCAGTAAGTGACCATGTCATGAAAATGAAACGGCACTTAGATCATCTGGAGAGGCTTGGTCATCCTGTTCCGTTGCAGCTAGCAACAGACACCATACTCAATTCACTGTCAGAAGACTACAGGCCCTTCGTAGTCAATTACAATATGAATAACATGAAGAAAACTATAGCTGAGTTGCACTCCATGCTAAAGACAGCTGAACTGAATATGGGGAACAAGAACAAGACCAAGGACGTATTGATGGTGAAAGACGGAGGGGTTAAAAAGAAGAATGGGCAAGCTAGCACCAGTAAAGGAAAAGGACCAGTCCAGGCCATCCAGAGTGCACCCAAGAAAGGCAAAGGCAAGGGCAAGGGCAAGAAGGTTAAGCCAAACAAAGCTAGGACTGAGAATCGCTGCTTCATATGCAATGAGATCGGTCATTGGAGGCAAAACTGCCCTAAGCGTCATGAAGCAGGTATGTAAACCTCAGAAAATTTATGATTGCTTTGACTTGTCACTTCTTACTTGTTGATTTACAAGTATACTGATACCTAGAGCAAAATGATTATTGCAGGAGGTCAGAAGTGAAATGCCCAGAGGTTGCTGAGGATCAAAGTACAAGATGATTTAAGTCAAGACATTTTGAATTTATAATTTCTAAACAGTTGTTTTTGGGGATTTATGTTTTAAACAATGTTTGAATAATTATATTTTATAATTCGATGGTTTTATTTTCAAAAGTTATTGTCTTGACATTGAAATATCTGATTGTACTTAGTGTTTGTATGATCCTAGTTGTTGCCTGTTATAGTTACTTCAATAAATTCTATTAAATTGAAGTGATTTGTATAAAAACTATCAAAACACACGAGATTCTATAGGAATGTGTTTTGAGAATAAAACATTCATGAATGATAGTTTTGTGATCAAAAGAGAGAATTTAGGATATTAACTCAGATAGCGTTAATAACAGTATTTATAAAACTAGAAAGATTCCAAGTTCTGGAATTAGGATTTGAACAAATCCAGTTAAGTTTTATAAAAGGAAATTCTCAGAATTAACTAATCAAATTTGATCAAGTCTTATTATTCAAATGTTTTAAAGAGAGAATTTAGAATATTAACTTAGATAGCGTTAATAACAGTATTAATGAAACTAGAAAGATTCCAAGATCTGGAATCAGGATTTGACCAAATCCAGTTAAGTTTCATAAAAGGAAATTCTCAAAGTTCATTACTTAAAATTAGAATTGACTAATCAAAGTTTTGACTAAGTCAATAATAAAAATTTTGAGTAATAGTTAGTTTTTATAAGCAAGTGGGAGCCCAATTTATTCTCTATCTATTCTGAGATAAAGAATAAAAGATGCAATTATTGATATATCTCGGAATTCATAATCCAGGTAGGATAAGAATTCATAAGATGTAATTTACCCTTTTAATCAAAAGGATAAAGGTTTCAAAACCCTTGAAACAAAGGTCATGACTGACTTCAAAAATCAATAATTAAAGTGTTGGATTAAAATATAGGATTCCAGTAGATTTGCCAGTATTGCAAATGGAATCAGATTTCAGGAAGAAATCATTCATCTACACAGCAACTAAGGAAAAGTTGCAGTCTTACATATTCAGGAACTGGAAGTTAGTCCAGGTCTCCAAGTTCACAGAATATGATAAAAGTCTAATTGTTGTTTTAAGAGGTGTTTGCAAAACAATAATTAGCAGATACAAGTAAATTCTACAAACAGACTTGTACTTTTGGTTATTACTTTGATTAAAATGGTAAACTTTAATCAAAGGGTTTAAACTGAAGATAGGTGATACTTCATTTTAGACCAATATTTAACAAACGTTAAATAGATATTATGAAAGTTATTAAAGAAAAGACATTCAATCTTGTTATTATTACAGCGTGTAATATGGACTATACAAGATTGATTTCTTTATCACTTTCACATTTTGCATGTTTTAATATATCCAGGAATGAAATCAGTCTCCGTTTTTCATTCAAAATCTGTCCGTGACAACTTATCATTGTGGGAGCATGATAAGGTGTTAAAGTCATTGTGAACTTTTAGGTAGTTATGATCAGCTGCTGAATAACAGCTACAAGTGTTGTAGACTAAAAGTTGCACAGATATTTGATAGAGTAGCAAATATCGGACGTGATCCGCGGTTGAGATTGCTTCTTGGAAGTAAAGTCATAAGTGAATCTCACAGTGGTTGTCCCTATCACCTGAGGTATCTGATTTGACATCATGAGGACTACTGAATTCTTAGTGCACTCAACCGCTACGCCGTAACATGGTGGCTATAAAGGATGTAACTAGATTCAGCGGAAGCCGTGGTGTTAAAGGCAGATATGCAAGATGGGATTTGCACCTCTTCTCAGAAGAGAGATATTTCTGGGCCCATCTTGACTGACTAAGTATACTGATGAAGTGCATGGCCATGCCCAAACGAATTGATTAGTTCTTTGTCGTTTACCTATCAGTGAAAGTCAGATAATCAAGAAAACAGAATCTTGAGTATTTAGAGTTGACACTTTCCAAGCTCATACTCACAGATGAAATATCGCGTTGCAAAGGGAAGAGCCAAGATATACCCAATCAATGAACAGTAGCTTCATAGATACTATTTCCTTACGGAATGTTTATATCACCAGTCTGGGTATAAGAGTTTTTGTAACCTGGTCAGCCTAAGTGCCTGTCTAGGGGCCTCCTTAGGTCCGTATAATCAAAGGTGGTATTGCCAACTTGCACAAGTGGGAGTCTGTTAGGAATTATGTGCAGAGTTGACAAACCAAGTGGTTACACATCCAATGTTACAAGACACTTGAGGGTCACACCTGTGAGGACCTATAAGTCGAACAAGTTAGATGAAACCCTGAAATGGAGGATTAGGATTTATAATAGTGTATTATAAATCAGTTGGGTAATTTCAGTCAGAATTACCAAAGTTGGAGGGTTATTAATTAATTAGGATATTATATATTTATTAGATAAATAAATATATAATAGTTAATTAATAAGGTTTTTATATATATAGATAAATATATATAATCATAATTATCGTATGCAAATTCTTTTCCAGCTAATTAAAAAGGGAAAGGATTTGAGATAATCATAATAAGGAAACTGGATTCCATACAAACTGTATTTTTCCTCCATATAAATAAGGCTTATGGGTTAAGGAAAAATAACAAGCTTTTCAATTAAGAAAACCAGTTCTCAGTTTCCCTCCTCCCTCTCTCTCCAAAACCGGCGCTGACCCCCCCCCCCCGGTCGAATCTCAGTTTTTGTTCGGGTTTCATACAGTCCTACTAGAGGGACGTTCGCTGGTTGATCATTGGTGGATCTATTCTCAAGCAACCAGGTAAATTGATCTAAACCAAACTAATAGGATTAAAACTATAACGATTAAAAGATCATTAGGCTTAATGGGTTTTTAGCTTTTATCGCTTCCGCACAAATAAGATCAAAACAGCGTGTTTTGATCACGTAGGTTTTATCAGTTTTGATTAACCTATGAGATATATCAAACCAGCGAGGTTTGATAGATCTGAGATAATCCTCGAGTCAGTTTGATCCGAGGATACCCACAAAAACGCAACACCAATACCTATTCACTCTGATAAGTACTTATGAATGTTCAATCATACCCACTGTATATAAAACATTCATAATAGCGTTACAACGCTATTGAGGTTCCCACCTCAATAAGTAGCTATGGAATTTAGATTTTTTTTTCAAGCTTGTGAAAAATCATGGATAACCTTAAATATGCAAAAAGTAATTTCTGAAACATTCTCACAAATAACATCTCTTTATTTCAAGCACACTGTGAAATAAACAATTTATAATGTTTCAAAATATTACATTAATAATCGATAACATAAACTAACTACTAGTATCCAGGTACTGCATTCCTATGGAACTAGCATGGCCCTCATGCTTTGCTCTAGCTAAAGGCTTCGTTAGCGGATCTGCAACGTTCTCGTCCGTCGGAATCTTGCATATTCTCACATCTCCTCTTCCAATAATCTCTCGGATGAGGTGATATTTCCTGAGTACATGTCTCGACTTGTGATGTTCTCTGGGCTCATTCGCTTGCACTACTGCCCCAGAGTTATCACAGTAGATATCAATGGGTCTAGAGATACTGGCTACAACTCTTAGATCCGTGATAAAATTCCTGAGCCAGACAGCTTCCTTTGCTGCATCTGATGCTGCAATGTACTCTGCCTCTGTAGTGGAATCCGCTATGGTGTCTTGCTTCGAGCTCTTCCACGAGATCGCGCCTCCATTTAGGGTAAATACATATCCTGACTGTGATTTAAAATCATCTTTGTCGGTCTGAAAACTAGCGTCAGTATAGCTTGTAACGCTAATCTCGTCTTCAGATCCTCCAAAGACCAAGAACATTTCTTTAGTCCGTCTCATGTACTTGAGAATGTTCTTGACAGCCACCCAATGCGCTTCACCTGGGTTCTGCTGGTATCTGCTCGTAACACTTATCGAGTAAGCAACACCAGGCCTTGTACATAACATGGCATACATAATTGATCCTATTGCTGAAGCATATGGGATCAATTTCATCTTGTCCTAATCTTCACTAGAAACAGGACACTGTGCTTTACTTAGCACTATGCCATGCTGCATTGGGATAAATCCTTTCTTGGATTCGTCCATCCTGAATCGTTTCAGGATTTTGTCAATGTATGTACTTTGACTAAGCCCGATAAGCCGTCTAGATCTATTCCTATAGATCTTTATACCAAGTATATAGGCGGCTTCTCCAAGGTCTTTCATTTGGAAACGCTTGCTTAACCAAGTCTTTACACTCTGTAAAGTTGGTACGTCATTTCCAATGAGTAGAATATCATCTACATATAAGACCAAGAAGGTTACTACGCTCCCACTGAACTTTGTGTAAACACATGGCTCAAACTCACTCTTAGCAAAACCAATTCTTTGATTCGCTCATCAAAGTGTAAGTTCCAACTTCTAGATGCCTGTTTTAATCCATATATGGATTTTAACAATTTGCACACTTTATTAGGATTCTTTGGATCTATGAAACCTTCCGGTTGTTCCATATAGACGTCCTCTGTTAACTTCCCGTTTAAGAAGGCCGTCTTAACATCCATCTGCCAAATCTCGTAATTGAAGTACGCTGAAATGGCCATCAAAATCCTAATAGACTTTAACATTGCTACTGGTGAAAAAGTTTCATCATAGTCGATACCATGAGTTTGCATGAAACCTTTTGCAACTAGTCTAGCTTTAAAGGTGTGCACATTTCCGTCCATATCAGTTTTCTTCTTGAAAACCCGTTTACGTCCAACACTGTAGGGCAGCCCTACAGTGTTGGGGTAAATCTGTCAACTCCCATACTTGGTTGTCGTACATGGACTGCATCTCAGCCTTCATGGCCTCCTGCCATTGTTTAGACTCATTGCCTGATACAGCTTCTCCATAGGAGGTTGGTTCATTCAAGTCTCCACCATCCTGAGAGACTAAGAACCCAAGATACCTATCTGGTTCTTGCCTTGTCCTAGTGGATCTGCGAAGGTCCTGTGTTTGCACCTCCTCAACCGTTTCCGGTTGAGTCTCAACATGTTCTTGTTGAGCAACTGGCTCAACTATCGGTGAAGTGACATCTTCCTCTATCTCCTGTAGATCTACATCATTCCTGGTATCCTCAATACTGAGGAACTTATCCTCCAGAAAATCACCACCCCGAGCTACAAAGACTTTGTTCTCGGTAGGTTTGTAGAAGTAGTATCCTACAGTTGTCTTGGGATATCCTACGAAGAAGCACTTATCTGATTTGGGCTTGAGTTTTTCAGAGGTTGGTCTCTTGACATATACCTCACAATCCCAAATCTTCAGAAAAGACAATTTTGGCTTCTTGCCTGTCCAAATTTCACATGGTGTCTTTCCTACCGATTTAGTCGGCACTTTGTTCAGTATGTGAGCCGCTGTTTCGAGCGCATGTCCCCAAAATGACACTGGTAGTGAGGAACGACACATCATTGATCGTACCATATCTAGTAAGGTACGGTTTCTCCTTTTTGATACACCATTCATCTGAGGTGTATACGGAGGTGTGAGTTGTGGAATAATCCCACACTCTATCAAATGATCGTTGAATTCCTGACTTAGATATTTCCCACCTCGATCTGACCTTAGAAACTTGATCTTCCTGTCAAGTTGATTCTGTACTTCATTCTGAAATTCCTTAAATCTTTCAAAGGCTTCAGATTTATGTCTCATCAAGTAGACATAACCATATCTACTGAAATCGTCAATAAAAGTGATGAAGTACCGGTATCCTCCTCTAGCTTCATGACTGAAGGGACCACACACATCTGTGTGTATAATTCCCAACAAATCATTTGCCCTTTCATTATCTTTATTGAAGGGTTGCTTTGTCATCTTGCTAGATAAACAAGATTCACAATTGTTAAAGGATCTAAAATCGAAAGACCCGAGAAATCCCCATTTCTGGAGTTTCTCTATGCGTTTCTTGTTTATGTGACCTAGACGACAATGCCAGAGGTAAGTCTGATCCTCAATATCCTTGGATCGTTTACTTATATGATAGACTTCTCTATTTTCTTGTAGATTTAACACATATAGACCATTAGAAGGAGTTGCTTTGAAATAAAAGATTTCATTTTTAAAGCAAGAAATAAGTTTATAATCATATTTATAATAAAAACCTTGGTCTACAAGTAAATCGAAAGAAATAACATTTTTGATCATCTTAGGAACATAGTAACAATTTTCAAGTTCCAATACTAGACCCGAGGGTAAACTAAGACTATAAGACCCTACAGCCTCAGCTACAAGCATCGTGCCTTCGCCGACTCTTAGGTTCGAACGGTCCTTCCTCAGTGTCTCCCTTCTTTTGAATCCCTGTAAATGATTACAAATGTGATTACCACCGCCTGTATCAAGTACCCATGATTCATAAGAAATGATCAAACAGTTTATCATAAAGATACCTGGTGCATCGGGTAAACCGATGTCTAGCTGGTCGATGTCCATCGAGTGAGCACAAATATCCTTGCTACCGCATTCTGGGCAACTCAGATCTCCCAGCTCGTCAATCCAATCCATGTCCATGAGTTCAGCAGGTGCTGCGGGTTTCGGCTCCAAACTGGCCAAAATATCCTCATGAAGTTTTGCCACGTCTCTCTTTGGTTCTCCAATGTATGCACTAACTGTGTTACGTATCTCTTCCGTGAGAGAGAACCACATGAGATGCATAAGTTCCTCCTGGACAACCTTGTATCCCATGCGTGACAAACTTTTAAAGATCTTCCTCATCTCTAGGAGATGCTCTTTAACAGATTGACCCTTTTCCAGTTTCAGAGAGTAGATCTCTTTCATGATCAGATACTTCCCACTCTTCTTATAGAAACCCACCTGGTTCTCTATATTCTTCACGACCTCATGGCAATACCTAACCCTCAAATCAGCAGTAAACTCGGGTGAGGTAGAAAAGGACAGAATCGACATCACATCAGATTCGTCAGGCATGAATTTAAAGTATTCAGCAAAGTCCTTTTCAGGAGCATTGCAACCGGGTCGTGAAATGAGTTTCTCTATCACGTACCGCTTACCCTGTGCATCCAAGACGTTGTCAAGGTGCATTTTCCAGACTGGAAAATTTTGGCTTGTAAGCTTCCATTTCCCCATTATCAGGCGGAGAGATTCCTCAGGTGAATAAAAGATAATAGCAGACATCTACAGAAAAATATAAAATTCCGATTTAGTTATCTGATTGTACTTCTAATAAATTATTACCTTAGAACAATAAATTTATTAGACTAGAACCCATATTTCACATGAATTGACGAGCAGTTTGATCATACAAGTCAACCCATGCTATTTCTGGTAGGTACCGACTTGTATCAATCGCATCTTTAATCGAAGACACGACTTCTAGATCGTCGGGACATCGGATACTTAAATCCGTGCATATTTAGTCCCTCTAGTGTGTTTTGGCCCGGTACCACCCGGTGAATTGTAACAATTACCAAAATAGATCGCACCATTTCGAACTGGATGTACTCTGGTCGGTACCACCCGATATTGCAGAGTCTTTTCACCCCCTTCAGTTTGGGGTTTGAACGTGGGTACCCAAGATTTGATCTTCGAGCCCCAACGTACCTTACGCCAAAGGTGTCGACAAATGGATCACACTAACTGATCTAAGATTTTCCTAAGGATTTAGCCAGTTTTTATTCTTAAAAGAACTGGTTCGAAAAACAAACTGTAATCGAACTCTTTTATTCTGATTTCATATAAAATTGTTTTTATCTAAATAATTTTAATTGATTATTATCAACCACGCAGATAAAAACAAAACAGTGTCATAGCTTTTGCCCAGATCTAATATCAGTCTCATGAGCCAACACGAGAACTGACGGTCCAAAATCCTATGTGACTAAACAACCACAAGGCATGAAATCTTGGTGCTCCCACTGGCTCCAACATCTTCGGTCGTGTCTTCGTGAAGCTCCGTCTTCAGCTTTAGCGGAACTAATTCTAACTATTACATAATAGGGTTGCAAATGGCACGCAGGCCTCCCTTACCAAAATAATTATATAAAGCAATAAAATAACACAATAATAACACAACCATAGGTCAATGGGCTCGGCTATGACAACTAAGCAGTTTAATGAATTAAACTAAGACAAAAACTGTTTTTGATAAGACTGGTTTTTGCAATAATCCAAACTGGATTATATTAAAGTTTTTAAAATTATTATAATTAATTAAAACTTATCTTAATTCGAAAAATAAAGTTCCTAATTCGAATTTGATGATTATCCCAAACCCAATTAAAAGATAATGATAATCCCAATCCCGAAAATTTTGATCCGTTAAACATTGGTGATTATTGGGTTTTGACCATCACGGTTTTACCGGAACCAAAATTACCACCGACTATTGCCGCCGTCGACAACCGCCGTGACGTGGCCGGCTGTCGATTGCCCGGAACCGGCGCACGACGGCGACGCCAAAACGAACGCCACCGCCGCCGCCCCGTAACACCATCGCTGCGAACGGCGATGACGTAAAACGCCACCACCGCCGCTCCAATCGTCGCCGGCGTGCGACGATGACGCAAATGCCACCGCCGCCGCCCAATTAAACAACCAAATCACCATCGCCGCCCCACTGGTGATCGACTACGGCACCAAGACACCGCCATCGTCACCGGCGACCACGTACGACGGCAGTAGTGCCGATAACGCCACCGCCGCCGCTGTAATCAACCATAAACCGCCGCCGCCACCGCGACTGCCCTAGCCGACCGGTGGTGCGGCTTTGCGGCGTTCGGACGACCACCACCACCATCGCCGATCGCGGCTTTGGTGGCTGGTGGTGTCGGGATTGAGATCGACCACCACCACCGATTCGGTGGTGGGTGGTTTGCGGTTTTGGCGAGGAACGATCACCACCACCGTCGCCGATCAAGGCTTCGGTGGTGTGGTGGTTTGCGATGAACACAGCCACCACCACCGTCGCCGATCGTGGCTTCGGTGGTGGTTTGCGATGAGGCCGAAAACAACCACCACCACCGTTGCCGCTAGCGGCTTCGGTGGTGGTTCACGGCTCGGGTGAAAACCGACCACAACCACCATCCGGGTGGTTCGGTAGTTTCCGGTGGTCCATTCGGGATTCGTCCGGCGATCGGCCCGGCGGTTCGGTCGGTTTATCACCGCCGTTCCACCGCCGATTGCCACGAGTCACGGGATTAATTCAAAAATCAAAATTTTAACGAAAAACTAGATTTTTACCAAAAACCAACTTTTATCAAAAACTAATACAGATCTGATAAATATACGGAAGTGGCTCTGATACCACTGTTGGGTTTTGCGGTTCGGATAAAACAAATATAAACATATAAACGCAGCGGATAAAAACTAAAACCCGAACATAGATCCAACCGTAATTTAACAGATACAATTATGAGGGTGTTTTCTCGCGTTTACCTTTAGTGATACGAACTTTTCTCCGGAAGCTAGTGAGGGATACACCGCTACTGCACCACTGTGAGACTGGCTGCTAGACCGCCTAGGATTGATCGGAAAAACCTCCCGGTGTGTGTGTGTGTCACCGCCGACAAGAGAGAGAGAGAGAGAGAGAGAGAGAGAGAGAGAGAGAGAGAGAGAGAGAGAATGGTTTGGGATTCTTGGCGAGAAAGTAACTATGAAATCAGACTTATTATTCTATTACCCTAACCCTATATTTATATTGGTAATTATGGCAATCTTATTAGAATCCCAATCCATAAATAACTCTCCATAATAATTACCTTAATTAACTCAAGCTTATCAATTAAGTAATTATATTTATCTGATAAATAATAAATAAACAATTTATTATTTATTCTTTTCTCTCTATTAAATAATTAAACTTAATTAATTATTTACACACAATAAATCCAATAGGTCTCGGGTTGGGTGTGTAGCAGTGTGACCCACTAGTGTCTTATAACATTGGACATGGTGATCCTAATTACTGTCTTGCACATAATCCCTTCAGATACACTAAAAGGTAAGTTTCTAAGTATAGTATATACAATAACTAAACGCGACAAGTTAGATACACTTTCGTGTACTAAACCCTAATCTTGTTTAGAGAAACTATAAGTAATACTATAAGATGAACGACGAATTAACATTTTATATATTGTATTTTCCAATTTAATTAAATAATACATGTTTAGGCCTTTAATATAATATAAAATATTTGAAGTCCTATTAAATATTAAGGCCATCCTTATTGGTACCACATTTACCAGCTGCCACCACAACGCCACATCAGCTTTCGACCATCTTACCAATTCCATACCATTCCATCCACACTCATACCAATTCCATACCAATCTAAATAATTAGTTAAAAAAATAAAAGAAAAAGAAAAGAAGAGAGAGATAGAGAGAAAGGAGAGAGAAGGTGGGGTGGGGTGGATTTTCAACCGGTAAGAGGGTACCAGGTTTCTTGATACCACTTCATCCTTTTTGGTGTTCACCACCGGTACCGGTTGGTACCGGTCTCCTACCGGGACTGGCTAAGGATGGCCTAAGAACATATCCAACAGCTTCTCTAAAATTTCTCCAAAATGAAGATCCAAAGTCTATCTCCAACAAATTCTCTAAAATGAAGATAGCATAATTATTTATATTATTAAAATATTACATATATACAATAAAATATTATTTTTCTCTTCTAGCAATTTTACTTCAAAAATTCTTATTGCTGGAATATATTTGGAGGTTTTTACACTCTTTCTTCGACTTTCTCCATTTTGGAGAAAGTTATGGAGAAGATGTTGGAGCTCAAGTTTGTCTTAAATCTTCATTTTCTTCATTTTAAAGAAGCTATTAGAAATGCTCTTATAAAATTAATATATTTCGTTTATCATTTTTTTGACTACTATAATATACTACAACATTTTTATCCCTTAAAATTTTTGGGTCTTGGACGTACGTTCAACTCGTCCTCCACCAGGCGTCACACTAGAAAAGGTTAACACATATTAGTAAGATAGATCAAAATCACTATGAAATGACAAACCTAAACATGAAAACGAAATTCTTGTATTTGAAATTTAAAAATAATATCCATCAAAATTGACAAATATTAGATGCTAAAAGTTAAGGTTTAGTTTAGGATAAGCTAAATTTATGGTTAGGATATCGTATGGGTGTGTGAAACGGAGGTTGTCGGCCAAAGGAGATCCGAATGCGATATGGAGCCGTTATGGTTCTTTCAGCCACGTGGATGGGTTAGTTATGGGTATTGTGGGCCCAATATGAGATCACTTGTGTATGGACCGCATAAGAGATATCCAATAACTATTTTGTATTTAACGGTAGGGGTGAGTAAAACACGCCCAATCCAAACTACCTGCTCAAAATCTGAACCGTAAATTAAGACTTCAACTGAAAAACCACCAATTCAAAGAATTATCCAAAACCGAGCTACCCGAATAAAGTTTGGGTTCGGGTTAGGTTGCTATCTTCAAACCTGAACCGGTCCAAAAAACTAAACTTTTAAAAATCTTTTTTTTTACTCTTTTAAAATACATTAATTATCTATATCTAATATTCTAATATATTATATATATATATATATATGATTGTTAGATTGTATTACCAACAGTACCAAAAAAATCCAATTATGAATAGTTTAAAAGAAATAAATGAACTAAAGTAATATAAATCATGTTTGTGTTACTGATTACTAATTACTATATATAAATTTTTTTAAAGTATTTAGTATCTATAATTTAGAAATTAAAAAGCTGAAAGTAGGTTAAAAGTTAGTTGGGGTTGAATTTTTTAAATCTAATCTAAAAATGGCTGAAATGGGCTTTTTGTTACAAGTTTGGTCAGGCCCAACCCGAACCCGCTCGAACCCGCCTAAACCGAACTCTTTGGTTACCCGAACTATTCGGTAGGAGTGCGGGTTAGCAAAAATCAACCCGAAAAGTTCGGATACCTGAACTTTAAAACCCGAACCCGTCCGATGCATACCCCTATCTAATAGGTTAACTTTTTATGGGTCCAATATATTTTTATAAGATTTGTGAGACCAAAAATTTTTATACGAAATCTATATCTATATATAAATTAAAGAAAGGTTTTTGCTGATGTCATGATTATGAAATTGAACCATTTGATTGGCCAATTAAAAAAGAATCATCAAATGATGATGTCATCAGTTATTCTTATTATTTTAATACCATAATTATCTTTATAATTTACATTTTTTATCCTTATAATTATTTGATTAAATTACCTTTTATCCATTAGTTTCTCATCTTTCATTTTACATTCTTATCGTTTTAAGATAATAATATATATTAATTAAAATGTATTAAAAATTTTGTTTTTTGTTTTTAATAAATTATACCATTATAATCGTCTCGAATACCTTCAAAATGAGTTTAATATTGAATATTTTTTTAATTTAACTACATTATTAAAATTAGATATAAATTAATTTGTTTAGATTTTATTACAATTCTATTCTTGATATTCTTGAAATTTAAAGATTTTATCTTTTTAACCTAAGTATTTTTATAGATTATTTATAATAATTAAAATTTATTTTATTTAAAACTTCATTGTTGATATTCTTGAAATTTAAAGATTATATTTTTTTAATCTAACTATTTTTATAGATTATTTATAAGTAATTAATTTTTTGTTTAAAATTCTACAAATAAAAAACACTACATATTTTATTTTGAATCCCTCCAGTTATAAAAATAGATATAAATTAATTTGTTTAGATTTTATTACAATTCTATTATTCATATTCTTGAAACTTAAAGATTTCATCTTTTTAACCTAATTATTTTTATATATTATTTATAAGTAATGAAATATTATTTTTTTTAAAACTCAATTGCTAATATTCTTGAAATTTAAAGATTCTATCTTTTTAATCTAACTATTTTTGTAGATTATTTATAAATAATTATATTTTTTATTTAAAATTCTACAAATAAAAAACACTACATATTTTATTTTTGAATCCCTCCAGTTATAAAAATAGATACAAATTAATTGTTTAGATTTTATTACAATTCTATTATTCATATTCTTGAAACTTAAAGATTTCATCTTTTTAACCTAATTATTTTTATATATTATTTATAAGTAATGAAATATTATTTTATTTAAAACTCAATTGCTAATATTCTTGAAATTTAAAGATTCTATCTTTTTAATCTAACTATTTTTGTAGATTATTTATAAATAATTATATTTTTTATTTAAAATTCTACAAATAAAAAACACTACATATTTTATTTTTGAATCCCTCCAGTTATAAAAATAGATACAAATTAATTGTTTAGATTTTATTACAATTCTATTATTCATATTCTTGAAACTTAAAGATTTCATCTTTTTAACCTAATTATTTTTATATATTATTTATAAGTAATGAAATATTATTTTATTTAAAACTCAATTGCTAATATTCTTGAAATTTAAAGATTCTATCTTTTTAATCTAACTATTTTTGTAGATTATTTATAAATAATTATATTTTATTTTATTTAAAATCCTACAAATCAAAACACTACACATATTTTATTTTTGAATCCCTCCAGTTTTAAAATTATTCACGAAATTCAAATCTTTTGACAAAAGAATAATAAATTTTCAATTTTTAAAATTTTAACAGCTATTAGATAACTAAAATATCTATTGTAATAAGCAATTATAATGGCAATTGTCGTATAACATATAATTTACATAAGTATTTAAATGGTAATGACAATTGTCATGTAAATGTCTATTCTTATTAAAAATTAAAATAACATGTTTCAAATACCCGTATAATATACAGGTCATTAACTAGTTTTATAGTAAAATATTGTGAAGATAAAAAGAATTCTAACCTTCATAATATTTAATTATAAAGTTTCAAATGTAATACCATGGTCTTATAGGTCTTATGAATACAATTGGTTTCACGTGATCCCAAGCTTGTGTATAATAATTATATTAATTTTGGTTTGCGGCATCAGTAGAATGCTCATTTCTGGTCTCATTCTCTTGCATTCTCATTTCATTTTCATTTTCATTTCCTAAAATGAACCAAGCACCCCTTAGTTTTGGTTTGCAAACAACATTTAATCAACAGATAAATAATACAACCATCATGATTTACAAAAAAAACGTTTAAGTTTCGTAAAATGTAGGGCAATTTTTGTCGTTTTATCAAAAAAAGAAATTGTATTTTAACTAACCAAACTCAACCTTGTGGTATTGGTCCATTGGTTTCTGATTGTGTAAACGACAAAAAAAGCATGGTAAGAGGATGAGAGTGTCATTCATTTAACGAAATTTTATAACTGTCGTTAAAAGTATAAACTAAATTTGTATGTGTTTTCTTAATGAAAGAAAGATGGAACACCACATTGTTTATGATCTACAGAAGGAAAAGCGTTCCATTGGGAACCTGTGAATGAGAAGGACCTCGTTGAGGTCTCTTTGCTTCCTTTCTTTCCCGTTTGGGAGCCTTAGTTTTTTCCGGTGGTTGTGGTTCGTCCCCATCTGAGCGCGTAAATCTGACATTTTAGTGTTTTTGGTTTTCTTCCTTTTGATAGGATAGGTCTCTCCCATCTCTATAAAAAATGTACGTTTTTATAAACCACACTAGTCACATGGATGGACCTCTTACGGTTCTCACGGTAGCATGTGCCACTAGGTAAAAAGTTTAGTCTTTTGAATGTGCGACCGTATCGTTTTGGACGGCGCCATCATATCATTTATGAAACTTCTAAAGGGTGCACTTAAAAACCAAAAAACCCAAAAGTTCTCAAGAAATCAACCGGAAAACCTAAAAATTCTCTTGAAATCAACCAAAATAAATAAAAAACCAAAAATTTTCTTGAAACCAATTAAAAACCTTAAAAATTTCTCTCAATTCTACTAAAAATCCATGAAAATCAATAAAAGAAAATTAAAAAATCTCTCTCGAGATCAACGATAAAATCGAAATATTTTTCTCAAAGTTAACCAAAACCTTAATTACATTGTGTCATCATTTGAAAAATGTTCTAAGTTCGTCCTAACTGATCATCTTATAATTTTGAATTTGTAAGGACGAAAAATGTTATTTTCAACAAACCATAGCGACTAAAATTATAATTTATTTATTTTATTTTTATATTATATTATAGGTTTATATTAATGAAGTGATATGGTGAAAATACAATTGAAATGAATGGGTGGTGGAGGTGCCAGCGTGGCAGTCAGTGGAAACGGACTCCAGAAAGTTAAATGAATCGCATGCAAATCTTCCTGGATAAATGGACGGTGCCAATCTTTGACTTTGACTTTTACTCACATCAAAAGTCCTTTTCACTCCACCACTTGAATAGTCAAACACTTTCCAATAAACAAACAAATTTGCATTTTATAAATAAATTAAAAAAACCACCAAAAATGTTATTTCGAATTTTCTAGATTCACAAGTGACACCATTTAATAATAAAAAACAAATATATATAAACATGCTTTTTTCAAAATAAATATTGGTTTATTATTGTTTGAATATAAAGGTCTAATGTTTGATGCTTATTACTGTAGTTTTATTTATAGACACAATAAGTTCGAAATCAAAAGGTAAAATATGGGAAAATGATTCTAGCAGGAGTTGAATTCAAGACCGCGTATTGAGAAAGCAAAGAACTAACAAATTTTACTAGGGAAAAGTTGTGTATTTGTTGGAGTTTCAAAATGTATACGGTAGCACATAACAAATTTATACGGTGACAACCACAAGGCTTGTGGCGTACCGATAAGGCTTGTGGGGAATGTGGATGGTAATATGGTATCCCATTCATCCCAGGTTCAAATCCTCTCGTGCGCATCTTGTAGCCAGGCTTAGGTGGTGTTTGTTTTTCTTCAAAAGCGCTTCAGAGCCTCTTTTTGCTTTCCCCCGCAGCACACGCGCAGCACTTTCTTGGCGCAGCTTGTTTGTTTTTTTTTCCCCGCAGCACTTCCAAGTGCTGTCCGTGTGCTTCTTGGCGCAGCACTGGCCCAAGTGCTTTTCCCCACAGCACTTCCAATTCCTTTGCTTCCCATCTATTTTTTTTATATACATTTTTTTATATACATTTTTTTTAACATATACATTTTTTTTATACATTTTTATCTATTTTTTTTAACATCTATTTTTTTTACATTTTTATCTTTCCCCACATCTATTTTTTTTTATACATATTTATCTATTTTTTTATACATTTTTTTATACATTCTTTGTTGACTTTATTAAAAAAATTGTTAACCTGATTAAAAAATAAATTATAAAATTACATTTTTTGTGTCTGTAGATGTAAAAAACAAACAGTCTTTCCCGCAACAGTCTACAGAGGTTGGGACCACCTCTTCTGCCACAGAGGTCTGCAGATGTGGTCCGCAGCACACATCACTTTTACCTCTTCAAAAACAAACGCCACCTTAGTCTCAAACGGCCGAATTTTTAATTTGTGTTCTAAATTGCCAAGGATGTAGTCTAGGCAAAGCCTAGATGAACCTTTCCAAAAAAAATTTATACGGTGACATTTTTTGCAACTCTATATTTTTTTATACTACGACGGAGAAGTGATGGGGTGACACGTGCCCTAGAATGCATCAAAATAGGTTCGCCCATGCTGCAATATGGTACGAGCATATGACTAATTTTCTTTAAAATAGAATAAAAGCCTATAAAATTTCAAGAAAACTTACATTTAGTTCTAACATTTTCTATTCTCATTGGTAAGCTTCTAACGTTATATTAACTATTTAGTTTATTTCAATTCATTAAACACGATAATATTACTGATTTTCATTAAACAATGATCTATTATATATGGAAAGTATAAAGAGAAAAAATCATTAAGTACCTTAAAAAACATAAGAGTCATTTCAATTATCCTTTAAGATTTCTCTAGACAAAGTAAACTTGAACTTTTTTTGGTCTTTTTCTGCATTCTTTCTATTTTAGAGGCAGAGGCAGATCTATACAATTATACATAGAGGAATACAAATTGTATAGACAATCATCAGTTTCAATTTAAATTAACCGATCTAATTAGCACTGAGTGGCCACAATTGGATATCCAATTTTAATTGGAATGAATTGGATCCAAAAGAATTAAGACCCAAATTGAATCGGTTGGCTTTTGGATGGCGATCCAACGTCCAACAAGATCTAACCGACCTAGTCTAATTATCATCCAACTAACATCAAATTAATAACCATACTTATAGGATAATGTGTTATAGTTGATACTTAGAATTATAATAAACTATTAAAATATATGAATAAATTGGTTGAAATATGTATCAAAATTTCAGATGGATCCAACCTGATCTAATGGATAACCAACAACAATCTCCAACTAATAGAACCCATCTGATCCAATCATCCATTGGATTGGATGACAAGATCTAACATCTACTGGATAACTGGATTGAATCGCATCCACCTAAATTCAATGGATTTCAAGTGATGATAGGGATTACATGCTCTTTACAACGTGTAGATGCGATGAAACTTTTTTAAAGGCCTTAAATGCATATTCATTTTAATTCTGATACGCCATTATCTTCCTTGAAACTATGCTGGACACGATGGTGAAAATGTTGGTGTATGTCTATGTGTTAAAGTTTGCCCTTTCAAAAGGGCACATATTCGAATCTTGTTTTTGGTAAATTCCATTACTTATCAACTTTTAACAAAAAAAATATTTAGAAGAAAAGACATGGAGAATGGTCAAATACAGGACCTCTAATTGCAGAGGCAAAAAAATTCTACCAACAATAAATGATTTTATTAAAACTTCTTTAAATCTATTGCTTATATTTAAATGATTTTCAACACTTGAAAAAAAATTGAGCTCGCTTTTATGACTCTAACAAGATTGAATTGACCAATCATCAATGATTAATCAAATGAAACTCTATTATAAGACACTGACATAAACCTTATAAATATTTTTAGAATTTAACATAAGTGAATCCAAAATAAAAGCTATATGCAATGGATACAAGGTTGGACATATCAACTTATAGATACAACAACCTACATACAATAATATCCATTTTTTTAATGGATAATATTATTTTGAAGTAGTTGTTTGAAGATAAAGTTTAGTACAAAATTAGGTATCAAAAAGACCCAACTTGTTTTGAAGTCCTCATTAGACTACCATTATCCCTTTAAGATGAAGAAATGTGTTTCTCTTCCTTCTTCTTTTGGTGTATGGTTAGACCCTCTTTCTTTTGGTTCCCTTGTATTTAGTTGGGACCATGACATCTTATCAAAGTTGTTTGCCTAAATCATGTTTTTTAGAAAAG
Source organism: Centaurea solstitialis (assembly GCA_030169165.1). Classification (NCBI taxonomy): domain Eukaryota; kingdom Viridiplantae; phylum Streptophyta; class Magnoliopsida; order Asterales; family Asteraceae; genus Centaurea; species Centaurea solstitialis. The sequence goes on from CM058040.1 coordinate 49,465,145, forward strand.
AGGGTGTATGCATATTATATTTAGAATATTTTATCATGTTTTGAATAGTTAAGTTTTTAAACTATTTTTTTAAATGAAAAATCATTAAACTTTTACATTTTGAATGATTAAAGTCATTGAACTTCTTTTTGAAAAACCATTAAACCTTTTCATTTCGAATGATTAAGTCCCTAAATATTTTTTTCAATAAAACAAATTATCGAATTTTCAGAAATTTATTAGTTATGTTCGTTTAACTTAAACTAATATAGTTATATTTTTACTTTAAAATATTTTTAGTCGGTTACTAGTAATTTTTTAATTTTTGTTAAAAGGATGTAAGTAACCAAATTTTGAAAGTTTGATGTTTATTTATGCAAAAGAAATTGTTCAGAGATTTAATCAATCGAAATGAGAAGGTTTAATGTTTTTTCCATTCAAATGGATAGTTTAGTGACTTAATCATTCAAAATGTGAAAGTTTAATGGTTTTTTTTCATTCAAAAAAATATTTTAGGAACTTAACCATTCAGAACATGATAGTTCTTTGGGTTTTTTTAAACTTGTCCCTTATTAAAATTAGTTGTTTCTAAAGTGTAACACGTTTGGCCTCGTGGTTATATACTTGTTCAAATAGACAATGACAACTGTTGTAGCAGTCTTCGAGTTAGAAGTCCTTTGAGGATTGAGCTCAGTGTGTACACTAGGCTTTTACCATAGCCCCAATGACTTTTGGGAGGAATGCACGAGCTATGTCAGAGGTTTCCTGTTAGAGATTTTTTATTGTTTAAAAATAAGATTATAGAAAGAGAACGTGCGAAAAAGACAATACATGTGCATTGCTTTAACCACAAAAAAAATAAGCAAACAAATGACGTATTACTTAAGGGGCATATTTAGCGGATTTGGAAAGTCATGTAAGGATATTCAATAAATTCAAAGTTGAATAATCAATCTGAATCGGATGAGGCTCGGGTTAAACGATATTTAGTTATTCGGTTTTTGAGCTTTTCAAAATTTTGTAAGACATCATCAACGACAACAAAAAATGCATAATTTAATAAAAACTGACAATTTTTCATAAGAATCAACATTTAAATAGCAAAATCATTAAAACAAACCAACTTGTTCAAAATTACATCAATGAAGCCAATAAGTCAGGCATCAAAAGAAAGTTAGAGGAGCCAACAAGAAGAAGGTTGGGGGCATCAATGAAAGAAGTTGAAATATAGAATCAAATAAAAAAGGCTTACAAATGAAAATTCAAACTTATAAAAGTTTTGAGGTGGATGATGTTGTCACATATAAATTATGGTTGAAATAAAATAATGGTGGAGTGATTTAATTTTTTGGTGAAATTGTGTGATTTTTGTTTCCAGAGAATTCATATGAAGATCATTAAAAGACACTACCTAAGAATGTTATGTAGTTTATTTGAATATAAAATTGGAGACGTGGCTATATATTAAATGAATTAAAAGTAATAAATACTACTGTATTATTGTTTTAAGTGTTTTCAAAAAATAAGTGACAAGGGGTGTTAAAAAACCGAAAACCCGAAGAACTGAAACGTATGATTCAAAACCGAGAAAATCGATACCCATACAATCTGTGACCCGAAAAACCCGAAAATAAGGGTACCCGCGGGTCGGGTTCGGTTTTTATAAATTACTACCCGCGGTTACCCGCACCGCCCAGTATATATTTTATTTATTAGGAAAATTATATTTACTAATACTTCCTGATAATTTTTTTTTTACTAATGTTAAAAAATCTCCATCACACTCCGTGTTTCTTCGTTCACCCCCACTGTCATTGGTTTGTCGGTCAGATTCAGTCTAGATCGTTTAAGCACACCCGTATCGACGACGATCCTATATAATCTTATTTTTAATTTTCTACTATTTGTTAGTGCTAATTATTTAGTTTGTCACAAACTAACTTCATTTTCTGGTATATATTTTGTGTACATCAATACGGTTGACAAAATGGGGGTACCCGTGAATTGAACCGTGGGTACTCACTTCTTTTCGGTTTAGTTCGGTGCGTATACCCGCCCCGCGCGGTTTGGTTTCGGATAGTAAAAATAGGTACCCCCCCGTAGATACGGTTTTCGAAAAATTCACTACCCACCTCGCACCATAAACACCCCTGACTTTAGCTTAGTTTTTTTTATTAATCATCAACTAATTTATTTTTTAAGGTTAGTAAAAAGTATTTAGTCCACTAACTTTTGAAAAACTACTCGTTATGTATTTCAATAAGGCCATCCGCATTGGGGTCGGTGGGGAGGCCGGTACCCCTTATGTACCGCCGACAACACCATTGTGGGTGAGGGGTAGGGGCACCGGTACCAAGTTAATCGGCATGGTGGTGTCGGTCTCCAAACAACCTCACCCCACCCACCTTTCTCTCTATCTCTCTCTTCTTTCTCTCTCTATCTTTTCTTTTTTCTTTTAATCAATTAATTAGAGAGAGTATGAGGGGTACGGTTAAGGATGGTATGGCATGGTGTTGGTAAAGCTGACGTGGTGCTAAGGTGGCAACAGGTATGAGGAGTATGAGCTGCACGGTTAAGGATAGTCTAAGATCGACAATTCTTAAGAACATGTTTTTATCCTTTTATCCTTTCTTCTTTTAACTTTTTGGTATATTTTTGTAAGTATTTTATATTACCATTAAGTTTATCAATTAGTTTGTCTACTTACAATTAATTTATTTGTTAGTTTGTAAAGTACAACCTTAAAATATTAAAAGAAAATTTATTTTCTTTAATAATTTAAAAATATTTTTAACACCTTTTAACCATTTTCTCCCTAAAGTCTTTTAAAATAGTTAATTTATCCGCTAAACACAACCTCCACTAATACTAGAAACGTTTTAAAGAATAAAGATTACACTTTTGGTCCTTGAACGACATACACCTTTAGCCCATGAATGAAAGACTTTTACATTTTCAACCCTTCTCCACTATTATGAGATTTCTTTTTTTTTTTAATGAAAAAGATGACTATTTTGAAGGTTTTGAACATAAAATTATTATGAGGTATTAAAGGTATTTATAAATGGCAAAAAAAGTTAACTTCTCGTATTAAAAAGGTTTTAAAAATCTATCGCCCTAAGCTATTTCCTAACACCTTTAATTTTCCAATTTTTAGTAGTTTTGTTTTGCAAGATTTAAATTTAGGCTATATTTGGCATATTAGGTGATAAACTATTTTATGAATAAATTATATTTGATAAAAAATAGCTTATGACTATGTAAAATGATCAAAAAATGGTATTTTGAAGTATAATAATTAATATTAATAAGAATATAATTGAAAATGTCTAGAAAAAACTCCTGAAATACTACTTCAATTAACGTTTCAAATAAACTAGTTTATGATCCATCTAACATGTACAAGCTTATCAACTAACTTATTTTTATCAAATACAATCTTAATTATTAAATTTTTTTTGTTGTAAAATTAATACTTAAATGAATACATAAATTTCTAGGTGGATGGAGCAAGTCGCGTGACTAGGAGACAAGGTAAAAATTTCTTTCTTCAACGCTCTATTTTGTCGTCTTTCGTGAGTTATTCTGTCCTCGTGTTACTTGTTCCTTGATCCAAAGTCTTTGAAGTTAATCACAAATTTCAAGGAAACTCATTATTTGAGAGAAAAGTCTAAAAAAACCTTGGAATTTTTAATATATTTTTTGAGTAATTAATTGAGTTTTTGTAATTTTATTGAAATAAATAAACCGGTTAAACACTTTTATTTTGAAAGGTTATGCTTTTGAATGCTATCTTTAATTAAGTCACACTTTAAAAATTGGATCACCTATAACGGGTTAGAAAGATTTAAGAAAAGCTTAACGAGCTTCGCCGTTCAAAACACTTAATCATTGAAAACACTAAAAAATATCAATGTTCTACATCGCTTATCCTTGTCTGTTCTTCATACTACCCATCGATTTTGTTGGATCTCTCTCTCTCTCTCTCTCTCTCTCTCCTCTCTCTCTCTCTCTCTTTGTTGTGTGTGTGTGAGAGAGAGAGAGAGAGAGAGAGTGGAAGAGAGAGAAAGAAGAAGAAGATAGGCAAGGTTCACATACCCACACACATATAGGTGGTGGTTCAAACACAAATACATTCGTTTTAAGCAGTGCCGTCCTTGGAGGAGGGCGGGCCGGGCGTACGCCCAAGGCCCAGAAATATTGGGGGCCCAAAATTACCTAGTATATTCTATATTGTAGTAGTAAAAATTTAGTATATAAAATATACAAATTTTATTGGTATCTAACTAAGTTATTTTGTATTATATTAAGGGCCCAAAACATACAAATTTAATTGCATTGAGAAATACAACATGTAAAATGTTAATTGATCGTTCATTTTATAGTATTACATATAGTTTCTCAAAAGTTTTTTATCCTATATCAAAGTCAAAAATTATTTACCTACAAACTTTGATATATTCACAATCATCCATCCATATACTTTTGAATACTCCATCCATAAAAATTCTATATATCTAGGTAGATATAGTAGATTTCATGTTATTAATAAACAAAACTCGTTCTTTACTATAATTTAATTTATGTTAATATTGTTATATCCAATAATTATAAGAAAAACAATATAATAATGATCTTTTTATACTTATGAAGGGCCCTTTATTTACATCTCTCCCAGGGCCCAAAAAAGTCAGAAACATACATGATTTTAAGAAAGGGAGGAGGGGCATCTTTGTATCATAATCAATCACATGTGAATATATGATAATACATGTGGTGACCTGCTAATGTGTAGGCGACCAGATCCACTACTTAGGTTGTGCCAAAGGCCAGATGCATCTCTTGTTTACTATCATATGTTCTTAAATAGCGTAAAAGGATATTTTCGCGTTCTTATAACATGATGGCGTTCTTGCATATTAGTAAGATGAAGGTGTTCTTGTTTAAACCGTTTCCCTTTAATGAAGGGTACACGAGTGAGATGGTTGAACGAGTATAAATTACACCAGTGAGTGTTGAGAAGGGATACAAGGATGCAATTGCCTCACACTGTTGTGAAGGGGATAAACTAATGCAAATTGTCCCAAATCGTCAACTAGAGTTGCAAAAGAACGAGCATTTCAGGCATGGTTTTAGGACTTCCAATCCCCGTTTCAGTAAGCAAAAAAAGCCTGAGCGTTAGATGTAAACATAAGACCACTCGGGATTTTTCAAACCTTAGTTTTTTCTTAAGTTGATTCAACTTTTCTAGATCGGGTTTGTCCGAGCTTTAAAAGAAAGGCTTGATAGGGCTTTAAGGCTCGGCCTCAACCCTAGCTTTTTAGTGCATCTCTAGTATGATACCTACACGAGTAAACCTTGGTCCATATACTTTATGAGAATATGTAGAACCTCATTAAATTACCATATAAAAAAGCCATTAATGACGGAAGGTTCCAAACGTATATGAAAAATAAATTGTCCAATTCTAGTCATTTAAGTATCTTCTATTTTTAAGGGTTTTCCCTTTGTTTTTCTACTCATTTTCCTCAAATTTATGTTTTAATTTCAGAGTTCATGATCAGATCTAGTCCAATTAGAACGAAAAGAAATCTGAGAAGCTTAATTCAATAATCACCATTTTATACGATCTTTAATATAGAATCTCTATGAATGTTATTAGCTTTATGTTTACAATAATCGTTTATTTTGAAGTCTAAAAATGCAAGCTAATTGTTTATAGGCGGAAGTTTCGTTCCCTAACGTTCATGAATCTAAGGATTTCTTTATAATATATATCAAAAGTATTATTTTTTTGTTTAATTTGTGCGCGTAGCTTATAAATTAATCTATTAATTATAATATTAATGAATTATTGTCTAAATCAAGTTTGTCCACATGTTGTATCTTAGGTTACTTTTGCATACTTAAAAATGTGACATCATTTTTCTAGTAAACAAATAACTTCATAACTCATTATAATATTTTAAGCATATTAAATAATAATAGAAATTTGGATGGGGTGAATATTTTTTATATTATAGAGTATTTTATTATAAACTAAGTGGTTGTTTATGAATGTTAATCGAGTAACAACTTATCACATTCTTATTTATTTTATCGAGTGAATTTCTCAGTCATTAAAATTACTTTATAGGATTTCTTGTCCGGTAATTACTAATTGGGCAATAGTCACTTAGTATTTACCATACTATTTAGCGGGTAAGATTCTAGTACATTGTCGTATTAACTCGGTGAGGTAATTTACATTGTTAATGTACGGTAAACGGCCCTTAAATATTGGTTCATGTCATAGATAAAGTTGTGTATATATGTATGTGTGTGCATGTGTGTGTATGTATATATGTATGTGTTACAGTTGGAGATTCAAATGAGAATATCTTCCGTTTATAAAAAAAACAAGAACACATTTTTTTTCAAACGGCAAAACCAAAGAATTCATTAAAACACAAGTTACAAAACACGGGGCAGAACCCAACCTCACAGACAAGCGAAAGCCAAAGAACAAAACAAGGAAAAAAACAGCCCCACAGCAGAAAATAGAACATAGTAGTGTGTGAGCAACTTGGCCAACGACCTAGGTTGTTATAGGTTGCTAAAGGCTGCCGACTTCAATTCTCTAATTTTGCATCATATGTGATTGAGCACGACATCACATGTACTTGATTATAGTAAAATGACGTTCCTGTATTTTTATAAAATGAAGACATTCTCCTTTGAATCTTTATATAGTGAGAGATTCAAATAGAAAGGCTAAAAATCATGAGAATGTAAGAGAGGAAAGTTAAAGAAAGATTCATATGTGAATCATTGTAAAAAAATATCATTTGTAAGTTTCTTATATGATCTTTTTAATGGATTCACATATAAACTTTCTTTCTTATATTCTCACGCTTCTTAACCTTCTTATTTAAACTAGTCACTCTAAACACACACACACACACACACATTCAAATAAAATTCATGCGTATGACACACGATATCTATGATTTTCTTAGTATTTAAAATTTGCATGTCGGGTACTGCCTGGATAAGAATAACTACCCATCCATGTTCGTTTTCTTGGCTCTTGCTATCTTGGAATTCATGTAATATTCTTATCACATTATGTTCAATGCAACAGCGACACATAAGATTTATTACCAAGTATTTGTTGACTACAATAACAGTATATTTATCATTGATAGTAGGGTCGGTGATATGGATAAACTTATAGAGATTTATTCATGCAAACTATTTATTTTATAAAGTTTTGTGCGGTATATTCGATTTGCATCTTAAATATTGATTTGATAGACCCAGTAACCATAATATTTGTCGTTGTCAAAAAGACATATTACCAACCAAAGAATATTCATGAATACGTTTTAGCTGTCACAACCAAATTAACATGTTAAAGTGGTCACAAATGCTTAATTATATTTTTATATTTATAAGATCAATAATCGTAAGTCTTATACAAACATTAAATAATAGCTTTTAGGTTTATGATTTTTAATAAAATAATGTATGTGTAGCATACTGATTATTTATTAGTTAAATATTCACATAGATATATTAATTAAAGTATTAATTAATTATGGTCTAATCCAAGTTTGGCTATATATGGTACTTTTACTTACTTTTTGCATATTAAGAAAGAGTGACGACCATTTTTTAGAAAAAAATATAACTTTGTAATAATTGACGATCAAACAAAACAGCATACAATTTAAATATTGATATCTATTGCTTGTCTTCACGAAATAAAATATATATTTGAATTTATTGTTTAATAATAACCAAATGATTATAATTCACTATAACAACACGAAAATTAATTATTTTTACTAAAATAAAGCTTAATATTCGATCTCATTTTAGTTAATTTTCAATATTAAGAAGAAACAGAAATTTCGTAGAAATTTCATTAAAATGAAATGAAATTTATATTAATTATTGTTTCGAAAAACAATGGTTAAAAATCATCATTTATCGTCTGATGTAAATTTCTTATCTATTTAAGGACCTTGTAGAATGTTTCGTAGATAACCAGTTATTTCATAATGCCGTGAATTTTTTTAACTTAATATCCACATTATCTATTAAAGTTACATGTCATCAGATAAATAACTACAATAACGCAATACTATCAAATCGCGGAGCCAAGCAGAAATTCAAAAGTATTGTTTCTTTATCAATTATATCATTCAAATCTTCAATGTATAAAAAGTTTGCTTCAAATCCTAAAATAATAATTTTGAAAGCTGGTTACTAGAACTAGGAATCACATCACGACTAGTTCTATTGGAAACATTACTTTTTGTAAAGATGGTCATTAATTATGATAATTATCATCATATCTTTATTAGAGTAAATTACATGTTTGGTCTATGTATGTAGTTTCCACCAAATATCGTTTTTATTTTGAAATGATCACATTTTTTTTTGTTACTATGGTTGCTATTATGTCACACTTTTGTATTTGATAGCCATGATTTTTAGGTGCACTTGTAAATACAGGGTGTTTTTTTCGACACACATATGGTTATCAACTATTGAATTTTGCTATTATGTCACACTATTGCTAAATTTTGTAATAAGCGTGAAAAATGGTTATCAACTATTGAATGAGAAATGAATGAACACTAGAATTAGATGCACCGAGATAAGATAAACTAAATCAATTCCTTTTTTTTAAGCCACAATTCATATAAAGGTATTTAATTAAATGTAATCAACGGTTCAAAAGTACTTCTCACAAAAAATAACACTTTCTCACGTGATTCCTTGTTTGGTTGAAGATGGGACATATATGGAATACATATATATATTGACCAATCTCCTTATCTTGTATTCATCGTTTTTTCTAGTCAGTTGTAACGTTCACGTCTCAATTAGTTCAATATCTGCTTTAGAGTCGGTGACAAGACCAACACATCAAATTCAAAATAGAGGTATTTGTGGACAACCCAAATACTTGAAACTTTTTAACTGAGAACTAATGGTAAGGTCGCTGATTTAGATTTTTAGAGAATCTTTGATAAAGACGTATTATTGATAAAGTTTTAGTATAAGTTGTTTTATCTATTGTAAAAGTCCACTAGATTTGTTGTTACTAAAAGAGATTAGTTACTATTGTATAGAACTCTATTTGAAATCAAAATTATAAATTACGGGGCGAATTTTATTTTTTGAGATAACATCTGTTTAAATATTCCTTAATACAATAATATTGAGTTCATGGATGTCTAATTTGATTTGTTTCTATTTTTTCATTTTATTATTGTAAAATGCTTGTAAAGAAAATAATGAAATAAAAACTCTAAATATACTAAATCCAAAATTAAATTACTTTAGTTAATTTACCAAGTACAATTACTTTTTTCCTTTTCTAGAACAAACATAAGTAAAAGGGCTAGGGCCACAAAATATATTAATATAGGTGTTAAATAAAATATTATGAGATTATTGATTTTCCCTTCATTTTAACCGGATTATAATAACTTAACATTTTTATCATATATTATACAACCTGTGAAATAAGGATTATGTTCGAAAAAAAATACCGAACAAATAAGTGATAAGGTCTTTGGAAGGATGTGGATAGTATCCCATTCATTACAGATTCAAATCCTTTCGTGCACATTTTATGACCAAGCTTAGTTTCATATGATCGAATTTCAGTTACAAATTGCTAAAGATATAGTCTAGCCAAATATGTAAACGATATAAAAAAGATACCGAACAAATCACGAGTCTAGATTCATCTATTCTACATAACCAAAAACAACATCCACGTCACTTCGTGGGGCCCCGAAGCCATGTGGGCCAAGGCTAGTAAGCCAAATAAGCACACGCATGACCGTCCTTAAAGCCATCACTCGCTTCAATCCAACGGCTATTGTTTCATCTTCTATTATTTTTGGACAAAGTTACAACTTTAATCCTTCAAGTTTTGTTTATAAGTCATAACCCGCCTCCTATTTATCAATAACTATTTGCTTCTCAAAGAAAAGTTTTGACGACTGTAACTTCCAACCAGATTTTTTGTTGTGATAAAGAATATCAATCTAAAAAAAGTAAAAACACTTTAAATTCTTATAATAAATGGTGGAATTTAATGTAAATTAAAATAATATGTTAGTTGGATACATTTACAAGTATTACTATTATGTAATTACATAACCATATGAAAAGGTTAATAAAAATATAAAATAGAGAATCTTTTGTACGAGTAAGATCCAATTTGGCTAATGAAAGTTTGCGGCTTTGATTGCTCAAAGATTGTAGCTTTGACCAGTCAAAATTCATGGTTATGCCAAAAATAGAAATGTAATTTTATAACTGTTACAAATAGGCCGAAAACGGATTCATATATTAATTATTTTTATCTGATTCATATATGAACTATAAGTTCATACATGAACTTCTGTAATTCATATATATGTTCATATAAAAACCTGTGTATATCACATATTAACTATTTTTAACTAATTCATATATGAATTATACGTACCTACGTAAACTATACGTTCATCCATGAACTATACGTTCAGACATGAATCTCTGTAATGAAGCTGGGAATTCACATATTAATTATTTTTAACCGATTCATATATGAACTATTAGTTCATAAATTAAGCTCTGTAATTCATATATACGTTCATATATGAACGTGTGTAATTCACATACTAACTATTTTTAATTGATTAATATATGAACTATACGTTCATACATAAACCTTAGTAATTCATTTACATGTTTATATATGAACTATAGAGAAAGGTTCAAATAAGAAGTGCTAATACGAAATAGAGAAGTGATCTCCACCACTCACCCGGTCAATAAAGGTGGCTTTGACCGGTTACGGTGGACGCGATCACTGGGGATTGACGCGATTCATGGGAGGGTGGAGATTATTAAAGGAGGAGACTGGTCAAAGCCGCCTTTATTAACCGGATGAGTGGTGGAGATCATTTCTTTACTTCTCATTTTTTTAGCACTTCTCATTTGAACGTAATACATGAACTATATGTTCATACATGAACCTCTATAATTCATATATGTTCATATATGAACCTACAAATTAATATATTAACTATTTTAAGTGATTCATATATGAACCATACGCTCATACTTGCACCTCCGTAATTTATATATGTGTTCGTATATGAATCTGTGCAATTCACATATTGACTATTTTTAGTTAATTCATATATGAACTATACGTTCATACATAAATATTTGTAATTCATATATACGTTCATATATGAACCTACGAATTCACATATTAATTATTTTAACTGATTTATATATGAACTATAAATTCATACATGAACCTATGTTATTGATATATAGGTTCATATATGATCATGTGTAATTCACATATTAACTATTCCATTTCCATCAATGTTTTCCAAAATTTATATATGTTGGTTAAAATTAAATTATGCTAATATTTTTCAACTAATTTTGATTACTTTTTGAACCAGGGATGTGCCCAACAAAAGGCTGGAGGGGATTTGATTCCCAGTACCCGTCGAGGAGGTGTGGCCCGGGGAATGAACATGTTGAGGTTGTGAAAGTGGGGCTAGGGCATGTATTACTTCCCAACCCCACTGTCATATCTACTGGTTGAGTGTTTGGTGTTTGGTATGATTATAACATGACTGATCATATTGGTAGAGGTGTTTGGTAAGTGGGAAACGATTGTATTGAAAGGTTAAAATAACTATTTAACGTTATTAATCATATGAGGAAAGTTATTTTACAACCCAGTAAAAGGTTACAACCCGTACAACCTTCATCTAAACCATTCATTTTAGCCTATTCATTATGATTAATTACTTGATGTTGGGTTCTTATGGGTATCCTCGGATCGAACTGACTCGAGGATTATCTCAGATCTATCAAACCTCGCTGGTTTGATATATCTCATAGGTTAATCAAACTGATAAAAACCTATGCGATAAAAACACGCTGTTTTGATCTTATTTGTGCGGAAGCGATAAAAGCTAAAAACCCATTAAGCCTAATGATCTTTTAATCGTTATAGTTTTAATCCTATTAGTTTGGTTTAGATCAATTTTACCTGGTTGCTTGAGAATAGATCCACCAATGATCGACCAACGAACGTTCCTCTAGCAGAACTGTGAAACCCGAATAACAAAAATCTGGAATCCGACGGGGGGGTGGTCGGCCGCCGGTTTTGAGAGAGAGAGGGAGGAGGAGGAAACTGAAACTGATTTCTTGACTGAAAAGCTACAATTTTTCCTTAACCCATAAGCCTTATTTATATGGAGGAAAAATACAGTTTGTATAAGATTCAGTTTCCTTTTTATAATTATCTCTAATCCTTTTTCCTTTTAATTAGCTGGAAAAGAATTTGCATACGATAATTATGATTTATATATTTAATATATAAAATCTTATCAATTAACTATTATATATTTATTTATCTAATAAATATATAATATCCTAATTAATTAATAACCCTCCAACTTTGGTAATTCTGACTGTAATTACCCAATTGATTTATAATACACTATTATAAATCCTAACTCTTCATTTCGGGGTTTCATTTAACTTGTTCGACTTATAGGTCCTCACAGGTGTGACCCTCAAGTGTCTTGTAACATTGGATGTGTAATCACTTGGTTTGTCAACTCTGCACATAATTCCTAACAGACTCCCACTTGTGCAAGTTGGCAATACCACCTTTGACTATACGGACCTAAGGAGGCCCCTAGACAGGCACTTAGGCTGACCAGGTTACAAGAACTCTTATACCCAGACTGGTGATATAAGCATTCCATAAGGAATTGGTATCTATGAAACTACTGTTCATTGATTGGGTATATCTTGGCTTTTCCCTTTGCATCGCGATATTTCATCTATGAGTATGAGCTTGGAAAGTGTCAACTCTAAATACTCAAGATTCTGTTCTCTTGATTATCTGACTTTCACTGATAGGTAAACGACAAAGAACTAATCAGTTCGTTTGGGCATGGCCATGCACTTCATCAGTATACTTAGTCAGTCAAGATGGGCCCAGAAATATCTCTCTCCTAAGAAGAGGTGCAAATCCCATCTTGCATATCTGCCTTTAACACCACGGCTTCCGCTGAATCTAGTTACACCCTTTATAGCCACCCTGTTACGGCGTAGCGGTTGAGTGTACTAAGAATTCAGTAGTCCTCATGATATCAAATCAGATACCTCAGGTGATAGGGACAACCACTGTGAGATTCACTTATGACTTTACTCCAAGAAGCAATCTCAACCGCGGATCACGTCCGATATTTGCTACTCTATCAAATATCTGTGCAACTTTCAGTCTACAACACTTGTAGCTGTTATTCAGCAACTGATCATAACTACCTAAAAGTTCACAATGACTTTAACGCCTTATCATGCTCCCACAATGATAAGTTGTCACGGACAGGTTTTGAATGAAAAATCGGAGACTGATTTCATTCCTGGATATATTAAAACATGCAAAAATGTGAAAGTGATAAAGAAATTAATCTTGTATAGTCCATATTACACGCTGTAATAATAACAAGATTGAATGTCTTTTCTTTAATAACTTTCATAATGTCTATTTAACGTTTGTTAAAATACTGGTCTAAAATAAAGTATCACCTATCTTTAATTTAGACCCTTTGATTAAAGTTTACCAATCTAATCAAAGTGATAACCAAAAACACAAGTTTGTTTATAGGATCTACTTGTATTTGCTAATTATTGTTTTGCAAACACCTTATAAAAACAATAACTAGACTTTTGTCATATTCCATGAACTTGGAGACCTGGACTAACTTCCAGTTCCTGAATATGTAAGACTGCAACTTTCCTTAGTCGCTGTGTAGATGAATGATTTCTACCTGAAATCTGATTCCATTTGCAATGCTGGCAAATCTACTGGAATCCTATATTTTAATCCAACACTTTAATTATTGATTTCTAAGGTCGGTCACGACCTTTGTTTCATGGGTCCTGAAACCTTCATCCTTTTTGACTAAAAAGGGTAAATTATATCTTATGAATTCTTATCCTACCTGGATTTATGTATTCCGAGATATATCAATAATTGTATCTTTTATTCTTCACCTGAGACTAGATAGAGAATAAATTGGGCTCCCACTTGCTTGTATAAAAACTAACTATTACTCGTAATTTATTATTGACTTAGTCAAAACTTTGATTAGTCAATCCTAATCTCAAGTAATTAACCTTGAGAATTTCCCTTTATGAAACTTAACTGGATTTGGTCAAATCCTGATTCCAGATCTTGGTATCTTTCTAGTTTCATAAATACTGTTATTAACGCCATCTGAGTTAATATCCTAAATTCTCCTTTTTTCAAAACATTTGAATAGAAATTGATCAAACTTGATTACTTAATCCTGAGAATTTCCTTTTATAAAACTTAACTGGATTTGTTCAAATCCTAATTCCAGAACTTGGAATCTTTCTAGTTTTATAAATACTGTTATTAACGCTATCTGAGTTAATATCTTAAATTCTCCCCTTTTGATCACAAAACTATTATTCATAAATGTTTTATTCTCAAAAACACATTCCTATAGAATCTCGTGTGTTTTGATAGTTTTTATACAAATCACTTCAATTTTATCAAAGTAATTATAACAGGCATCAACTAGGATCATACAGATATAAGAATATCAGGCACAATCAGATATTTCTATGTCAAGACAATAACTTTTGAAAATAAAACCATCGAATTATAAAATATAATTATCCAAACATTGTTTAAAACATAAACCCCCAAAATAACTGTTTTAAAACTATAAATTCAAAAAAAAAATGTCTTGACTTAAATTATCTCGTACTTAAGATCCTTGGCAACTCCTGGGCACTTCACTTCATTTCTGACCTCCTGCAATAATCATTTGCTCTAGGTATCAGTATACTTGTAAGCTAACAAGTAAGAAGTGACAAAATAAAGCAATCATAAATTTTCTGAGGTTTGCATACCTGCTTCATGACGCTTAGGGCAGTTTTGCCTCCAATGACCGATCTCGTTGCATATGAAGCAGCGATTTTCGGTTCTAGCTTTGTTTGGCTTAACCTTCTTGCCCTTGCCCTTGCCCTTGCCTTTCTTGGGTGCACTCTGGATGGCCTGGACTGGTCCTTTTCCTTTACTGGTGCTAGCATGCCCATTCTTCTTTTTCACCCCTCCGTCTTTCACCATCAAGACATCCTTGGTCTTGTTCTTGTTCCCCATATTCAGTTCAGCTGTCTTTAGCATGGAGTGCAACTCTGCTATAGTTTTCTCCATGTTATTCATATTGTAATTGACTACGAAGGGCCTGTAGTCTTCTGACAGTGAATTGAGTATGGTGTCTGTTGCTAGCTGCAACGGAACAGGATGACCAAGCCTCTCCAGATGATCTAAGTGCCGTTTCATTTTCATGACATGGTCACTTACTGATGTCCCTCTTACCATCTTGCACTCATTGAATGCTTTGGTGGCATCGTAGCGTTCTGTACGAGCCTGAGTCTGAAACATGTCCCTCAGCTGGCGGATCATGTCGTAAGCATTCGTATTTATGAGCCCGCTTGTAGATCTGGGCTCATGGTTGCTAGCATCAGACAGGCGACATCAAGGAGATCATCCGAGTGCTTCTTGTGGGCATTTCTGGCAGCAGCCGGAGCGTTTGCCGGAGGTGCCTCCCCAAGTGGCTCTTCTAATACATACCACTTTCTCTCATGTCTGAGCACAATCATCAGATTGCGCTCCCAGTCGAGAAAGTTAGAGCCGGTCAGTTTATCCTTCTCTAGGATAGATCGGAGGGAAAGATTGTTAGTGCTGGTAACAGTGCTTGCCATCTACACAAAATAAAACTTTTGGTCTTAGCAACTGTAAATAGACTAATTTCCAATAAAATATCAATAAACCCTTAAATGATCTATTTATTGGACTAGGATCCTTATTTCATACGTCCTGATGTGCGTAATGTTCTTGCTCCACCAGACCCGTATTTATTTCGGTAGGTAAGGACTTTTACCAATCATATCTAACTGACATGACTCCTAGATCTTTTTCGGGACCATGGCAACTAACTGTGCATGTTTTAGTCCCTCTTAGTGCTTTTTGGCCCGGTACCACCCGGTGAACTTTATAGTACCAAAACAGATCTCACCATTTTGGGACCTGATCACTATACTCTGGCCGGTACCACCCGGAGATAATTCGCAGAGTTATGTAACCCCTTCAGCTTCAGTTTGAACACAGACGTTGAATGTGTGATCACTTACAACGCCTATGTACTTTACGCCGAAGGTGCCCCTAGATGGGTTGCACTACTGATCTATGATTTTCGGGGTTTTGAAAAACTTTATTTCCAGGCTTTTGAAAAACTGATTGTTATAAAGGCTACTTATGTTTTAAACTAACTGTTTCAAACATACATGTAATTTTTAAACCAACTGTTCTAAAATTAGTTGCTAATTAAAACTAACTGTTTTAACAGCACACCTAGTTGATTAAAACTAACTGTTTTTGTCAACTTGCCTTTTATAAAACAATCATCTATAGGTCTTAAAACGAAAAATATCGTTTTGAAAAGTTTAACGAAACTAATAGTAAAACCTATATTCCTTTTGTGATATAAACTAGTTTTAAAATAACAACTTTATTTAAAACTACTGACATGCAAGATATCACAAATAATCAAGCAATTAAACAAATAATCGCATAACGACTAATTATAGTTTTTGCCAACGTTTCCTAGGGACCAATAATGACCTATTCTACTAAAAGCTTCAAAACTCGCGTAGCTCCCACTGGCCTCGCCATGTTTTGTTAGTACTCCGGTAGTGATGAAGTAGCTCCCACTGGCCTCGTCATCCCGAAAGAATAACACAGATTTCTATCCTAAGGTCATTATTACATAAGGGGTTGTAAATGGCACGCAGGCCTCCCCGCAAATATGTCAAGGGTCTAGGTTGGCAAAACACTATAATAGATATATATGTAAAAACAAACTGAAATCCATATATCGAGCTCAAGCAATTACGTAAATATATATGCAATAAAAGCAATCTTATAATTACGAGTAATAAACTGGATCCGTTAAAATTATTTTGTTTCAATTATCGCAAAACTTGGTTTTATAACTGATTCGAAAAACAAACTGTTTTATGAATCCTAAAAGAAAAACTTTAGACTGAAGAACGGTTTTAACTTAAAACTGAGATTTATAATAAATCTTAAAACAAAAACCATTTAATCCTTTTACCCAAAAATATTAAACTGGTTTTAACGATCCAATTTTATAATACTGGCCTTAGTGTTTTAATTGGTTAGTAAAAACACGATATTAGGCTTAGTTGGAAAAAATTTATAAAAGGTTATTAAATTGGAAAAACCAGAAACAAAAATTACTTGATAAAATTTCCAAGTAAGCTTATTTTGGATAAAATATCTTAAAACCAAACGAGCTTTTCTGGGTCATAACTTGGTCCAAAGAACTGGGCTTTTGGGCCCAAAAACGGAAAAACCCTAGGTACAATCCGCGGTCAAGAACCGCCGTCTACCACCATCGTCTTGGTGGCATGGCTGTAGTTGGTTGATTTTCCGGTACCGCCACCACGACGCTATGGTGCGGTTGTGGCCACCATCGATTACCGCAAAAGGCTGTCACCACCACACGCTGGTGGTGTTGCCGTGGTCTATCCACAATCCGGCTACGGCCGATCGTGGTGTGGGTTTTGATCGAATGCGGTACCACCACCACTAGGCGTGGCCGTGAGGCAGCCAGTGGTGGTTGGTCTGGCGGCGACCATCGCCACCGCCTTGGCTTGGCTTTAGGGCAGCCGGCGGTGGATGGTTGTTTTCTCTCGTTACTAACAACGCTACGCACCACCATTACCGATAGTGGTTTCTGGTGGTCGAGAACACCGCCGCCACCATCACGGTGGTTTTGGCCAGGCGTCTGCCGCCACCGCTAGCTGCGGTTTGGCCGGGCATCTGCCGCCTCCGGTTCCGGTGATCGCAAACAATACCATTGCCGCCCTCTGTCGATTAGCAATGGTAGTAGCTCCGGGCTACCACCGCCGCCGCGATCCTGATTGGAAAAACATCGACGCCACCACCACCACAATCGGTGGTGTGGTGGTCGTCTCTCGATCGGCCTGGAGACACCGTCCAGCGGCTGTTTTTGACAATCGACACCACCACCACCACAAACGGTGGAGCGGTGGTGGTTTCCGTTCAAGGCTGACGCCGTTATAGCCGCTGATTACGATTGCTACCACCGTAATCCGGCGATCTCCACCGAACTGGTGGTGATGCCGATGAAACATCCGCAATCCGGCCAAAACCGGACGCGGGTTTGTTCCTGGATGCGATCGGTCTCGGCCATCGCATAAAACCGCTACCACCACGCTGGTGGTTGGGTTGCGATCATCAGTCACCGCCGCTACCCTCAATTGAATACCATTGATTATCGCCGGCCACCACCACGCTGGTGGTTTGGCCCTGGCGTCGACTGCGGTCCGGCCACCACCGATCTGGTGGTGGTTCGCGTTGGTTTTGAGCTCGGGTTTTTCGAGTGTTAAAAAAATCAAGAATTTTATATGTAAACCATTATATAAAAAAAAAGATTCAAGAAACAATTTTTAACGGATCACATATAAACATGTATAAACTAATAACTAAAAACGATTTATAACAATGGCTCTGATACCACTGTTGGGTTCTTATGGGTATCCTCGGATCGAACTGACTCGAGGATTATCTCAGATCTATCAAACCTCGCTGGTTTGATATATCTCATAGGTTAATCAAACTGATAAAAACCTATGCGATAAAAACACGCTGTTTTGATCTTATTTGTGCGGAAGCGATAAAAGCTAAAAACCCATTAAGACTAATGATCTTTTAATCGTTATAGTTTTAATCCTATTAGTTTGGTTTAGATCAATTTTACCTGGTTGCTTGAGAATAGATCCACCAATGATCGACCAACGAACGTTCCTCTAGCAGAACTGTGAAACCCGAATAACAAAAATCTGGAATCCGACGGGGGGGTGGTCGGCGCCGGTTTTGAGAGAGAGAGGGAGGAGGAGGAAACTGAAACTGATTTCTTGACTGAAAAGCTACAATTTTTCCTTAACCCATAAGCCTTATTTATATGGAGGAAAAATACAGTTTGTATAAGATTCAGTTTCCTTTTTATAATTATCTCTAATCCTTTTTCCTTTTAATTAGCTGGAAAAGAATTTGCATACGATAATTATGATTTATATATTTAATATATAAAATCTTATCAATTAACTATTATATATTTATTTATCTAATAAATATATAATATCCTAATTAATTAATAACCCTCCAACTTTGGTAATTCTGACTGTAATTACCCAATTGATTTATAATACACTATTATAAATCCTAACTCTTCATTTCGGGGTTTCATTTAACTTGTTCGACTTATAGGTCCTCACAGGTGTGACCCTCAAGTGTCTTGTAACATTGGATGTGTAATCACTTGGTTTGTCAACTCTGCACATAATTCCTAACACTTGATTCATCAACGATTGTTGATTTTATGCAATAATTTTACATGTAATGCATAACATTTTCATTAAATGCATAGACAAACATGAAATGCTTATTGTTTCATGAATGAGATGACTTTCCCAAGATACTTTCATGAAACACAATACATCCCATGTTAGTTTATGCCTTTAATGCATTTTAGGTAAGATTATTGCATGAATTGAGGAATCAATCATAATTAATGGGCTAAATGAATGGTTTAGATGAAGGTTGTATGGGTTGTAACCTTTTACTGGGTTGTAAAATAACTTTCCTCTTAATCATATAACAGTTATATATATAACATAAATATATAATATAGGTGAAGAATCGTATATAAAGTTGAGTTTAACGTAAGAACCGTGAACATGAATCTGAACCATTGATTGCTTTTAATCCGATGTCCTCCCATTAAGTACTTTGTAGAAAGAAATTGATCCAAGACTTTTGAAGGCATCTCATCCTAATATGCATCTAATTCTCATTTAATGATTGATAAATAACTTTTCACCTTTAATCATTTACCTCAACTTCTCATTAAAAACAACCTATATATAGTATCAAATAAATATGTACATGTATAGAAAGGTTCAAATGAGAAGTGCTAAAAAAATACGAAGTAGAGAACTGATCTCCACCATTCATCCGGTCAATAAAGGTGGCTTTGACCGGTTACGTTGGACGCGATCACGGATTGACGCGATTCATGGGAGGGTAGAGATTATTAATGAAGGGGACCCGGTCAAAGCCACCTTTATTGACCGGATGAGTGGTGAATATCATTTCTCTACTTCTTATATTTTTGGCACTTCTCATTTGAACTTAATAGTGTACATTATATATGTATCATATAATATATCCTTAGAGTTAAGTTCCGGTGAGACCAAGGTTTTTTGGTGAGACCGGTGAGACCAACATATTTTACTTCAAACTTCACATCAAAACATTTGTGAAGGTAAAAAAAATTGAACATTCATCGTTAAAACATACTAAAAAAAACTATCGAAAAAAAATTCCAAAAAAGGGTTAAAAAACGAAACCTTCACAGCAGTTTTTTTTTGTGAAGGTTCGCATTATATATATGTAACCTTCACAGAACTGGAGCTGTGAAGGTTTCGTTTTTTAGCTTATTTTCGATATTTTTTTGCATCGAAAGTGAATTTTAGGTCTGTGTATTCGAGTTTTATGTACATTCACGGTGTTTTTTTGTGAAGTTTCATACGTTAGGTATTGGTCTCACGCGGTCTCACGATAACAGCTTGGTCTCACCTGATCCTAAGTCTATATCCTTATATTATATTATATCATATTAAATATATATAATATATTCTTATAATAGTATATTATATCCGTTCAAAAATAATAGTATATTATATCATACTAAAAATATACAATATATTCGTATAATATTTATATTCATTTATACATACACCACAAACAATTAAATCTTTGAGATGAGAAACAATTGCAAATTCATCGAATCTCAAGGGACCAAACTGTAACATTCTCGCATTTATAAACCGCGTATCATCTTTCATTGGCTTCTTTAATTCCCATCATCACTACCACAAAATACAAATTCACAAAAACACACACAAAACCAACTTCCAACTTCAAATTCAAACCTTCATAAAAAATGGCTTCTTCTTCTTCATCATCACTCTCTCTAAGGATCCTCTTAATCTCCGCCGGCGTTGTATCGGTGGCCATGGCGACGACCTTCTGCTTTCCGGCGATGTTAAACTTCGCCCTCTACCATGAAATCTGGTCCGTTATACTCTCCTGGCTCAGGCCGCCGTATCTATACATCGTAATCAACGGAATCATCATTACAATTGCGGCATCTTCGCGCTTTCACCGAGACCTCTACGACCACTACTATAACATCGATGATCAATCTCAGCCGTTAGATCTGCCGTCGGAGCTTCCGCCGATGGTGATTCTGCCGAGATTTCATAGCGTAGAGATTACGCCAGTGGTGTACGATAGCGAACGTACTACGGAAACGGCGTATGATAGCGAACCTCCTCTTGTGGATGTCGTTGAGACGGTTGCGGTGAACGGTTCGGAGTTTGTTACGGACGAATCGGAAGACAAGTTCGTGATATCGAGATCCGATTGGATTCTACCAGAGCTGGTGATGAAACCGCTTCCACCGGCGGATGAAATTATACCAGAATTCGATTCTCCGGCGAGAGAGAAGATGCTCGTGAGTTCCAGATTCGCTCATCAACGGAAATTATCAACAAAATCCAATCCTGAAGGTAAATTCTTACAAAATCACAATTTGAACGAATTTTCGAAAATTATCAACAAAATTCAATCCTGAAGGTAAATTTCTACAAAATAATTGCTAATTGGATATCTACAACCAGCATAAAATCACAAATCTGAAATAATTTTCGAAACTTTCAATATCAATTTTTCCTAAATCGAATCGTTCTTAAACCGTAGCATGATCTAAACTTCACTTTTCACCGTTTCACGGTGCCGGAAAACTACTACTAATATTCATCTTATAACGACGTCGTATTGCACAGGTGTGAGATCGCTAAGAGTATCAAAACCTAGAAAGCATGAGACGTTGGAGAACACATGGAAGACGATCACCGACGGCCGTCACATACCGCTTAACCGGCACCTCCGGAAATCGGACACCTTCGAAAACCACCACCACCTCCACCACGCGCCGCCGTCGGACGGTTACTCCGGCAAACACGGACCGCCGTACACGGCGGCGGAGGATAATAATAGTGTGATGAACAAAGCATCAACGTTCAACGACCGTACCACCACCGCCGCCGCCGGCGCCGACTACGACACCGAGAACCGCCACCACCGCCACCGCGTTCTGACGTCGAAAAACTCGATGACGTCATCTGGCGGGAAGCTGAGGAAAGAAGGATCGCTGAGTCACGACGAGTTGAATCGGCGAGTCGAAGCGTTCATAAAGAAGTTTAACGATGAGATGAGGCTACAGAGGCAGGAATCGTTAAAGAGATACATGGACATGATTAACAGAGGGGCAGAATAGGAATTTCACAAAATCAGAAAAAAAAATATTCAACTGAAAAATACAAAAAGAAAAAGAAAACAAATACAAAATAGACTTTTCAAGAAAGGTTGATGTTATTTTTATTTAAAAAGGGATTTTTTGGGTATTTTTGTACATTGGCAGTTTGTAGTTCAAATTTGGAGTACATGATAGTTTTTTTTGTTTGTATAAAGTATGTTTTTTTTTTTTTTTTTTGTGAATATATATTATATTTTTTGCTTTTGGTTATAGTTTCATTTTGTGATGGTTATATTTATAAAACATGGTTTGTGTCTTCGTGAATGAATGTTATATTGAATTGGGCATTTATCAGAATATTTATTGAGTAAACCAGTACAAGTAGGAGTCATCGATCTAACTAGACAAGAGTATTTTGTCATTCTCACTTATCAGATAAGACACTTGTTTCTTTCCTTTGTTCTTTTATTGGGAAGGATTTTCGATTCTTGTTATGTTTTTTGATATGTTAAGTGTTTGTGAATCGGTAAATGTTTTGTAAATGGTCTCTAATGCCGATGTTGGAGCGGAGAAATCGGGATAACGATTTCAGTAATATGTATAAGATCATTGATTAATATGATTTACATATATTCATGTATAATATTTTGAGTTTTATGGCATTTCTGACAATTTCTCTAAAATAAATAAAATAAAAATACGAGAACTCTTTTTCTCCAATTAATCCGTTAAAAAGTTAAATAAAATAGAAAAAGAAAGGATAAAATTTTCGAAATTTAGAAATTTATTTAAGATATTATGTTATGAAAAAAATTATTTAAGTTTGTTAGAGTTTTAAATGTAGGGAATGTTTAATGATATGTATATTAATGCTGTAATCTTCAAAATATAAAAGTTATCATAGTTGAATATAACTCTTTAAATGAAATGTAATTTTGATTTTCTACTTTAAAATATTTATAAATAATATGTCGGTTATAGCTTCTTAAACCAACTTTCTAAATCAACTTTTGAACTATTAAATGTATAAGTAGATAAAATCGAATACTACTATTAAAGTTGCTTCCTACAACTTACTTTCTACCATATTTAAATCGTGCCATTCTTCATTCATGAAAACGTATCTAAAATATTGTTCATTCTATTACTAACAATTAGAATAAACACTAACTATTTTTTCTAAATATTTAAAATAACATATATTGATTAAAATAAGTGAGGGTTAACAATCTTGAAAACCACACATTTATTACATAAATTTCTACATAAATAACACAATTTTTTACATTAATATAAAATTAAAAAGTATAACCAAAGATATTTGATACTAATACCGTTTAAAAGAATTGAAAACATCAAATATTTTTAGAGTATAAAATGTTATAATTCAAAATAATCAACCAATAAAATTTGACACTAGTTGGCATGGCCTTTGGACCATTTGCATCAATACAATACCAACTCATCTTTCTAATGTATCATATCAGCTTTGTAATAAACCTTCACATCAATGCAATCTTACTCATCTTTTACACCACTTTCTAAAGTTGTTCACACCAACAATTATTTATATAAAACAAGTATTTATATGAGTTAAAAAAGAGGAAAAAAAGAAAAAGAAAAACGGAAGTGGCTCCCACACTTTACACTTGAAAGACCTTGCAATATTTGAAAGTCTTACAAGTTCTTACGAGGCTTCTTACTTAGGTGGCAATATCATCTCACTTGCAAGATTGATGTTATGTTCCGTTTCTCATAACGGAAGGATAAACTGTCGACACTACTAGTCTACTAGTTCAAAAGGCGCTCCACCATTGGGTCGGACCAACATAGGCATTAGAAACCCCAATGGGGCAGCCTACCGGTTAAGGTTTGGTGTTGGGGAAAAACCCACCAAAGTTCGAATCCGGGGGTGAGCAACCAGCGGCCGCTGAGTATTAATCACAGGGAAGCATGCTTTAGCTCTCGGTAAAAATTACCAAGGATGTAGTCTGGGCAAACCCAGGTGAACCTTATAAAAAAAAAAAAACATAGGCATTAGACCATTTGGGCATGGTTAGGCATATAACACAAAATTAACAATTTTCTTTTATTTTTAAATTAAATCGAAAAATCTATGAATATATTGAATCAAAATCCTTTTAGATATCCCCCCCCCCCCCCTCTCTCTCTATCTCTCTCTCACACACACACACATAGGGTTGGGTTCTTGTGAGAAATTGAGGTTAGCGCGAGAAACGTGAGAAGCGGTTAATTATCAACCGTTGGATGCACATTAGGATGAGATGCACCTAGATAAGATGCATTGAGATACACTAGATCAATTTTCTTCTAAAGTGAGATTTAGATTCATTCTTACTTCTCCTAGCGTCAAGTCAACTTCTCACACGATCTTTCGCATACATATCTATAGGTAGAAATTCAAAGAACACTTGATCACTTATTTGTGAAAACGTAGGAACACTCTTATCATATATGATAGTACACGTGAGAGGACTTGTCAGCGTGCAAACGACATCCTATGCAACTTAGATCGTCCCAAAAGTCATATGCATCTCTCATTTAGTATCACATTTGATTATTATTGTATCGCATCAACAACACTCTTATCATGTCTGACAATACACATGAGAGAGCCTACTAGTGTAAGAACGACTTGGCCTACAACCTAGGTCGTGCCAAAGATCATCCGTGTCTCTGATTTAGTACCACATGTATATTCTATGTGATTGAATATAGCATCACATGTGATTAACTATATTAAAGGACGTTCTTCTGTTATCGTAAAATAAAGATGTTTTGGTTTGAACTCTTCCATATGTGTGTATATATATGTCCATAATTTGAGAATCTATAATAATTATGATAACATTGCGAATGTGACACCTGAGAGTGCGCCACGTGACATATTGAGATTGAATAATACCGAATGTTGTATTATTCAGTTTGTATATTGTATTATTCACCTTGAATAATGCATAACATCCCATCTGAATAATATTGCATTATTCAGACTGAATATGAGTCAAACAGGACATGTGACACGTTCTCGACCGTCCTCCTGTTCGTAATCAAAATTGAGTTTTCATTTGAACCTAACCCTATATGCGTGTGTGTTCATACATAAGTACTGGAGATTTATTCGTTCGGGCCAGCCTGAGTTGCCCCTAAATAAGGTTCTTTTTCTCCAACAGGCTCGATAAAACAAACCAACTTTTTTTTCGGTTCTTTGATATACAACATGCCCTTTCATCCCCTACGTAGGCCTAATTGCCCACCAACCTAAAAAAGTCTTCGACCTTGTTAGAGAAATAACCTATATATCATTCAAATTAAAATTTAAACCGAAGGTCATTGTGCCAAAAATTAAGTGTATTATAAATTAGGAACTCAAAACCCCTAATTTTTTTTATAGAAAAATTATTATTTATAAAAAATATAAATGGGCAAGCACGCTTTTGCAAGGTTTCTTGTTTCCCTTATGTCCACCCTTTAATTTTAACATGAGTCCAGACCCACACATTCTTTTTGAATTCCATTTTTCCATCAGGTTGGACAAGTTAAGTCTATGGGATTAGTTGTATCCGTCAACAATTGCAATGTAAAATTAGAGGCCAATATCAAAGCGATCGTCTCAATCTTTGATCTTTCTTGATATCAAGCAAGCATTAAAAAGACGTGTATAGTATGTCCTTGTAATCATATAGATATTTTATGAACCTAAATTTCTGAAATAGGTCTTATAACAAAAGTGCAAAACATTCTTTGATTATTATTTGGTGTTCTTGTTTTCTTATGCTATTTTTTCTCTTAGATGCTTTGAGCAAGAGTTAGGCCAAGCCAACTAATAGTGAGCTTGTGTTAGAAAAGAAAGTTGCCTTACATGTATAGCAATAATTAAACGAAGATAATAATACACAATAAAACATGACTAGAGTAGGACTTTTGTATTATGTAAGTAAGATACTTTTGGGCAAAACATGATTAGCAAAATCATCAATTTACTCCTAATAAGTTGTGTAGTTATTTTTTTTTTACCGATAATCAATCTAAATGAAAATAAACATAAAATATTTAAAAATTCAAGAGTATCTAACCACTAGCATAAAGGTTGATTAAAAGGCAAGCATTTGTAAAATCGAAAAATTTAAACATTTTTTATTTTGTATCTTATTTATAAAGTTAAAAATACCTAAAATCACATCAACAAACATTTTATTTTCTTAATACTTTTGTTTTACTTCCCTCAAATCTTCGTTTTTTATTTTATTTTTTAATTAATTTACGTAAATTATTTAGTTATAATATTATTTTACAATAATTACTAATAAGTTTTCGTTATATCAAAATGACATCTAAATTGATTTTTAAGAAAATTCAAGTTTTTATAAACACAAGATGGATCGTAGGCCCAATATGGCAATAATTCGTCCAAACCCAGTTTTAAAAAGTAAACTAAGAGCATCCACAATGAAAAACGACGTTCTTCTTGAGGTTTTTGCAGGAACCTCCACTGTAGAACAAAGGTTCTTGTCTAGTCACAGGTTCTTATTGAAACCCAGGTGCTTGAACAAGAACCCGGGTTCTTGTTATACTTTCCTTTTCTGTTATTATTTTATTTATTATTTTTGTTTTTTCTTAACTATTTTTTCTTTTAATAAATCTATACAACATATATAGTAATTTAGGGGTGAGCAAAACCGGGTACCCGGCCAAAATTCATGGAACCGGAACCGGAACCGGCGGTTCCTAGAATGAAGGAACCGGAACCGGAACCGGTTGCACCGGTTCTTCATATTTGGGAACCGGTCCCGGAACCGGTCCCGGAACCGCCGGTTCCGGTTCCGGTTCCGAAACCGGTCCCGGAACCGCCGGTTCCGGTTCCGGTTCCGAAACCGGGTACCCGGTGTCTAATTTTTTAATTGTTTTTTTAATATTTTATGTTATAAAAAAGAAATTATTAGTTAGTACATAGTCACAAGGTAACGAAATAAATAGTAAAACGATGAAAACTTATCCGATAAAAACTATATAAATAATTACGACAATTTTTGAAAATGAAAATAACAAAAAACACAACTTGAAATGTTAAATACGATATAAAAATATCGAAAAAAAGAGAAAAATAAGTCGAGTGAAAAAGTGGTCGTAAGTTTATGCGTAATGTAAAAGGTAAAATAATGATTTTAAATTTAGTCTATTAAACATAATAATCATATATATAAAATTACCTTTATTGATAGATAAATATATACATATATATAACCTAACCGGTTCCGGCGGGTACCCGACGGTTAGCGGTTCCACAAAAATGAGAACCGGAACCGGAACCGGTCCCGACCGGTTCCGTATTTTAGGAACCGAAACCGGAACCACTCACATCGGTTCCGGTTCCGGAACGGTTCCATAGCGGTTCCGGTTCCAAAAGCGGGTACCCGGTTCCGATGCTCACCCCTATATAGTATGCAATAAAACATATATATTAAATTAATAAAATAATTATTATAAAAAAATTGTTCTTTTTGTTTCTTATAAATTTTTATACAAAATTTATAAGTTGTTTTTAAGAAGTTTGATTTTTAATTACTTCATTAATTTATTATGTTTAGATTATTTTAAATATTTTAAAATATTTTTCTACTTGTAAATCAAATTAGATAACTCGACACACATATTTCAAGGTTCCACCCATGAATTTCTTGAATATCTTCAAATGAATTTCGAGACACGCTCAAATGAAGTTCATCATCAACTCCGCTCTGACCTAGTTAAAATATTTGGTTGAAAGATTACGAGTGATCTATATTATAAAGTATATACTCATACTTTTTAAAGATAAATATTTCTGTAACAGTGTACCTCCTTTTCAGTTAAATTATATTTGTGTTTTAACTGTTTTTCATATATGTAATAAAATATAAAGATTAAAAATTTAAAATTAATATAAAACTGAAAAATAATAAATTATATTTCAAAATCTTTATATATATATATATATGTATGTATAGAGTCCATTATTTTGCAAACTGTGTAATTTGTGCAAACTTTGCAAACTAATATAAACCATTGATTAGATAGATTAATGGACAAGATTAATTGTTGATAATTAGAGGGTTACAACTAACCATTTGAAATTCAAATTCAAATTAATACCCTTACAAAAATAAACTAAACCTATTGCCAAAATGGATTCTGATTGGTGGAATCTTGGTTTGCAAAGTTTGCACAAATTACACAGTTTGCAAAATAAGGGGACTCTATATATATATATATATATATATATATAGGTGAAAGTTCAAATACAAACCACTTTTTGATTGTGAACGTGAGGACAACCCAGAGCGCGACACGTGGCAACAAAATTTCTGAACGCGCGACTTTTCTCGCGACTTAGTGTTATTCTGTCTAAATAATAGTGTTATTCAGACTGAATAACACTAAGTTGCGGGCTTTTTGGTTACAAGTCGCGCGTGTCACTGAATTTTCGGCGACTTAGTGTTATTCATACTGAATAATGCTTTATTCAGTATGAATAACACTAAGTCGCTGAAAATTCAGAGTGACACGTGGCGCGCTCTCGGTTGTCCTCACGTTCACAACCAAAAAGTGGTTTGTATTTGAACCCACCCCTATATATATATGTATATAGAGAAAGGTTCAAACAAGAACAAAATCATTTTGTAGGAACAAAGGAATCATTTTGGATCACACATGATGTGGGCCCATGTGGGACCCACCCATTATTAAATCATATATGATTCTGGTGGGTCCCACCACTAAATTAAATATGATTTAATTAATGGGTGGGTCCCACATAATGTGTGGCTCACATTTGGTTTCTTTGTTTTAAAATGGGTTGTTCTTGTATGAACCTCCCTCTATGTATATATGTATGTATATATTGAATTTATATAATAATTGGTAAATAAGAAAAGGAAAGCGAGGTTTTTATAAGAATCTCCACTACAGAGTTTTAAGAAGGTTCTTACTTTGTTGAGGTGGCAATGATGTGGCAGATAAAAATATGACAAGTGAGGTTCTTAGAAGTTTCACCACTGTGGATGCTCTAAATCGTATTCTTTTTTTAAAGGCAAGTTAACATGTATACACATACGTTTTCTAGGTATCCACGATCCATTTGAAAACCCGACTAATCTCCATGACCATGACCCAACCCAATTAAGGGTACCACTATGTGGCATGCCTACGACTGGATAGTGCCACTTGCGCACCATAGGGTTCGAACCCGGGTAGTTGGAGATACTATCCATTAACCCTACCAGGATGTTATCTTAACACTAAGCTAGACAAGCTTTGATTAAACTAAATCGCTTTACACAAAGTGTTATTAATGTTCTTTTGATTTATGATCTTCGATATTTAACAATAAATTACACTTAAAAATGAAAAAAAACCTAAAAAATCTTTTATTTAGCTAATATAAGCTGTGAAAAGAGTAAAAAGTTGGTCCTATTAAATATTAACTGCTCCGATCATGAACCGCACAACCATAACCGGTTCTGGGTCGGGCAACACCCAATTTAACCATCTATACTTACAACTTACAAACATAAATGAAAATTTTCTACTATTAAAGGTTTTTCACAATGTTGAGATAAACAAGAAGTTTTCTAATGAAATTTTAAAAAGATTAACGAGATACTGTTAAGCCCATTTGTGCAAAGTTCCATTACCATTCAAATGCAACACTAATCCTTATAATCACATTAATGGCCCAATTTTTAGTTCACATAGGCCCAATTTTGTAAGCCCAATAAAAAATAAGGAGTACTTTTTTTTTTTAAATCTAACGATACCAAACGAGCCGATAATTGTGCGTTCTCCATTATGTTTTCCGCAATTTTACATATTTATTGGTCGTGATGGTTCTTCTTAGTCTACCGACCGATGCTCTCTATATGCAAATTGCAACACTGAGATGTGTGATATGGTTTTGTGTTAGATAATGCGAGTCGACATGTGATTTAATTCAACAAAATCATAGTATATTTTTTGAATTATAATTCATTATTGTTTTCGTTTTATATATTATAGTTTATAACTATTTTTGTTCCTCACCTTAGCATTAAATCACTAATAAAATACGAAAAAGAGGCCGTAATTTTGAATATACAAAAAACGCAAACCAACAAACTATAAAGAAGAAATTTTAGTTTACCCTAAATAAAAATAAATCTAAAAGTTATTGAACCTGGAGTGAATTACAAAATTGGTCCTTATGTTTTAATATTTTTTTTATGACCGTTTCATATTAGGCATGCAAATGGGGGGTTTGGAGCGGGGACCTTAATTCCCATCCCCGTCTCGGACCCCATCCTTATCGGGGAATTTAAGTATATCCCCATCCTCATCCCCAATCGGGAACAAGGATCCCCAACGGGGTTAATTTTTTTCTTTTAATGTTATTTATTTTAAATCAAATGTTTTGAGATACTATACGTGTTTAAATCTCTCATATTTCAAGAAAAACTAATAATGCATTGTATAACAGTTATAGTCGTAGTTGCATAATAATTTATAAACGAGATACCCACTAATTTTAATTTAAAAAAATATTTTTAGCAACAAACTTAAACGTATCAATTGATAGTCAAAACCAAATCAAGTAATATTTATAACATATCAAAATAAGAACAACCATTTACCAAAAAATTAGAAAATATAATATATAATTTAAATAAATAAATAACTAAAATATATACGGGTACGGGGAGGGGCGGGGAGTGCGATACCCGTCCCCGTTCCCATCCCTCCTGGTTTGAGCAAAACGGGGAGTTTATGATTATTCTGTAAATTGCCCCGACGAAGATGGATATTCCCCGGTAAATCGGGTATCGGTTCATGTTATCACTCTTATCGATGGTCAATGGAAAAGCACAAAGTGATTCATATCCGTAATTGATAAAAATTTGTAATCTTCAAATCTTTCTCTTGATGATAACAATGGGAGTCATTTATGAAGTAACTGTTTCATCCGTACTTCATGTATAGCAAACCCATAAAACCTCGTATTTGAGCAAAAGAAAAAAGTTTAACACATAAACATTAACCCGAGATAGCAAGTAGGGAAGTCGACGATTGAGAAGACGAACCAGAGGAGAAGTGTGCACTGGAAAAGACGAACCAGAAGGGGGAGGGTGTTGTATCTGTCGCTGCAATTTTGACCTAGCAGATATAATAAGATAGTTTATAAATTAAAACCATATGGAATTTAGTTTAAACCACCTTTTGAATTTCTGGCGGAATATTCCGTTGAAAATCGGTCGAAAAAGGAAATGTCGCCAAAAATCCGTCGGAAAAATTATTATTATTATTATTATTATTATTTCTTTATTTAACAATAGTTAAAGTTATTATTATTGTTTGTTGGTCCCAATGAGGTGACCTTCAAGTAAGGATAGTGTATGGGATTATAGAAGGGGGGGGGGGGGTTGAATATAATCACACAAATTTCACTTTTAAATTCTTTGTTGTATTAACAATATGAATTTACAGATTGTTGCGGAAATAGAAAAGACTACAAGTCTAAACTAAACAATCTAAGTTCTTTCACTATGCACTAGAGTGAGAAGATAAGAAAAGAAAGAAACTAGAGGGAATAAGAAAGAAAGGATTAGGGTATTTTTAGGATGAAGAAGAAGTATGGAGAACATCTCTTCAAGTCCTATTTATACCCAATGCATTAAATGCATGCAGACTCACTTTTGTGTACGTGTCACAATCTAAGTGGTCCTATGTACTATTTACTATAAACAAATACCCTTTGCATGGTGTGCAAAAGAGGATGTGAGTAAACAGTTGCCTTGAGGTTTGATAAGTACGGAGGGAACATAAAAGAGACTGTCCTTATGTACTTTTGTGTCAGTAAAGGCGGATAATCCTTTTGTGCATTAGACTAAGACATTATGCTAATCCTTCAGGATCAGGATACTGATCAGTGAGGAAAGCTCTGATACTGAGGATGATCAGAGGTCACTGTATCCTGATGCGTCTTCAGGATGTCATACGAATTTAAGCAGCCTGCTATCACTGAGTTCCGTCTTCAGATCACGAGCATGCTGGTCCTGTCATCAGCTAATTCTTCGACTTCGCTGATGGTTCTTTGAGTATGACTTGAATGTCTTCAGGAGGTCTTCACTTCAGTGGACAGGATCAGTAGACTGCAGAACAGGCTCGTTCGTCTCCTGATCCTGATCCTGATCATTATAAAAATAAGTTACAGCATAAGTAACATGGAATAACACTGAACAATCTCAGTGATAATTCCTCAAGCTATAACAGAAGTAAAAACCTATTCACTAAGTAAAGTAATAGGATCATTATCATTTCATCAGGTCTTAGGAGAGCTGGATCAACAATCTCCCCCTAAATGATAATGATAAGACAACAAAGGAATTGTCTTAATCTAGATAATTAAAAAAAATTCTAAGTCTAGATGAAACAGTAGGAAATAGAACTCATAAAGGTACATGTCCCATTTACTGTTTTGAGGGATCTTTTTCAGTACTGTGATGGAATAAAGTATGATGCACTGAATTGCATTTCTATTAATCTCATATATGATTTTACAAGAGAAAAGGAAATACATAAGTACATAAATGAAGTACTGAAAGAAAATTACAAAAATTCTAACTATCAGAGTCTTCACTAACTACCTCAGTCTTGACTTGAATGGGAACAGGAGTTTCACCGAAGGCAATTCTTTGATCGAGGATAGCTCTGACAGTACGAATAATTTCTTTATTGTCTTTGTTTTTCTTTTCCTTTTGTGCGATGAAGAGAACTGATACCAAGTGTTCATAGGGTGCTTTGTGTAGTTCGCTGAAGCGCTGAAAGCGAAGGATTTTAGAGTTGTCGCTTACACAAATACCATGAACAGGTTCTCTGATGACTTGACCTTCAGAGAGAGATATTCCTGAGGGAAAAGAAAGATCAAGCATCGAGAGATCCAGTGGCTTGATAATAGTCCTGGGCATGCAAGGAGTGGGTCTCCTTGTTGAAGTGCCTGCAGATCTTCGAACTGGAGGCTTTGGCAGAGTAGAGGGAGGCTGGAGCAGGACATCAGGTATTTTAGTTGTTCTTCTGATTCGAGCAATAAGTCTATCAATGACTTCTTCTACTTCAGCCCTGTAGTTTTTGTTGGCTTTCGGAAGTAGGCTTCTGATTTCGTTCCACTCTGACAAGTTGTAACGATCTAACTTGTCCAGAGTGTGCTCTACGTCCTTTACTCCTAAGCGTTTGACGGTGAGCCAGGTCTTGCCAGGAACTCCTTTCTTGCCGCAGTTTCGACGAAGATGGATTCCTATTAGTCTGGCACCGTGCTTCCTGAGATGAAGTCGGTCTCTGCACCAGTCAAGCTCTTTGTCTGATTCCTCTGTCTCTTCCTCTGTCCTCTTGTTGAAGACCTTCAGGGCAGCCTTCTGTGCAAGAATTGGATCTGCACTTATTTCTTCGTCTTCTTCAACAAAGTCAAAAGCTAGCTTCTTTGCAGCTTGAGCAGAGAGGAATGCTTCCTTCTGCTTCCTGTTGTGCTCCTCCTGAGCCTTTATTGCGAGGTCGTACTCCTCCTGTGATAGATAGGCGAACTCGGAGTCCCGAGAGGTACGAAGAGGAATTTTTACTCTTGTACTCTCGAGTCGCTCTATCACGGCGTCTAAACGCCCATCCCTGTTCACAGCAGTAGAAGTGTCAGGGTAGTTTTCTCCTTCAGAACGTGGAGAATTAGAAGGAGGAGATCTAGGAGAAGAAGCAGGGGTAGAGAAATCATCAGAGATGAATTCATCATCTGACGATAGGTAGACAGTTTCAGGAGGGGCTTGGATTTCAGGGGTTCTGGATGAGGAAGCTTCAGAATTGAAACGGGTTGGGTTTAAAGGAGTGGTCTCAGGGTTTAAAGGGGTTACTCTGAATGTCATTTTGCTTAGTTCAGCCCTGACAGCTTCTGATCGACTATTCTCCATGAGGTGAATAATCTCACCAGTGACTGAACCAAAGTTTACATCCTGAAATTCAGAGTCGGCTTGGTTTTCAGGTTCAGAGGTTGGTTGAGGAGTAGGTTGAGGTGTTGGTTCAGGGGTAGGTTGTTTGGGTGGTTGATAGACAACTAGTTGTAGGTTGTTTATGGGTGAGTCTTCAGAGGAGGTGTCAGTAAGGGTAATGGTTTCAGGGGTAGGTTTAGATTTAAGGAGAGAAGATATGGGGAGGTTATCAGAAGATGAGGGAGAGGATGGTTGAGTTAACATACCAGGTGCACCGGGGTTCTCCCCCTGAGACTGTGCAAGCCCTGGAGTGGGCGTTGAAGCAGGAACTTTCTCGACAATGAAGTTGTCGTCTTCATCATCATCATCATCATCATCTTCATCATCATCCTCGTTTGTTCCCCCCTCTTCAGTTGTTCTCCAGTTGGTGGAGGGGGAATAAACGAAATGGTCCTTCTGAGGAGGCTGTCTCTCCCCCTCAACAGGTGCTTGAGCCAGGGCGGCTGTTGAAACAAACCTCTGAAGGAGAGAGGCCATGTTCGTTTGAAGCTTGCGCGTGATGAAGGAAGATGTGATCAGGGACTGTAGAAGGTCCCTGTCAGCGCTTGTGAACGCTGGCGGTGGTGGAGGAGCAGTAGTGATGGCGGTGACGGCGTTGGAGAGATCAGACGCTTTCTCCTGTAGAGCTCGGAGCCCTGCCTCCTGAGCTTCCAATCTCTGCACCACTGCACTTTGAAAAGTGGCGAGAGAGTTGGAGCTGTTGTTGACAGCAGTGGAGAGAGCGGGCAGGGCGCTGGCCTTCAGGTCGTCAATGGACGCCTGGAGGGAGTTGGAGGAAGAAGCCACTTGGGAGACCTTGTCATGGATATTATCCAGACAAGGTATCGTCAGAATTACGCAAGTGGGTGGCGGAGCAGCAGCTGAGGCAGCAGCAGTGGCAGTGGCGGCGGCGGCTTCAGCAGCAGTTGCAGCGGCTTTTGCCGAGGCAAGCTCCAGCTCCAAGGCCTGGAGACGAGCCTTGTGCGCATCCTCCTGCTGTTGGAGTGCTGCGCGGGCCTCCTGAAGTTGTCGTTCAGCGGACTGACGACGAAGTTCAGCGGCACTTAGTTGTCGCCTGGAGTCCGTGAAGATGAACTCATCAAATGGATCATTCTGTTGAGGTTGAGAATGCCCAAGTGATGTTGCTGCTCCAAAAGAACCTGTAACAGAAGTAGCTAAATGAGTAGTAGAAGACTCAATAGCTTTCTCAAAAGAAGGAATGGCAATAATATGCTTAGTAATATTACCTGAGGTTAGGGGGGCATCAGAGCGATTGCCCTCCACATTCTCTGAGTGTTCGAGTAGAACAACCTCAGGTTCGTGGAGTTGGGGAGCAGGAGTATCTGCAGGGAAGGAAGTTTTAGATAAAGAGGAAGGTCTATTAAAAATTTGAGGCAGGGTAAGATAGTATTTCTTACCAGCAGCAGGAGCCTTCTTTTTCTTCTGCGCCTTGGATTTGGCGCGTTTGGGTTGGGGAGGAGGAGTAGAGCCAGAAGGAGGTGGGCGCTTCAGGAGCGCCGAAGATGTTGTTGCTGCTGGGGAAGTCAGTAAGGGGTTAGCTACTGACATAGCATGCAGAGAAAGAGAAGAAGATGGTTTGGATGAGAAGAGAGAAGACATACCTTGGGCAGGAGGGGAGGCGAGCTGCTCATCTGCTTCTTGGTTAGGTTCAGGGACAACCAGGACCGCCGAGAGTGGTACGTCATCAGGACGAGAAGGAACCTGGTCTAGGAACTTCGCGCCTAACGCGTAGTTGTTGAAGTTAGGGTAGGCAGCACCCATGTGGAGTTCAAGAACGGCAGAGAAAAACCGAGTGTAGGGGACGTTGACCACACGGTTTTTGTTCTTGATCTTTTTCACCATGTCGTCCCAGATGCAGCGAACATAGTCAAACTTCCGGTTCTTGATAGCGGAGTAGACCATGTTCTGGATAACAGTAGGGAACTGTTCAGTGCTCCCTGTCTTCCCTGTCAAGCAGAGACCGAACGTGTTCCAAATGTAGTAGAACGTCGCGTTCAGCCCTGTCTTGTGGACAGTAGCAGCAGTTTTTGTCAGAGGGACGCCTTCCCTCTCTGGCCATCTGTAGCCAATGTCATCCAGTAGAGCAATGACTTCTTCAGCGGATGGGGGAGGAGGATATCTCTTTTTCTTGGAGATTTGAAGGACGTTCCTTAGACTCCCGATTCCAAAAGAGATGATGTCTTCCCTTATCTGGAATTTGATGACCTCGTGCATCTTGCCCTTGGAGTTCCTCTCCTGGGCCGTCGTGGCAGTCGACCACAGTTGGAGAAGCAGAGGTTTGTTTAGCCTTGGGTTGAGGGTGAAGGCCGTCTTTAGGGGACAATTGAGGAGAAAGTCCCTGGCAGGCTTCAGATGCTCTTTGTTCGCCGGAATGTCGAACAAGCCAATAAGATTGTTGCCTTTGAATTGTATGTCATGCTGAGGGATGACAACTGGAAGGCTTCCAGTGGCAGTAAGGAGAGTAGTGGCCTCAGAGGAGAGCTGGGCGTCTAGTGATGTGGAAGTAGTAGCAGCCATCCTGTGAAAAAAAAAATAACATATGTGGATGATTAAGAATCCAAGATATGCATTTTTCTTTACTTTTCAACGAACACAGAATATGTTCATAAAAGTGGTGAAATCCTTTATACTTGGAATAGATTGGATACCAAAATGCACAAAAGGAATGTGTTTTGGTATTAAAGAGAACTTCTATTTTGATGAAGATATATCAAAATAGGAGTTTATGATTGTTCTTAAAAGAAATAAGAAAAATCATGTAAACTGTTTTAACAAAAATCTAAGAAGATTTTGGGAAAACTAAGATCAAACGAAGTGATCTTAGGGTTTTTGGAAAAACGTTTATCAAAATAAGTTGTTTTAGGGAAGAAGATCAACTTAGTTTGTAGAAAGAACAAGGAATATAGAGACACTTACGATGATTCTGTTAAGAATGTGGTGAGTGTGTGTTCTTGGTGTTCTTGAGAATGCAGATTCGAGAGTAAAATCCTTTTCTTGCTTTGAATTCTTGAGAGAGAAATGTAAGCGTAAAGAGTGAAATGGATTACGAGTGAGGTTTTTATACCTCGTGGTAGGAGAGAGAAAATGGATGAGAGAGAAAAGAGCGGCTAATTTCAAACGTAATGATGAAAAAAGAAGTTCTACGCGCGTTCACGCGCCTGACACACGTCGTGGGGAACAGGAAACGTCCCATTACGTGTCAGTGCAGATGAAAAGTTTGTTTTATTCAAAAAGCTTAAAAACCACCTTTTCAGGGGATAATTCCAATTTAATGAAAGAAGAATTTTCTTGGAATTAGAGTACTTATCAGATAAGTACTGTTTTGGGAAAAATCCTCTTATCACATTTAATGCGATAAGGTTTCAGGAACAGAGATACTTACCTGAGAATCATCAGTATTCGGATTTTGAACAAAGATTTTGTAAGTACTGAATAGAGTTATCTCCTGATAAGAGTATTATTCAGGAGTTGTTAAGAAAAGAGTCCTGAGAAAAGTTATTCTATAGGATTTAACAACTGTTTGTCCTGAAAAACTTCATTCGTCAGGATTTAACATCCCAAGTTCACTGATGAGCATATTAAAACGCGTTACATCCAGTGGTTTGGTAAAGAGGTCAGCAAGCTGATATTCAGTAGGGACAAAATGGAGTTCAATATCACCATTCACCACATGATCCCTGATGAAGTGATATCTCACTTCAATGTGCTTTGTCTTGGAGTGTAAGACAGGATTGTTAGCGATGGCTATCGCTGAAGTGTTGTCATAGTATATAGGAATTTTAGAGAGTTGTATGTCATAGTCCTGAAGTTGATTTCTCAGCCACAGGACTTGAGCACAACAGATTCCTGCTGCAACATATTCAGTTTCAGCAGTTGATGTGGACACAGAATTCTGTTTCTTGCTAGTCCAACTCACCAACTTTCCACCAAGTAGGTGACACCCACCAGTGGTGCTTTTCCTGTCGATCTTACATCCTGCAAAATCACTATCAGAATAAGCTGTTAGATCGAACCCTGAGTCCTTGGAGTACCAAAGACCCAGATTAGGAGTTCCCTTCAGATATCTGAAAATTCGCTTTACAGCGGTCAGATGGGATTCTTTGGGTTCAGCCTGATAACGAGCACATAAACATGTAGAATACATGATATCAGGACGACTCGTTGTGAGATACAGCAGTGAGCCAATCATTCCTCTATAGAGGGTCACATCAACAGGTTTCCCTTTGGAATCCTTGTCAAGTCATAGAGGAGGAGCCATTGGAGTTTTCATCGGTGTACATGATGTGAGATCAAATTTCTTCAGCATCTCATGTACATATTTACCTTGATTGATAAAGATTCCCTTTTCAGATTGTTTGATCTGAAGTCCTAAAAAGAATGTTAGTTCACCCATCATAGACATTTTATATTCAGATTTCATGAGTAACTCAAACTTTTCGCAGAGTTTGGGATTGGTTGATCCAAAGATAATGTCATCGACATA
The DNA here is from genome assembly GCA_030169165.1 of Centaurea solstitialis. NCBI lineage: Eukaryota > Viridiplantae > Streptophyta > Magnoliopsida > Asterales > Asteraceae > Centaurea > Centaurea solstitialis. The sequence continues at coordinate 49,504,231 of CM058040.1, forward strand.
TATCTGGACAAGAAGGATATGCTTAGGATATTTCTTAAGAAATAAAGTGCTATCGATCTTACCACGAACAAAACCTTTAGAGAGAAGAAAGGTTGAGAGGGTATCATACCAGGCGCGAGGAGCCTGTTTTAACCCATAGAGAGCCTTGTTTAACTTGTAGACGTGATCAGGGAACTTAGGATCTACAAAGCCAGGAGGCTGAGCCACATAGACTTCTTCATTAAGTTTTCCATTCAGAAAGGCATTTTTGATGTCCATCTGAAAAACCTTGAAGTTCATATGTGCTGCAAAGGCCAGGAAAAGTCGAATTGCTTCGAGCCTAGCAACAGGAGCAAAAGTTTCATCGTAATCAATGCCCTTTTCCTGCCTGTATCCCTGAGCCACAAGGCGAGCCTTGTTTCGAATAATCGTACCAATATCATCAATCTTATTCCTGAAGATCCACTTGGATCCTATGATTGTACGTTTTCGAGGCCTAGGGACGAGAAGCCAGACATTGTTTCTGATGAACTCTGCTAGCTCTTCCTGCATGGCTGAGACCCAGGCAGGATCACGCAAGGCATCATCTATTTCTTTAGGTTCATTTTCAGAGATGAAATTTACATAAAGACAGATGTTACCAGATTGGCGTCGAGTTTTAACACCAGAGGAAGGATTTCCGAGGACTTGATCAATTGGATGATCTTTGGTCCATCGAAGAGCAGGTGGTTGATACACCTGTCCTGAAGTAGAGGCTTCATTCGCTGACGGATCAAGAAGAAGATTAGTAGGAGCAGGTTCACTAACAGTGGTTTGAGAAAAGTCTTCACTGTTAGTGGGCTGATCAGGTTCAGGTGGTGTGACTTGGGTGATAGGGGTGGCATTTATTATAGGAGGTATGGATATTTGAGTGGGTGGAGTAGGAGGATCTTCTTCAAAACCATCAGGAAGGTCTTGAGGAGATGGATCAACAATAGGAATATCAGAGACTTGAAAGAAGGAGTCAGCCCACTGATTTATTTCAGAATTATCATGAGGGTGAGGAAAGGTAGGACCCGATTCATCAAATTTGACATGAATCGTTTCCTCTATGGTTTGTCTTCATTTGTTGAACACACGGTAGGTTTTGGAGATAGAGGAGTATCCAAGGAAGATTCCATCATCAGATTTGGAATCGAATTTTCCAAGGTTATCTTTGTCTTTCAGGATGTAGCAGACACAACCAAAGATATGGAGATCTTCGATTGAAGGTTTCCTGTTACGAAAGAGTTCGTAAGGGGTTCTTCTGAAGCGCTTTACTATCAGGGATCTATTCTGAGTATAGCAAGCTGTGTTAACGGCTTCAGCCCAGAATTGAGTGGCAAGGTTGGCTTCACTCAACATAGATCGAGCAGCTTCAATCAGGGTTCTGTTTCGTCTTTCAGCAACACCGTTTTGCTGAGGAGTTCTTACAGATGAGAAGTTCTGAGAAATACCTTTCTGATCGAAGAAGGTTTCCAGGGTACTGTTTTTGAACTCAGTTCCGTGGTCACTCCTGATTGATCGAACAGTAAGGTTATTGAGCCTTTCCATCTTCCTGACGAACAGAATGATTTCTTCAGGAGCATCACTCTTGGATCGAAGAAAGAATACCCAAGTATATCTGGAATATTCATCAACGATTACCAGAGTATATTTCTTTCCAGCAATGGATTGGACATTGACAGGTCCAAAGAGATCCATGTGGAGAAGTTGTAGAGGAGAGCTGATGGAGGAAATCTGCTTGGACTTAAAGCTAGCCCTGGTCTGTTTTCCTTTCTCACATGCTGAACAAAGAGATACCTTTGTATAGCGAAAGTCAGGAAGACCAACAACAAGATTGTTGATGCAGAGTTGATTCAGCGTCTTGAAGTTGAGATGAGAAAGACGCTTGTGCCATAGCCAATTTGTATCAGAGGAAGCACGAGATACAAAACAGAAGTTGTCAGTGGAAGTATTCATGTTGATGATGTAGATATCAGCATGTCTCACACCAGTGAGAATAACTTCCTTGCGTCTGTTCTTGACTTTGCACTTTTTCTTCGAGAAGGAGACTTTGTGATTCTTATCACACAGTTGACTGATGCTCAGTAGATTATGCATCAGGCCTTCAACATAAGCAACTCTTTTGAACGTAGTTACTCCGTTGGTCAGTGTGCCATACCCTCGGGTTTGGCCTTTACCGTTTCCACCAAAAGTCACAGCAGGACCTCTTTCTTCACGGTAGTTAGAGAGGACAGATTTAGAACCAGTCATATGCCGAGAGCATCCACTGTCCAAGTACCAGATGCCCTTGTCCTGTAAAATTTAGAGTTTAAGTTTTTCTTGGTACCCATAGAACTATGGATCAGAATTATCAGTAGGACTGGTGGAGTTAGTGACAGCCTTAACTGAGTTATCAGTTCTTGAGGCTGGAGTCTTGACTGAAGAGACAGTCTTGACAACCTTCTTTCCTTTGACTGAATTATCAGTCTTAGGAGTTTTCTTTACCTTAGCTGATTTTTCAGTTTTGGTAGCATCAGGACACTTACTCGCAATATGGTCGTTAAATCCACAGTGATAACATTTGCGATATTGAAAGCGTTTAGTGGGGTCCAGGAAGTCTTTGAACTTCAAGTGAGCAGGACTAGTACCAAGTATGCCTTTAGCATTGGACAGAGGAGGAATTGGTTTCTTCTCCAGGGTCTTTTGCTTCAGGTCAATCTTCAGTCTAGGAGCAGGATTTTGAGAAAAGGATTTTGTTCCTGAAACTGAAGGACCACCACCTAGAACTTTGTTCTTAGGTTTAGGAATCTTGGTCTTTGAAGGTGTTACAGTTTTGGATTTTTCCTTAGCTGTTTTCTTTTTGCTCTTAGGAGCACCTTCAGTGTGTGTGTTGGATGAAGAAGGGATGTTTTCAGGGGCATTAGGATCAGGGATAGAAGAAACAAACATTCCAAATTTAAGCATGGAACGATCAGGCCTGGTACATCCACTAGTGAATCCAAGACCCTTTTTGTTTTTAACATTTCTCCCTGAGGCTAATATTTCATCAACCTTTTCAGAGGCGTCACTCCATCCTTTGATGGTGACTTTTTCAGCATTGAGTTCGGCCAAGGCTCTTTCTTTAGCAGCAAGAGCCTTTTCTCTTTCAATACAGAGAGTTTGATTAACAGTGACCTGATCCTTATAACTTTCTTCCAGAATGGTAAGCTGTTTAATCTTTTCTTGACACTCTCTGAGTTGATCACGAAGATAAATGTTCATTTTCTCAGTAGAGGTTTTACCATTCAGGGCTTTATAGAGATCAAGGGTTACAAGGTCTAGTTGAGTTAGACTTTCAAGAGGAACAACAAGAGTAGGTACCTGACTGGCAGATTCAGTCGCAGAAGTAGAAGCTTCAGGAGTTGTAAAGAAGGAAGCTTCAGGAGCTTGAGTAGGAACCTCTTCAGGGACCTCTTCTATCTTAGCCATGAGAGCTAAGGTAGGTTCCTCAATAATGGCCATAAGTGCCACTTGAGTATCTTTCTCATCGGATGAGTCATCAGAGGAGATATCATCCCAGTCGCAGTCCTCTGCGATAAGACCTTTACCTTTGCGCTGGAATTTCATCTTTTTGTATTTTTCCTTCAGGCGCTGGTATTTGGGGTTTTTCGAGGAAGATTTTGCAGAAGAGGGAGCAAACTGACTTTTCCTGTACCTGCAATCATTGGCAAAGTGTCCTTTGCCCTGACAGTTGTAGCAGATAGCAGTAGCCTTATCACAGGTTCTGTTTTCGGCTTGTCAGTTATAGTGAGAGGTTTCTTTTTATGGAAGTTTCCCTTTTTGGCAAACTTTTTAAAAGATCTAGTCAGTAACGCTAGAGATTCATTGAAATCAGGATCTTCTGACATGTCAGAGTCAGAGGATTCTAATTTAGTAATAGTTACAGTAGAAGGAGTGGCGACAGGAGGAACTGAATCAGAGACCAGTGCAACAGAGGTGCTTTTGGAATCTTTAGTATCTCTTATGAGATTCTTTTTCAGTTTCTTCTGTTGCTCACGGTTTAGAAGAATACCGTACAGTTCACTTAAAGTAAGTGTCTTTATGTCTTTGGACATAGTTAAGCAGGAGGTGTAAATTTCCCAATGTTCAGGAAGAGCTTCCATGAACTTGGTAACCACCTCAGAGTTAGGATAGATAGTACCAATAGTCTTCAGGTCGATCAGGAGACAGTTGAATCTCTGATGTAGCTGGGAGAGAGTTTCATCCTTCTGATGAATAAAGCTTTCGTACTGGCGAACCAAGAAAATCTTTCTTGATTCCATGAGAACAGCAGTACCTTCGTATTGAACACAGAGGGTGTCCCAAATCTCTTTAGCAAAGCGAAGGTGACAGACAGAGTGGAAGACGTCATCAGGGAGTGACATGGCAATGAGAGACCTAGCCTTAGTGTCAATGTTGACAAGGCGTCTGTCCTCATCATTCCAATCTGTCACTGGCTTAACCAGTTCCCTTGCGGGTATTCCTGGTTGATCACCAGCAGGAGGCACAGCATGGACAGGTTGTGTAGGCACATGTGGTCCATTTTCCAAGAAGTATGGAATCTGGGGATCAGAACCAGATAGGAAAAGTTCCATCTTGGTTTTCCAAAGAGAGAAGTTGTCTTTGTTAAACCTTGGAGGTTTTCCAACAGAACCGGTATCAAAGTAGTTATCCTTAGCTTGAAGAGCCATGGATTGAGAGAGAGAGGATCACAAGATTTTTCTTAGAGAAGAAAATGAGAGCTTGTATCTGCTCTGATACCACTTGTTGGTCCCAATGAGGTGACCTTCAAGTAAGGATAGTGTATGGGATTATAGAAGGGGGGGGGGGGGTTGAATATAATCACACAAATTTCACTTTTAAATTCTTTGTTGTATTAACAATATGAATTTACAGATTGTTGCGGAAATAGAAAAGACTACAAGTCTAAACTAAACAATCTAAGTTCTTTCACTATGCACTAGAGTGAGAAGATAAGAAAAGAAAGAAACTAGAGGGAATAAGAAAGAAAGGATTAGGGTATTTTTAGGATGAAGAAGAAGTATGGAGAACATCTCTTCAAGTCCTATTTATACCCAATGCATTAAATGCATGCAGACTCACTTTTGTGTACGTGTCACAATCTAAGTGGTCCTATGTACTATTTACTATAAACAAATACCCTTTGCATGGTGTGCAAAAGAGGATGTGAGTAAACAGTTGCCTTGAGGTTTGATAAGTACGGAGGGAACAGAAAAAAGACTGTCCTTATGTACTTTTGTGTCAGTAAAGGCGGATAATCCTTTTGTGCATTAGACTAAGACATTATGCTAATCCTTCAGGATCAGGATACTGATCAGTGAGGAAAGCTCTGATACTGAGGATGATCAGAGGTCACTGTATCCTGATGCGTCTTCAGGATGTCATACGAATTTAAGCAGCCTGCTATCACTGAGTTCCGTCTTCAGATCACGAGCATGCTGGTCCTGTCATCAGCTAATTCTTCGACTTCGCTTATGTTCTTTGAGTATGACTTGAATGTCTTCAGGAGGTCTTCACTTCGGTGGACAGGATCAATATACTGCAGAACAGGCTCGTTCGTCTCCTGATCCTGATCCTGATCATTATAAAAATAAGTTACAGCATAAGTAACATGGAATAACACTGAACAATCTCAGTGATAATTCCTCAAGCTATAACAGAAGTAAAAACCTATTCACTAAGTAAAGTAATAGGATCATTATCATTTCATCAGGTCTTAGGAGAGCTGGATCAACATTGTTATTATTTATTTCAATTACTAATAATAATTAAAGTTGTTATTTTTATTATTATTTAAAAACCCAACCAGGTCAATTAACATTTTAAAACACAAGAAGATCGATCAAAGCCCAACTAGGTCCAACTAGATCCATTATTGCCTGACTATATCCATTAAAAGTTCAAGTAGATCGATTAAAGCTTTACTAGATCCAACAAAGCTCACCCTAGATCTCTTAAAATCCCAACTGGATCAATAAAAGCATAGTTAGATCCCTCAAAGTCAACTAGATCCATTAAAAGCCCAACTAGATTGATTGAAGCTCTAATAGATCCACTAAAGTCCAAGTAGATCCAACAAAGCCCACCTAGATCAATCAAAAGCCAAGTAGATACAATAAAGCCCAAGTAGATCCATCAAAGGCCCAACTAGATCAATGAAAGCCTAATTAGATCCATCAAAACCAACTAGATCGATTATAGCTCTACTAGATCTACTGAAATCCAACTAGATCCAACAAAGCGCACCTAGATCGATCAACGTCCAACTAGATCCATAAAAAACCAAGTAGATACAACAGATCCCAAGTAGATCCATCAAAAACCCAACTAGATTAATAAAAGCCAGTTACATCCATCAAAGCCAAGGAAATCCATTAAAAGTCCAACAAGATTGATTAAAGCTCTACTAGATCCATCGAAACCCAAGTAGATCGATTAAAGCTCTAACTAGATCGATCAAAGTTCAACCATGATACATTAAAGTCTACCTAGATTGATCAAATTTCAACTAGGATACATTAAAGCCCAACTAGATCCATTAATGTCCAACTAGATTGATCAAAGTTCAACTAGGATACATTAAAGCATATGTATATTGATCAAGGCATAACTATATACATGAAAGCCCAACGTGGTCGGTCAAAGGCCAAGTAGATCGAAAAGCACAACTATATCGATTAAAACCCAAATATATCAATTAAAGTTCAATTAGATCGATTAAAGCCCAATAGATCGATCAAAGTTCAACTAGGATACATTCAAGTCCAATAAGACCCAAGAAAGCCCAAGTATATCCAATAAAGTCCAACTAGATCGATAAAATTCCATTAGTATACCTTAAAGCCCAACTAGAACCATTAAAGTCCAACAAGATCGATCAAAGTTCAACTAGGTTACATTAAAGCCCAACTAGATCGATCAAGACCCAACTAGATACATGAAAGCCCAACTTAATCGGTCAAAGGCCAAGTAGATTCCTCAAAAGCCCAACTAGATCGAAGAAAAATATATATTGATTTATTATTTTTTTTAAATTCGTCGGAAATATTTCTATTTTTTTAAAATATGTTAATATTTCCGGCGGATTTAAAAAATATATTTTTTATTAATTTTTTAAATCCGCCGAAAATATTTCTATTTTTTTTTAAAATATGTTAATATTTCCGGCGGATTTAAAAAAAATTATTAATTTTTAAAATTTTGCTGGAAATCTGCCGGAAATATTTTTAATTTTTTGAAAAATATCTTAATATTTCCGGCGGATTTAAAGAAAAAAATTTTATTATTTTTTTTAAATCCGCAAGAAATAATTCTATTTTTAAGGAAAATATATTAATATTTCTGGCGGATTAAAAAAAATATATTTTTTTAAATCCGTTAGAAATATTTTTAAATTTTTTCAAAAATATTAAGATTTCCGGCGGATTATAATTAATAACGGTAGTAAATTAAAATCCGCCGGAAATCCGCCGGGAAATGTTAAATAATTATATCGAATTAAGAAAACTTTTGACATAGGAATCATAATTTTTGGATGCATTTAAGTATATGAACAATCACTTATGCCAAATTGATGCAGAAAACGTCACTGTTTGCGCACTGTTTTTGTAAAATATGTTTGGGGATCGAAATGCCAATATTTTTTGGAGATTCCAGTTGGGTTTGAATCCTAACTCAATATAGTAACTTCTCAAAAAATTTCAAATCTTTTGGAGGTCAAATGAGTGAGATTTAGGCATACAAAGTTGGGTATAAAAATCTGACAGCCTGCTTTTTAGACTTTAATTGTAAATAACTATTTTCAAAATACAACTTATTTTGGTGCAAGACTTGATCATGCATGTTTGTTTTAAATATGTTCTTAGAAGTTTTTAAAACATGCTTTTGAAATCCCCAAATGATCTCATAAGGGTTTCAAGAAAACTTAATGCATGTGTGTTAAAAGTCATCTATACACTTGATTTTTGGTTTGACCATTGATCCACCACCATTTTAGTAACACATTTGTGTTAAGGTGATAGATCTTCAAACATCAAGGTGTCTAGATGTTTTTTTATTTATTTAAAACAAGATGTAGGAGAATATGATCAAAAACTAAAGAAAAGAAGAGCAAATGCACATGTGAATACAAATGTGCGTGTGGATTTTGCACCCTACACATTCTTACCTTCAAAATGTTCTTCAAGTTCTTGAAGATAGAAGGTTTTTGGGGCTGAAGTTGGTGGTTTCTTGAGTGAGAATAGAGAGCGTTGAGAGAGTTTTCTAGTGTGAGAAACTAGAGAGATAGATAGCTAATGAGAAATGGTTGAAATGAAAGTGTTTGGTAGGCTTTAAAATTAAGGAAAAGAAAATGGGGGTGTGTGTCTTGTGTGTGTACACGTCCAAGTGTGTGTGTGTGTGTGTTTATAATTTTTTTTACAAAAAGATTTACTCATACAATTAATTTAAAGAAAATAAAATATAAATATAAATAAATAAGTAGTAACAAGACACTTTAAATTAGTATTAAGAATAAATAAATTTGTAGGTTAGATTTGAAAATACATAAGGCTTATATACATATAATTGGTATTGTTTATAAGATTGGTGTAAATTCTTCTAATTTTGAAGGCTTCTAACATAATCCTCATAAAATAGCACTAATATTTTGGGTTTAACGGTGCGATGGGAAATTATTGTCTAGGTAATAAAGTAAATGTGTCCAGTATCTAACCTAAAACGTATATTTATTATTATTATTTTTTAATTTTGCTGGAAATTCATCGGAAATATTTTAAATTTTTAGAAAAATATCTTAATATTTCCGGCGGATTTAAAAAAAATATTTTTTATTAGATTTTTTATATCCGCTAGAAACATTTCTATTTTTTAGAAAAATATATTAATAATTTTTCCGGATTTCCGGCGGTTTAAAAAAATATATTTTTTATTAATTTTTTTAAATCCGCAGAAATATTTTTAATTTTTTTTTCAAAAATATTAAGATTTCCGGCGATTATAATTTAATTAAAATCCGTCGGAATTCCGCCGAAAACTTTTTGACTTTTATACTTTTTATTTTTGAAATATTTTTGGCGGATTTCCCACAGATTTTTCAAAGTCAACTTTGTTTGACTAAATTAATGTCCGTCGAAAATCCGCCGGAAATATTTCTGGCGGAATTTTTCCGCCAGAATTGACTATTTTTCTAGTAATGCATTCAAACTTCTTGATATAGAAATTTGTTTGGGTTTGTGAGCTGTACGTGACTAAGCTACATGATATATTTACATAAATGGAGGGTGTTTGAACAACCACCATTCAAACTTCTTGATATAGAAATTCCTTTTCCATTTTCTTCTACATGATATCCTTACTTTTCATCTAATGTCATATCTCCAACTCAACTCCCACATCTTCTCCATGCATGCATGTATATATATATATATATAACAATAATGATGATTAAGTTATCAAAACCCGGCCACTCTTATACAATCTCACTGTTAGACAATAAATTTATTTTGTATCACGATATCAAGAGCCTCGTAACCTCCCAACCCTCTCCTCTTCTTATTCCCACCGATGGATTATTCTTCTTCTTCTCATGATAATCACTTACCTATGCACACTATTCTTCACCCAATGAGCATACAGTTATCTTCCTTAAACTACCTTCTATGGAAGAACAAATGACCCCTCTCCTCTCGCTCCAAGGTTTATGCAGACATGTAGATGGTTCCTCTCTATGTAACGCCCCATTTTCCAATTAAGTATTTTAACTGTTTATGACGGAAATCCGCCAAAAATTTTCTATTTTTTAGAAAAAGTGTTAATATTTCCGGCGGATTTAAAAAAAATGTTAGTTTTTTTTTAAATTTTGCCGGAAGTCCGTCGGAAATATTTTTAATTTTAGAATAATATCTTAATATTTTAGATATATTTTAAAACGGTTTTCTTTAAGTAGTAGTTTAACACGTGTGTCTTAAAAACTTGGTTTACATTTTGGTTGGTTGGTTGGTTTATGAAATGTTTTGATACTTTCATTTATGCTATATATGTAGATATAACAATTTTTCTTATGTTTATAGCACATCGATGCATGGATTATTGTCATGAATGTTGGTCGACCGAGCGGATGTGACTGGTATGTCATGGCTACTCAGTTTGATTTGTGGGTCTAGGGGCAAGAATCCAGCAGAAGTGTGATAACTATGTGTGATGGATCGGGAGGTCCATCATGGTTGAGCCTGAAACGGGTATGAAAGTTTTTCATAGCTATGACATTTTAAACAATTTGCATCTTATTTTTATTTACATTTTAAACGTAATAACTTTATTTACATTTTCATAGCTAGGTATTCATTCCTTTCTACATCCCAAGGAGACACTATTTTCAAGGAGATCTAGACTTACAGAGGATGGAGATGGATATCTATGACAGTTTTCAAGCGCCGACATTAAGGGGTGAGGTGGAAAAAATATGTAACAATTTTAAGATTCACCTACAAACTATATTTAATTTAGCAGCTCTTTCCCAATGGTGTGAATGTAAATAAAAAACATCCCCTAGATAAGCTTTGCGCCCATGTCGTCTTCGTAATAGAAGAGACATTTGGCGGCATAGGAACCACGTGACCCCTACTAGCAAAGGGAAAACGGAAGTGCGCTACTGCGCACCAGCTGAAAAAGCCCTTTCCCTTTTTAATAAAAAAAGGTAAGCTTCATTGCTCCAATCTAGTAAAGATGACCCTCGTAAGAGTGAAGTTCAATTTTATAGTTGCAACATTATGACCAATATACCGCAACAACAAGGGTCAGTAGGAGACTGTGGTGTATGGATATGCAAATTCATGCATGACCTATGTAAAAGGAAGGCAATACGTAACACATGTGATCCTATGGGTGAGGCAAAAAAAGGTAGGAGCTTTATGTCGGGGGTTTTGTATAGTAAGGTAGTGTTTGAACGTGTATGAATTTTAGTTACGATTTATGTAAATTTTATTTATTTCATGTACCATTTTCATATATATGTAAATTTTATTTTTTTGTCTTCGAATAACCATTTTCATTATATGACTTTTAGAAGTAAAAATCGTATATATTATAAATTATAAACTATAAATTCATGCATGACTCGTCTGTAAAATATTAGACTCACAATAAACATTGGAAGGATTACATAAGCATTACCTGAAAGTTAAAGTGATTGATTCGTCTGAAAAAGACTGAATAAAGCAAAATCCTTATTGATTCATCTAAAAATGATTGAATAAAGCAAAAGCCTTATTTTAAGGAAAAGAAAAAGACATGAGTAGAGGTCTTGTCTTGTCAACGAATCTTTTAAATATTGGTGTCACGTGAAGAGAAAACAGATGAATTATTGTAAGGATACCACTCAGTATTGAGTAGTAAATGTAGCTACATTATTGAGCAGACGAATCTTTTGCTTTTATCACTACTGCAGAGAAAACAGATGAATTATTGTAAGTAACAGAAACAATTATAGCATGTGTAAATTAAAACAGCTAATCCCACAACTGGTTATAAATAGGGGGTATCCCATTAACCAATACCTCACAACTCTCATACGTTTCTTTCATACTTCTTAGCTTTCTTGCATTTGATCTCTACTTCCTATTGCAAATGAAATGGCTTCTTCTTCAACTAATCCCACTTACTTCACTATTCAGAATGACAAGGACATAAGTGAAAATGGCATTTTGGTAAGCATTTTTGCAAGTTCATTCAAAAAATTCTTCATACTTCAATTTGTTTCATGTTGTATTTAGAATGTTGATAATTTGTTATATCTTTAAAATTTTACAGACCATTCTTTCCCCCTTTGTGAGCATGTGGAACTTGACGAATCATGGTAAGTGTTTAATAAGGTGTGGTAAATGGAACCATCCTCTGAAAAAGCCTAAATGATTCCTCTGAAAAAGAATTAATGATTCGTTTGAAAAGGAAAACGTGTTTGATTCGGCTGCAAATTATTAAAGATTCAATGTATTCGTCTTACAAAATAAATTCTTAATAACAAATAATACCACAACTGGCTATAAATAGGGGGTATCCCATTAGCCTAAAACTCACAACTCTCATATATTTCTTCCCTACCTCTTGGATTGATTGGCTTTCTTTTCTAGTTGCAATTTCAACAATGGATGTCAACTGGCCATCATATGCAAATAACAGTCAAGGAAACCATACTTCTTCTCAAGGAAACCCTACTTCTTCTTAAGGAAGCCCTCCTTTTTCTCAAATAATGCCTAGAAAACTTCGTAGGGAAATAGCAATAAAAGAAGCAGAGATCGAGGAGATAGGTCAAAAATGGAGGCGTTACCGGGCCGCATAATATAAAATTGAAGAGGAGATCGAAGACAAGAAGAAAACTGTTAAACAACTCAAAAATAAATTCGTCTTGACGAAAAGCGCGCAAAGGAATATGCCGAAAAGTATCCTAAAATGCAACAAAAAATCAATGAACACAAAGATTGGATTCGTTCCATTAAAGATCTTTAATCAGATGATAACTAGGGAAATCAATTTAACCTCTTTATGTTATTGTAGACGCACTGTATCTCTTGTTGTTGTTGTTGTTTTTGTTTCTAAAAAATGTGTGTCTCCCTATGTTATGTCAAACAAAATACTGGTACTTGATTAAAAATTACATGCCCTAATAAACGTAACATAAAGAGATTGCTTAATAGTTCAGATCAATGTTCAAATCGTCATTCAAATAAAAAGTATAACGTCTAGGTTCATCATCCGTTTGTTGGGTCGTTGTTGCTTCACCTTGTCGGCTACCGAATGGTCTTTGACTAGGTAAACTGTCGTCCATTTGTTGGGTCCATTCAAATGGTCTTTGACTAGGTAAACTTTATGTGCACTAGTTGCGACTATGTCCGTGTTGTTGACACCGACTGCATCTTTGAAGACTGTTGGGATTATTTGACCAAAACAGATAACGCAACGGAATAAAAACTATAATCCCGACAAAGATCCAACCATAACTAGTCAAACACAATATCGAGAGGGTTTTAACAAATTTACCTTTTGTTGATACCAAAACGGCTCCGGAGGCTAGTGAGGGATACACCGCTACTGCACCACCTTGAGATAGGCTACTAGACCGCCGTCAATTGAACGGAAAACCGAAACTCGGTTGTGTGTGTGTGAGGCCAGCGCCAAGAGAGAGAGAGAAAGAGGATGTGGGTTTTCTTGGTGAGAAAGCAACTAATGAAATCAGATAATGATTAAATTGATTACCGCCCTTATTTATAAGAATAAATAAGGCAGTGTTTAATAAGAAAGCCCAACCCAACTACAACTCTTATAATTATTTTAATTAACAAACTGTTAATTATCTTAAATAATTTATTTTCAATAAATAATACATAATCAATTTACTATTTATTCTTTCTCTCTTTTAATAATTAAACTTAATTAATTTTTTTCACACCTATTATCCAGATGATCTCTAATCGGGTGTGTAGCAGTGTGACCCACTAGTGTCTTATAACATTGGACATGGTAATCCTAATTATTGTCTTGCACATAATCCTTTCAGACTCCCACTTGTACCAGACAAGTAACTTAACTGTTACCATTAGCCTAAGAAGGTCCCTAGCCAGACACTTAGGTTAACCAGGTTATAAGATCTCTTATATCCAGAGATACGATTCATATTTGAATTGTACATAGGTTCATTCCTTTTACACACGATATTTCTAAAATGAGTTTTAGACATGGAGCTGAGAATTTTCAATCATAAACTCAAGTATTTCCTGACACTGATTTTGATTGCCTGCTGATAACACCAAAATTATACATGTTTTGGTTATGCTTAATTGAATGATTTCGCCCCATTTCTCAACCATTTCTGGTCTATTTACTCACACTTTGGACTTATTCTTACTTTTATAGGTTTTGGAGGCTGTGGAACGGAAAAGTACGGAAAAAGGCGAGAAAACGTGAAAATTGCACAAAGACAATCCTGTAGCCATTTAGCGTTCGCGAAATTCCAAGTCTGGTGCCGCCAAGTTCGTCAAAGTTGAAATCCAGTGTTTGACCTAAGTGTTTCGCGCCGCGAGGATGCCGTTTGGCGATCGCGAAACAGGCTCCGAGTCTCTCCTTTTAAATACTGGCCTCCTCCTTCAGTTTTCAGAGAGCCAAATTTGTGTGTAGTTCTGAATACTTTAGTGTTAGAGAGAGAGAGGGTTATTGTGCCGATACGCTGCGGGGTTTGATTCTCGATCATCCGTCGTTGTACTGTCGGTATAATGTCTATTTCTACTCTCTTGTTTTCTGATTTTATTATGTTTAGCAGGTAGTTTTCAGTAGTGGTACTTATTGTGGTTGATAAACCTTGTGGATGATGATTTTATGATTTAACGTTTATTGGTTTGTTTTTGGTTCATTGAATGTATGTTATGGTTCCGATCTGATTCATATTGTTTGGTTATTTGAACTCGTTGGTTGGGTGTATCTGTTTGACCAAGATAGATAGACTCCGATAGGTTAATCAACCTTTCTTGACCTTCCCTTCGTAACCCGGAGAGTTTTGTTAGGTGGTTACTCGGACCGAGAGCGACCAGGTAGTAGAATACCGTGCAATAGAGATAGGATTGGGTGACTGGTACTAGATTGCCTGACAAACAGTCTATGTATTGGGACTAGGAGGACCAAAAACCTAGTTGATAGCCATATTATTCACATGCTAGGGTGTCCCAGACTTAAATTCCTACAATAACCAAAACAACCAAACCTTTGGCCTGTTTAAATCATCCACTTGGGGAATCACTATACCATAATAAGTACTACTGTTTTCATTCTTATATTTTTAATCCATCTTTATTTGTTTTCTTAGTTTCTTAGTTAATTTAGTTGTCTTTCTATTTAATTAAACCTTTTTCATAAAAAAAACCCCCCAAAAGATTTAGGTTGATTAAACTAGTCAAGATTAATAGTCTACATAAACTTGACCGTTCCCAGTGTTAGATACGATACCTGGAGTTTCCTACACTATATTACTCACGATCAGGTACGCTTGCCTGTGAATGTGGTAAGACAGTGGCTAGGCATTAGAGGTTAAAACTTGTTTCGCTTTTTATATACAATAATTACCGCATCAAGTTTTTGGCGCCGTTGCCGGGGAACGGTAGTTGTTAGATTTTATTCTTTATTAGTTTTGTTAATCGATCCTTGTGAGAGATTCTTTCCTTTGCAAGTTTTTCGCTTTCTAGTTTTATTTTTATTTTATTTATCTCTTTGTTTCCCGCAAGTTGCCCGTAACCGTTTGTTGTGGTTTCAGTCACGACGGAACTGTTAGAGCCATTTGAGGAGCCGGAGACAGAATTCAGAAAAAGAAACAAAAAGAAACCAAAAGCCAACAAAGTTCGCCCGAGAGCTTTGAATTTTGAAATGGGGCACGAAGCACCGATGTGGACCGCCCGGAGAGCCGCTCCAACCATACCTACCAATCCGATCACGAAGCCGGACCTAAACAAGGAGATCCCAGGGAAGCTCCTTCACATGATCAAGGACCTCACTTTCGACGGGAAAAACGATAGCAATCCTATCGTACATATGGAGAACTTCGTGGACATATGTGATCTATTCAAAACGGAGGAAGGCCGAGATGATGCGATTCGCCTTTGAGTCTTTCCTCTTACACTTACCAGAGAAGCCAGAGCTTGGTTACGATCATTGGAGCCAAGTTCGATCACCACTTGGGAAGGACTTCGCTTAAAGTTCCTCTCCTGATTTTTTCCACCATCCAAAATCGACAAGTTACGAGCCGAGATCCGATCCTTTCAACAAGACGATGGGGAGACAATATCCGAAGCATGGGAACATTTCAAACACCTTCTAAGTTCGTGCCCGAGTCACGAATTGAGTAAGAGTGAGCAAGTCCAAACTTTCTATAGTGGGCTTGCTTATTCTTCACGAGCTACATTGGATTCATCTGCCGGAGGATATAAGCTTCTCGAGGACATGCTTATACATAATATAGATTGGAGGACGGACAAACGCTTGCAAATCCCTAGAATGGCCGGAAAGATCTCAACCGACTTCGATCCATCCGATGAACTAGCCGCAATGAAAAACCAACAGGTAAAGTTTGAACGAAAAATAGAACAACTGATAAAATCTATTCACGCTTTGCAGGTTGGATGCGAGGAGTACAATGGACCACACTTAACGAAAGATTGGCCGAATCGTCCGATGATGACACCCGAGAAGGTAAACTACCTCAACCGAGGCGACTTTCAAGGAGGTGGAACAACAATCGTAACTTCATTCCGAGACCTCCCGGTTTCTTTGCACCGAATCAACAAACCCAAAGAACGGATGGAGAGTCGCGCGTTTCTATCGAGGACCGACTTCTCCAATTCATGGATGCACAAAAGAAGCTCAACGATGAGGTAGGTTCGTACTTACGTAACCACCAAAGTACCATCCATAATTTGGAATTGCAGGTTGGTCGTGTTTCGCAATTGCTAAGTGAAAGGACTCAAGGGGAGCTGCCAACGCAAACCCAAGTCAACCCGAAGGTAGAGAACGCGAAACCGATGCTCATGATGACTGGAGAACCATCAAAGAAGAAGTGGACGGATATTTACACAAAGAAGTGTGTGGAGAGCGATAGTGGTAGTGAACCTGATTATGCCACGGACTATGACTCGGAGGGGTTCACAATTTCGTTCGAGCATCTAGGACTCAAAGGACCCATTTCTTCAAGCGATGATGAGGAGGAAGACGGAAAGCAAGGCGGATATGCGGAGTTCGTGATACCGAAAAAGGAGGATAAAGGCAAGGAGAAGGAGAAAGAGAATGCGACGGAAGATGAACTCATCTACATTGCACCTATCAAGCATGATCCGGGAAGATACAATTTACCTATTTCATGTTCTAAGTTTAATGGTCTTGCTTTGATAGATTCAGGTGCCGCACTTAACATGATGCCTGTTGGTTATTGCAAGAAATGGGAGTCAAAAAGATCATGCCCACAGATTATCAATACCAAGGGGTGAATGGATACATGACTAAACCGTTGGGGATAGCGGAAGGAGTCCCGATTCGAATTGGAAACTTTGTCTACTTCACGGACTTCATCATAGCTAACCTTCCGAAGGACACAGAGATCCCGATAATTCTTGGAAGAGCTTTTCTACATACCGCCCAAGTGAATACCGACATGCGGAATCAAGTGTCAAGCTTGGGGTGTGGAGATAAGAGGATCTACTTCGATCCCAACGGAGAGCCGGTCACCCATCTCGATGAACCTTATGAGGATCCTTCTCAAGCTTACAAGAAGAATACGAGCCGCCCACTACTCCCTCATGAACATGCAAAGAAGACGGAGGACTATCCGAACCCGATACTTCAAAAAGATCAAACACCTAACGGGTCGGGGCCCTCCAAGAAAGAGTATAGAAAGAAGAAGGGCTCATCAGCCCGACGTGCCAAGAAATGAGCCGAAAAAGGGGTCGAGCTCTAGACCCGTTCAAAAATGAAGCGCTTCTCGGGAGGCAACCCGAGCAATTTTTTCGTTTCTCATTTTTAGTATTTTTCGAGTGTGTCTTTTCTAATAATTTTGTTTGTTATTGCTTAGATAACCATACGGAGGAGATAGAAGCCAAAATCGAGCAAATCCGATGTGCGATGAAGATTTTCGAAAAGTGGAAACAGAAGGCTCTTCGCGATCGCCAGTTTTTAAGCTTGGCAACGCGAAGTCAGCCAGCCTTGGTATCAAGTAAAATTTTCGATATCTCGCGGCGTGAAGAGGCCGTCTCGCGATGCGAAGTTTTCAAATTAGGGTAAATTTTTCGAAAACCGCCCGTTTCGCGACGCGAAACTATCTGTTTGGCGACGCGAAAACGGTGCAGACGGGTTTTTAAACCCCTTTTTCTCACTTTTTCAAAGCACACAACCCTAATTCTCTCTAGGCGCCGCGAGCTCTCTTCAAACATTTGCAAAATTCGGAATTTTTGAGCTTCAATTTCATCATTCTTCATGGCAAAGGTATGTTTCCTAAACTTAATTTCATGGGATTGGCTTGATTTGGTAAGATTAGATCTTGATTTGGGCATCAATGGTGTTTTTGTGCTTTCATAGGTTTTAAATTATTCTTGAAGCTCCATTGATTGTTTAGTGCTTATTGGTTTATGCATGCTATACATTTTGATCGAGATTTCATTCTAGCATGCTATTTGTTTGTTTAATCTAGTGAATGTGCATTGATGATAAGTGTGGGGATTTTGATAACACCAAAATCCCCCATTCTTGTTTAATTAGCTAGATTGGTTGTGTTGGAAGTTGGACTAAAAGTTCAAGTGTGGGGATGTTACACACCCCCCTTTTGATTTGGTTTTTAACGCATGCATTCGTTAGTTGAACTTGTTAGTCATGGTAGCTTTGTCTCGTTGGGTTTTGATATGCATGAACCTTGTCTTGCGTTTATTGATCAAATGTAGCTAAGACAATGGTATTTTGAATTTTTGTAGAGACAAAGAACCCGCTCGTCAACTTCCACGCTCGTGCACAGGATGGGAGCCACGCCTTCACCTTTTTCAAGAACGACCCAACTTTGAACGCTCCGAAGCGTGAGGAATACCGGGATACAGTTAACCGGCTTATCGCTCGTCAAGTGTTAGTACCGAGGAGAGTCGTTGGAACCTCCTTAGATCCATGGGAGTCGAGAACGATATCAAGGCGATACTCGAAAAGCACGCCTATGACGAAGATGGTACCGAGTATTACATAGCCGTGCATGGGAACGAGTCTTTGACATTGCCGAGACCCTCTACCGGGAGCTTATCATTGAGTTCGTGGCCACTTTCCGTTTCGACGCCATAAAGGCCCTCGAAGAGTTCTATCAGTCATGCATGACGTTCCGACTCGGTGGAGTGTGGCGATCTCTTTCGTTGGTGGAGTTTGCCGTTGCTTTGGGGATATATACCCAAGATGAGGTCGATGCTCCCGGATTTGTGGAGTACATGTGGGCGACTGCGAAAAGACAAGACGGTTTTGATCCTCGGTTGGCTTGGGCGATCTTGGGTGATGGTGACTATGGTGGTAATCTAAAAGTGAAGGGTTTTCTTGCTTCTTCGGACCGACTTTTGCACCGCATGCTCATTCACGCGGTAAATGCTCGTTCCTCGAGTGAGAAAAAAGTTTCCACATATGATCTTTGGCTTCTTGAGCAACTCTCTACGCAAGACAAGTATCCGAATGCTCCGTACCTTATTGCCGTGCAACTCGCTAAGGCGGGTGGTTATCGAGAGGGGATTCGATTGGTTGGTGGCCAATACGTTATGCTTCTAGCCAAGCACTTCGGTATCCTAACGGAGGGTGCCATTGCCTCGATGACAGACCTTGGTGAGATGGGTTTGATTGACATGGACCAACTCCGTGGCATGGGGATAGCGACGGTAGAGCACTTGATCGGTAGGGACCAAAACATGTGGATTCACAACCCTCAAGCTTATGGGACGAGGAGAGCACCTCGGAGGACACAAGAGACCGGAGGCACGGGTGGGACGAACGCGGGAGAACTACTGGTGGATTGGACGGCATATTCGGGTTACCAAGACTTGAGTAACAGACTCTCGGAGATGTCATTGTCCTATGGCCAACATCATCAACATATGGAGTACAACACAACGGAGGCTCTCCACCAAGCAAATTGGCAAAGTGGAGTGATGAACCAAATGGCCTCCCACTTCGGGGACGCACCACCTGGTTTCCCTACTTTCGAGGATTGGCGAAACCAACCTCGTGGCCCTTATTGATCTCTATCTCTTTTATCTCCGTTATTCGATATGGTTGTTTAAACAATTTTTATTCTTGCTTTGTTTGTTTGGTTTGGTTGGACAACTTTTTTATTTTTGTTTGGTTTGATTAGGTTAAGACTTTTTAATTGCTTGCTTTAGTTTGCTTTATTTTCTTTTGTCCGTTTTTACCTTTTCTTTTTCTTTTTGGTAATAGATACAGCGATCTATGATCTTGAACCGAGCACGATATTGGAATACTCTCTCTCAGATCAGAACAGATTTCGTCACATAACCCGGGAAGTTTCTTTTTTTTCCCAATTACTCCTTAATTGTTTTAACTGTTGCATTGAGGACACTGCAAATTTTAAGCGTGGGGAGGGGGTTATGTAGACTTATCTGTTTAAATGGGTTCACTTTTTACTTTTTGGTTTGTCGTTTTTCAAATTTTTGAAAGCTTTGAGACTTAACCCCAATTTTTTTTCGAAATCTGAGACTGTTTTTGGAACTTAGTTGCTTGCGTAAGAGAACACTGAATGAGATTATTTGAGTAAAAGGATGCCTTGGAATACCAATTACCATGAGTGCCTCACCCAATTCCTTTGAGAGTTTGAGCCTGATTGTTTATTCATTTCGTGAGGAATACCGACTTTGACCCAAGGTAGAACTTGTCATTTGAATGCTTGTCGAGACCACATAAGAGAAGTATTTATCACCATTGCACTGATAGAGGCCTTCGTTTCTAACCCTTTTTAGCCTTCGTTAGATAACCTCATCTTAAGGTTATTTAATCTGCCTAGCCGAATTCTTGAAAGTACTCACTTTTAGTACTTTATCCCTTGTAACCCTTTTAAGCCTTACCCCTTTAATTTCTTTACCCAATACACTCTATCCTTTAGCCAAATTTTTATCTACTTTTTGGCCGTAGCTCAAAGTTGAAAACTTTTTATGTTTTTGGTCCGTTTTATGAAATCTGACAAATAGAGAAAGGGATTGTGAAAAGAGTTGAAGTTGAAAAAGAAAATATAGAGCTTGCAAAAGAAAAGAAAAGTTAGAAAAGAAAGAAAGTCAAAAGAAAAAAAACGACTCATGATCAAAAAAGCAAAATCAAAAGAGTCGATGTGCTGAAAAAAGAAGAGAAAAATATCGAAGCCACAAATAAGCAATATGCTTAGGCCGATATAAAAGTGAAAGTGATGGAAATCCTGAGCTCTAAAAATCTCAAAAGTCAGATGATTAATTTGGATCTTGAACTGATTGGTTTTCAGGTTTTTGCTACAACCCTTAGTCACTTATATATCCTTTATCCTACCCTTAACCCTTAGCCTAACGTTACAACCCTAAAGTCCTCTTGACGGTTGACAACTTCTCAGTGGTGGAGATTAGATTTGGTGACAAGCTTATGCATGCGGGAATTAGTCGAGTATTGGTGTGATCACTTTTCATATATACACTTTTACCCCCGAGAGATACACTTTAAATTGTCATTCATACTATGTGAGGGTAAAAGGTTGATCTTGGTATCCAATTGCTTGATGTATCTTGTTCTTGTGTTCAATTGTGTGAGTATGCTTTGTTCTCTGGAATGAGCTTGGGTGGAGATAATTTTGGCGTTATTTTTTTTATCTTTCAGTCTTTTGATTGAGGACAATCAAAGCTTAAGTGTGGGGATTTTGATAACACCAAAATTATACATGTTTTGGTTATGCTTGATTGAATGATTTCGCCCCATTTCTTAACCATTTCTGGTCTATTTACTCACACTTTGGACTTATTCTTACTTTTATAGGTTTTGGAGGCCGTGGAACGGAAAAGTACGGAAAAGGCGAGAAAACGTGAAAATTGCACAAAGACAATCCAGTAGCCATTTAGCGTTCGCGAAATTCCAAGTTTGGCGCCGCCAAGTTCGTCAAAGTTGAAATCTAGGGTTTGACCTAAGTGTTTCGCGCCGCGAGGATGCCGTTTGGCGATCGCGAAACGGGCTCCAAGTCTCTCCTTTTAAATACTGGCCTCCTCCTTCAGTTTTCAGAGAGCCAAATTTGCGTGTAGTTCTGAATTCTTTAGTGTTAGAGAGAAAGGGTTATTGTGCCGATACACAGCGGGGTTTGATTCTCGATCATCCGTCGTTGTACTGTCGGTATAATGTCTATTTCTACTCTCTTGTTTTCTGATTTTATTATGTTTAGTGAGTAGTTTTCAGTAGTGGTACTTATTGTGGTTGATAAACCTTGTGGATAATGATTTTATGATTTAATGTTTATTGGTTTGTTTTTGGTTCATTGAATGTATGTTATGGTTCTGATCTGATTCATATTGTTTGGTTATTTGAACTCGTTGGTTGGGTGTATCTGTTTGACCAAGATAGATAGACTCCGATAGGTTAATCAACCTTTCTTGACCTTCCCTTCGTAACCCGGAGAGTTGTGTTAGGTGGTTACTCGGACCGAGAGCGACCAGGTAGTAGAATACCGTGCAATAGAGATAGGATTGGGTGACTGGTACTAGATTGCCTGACAAACAGTCTATGTATTGGGACTAGGAGGACCAAAAACCTAGTTGATAGCCATATTATTCACATGCTAGGGTGTCCCAGACTTAAATTCCTACAATAACCAAAACAACCAAACCTTTGGCCTGTTTAAATCATCTACTTGGGGAATCACTATACCATAATAAGTACTACTGTTTTCATTCTTATAGTTTTAATTCATCTTTATTTGTTTTCTTAGTTAATTTAGTTGTCTTTTTATTTTATTAAACCTTTTCCATAAAAAAAACCCCCCAAAAGCTTTAGGTTAATTAAACCAGTCAAGATTAATAGTCTACATAAACTTGACCGTTCCCAGTGGTAGATAAGATACCTGGAGTTTCCTACACTATATTACTCACGATCAGGTACGCTTGCCTGTGAATGTGGTAAGACAGCGGCTAGGTATTAGAGGTTAAAACTTGTTTCGCTTTTTATATACAATAATTACCGCATCACCTGCAGTTACGGAACTTTCCAAATAACAAATGTTATTCTATCCGAGCGTGGCCACGCATTTATGTCAATCTTAATCGCCAGGGGGGCCCGGAAATATCTCTCCTATAAAGGAGGTGTAAATCCCATATTGACTACCCGCATCTGCAAACATGGCTTCCGATGCATCTAGTCATGCCCCTTATAGCCACCCAGTTACGGTGCAGCGTTAGGACGTGCTAAGAGTACAGTAGTCCCCATGCTCACAGACCAGATATCTTAGGTCTAAGGATAACCTATCATCAAGTCAATGCTTATGACATAGGCTCCATGAAGCAGACTTGAAACTGGTCACTTCCAATACTCATACACTCTGATGAGTATTTATGAATGTTTAATCATATCAACTGTACATAAAACATTCATAATAGCGTCTTAACCTTACTAAGGTTCGCACCTCAATAAGTAGCTATGGACATTTAGATTTTTCACAAAACTTAGTAAAAAATCATGGATAACTTTAAGTATGCAAAAAGTAATTTTTGAAACATTTCATGAATAATAATATCTCCTTATTTCAAACACACTGTGAAATAATAAATTCTTATAACGTTTCAAAATATTACATTAATAATCGATAACATAAACTAACTACTAGTATCCAAGTACTGCATCCCTATGGAACTAGCATGGCCCTCATGCTTTGCTCTAGCTAGTGGCTTTGTTAGCGGATCTGCGACATTCTCGTTCGTCGGAATCTTGCATATTCTCACGTCTCCTCTTCCAATGATCTCTCGGATGACGTGATATTTCCTGAGTACATGTCTCGACTTGTGATGTTCTCTGGGCTCCTTCGCTTGTGCTACTGCTCCAGAGTTATCACAGTAAATATCTATGGGTCTAGAGATACTGGCTACAACTCTTAGATCCAAGATAAAATTCCTGAGCCAGACTGCTTCCTTTGCTGCATCTGATGCTGCAATGTACTCTGCCTCTGTAGTGGAATCTGCTATGGTATCTTGCTTCGAGCTCTTCTACGAGATCGCACCTCCGTTTAGGGTAAATATATATCTTGACTGTGATTTAAAGTCATCTCTGTCGGTCTGGAAACTAGCGTCAGTATAGCTTGTGACACTAATCTCATCCTCAGATCCTCCAAAGACCAAGAACATTTCTTTAGTTCGTCTCATATACTTGAGAATGTTCTTGACAGCCACTTAATGGGCTTCACTTGGGTTCTGCTGGTATCTGCTCGTAACACTTACTGAGTAAGCAACATCAGCCCTTGTACATAACATGGCATACATGATCGATCCAATTGCAGAAGCATATGGAACCGACTTCATTTTGTCCTGCTCTTCACTAGATACAGGACACTGTGCTTTGCTTAGCACTATGCCATGCTGCATTGGAATAAATCCTTTCTTGGATTCATCCATCCTGAATCATTTCAAGATTTTATCAATGTATGTACCTTGACTAATCCCGATAAGCCGTCTAGATCTGTTTCTATAGATCTTTATACCAATTATATAGGCGACTTCTCCAAGGTCTTTCATTTGGAAACATTTGCTCAACCAAGTCTTTACACTCTGTAAAGTTGGTACGTCATTTCCAATGAGTAGAATATCATCTACATATAAGACCAAGAAGGTTACTATGTTCCCACTGAACTTTGTGTAAACACATGGCTCAAACTCACTTTTAGTAAAACCAATTTCTTTGATCCGTACATCAAAGTGTAAGTTCTAGCTCCTAGATGCCTGCTTTAATCCATATATGGATTTTAGCAATTTGCACACTTTATTAGGATTCTCTGGATCTACAAAACCTTCCGGTTGTTGCATATAGATGTCCTCTGTTAACTTCTCATTTAGGAAGGCCGTCTTAACATCCATCTGCCAAATCTCATAGTTGAAGTACGCTGAGATGGCCATTAGAATCCTAATGGATTTTAACATTGCTACCGGTGAAAAAGTTTCATCATAGTCGATACCATGAGTTTGCGTGAAATCTTTTGCTACCAGTCTAGCCTTAAAAGTGTGCACATTTCCGTCCATGTCAGTTTTCTTCTTGAAAACCCATTTACGTCCAACAGCCTGACAGTGTTGGGGTAAATCTGTCAACTCTCATACTTGGTTGTCGTACATGGACTGCATCTTTGCCTCCATGGCTTCCTGTCATTGTTCAGACTCATTGCCTGATACAGCTTCTCCATAGGAGGTTGGTTCATTCAAGTCTCCATCATCCTGAGAGACTAGGAACCCAAGATACCTATCTGGTTCTTACCTTACCCTAGTGGATCTGTGAAGGTCCTGTGTATGCACTTCCTCAACCGTTTCCGGTTGAGTCTCAACATGTTCTTGTTGAGTGATTGGCTCAACTATCGGTAAAGTAACATCTTCCTCTACTTCCTGTAGATCTACATCATTTATGGTATTCTCGGTGCTGAGAAACTTATCCTCTAGAAATTCTCCATTCCGAGCCACAAAGACTTTGTTCTCGGTAGGATTTGGGTTTGAGTTTTTTAGAGGTTGGTCGTTTGACGTATACCTCACAACCCCAAATCTTCAAAAAAGACAGTTTAGGCTTTTTACCCGTCCAAATCTCGTACGGAGTCTTTTCTACCAATTTAGTCAGCACTCTGTTCAGTATGTGGGCCGTTGTTTCGAGCGCATGTCCCCAAAATGATACTGGTAGTGAGGAACGACACATCATTGATCGTACCATATCCAGTAGTGTACGATTTCTCCTTTCTGACACACCATTCATCTAAGGTGTATACGGAGGTGTGAGTTGTGAGATAATCCCACATTCCATCAAATGATTGTCGAATTCCTGACTAAGATATTCCCCACCTTGATCCGACCGCATAAACTTGATCTTTCGGTCAAGTTGGTTTTGTACTTCATTCTGAAATTCCTTAAATCTTTCAAAGGCTTCAGATTTATGTCTTATAAGGTAGACATAACCATACCTACTGAAATCGTCAGTAAAGGTGATGAAGTACCGGTTGTTAGGATTATGTGCGAGACAGTAACAGGGTTACCGTGTCCAATGTTATAAGACACTAGTAGGTCACACCGCTGCACACCAAAATGAGAATGTTTGGATTATGTAAGAAATAATTAATTGGTTATTAATTATTTAGAGAGAAAAAGAAATAAATAAATAATTAGTTAAATTATTTATTTGTAATTAATTAATCAGTTAGGATTAATTAATAGATAATTATCTAAATTATATAATTAATCTATTTGATTAATTATAGAGATAATTATAAAAGAGTTATATATGGAATCAAACACTGCCAGGTTTATCCATATAAATAAAGGGCTAGGGGTTGTTAGGGTAAAAATCCACAATCGCACGACGACCGACTATAATCGTAAGACAAACGTTAGGACAATAGTCCTGTATTAAGATAAGGTCCTGAGATAAAACCTAAAAGAACTATCGAACAAGGATCATTGAACATCGAATGAATACATCGACTAAGTCGAACGATGACTACAATGTCGTACGACGGTACTAACGAATAAACACACGAAGTTTATGTCTTTGATGCAGGCAAGCTGGTTATAATATCTAACAATTGTCCACCTTTGAGAAAGTCCGAGATTGAGTACTATGCTATGCTCGTTGGAGTTCATCATTACAACGAACACATCGTAAGTTATATATCGTTCGATAGAAACCAACGACATCAAGACAGACCGTTACAAGCAAGATTCTCGCAGCAGTTACAATCTGGACATTAACTCTCAAATAGTACCGTTGGACAGTTACTCTCCGAGCATTAAATATCAACAATAACGTTGGACGGTTACGATTTGGACAATGATGAATCATGGTACCGTTGGACGGTTATTTCAAAGATACTATAAAAGAAGGATCAAGCCAACATTTGAAGACACGAAGTTTACCCGAAGTTTACAAGTTCTATATTGGCTATTCTTGAGAATCAGTTGTAATTTACATTCGATTTCATTGTTGTTTCACTTGTAATTGTACGACCAAAGCTGTATACTTGAAGAACATCACCCCTGCTTGGTGATTATAGTGCTCTGTCGACTTACCTTTTAGGTCGACCGCAGGTTTTTTCCTCCGTTGTGAGGTTTTTCCTGCGTCATCAAATTATTTGTCTCATTTTACTTTTCCGCACTTCTCATTGATTGTAATTTCTTTCTCTCGACGGTTAAGCCTCACACAAGTTTCTTACGACATCAAGTTGTGTAATTTTTTACATAAACAGGGGTTTATGGTTTGATGATTATTATTCACTCGATTCCTTTATTCCCAAGAAAACTCTCTCTCTCTCTCTCTCTCTCTCTCTCTCTCTCTCTCTCCTCTCTCCCAAGTCGACGGCCAAACACACCGGGTGTACGGAGTCGTTTTTCGGGGTAATCTACGGTGGTCTAGCAACTAATCTCGAACGGTGCCAGTAGCGGTGTATCCCCTATTAGCGATTCAGAGTTTTTCGCGATAAGGTAAACACACCAAACACCCTTTATTGTATCTGCAAGGTTTAGGATTGGATCCTCGATTGGGAATCGGATTTTATTATCCACTGCGTTCTGTTTGTGCCTCCGGTTCCCAACAGTGGTATCAGAGCCACTTCCTAAAAACCTACAGATCAGGTTTGTTTGATAATTAGGTTTGTTAAAAATTTGATTTTTATTTGGTTAACTGTTTTAAAAATTAAATTTTTGGAAAACCTAACGAATTCGGAACGATCGGCGGTGGAACGGCGGCAGTTAGCCGGCCGGACCACCAGGCCGATCGCCGGCCTTGGACCACCGAAGAACACCGACGGTCGCACCACAGTTGGTGGTGGCCGCCGGCCGTAGCACCGGAGCCCACCGCACCACCGATTGGTGGTGGCGGCGGCTGTTAAACAAATCGACCACCACACAACCGTGTGGTGGCGACGGGGTTGCGGTCCAACCACCACACCACCGTTTGTGGTGGTGATGGTATTTGTTTTGACCACCGAAGCCGGAAACGGCGACGGTGGTGGTGGTGTTCATCGATAGCGCCGGGAGGCGGCGGTGGTGGTGGCAACTGCTGATGCCGTCGTTCTCCAAATCGACCGCCACGCCACCGATTGTGGTGGTGGTGGCAATGGCGTTTTGTTGATTTAGACCGCCGGAGGCGGCGGCGGTGGTGGCGACTGCTGCTGCTGCCGTCGTACTCCTAATCGACCGCCACACCACCGTTTGTGGTGGTGGCGGCGATGGCGTGATTGTTGTTGATTGCGCCGGTAGGCGGTGGCGATGGCGGCATTAGCTGCTGTTGTCATCGCTGATAGTGGCGGTGATGGTTGTGGTGGTGGCGGTGGTCGACAACCGCCGCAATGGGGTGTCGGCCACTGCAGTTTTTAGGTCTTCGATCGAAAGAGAGGGCGGCGACGGTGGCCTTTGGGCTGTTGTCGTCGTCGAGCCTTTGTAAACCAGCTCGCGCCGCGAGCAAAGGCCTCGCGCCGCGAACAGATGTCTCGCGCCGCGAGTAGAGGCCTCGCGCCGCGAGCAGCGGCTGACATTGGTGGCTGTTGTTTTTCCGAACACTGACCAGTGCGAGAGCGGCGGCAGGTAGCTGTTGCTGTTTGCGGTAGGTGGTATCGGATAAGGGTTATCTGAAACCAGATAGGTTTGAAACCCTAGGGATAGTTTTAATTTTAATTTTAATCTGTTTGATAAATAGTAATTAAATTATATTATCCGTTTACGTCATAGTCAAACCCTTTGACCCGTGGTTGTGTTTTTAATAATTGTGCGTGTATTTTATTTATTTATTTATTTATTGATGGTTACGGGAGGCCTGCGTGCCATTTACAACCCGCTTTTAATTTGTAATTTTTAATAAATAAATAACCGAAGAAACCGAAGACGGAGCACGGAGTCAAAGATGGATCTTGGAGCCAGTGGGAGCGCCGAGAAGTTCATGCCTTGTGTGTTGCTGTCACTTAGGGTTGAGACCGTCGTTTTGTGTTGGCTCACAAAACGACAATAGTTTTAAGGGTTTTTGACTATGACATGTCTTTTAAACTGCGTGGTTGATTTTATATTGCGTGGTTGTTTATATTTAATTGTGTATATGTCCGATAACGTTTTTTAAATATAAACCGAATGTTTTAAAGACAAAGATGGATACAAATACAGTTTGTGTTTGGATCCAAGTTTTGAAAACTGGCAGATTATAAAACCCTAGTTAAAATCATATATCAGTATGTGCAACCCACTTTAGGGACACCTCCGGTGTATGGTACGTAGGGTATTGCTAGTGATCACACTTCAATCACCCGCGTTCAAACTGAAATTGGAGGGGACAAAAACTCTGCGAATTATCTCCGAGTGGTACCGGCAAGAGTATGTCCAGGCCCCGGGTGGTGCGATCTATTTTGGTAATTATTTATTCACCGGGTGGTACCGGGCCAAAGTGCACTAGAGGGACTAAATATGTACGGATTGAATATCCGATGTCCCGACGATCTAGAAGTCGTGTTTTCGTATTAAAATGCGATTGGTATAAGTTTTTACCTACCGTAAATCACATGAGTCGGCCTGACATGATCACATGCTTGCCGACACATGTGAGATATGGATTCTAGTCTAATAAATTAATTTAAGGATTATAATTTATTAGAAGTTTTATAATTTTAAACTAAATCGGAATTTTATTCTTATATGTAGATGTCTAAATCTGTAATCCCGTTTTATACACCTGAGGAATCGCTCCGCCTCATCAACAGTAAATGGAAGCTTACAGGACAAAATTTTCCAGTTTGGAAAATGCACCTTCACAATGTCTTGGATGCACAGGGTAAGCGGTACGTGATAGAGAAACCCATTTCACGACCCGAATGCAATTCTCCTGAAAAGGATTTTGCTGAATACTTTAAATACATGGCTGACGAATCTGATGTAATGTCGATTCTATCTTTCTCTACCTCACCCGAGTTCACGGCTGATTTAAGAGTTAAGTACTGCCATGAGGTTGTGAAGAATATAGAAAACCAGGTAGGTTTCTATAAGAAAAGTGGGAAGTATCTAATCATGAAAGAGATCTATTCTCTGAAACTGGTAAAGGGTCAATCTGTTAAAGAGCATATTCTGGAAATGAGGAAACTCTTTAAAAGTTTGTCACGCATAGGATATAAGATGGTTTAGGAAGAGCTAGTACATCTCATGTGGTTCTCCCTCACGGACGAGATACGTACCACAGTTAGTGCATACATTGGACTGTTGGGGAACCGTAGGCACTAACAGTGCGAAGCGGATAACAAAAAACGATTCCCAAACCCGGACCCATCTTAAACCATAACAGATACAATCAAAGTGGGTTTGACGGTTTACCTTTTAGTGAATAGACTTCCGGAAAGCTGGCAGGGGGTACACCGCTACTGACACCACGCGAGAGGGTTGCTAGACCACCGTGACTGATCGGAAAAATTCCGACCGATGTGTGAGAGAGAGAGAGAAGTCGACGGTTGGGAGAGAGAAAGAGAGAGCGAGAGATTTTCGTAGGATTAATCAACTGATTCATCAAAGCCTTAACCCTTTATTTATAGGATAGAATAAGGCAATGATTTAACCTGATTATAATTCCCTTTATAGTTATCCTTTAATTAATTCCTTAAATAATTAATCCTTTAATTAATTTACTGATTAATTAAAACTAGTAAATAATTATTTAACTAATAATTATTTACTTCTCTCTTCTCATTTATCTCTTTCACACAAATTCTCAATTAGGTGTGCAGCGGTGTGACCCACTAGTGTCTTATAACATTGGACACGGTAACCCTGTTACTGTCTCGCACATAATCCTAACAGACTCCCACTTGTGCTAGACATGTAACTACGCTTGTTACCATTAGCCTAAGGAGGTCCCTAGCCAGACACTTAGGTTAACCAGGTTATAAGATCTCTTACATCTAGCGATACAATTCTTAAAATTGAACACAGGTTCATTCCTTTTGCACACGATATTTCTAAAGTGACTTTAAGACATGGAGTGGAGGATTCATTTCTTAAAATCAAGTATTTCTTGACTCTGATTTCGATAACCTTCCTCCTACTGGATTTGGCGCCGGTTTTTAGGGGAGAGAGAGAGAGAGTTTTTTCTGGGTTTTTAGAACTGAATGAATGAATCAACTGACACCCTTAACCCCTTATTTATATGGACAAACCTAGCAGTGTTTGATTCCATATATAATTCTTGGTAATTATCTCTGAAATAACTTCCATAATTATCCTTTTAATTAATCTAACTGATTAATTAATTATAAATAATTAAACTAATTATTTATTTATTTCTTTTTCTCTCTAAATAATTAATTAACCAATTAATTATTTCCCATAATCCAAACATTCTCATTTTGGTGTGCAGCAGTGTGACCTACTAGTGTCTTATAACATTGGACACGATAACCCTGTTACTGTCTCGCACATAATCCTAACAGACTCCCACTTGTGCTGGACATGTAACTGAACTGTTATCATTCGCCTAAGGAGGTCCCTAGCCAGACGCTTAGGTTAACCAGGTTATAAGATCTCTTATATCCAGAGATACAATTCACGCTTGAATTTGTACACAGGTTCATTCCTTTTGCACACGATATTTCTAAAGTGATTTTAAGACATGGAGTGGAGGATTCATTTCTTAAAATCAAGTATTTCTTGACTCTGATTCCGATTGCCTGCAGTAACGGATATTACTAAATAACCCCTGTTATTCTATCCGAGCGTGGCCACGCGTTTTCTGCCAATCTTAATCGTCAAGGGGCCCGGAAATATCTCTCTTTTGAAAGAGGTGCAAATCCCTTCTTGACTACTTGCATTTGGATCCACGGCTTCCGCTGCATCTAGTCACGTCCCGTATGGCCACCCAGTTACGGTGCAGCGTTAGTACGCGCTAAGAGTACAGTGGTCCTCGTGTTCCCAAACCAAGTATCTCAGGTCTAAGGACAACCTATCAAGTCAGTGCCTATGACTAAGGCTCCATGAAGCAGACTTGATTACTGGTCACTTCCAATACCCAAACACTCTGATGAGTATCTACAAATACTTGGTCACATCACTTGTTCTTTTATTCTTTACTTTGAATAAATCATCAAGTATTTATAATAGCGTCAAACTCCCTATTGAAATTCCCATTTCAATAAGTGGCTACGGAAATTTAGATTTCATACAAGACTTTGTAGAATCATGGATACGTTAAATATGCCAAAAATAGTTAATTTAGAACAATCATGAAAACAAAACCTCCATTTATTTCCAACACACTGTGAAATAAAAACTTTACATGATTACATTGTTTCTAAATTAGACTATAGTAATAATTAATAAACTAAGTACTAGCTACTGGCTTCCAGGTACTGCATCCCAATGGAATTCGCATGTGCCTCATGCTTTGCCCTTGCTAGTGGCTTTGTCAGCGGATCTGCGACATTGTCTTCTGTTGGAATCTTGCATATTCTTACATCTCCTCTTCCAATGATCTCTCGGATGAGGTGATACTTTCTGAGCACGTGTCTCGACTTGTGATGCTCTCTAGGTTCCTTTGCTTGCGCCACGGCTCCTGAGTTATCACAGAATATATCGATCGGTCTCGAGATACTGGCAACCACTCTGAGATCCGATAGAAAATTCCTTAGCCAGACAGCTTCCTTTGCCGCATCAGATGTTGCAATGTACTCTGCTTCTGTAGTTGAATCTGCAATCGTGTCCTGCTTCGAGCTCTTCCATGAGATCGCGCCTCCGTTTAGGGTAAAGACGTACCCTGACTGTGACTTGAAGTCATCTCTGTCGGTCTGGAAACTAGCGTCAGAGTATCCGGTGACACTAATTTCATCCTCAGATCCTCCAAAGACCAAGAACATTTCTTTCATTCTTCTCAGATACTTAAGAATGTTTTTGACAGCCACCCAATGAGGTTCACCCAGATTCTGTTGATATCTGCTCGTAACACTTACTGAGTAAGCAACATCGGGCCTAGTACATAACATGGCATACATGATTGATCCAATTGCAGAAGCATATGGAACCGATTTCATTTTGTCCTGATCTTGACTAGAAACAGGACATTGTGTTTTACTTAACACTATGCCATGCTGCATCGGGATAAATCCTTTCTTGGATTCATCCATCCTGAATTTCTTCAGAATTTTATCGATATACGTACTCTGACTAAGTCCGATAAGCCGCTTAGATCTATTTTTGTAGATCTTTATACCAAGTATATAAGCGGCTTCTCCAAGCTCTTTCATCTGGAAACATTTGCTTAACCAGCTCTTTACACTCTGTAAAGTTGGTACATCGTTTCCTATGAGTAGAATATCATCTACGTACAAGACCAAGAAGGTTACTATGCTCCCACTGAACTTAGTGTAGACACACGGCTCGAACTCACTTTTGGTAAAACCAAACTCTTTGATTCGCTCATCAAAGTGTAAGTTCCAGCTTCGATATGCTTGCTTTAATCCATAAATGGATTTTAGCAGTTTACACACCTTATTAGGATTCTTAGGATCTTCAAACCCCTCTGGTTGTTCCATATAGACGTCTTCTGTTAACTTTCCATTCAGAAAAGTTGTCTTGACGTCCATTTGCCAAATCTCGTAGTTAAAATACGCTGAAATGGCCATAAGAATCCTAATTGACTTTAACATGGCCACTGGTGAAAAGGTTTCATCATAGTCGATACCATGAGTTTGCGTGAATCCTTTTGCGACCAGTCTGGCCTTGAAAGTGTGTACATTTCCATCCATGCCGGTTTTCTTCTTGAAAACCCATTTGCGCCCAGCAGCCCTACAGTGTTGTGGCAAATCAGTCAACTCCCAAACTTGGTTGTCGTACATGGATTGCATCTCGGCCTTCATGGCTTCTTGCCATTGTTCAGACTCACTGCCTGACACAGCTTCTCCATAGGATGTTGGTTCATTCAAGTCTCCACTGTCCTGAGAGACTAGAAACCCAAGATACCTATCTGGTTTTTGTCTTACCCTACTGGATCTGCGAAGGTCCTGTGTTTGCACTTCCTCAATCGGTTCTGATTGAGGTTCAACATTGATATGTTGAATTTCTGGCTCAACAATCGGTGCAGTGTTTTCTTCGTCTACTACCTGTAGATCTACATCCTTTCTGGTGTTCTCTAAACTGAGAAACTTTTCTTCCAGAAATTTTCCATTTCGAGCAACAAAAACTTTGTTCTCTTCAGGGTTGTAGAAGTAATATCCCACGGTGGTCTTGGGATATCCAACGAAGAAACACTTGTCGGATTTGGGCCTGAGTTTTTCTGAGGTGGGTCGTTTGACGTAAACCTCACAACCCCAAATTTTTAGAAAAGATATGTTGGGTTTCTTACCCTTCCATAGTTCATATGGAGTCTTTTCTACCGACTTTGTTGGCGCTCTGTTCAGTATGTGTGCTGCTGTTTCGAGCGCATGTCCCCAGAATGATATTGGCAGCGTAGAATGACACATCATTGTTCGTACCATGTCAAGCAAAGTACGATTTCTCCTTTCTGATACACCATTCATCTGAGGTGTATACGGAGGTGTAAGTTGGGATACAATCCCACACTCCATCAGATGATTGTCAAACTCATCACTAAGATATTCGCCACCACGATCCGACCGCAAGAACTTGATCCTTTTGTCAAGTTGATTATGTACTTCATTCTGAAATTCCTTGAATCTTTCAAAGCTTTCAGATTTATGTCTCATAAGGTAGACATAACCATACCTACTGAAATCGTCAGTAAAGGTAATGAAGTACCGGTATCCTCCTCTTGCCACATGACTGAAAGGTCCACACACATCTGTGTGGATTATTTCAAGCAAGTCAGTAGCCCTTTCATTTTCATTGTTGAAAGGTTGCTTTGTCATTTTGCCAGATAAACAAGACTCGCAATTATCAAAAGGTTTATAATCGAAATTGCCAAGAAAACCTCCTTTTAGGAGTAGTTCAACGCGTTTCTTGTTTATGTGGCCCAAACGACAATGCCAGAGGTAAGTCTGATCCTCAATATCCTTGGATCGTTTACTTATATGATAGATTTCATTGTTATTGTCTTGCAGATTTACTGTATATATAGACCATTTATAGGTGTTGCTTTAAAATAGAAAACATTACTTTTAAAGACAGAAAGCATTTTATAATCATATTTGTAATGAAAACCTTGGTCTACTAACAAATCAAAAGACAATACATTCTTAATCATATTTGGAATATAATAACAATTATCCAGTTCCAAAACTAGACCCGAGGGTAAACTAAGACTACAAGATCCCACGGCTTCAGCAATCAGCGGAGTGCCTTCGCCAACTCGTAGGTTCGAACGGTCTTTCCTCAAAGTCTTTCTTCTAGTGAATCCCTGTAAATGATTACAAATGTGGTTACCACTGCCTGTATCAATTACCCATGATTCATAAGAAGTGATTAAGCAATCTATCATAAAGATACCTGGAGCATCGGGTAAACCGATCTCTATCTGGTCGATATTCATCAAGTGCTCGCAAAAATCCTTGCTACCGCATTCTGGGCAACTCAGATCTCCCAGCTCATCAACTAAGTCAGTATCCATGAGATCAGCAGGTGCAGGTACTGGCTCTAGACTGGCCAGAATATCTTCATGAACTTTATCAACGTCGTTCTTTGGTTCCTTCATGTAGGCACTAGCTGTGTCCTGAACTTCTTTTGTGAGGGAAAACCACATGAGATACACTAACTCTTCCTGAGTCATCTTGTACCCCAGACGTGATAAACATTTAAAGAGCCTTCTTATTTCAATAAGATGGTTTTTAACTGACTGACCCTTTTGCAGCTTCAGGGAGAAAATCTCTTGCATGATCAAAAGCTTACCCGTATGCTTGTAGAGACCTAACTGGTTCTCCACATTTTTCACAACCTCGTGACAGAATTTGACTCTTAAATCTCCCGTGAACTCGGGTGACATAGAGAAAAATAGAATGGACATTACATCCGATTCATCTGCCATGAATCTAAAATACTCAGCAAATTCCTCTTCAGGGGCATTGCTCTTAGGTCGTGACATAGGCTTATTGATCACATAAAGCTTACCCTGGGCACTCAAAACATTCTGTAAATGTAACTTCCAAACTGGAAAGTTCTGGCCCGTAAGCTTCCACTTGCCCATAATAAGGCGAAGTGATTCCTCAGGTGAATAAAACGGAATGCTAATTGGAGACATCTACAAAAGAATATAAATTCCAATTTAGTTTATAATTATAAAATTCTAATAAATTATTACCCTTAAAATAAATTTATTAGACTAGAATCCATATTTCACATGTGTCGGGAAGCATGTGATCATGTCAAACCGACTCATGCGATTTATGGTAGGTAAAACTATAGCAATCGTATTCTAACTCGAAAATACGACTTCTAGATCGTCGGGACATCGGATATATAGTCCGTGCATATTTAGTCCCTCTAGTGCATTTTGGCCCGGTACCACCCGGTGAATAAATAATTACCAAAATAGATTGCACCACCCGGGACCTGGACAAACTCTGGCCGGTACCACCCGGAGATAATTCGCAGAGTTTTATCACCCTTCAGTTTCGGTTTGAACACGGGCGTTCATAGTATGTGCACTTACAACGCCCTATGTACCTTACACCGGAGGTGCCCCTAAAATGGGTTGCACTTACTAATCTATGATTTTACAAGGGTCATATATGCCAGTTTTTTCAAAACTTTGGATCCAAACACAAACTGTACTTTGTTTCCAATTTTACCTTTTAAAAAGATTTAAATTTTAAAAAGCAAATGTTTATATTTAAAAATTACGTAACTTAAGCAACCACGCAATATAACTGATAAATATAAACAACCACGCAATAGAACATGTCATAGTCGAAAACCCTTAACTATTGTCGTTTCGTGAGCCAACACAAAACCGACGGTCCTTATTCCTAAGGGACAAAACTTCTCGGTGCTCCCACTGGCTCCAAGCTCCATGGTTGACTCCTTGGCTCCGTCTTCAATTCTCGATTACAAAAATAATATTACAAATAATCGGGTTGTAAATGGCACGCAGGCCTCCCGTAACCAGTACTTGAAATAAATAAAATACAAAAACACAACCATGGGTCAAAGGGTTTGACTATGACAACAAAATCTTGACTAGATTTTATTTGATTAAACAGAACTAATTAAATTTAATTAAACTAAATTAATTTAATTATTTAATTAATAAAAATAATCCCTAGGGTTCTAAACCTTATCTGGTTTAGGATAAACCCTTATCAGTTATCGTTACCAAATCTGGCATTTATCGATACTGATCCAGATCCAAACATGAACCGACCATCGTTGATCTTTCGCCGGTGGTTGTATCCTTAATCGCCGCCGACCCCACCATAGATCCGCCTAGCGGTCGTCGATCGGTGGTAGGAGGTCGCCGGCGACAGCAACGGTACGAATACCGCCACCATCACCGTTTGGTACGGCGATCAAACAATCAACCACCGTCATAAAACAATTTGCCGGTGACGACAATAGCGGCTTATGCCACCACTGCCCCCATTTGGAAACATCGAACGATGGCAGCGGCTTGACGCCACCACCATAGTCGCGACGATGGCAACCAGCTGGCCACCATCGCCGCTCCGGTGTCCCCACAAAACAATCGACGACGGCAGTGGCTACTGCCACCGCCGCCGCTCGTTTTTCCGGCGAGTTAAACGAGACCACCATCACCACCTTGGTCGCTTGTGGTTGAGATATCAATCGACGGCAGCAGCAGTAACATCTGCCACCACCACCACCGCCCTCTTCTCGACGATCCAAACGCCACTACCACCACCGCCAACGACGGCGGCATCAGCCACCACCGCCGGCTGGTGGTTGTTTTGATTATCAATGGCAATCGCCGCCACCACCACCATACGGTGGTGCGGCTTTCGTTTGCGAAGGTCAAACAGCCACCACCACCGCCTTGGCTCGGCCTCAGGGCAGCCGGCGGTTGGACCGGTGGTTTGTGGTTCAGCCGATGACAACGGCCAAGGCCGCTGCCACCACCACCATCCTCGGTGGTTTTTATCACCATCGATCGCCACCGCCACCACAATCGGTGGTGCAGTGGATACAATCGACCACAGCCACGACCACTACCTGTGGTGCGGCGCTGTGGTTGTGTCGAGAGGACTGCCGCCGGCTACCACCATCTGTGGTGTTGCCAGTGGCCGCGGTGATTTGGTGGTTACGGTGGTTCGGTCGGCTAACTGCCGTCGTTCCACCACCAGCTTCCGATTCGTTAGTTTTTTTTTTTTAAAATTCAATTTTTTAACAATTCAAAACATATAAAAATCAAATTTTTAAACCTAATCAACAAACAATTAAACCTGATCTGTAGGTTTAAGAAGTGGCTCTGATACCACTGTTGGGGAACCGTATGCACTAACGGTGCGCAGCGGATAACAAAAAATGATTCCCAAACCCGGACCCATCTTAAACCATAACAGATACAATCAAAGTGGGTTTGACGGTTTACCTTTTAGTGAATAGACTTCCGGAAAGCTGGCAAGGGGTACACCGCTACTGACACCACGCGAGAGGGTTGCTAGACCACCGTGACTGATCGGAAAAATTCCGACCGATGTGTGAGAGAGAGAGAGAAGTCGACGGTTGGGAGAGAGAAAGAGAGAGCGAGAGATTTTCGTAGGATTAATCAACTGATTCATCAAAGCCTTAACCCTTTATTTATAGGATAGAATAAGGCAATGATTTAACCTGATTATAATTCCCTTTATAGTTATCCTTTAATTAATTCCTTAAATAATTAATCCTTTAATTAATTTACTGATTAATTAAAACTAGTAAATAATTATTTAACTAATAATTATTTACTTCTCTCTTCTCATTTATCTCTTTCACACAAATTCTCAATTAGGTGTGCAGCGGTGTGACCCACTAGTGTCTTATAACATTGGACACGGTAACCCTGTTACTGTCTCGCACATAATCCTAACATGGAGAACCAAAGAGAGACGTGGCAAAGCTTCATGAGGATATTTTGGCCAGTTTGGAGCCGAAACCTGCAGCAGCTGCTGAACTCATGGACACAGATTGGATTGATGAGCTGGGAGATCTGAGTTGCCCAGAATGTGGTAGCCAGGATATTTGCGAGCACCGATGAATATCGACCAGGTTGAGATTGGTTTACCCGATGCTCCAGGTATCTTTATGATAGATTGCTTAATCACTTCTTATGAATCATGGGTAATTGATACAGGCAGTGGTAACCACATTTGTAATCATTTACAGGGATTCACTAGAAGAGAGACTTTGAGGAAGGACCGTTCGAACCTACGAGTTGGCGAAGGCACTCCGCTAATAGCTGAAGCCGTAGGATCTTATAGTCTTAGTTTACCCTCGGGTCTAGTTTTGGAACTAGAAAATTGTTATTATGGTCCAAAGATGATTAAGAATGTTTTGTCTTTTGATTTATTGGTAGACCAAGGATTTTATTACAAATATGATTATAAAATGCTTTCTGTCTTTAAAAATAATATTTTCTATTTTAAAGCTACACTTGTGAATGGTCTATATACAGTAAATCTGCAAGACAATAATAATGAAATCTATCATATAAGTAAACGATCCAAAGATATTGAGGATCAGACTTACCTCTGGCATTGTCGTTTAAGCCACATAAACAAGAAACGCGTTGAACTACTCCTAAAAGGAGGTTTTCTTAGCACTTTTGATTTCAAACCTTTTGACAACTGCGAATCATGTTTATCTGGCAAAATGACAAAAGAACCTTTCAACAAAGAAAATGAAAGGGCCTTGACTTGTTAGAAATAGTTCACACAGATGTGTGTGGACCATTTAGTCACGAGGCAAGAGGAGGATACCGGTACTTCATCACATTTACTGACGATTTCAGTAGATATGGTTATGTCCAGTTGATGACACATAAATCTGAAAGCTTTAAGAAATTCAAGGAATATCAGAATGAAGTACATAATCAACTTGACAGGAAGATCAAGTTTTTACGGTCAGATCGAGGAGGCGAATATCTTAGTCAAGAGTTTGGCAATCATCTGATAGAATGTGGGATTGTATCACAACTCACACCTCCGTATACACCTCAGATGAATGGTGTGTCAGAAAGGAGGAATCGTACATTGCTGGACATGGTACGATCGATGATGTGTCACTCTACGCTACCAGTGTCATTCTGGGGACATGCGCTCGAAACAGCAGCACATATACTGAACAGAGTGCCAACAAAGTCGGTGGAAAAGACACCATACGAGTTGTGGAAGGGTAAGAAACCCAAAATGTCTTTCCTGAAAATTTGGGGTTGTGAGGTTTACGTCAAACGACCTACCTCAGAAAAACTCAAGCCCAAATCCGACAAGTGTTTCTTCGTGGGATATCCCAAGACCACCGTGGGATATTACTTCTACAACCCTGAAGAGAACAAAGTTTTTGTTGCTCGAAATGGAAAATTTCTGGAAGAGAAGTTTCTCAGTTCCGGGAACACCAGAGAGGATGTAGATCTATAGGTAGTAGACGAAGAAAACACTACACCAATTGTTGAGCCAAAAATTCAACATGAAAATGTTGAACCTCAATCAGAACCGATTGAGGAAGTGCAAACACAGGACCTTCGCAGATCCAGTAGGATAAGACAAGAACCAGATAGGTATCTTGGGTTTCTAGTCTCTCAGGACGGTGGAGACTTGAACGAACCAACATCCTATGAAGAAGCTGTGTCAGGCAGTGAGTCTGAACAATGGCAAGAAGCCATGAAGGCTGAGATGCAGTCCATGTACGACAACCAAGTATGGGAGTTGACTGATTTACCCCAGCACTGTAGAGCTGTTGGACGTAAATGGGTTTTCAAGAAGAAAACCGACATGGACGGGAATGTACACACTTTCAAGGCCAGACTGGTCGCAAAAGGATTCACGCAAACTCATGGTATCGACTATGATGAAACCTTTTCGCCAATAGCCATGTTAAAGTCAATTAGGATTCTGATGGCCATTTCAGCGTATTTTAATTACGAGATCTGGCAAATGGACGTCAAGACAGCCTTTCTGAACGGAAAGTTAACAGAAGACGTCTATATGGAACAACCAGAGGGATTTGTAGATCCTAAGAATCCTAATAAAGTGTGTAAACTGCTAAAATCCATTTATGGATTAAAGCAAGCATCTCGAAGCTGGAACTTACATTTTGATGAGCGAATCAAAGAATTTGGTTTCGCGAAAAGTGAGTTCGAGCCGTGTGTTTACACTAAGTTCAGTGGGAGCATAGTAACCTTCTTGGTCTTGTACGTAGATGACATTCTACTCATAGGAAACGATGTACCAACTTTACAGAGTGTAAAGAGTTGGTTAAGCAAGTGTTTCTAGATGAAAGACCTTGGAGAAGCCGCTTATATACTTGGTATAAAGATCTACAGAAATAGATCTAAGCGGCTTATCGGACTTAGCCAAAGTACGTACATTGATAAAATCCTGAAGAAATTCAGAATGGATGAATCCAA
This sequence comes from Centaurea solstitialis, assembly GCA_030169165.1. NCBI lineage: Eukaryota > Viridiplantae > Streptophyta > Magnoliopsida > Asterales > Asteraceae > Centaurea > Centaurea solstitialis. The sequence goes on from CM058040.1 coordinate 49,545,505, forward strand.
GAAAGGATTTATCCCGATGCAACATGGCATAGTGTTAAGTAAAACACAGTGTCCTGTTTCTAGTCAAGATCAGGACAAGATGAAATCGGTTCCATATGCATCAGCAATTGGATCGATTATGTATGCCATGTTATGTACTAGGCCCGATGTTGCTTACTCAGTAAGTGTTACGAGCAGATATCAACAGAATCCAGGAGAACCTCATTGGGTGGCTGTCAAGAACATTCTCAAGTACCTGAGAAGAACGAAAGATATGTTCTTGGTCTTTGGAGGTTCTGAGGATGAAATTAGTGTCAACGGCTATTCTGACGCTAGTTTCCAGACCGACAGAGATGATTTCAGATCACAGTCAGGGTACGTCTTTACCCTAAACGGAGGCGCGATCTCATGGAAGAGCTCGAAGCAGGATACGATTGCAGATTCAACTACAGAAGCAGAGTACATTGCAGCATCTGATGCGGCAAAAGAAGCTGTCTGGCTGAGGAATTTTCTATCGGATCTAAGAGTCGTTACCAGTGTCTCTAGACCGATCGATATATTCTGTGATAACTCGGGAGCCGTAGCGCAAGCAAAGGAACCCAGAGAGCATCACAAGTCCAGACACGTGCTCAGAAAGTATCACCTCATCCGAGAGATCATTGGAAGAGGAGATGTAAGGATATGCAAGATTCCGACGGAAGACAATGTCGCAGATCCGCTGACAAAGCCGCTAGCAAGGGTGAAGCATGAGGCTCATGCAAATTCCATTGGGATGCAGTACCTGGACAACAGTAGCTAGTTTTAGCTTATCATTATTACAGTAGTTTAATTTTGAGACGCTAGATCATGTAAAGTCTTATTTCACAGCGTGATGGAAATAATGGAGGTTTTAATTCATGGTTGTTTCAAAAGTTAAACTGTTTTTGCATATTTAATATATCCATGATTTTACAAAGTTTTGTATGAAATCTAAATTTCCGTAGCCACTTATTGAAATGGGAATTTCAATAGGGAGTTTAACGCTATTATAAATACTTGATGATTTATTCGAAGTAGAGAATAAAAGCACAAGTGATGTGACCAAGTATTTATAGATACTCATCAGAGTGCTTGAGTATTGGAAGTGACCAGTATCAAGTCTGCTTCATGGAGCCTCAGTCATAAGCATCGACTTGACGATAGGTTGTCCTTAGACCTGAGATATTTGGTTTGGGAACACGAGGACTACTGTACTCTTAGCACGTTTTAACGTTGCACCGTAACAGTGCGGCCATACGGAACGTGACTAGATGCAGCGGAAGCCGTGGATCCAAATGCAGATAGTCAAGAAGGGATTTGCACCTCTTTCAAAAGAGAGATATTTCCGGGCCCCTTGACGATTAAGATTTGCAGAAATGCGTGGCCACGCTCGGATAGAATAACAGTTGTTATTTAGTAATATCCGTTACTGCAGGCAATCTGAATCAAAGTCAAGAAACACTTGAATTTGAGAAATGAATCCTCCACTACATGTCTCAATTCACTTTAGAAATATCGCGTGCAAAAGGAATGAACCTGTGTACAAATTCAAGCGTGAATTGTATCTTTGGATATAAGAGATCTTATAACCTGGTTAACCTAAGTGTCTGGCTAGGGACCTCCTTAGGCTAATGGTGACAGTTCAGTTACGTGTCTAGCACAAGTGAGAGTCTGTTAGGATTATGTGCGAGACAGTAACAGGGTTACCGTGTCAAATGTTATAAGACACTAGTAGGTCACACCGCTGCACACCAAAATGAGAATGTTTGGATTATATAAGAAATAATTAATTGGTTATTAATTATTTAGAGAGAAAAAGAAATAAATAAATAATTAGTTAAATTATTTATTTGTAATTAATTAATCATTTAGAATTAATTAATAGATAATTATTTGAATTATATAATTAATCTATTTGATTAATTATAGAGATAATTATAAAAGAGTTATATATGGAATCAAACACTGCCAGGTTTATCCATATAAATAAAGGGCTAGGGGTTTATGGTTTGATGATTATTATTCACTCGATTCCTTTATTCCCAAGAAAGCCTTTTCTCTCTCTCTCTCTTCCCAAGTCGACGGCCAAACACACCGGGTGTACGGAGTCGTTTTTCGGGGTAATCCACGGTGGTCTAGCAACTAATCTCGAACGGTGCCAGTAGAGGTGTATCCCCTATTAGCGATTCAGAGTTTTTCGCGATAAGGTAAACACACCAAACACCCTTTATTGTATCTGCAAGGTTTAGGATTGGATCCTCGATTGGGAATCGGATTTTATTATCCGCTGCGTTCTGTTTGTGCCTCCGGTTCCCAACACCGGTATCCTCCCCTAGCCTCATGAGTGAAAGGTCCACACACATCTGTGTGTATTATTCCTAACAAATTCATTTGCTCTTTCATTGTCCTTATTGAAAGGCTGTTTTGTCATCTTACCGGATAAACAAGATTCACAATTATTAAATGGTCTAAAATCGAAAGACCCCAGAAGTCCTCCTTTCTGGAGTTGTTCTATGCGTTTCTTATTTATATGACCGAGACAACAATGCCAGAGGTAAGTCTGATCCTCAATTTCCTTGGATCGTTTACTTATATGATAGACTTCTCTATTTTCTTATAGATTTAACACGTATAGACCATTGGACGGTGTTGCTTTGAAATAAAAGACATCATTTTTAAAGCAAGAAATAAGTTTGTAATCATATTTATAATAAAAACCTTGGTCTACAAGTAAATCGAAAGAAATAACCTTTTTAATCATCTTAGGAACATAGTAACAATTTTCAAGTTCCAAAACTAGACCCGAGGGTAAACTAAGATTGTAAGATCCCACGGCTTCAGCTACAAGCATCGTGCCTTCACCGACTCGTAGGTTCGAACGATCCTTCCTCAATGTCTCCCTTCTTTTGAACCCCTGTAAATGATTACAAATGTGGTTACCACTGCCTGTATCAAGTACCCATGATTCATAAGAAGTGATCAAACAGTCTATCATAAAGATACTTGGTGTATCGGGTAAACCGATGTCTAGTTGGTCGATATCCATCGAGTGAGCACAAATATCCTTGCTACCGCATTCTGGGCAACTCAGATCTCCCAGCTCGTCAATCAAATCGCTGTCCATGAGTCCAGCGGCTGCTGTAGGTCTTGGCTCCAAACTGGCCAAAATATCCTCATGAAACTTTGCCACGTCCATTTTTGGCTCTCCCATGTACTCACTAGCTGTGGTACGTATCTCGTCCGTGAGAGAGAACCACATGAGATGTACTAGTTCCTCCTAAACCATCTTGTATCCCACATGTGACAAACTCTTAAAGAGCCTCCTCATTTCTAGAAGATGATCTTTAACGGATTGACCCTTTTCCAGTTTTAGAGAATAAATCTCTTTCATGATTAGATACTTCCCACTATTCTTATAGAAGTCTACCTGGCTTTCTATATTCTTCACGACCTCATGGCAATACTAACTCTTAAATCAGCCGTGAACTCGGGTGAGGTAGAGAAAGATAGAATCGACATCACATCTGATTCGTCAGCCATGAATTTGAAATAGTCTGCAAAATTCTTTTTAGGAGAATTGCATTTGGGTCGTGAAATGGGTTTTTCTATCACATATCGCTTACCCAGTGCATTCAGGACATTGTCGAGATGCATTTTCCAGACTGGAAAATTTTGGCCTGTAAGCTTCCATTTCCCCATTATAAGGCGGAGAGATTCCTCAGGTGAATAAAACGGAATAGCAGTATAAGACATCTACAGAAAAATTAAATTCCGATTTAGTTATCTGATTATATAATTCTAATAAATTATTACCTTAGATCAATAAATTTATTAGACTAGAATCCATATTTCACATGATTTGACAAGCGGTTTGATCACACAAGTCATCTCATGTTATTTCTGGTAGGTAACAGCTTATACCAATCCTGTCTTTAAACGAAGATACGACTTACAGATCATCGGGACATCGGATGTTAAAGTCCGTGCATATTTAGTCCCTCTAGTGTGTTTTGGCCCGATACCACCCGGTAAATTGTAACAAAAACCAAAATAGATCGCACCATTTTTGGACTGGATGTACTCTGGTCGGTACCACCCGATTATCGCAGTCTTTTCACCCCCTTCGGCTTGGGGTTTGAACGCAGGTGCCCAAGGTTTGAGCTCTTCGAGCCCCAACCTACCTTACGCCAAAGGTGTCCATAAATGGATCACACTTACTGATCTAAACTTTTCCTAAGGATTTTAGCCAGTTTTAATTTCTTTAAAAAAAATTGGTTCGAAAAACAAGCTGTAATCGAACTCCTTTTGTTGATTAGATTTCATTAGATTTTAAAAAAAAATTGTTTTATCTAAAAGAGGTGACTACAACAAACCACCCAGATAAAACAAGACAGTGTCATAGCTTTGCCCAAAAACTAAGGTCAGTTTCGTGAGCCAACACAAGAACCGACGGTCTTAAACCTATGTGACCAAACAACCACAAGGCTCGAAATCTTGGCGCTCCCACTGGCTCCGACATTCTTAGTTGTGCCTCCATGCTCCGTCCTTTAGTTTATTCATCTTTGAACTAATCTTAACTATTACATAAATGGGTTGTAAACGGCATGTAGGCCTCCATCTAAACTATTTAAAATAAGAACAAAATTACAAACAGGGTTGCAAATGGCTCGCAGGCCTCCCTTACCAAAGACGAGATAGAATAAAATAAAACAAGAATAAAACACAACCATAGGTCAACGGGCTTAGCTATGACAACTACAACCAGTTTAAATAATTAAACCAAAAACTAACTGTTTTGATAAAGAACTGGATTTCAGAATAATTACGAGATCAATTATAATTTAACCAGATAAAATAAAAATTATCAAAATTGATTTTGCTTAGGGTAAAAATAAACCCTTATCTGATAGAAGCCTGATATTATCCAACTGGTGATCGTGGCCCAAAAGCATTACGTAACTGGTAACCCTAGTTCCACACAACCACCGATTACAGTCGGTGATCGCTTACCATCACCGTTATCGCTTTCCACCGCAAACAACATCGTCACCATTGGCTAGGCCGATCGACGACAGCAGCGAGGAACGCCAACATCGCCGATGGCCGGCGATTGGAAAAACGCCACGGCTGCCGCCGCAACGCCAATCGAAGACCACCACGGTTGCCGCTGCAACGGCGATCGAAAACCACCATCGTCGCCATCGCTCCAGCGACGACACCAGCACAAGGGTACCGCCATCGCCACCGGTGGCCATCGGCGGCTGCAGCAAACGGCTGCCATGCCGCCGTGGCCGGCGATCGAACACAAACCACCACCGCAGCCCTATCACCATCGCCAACCGCAACAACAGCAGCAGCAATCGGCCGCCACTGCGACGTCTTGGCCGATCAGCAATCATCACCATCCACCGCTACCTGTCGGCGCACGACAGCAATGTCAAGACGCCACCGCCGCCTGCCTCGTCGCTGATCAAAAACAAAACCGCCGACACCACTTAACCGGCGACAACAACAGCACCGAAGCGCCACCGCTGCCACCGGTGACCAGCGACGACAACAGCAGCGTCGAACGCCACTGCCATCACCGCGGTCGGCAATCACAAATTAAACCACCGCCACCACCGGACGGCTACTGCCGTAATGGTGGTGCGGCTCGCGGCTGGAAACGACCTCGACCCCCATCGCCGCTTACGGCTTCGGTGGTCCAACAGTTTGACCCCATCGATCGGCCACCGAAACATGGTGGTCGTCGATTGGGCGGTTCTCGGTTCGTCCGACGATCAGTCCGGCGGTTCGGCCGGCGACAGCCGCCGTTCCGCCACCGATTGCCACGAATGTACGGGTATTCAATAAAAATCCAATTTTTAGAACCAATGCATAAATTTCAGATTTTTATAAAAACAAAATCCAATCTTTTATCAAAACAACGAATAAACAGATCTGAAAAGTTACGGAAGTGGCTCTGATACCACTGTTGGGATTATTTGACCTAAACAGATAACGTAGCGGAATAAAAACTATAATCCCGACAGAGATCCAACCATAACTAGTCAAACACAATATCGAGAGGGTTTTAACAAATTTACCTTTTGTTGATACCAAAACGGCTCTGGAGGCTAATGAGGGATACATCGCTACTGCACGCACCTTGAGATAGGCTGCTAGACCGCCGTGGATTGAACGGAAAACCGAAACTCGGTGTGTGTGTGTGAGGCCGGCGCCGAGAGAGAGAGAGAGAGAGAGAGAGAGAGAGAGAGAGAGAGAGAGAGAGAGAGAGAGAGAGAGAGAGAGAGAGAGGAGAGAGAGAGAGAGAGAGAGAGGGGGGGGGGATGTAGGTTTTCTTGGTGAGAAAGCAACTAATGAAATCAGATAATGATTAAAGTGATTACCGCCCTTATTTATAAGAATAAATAAGGCAGTGTTTAATAAGAAAGCCCAACCCAACTAAAACTCTTATAATTATTTTAATTAACAAACTGTTAATTATCTTAAATAATTTATTTTCAATAAATAATAAATAATCAGTTTATTATTTATTCTTTCTCTCTTTTAATAATTAAACTTAATTAATTATTTCTCACACCTATTATCCAGATGATCTCTAATCGGGTGTGTAGCAGTGTGACCCACTAGTGTCTTATGACATTGGACATGGTAATCCTAATTACTGTCTTGCACATAATCCTTTCAAAGACTGCTTCCCTCACCACGTGATGGAAGAAGCTTATGCTTACTCTTTTTTCCAGGTCCTATTTTTAATACGGGTGGACGAACGGTCATAAGCGGCCGATTCAGAGTACGCCATTCTCATGGTGGGCCAACGGGATATACAACCAAAGCGTACATTGCCTTAAGGTTATCCACGGTGAAATAAGGAAACGGCAATTGACTACAGTCGGTTAAATTATGCTTGGCTACAACGGCAATGACATGCCTACAGGGTAACCATGTTACCATTTATTGCACGTGCAAGTTTTATTGAAGTAATCGACTATGGCATTTATGTACGCGTCCTGCACTTCATACTCACCATATCCAATATGACGTGCAGTACATGATGCGGACTTAACGGCTCTCCTTTGAACCCTCACTTCCGCCCAAAGGGTGGGGGGATTGGTCAGGAGTTCTACACAACAACGTAATTATTTTGTTATTATTACAAAAACGTAACTATTTAATTAAAGAGGTGTCACTATAATAACCTACTAAATCACGACTTTTGGGCCGTCCAAAAAAAATCACGACATTTGGAATACCATTCTTGTTGAAAAGCACGAAAGTATTCCATAAGCCCCACAATTGCGCCTTTCCGAGCAAAGCGTGAATGTGCATTCATGCATTCTACATTGTTCGAGGACAAGATGTTGAATGTATTCCTGGAAAGTGCGCTCTTGACCACCTGTTTGGGTTGACCCTGTCTAACAATGCAGCGCCGGGTACTGCAGCTCGTAACGCAAACATATTAAGCTCAAACTTATATGTCGTATAAGTTTTGCAAGTCTACCAAAAGATTTTCTTATTATATTCGACGCTAGCATCCTTTGCCTTTATATTCATATACAGGTGCAGACAGCAATATGCATAATGTGCCATCGGGTACACGGTGTTAATTGTCTAGCGTAGTGGTCCAGATATGTCGGTCATGAAAACCAAACCCTCCATTTCCCCGATACACCTTCTCACCATTTGGAAAAAGTAAGTGCACGACTCTCCGCTCTTAGACTTTGCCACTCCAATAGCGATGGGGACAACTTGGTTATTTGCGTCCATAGCAACAGCTAGGAACATTGTGCGCAAGTAATCCTTCTTCAAATGAGCACCGTCGATTATAAGCACCTTACGCAGCAAACCGGATCTAAACATTTGAATCTGCAAAATTAGGTGGGTTACAACAAAATATAACTGGACCAAATGAGTGTTAGCCTAGTGGTAAGGCTTGGGCACTACATAGTGGTGAACCCAAGTTCGAGCCCTGGGGGACGCATTCTGGAGGTACGGGGGCTTCGACCCCGGGCTGCATGCTTTAGCAGTCGGGCTTTGGCCCAAAATTGCCGAGGATTAGTCTGGGCCCAATGTGGTCTAGGATACCTCTTCCAAAAAAAATATAACTGGTTTATGGTATATAGTTGTAGAAACAATATAAATACACAATATCATACTGCGCATTCAAGGGCAAAGAAACAGGTCGCAAACCATCCAGTAACGTCTGTCGTAATATCAGTCACGGTACCAGGATTTCGAAGCTCCACATTGTAAAGGTATTGAGGAAGTCGGGTAAACAATTCGGTTGGGTTACCCTCGATCAGAAATATAGCTATCCATTTTGCACGCCAAGCTTTCCAGTACGAGATATCGATTTTATACCGCAATTTAATTTCTTTAACAATGTCACACCCACGAATGGTCCTGCTAATATCGTCGGTTTTGTCAAGAAGGAGATGTGCCAAAAGTAGTTGCTTGACGGTGGCTAGGATGCATCTGCGTCCTTGAGCAGGTGTGAACGTCATTCAACTTTCGTATTTGAAACACCGCTGATTTTATACTGCGATTTAATAACTTTGATAATGTCGCATCCACGAATGGTCCTACTAATATCGCCAGTTTTGTCAAGAAGGAGATGTGCCAAAACTCTTCTAGTTGCTTTACGATGGGCAGGATGCATCTGCGGCCTTGAGCAGGTGTGAACGTCATTCAACTTCCGTACTTGAAACACCTCTGAGTCTCTGATAGAGGTGGCATAAATACGCCAACCACAGTTTTCGTAGACGCACACTGCCTCGTATTTGCGCTTGCTGGATCTTAACGTTTTAAACTCAAAACCCTCTTCAAGAAACTTCAAGCCGAGGGCGAGTGTCATTCCGTGTTTCGAATAGAACACCTGATTCGCTTTAACATTTCCACGACGGTTGTAAGGAATGGGTTGGTTGGGTGTGATGACAACGTCTTCTGTCGGAGGGGGAGGCATATAGTGAAAATCATCATTCACAGGAAATGATCTCACAAAATAAGCCTCTCTTCTTGTTTCTTCATCATCAAGAATGGATGTATCGAAAACATATTTATCAAAATCGGCATCTTCTACCTCATCTTCTTCTGCTACTTCATCTTCTTCTACAACTTCTTCGTCTCCTTCTGCGTCTTCCTCTTGTGGTTCTTCTGTCGCGGGAACATACGACGTGTTATAGTCATCAACACCACGGGAATAATTAGAAGGTATTTCAACGCTATCGAACTGAGGAATGTAAGGAGATTCATCAACGACAATCTCATCGCCTCCGTGTTCGAACCACCTTCAACATTGCCTCCACTGCACATCGGACTATCATTATAAACATAAATTTTTGGCACTTCATCTTCTTTAGCAGCATTTTCCAAAAATTCAGTAACATCTTCCTGGGACCTTAAAATATAAACCCCGTTAACTCCAACTTCCATGTAGGCTATTCTTGTCACACAAACGGAAGGCTCAATACCGCATTTCCATTCGATAACACGAACAAACCTCGAATATGTAACATTTAACGACACCAGCAGACGGTGCACCGACATTTCGGTAACAAACCGCCATTCTTCATTATGTTGTTGCCACGTTCCTCCTTACGAGATAAATACCCGAACTTTACCAATTTCAGAACTCATTTTCGTGAATTCAGAGTTAAGAAAATGGATGGTTTTATGGATTGCTTGGAGAATTGAGAGTTCACCGAAGTTTTATAGCCAAAAAATGGTTACAAACGTTTTTTTGGTTTAGATTCCGTTAAAAAGGTCCGTTAAATATGGATTTAATGGAATCTCTATTAAATCTAACGGAACCTCGGTTAATTAGGGTTTTGACTAGGTTTTTGACTGCTTTTTTGTCTTTTTTCCCGACTTCCGCAAAACTTAACGAAACTCCCTACTTCCGTTAAATTTAACCGGGTTTTGCGGAAGTAATTAACGAAACCGGCTTTTTTTATTTTTTTTAGATTCCGCAAAAATGGCCTTAACGGACCTTAATGGAGGTTTGCGGAAGTACTTAATGGAATTTTGCTGAAACTCGTGGCCATAGAGCGTAAAGTGGAAGAGAGCTTGGTTAGGAGGCCAATGTGTAATTTCCAAATGGTTAGCAGATTCAATTTCCCAAAACAAGGACGGACCTCCAAGCTTAGGCGAGTGGCTATAAAAGAGTGAGGTTGTGTTCGGTAGCAGCTTTTTCAGGTGAATGAAGGCTTAAAAAACCTCGCTCAGCATATGCCTTTGTTTGGTTGTAGCTCTTTTGCTCATCAAGGGAGAAATAGGGTCATATGAAGTCAGCCATTGCCTTTTCTTTTAATGCCATATCTACCCTTTTCATCTACCCACCATTAATATATTCTTGTTTGTTCAACCATTGTATTTAAAATATACCTTTATTAAAGCTCACCTATCTGCATTGCTCCATGGCAACTCATATTCTCCATCGATTGACCAAAGATCGTCAAATATCTTTCATTTCTTTCTCTTCTTCAATTATCGATTTTTGGGTATAAATCGATTTTGTTTTTTTTTTCAAATTGTTTTCTGGTCACCGCAGGTCAGCTTTTCGATTATGATCTCAGGCTTTGAATTCGTTGGTGGGTTTGTTTAGCTTATGACCCTAAGTAGGCCTAATTGCCCACCAACCTGAAAAAGTCTTCAACCTTGTTAGAAAAAACCATATATCATTCAAAATAAAATTTAAACCGAAGGACATTGGGTCAAAAATTACGTGTGTTATAAATTAGGAACTCGAAACCCCTAAATTTCTTATAAAAATTTAATTTATTTATACAAAAATATAAATGGGAAAGCATGTTTTTCCAAGGTTTCTTGTTTTGCTTATGTCCACCCATTAATTTTAACGCGAGTTCGGATCCACCCATCCTTTTTGAATTCCATTTATCTATCAAGTTGGACAGGTTAAGTCTATTGGACCGTTTTATCCGTCAACAATTGCGATGTAAAATTAGAGGCCAATATCAAAGCGATCGTTTCAATCTTTTATCTTTTTTAATATCAGTCAAGCATTAAAAAGACGTGTTTAGTATGTCTTTATAATCATATAGATCTTTTATGAACCTAAAATATTAAAGCAGGTCTTATAATAACAAAAGGGAAAAACATTCTCTGATTATTATTTGGTGTTCCTGTTTTCTTATGCTCATTTTTTCTCTTGATACTTTGAGCATGAGTTAGGCCAAGCGGTGCGCTTGTGCTAGGAAAGAAAGTTGCCCTTAGGTCATCCTTAACCTACCACTCATACCACCCATACCAGCTACCACCTCAGTGCCACATTAGCTTTATCAACACCTTACCAATACCATACCATATCATCCTTAACCATACCAATTCCATACCACTCAAATTAATTAATTAAAAAAATAAAAGAAAAAGAAAAGAAGAGAGAGAAAGAAAAGGGAGATAGAGAGAAAGGTGGGGTGGGGTGGGTGTAGGAGAGAGAACGATGGGGTGGTGCCGGTGTCCCTCCTTGTCGGTCACCTACCGGGCATCCACAATGGTGTTCCCGACGGTACCGGCTTGGTACCGACCCTCTGCGTTCCTATTGCGGATGGCCTAACATATATAGCAATAATTAAATGAGAATTATAATACATAACAAAACATGAGAGAGTATGCCTTTTGCATTATCCCACTATCCTTAACCGTACCCTTCATACCCTTCATACATGCCGCCACATCAGCTTTCCACTATCTTATCACTACCCTACGTCCTACCAACACCATACCTATCCATCCTTAACTGTACCCATCATACCCCTCATTTTATTTTTTAAATACTAAAAAAAATTAAAATAATTTACTTTAAATTAAAATAACTAAAATTTAAACATAACAACCAAGGTATCAAGATCGAGATCCTACCTAGGATTGTTTTTGTCTTTGCAAGATCGGATCGTAAGATCGGGATCGAGATCGTAAGATCCTACCACAAGTTATGAAAGTTTTTAATTTATATTTACATTTAATTACATATTTATGCATATGATATTTAGGTAAGTTAAGGGACCAATCTTGTAATTTCTCATTTTTTTAGTAAGAAGTTGAAGTCAACTTTCATCCACGTCCATATTATCCTTTCATTTCATCCCCTATTTCTCTTTCTTTCTTAAAAAATTCCATCATTTCTCTCTCTCTTCTTCTTCTTTGCCTTCATATATTCATCGCCGTTAATCTCTTTCTTTTTTCCTCCTTCATCACCGCCATTAATCTCCTTCGTAGAAGCTAATCAAGCTATATTTTTCGCCGGCGATGAACACCGGTGGTCGACGAGCAGAAGAAGGCAGCTAGGTTTGATGTGTGTTTTCAGTATCAGATGCTACGTTGGGGGTTGGGTGGGTGGGGGGGAGGGTGCCTTCGTTTTTCCATCGGTGTGGGGGTACCGAATGGGTTGGGTACCGGCCGCCTACCGGTCACCCGTGGCGGTGTTACCGCCGGTGCCTGTGGCAATACCGGCCCCCCACCGGTTCCTTTACGAATGGCCTAAGATAGATTTTGACAAAACAAAATTAGTAAAATGATCAATTTAGTTCTAATGAGTTGTATAGTTATTTTTTTACCAGATAATCATTGTAAATGAAAATAAACATATAATATTTGAAAATACAAGAGTATCTAACGACTAGCATAAAGGTTGATTAAAATACATGCATTTATAAAATCGGAAAATTTTAATATTTATAATTTATATCTTATTTATAAAATCAGAAAATACCTAAAATCACATTCATAAATACTTTATTTGAGTAAATTGAGATTTGGGTCCTATGGTTTAATAATTTTTGGATATGTTCCTTGTGGTTTTCATTTAGTTTTAGTTATTATAACTCTGACTAACTCCTTCGTTAATTTCATTAATTTAAAGACTATTTTTGTAATTTCTATTCTTTTGCTTATTTATTATAAAAAAATAAAAACGATATCTGTAAATACACAGATTCATGTATATGTATATATATATATATATATATATTCAAATTCAAATTTTTAGTTAAATAATAATTATATCCCATATAATTTAATTAATTTTAATAAATTAAATCATAAAAACAAATCTTATTCATTCACTCTAAAAAATAATAAATATATCACAAATAATTTAATTAATTTTAATAAATTAAATCATAAAAACAAATCTTATTCATTCACTCTAAAAGATAATAAATGATTTTATAATTTGGTTTGTTTAAATTAAAATTTTAGTTAAATGAAACAATAAAACCATATCATTTCCATCAGTTGAATAAAATAGTAAAATTTAATGTATTTAATATAATTAATTTTTTAAAAAACACAAATAATCAAATGTAAAACAACAAATTATCAATTTAATTATATTGCGTATACAAACATTATATATACAAACACATACACATACACATACACATACACACTTATTGTTAGTGACTGATAACTCTCATTTTAAGTGTTATTAACACGTCATTTCTGTGATTTTTTCTTTTATTTGAGTCGTGTTTTGCACTTTATTTGTTTGTGTTTGTGTCTTTTATTAATTTATTTTCATTTGGAGTTGTTGAGAATGTTTTTGTAGTAAACGTATCATCGTTTGGTTCAAAATCGTCATTACTTGATACTGCCCATTGTGTGCCCACAATGGGCAACAGATGAATTCAATTATTACTCGACGATAAGTCAAGTGCCCACAATGGGCAACAGATGAATTCAATTATTACCCAGATGAGTCAAGTGGTACAAGTTGGAGTGTACTGCTGGAACGAGTTGTATTGCAGAGCTATATGTGGTTGAGAATGCTTCAATGATTACCCTTCATAGATCCATGGATTAAGAAATGAATACCAACAAAGAAGGAAACTTGTAACTAAGAATTGAAATAATCAATCTAGACAATTCCAAATCTACCCATTCATATTTCTACCCAATCCTCACAGGTCTATCTTATAATGTACTACAGGTCAAAACCTATGCTCTGATACCATTTGTAACACCCTCCCTCCTGCGCAGCCGGGACAAGAGGTGTATATTCCGATAAACGGATCAAACTTAAAACACCATAATTCAGAGCTTTAATATGCTTCCCACAATAACATACATATTAATAAATGAAACTTCAAATATACTTACGACCCAAAATGTTAACTTCTAATTGTTTACCCATGTAAAAATGGATCATCCTTTCCTATAAATTGAAGACTTGAAGACACTTTCAAAACACCCCTTACTCCTTCTACCTCCTACACCCACTTCTATACCAGCCAATACCATCTTCTTCATACTTCATAAATGTAGTTTTCTCTCTTCAAGCTCTTTCAGCTTGAAGATGAGAGTAGTTTTAATTTTCCGTCTTTAATTCCTCGTATTTACTTTCTCGCATTTTATTTCCCGTCTAGTGTAACTTTAATTTTAATGCAAGTACTTTTTAGTTATATTTATTTCGTTATGCATTTTATTATTAGCTAAGTACCTTTTGGGTGCGGGTCTGAGTCGACTTGAGGCTAGTAGGCAACACTTTGGGTGTGGTCATAATTTCTAACTCTCAAGCTTGGTTATTTCAACCGGCGCTTAATTTCGATACGTGTAAACCGGCCATTTTGATGTGTCGTGTTAGACCTCAGATGTCACATCCCGTTTCCCTTTTTACCCTAAACTAAATTATTGTATTTAATATAATTATTATTATTGTTACAATTAATATTAGGGTTGATAACTTATGGATTAGGGTTTAGGGTTTCTTTTAGTCGTCTATCTTGCGGGTCAAGCAACGAAAGGGGAAAAAGCCCGTTAAAACCTAGGTTAAAAACCCTAGGAATGCGACACCCTTTCTCATTGTGTTTTACTTAGCCTTCAAGTTACCGAGAGAGAGAGAGAGAGAGAGCCGTCGAAGGGAGAGAGGTCGGGAAGGAGATCGAGCCACCGAGGGTTTTGACAGTGTCGCCGGCGTAGGTAAGCAACCGAGGTGTTTCCCCGTACTTTTCTCGTTCCGTTAGCGGTGGTGGCAGCCGCCGGCTTTGGCCGGTCTTGGCTAGCCGCCGCTGCCAGTCCAGGCGTGCGACGGCCTGCCATGGTGGCGGGTCTCCGGTGGTGGTGGTGGTGCGTTACCGCCGCTGCTGCCGGTGTGTGTGTTTCACGTCACTCGGTGGTGGTGGCGGGCTGCGTTATCGCCGCCGCCGTGATCTCGGTGGTGGGCGACGCCGCCGTAGGCGGTGGTGTTGACGTGTGCGGGTTCCGGACGCCGGTGGTGGCTAGCCACCGCTAGTCGCCGCCGCGCGATCGTGGTGGTAGCGGAAGTGGGAGGCGGGCGGCGGTGGTTGTTTTGGCTACCGCTGCCGCTGCTTTCCTTGGCCGACGACAGCGCCACATCCGTGGCTGGTGGAGTCGAGTGGTGGCGGTGAGTTGATCACGCCGTCGCCGCTCTTGTTGTTTGTGTAGGATCCGGCGGGCGGTGGCGGCTGGAAACACTACCGCTGCTGCCGTCGCAAGTGTGTTCGGTGGTGGCGGTTGGTTGTACCGCTGCTGCCGCCATTGGAGTTACGACGGGCGGTGGTGGCTCCTTTGGGGGCTACCGCGGCTGTTGGAGGAACGGAAGGCCGGCGGTGGTAGTGGACATCCACGGCCGCCGCCATGGTCACCGTGAGGATGGTGGGAAGGGTTAGGCGGCGTGCGGTTGCGGCGGGACATCGTCGTTATCGCCGCCGTTCCGCTTAACCGACCAAGTTGGTGGTATTCTCGAGTCGGTTTCGTATCGTGTTATTCGAATTATTTAAGCGTGTTGGTGCCTTGATTATTAGTCTTTAGTAACACGTAGGAACCATTGTGCTAAATTTTTCAGAGAGGTTACGTGACTTGCATTTGTGACCGATACTTTGTTCGTGACGTTTTGAGGTGAGTGGGTTTACATGCGATGCCTTATAATTTTATGTGTACACGTGCTATATAATTATGTGGTGATGTTTCGGGTTGCGTGATGACCCAACGGGCGGGAAACCGCGGAGACCGGATTGCGGGATGGTCCGGTAACGGGAAACCGTTCAGCTGTTAATGTGGATGATATGTATGTGCATTGAATTATAATGTGTTGTATGTGGATTTACTCACTAAGCGGTTGAGCTTACCCCTCGTGTTTTAACATTTTTAGGTACGAGCTCCGGTGTCGATAAGGGCAAAGCTCCTGCTTAAGGGTTTCCGGCGAGACGGCGTTCCGATCCGAACATTAATGCTTTTGTTGATTTTATTTATGGGATATTAATATGGTTTTTGACTTGGGTTTGTGAATGATTACTTATTAACAATCAATGCAAGGGTTTTAATTAAAGTTTTATTAAAATTTTTATTTCAAAAATTTCAAATCGGGTTTGGGTGTTACAACTTGGTATCAGAGCCTAGGTTTAAGAGAATCAGCACATGCACTCGTGGGTGCGTGTGTGGTTGGACTTAAACCAGGCGGTCGAGAGTAATCGGATAAGATCGGAACGGCCAGCGGAACCGTCAAGACGGAGGTAAGCTTTAGTACCTTTAAATTATTATGCGCGTAGTAGTCTATTTCGTAACGCATGCATAAATATATGTGGAATTTTATGGGATAGAATGCATGTGATAATGAGCTGTATACGTGATTTTATGTGACCGTCTAGTTAGTAAGTTGAAGTCTAAATAGGATGGTATCAAAACCAAACGTAAACACCTTGGTACGTCGGGGATGGGTCGTCGAGCATGTTCTTGTCTGATTGTTGCTCGGTGGTCTTGATCCGGCTACCATGCATGGCTGGTTATAGTAATACGGCGCCAATAATAGTGTTACTATAAACACCTGTGTAAGGTTGGATTTGATTAAGTTCTGGGGATTTTAACTGACTGACAACGACCAGGGATTTAGCATGCTATATGATTAACTGCTACATAATTACGTGTGTATATGCACGGAACTGTTGTGTTAGCATGCGCGGTAGAAATTAGCCCTAGGATTGGCATGACCACTATTTTAGGGTTGCGTGTGAGTACCTGAGTGGTGTATAGTGATGTTCGTTAAGCTGTGACTGAATATTGTACATCTTCAGAATGGTGCTAACACGAAGCCAGACTGATGATGAGCCCGGGCAGTCCGATCACATTGCTGCCCAAATCACTGAGACCCTGCAGCAGATGCTGCCGGGGCTGTTTAACCAGATGAGAGACGAGCTGATCCAAACCATGGACCAGCGCATTGATGTGGCCCTCACGGCCCGTAGCTTAGGTACTGGGAGCTCGAGTCAGTCCCAGCCTCGTGGGATCACCTTCAAGGATTTTATGGCGTGCCAACCGCCATTGTTCGACGGGAAGAAGGATCCCGTGGCTTGCTACCGCTGGTACTCGGCGGTCGAGGGAGCTTTTCGCACTTGTGGGTGCCCCGACGGTTCGAAGGTTCTTTTCGCAGTGAACCTTCTTCGTGGAGCTGCAAAGGATTGGTGGGACCTGACGCTCAAGAAATACACGGAGGCACAGATCACTGCGCTGACCTGGGGGGACTTCCGGGCCTTGTCCGACGAGGAGTTTGCACCTCGCATTGAGAAGGAGCGGATAGCATCTGAGTTCTTGAAGCTGACTCAGACGACGGAGTCGGTGAACGAGATCACTGCGCAGTTTCTGGAGAAGCTGCTGTTTGTACCGGGGTACGCGAACGACGAATCGCTGAAAATGGCTCGTTATTTGGGAATGCTGAAGCCAGAACTCAAGAAGGCGGTGGCCACGGGGAGGTGTAAGACCCTCAGTGACATGCAGGAGGTAGCGAGGTCTCAGGAGCTAGTCTTGGAGGAATTGCAGCAGGGGAAGAGAAAGGCTGAAGACCAGTCGGGACCAGCAAAGAAGTTCAAGGGAGCTAGGACTGACACCAGGAGCGGGACCCCGAGCTGCCCAAAGTGTGGGCGTTATCATCGGGGAGAGTGCAGGCCGCGGGAGTTGTCATGCTACAAGTGTGGCAAGACGGGCCACCTGAGCAAGGATTGCAAGGAAACTGCGAGGATCTGCTTCAACTGCTATCAGCCGGGGCATATCAAGCCCGACTGCCCTCAACTGAAGAAGACGCCAGCTCTGGCACCTGCACCAGCGACGCTCATGATCACCGACGGTACCACTAAAGGGAAGAGCGGAGCTACTACTCGCGGGCGGGCCTTTCAGATGACTGCTGAGGAAGCGCAGACGGCGCCTGATGTGATTACAGGTTTTTCCTTGTTACATTTTCGTACGATTACTGATAGTAGCTTATTTTACGTGTTAGTGATAAGGATAGTGTATCTGTCGTTAAATGTGAACTTTAGGCATATTTCCTGTCAACTCGAAACCGGCTTTAGTACTTTTCGACACGGGGGCCACGTGGTCTTATGTGTCGCATAGGTTCTGTAAGGACTTCCAGATCGAGCTCGGTAATCTGGATAGCCCTCAGGCAATCGACGTAGCGGCGGAGGAAGTGCAGGTGGTCGAGCATGTGTACCGGGGGTGCAGCATTGATATCTTTGGAGTTCGTTTCAGCATCAATCTCATCCCCATTCCCATGAACGGAGTGGACGTAGTTGTCGGAATCGATTGGATGTTTCCAAATCGGGCGACCACGGATGTTGCGGGGCAGTTTGTACGCATCCATAACCCAAGTGGGGGAGACCTGGTGGTGTACGGCAAGGGGAGAAGGGTATCTACATCCTTCTGTTCTATCGCGAAAGCTCGGAGGTACATCCAGCGGGGGTGTACGGGGTTTCTAGTTTATGTTGTGGCGGATCAGGCGAAGGAGAGGAAACTGTCGGTAGCAGAGGTGCCAGTGGTCAGCGAGTTTCCGGACGTGTTTCCAGAGGATCTGCCTGGCCTTCCACCTGATAGGCAGATCGAGTTCGGCATCGACTTGGTACCAGGAGCGGCTCCGATTGCGCGAGCTCCTTACCGTCTGGCTCCGCCGGAGCTTCAGGAGTTATCTGAGCAGTTGCAGGAGCTCTCGGGGAAGGGGTTCATCCGTCCGAGCAGCTCACCGTGGGGTGCACCGATTCTGTTTGTGAAAAAGAAAGACGGGAGTCACCGTATGTGCATCGATTACCGTGGACTCAACAAGGTGACCATCAAGAATAGGTATCCTCTACCTAGAATTGATGATCTATTCGACCAGCTTCAGGGGGCGTCGTGATTTTCCAAGATCGATCTTCGGTCCGGGTATCACCAGCTGAAGGTGAAGGAAGCGGATGTCCACAAGACCGCTTTCCGCACCCGTTACGGCCACTTCGAGTTTTTGGTAATGCCGTTCGGGCTTACCAATGCTCCAGCAGCTTTCATGGACCTCATGAACCGGGTGTGTCGCCCGATGCTTGATCGGTCCGTGATCGTCTTCATCGACGATATTCTAATCTACTCGAAGACGAAGGAGGAGCATGTGATGCATCTGCGGGAGGTGCTTGAGGTGTTGAGGAGGGAGCGTCTCTACGCCAAATTCTCGAAATGCGCTTTCTGGTTGGAGGAGGTTCAGTTCTTGGGCCACATCATTAACCGGGAAGGCATCAAGGTGGATCCAGCAAAAATCGAAGCAGTTATGAATTGGGAAATTCCGAAGGCACCTACCGAGATCCGGAGTTTCCTGGGTTTAGCCGGCTACTACCGACGGTTCATCCAGGATTTCTCCAAGATTGCGGTACCTTTGACGCGTTTGACAAAGAAGAGTGAGCCGTACGTTTGGGGTTCTGAGCAGCAGAGGGCTTTCGACACGTTGAGACAGAAGCTGTGTGAGGCTCCGGTTCTAACCTTACCGGAGGGGGTGGAAGACATGGCAGTTTATTGCGACGCATCTCGGCTGGGTCTGGGTTGTGTTCTGATGCAGAGGGGGAGGGTGATAGCCTACGCTTCGAGGCAGCTGAAGCCTCACGAGGCTAATTACCCCACGCATGACCTTGAGCTTGCGGCGGTTGTTTTTGCTCTCAAGTTATGGAGGCACTACCTGTATGGGGTGAAGTGCACCATTTTCTCAGACCACCGTAGCTTGAGGTACTTCTTGGAGCAGCCGAATCTGAATATGAGGCAGCGGAGGTGGCTTGACGTAGTCAAGGACTACGATTGCGAGATTCTCTATCACCCAGGCAAGGCCAATGTGGTTGCTGACGCCTTGAGCAGGAAGACGGAGCACGCGCCGCTTCGTATTTCACATCTGAAGATGGCGGTGACTACCTCCTTTGTGGACTTGGTTTTACGGGCCCAAGAGGAGGCGAGTCGGGAGGAGAACCAGAAGAGGGAGCGGATTCGGGGACAGATGGCCGCGTTGGTCAGAGATAGTCGTGGGTTGCTGACGAGATTTGGTCGAGTGTGGGTTCCTCGTGCGGGTACGGCACGTCAAACCTTGCTGGAGGAAGCCCATAAGTCTAGATTCTCAATTCATCCCGGAGCTACAAAGATGTATCGGGATCTGCGGACGGGTTACTGGTGGCCAGGGATGAAGAGGGACGTGGCTCGGTACGTGGAGTCGTGTTTGACCTGTCTAAAGGTCAAGGCTGAGCATCAGAAGCCTCACGGCAAGATGCAGCCTCTTGAGATTCCCGAGTGGAAGTGGGAAAACCTCACTATGGATCTGATCACCAAGCTTCCGAAAACCCCTCGGAAGTTTGACGCGATTTGGGTCATAGTGGATCGGTTGACCAAGAGCGCTATCTTCCTTCCTATTCGGGAAAGTTCGACTGCGGAGCAGCTGGCGAAGATCTACGTGGATGAGGTGGTGTCGAGGCACGGAGTGCCAGTATCGATTATTTCGGACCGGGACGTGCGTTTTACTTCTCGGTTTTGGGAGAGATTCCATTCGGAGTTGGGTACTAGGTTGCATTTTAGCACCGCGTACCATCCTCAGACAGACGGTCAGAGTGAGCGGACAATTCAGACCTTGGAGGACATGCTGCGAGCTTGCGTTTTGGATTTCGGCGGCAGTTGGGATACGTATCTGCCTCTGGCGGAATTCTCGTATAACAACAGTTACCACTCGAGTATTGGGATGCCGCCGTTTGAGATGCTCTACGGAAGGAGATGTCGTACTCCTATCTGTTGGGGTGAAGTCGGACAGCGTGTCCTGGGTAGCACCGAGGTTGTACAGAGGACCACGGAGGATATTCAGAGGATCCGGGAGCGGTTACGGACGGCTCAGAGTCGACAGAAGAGCTACGCTGATCGTCGCAGGTCGGATTTGGAGTTCCAGGTGGGAGACCGAGTTCTACTCAAGGTTTCCCCTTGGAAGGGGGTGATTCGGTTCCGAAAGAGGGGCAAGCTGGGGCCCCGTTACATCGGACCATTCACGGTTCTCGCACGCGTTGGGAAGGTAGCTTATCGTTTGGAGCTGCCTGCGGTACTAGGCCAGATCCACAGCACTTTTCACGTTTCGCAGTTGCGTAAGTGCCTCGCCGACGAGACGGCGCACGTTCCTCTAGACGATATTCAGGTGGACGAGAGCCTGAATTACGTCGAGAGGCCGGTAGCGGTGATCGACCGGAAGGTGAAGAGGTTGCGACGCAGGGAGATCGGAATTGTGAAGGTGCAGTGGCAGCATCGGAAGGGTTCCGAGTGGACCTGGGAGCCAGAGACAGAGATGCGAGAGCATTACCCGGAGTTGTTCTCAGATTGATTTCGGGGACGAAATCCTTGTAAGTGGGGGAGAGTTGTCACATCCCGTTTCCCTTTTTACCCTAAACTAAATTATTGTATTTAATATAATTATTATTATTGTTACAATTAATATTAGGGTTGATAACTTATGGATTAGGGTTTAGGGTTTTCTTTAGTCGTCTATCTTGCGGGTCAAGCAACGAAAGGGGAAAAAGCCCGTTAAAACCTAGGTTAAAAACCCTAGGAATGCGACACCCTTTCTCATTGTGTTTTGCTTAGCCTTCAAGTTACCGAGAGAGAGAGAGAGAGAGAGCCGTCGAAGGGAGAGAGGTCGGGAAGGAGATCGAGCCACCGAGGGTTTTGACAGTGTCGCCGGCGTAGGTAAGCAACCGAGGTGTTTCCCCGTACTTTTCTCGTTCCGTTAGCGGTGGTGGCAGCCGCCGGCTTTGGCCGGTCTTGGCTAGCCGCCGCTGCCAGTCCAGGCGTGCGACGGCCTGCCATGGTGGCGGGTCTCCGGTGGTGGTGGTGGTGCGTTACCGCCGCTGCTGCCGGTGTGTGTGTTTCACGTCACTCAGTGGTGGTGGCGGGCTGCGTTATCGCCGCCGCCGTGATCTCGGTGGTGGGCGACGCCGCCGTAGGCGGTGGTGTTGACGTGTGCGGGTTCCGGACGCCGGTGGTGGCTAGCCACCGCTAGTCGCCGCCGCGCGATCGTGGTGGTAGCGGAAGTGGGAGGCGGGCGGCGGTGGTTGTTTTGGCTACCGCTGCCGCTGCTTTCCTTGGCCGACGACAGCGCCACATCCGTGGCTGGTGGAGTCGAGTGGTGGCGGTGAGTTGATCACGCCGTCGCCGCTCTTGTTGTTTGTGTAGGATCCGGCGGGCGGTGGCGGCTGGAAACACTACCGCTGCTGTCGTCGCAAGTGTGTTCGGTGGTGGCGGTTGGTTGTACCGCTGCTGCCGCCATTGGAGTTACGACGGGCGGTGGTGGCTCCTTTGGGGGCTACCGCGGCTGTTGGAGGAACGGAAGGCCGGCGGTGGTAGTGGACATCCACGGCCGCCGCCATGGTCACCGTGAGGATGGTGGGAAGGGTTGGGCGGCGTGCGGTTGCGGCGGGACATCGTCGTTATCGCCGCCGTTCCGCTTAACCGACCAAGTTGGTGGTATTCTCGAGTCGGTTTCGTATCGTGTTATTCGAATTATTTAAGCGTGTTGGTGCCTTGATTATTAGTCTTTAGTAACACGTAGGAACCATTGTGCTAAATTTTTCAGAGAGGTTACGTGACTTGCATTTGTGACCGATACTTTGTTCGTGACGTTTTGAGGTGAGTGGGTTTACATGCGATGCCTTATAATTTTATGTGTACACGTGCTATATAATTATGTGGTGATGTTTCGGGTTGCGTGATGACCCAACGGGCGGGAAACCGCGGAGACCGGATTGCGGGATGGTCCGGTAACGGGAAACCGTTCAGCTGTTAATGTGGATGATATGTATGTGCATTGAATTATAATGTGTTGTATGTGGATTTACTCACTAAGCGGTTGAGCTTACCCCTCGTGTTTTAACATTTTTAGGTACGAGCTCCGGTGTCGATAAGGGCAAAGCTCCGGCTTGAGGGTTTCCGGCGAGACGGCGTTCCGATCCGAACATTAATGCTTTTGTTGATTTTATTTATGGGATATTAATATGGTTTTTGACTTGGGTTTGTGAATGATTACTTATTAACAATCAATGCAAGGGTTTTAATTAAAGTTTTATTAAAATTTTTATTTCAAAAATTTCAAATCGGGTTTGGGTGTTACATCAGATCCAGAGAAGGGCGGATCCGAAATACGGTTTGGATAATGCACGAAGAGCTCGAGAGGGCCTTTGATAATCACACAGAGATGCGGGTTCTGTATGATTTGCTAAGGTTCAGTAAGTCAGTCGGGATTTATATCACAAAGAGATTTGGGTATAAATACCCATACGCTGTGGAACTTGATTTAGATATCTACTTAGTCAAATCGGCAAGATTAAGATTCGGAAATTATAGTCACCTTATGGACACGTGTAAATATATTCTATAAAGATTGGTTTTCGAGAGATCGGGATTTTTATAGATGTTCCTATATCTACATGTGTCTGACCATTGTGCCAGTGCCAACTACATTTTTCTCAAGGAAAACTTACACTCGTTCCCATTTTTAGTTAATTGTTTATTTTAGTTGTTAAAATCACAAACCCCTATCAAAATATTTTTCTTCTCATACCGGTGTATTCTCAACTTTGTACTCGAAACTTTGAAGTCCAGTCCCTGTGGATTCGATACTCGGTACTTGTACCGTTTTATTACTTGTAGCAATCCCAATATTGGTGTGCACTTGCGTCGATGTTGTGGAATATTATATAGCGCATTTTGGACTGTAGTGCTTTCCCACGACCAGTGGCATAAAATATATATCAAATTTTTTTTGTATTTGATTATTTTAGAGTATTAATTATATTGATTATTAAACACATTTATTTTATTATTTTATTGAAACAGTAGTAGATGATATGCTTTTATTATTTTAAATATAACTAAAATTTTAAGTTAAATCAATAAATATATAAATACTTAATTTTTTTTGTTCAAAAAGATCATAATACTTTATCTTATTTTGTTTAGAATGAATAAGATTAGATATGATTTTATTTAAATTAAATAAATAATTGAATTGTATATGATATAATTTATTGTTTAATTTAAAAAAATTAAATCATAGAATAATCTCTTATTTTGTCTATTTTAATATCATTATATATGTGTGTGTGAATTTGTGTGTTTAAAAATATTGTTTTTTTTTTTTTTAAAGAACAAGAAAAAGAATGGAAAGCTACAAAAATAGTCATTAAATTAACGGAGTAGTTAGAGGGACCATGGCCAAAACAAAATGAAAACCACAAGGACTATATTCAAGATAAACATACATTAGGGACCATGGTTAAAAAAATATTAAACCATAGGGACCAAATCCACAATTTACTCTACTTTATTTTCTTAATAGTTTTGTTTTACTTCCCTCAAATCTCCGTTTTTTTAATTTTTTGATTAATTTATGTAAATTAATTAGTTATACTATTATTTTATAATGATTACTAAAAATATTTCGTTAATATTTCGTTACTATCAAAATGACACTTAGATTGAATTTTAAGAAAATTCGAATTTTTTAAAAGATGGGATGGACTGTAGGCCCAACAAGGCGATAATTGGTCCCAACCCAGTTTTAAAAAAATAAACTAAATCATTTTTTTAATGGCAAGTTAATACACACAAACATACATTTCGTATATCCGGGATTCATTTGGGAACCCGACTAATCCTCGTCGACCACAACCCAATCCAATTAAGGGTATCACTTCGTGACATCCTCATGATGTGGATTTCGCCACTTGCACACAACGGGGTTTGAACCAGGGTAATTAGAGATACTATCCGCTAACCCCCCAGGATGTTAACTTACCACTGGGCTAGACAAAGTGTTATTAATGTTCTTTTGATTTATGATTTTCGAAATATAACAATAAGTTACACTTTATAAATGAAAAAAAACTTAGAAAAATCTTTTACTTAGCTAATATAAACTATGAAAAGAGCAAAAAATCGGTCATGTTAAGTATTAGCATAACCGGTTGTGGGTCGGACCACACCCACTTTAGTCATCTATACTAACTTACAAGCATAAAAGAAAATTTTCTACCATTAAAGGTTTTTCACAATGTTGAGATAAACAAAAAGTTTTCCAATGAGATTTCTAAGAAATTAATTACATACCCTTAAGCCCATTTGTGCAAGTCCATTACCATTTAAATGCAACATTAATCCTTATAACCACGCTAATGGCCCAATTTTTTTAGTTCACATAGGCCCAATTTCGTAACCCAAATAAAAAAAAATTAAGAGAATTTATCATCTAACGAAACCAAACGATCCGATACTGGTGCATTCTCATTTTGTTTTCTGTCTATTCTCGTCAAAGAAGGCTAAGAACCTCATAACCCAACACGTGTCAGCTCATGCCATCTGATACTTGTGCTGCAATTTTAAATATTCATTGGTCGTGATAGTTATTAGTCTAGAGACTGATGCTCTTTATATGCAAATTTACGACAAAAAACTATCACGACCGATGAACGTTGGAAATTGCAACACGGAGACGATATGTTGTACCATAATGTGAGTCGGCATGTGATTTAATTCAATGGATTCCTATAATGTTTTTTGAATTATAATTCATTATTGTTTTCGTTTTGTTATAATCCATAACTGTCTTTGATCCTCACCTTAGCAGTAAATCACTGATTAAATACGAAAAAGAGACCGTAGTTTAGAATATACAAAAACGCAAACCAACAAACTTAAACAATCTATAAAGAAGAAAGCCTAGGTTACCTTGAATAAAAATAAATCTAAAACTAGTGTTCGACACCGCGCATTGCACGGTGTTAATAAAGTTTTTAGAAAATATTGTAGTTTAATGAGCCAATATTAACATATCATATATTAGGTTAATAAAAATCAATATTAGATTTGATTTAAAGTTGTCTCGTGCATAATAAAGTAATAACTAATAACTTTCATATTTTTTGCATATCTCATAATGTATTGATATATCCCAACACAATATTTACATAAAATATTTATATGTGTTTGCCACTTTGACTAAAACACTTCTCGACGCCCCCTTCCCAACCCACTCAAAGAGTAAAAATAATCTTCAATATTGTGATCACTTAGACCATATGCGAGTCTAATTGAGTCATTAATGTTTTCATGTTAGAACTTTTTCGATTTGCATGTGGTTATTTCTTTATAACTTAGTTTTGGGATAAAAAATCTCGAAAAATAAAGGTTTTAGTTATATTACGTAAAATGAAAAATGTTAAATTAATTCTAATTCAATTCTTTTGCATAGTTTTATTTCGATTTAAATTAAAAAAAAAAAAAAATATTAACATAACTATATATTATTAATTGTAGTAAGTTGTTATTTTCAGGTGAATCTGAAAACTGAGTTTTCATTTGAACTCGTACATATATATGTTTTTAATTTTTTTTCTTTCATATATTGCTAATTGATTCCGATATCTTTTAGTTTGGTTATAATTTAACTTATATGTACCGATTCTTGTAATTTTTTTTTTAACTTTATGTATTTATTTAGTTAATGATATTAAATATAATAACTATTTATTAATTTACTAATGAGAGAGTTAATAACACATACTTAACTATATTAATTAGGTTGTAATTATAGATGATTATGTTGTAGTTTTCTTTTAATCAATAAATGAGAAGGTGGAAAGGGTAATATAAATGTTTTTAAAAGTTAAATAATATGGAAGTTAAACTAATTAAATTGTTAACTCAATTGATCAAAGAGTCCTTGTATTAATAAAAAATAAAAATATAATTTTCATTTAAGGGTAGAATAGTCTTTAGCTTAATTGATATTTAAAAATTCAAAAAAAAAGAGAAAATTTTTATAAGCAAATACTCAATAGATAAAATGTTACATCATACTTCAAACATCATTCGTAAAAAATAATTCATTTATTAAAAAAATTTATGATAATAATTATTTAAATATATATTGATTCTAATTTTATTTATATATATTGGTTATAATGTCATCCATTTTTATTTATGATTTTAGTATATTTTAAATAATAATATTTTTAATTTTATCTATTGGTTCAAAGGAAAAAAAATAAGGATTAAGATGTCAGCAAATATCATCTCATTTTTAGTAGTTTTTAATAAAATTTAATAAATTGAGGGACTATGAAAATATAAAAGAATGAGAAGATAATCCCAACAAAACATAGCATAAAAAATCACATAAGAATTTGATTGTTGTCAACAATTTCTTTTTTATATAACTATAACAATATAAACAAAACAAATTAAGAAATAGACCCACTAAAACACTTGTATACCAAAAATATCAAGTAGAAAATATCAATAAAGAAATAATTATAACAATTGTAAAGAAATTACAAATAATAACTCAAAAACTTATTAACAATCATGTGTAATATACACAAACTAAAAACATTATACGAATTTTAATGAAAGATAAAAGTTATAGTATTAACATAAATATCAATCAGGAAATATGGAAATGAAAAAACAAAGGTAACAATTAGAATAAGTTTTGAAAATTAAAGAAAAAACCAAAAACTTTTATAACAACAACAGGGAATATATGCAAAAACGTATAAAAATATTATGGATTTTTTTATAGAAATAAAAAAACAATAATATTGATTGACACACATAAATAATATATAGCTTACGGAGAAATCAATTAGGAAATATGAAAATTAGAATAAATATGAAAATGAAAAAAATATATAGCTTACAATATAAACAATATGAAAATGAAAATTAAAAAAACAAAGGTAACAATTTTGAAAATTAAAAAAAAAACTTTTATAAAAACAGGGAATATACACAAAACGTATAAAAATAATATGGATTTTTTATAGAAATAAAAAACAATAATATTAATTGATACACACATAAACAATATGTAGCTTACAGAAATCATAAAAAGTATTAGCTTACCTAGAAATCTTACGAATAATGAGCAACAATCAAACAAACATAGGAACCAATAGCAAAACATAGAACTCAATAGCAAAACATAAAACTAAAAGTTGTTGACTATATTTTTGAGTTTTTGACCTAATGGGTGTTTTTAAAAAACATATTTACCAAATGGGTGTTGTTTTAAACATATTTACCGTTTATGTGTAATTTTATATTTAATGGACTTTTAATACCTAAACATATTTACCATTTAGGTGTAGTTTTCTATTTAATGGGCTTTTAATGTTTTTTCCTACTTTTCTTTACTTTTTTATTATTTTGTTGTTGCTGATTTTTTTTAATGTTTTTTAAAGATCATATAAATAAAAAGCCTATGTACGGTTAACTAAAAAAATATAAAAAAATAATAATACGGTTCTGAAAAAAATCATATAAAAACAAACCCGTCCGAAAACCCGAACATTAAAAATGGTATAAAAATGGTGAGGAGTTTGGGTTCAGTTTGGGTTGGCATTTTCAGAACTAAACCTACCGAAAAACCCGAACATTTTAAATATACTTTTATTAATGTGAGTATTAATATATACTATTAATATGTTTCGAAAAAAATATATTGAAAAAACAACAATAAAACTCAAGTACAGTTCAGGTTTAAGTACGATTCAGGTTTTCGGTTAATGTTTTCAAGTACGGTTAATGTTTTTATAAAACTCAATTAAATCAGGTTTTCGGGTCTTGGTTTTAAAGTTTTAAGTACGATTCAGGTTTCAAACAGGTAGTTTGGGTTGGACGGGTTTTGCTCACTCGAAAACATTATCCGAAAACCTGAATCATACTTAAACTTTAATAAAAACATTAACCGTACTTGAGATTTTTTTTTTCAATATATTTTTTTCGAAACATATTAATAGTATATATTAATACTCACATTAATAAAAAAAATATGTAAAATGTTCGGGTTTTTCGGTAGGTTTGGTTCTGAAAATGCCAACCCAAACTCCTCACCATTTTTATACCATTTTTAATGTTCGGGTTTTCGGACGGGTTTGTTTTTATATGATTTTTTTCATAACTGTATTATTGTTTTATATATTTTTTACTTAACCGTACATAAGCTTTTTATTTATATGATATTTAAAAAACATTAAAAAAATCAACAACAAAAAAATAATAAAAAATAGTAAAGAAAAGTAGGAAAAGGCATTAAAAGCCCATTAAATAGAAAACTACACCTAAATGGTAAATATGTTTAAGCATTAAAAGTCCATTAAATATAAAACTACACTTAAATGGTAAATATGTTTAAAACAACACCCATTTGGTAAATATGTTTTTTAAAAACACCCATTTGGTCAAAAACTCCTATATTTTTGTGGGACATTAGGTTGTTATTTTTAGATGAATATGTTGTAGGTTTTTTTTTAATTAATAAATGAGAAGATGAAGAGGGTAGTATAAATGTTCTTAAAAGTTAAATAATATGAATCTTAAAGCTAATTAAATTGTTAAGTCAAATTACCAAATAGTCCTTCTTATGATAAAACATGTAATTTTCATTTAGGGGTAGAATAGTCTTTAATTTATTTAATATTTTAAAAATTTTTAAAAAGGAGAAAATTTCTTTAAGCAAATACTCAATAGATAGGGTGTCCACATCATCTTCCAACATCTTGCTTATATATATATATATATATATATATATACGGGGGGCGCGAGCCCTCGATAACCCGAGGTCCGCCACGGGTGAGTCGTCCTTGGAAAGGCTTTATAGCCTTTTAGGGGATCTCCAGCAAGACGGACCAACCTCTAGAGCTTTTTTTTTCCTTAACGGAAAAAGTCGCTCTGAGAAGGGACGATTTTGATGCAGAATCTCACGCGTAGGTGTAGTTGGGATTTGTCGTTTCTTCGTGGTCGTAACAATCACTTCAAGCAGTGGAAACAACAAAAGATGCGCTCCAAGTCCTTGGGATGTTGAACAGAATCCAACCACACGGAATGGATGGTACAAAGTCCTCCAGCTTTTCATACTTTTGGAGAACTTCCAGCTATCAAGGAGACGAAAAGCTCTGTGAAGTAAAAGAAAAAAAGGTCGCCGATTGCTACTAAGAACCTAACAGAACTTTCCACTTTCCAACAGATAAGAAACTCTTAGTAAGCAGGATCCGCTGACCGAGAGTTGAAGGGCATGTAGTCGCTGAACCGATAGGCAAACAATGCAAAAGAAGATTGAATATGAGATTTCGCGGCTAAGACGCCAGAGTACATAAAGTGAAGTCGAAGCGGAAAAGACATCTGCGCAGTGTCCAGGCGCCAGGATTGGAAGCCCCCACCAAATGTCTGAAGCAACGGGAGAAATGGTCGATCACCTTTACTTAAGAAGATTTTGCTATCAGGAAATATGGAAATGAAAAAACAAAGGTAACAATTAGTATAAGTTTTGAAAATTAAAGAAAAAACCAAAAACTTTTATAACAACAGGGAATATATGCAAAAACGTATAAAAATATTATGGATTTTTTTATAGAAATAAAAAAACAATAATATTGATTGACACACATAAATAATATATAGCTTACGGAGAAATCAATTAGGAAATATGAAAATTAGAATAAATATGAAAATGAAAAAAATATATAGCTTACAATATAAACAATATGAAAATGAAAATTAAAAAAACAAAGGTAACAATTTTGAAAATTAAAAAAAAAACTTTTATAAAAACAGGGAATATATGCAAAAACGTATAAAAATATTATGGATTTTTTTATAGAAATAAAAAAACAATAATATTGATTGACACACATAAATAATATATAGCTTACGGAGAAATCAATTAGGAAATATGAAAATTAGAATAAATATGAAAATGAAAAAAATATATAGCTTACAATATAAACAATATGAAAATGAAAATTAAAAAAACAAAGGTAACAATTTTGAAAATTAAAAAAAAAAAACTTTTATAAAAACAGGGAATATACACAAAACGTATAAAAATAATATGGATTTTTTATAGAAATAAAAAAACAATAATATTAATTGATACACACATAAACAATATGTAGCTTACAGAAATCATAAAAAGTATTAGCTTACCTAGAAATCTTACGAAGAATGAGAAACAATCAAACAAACATGGGAACTAATAGCAAAACATAGAACTCAATAGCAAAACATAAACTAAAAGTTACCAAAGGAGTGTTAGCCTAGTGGTAAGGCTTGGGCACTACATAGTGGTGAACCCGAGTTCAAGCCCTGGGGGACGCATTCTGGAGGTACGGGGGCTTCGACCCCGGGCTGCATGCTTTAGCAGTCGGGCTTAGGCCCAAAAATTGCCGAGGATTAGTCTGGGCCCAATGTGATCTGGGATACCTCATCCAAAAAAAAAAAAAACATAAACTAAAAGTTGTTGACTATATTTTTGTGGGACGTTAGGTTGTTATTTGTAGATGAATATGTTGTAGGTTTTTTTTTAATTAATAAATAAGAAGATGAAGAGGGTAGTATAAATGTTCTTAAAAGTTAAATAATATGAATCTTAAAGCTAATTAAATTGTTAAGTCAAATTACCAAATAGTCCTTCTTATGATAAAACATGTAATTTTCATTTAGGGGTAGAATAGTCTTTAATTTATTTAATATTTAAAAAATTTTTAAAAGGAGAAAATTTCTTTAAGCAAATACTCAATAGATAGAGTGTCCACATCATCTTCCAACATCTTGCTTATATATATATATATATATATATATATATATATATATAGATTATTGGACTTGGAGTGAATTACAAAATTGGTCCTTATGTTTTAATATTTTTTATGAGTGGTTCCTATATTGTATTTATATTGAAGTGAGCTCTCGTACAACTTATTTTCACATTTCACTAGGAATTTTTAAGGTATTAAAAAAACACACTAAAATTTGAGGGATGCTATAGGAATAATACGATGATAGAAAATATAACAAACATTAAAAAAAACTGAAAAAACACTTTAAAATATCTTAAAATCCATTTAAAAAACCAAAAACCCTTACAAAACAACCCAAAAATTTAAAAACCTATGAAATAATCTCTTGAAATAGCAAAACTCATGTACAAACCCATCATGTGATTTTGCAAAATTGTAATCCATCAAGAAGATGTATCCAATGAATAAAAAATCTTGTGTCCATGGATAATCATGGTCTATTGGTTGCTTTGACAAGCATCATTAAAAATAGAAAGAAAAAAAGCTTTGTTAGCTCGTTTAAATTGAAGCACATACTTGCCTTTTAATTTAGAATTTTTTTTTTATCATTTAAATTTAACTTTAACACATTCGAACCAATTTCTCCAAAAACCATCCAAAATAATCACGTAATCCGCTATCTAAAAGCATCTCTAACAATTTTGCCATAATTTTTTTTAAATAAAGTATAAAATATCAAAATCTTTAAACTTTTTTTCCCAATCTCCAATCAGATTTCTATTTAAAAAATATGTATTATCATTTGTATTATCATTTATCGGTGGAATACATTAAAATATTGTTTTTCACTTCTCATTTAGATGTTTTAGAGAAATCTCTATATTTAGAGAAACTTTAAACTTTTTCTATTTTAGCAAAATGTTTTAACAATGTTGTTTGGGTAAAAATCTACGACACACAACGACGAAAGAAATGTATAAGAGTACATATGGGATTATGATCATGTATTTAAATAAGGCCTTGAAATAATAAAGACTTCGTTCGAAGGGAACAACCATCGTACGACATTTCAAGTTAACATACGATACTGAGCAACAGCCACAAGACCCTTAATTACTAACGGTAACCTCTGTCTTAGTTGTTGTTTTAATGCAGTGTCAACGCAGTTAATGTATAACAAGCGTAAGATTCAAAAGTAACTAATACAGGATAACCGTTACGACTGTTGTTATTAAAGAGGGCAATAAATGACCGAGGAGTTACAGAAGATTCAACTATAAAAGGATGTTGAAGCTAAAAGACAGAGAGACATCTTTACGCACACACGGACAACCCAACGCTCGAAAGCTCTCTGCAATACTATTTTTTCTAAGCATTTTTCGTACGATCAGTTGTAATTTACATACAACCATTGTTGTTTCTTTCGTTGTAACGTACGATCATACACTGTAACTCAAAGGACATTACCCTTAGTTGGTGATAACTAGTGGAGCGTCGGCTTGATCTTAAGTCGACCGCAGGTTTTTTCCTCGTCCTGAGGTTTTTTCCTGTATCATCAAATTGTTTGTCGTTTATTTCTTTTGTTTACGTACCTTTTCTCGATAAAGTTTATTTCTCTCGACGAATAAGCCTTATAAGTGAATCTTAAGTCGTCTTAGGTGCAATTTTTGACATTAACAAATGTTGTTGAAGCCTTTTAAAAGAAAAAATGCTATTTTTTCCCAATTCTCCCCTATCTAAACACTCATCCGCTAATAGATGAGTTTTTTAAAAAATATATTTTTAGTACTTATAAGACATACATCTTATGCCCCTAAAAACTTAAAAAAAAATATTTTATATATCCTTTTCCCCTATTAATGGAGATGCCTTTGAGAAGATTTTAGGGTTATTTTAGTAGTTCAGAACAAGGGAAGGAAAAGTTTAGTCTAACTAAAATAATTAATTTCTCTTTAATTTATGATTTATAGTTAAAAACCTTAAAATATTACTAATTACAAAAAAAATGGGAGGAAAATGATAACACAAGCGAAGTATCTCGACTCTCGAGCATCACGTGATTGGTTTCTAATCACTACAGCATCAAGTGATGGGAGAAAAAGTTTATTTATGTTTTGATATAATTGTTTGTATATAATTTTTAGAAGAATAAATTATATTATAATTAAATATTTAATTTTTAGAATTTTATTTAAAGAATCTAGTTAAAAAAGTTGTATTTTAACATATATAATAAGATATTTTAACAAAAAAGTTAATGAAAGAAATGTGAAAAGGGGTTTTTGTAATATAATTTTGTGACATTTTTTTCTAACTACAACTCAAGTTACTATTAATTACTAATTATTATTATTATTAATTATACATAAATATTAATAAATTATAAACATTAACTGTAAATAATTATTCATAAATATTAATTTTTTTTGAAAGAATAGTGCATTCATAAATATTAGTTATTAATAACATTTAGAGTGAATTACACTTTTGGTCCATGTGGTTGTCACACTTTTTCAATTTTGGTCCCTAAATCAAACTAATATCAAAAATAGTCCTTGACGTTGCCACTTTGTTTCATTTTTGGTCCCTCGACCTCACGACGTCAATTTTTGGCCGTTAAGGGTTATCACGTGCCTTGCACGCCAGGGGCAAAATTGTCCAATTCAAAATGTATAAAAACCCCCCCTTTTAACCCTGAACCCTTCCATTTCGATTTCAAGTTCGGTGAAACCCTAGAGTTCGAACCCAAACCTTCCAATGGTGATTTGTGATTGTGGTTCAATTGCCATCATACGAACCTCGTGGACCTCCACAAATTCAGGTCGTCGCTTCTATTGTTGTTCTATTAAGGTAAGTTGTGAGATGAATTGGCATCATATGGTCTGTATGTAATTTAATCTCCCTCCTTTCTCAATTTCGTCTTGTGAAATTGTTACAGGGTTCAAGATGTAGATTTCTTGGTTGGGTAGATGGACCAATGTGTCCACGATCAGTACAAATTATTCCTGGTTTATTGAGGTTGAAGAATGAGGTTGAAGCCGCTTTGAAAATCACTACAAATCAAGCAAGGAAATGGAAGCTTATGTGTTTTGTTAGCTGGGTGGCATTTGCTATGTATT
Organism: Centaurea solstitialis; assembly: GCA_030169165.1. Lineage (NCBI taxonomy): Eukaryota > Viridiplantae > Streptophyta > Magnoliopsida > Asterales > Asteraceae > Centaurea > Centaurea solstitialis. Next base: position 49,580,468 of record CM058040.1, read on the forward strand.
TTTGTTGGTGTAGGTGTTAGGTTTATGGCATAATTGTTAGGTTTGTGGCATAATTGTTAGGTTTCCAGTGGTGTAATGTAATGATATTGGTGTACTTTATGCCCTTGTTTAAAATGAATGAAAAATTGGCAATTATTCAATGTTTGATATACAACAATCCATTCCATATGAAACAAAAAGATGCAAAGGATGAACATTTCATTGAACATTACAATGCAAGTAATTACCTTGAACATTACAATGCAAGTAATTACATCCATCATTGAACATTTCATTCCAATCATATGTAAGTAAAGGATGAACATTTCATTGAACATTACTTTGAACATTAAAAAGATGCAAAGGATGAACATTTCATTGAACAACCACAATGCAAGTAATTACATCCAAAAGTTGACCATTTCATTCCATTCATATGTAAGTAATTACATCCAAAAAAACAACCATAAGCACACAAGTTTGTAGTGTGTAATTACATCAAAGAAACAACAACTATAAGCACACAGTTTGTAGTGGGTAATTACATCCAAAAAACAACCATAAGCACACAAGTTCATAAGTAAGTAATTACATCCAAAAGAACAACCAAAAGACTTTCATCAACCTAAATACCTTTGCAAGTCCTAGAGTTATGACCCTTTTTATGGCACTTTACACAAGTGACAGATGTCCCAGCCCTTGATACCTTACTACCCTTAACCACAAACTGGCTTGCATCATCCGTAGTCCTCAAACGTTTCTTTTTTGGCCTCCCCACTTGGATATGATGCTTTGGAGGAGTAAGGATTGTTGGACAGTCATTTTCTGGCCAAAGTTTTGGTCCATTGATGGGAGAGAGCTTGAAGTCATAAACCTTTTTCCATGTTGACAGCCAATAACATTCATGTGCCCACTGCTCCGGCAGTCCTGCTCCTTCTCCATTCATCGCCATGTACCAAATTGTGGCCACAGCATGCTTGCATGGCATACCAGTTAATTCCCAATGCCTACAGGTGCAAGTCTTCTTCTGAACATTCACAATCACTTGATCTTGCCAAGGTCCACTCACCTCGTATTCGATTCCTCCATTCCATATGATGTCGTAGTCAACAGCTTCTGCCTTGTTTTTGTCTAACATCTTTGTAGCTGCTGGAGTTAGTGGTCCATCAGATTTGGCAATTACTTTATGAACTACCACTATCTTCTTCATTAAATACTGTCTAATATACTCTAACGCTGTGATGATTGGTTTGTCCCGACCATTAACCTATTGTCCATTGAAAACCTCACATAAATTGTTTAGCACTATGGCAGATTGACATCTGCATGTTACATAAAAATCAAAATTGTATCTCATAAGTTAAACCAATTAAGCATCTACCTGTTAGAAGATAAGAGATTGAATATTACCAGTGAAGTAAGCTTTGGACCAGTGTTGAGGGGGAATTTGTCTCAACCACCCATGTGCTGATCCATTAAAGGCTTTAAGCTCATCCATTGCTTTGTTGAACATTGGCACAGTAGAGGCTGCTGCACATTTCTACATATGGTCCTTAAATGCTTGCCCCTTAAACCTTTGTTTCATGTTCTCTTCAATGTGCCGTAAGCAGTATCTATGTTCAGCAGACGGGAAGACATCTGCTATGGCTGGTACAATCCCCTTCTGTTTATCACTTATAAAAGTGAAATTGGAATTTCTTTGTAGACCAAGGTCATCCCCGAGACATTCCAAAAACCAAGCCCATGAGCTACATTATTAACAAATTTAACAGTTAATAAGTAGTAATTAAGTAGTAATTAAATAGAGATTAAACAATAAAGAGTAAGTGTATTAATTAAACAGTACCTTTTTGTTTTCTGCCTCAACAACTGCATATGCTAGAGGGTAAGTGCCATGGTTTGGGTCTACACCAACTGCAGTTAATATATGACCAGGGTATGGGCCTTTCATAAAACATCCATCAAGGCCCAACAAATCTCTCTGACATGCTTTAAATCCCTGCTTTAAAGGTCCAAGGCAGATATAAACTCTTTTGAACTGTCTAGTTGGTGAAGATGGATCAATGGGTGGCTCAACATCTATTTTTACTGTAGTGTCTGGATTGGTTCTTTTCACCTCAAGAAGGTATCTTCTTAGAAGTCCATACTGTTGTGCATAATCCCCTCTGAGTTTATTCAAAGCCATAGTCTTTGCCCTAAAACTTTTTACCACAGACACACTAACAGCATACTTCTTTTCCAACTGCTCTTTAACAGCTCTGATAAGGATTTCTGGATTTGGTGCAATTGTTTGTACTATGTGATCTGCAAGAAAAGATGCAGTACAAGCATTAACAGCTCTGGTTTGCAAACACTTATGAGTATCTGTGTATGTCTTCACCATCCAAGTCTCCTCATTTCTCACTGGTGACACATGAAGCACCCACGGACATGCCTCTTCACTTGTCATCACTTCCTAAACACTGGTAATTTACCCTTGCAAACAGCCCTGAATCTTATCTTATCACTTCTCACTATCACAATGTTCCTTCGAGTTTCCACGGCATGAAGCTTTAATAACCTTTTAACATCTGCTTTGCTGCCAAATGATTGCCCCACAAAAAAGTTGACACTTGTGGGTTGTTCTTTTTGTTTCTGTCTCCGCACTTGCCTCATTTTTTTCCTCCTAAGTGATTCTAAATACACATCTGAATCTGATATCAAGATTTACAGGGACATCAATATCACTATCTACAAATGAAAATTTGAAGTTGCTCATGTCCACATCTACATCAACAGCATCTTGAATGATGTTACCTTCATCAACCATTCCAGAATCAACTTCAGCTTCCACTTCAGGTACTTCATCTTCCATTCCATCTACTTCATCTTCCATTCCATCATCAACTTCATCATCCATGCCCCTGGCAGCCTGATCATCCATACCCTTAGCAGCCTGATCATCCATACATCTTCCAGGTTGATCAAAATCATCATTAAAGTTGATACCAAAGAATGGATCAAAAGCATCCATTAGGGATTCAGGTATTTCAACATGTACTTCAGGTACTTTAGGTACTTCAACTTCAACATGTGCTTCAGTTACTTCCACATGTGCTTCAACATGTGCTTCATGTACTTCTACATCTTCAACGTTTTTCCAGAATGTTGAACATGTTCTTCAGTTACTTCCACATCTTCAACATGTTCATCATCTTTTCCAGAATGTGCAACTTGTTCAGGTTGTTCATGCCATTCCAAGTACAGTTTTCTCTTACTTTTCTTCTCAGGTGCAGGGGTTTCTTCATCAGGTAATTGTTCAATTCTAACTTTACATGATGTGGGAGACTTCAAATATGTGTCAAGCCGAGTTTCCCAATGCTCCGTGTACACATCAAACAATTTGCACTCAGGAACATATTTTAGCAACGCCTGAATGTCACTATCATTTCCTAACGCTTGTAACCCGAATTGCAAATCACTGTCGGGTCTAACAAAGTGAAAAAATCTTTTCTGTTCATCTGGGTAACCTAGCTTCTGAGTAATAGAGACAAGTTCATGGCACGAGAGTAGATCACTATCTATCAAATCAATATATGTAACGGTCCCATTCATATACTTCTTACTTCGACCCTTACCAAAATACCCGCCATGATGTAACCGAATTGATATGAACATGGGTAGGTGTTCTGGACAAACAATACAAAATTCAAAAACAATCATATAGATACATACATACAAGTAAAAACAGAAGATGGTACCACATTCAATCAAATACAAATACATACCACATTTCTCATACGGGTCAAATACTTCATCTCGAACCCTGATTCTAAACATCGTTTGAGCGTTGACCAACTTTGACCAAGGTCACGTGCATACGTTCACGAACATTGATTCAAACAGCAAAATCTAGGGTTGTAATTCGTTGGATATCGTCGTATTGGATTTACCCTAGGGTTTGACCGAAGGTTGGATGGTTCGAATGGAAGGGTTCAGGGTTAAAAGGGGGGTTTTATACATTTCGAATTGGACAATTTTGCTCCTGGCGTGCAAGGCACGTGATAACCCTTAACGGCCAAAAATTGACGTCGTGAGGTCGAGGGACCAAAAATGAAACAAAGTGGCAACGTCAGGGACTATGTTTTATATTAGTTTGATTTAGGGACCAAAATTGAAAAAGTGTGACAACCACAGGGACCAAACGTGTAATTCACTCTAACATTTATTATAACTGAAATTAGTTCCAGATTACTATTAGAGTAAATTACATATTTGGTTCTTGTAATTTAAACTATATTATATTGTTGGTTTTTATTTTAAAGAGATTTACAGATTTGGTCCCTGTGGTTTGGGTCAAGTTACAATGAAGGTCCTTGAACCCTAATTTTCATGCATGCGATCCCTGTGGTTTGATTTTTGTTACGATGGTGGTCCCTCGCCCTAACGTCCGTTAAAAACAGCCGTTAAGGCAGGGGTATTTTGGTCTTTTCAGCCTTTTTTGTTTTTTTTTTATTTTTCTCTATCTTGTTCCCTAACACACCTAATACCCACCAACTCCCACCACCAACCACCAACAAACCACCAACACCAACCACCACCACCTACACCCACCACCACCAACAACAACAACCACCACAACTACAACCACCTACACTCACCACCACCACCACCACCACCAACAACAACAACAACTACAACCACCTACACCCACCACCACCAACGACAACTACAACCACCTACACCCACCACCACCAACGACAACTACAACCACCTATACCCACCACCACCAACGACAACAACAACCACCTATACCCACCACCACCATTGACAACCATCTATACCCACCATCACCACCAACAACCATCTATACCCACCACCACCACCACTACCAACCACAACCATCAACACCAACCACCACAACCACTAGAAATCCATTGATGGCAGAACCCTAGAAATCGCAACCTACTACTAGAAATCGCTACCTGCTACTACATGTTACTCGATCAAGGAGGCGTCGGTGGTGGAAACGACAAACACGATAGAACCCTAGATCTCGATCTGGAACTGGAACGACGACAGAACCCTAGACACGACAGAACCCTAGATCTCAATCTGGAACGACGGCGAGGGCCATGGAACGACGGCGGCGGCCATGAAACGACGGCGGCAGAACCCTAGATCTAGATCTCGATCTCGATCTGCGTTCGCTCATTCTGTGAAGGTGGAGATGGCGACGATGGTGGGTATACGCGGTGGAGGTAGGAGGCGGGAGGCAGCGACGGTTGGAGGTTATACGCAGAAGAGAGGTGGCCGACGGTGGAGGCTATACGCGGCGGTGGAGGTTATACACGATTGGAGGTTATACTGCGGTTGAAGGTTATACGCGGCGGTGGAGGCGCTGACGGTGGAGGTGGCCGGCGGTGGAGGTGGATACGAGCGGCGGTGGAGGTGGCCGGCAATGCTCCGGCGATGGAGTCTTCTTTAGGGTTTGGGGTGGGGTTAGGGTTGGGGAAGAAGGGAATGGAAAGGGGTTAGATATATATATTAGGGGTATTTTAGTCTTTTACCTCTTTTTTAACAGTTGTTTTGGATGGAAGTTAGGGCAAGGGATCATCAACCTAACGAAATACAAACCTCAGGGACTTGCTCCATGAAAATTAGGGTTTAGGGACCTCCATCGTAATTTGACGCAAACCACAGGGACCAAATCTGTAATTAACTCAATTTTAAAATAATATTTAAAAAGGTCCTTATGATTTATACTATATTGCATTATTAATCTCTAAGCTTAACAGATTGATTCACACTTAGTTAGGGTTCGGGACCAATAATGCAATATAATGTAAATCACAAGGACCTTTTCCATAATTATTTCATAATAGGGACCAATGGTATAATATAGTGTAAATCACATAGACCAAATATGTACATTATGTATAAATGATGTTCTTTTTTGTTATTTTTCATCTAGCTTTTACTCAATTTTTATTAAACATGATTTGTTCATCAACTAGTTTATCAATCAACAATTATTTTATCGCCATTTTGTCAAACACAATATTCAAGCATCCATAAGGGCTAACTCATATAAAAGACGAAGAAATAAAAATATGTAACAAAATCTCTTTTTTTTAGATGAGGTTCATATGTGCTTTACCCAGACTACATCCTTAATAATTTTTACCGAGAGCTAAAGCATGCTCCCCTTGGATTAATATTCAGTGACCCCTGGTTTCTCACCCACAGATTCGAAGTTGGGTTGGTTTTTACACATTCCACAAGCCTTAACCGGTAAGCTGCCCCATTGGGGTTTATGTAACAAAATCTTTGTCCCACCATAATAACATTTTCTTCTTGTTTTCCTCTCACGCCCATTTTTTAATCATTTTTAAGCTATTAACTTTAATAGTCAAGGTTGTGTTTGGTAAATTAGCTGATACCAGCTGTTAACTAATAAACTAACTAGTAGCTGAGAAGCTAACTTATGAATAAATTATGTTTGGTAAAAACTAACTTATTAGTATGTAAAATGACCAAAAAAATATGTTACACTATAATAATTAATATTAATAAGAGTATAATTGAAAAAAGTTACAAATCTCCTAAAACGCTACTTTAACTAGCATTTCAAATACAACCCGAGTCTCCTATCTGCCATAATAACTTCTTCATTTCCTTTTCACATCCATTTTTTAATCATCTTTAAGTATTAACTTTAATAGTCAATGTTGTGTTTGGCAAACTAGTTGATAACCTAGTTGATAGCTAATAAGCTAATATGTAAAATAACCAAAAAGATATCTTGAAATATAATAAAAAACATTAATAAGAGTAAAATGGAGAAAACTAACAAAAACTTTGAAAACATCACTTTAACTAGCGTATCAAACACAACCACCCAAGCGTTGATTAAGCTTTCTTTATTGTTTAACTCTAAAAAATTTTAAAATTAAACACAAGATCGAAATTAAATCTAGTTACGGATTTCATCGATCTCACAAACCAATTGACCCCTAACCAATGTTTTAAAAACTGATTTTTTAGTCGAACTGGCTTGGTGACTGATTCACCGTCCATTTAGAAGGATTATTATACATTTTATATTTTCCTGTATACACACACATATAACCAAGAATTTGATGTTCATAACTTAAAACACTAAAAATACACATTACATCAATCCAAAAACATTAAAAACACATAAACATACATTTTTTACTAATCCAAACACGTCATAACGAAACATAATGAATCAAACCAAATCAAGGATCTTGAAACATTGGAGTGTTAAATGCATCAAGCTCACAATCGCTAAACCAAACCATACCGAAAGTTTTTTTATAAAAAAACCCAATCACAAAAACGGGTCAACTACACCGGTTCGATCTTCAGACCGACCGGTTCTTTCCAAGCCCGAAATCAGCTATTGAACCGGTCTAACTAGTTCAACCGGCCTCGTTGATCCAGGTTTTAAAACATTTCCCCTAACTTTTCCATAATTGGAATGAAAAATACAATTTTATAGTAATTTGTGCTAATTTAAATAAAATAGCATGTCATAATTAATTTATAATATAAAAGACCTCAAAGTCAACCACTTCAAATAGTTATTTGTCCCATTATTAATAAATACTAATAATATCGTACGTTGAAAAAAAATACATTTTCACATATAACGTGTACAGAAAAAATTAAAAAAATTAAATGAATTGACGCAACGAATAAAATAATTAAAAATCTGAAAAAGGGATGGGAGGGGGTGACCTAAGCAAGTTATATAATAGAGATAACATATACTTACATATTTCTATTTCCAGAGTAATATTCTTTACATCCACACCAATGGCTTTATGCTAACATGTATTTTATGAAGTAAAAGTTGTAGATTGATCTGGGAATAGTAATAATGGGTGTGGAAATAATGAAAAACAATATATAAGCATGTTGAAAACCCACACGCAACCCTCTGTCATCCAGCCCAGCTACCTAACAAACTACACGCCTTCTACCCCCTACCCCCCCCCCCCCCCCCCACCCCCTACCCACCCCCTTGTGTTCTTCTTTTAACATTCACTTTGTTTCCCCACCTTTTTTTCTCTTCAATTTCTTCTTCCAAACATATTTGTAAGTCTCTCTCTACCTCTATCTCTCTAGATCTCTCTCTCATGTATGTATATGTGTATATATATATATGTATGTGTATATGTGTGTATACATATACATGTGTGTTTATGTATTTGTATATGTGGGCATGTATCATGTATGTTTATGCATGTTGTGTGTATGTGTATAATATGTATTGAATTTTGTTTGGTTTTTAGTGATATATATGTATGTGTGTGTATATATAGGTACATGTGTGTTTATGTATTTGTATATGTGGGTATGTATGTTTATGCATGTTGTCTGTGTATGTATAATATGCATTGAATTTTGTTTGGTTTTTTAGTGGTATATATGTGTGTGTGTATGTTTATGAGTACATATATAGATACATGTGTGTATTTACTTGTATATGTGGGTATGTATGTTGTGTGTGTTTATGTATATGTATAATATGTATTGAATTTTGTTTATTTTTTTAGTGGTAAAAAAATATATTTGCATGTTGACATGTTGTGGAAGTTATAATTGATGGGTTGTTGAATCTTTGTATTGGGTGATTTGGATTTAGGGTTTTTATGGGGTGGTTTGGATTCGATTGGGATATATTGGGCTCGTTTTGAATACTGGTTTTCTTTTAGGGTTTGCATAAAGGCGTTTTATATTCAAATGGGATATAAATGGGATATACCGAGTTTGTTTGATTTGAATGTGATTCTTGGTTCCACATATCCCATTTATCGTATTTCAACTCAATGGCACGCAATATTGCAATCAAGATTCTTGATCATCTTTAAATATATGTTGTAGCATTCTATACATATGTGTATGATATTCATATCATCATATGTATGTATATATATGTTTTTTATTATATATGGTTTTCTTGAAAACAAGTTACTTGTGGGGTGTGTTTTGTTTTTATTTATTTTTGTCAGAAAATAAGAATAATTCTTAGCTCATGCATATACATTATGGTTATATGGATACAATTATGGCTCTCTCTTTTAACCTACATGGGCTTTCTTATTTTCTTTCCTTTACCCTCAAATATGATTATTTGTTACATATATACACCAAAATTATTGGTTTTGCAAAATGATCCTTTCAAGTGTATTTCAAATAGTAGCATGCCTCTTCTGACCTGCACTTATTTCAAAATATATTAATAGTTTGTCATTAAAACAGTATGCTCTGGTCATGTTACAAAACGAAAAGCTAAAATAAGCCCATTATATTTAATTACATTTTTATATATGACATTTTCATAAATATATATATATATATACCTAGCTGTTTTTATAAAGATCTGAAGATAATTGGATTTTATTTAAATCTAATTTATGGTTATATAACTAAATTTCCTTTTGGGATTTTTAGAAATATAAACCATAAATAACATTTTAATTAAATCCACGCCATTCTTCTCATTATATCTATCTATATAAAGCCATTTTTTCTTGAATGAGCTAGGGTTACGCCTTTTCCCTTCAGTGAGAAGTTAAAGCAAACGTGAGAACTGGTTATCAATTTTTTTAGATGAGAAGTAGGTGCGTATTAGGATGAGATGTATCAAATCAATTCTCTTTTTGATGTGAAGTCTCAAATTTATTTTTACCTGCACAATGTTTTGCTGTAATAAAATCATGGTCGTATGAGTTTCACGAAAACAACTTGATCTCGGTTTACAAATGAAAATCCATATATACATAAATTTGTGTGTGTATGCATGTGTGTGGCTATGAATTGCTGATCATTTTTAATCCTATGAATTGTGTTTTAGAAAAAAATTGATTTTGCATCTTATTTTAATATGCATCTATTTCATATCTAATGGTTGATAAACAATTCTCATGTTTTTATGTTAACATGATGAAAATCATCCATATATATAGTATGAATATATTAATTTAGAAAATTAGTGTGAATTTATTTGTAATTATTAATTGTGGATTTAATGGCAGAGGAAGAAGGGAAGGGGTGTGATCTTTTGCACGTGTCCCAATAATCTTCTCCATTGGTGATCAAGAGGGAAGATGTGAGGAGGACAAAACTGGAAATTCCCAAGATTCTTCTATTCCTGGTAATGGATGATCCAATGGTCCTCAAGATTTCTATGTCTTTACTTCTTATGTCAAATGACCATTTTGCCCCTTTATTAGGGGTAACTTGGAAAACAACTCATGATGAGAGAAAGAGAAAGGGAGTGCAAAGTTGATTGATTAGCACCAATGATTGATTGACCTATTTTCTAATATATTATTATCATTATTATTATTATGATTATTATTATGATTATTATTATTATATATTTGCATTTGAGAGAATATCAAACGCTTATCAAGTCAAAATAACAGAATACGAGAATAATAAGAGATATGTAATTTTGTCCTGAAAATTATATGCGATTATAAAGTAAAATCAAGACATGGGCGGAGGAGTGATTTTGCCCGTGATTTTGCGCAAATATTTAGCGGCTCTTGCTGACTTGGGCTCAATCAGGAGGCTTCTTTGCTAGCCTTAGCCGTTGAGTAATCCAAAAAATGGCCATTTAAATTGGTGTCCTTGAAAGCAGGTTTAGTGTAAAGTTTGTTAGGGTTGTCATTAATCAACATTTTTGCCTAAAAAATCATATGTGATTTAATTGAGTTTATCTTATTTGAGTTTTGTTGTTGTTTGAACTCGTCTATTTCTTTTTTTTTTTTCTTTTTTTTTTGTGTTTTCAATGGTTATTAGGTAATCTTTTTCTCTACCATGTGTCCTCTTTGGTAATTTTGTTTAATAATTACGGAATATAAACATTTTTTTTCAAGCAACGCCTTTTTCGGTTCACATTTTAGTGAAACACACTCTTTATACTTATTTATAGTTTAACTGGTTTCATTTGGTTTGCTTTTTAATTTGTACGTTTATCGATTGGACTTACACAAATAGTTTAAAACATTAAAGATGACCTAAAACATTCTTATATTTATGTGTTCGTTTATGGATATAAGACGAGACAGATTGATAGATGGGTCATGGGTGACAAAATCCACTGTGTATGTGATTTCTTGGTTTATTTTTAAGATGTTTAAGATAATGTTTTTCACCTAATGATTCAACTTTGGCAATAACGTGAAATCACTAGTTTGAGGATTTATCTTTTTCTCATGGTTTTTATGATAATTTAAGGTTTTGATATTTTAATTTTATTTTCTCACCTGGTTTTTCGATTGAAATTATAAATATTTATGTTAATGATTCCTATGTAAAACCAGAAAAAATGCATATCTTGTTTCTATTAAATAAAACAAATTTATTATAACATTTCAAATAAAATGTTTTTCAAATCCGAGACTATGCGTACCAAGCAGCTGGGCTCGGCAGGTTGGGAGCTGGCGCGCTGGAGCGGGGTCCAGCACGCCATCGGTGGGCTCGACGGGCTCATGGCATATTGGTGTGGCCACACCACTCACAATCGTTGTGTTGTATGTGTGGCCACACCACACCACACCACACCCTCTCTGTTTAATTAAATAAGTGATAGAGTTAGGAAAGTTCGGGTACTAAACAGAGAGGGTTCCAAACGGCTTATAGTGAGTTTAGGGAAAAGCTTATGTGGCGCAGTGGCTGTGTGGTTGGGAGGACTGGAAGGGTTCTGCTACGCATAGCCTAAAAGATTTAGATCCAATTCACAAAAGGAGTGATCAATTTGGTATGCATCAAGTTTGTTAACGCATTGATAAACTTATGCTCGTTAATATTGTTTTCCCCTTTTGATATTGGGTTAGAAATGTTAAGACGAACGTTGTAGTTTTTTAATTTCTTTGTAACGTCTTTTTACGAGGCAGACATATTCAAGAAAACAAAATATCTATTCATTGTTGCTTGTGGTGCAAGAAATGTATTTGTATATTATTATACCTTCTCAAAACCCACTTTCAGATAGGATATATTATGATTGATTCAATTTTCCTAATGGTCCTTCAGTTTGATTTTCAAGATCGCCGCATGACTTAGTTTTAAATAATTTATCATATTACTTTTAACATAAATTATCATTTTAAATTGTATGATATTTTATTAAACTAATTTTAATATCTTTATTAAATAATATTTATGCATTAATATTAGTTATCAAACTCAATTTAGTATATTTACTATAGCTTTGTTCATATATTTTGATAACTATAATTATATTAACATTAGCATTCGTTAGTTGAAGGGATGAAAATCAAACATATTTATATAACATGCGACCTTGCTATAAAGTTTTGTAAGGACCAAACCAAGAAAACAACAAATGGAAGGGATTGAAATTGTAATTTACTTAAAAAAGAATAGAGATTAGTACTTGTCTACTTGAACCCTTCACATATAAATATATATATATATATATAGAAAGTTCAAATGTGAACCACTTTTTGGTTGTGAACGTGACGATAGTTGAGAGCGCGACACGTGGCGGCTTTGAGTGTGGTCCCCCCTTTTGTTCAATGTCCTCCCATGAATCGCGCCTAGTCATCCGCCGTGGACCTGACATGACACCTAGTCATCCTCCACGTGTCGCGCTCTCGGTTGTCGTCACGTTCACAACCAAAAAGTGGTTCACATTTGAACTCACCCCTATATATATATTATATATATATAATTTGAATTTAGAAAAAGCACATTAGCTTTTGAGTTTGGGATTATGAAGGTGACTTTATTTTATGGCTTTTATAGGTAGTATAAAAAGCAGAAAAAAATGGCTCATTAATTCTATATACAAAAAGTTGCCCTTCATTATGTATTGCCACAAGTGGTATTACTTGCATCTCTTCACATGTACAATAAAATAGGTTGTAATTAAGTTCATAATTTTGTTTTTGTAAGAAGTTGTGATTTATAGTTATCTAAATAGTGTTTTTAAAGAAATGTAAGAAAAATGGATGATTAATGGAATGAATATTGAGTTAACGGATCGGATTGGTCATTTCATTTAAGAGTATTTTGAATGTTTCTAGAAAAGTATTTTTATAATAAAAAAATCAATAATTTTCTATTTTAAAATATAAAGAAAAGGTTACATTCAACTCCAATAATTTTCTATTTTAAATATTACAACAATAATTATATTATACAGTATTTACATAGACACACACACATAGGGGCAAGTCCAAATGAAAACTAATCTTTAATCGTAAACATAAGAAAAAATTAGCATGTCGCATTTCACTTTTAGAGTTTTAGTATGAATAACGAATGTGCATGTCTATACATTATACATGATGAATAATATAACATTCAAGATTAATTATTGATTCATTCTGAATGTTATATTATTTATCTTGAATGTTGCAGTATTAATCATGAATAATGATAAACGTGCACATTGGTTATTCATATTGAATGTAACACGTGTAACGCTTTCAACTGTTCTCATATTCAAAATGAAAATGAGTTTGCGTACGAACTTTTCCATATGTGTATGTGTGTGTATAAATATTAATAAAATATTATTTATTTCTCACAATTTTAATTTGAAACTTGGTTCTTTTTCTCACATTTTCTTCATTTGAAAATTTGGTTCTTTTTTTCACATTTTCTCTATTAAAGACTCTATTTGAACAATAGAAACTTGCAAAAACTCTTAAAATATTTTTTATATTAAAAGGTTCCGTTAAAGGTACTTTATAGTTAATAAATTATTAAATACAATTAATTTCATTAAACTGTTTTTATGTCTATTTTATATTATAGCTACTTTCTATTATGTGTTTTAATTATTTATTAAATTTTTTTATTAAAAATGTCTCATCTAGATTTGAGATGTGTACTTAGAATTGAAAACTCAAAACATGTAAGGTCCCCTCATGGGGTGCCATGCTCGATGTTGAAGGCACTACCATGCAATTTTAAACGAAACCATTGATAAGATAATTGATGTTTTGTTTAAATGTCATTTTTCAATTCCATCAAATTCATTACGATAACGAAATAATATATGCACTATTCATTGTTGTATTATAATTCGATTTATCATCTTGTATAGAAAGAAAAGATCAACTTGAATCGTTACAAAGTTTTATCAATAAAATATAAGAAATTGGTCCGGCTAATTAAATCTCACCCTAAAATCAGTCTCTTAAGCATATTCTTCTTATTTTTTATGAAAATAACCACCAAGTCAGCTAAAAGACAGAAAAGGACTGATTCATATAAAATAATAAAAATATAATATAACATACAAAATTTAGCTGACTTAGGTCCATATTCTTTTTTTTCTTTTTTTTCTTTTTTTTCAAACGGAAATCAAGTAGACTCATTTTTTATGATTTTTTAGATGGGTCCGGTTTTAACGGACCCCTTTTAGCTGACCTGATGGTTACCTAAGCCAAATTTCCTTAAAATATCCATGTATCGAAAATTACACTTCTATCAAGGAATCTTTCAATGGCTAGAAGTGTACAACTATATGCAAGTCAATTCGATGTAAGTGAATCACATGTCAATCAAAATAGATGATTTATAACTCTATATTAGTTTCGGATAATATAAATATTATGTATATATAAAAGTTATGTAGTTTTTCTTATATCGTCTATGTTTCACTCTGTTTACTGTTTAGGTTTTTATTATACTTTTGTTGCCTGTAACATGCTGGAGTTTTTGTCAAGACCTTTTCGCTTAGATTTTTAAAAAGTTTTCTATAAAAAAATCATTGTACTCTTTTTTAAATGAACTATTACAGCCTCCGCTCATACTACTCTTTGGGAAGCAGCGGTTGTTTGCTTCACCGTTAATGTCGAGTTAAACCTCTTGGTGGCCACAAACGCATATGTGGATATCAATATTCAGACCTCTATACTATCTAGGTGATGACTACATACATGTCATATTTCCATACCCTAGTTTCGAGTTGGATATGCTAGACTCATTTGATCTGATTTGTCATTAGACAACCAAAACTGAACACATCTTTTGCAAAATATATATGTAGATGAAGGATAAGATAAAAGAAAGAAAAAGGTTATGGTAAGAAGCCTAAATAGGAATCTGAACCTTTGATCACTTTTGATCCCAAATCCACCTATGAATTGTGCTTTGAAAAAGAATTCATGATTTAGTCCATCCCAATGTATTTCATTAGTGTTTATCTTCAATTAGTCCATCCCAATGTATTAATTCATTAGTGTTTATCTTCAATTAGTCCATCCCAATGTATTAATTCAAGAGTGGAGTCCATTCTTATCTTTCTCACTAAACCCAACTCTATACATGTGTGTGTTTGTGTATATATAGAGAGAGAGAAGTTCAATGTAAACCACTTTTTGGTTGTGAGCGTGAGGACAACCCAGAGCGTGCCACGTGGCACTCTGAAATTTTCTCGGACTAAGCTTATGCATACTGCATAACGCTATCAATTAGACTGAATAAAGCTTATGCAGTATGCATAAGGCTTAGTCGCACTCTGACGCACTCTGATGCGCGCGGGTTAGCCGCGGGTCAAGGCTTATTCAGTCTGCATAGCGCTTTAACATTAACCCGCAGGTTTATGCAGACTGAATAAGCCTTGACCCGCGGATGTCAGATTACCATGTGTCGCGCTCTTGGCTATCCTCACGTTCACAACCAAAAAATGGTTCATATTTGAACCCACCCCTATATATATATATATATATATATATAATTCTTACGAGAACACAAACTATTTTTAAAAAAATTAGAAAAAGTTTGCTAATATACAAAATCATATATGATTCACGTACAAGATAATAAAAATTCATACGACTTTGCCTACGGCTTTAAGTCGCATGGCAAGTCGCCCACATCCAATTTTTCTCTGTTAGTATAAAATCATATGTAAATTTGTACATGAACGGAGGTTTTTCTTGTTTTCTTAAATAGTTAGCGTTATTGTTTGAACCTTTATATATATAATCCAACTAAAAGAGTATAAACTATGTAAACCAATAAAATCCTATAAAATTATATGAAACGTTTCCATATTTCATATTTGCATAATAATTTACTTTTCATATTTTCATATTTTTTATGAATTCATATTGACACTGATTATTTTAATCAACGGTTATGATTAGGTTTACAAGTTTATGCGGTTTTAGTTGTTTACAAAAGAACTCGACTCTTCTCTCTCTCTCTCTCTCTCTCTATGTATAATTTTCTATTATCAAGGATAAAAATGATTAGTCTTCCAGTGTTGTAGCGGATTGGTTATCGCTTAGGGGGTTTATGGCGCCCTAACCGAGTTCGAGCCTTCCCGTGCGCATACCTAGAGACATTTAAGTGAGACTATGTTTAGCCTTCAAAATTGTCGAAAATTAGTCGGTCTTTGGCCCGAACACCCTTAAAAAAAGGATAAAAATGAATATGAGGAGGGTTTTTGTGATGGTTAAGTGTGAGGTGGGTCCAAATTTTTAGTTATGGTTGTTATTGAAAGGGTCCATAAAAAGAAAGATGAAGTGTCAATTTTAAATGTTGACATGTGAAAATGGTATGAAAGCTCCATTCCTGTATAAGCAATAGACATGGAGCATAATTGCTGGGATCAAAAGGGAATGACACCCATATATATCAAAATAATGCCTTCCCCATTACTCTATATCCATTTTTTTCAATAAATAATAATATTTATTCAAGTGCCTTATCTATTAAAATAATAACAGGAGTGAATTCCAATGATAGTCTATTTGATTTATTTAATTTTTGAATTTAGTCTTTAAAATAAACTATCTATACTGATGGTTTGTAATTTTTTAGTTTCATAAAACTTAAGTTCCTTGAAGTTAACACCATTGATTAGCAACCGTTATGAAAAACAAATCAACTTTTTAACAGATTGTAAAAATGAAAAGGGTAATTCATTTTAAAATTAATTATGTTTCACGTATTGCGAGGGGGAGGGGGAGCGCAAGGTAGGGAGGGAGAGAGAGTAAGCGTGTACTAAACAACCCATAAGGGGGTGTTTGGTTAGCTAAATGAAATTTGATGGAACTGAAATCGATAGAAGAAATTTGACTTTGAAGAAATTGAAATGAAATTTGACCATGCGCTTGATTAGTAGGAATTTAATTCTTTCACTTAAGCCAAAGATAGTAGAATCCAAGGGTTTTCATCAAGTCCATTCTAGGAACCGAACATCACTAAAGGAATTTGGTCAAACGAATGTCATTCCAATTCCATCAAATTCCTTTGAATTTTGCAAACCAAGTCGGTCTAAGATGATGCATATTGAAGTTGTTTTTAGGACGTTTACAACTACAATCGTGAGAACATGGAGAATTCATTAAAATACTCTAACAAAAACCCTTAAACAAAGAATGGAAGCTCCGCCACATATCGATGAGAAATAATCCAAGTACCAAAAGTTTTATGGGGTATATGCATCGCTAAACTTTAAGAAGTGCTCCCATGATATTAAAAAATACAAGATACATCAACCAAAAAACTGAAAAGTACCTCAAAACCAAACAAAAAACCAAATAAGTCTTGAAATCTGCAAAAAAAAAATGAAAATGCCCTTCAAATTAAAAACAGTTGAATTTTAAAAAAAAAATCCCTCAGTAATCCACCAAAAAAGCTTCAAAAACCTCAAATCAGTTGAATTTAGCTAAAAACACATCAAGCGACTTTACAGACCTTTGTTCTACCTTAAAGGTGCAACAACTCCACAAAATGCTTGGGTCCACTACTGTAATAAAGATAAATGATCCAAGTCTAACCAACAATCAGATACTGATATTTCCATTTCGGCAAGTCAAGAAACACGAGGTCGCCCATATTGAGATTTAGACCTCCCGATGTTTTGATTACTTTAGGATCAAGATCTAGACCGAATAACGCATGTGTAAACATGTAGATGCAATAAAACCCCCTTCATGATTTGAACTTCAAATCTAATTGCATTCGAAGTCGAAAAAGACTATAATTACACCTAGAAATTATGTACTTTGGATGAATCTACCGCACAGTCATAAGTTAGTTTCTACGATCTTTACGAAAATATATAAAACTTAACAAAAGCTTTAAATAACACCTTTTTTCTTACCGACCAGCAGCAAGGTGAGCTCCTACTCGTGTAACCAAAAATAGCTTCGACCCAACCACCACCACCGCCGCCAGAACTCCACCACCGCCATAAATATACATCAATATCTGGCAAAAAAAACCCATCTTTTCAAATTGATAACGGTTGTTAGCTAATAAACAAAAAAAGATGCCTTTTATAAGGCGAGATTGCCATCGGTGATGTATCTTTGCGTCGGTTCTTGTACTAAACTCGTGATCCCGATAGATTCCGAAACCGGAGAAGATTCTTCCTCCCGCTCGGGTTGTGTATTCAGGTCAATATTTTGACTTTTGAAAGGGGTGGACGGTTTTTCTCCATCCGGGTCGTTTTCGGAACTTCCACCGCCCGTTGTTTTGTGGTCACGGCCGCTATTTCCGATCTGGGTATGGTGGAGAGTGTCGGCATACGGCGGTCGACTAGGATCCTGAGCAGAATTTCCGGCTTCTCTCTCGGAATGTTTCGGACCGTGGTGAAGCATATGGGTTTGAGTGGACCGCTTGACCGCTAGGCAGACGTTACAGGTGCATGTTGGTTTGTGCTTGGTGGCGCTTGGCGACTGAATGCAGACGATACAGGTGCATCCGGGTCTATGGCGGGGGTGTCTTGTAGTGGCCTGAGAAGACGCCGGCTCGCCATCCTGGATTGCCAAGTCAGCAAGCGCATCGAGCCCTTCCATGGTCTTGAGTGATTCCGGATTTTCTGTATCGATGTTTCTAGAACATTCTGCATATTACAAAGGCAGATAGATTAGCAAAAAAATTGATAAGCCGAGAAAGGCGGGTTTAAGTAAGAACCATAAATAGTTTGAGAACCTCAGAACCAGCTATTCATGTTTTATTCATTATAAATATCGCAATGATTTATTCATTAGGCCATGAGTACCACTCTCCAAAACACCCAAAGCCCAAATCTGCCACATCAGCTTTCCACTAACCACCCACAAACACCCATTTAAGTTGTAGCATTACACCATTACCCACAACCCAATTCATACCCTTTTTTCATTTTTTAAATTAAATATATATATATATATATATAGAAGAGAGAGAGAGAGAGAGAGAGAGTGCTCGTGTGTGGAAGCTCGAGCAAAGGCCCGCCCAAAACACCCAAGGTGTGTGCTACGCATGGCCTTACGAATATAGTGATAAGATATTCATGAAAATAATTCATAATGATAAATACATGAAAATAGTTGGTTTATGGATTCTCAAAATATTCATTGTTCTCATTTATACTTTCCTCTTTACAAAAAAGTATGCTCCATTCGTCCCAAAATAAATGTCCACAATGAAATAAAATCACACGGTTTCAAAATTGTGTAATTATTACATTTTTTGATTAACTAAATAACAACTTTACCCATAATAATAGTGGGATAAATCTCATAATTAAGGGTAGATTTATGCACTCTCTTTTCTATTTTTTCAACTTCTTTTACATAATTTTCGCGTGTTCCTTTTCTGCATTTTTAATTCTTCATGAAAAACAATTGTTCTACTCTTTACGTAGAGGTCAGGTCTGCATACATTTCACCCTCCCCATTAAGGGTAGAATTATGCAACTTTATTGTTTTCAACTTTTTCACATAATTTTCTTATGTTCGTTTTCTGCATTTTTTATTCTTCATGAAAAATAATCGTTCCACTCTTTGGGTGGACCCTCCCTAGACCCCTCCTTAAAGTGGGGTATACTAAGATTATTCGGTTTAATTTATGATAGAATCGTAAAGGAGGTAGTGGAACTTGTTCCAGTACAAACCAAAATAGAAATACGAGCACTTAGGCTATGTTTGGCAAACTAGCTGATAAGGTAGTTGATGACAACTAGCTGATGAATAAGTTGCGTTGTATAAAAACTAGTTGATAAGGTAGCTTTATGACTGTAAAATGACAAAAAATGCATGTTTAAAAAGTTGATAATGTAAAAAGTAGAAGGGTATATTTGGAATAAAAAAATAAAAAGTCTCATAAGTCCTATAAGTCACTAAAACGCTAGTGAGAGTAGCTTTTCAAAAAGCTAGCTTATAAGTCAGCTTATAAGCTAGCTTATGGTCCATCCAAACATGTACCTGACTTATAAGCTAACTTATTTTTACCAAACAATGCCTCATTTTGGGATGCAGGGCGTAAAAGAACGCATTAAGGAACCATAATACACAAAATATCAGAAGTGATACGTACCATGATTAATCATAGGAAGCTTATGCTGAAGATGTTCTGGTGTCGGTTTGACCTCCATTGAACGAATAGATCTGGTAGCCAAAAAAGGTAGAAATACTCGTACAAACTCTTGGAATAACAAAAAAAAAAAAAAAAACTTGATTATTATTTTAGTAGTCAAACTTACCCCTGATGGTTTGTTGAAAAAATTGTAGGACTTCCTATAATTGGTGCCTCCTGTTCATATGAATAATGCCACAAGAACACAAAAGAAAGAAGCTTGTCATTAATGATTTTAACATCCAACCAAAAAAATATAGGGATATTGTCCAAAATAGCCACCCCGCCCCCCTCTCTTTCACTTTATACTATAGCCACCTTTTCAACTTGTTGAACAAAATGGTCAACATTACCTAAGTGGCACTCTTCAAGTAGCACTTAGGCAAGTTTTTTTTTTTTTTTTTTTGGAAATATTGAGAAAAGTGGGTTAGAGCCTCTCCAACAGCTATTCTATATTTTCTCTCTAAAATAGAGTATTAAAAGTCAAAATATCTAATAAAAATTACATTCAACTCCAACAGCTGCTCTATTTTAGCAATTCTGACATTAATTATATTATTAAAATACTCTATGTATTTAATAATTACTATTTATCAATCCTAAACATTTATTTTCAATACTCTTATTGGTGGGAGTACTAAAATAATGATTTCTCTTTATTTAGACATTTCTCTAAACTTAGAGTTTTTTACAGTCTCTCTCCTCTTTTCTCTATTTTAGCATACAAGACGGGATAGTTGTTGGAGCAAAATTTTTTTTGCTAAGATCTCTCGTTTCTCCATTGGGACTGAGTGGGACAAAAGTACATTTTTTGGTCCCACCAAAATAAGTGGAACAAAAATCAGGGGGGTCTAGTAAATTACTAAAGTACCCATGTCAAAATTGAAACCCTAAAACGCACCCTAAATAGCTAGCTCTAGGCCATGATTAACACGACATACTCGATTATTTATTATAGAGAAGGAAGAAATGTAGTGTCTATTTACCTGATAATCCTCGAATTCAACGCCTTCGACTAACACAATGGTGGGAGCATTAATACGAGAGGGTCGTAACAATTCTTGAACTTGTTCTAAAGTGACATTTAGTTGAAGTATCTCTTCGCCATTGAGTTTAAGTTGTTTACAGTTTGAGTTTGAGCCTGTTTTTGCACCCTTCTTCCTCTTGGCACGAATGGAAATTTTATCAACTTCTGACCATGAGACATCTGGATTTCTCGCCTTAAATGCGATACCACCCTTTGAAGGTTCGTCAGTCGTTATGCTCACTGTTTCATTGCCCTGCAGGCAAGGAACATTAGAGTAACTTGATTATTATTATTTTTTTAAAAAAAAACTTAATTAACTTCACTATACAGAAAATTTAGTAACCGAAGATATTCTTGAATTATGCTTGAAAGTGTTAATAAGTAGCTTACTTGGTCAGACGGAGAAGTGAGCGGCGCTTTTCTGAATCCCATGACAAGCTTTCCTTCAGGCTCTAACCTACTAAATGTTACTGAACCCAAAAAATATATATGAATACCCATAACTTAGATTAGCATGAGACCCATAATTTTCATGAATGTCCACAATGAAAAAGATAAGGAACTTTCATGGAGGTGTAAATATTTTACTTTTTGGATTAACTAAAGGGGGAGGTTGGTTGGGGATTTGTGTGTGTGTGTCGTGGTGATGGTGGTGGTGGTGGTGGTTGGGGGGGGGGGGGGGGGGGGGGGGGGGGGGGGGGAAGGGGAATTATAATGAAAATTGTTGTTTGGTTTGACATTATATAATGGAATCATTCTTGCAAATCCATTAATTTCTATTCCTGACTGAATTGGGAGGAATGAAAATTTTATTTCTACTTAGTTCTTTTTTCCCATATGCCGTTCCATCTCTTGATGTTGAATGGAACATCTTTTGTATTTTCATGTTGGAGGAACATATATTTTTAATATTAAACAATTTTTCACTGATTATATTGGGTTAAGTTAACCAAACAACATTAATGCAATGCTCATTTCTATTCCCATTCTTCTCCATTCCCATTTTCATTCCCATTCCCTAAATTGAACCAAACGCCCCTAAATAACAATTTTATAACACTAATATTCGACTCGACACTAATGTCCGACTCGGCTCGTTCGAAAACTCAATTCAATTTTTCAAATTAAATTGAGTCGCACCATTCAAGCACACCCTTTTTCAAGCTAACATGCTCATATATTTATTAATCATAAAATAGAATTTTAAAAACTATCAATCTCAAGCCAAAAAATGAGTCAATGGATCGCGAGTTCGAACCCCTATACGAGCATCGAGCCTGAGCTTGATAACTCAGACAATATTCGAGCTCGAGCTCAAGCCCTAAATTGAAATAATTAATCGAGCTCGAGCCTATTTTTGAGCCCGGCTTGATTAACCTTCTACCAGGCTCGTATACACCCTAGTCTTGACAACAAAAGATAAGGCCCCCCTTGACGTTTGTTGAAACTAACTTAGAGTGGCCTAGAGGTACCGAGCTTAAATCTGACATTGGTTGATTGCCCGATTAATTATATGAGCATGTTGTAATATGTGGAAACCTCATTAGATTACTTTCAAAAATAGCCCTTAAGGAGAGAATGAAGGTTCCAACATATATTGAGAAGATATGGTCGAAGTCTAGCCGATGTCAGACTATAACAAAAGAAAATCAATTTTCAAGTCGTGATAAAAAAAAAGGACAAGTGGCATGGGTGATTTACCTGTATCACCAGCTTGTAACTGCATTGATTGTATACAAGGAGTCACTCCTTCTAAAACGTACATTCTGCTATTATTGTTGGGCCAGAATCTAAATTGTAGCACCCAATCCTTCCCCTTCAAATCTTGAACTACAAGGGGATAACCTTCAGGCTGAGAAATTGGAGGAAGGTAAGCCTGTACAAGAAATGAAAAAGAACTTAAAACCATTCCATCAGAGTCAAACTCACACAATATACTGTATACTATCCTATGTTTCGGATGGTTCATTCACACCATTGCCAAAAAACCAAAATCTTATATCATAAGTTCAATGTGTATTACGACATATACATATATAGGAGTTGGTTCAAATAAGGCTACATACCGTGAGAAGGTAATAGAAAGATTCGTATGTGATTCATTGAAAAAAACTTTAAAAAGACCTATTTGAAGATGTTGATATGAACTGGCATTACAGATTATTCATACAGGTTCACATATGCATCTGCAAATGGAATTCTTCTTAACCTATCCTTGTTACCTTCTCACGATATTTAGCCTTCTTATTTGAACCTCCCAATATACAAAGGGGCATTCAAGGGAGAATTGGCAACTGGGCATTTTGTGGTAACTGTGATATGCAATTTCATCCGCTCCTTTCACTAATCAATGGCTTAAAAAAGTAAAATTTAATATCACTCCCCCCCCCCCCAAACCACCCCCAAAAAAAAAACCATCCCAAAAAACAATTAGTATAATAAAATGATTGGCTGAAATTGGATCTCATTTGATTAGGCCCCTATATATATGTGATGAAAATTAACATGTGTGCTAGATAAGTCTGTAGCTAGGCCATAATAATATAGACTAACCTCTGCACATTTCTTTGGCAGCACTAATCGTCCAATCCTCCCGGCATCACTAGCACTTAACACTTTTTCAAACAAAGGAGTAATCTTCGTGTTTGTACTATCACCGCGTTAAAGGTTACAACAAAGTATTGAGCATACATATCTTGCCGCTACTATTTGGATCATCATCAAAGATTCAAAAAGGCATTTAAGGGAATGCTTTGCGCAAATGTCAATATGCAGATTTGCTTTGCATAACAATGCCCTTCTGCACCACTAACCACTAAGTACTACTTCCTCTGTCCCAAAATAAGTGTCCGCATTTCTATTTTAATTTGTCCAAAAGTAAGTGTCCACTTTTAGAAGTAAGTGCCTACTTTTCAATTCAGCCCTTAGTTATGAGATGAAGGAAATTTATCACTCCCTCTATTATTAAGGGTACAATTTTTCAATTGTCATTTAGTGCATTAAAGAAGTGTTATAATTACACATTTGTAAAACCGTGTGCCTTTTTCATCTTGGAATTTACTTTGGGACAGACGGAGGAGCGACAAACATATTCCAATAATCAACAACGGCTTTTGAAAGTAGGATACCCTCCAGAGATCTGTTGTAGTTCTTGATCTGTTATTCTTGGCCAATAACGGGGAAGTGGCTGATCCCTCCCCCGTGTTTCTCCTCTGGGATTTGCATTGTGAGCCTGAGCTTCAAGAGATGAGCCCGACCCATTGTTATTAGAGAACTGTTTCCCTACGATGGCGGAGAACATAGATGTTTAGCATGAATTCCAGATAGCTTTCCTTTTTCGCTTTTCTGATCTTGAGCCACCGTTCTTGCCGGAAAACTAGAAAAGGGGGTGGCGAGTTCGTTGGTATAGAAGAAAGGTTGACGAGAAATATCTCCAAACAAATTATGTTGACCATCATACTGGATCCCTGAAACAAAAAAGGGCAGTTAAGTAAAACTTATTTTGGTAACGTGGCGAACAAGTTTTTAATTTTTATTTTACATAATAAGGTCTTACCAATTGGTCTGGCCCTAGCGGCAGTCATCTCTGACGCACCAACCTGCCAGCTTTCGTTAACTAATTTCTCGGAAGGACCATTTGTCGTACCTTTACCCAGAGAACGGGAAGACAATTGTTCAGTGGCAAGAGGTTTATCAATGCTACCGAGTATGGACAGAAATTCAGGTTGAACTTTAGAAGCATTGAACAGACTGGGTGCTTGCCGCCATGGTACAGGGCCTGATCCAGCAATAGATCTCCAATTTTTGGAAGAGATGTCTCTAATTCTTTCAGCAGGTCCTGGGAGGAAGTGAGAAGCAGATGGCCATGTAGGATTCGGTGTCTAAAATACATAACATCAATTAAAGACAACAGAAATTAATGAAACAATGTTACATATTTAAGATATTTCCTCTGTCACAAAATATATGCCCATAATGAAAAAGACCCACAGTTTTAAATGTGTAATTAGTACACTTTTTAATCAACTAAATGACAAGTTTACCCTAAATACTAGAGGGAGTAATGAATTTCTCCATATCATGATTAAGGGTAGAGTTGGCACTCACTTTTGAAAATAAACACTTATTTTGAGACAAACTAAAATAGAAACATGGACACTTACTTTGGGACGGAGGGAGTATCATTTTGACCTCATGAATATAGATATATATAGGGGAAATATCAAAGACAAACCATAAAATTCTTACAAACCTAATCTTAACCATTGATTTTGTTTATGAAATGTGGTTGAGAGAAAATTTAGGAACCGAATTAATCGACACCGTTGATCATCTACATGTATGGTTAAGATTGATTTGTAAAGTTTGTAATAGTCTCATGGTTTGTAGTGGATATGACCCCTACATATATGTGTGTGTAAGACTTTGTTTTTAAACCATGTATTGATCTGTTTTAATAAATCATAATTTACAAGTGGGGCTAATACGTAACAATGTGAACATATGCAATGCCACTACACATCCACAATTGTCCTTACCAAGATGAATTCTGTTTTTGCACAATTTAGACACTCGATTCCTCCAGCATCCAACAATATGAACATATGGAATGACACTATGCATCCACAATGGATTTGCTGCAATATTATAAAAGACAACTTTTCACATAAGAATCAAAGATATTGCCAAGAAAATAAATTCCTGCTACTACCACACACCACAAAAACATGTTAATATAGATAATTAGCTTTTGATAGATTTTTAACCTTTCCACAAGACTCGCAACATCTCCAACCAGAAGCATTCAAGTGGTATGTATCGCAGAATTTTCCATCTTTAAAAGCAGAACTACAGTCAAATTGGACAAAGATTAGAACGTAGAAGTGCTTCATAGAGTAAAAAAGAATACAAGGGAAAAGGAAAACAGCAAGAAACAAAATAAATTTGAAGCACCCAAACACAAGAGTTTAGAAGCATCATACATATACTGTAGAAAATGTACCGAAAAAAACCATTCACCCTATACTTTCAATGATCATAAATTAATTTGGACATGTTTGTGGCTTTGTTTTTTCCCTTGCTGCGCATTGATTGAATGTAGTAAGATGCCAAAAACATCGATTATTTTTCGTAAGCATATAACAACTTCCCATAATAAGGCGGATCATCATTAGTTCATTACTACCTCTCTTTTTCCTACAAAAAACAAAAAACAACCCTAACCAACTATTTACAATTGCAAAAAACTTCATAAACAACAAGATCATTTAATGGTTTCTGTTTCCAATTCGTACAATCGTACCAAGTTCTATCTAACAAAAACTATGTCACCAAAGACTGTAAGCTTTCATTTCCTGCTTTTAAACCTCTTAATAAACAACTTCTCATCACTCCCAACCATTCTGTTGCTTTGCTAATGCTAACAACTCTAAAAACCAATCACATTCATAGTTCTCATAGGATCATGCAGAATCACGAGTTCAGAACCATAAACCTCAGAAAAATCTTCAGTTTAAACAATAACAATCACATTTCAAAAAACCTAAATTCAACAAAAAACACCAAAAATCAAACAAATATTACTTACAATGCAAGCAACAACAACAATCAACACACCAGAAACAAACAAACAAACAAACACAAAATCAGTAATCATTTCTATCATTTCTACACACAACATATCAAAATCATGTAAGCGAGAACGAATTTTACGAGCATCGATCGCAGAGGTCGGCGAAATCTCCGGTCCGGCAGAGCCAGCCTTGTCTAGAAACTTCCAAAACCTCCTTACACGTCGAGTTAAAGCAAACCTTCGTTGACCTTGAAGACGACGCCATTAACGGCCTGAAGAAAAAGCTTCAAAAACTTCAACCAGCAATCCTCCAACCTTGCGGAAAACCTAGAGAGATGACGATTGCGTAACAACAAACAAACAATTTCATCGCAAAAATCGATTAAACCTCTCGAGAATCCGAAATTTAGAACCCTAAGATGGCATTTTCAAGTGTGCTTTTATGAGTGTTGTTTGAAGCAAAGCAGAGAGAGCTACGGTTTTAGTTCCTTGTTGCAGAGAGGTTTTAGAGAGAGAAAAAGTGTGTGTGTGAGAGAGATAGAGAGTGAGTGTGTGTGAGACTTGAGACTGTATCTATAGGTTGTATCTATAGATATATAGGAGGAGGAGGCTTATATATTGTGTCAGGGTTTTTTTGTTTTTAATTATAGTGGGTATATAGAATATAGATTGTTCAATTTTGGTCCCTATGGTTTGCTAAAAGTTATGATTTTTATCCATGTAGTTTAATTATTGCAGTTTTAGACCATATGGTTTTTTTTTTTGAAGAGGTATCCCAGACCACATTGGGCCCAGACTAATCCTCGGCAATTTTGGGCTGAAGCCCGAGTGCTAAAGCATGCAGCCGGGGGTCAAAGCCCCCGTACCTCCAGAATGCGTCCCCCAGGGCTCGAACTCAGGTTCATCACTATATAGTGCCCAAGCCTTACCATTAGGCTAACACCCATTTGGTTTTTAGACCATATGGTTTGTAGCTCACTATTATTTCCGTCCTGTCCAATATGTTTTTGTTTTGGTTCCTATGGTATGTACTTGAAGGTATGAGTTAGGCGGTGTTTGCAAACTAGTTGATAATCACAAACGGTATTTTAGGATATAATAACTATTAACTAATATTAATAAAAGTATAATTGAAAAAAACTACAAAAAAACTCATGTAATGCTTCTCCAACTAGTGTTTCAATAGGCTAGTTATGAACCATCCAAACATGTATATATTGACTTATGGTGTTAGGAAAATGAGTTTATAAAAAAGTGTTGGATTGGCTTTTTGAGAAGGTAAGATCAATAAGTTAATAAGTTGTTTTTTTAAAAGTGTTTGAGATTGCTTATATACTTAAAATGACCAAAAATGACATTGTTATGTGTTGGTGGGAGAGTGATGAATTTAAGTCAAGAGTATTTATGTCATTTACCCCCATCCTCCTCCAAAAGCACTTTTGTGCTTCAAGAAGTTAAGCCCTCCCATGCTTTTCAAAATGGCGTTTCCTAGCCTTTTCCAAAAGGAGTTTACAAAAGTCCTTTTTGCAAAAGTTGTTTAGCTAAACATGCTTATTGGCTTCTTGGAGAAGCCAATAAGTCAATAAGTTATTTTGAAAAGCAATCCCAAACACCCTCTTAACTTATCAGCTAGCTTATTTTTGTCAACCATAGTAGTTTGGATACAAGAATAACAATAATTTGTAAACCACATAGACGAAATTTGTAAGTTCAAAACCACAAGGACAAAAATATAAACAATTAGCAAATCACACACGCGAAATTTGGAATTTACTCTTTTCTTTATAAATTTTTGAAAGTTACCTGGAACAAAAACATATAATTGTATTGGATGTGAAAGTGAACTATGGTATTCAAATAAAATAGGGGTTAACATATATTTTTAATGTTTTATTATTAAATAGCAGAAGTAGTAGAAGCCTATGTGTCGTATTAACAGATTAAGCAGTCGAGTGTTGGCGAGTATGGTCAGTGGTGCTTTTAGAAAATAGAGTAAAACATGATCAAATGAAAATGAAATATAGTTTATGTTTTTAGTGTTAATTAGTGAGGTAATGGAATATGTTGCATGTGGTTATACACATCAAACTGTAAATTAATCTAGATTATTATAACAAAACTACAATGCTCAATATTTAACATTGATGTGTTGCCTTATAAGTAAGTTTCGACATGTTAGGGTTTATAATAGCAAAGGTGCCTCTTAGTTGAACGAAACAAAGTAAGATAAACACTTTATTATTCAGGAGTCATGCTTGAAGTAAGTTTTTATAAGTTAATGCTTCTGTAAAGTTACCAACATATATTTCATATACATATAGAGGAAAGTTCAAATGTGAACTCATTTTTCGTTGTGAACGTGAGGAGAATCTCAGCCACTCATTCGGTTAATAAAGGCAGCTTTGATCGGGTCCCTCCTTTAATAATCTCCACCCTCCCATGAATCACGTCAATCCTCCGTGATCGCCTCCATCGTAATCGAAGATGTGTGGCTAAGATTCGTCCATACATTCACAACCAAAATTGAGTTCACGTTTGAACATGATCCTATACATATATTGGTCATATATTCAAAATACACCTACAAAATTACTGACACTTGAAATTTTATCTATAACCTTGAAATCATTATAATCAATAACTAGTTAATGGCCCGTGTAATACACGGACAACTTAAACATATTGTTTTAGTTTTTTAATAAGAATTAACATTTGCATTATAAAGTTCACAAATAATTCACTATAAATCAAATCCAATATCCAATTAACAATATAAATATGACTTAGTTGATAAAAGAAACATTAATTATTTAGAAAATTATATATACAACATTTAAAATATTTTTGTTTCAACCGTTTATTCAAAACTTTATTTGAAATTGAGTAAGTAGAGAATAATTATTTAGTAAAAAGTAATTCTAATTAATCAACGATTTTAATGGGAAAAAAATTACTCGTGCTTTATTATTAAATATTTTAATCATCTAATACTTGTTAAAATATCTGAAATTGAAAATTTATAATTCTTTTGTCGAAAGATTCAGATTTCGTGAATGATTCTAAAACAGGAAGGATTCAGAAATAAAATATGTAGTGTTTTTTTATTTGTAGGGTTTTAAAAAAACCATTATTTATAAATGATCTATAAAATTAGTAAGATTAAAAGGTTGAAATCTTTAAATTTATAGAATATCAACAATAGGGTTTTAAATAAAATAATATTTCATTATTTATAGTTAATCTTTAAAAATTGTTAGATTAAAAATAGAAATCTTTAAATTTCAAGAATATCAACAATAGAATTGTAACCAAATGTAAACAAGTTAATTTATATCTATTTTTTAATATTTAATAATATAAATAAATTAAAAAAATATTCAATATTATACTCATTTTGAAGGTATCGTCGAGACGATTATAATGCCGTAATTTATATAAAAAAACAAAAAACTTAAATGGTTTTAATTCATATATATATTTTTAGGTTAATATGATAAGGATGTAAAGTGAAAATTAAAAAACTAAGAGGTAAAAATTAATTTACTCAAATAATTCTAAGGATACAAAATGTAAATGATAAATGAGAAATTTTAGGTATGTGAATTTTGGAAAATAATTTTTCCATATTTGTAGCTACAAAAAATTGAATTTATAGGTATTAATATGGTATTAAAAAAGGAAAAAAAATAGATATACATGATGACATCATCAATTGATGTATTTTAATTAATTGGCCAATGAAATTGCTCAATTTCGTATATTATACTCATTTTGAAGGTATCGTCGAGACGATTATAATGCCGTAATTTATAGAAAAAAAACAAAAAACTTAAATGATTTTAATTCATATATATTTTTTAGGTTAATATGATAAGGATGTAAAGTGAAAATTAAAAAACTAAGAGGTAAAAATTAATTTACTCAAATAATTCTAAGGATACAAAATGTAAATGATAAATGAGAAATTTTAGGTATGTGAATTTTGGAAAATAATTTTTCCATATTTGTAGCTACAAAAAATCGAATTTATAGGTATTAATATGGTATTAAAAAAAGGAAAAAAAATAGATATACATGATGACATCATCAATTGATGTATTTTAATTAATTGGCCAATGAAATTGCTCAATTTCGTATTGATGATGTCAGTCAAAACCTGTATTAATATGGTATTAAAAAATGGAAAAAAATAGATATACATGATGACATCATCAATTGATGTATTTTAATTAATTGGCCAATGAAATTGCTCAATTTCGTATTGATGATGTCAGTCAAAACCTTTCTTTAATATATATATAGATATAGATAGATATAGATATAGATATATCAACATGTTATTCAAGTGTACTTTTTTATAAACAATAATAAATTGATGTTGATTGTATATTATTAAACTCATGCGTTTTTTTCCTTTATATGCCAATAATAAAAGCTTATGTCTTAAAGTGTGTCCTTGTTACTTGCTAGGCATTCCTCCACTTCCACTCTACCTTCATTTCTCTTTTCTATTCATAAACCCAGATTTAAGAGAAAGAGATGTTAAACATATTAGAGCATGTCCAACATGTTCCCTATAATTTCTCTATAACAGAGAATTAAAAGTCAAAATCTCTAAATAAATCTACACTTCACTCCAACAAATTCTCTATTTTAGAGATTTCAATATCAATTATATTATTAAAATATTCACTATTTTTATGATCCCAATAAATGTTTTAATTTTTTTATATAAAAAGAATATCAATTGAATTCTAATTGGTGGATTGAATAAAAAATGATTTCTCTCTCCTCTAAACCAAGATATAGAGATTTCTCTATATTTGGAGTTTTTCCCTTGAATCTCTATTTTAGAGATTGAAATGGGGATGCTGTTGGAGCACTTTAGAGGACAAAATGTGGTTTTTCTTTAAAATAGAGATGCTGTTGGAGATGCTCTTATTTGACTTTATTATTTCTAAACAAATAACTATTTACAAAAATAGAAGTATCCAAAAGTTATTTAACTCTTATAGAGTTTTAAAAAGAAAAACTATTGGCAAAGCACTTAATAAGATATATTGCTTTTAATCTAGCCTCACATGTTTCTTAATAAAATCTCCAATTTATATAATTTACTTTTTGACAAAAAATATGAAATTAGAATGTACTTCAAATAGGGTTTTACTTGATAGAACAATGACTAGGAAAACAAGTTTTTCCAAAATATACTATAATTATTGAAAATGCTCTAATTT
This sequence comes from Centaurea solstitialis, assembly GCA_030169165.1. NCBI lineage: Eukaryota > Viridiplantae > Streptophyta > Magnoliopsida > Asterales > Asteraceae > Centaurea > Centaurea solstitialis. Next base: position 49,612,641 of record CM058040.1, read on the forward strand.
CTCTAATTTTAGACAATTGCCTAAAAATTAGTTGTCGCTACTTGTGAGAAAAATGGTTTTTATTATTAATATTTGCATCAACTTGTTTAAGAAAGAAAATTAATATTATAATAAATATATTAAATAATAAAATAACTAATATTTTAATTTCTAATTAAAAGAATTGTTACAAGAAATTCATTGAATAGACAATCGTAAGTCAATTTATTTACTGCCAAACACTTTTATATTCAACATATGTAATAACATATTATTTTTTATAACTTCTAAGGTTTTTATTAGTGAAATATTAAAAAATTGTTTCTATTTTGTGGCAACTCTAAAAAGTTTTTATTAGTGAAATATAAAAAATTTGTTTCTATTTTGTGGTAACTTTTTTAGAGACTTTCTTTTTAATATTACAATATTAGCTATAATATTAAAGTATTTAATGTATTTAGAAAAAATGATTTTTTTTGATAAACATTTAATTTCAAAATTTTTATTGTAAATATAAAAAATTTATTTTTTAGTAGAGTTCTTTTAATTTTAGAAAAAATATAACTTTTTTACTTTAATTATTTCAAAGAAAGTTTTAGAAAATTTATTGAAACAAAAGTTTAGCCAATCTATTTTTTATTTTGAAAGCGATAATTTAATCAAAAGATCATGAGCTTTCGTATTTTTCTTTTTTTTAGGCTATTAGTAGCGCAAATGTCTGAGTCATTTAGGTCACCAAGCCCGCTCTGTCACATCAACTCTACCATAAACTTATTATAAGCTTATATGAAACCCTTTTTGTTTAGTGCCACAATCCATTAAACCAAATACCCAATACAATTAAAAAAGAAAAAAGAAAGAAGAGAAAGTGTTAGAGAGGGATAGGAGCAGGAAAGTGGGCCTTATATTATATTTCATAGAATACCATAAATATTAATTCTCTTGTATATGCATTTAACCTTATGTTTTTTTATTTTTTTGAAAGGGTATCCGAGGCTTTGCCCCGACTAATCCCGACTAATTGTTTACAAAAAATATCAATTCTCTTTGTCTTTATGGTTTACACTTCATTTCTACTTTACTCCACTCATAATAAAATTTGAATTTCAAACCATAAAGACTAAAACCGTAATTTCAACACCACAAAGACAAAACCGGAAATTTTGAAAAATATGATAATCTTGAAGCAATTATCTGAAATTATAACATATACCATCATTGAAGCAATTATCTGAAATTATAACATATACCATCATCAATCACAAGAATGATAATATATCTCATCACTCCTTTCAACTCATTATAATAGTTTGAATTCCCTTTATTTTTTGAAATTGGTAAATTCATATCGAATCTTAAATGAGTACATTTATCGATTGTTTTTAGTTCACCCAATATTTGAACGCCATAAAATCAACGTCACAAATGACCATCTTGACCAATCGCAATGCTTGAGAGGTATTTCTCGTCTTTATACTTGGCATACAACGGAAGGTCAAGGGCATTTTCGGCAATTTTACCATCTTCGTGTATTTTTGCCACAAGGCTTTCAAGCGATGGGAAGTTAGCCTGTCAACATCATCAAATCATAACTAGTAAGCAAGATGGACAAAAGAATCAACCAGTAAACATAAATAACACAAAATTTTATTGTTATGGTAGTTGATTTGTTCGTAAACTGAGATCTTCCCACAAACAAACCGGTATATCTCACCTGAAGGTGGGGTCTAGGGCAAAGACGGATCTAGAAATTTTATTTTCAAATGATGGCACCATTTTAATATAAGAAATGAAAATATGTATATTTTTCACAAATCATTATTGCTTTGTTGGTTAGTTCTTTGCTTTATGTATATGACATTCTCTGTCCGACTCTTTCATTGCAAAAAAAATACAAAAACATAATAAATTTGAAACTAAAAGCTACAAGCTAAAAAACGACCCAAAGCAATACCCTGTGCCAACGTATGCTATAGAGTGGGCCCGCTCCTGCCTAGGGGTAATGATGTTACTCCCGGTCTTACCTTTAGGTGGTATATACTTTTTATTTTGTCATTAAGGGTATTTAAGAGTATCTCCAACAACTTCTCTAAAAATTATCCAAAATAGAGAATCAAAGTTCAAAAATCTCTATGATAAAATGCTTCAACTCCAACAGATTTTTCATTTTAGAGATAACATAATTACTTATATCATTAAAATATTACATATATCTAATAAAATACTATTTTTCTCTCCTAAATACTTTATTTAAAAAATCCTTATTGGTGGAAAATAATAAAATAAAATAAAAACCATTATTTCTCTCTCACAGTAATCATTTTTGGAGATTGTTGGAGAATTCTCCAAATTTGAAGATTTTTACACTCTCTCTCCTACTTTATCCATTTTGGAGAAAGTTTTGGAGAACCTCTTGGAAACAAAATTTGTGCAAAATCTCCATTTTCTCTATTTTTGGAAAAGCTGTTGAAGATGCACTAAACCGCCTTCTTCCTTGCACAGTGTAAATAATATTTGACCGAACAATTGATGTGTCTTGCTAATAGCCCACTCCAAAATCTCAATAAAATTTGTACTTGGATCATCTCATAACAAATGTCTATATTTCTATTTTAATTGTCCGAATATAAGTGTCCACTTTGAAACATAAGGATCTGCTTTCCCATTCTATCCTTGATTATAAGATTGGAAAAATAAAAATTCTCTTTATTCAATTAGGGTATGAAAATGTTTTCTAGTTGATTAAAATGTGCCCTTTATTTTGGGACAAAGAATGTGTAAATCTGAATTAAAATTAAACCCAAACTAAGTAGCTCAGGTTATCAATCAAAGTATGTTTTCATTAAACCATCTGGTATGTACAAGAGTGTGAGCAAAAGGTAAAAATAAATGTACACAGAATTTTAGAAAAGTATAACCATTTTTTTAATTAACCAAATGACAATTTTATCATTAATAACAGAGAGAGTAATGAGTTTCCTCATCTCATAATTAAGAGACTGAACTGAAAAATACACACTTGCTTTTGAAAATGAACACTTATTTTAGAACAAACTAAAATAGAAAATTTAAAACTTATTTCAGGACAAAGGTCAAATAAGCTTATACTAAGAGATTGCTAATAAACCACAAAGGTTGTGGCATAGTGGTTAAGGCTAAGGGAGATGTAGTGGAATATCCCATCTGGCCAGGGAAACATTCCAGGCGTTCACAACAAATATGGCCATTGGGTTATAAAGGGTTGATGTTTTTAGCTGTAATTTGCTGGGATTAGTCTTGGCATAGCCCAAGACACCCTTCCGAAAAAAAGGTCGCTAATAATGAAAATATTGCAATTTTCCTACATCACAAAATATTCTCCTCCCTATACCCTAAAATAAATGTCCATGTTTCTATTTTAGTTTGTTCTAAAATAGTGTCGTACTTTTCAATTATGTCCTTGATTATGAGACAGAGAAATTCATCACTCCCTCTATTATCAAGGGTAAAATAGTCATTTGGTTAATTAGAAAGTGTAACAATTACACAATTTTCAAAACTATGTCTTATATACTATGGACATTTATTTTGGAACGGAGGGAGTAGCTGTTTCTTGGTTTCCAACGAATAAATGACGATTAATTCAAACATTTGAACGGAAAACTGCACGTACCTCGGGTCGGATATAGCCAACAATAACGATATTCAATTCCTCGCCATAGAAATCCTCGGTGAAATCATGAAGCAACCACGGCTCCTGAAATTGAAATTACAAAGAACGGAAAAGAAAACATGGGTTAGAAACCGATGGTTCGAAGATTTAAGTACATATAGGAAACGACCGAGGTTGTACTCACTATGGTCTTCTCGGTATTGTTGAAAAACGGGTTCCAACCGAGGCTCATAACCATCTTGTAAACACCTCGGTTTGATAATTTAGCCCAACCAAAGTATACACCCGCGGGTTGGTCCTCAAGGACGGTAGCATACCCTTCCACCGATAAATTAGCTGAGAAATTAAAGAGCATCGATATATCGTAAAATGTTAACCATTCGCGGTATCACAAGATAAGTACCATAAGATAATATTAAAGGGTTGGTTTCCGGTGAGAGGTATCAAATTTGGTGAGAAGTGTGAGAAATGGTTATCGACCATTGGATGAGAAATGGACTAACAATAAGATGAGATGCACCGAAATAAGATGCACCAGATCAATTCCATTTTAAGCCGCAATTCACGGGAGGATATTTGATTAAAAGTGATCAACGGTTTAAAATCACTTCTTACACTTCACACATGATCCTATGCCTAATTTAGAATACAAATTAACTATAAGATAAAAAATTTATTATAGTTACAAATTACAATATAAAACACGAAGAAATCAGTTCCAAATTCAATAATTTACAGTTCGAGTTTTGTATTCCATCGTTATTAACTATTAAAACTCAAATTTTAGCTCCAATATGCTACTAGGGTTTGTTTGTTAACAGTTTAATGAGCTTAATGAGACTTATACTTATTGAATCAGCTATATATAAGTGTTTGGCAGTGACTTAATGATATAGAAAGTGGCTTATATAGTAAGCTTTTATGGGGGACCTTTATGGTGAAAGCCAAGTTTTTCCATAAATGTCACTCTTAATTAAAAAACAAGTTCCTTCCATTTAAGGAAAAACACTTCCAAACAAAAAACTTCTCAATCTCTACAGACTATTGATTCACACAGATAACTTTATCCACACAGGACTTAATAGAAAACCAACCAAACAGCCCCCAAGTGTACTAAGCCGATATGTACCAGTTATTGTAATTAATACTCCCACCGTCCCAAAATAAATGTTCACAATAAAAAAGACTTACAGTTTAAGAAAACTGTAATCATCACACTTTTTGATTAAGTAAATTACAATTGTACCCTTGATAACAGAGAGAGTAATCAATTTCTCCAATCTCCATCTCATCACTGTTGGATATTTTAGTGTAATTGGATTAACTAGTTTGACCAATTTTATCATAATAAACATCATTTAGGCTTGGCGGTGCGGAGTGCACACCTACTTGAATTTATTATGATATTAGGGGCGAAGCCCCTAATGAACGGGGGTCCGGGGGCAGCGCCCCCGGTAGTGGGGTCCAAGGGGCGGCAGCCCCTGGCGGGGTCCAAGGGGCAGAGCCCCTGGCTGGGGTCGAGCTGCTATA